>JARIHR010000008.1:0-1200000 GCA_029281495.1 Mycena filopes | reverse complement strand
CCTTGTCCCGTAACTCCTGATCAAACGAGGCGGCCAAGCTGTCCAACATACTCGTCATGTCATTGACGCAACGGGTGCTCGCCCTCTGTCCCACGACTGAGTGGTGGAGTGGGGGGCGATCACCGTTGGACGGCGCAAAGACATAATTCGGAAGGGCGCCGTGCGGAGGATATGCGGCGTGTGCATTGCGGAATGACATTGCTGTGGCGCGGGAGGGGGGCACAGGGGAGGATCTGAACCGTTCGTCTTCGAGAATATAGTCTTCGGTGCTTTTGCCGTCGTTGTTCGCGATTTTCGGGTCTGCGCCGTTGTCAATGAGAAGTTTGACGAGACGTTTGCTCCGACAGCGTGCTGCCATCGTGAGCGCAGTCTCTCCGTCCTCGTCTTGGAAATTTATGACATCCGCAAGCTCCTTTGGATAGTCCGAAAGTCTGTTCAAGACAATCTCCATGTAATAACGGGCGGCGTGTGTTTTACCCTTGGACATCGCGACATCGACAATGTGGTGGAACAGCGTCCGGTTGTAGTTGTCGATGTTCAGAGTCGAGCGATGGAGGAGTTCGTACAGCTCGGGGAATTTGCGAACGTCGTAGTTGTTGGCAAACATGACACTGCGCATCAAACAAGTTTGGCCGGCGTTATTCACCTTGAAAATATCTGCGCCTGCCGTCAGTAGCATTTTGACAACGCGGATACGACCCATTGCACACGCCCAGTGAAGGGGGGTGTGGCCGTCGTCGTCGATGGCCATGTCGGGGTCAAATCCTGGAGGGCGATTACTGAGGAAAGGGGGCACCACGTTCGAGTCGGAAATGAAGAATTCCAAAAGCTGGTCAGCATAGGCGCGAGGATCGTTGGCGCCATTGGATTTGTAGCGTTCGTGGTCCGAGTAGTCGTTTGGTGTCCTCGAATATTTATTCGGCGGGAATGTTCGTCGCCACGACCATTGGACGGATAGGAAGGGATCGGGGCTGCGAATCGGGGACGGTGTGCGCGAGCTGGACGACGCCTCTGATGGAGAGGGCGTCATCGAGCCGTCTTCGGACCCACGGGCGGACATTGTTTCATGATCGGACTCGTCGTCCATGACATCTGGTGCTTGTCGCCGGGATGAGCGTGTGCTAACCATCGGGCTACCTAATAGAGAATCACTTGCGGCTGCTTTACGCGGTGGCCGACCAGCCGTGCTGGCTACCAGATGCTTCGGTGCCAACGGGGGACTCTTCGCGGCAGGTTGGAACTCGATTATGGGGCGAAGGAGGAGCTCGCAGTTGTACTGCTTGGCCAAGCTGAGGCCTCTCTCCAGTGGAATCCATGTACCTGGACAAGGTGTCGGTGGATCTGAACGCGAACAAGCCAATGCGCGAGGACGAACCCTGATATTTGCCGTATCCGCCCTGGACCTTCTCATGTTCGCCTTTTTGAACTTCGCGCTCAAGGACACGGGTACGCTGGGGTTTGTCGAAGCCCGCGACCTTGAGGATTTGTGTCGCGTTCAGCCACGAATCAGAGCGCCGTCTCATCACCGCAACACCCTTGCACATCCTGCGCGTGTAAAGCAGGTCAATATGCGTGTTAAATCGCGTCGAATTACACGCACATCTCATACACCGGGATACCACTGTATGTGGCCTGAATTTCGGGCAGGAAGAGGATGAGAGATGCGTGATATATCACGTTGGAGAACGGCTCGCCTTGAATATTTGGTTGTCTGGCATCGTTGTGCCCGCGGTTTGTGGCAATTTCGATACAAAGTTCGGGTCTCCGCAGAGCGAGCCGTGGAAAGGACAAAGAGCTTTCCGTTCAGGAACACGAGTCGAGGGCAAGGGCGTGTGACGCTCCTTCAGCTCCCTGGTCAATACGAACAAATATTCTCCTGGTCACTTCCTGACACCTCCGCCTGCATCTGCCCATCCACAGCACACCGCAATGCGCCCATTGTGAAATATTGCATGCCGAATCATCATTCAACGAGAATACCACTCTCTTCTGCTAAACTGGCCAGTGGCAACACGATCAGGTTGAATTGAAATCATCGTGATCAGTCTCCTGTACTTGCGCTCTACCGTCTCCCTCCTGTTACCTACGCTGTACACTATCTGCATCATGCCAAAATCCTCTCCAGTCAAGTCTTCTTGGCCGCCATCTACACCGAAGAAGAAGTCGCGGCCCCTACACGGTGTGGAGGAGTCCTATCACTGCACATAGTACGACGCCACTCGCGGAACCTCGTGGACCGTCCATTGTAAGTTTCACCGGAGCTGCCGCATAGTTGCAACACCAACCTGCTTTCATCAGAAACGGACGGCAGCCATGAAGAAGTATAAATTGAAGCCCGCTCAACTCGACACGATCACCCCAATTTCCCAGCAGCCCAACCACATGGGAGGTTCTTCGCTGATTCAGGTCTATAACGAGGAGGACGTTGCTGCTTTGGCTCTCAAGGTTCGGCCAGACTTGCCTTTGCCTGAACTCGCCCCAGAGGCTGGCCCGAGTACACCCCTGGCGAAGAAGAATGGGCGTAGGATCATGAGGACCACGGCTATGAAGGAGTTCAAGGTTATATCTCCCACAAGCCCATTTCATAAAAGTACTCAAGGATTTTTAGCTTACCCCGAGCCAAATGGATCAGTTGAACCCGGTCGCCGCCACACCGAATGCGTATGGAAGTGTGACGAAATACTACAATCGTTGCGACGTCGAAGTATGCCATTTTATTCGTTCGTGAGCCTCCAACTAAGTTTAATAGAGCTTGAAACATGCGACTGAATGAGCCGCGAGCTCCGAGTGAAGAGAATCACTAGTCATGCTGTATTGGATCGCACTGAGGACCCTGAGGCATTGCGTGAGTGTGCGGTAAATATCCAGCCGGTTCTAGGACTAAATGCACACAGTTTGGGAGTTCTAGAGTTTTGAATATATTAGTTTTGTGTAGTTGCCGTACAATGTTTGTGTCAATTGTGTTCAGTAGCGATCGAACCAAAAGCTTGACCGTCTCGTTCGACCGAAGCACTGCCAGGAAGCAGGTCGCCTCTTGCCTGCGTAATATCTACAAGATGCCGCCACAAACTCTCCGTTGCGAGCCTCTCTGCAGATTCGCGGACAGGTACACACCGTCCACAAAGACGCGTTTCGCTCGTGTTCATTGACGGTCGTCCAGGCTCTACTTCACCACCTTTCCCCAACCTGCACCCAACCCTTCTGTCCTCAATCGTCTCGCCGCAGAGCCTGGCAATCGCCCACGCGTCCGTTCGCGTCCCAGAGACCCCCATGCCTCTGCCACCGACGAGACCGCGACTTATTACTACTTTACGATCGACGACCAGCTGCTGTACCTCTCGTTCTTTCAGGACTGGGGTCCCCTCAACATCGCGATGGTTTACAAGGCCTGTATCCTCATACATGAGCTCCTCGAGGTCGGTGCATGTCGTTCAAACAACGCCGTCGGCTCACGTGCCCATCCCCATTGTTTCAGGATAAGGATTTGAGTCCCACACAGACTTGTCCTGTACTCATCCGACGATCCAAAACGCAAGGCAAACGCAGCGTTGCTGCTCGCGTTATTTATCGTCAGTCCGCGATATTGGGATAAATGCTGATACGATCGACGCTTACTGCTTTATGTCAGATGATCGTGCAGCGACGAGCGCCTTGGGAAGCCTTCCATCCGATTGCAGAGCTTGAGTTCATGCCGTTCCGAGACGCGGGACGCGGCCCGTCCGATTTTAGCCTCAACATCCAGGACTGCTTATGGGGCATTTGGAAAGCAATGCAACACGGGCTCTGCGACATGAACGAGTTCAGCGTGGACGACTATGAATACTACGAAAAGGTTGAAAACGGTGACTGGAACTGGATAACACCCAACTTTATCGCGTTCGCCTCGCCCGTGGACTCGACTTGGATCAAAAAGGAAAAGGAAACCAAGGCAAATGGCGCCGGCGGACTCTCCTCGTCAGCCTCGTCTTCCACCGGTACCGAATTGGCATTGCAGCGTAAACTCCCGACACCTTTTCTCAACTGCTTAGACTACTTCGACAAACGCAACATCAAGCTCGTTGTTCGGTTGAACACCGAGCTCTATGATCGCGGCACCTTTCTGGATCGCGGGATAGACCATATGGAACTGTACTTTGATGACGGCACCAATCCGACCGACGAGATTGTCCGCACATTTTTAGATGTCGCTGACCGCGTTATCGAAGGCGGAGGCGTTGTGGCGGTCCATGTATGCCGATCTCTCTATTTATTTCAACGCTTCTTTGGCTAATGATCTTCGATAGTGCAAAGCTGGGCTCGGACGGACTGGCACCCTCATCGGAGCCTATCTCATATGGAAGTATGGCTTTACAGCAAACGAGGCCATTGCTTTTATGCGTATCGTGCGGCCCGGAAGTGTCGTGGGACCGCAACAGCAGTACATGTACCTAAAGCAGCTGGAGTGGTGCAAGTGGGCTGCTGCCGATGAAATAAAAAAGCAGCAGGCGGCCAGTGCACTGGCGTCGGCTACTCTGGTCACACCAGCCACCCCGCCGGCCGAGGAGGATGAGCTACCAGTTATGGACATCACTCCCCCCCATTCCCCTGTTCACATGGCACCAGTCACTCCGAGTCGACACATCGCGACCGCTGCCGCAAAGGCCAAGGCTATCGCTACACCCGGACAACCGCGGAAAACCCCTACTACGAAGCGCACGTTGGATCACGATTCCGATGAAGACGACGAGGCGCAGGATGTGTTACCCGCTTTGGTCCTTACCCACCGCTCGACCGAGAGTAAAGACATCCAGAACCACAGGGCCGAAGAGCGTCACCTGCCTCCTGAGTCACGTCCAACGCGTGTAACACGGTCCACAACCGGCGCCGCTAATATACGGAAAACTGGAACTGGAACCTCCACTTTGCCGTCGCCTGTGAAAACGTCGTCGTCGCAAGGACCGAACAAAATCCCGCGACTCGCAACAACACGGACGACTTCTGCTGCCAAAGCCGCGGTCGCTGCCGCCACCACGTCGCGCCGGCCGAATCCCCCTGGATCGCCCACGCCACCCTCGCGGCTGCCGACGCTCGCCAAGCGTCCCCCGCCTAGCATAGCGTCATCGTCGTTGACCGACGTCGCGAGCGCCACCATCAAGCGCACGGGAACGGCACAGTCGGACGCGTGGATGAAGACCAACGTCGCGGCGGTCGTTGTCCCTGCGTCCAAATCGGAGCGGCCAGGACTCCGGCCTGTACGACGGCGGCGCAGCAGTTTCAGCTCGGCTGATGTGGTCGCTTGATGCGCGCACAGTCTCGGACGTCCTTTCCCTCCAAGTAGGTACCAGTATATCTTTTTTCCTTTTTGATTGTCCTCTCATCCTACCGGAATTTGCTGTCCTTGCTAGTCGCTACCTGTATACTCAGTTATTGTCCTCGCTACTGTCTGCACACACACACAACACTCCCCCACCTTACCATCCATAAATTTGTGTTTATTAGACAAGTCCTGTTTCGCTGCCGTCTCCTTCGCCTCACCGTCTCCTTGAATTGGATCGGACTCCTTGTATAAATATACCTTTCCCGGGATCTTGTATATAAATCACCCATCTAGTACGCAAGTTACATTCGATTATTTTTTACTTGGATAAAATGGTTTTAAGCCTGCGCGGAGTACTTGCGCACACACTCAAAGAACCACCGCACATCCTCTGGGTCAACCCCCGGCGTAATGCCGTGCCCGAGGTTCGCAATCCATGCCTGCGAGGCACCGTCGACCTTGAAGCCCGTGCACATGCGCTTCACGGCGCTCTCAATCGCGTCACGTCCACCGTATAGGACGTTGGGGTCCATGTTGCCCTGGAGCGCGACTTTCCCGTTGGTGAGGCGCCGCGCCTCGGCGGGGTCTATCTGCCAGTCAAGCCCAAGGGTGTCGTACCCTCCGCTTTCCGCAAGGGAGGCGAGTGCGTAGTTGGCGCCCTTTGCGAAGAGGGTCATGGGGGTGGACGGGAGATTCTCGGCGGCCAGGCGTTTGCGGACATTGGTGGATATGTGGACGAGCGTCGGGCGCGAGAAGATGTCGAAATCGTGCGGGGAAAGCTCGCCGGCCCAGGAGTCGAAAACTTGCAGCAGCTAAATTATGAGAATTGAATAAGCGGGGAAATTTACGAAAGCGAGTGCATTAGACCTGCGCGCCAGCCTTGACTTGGCCAACCAAAAAATCGACGCAGACATCCGCAATGCGCATTAACAGCGCCTTGGACTCTTCAGGATACTTGAAGATCCAGGTCTTGACCTTCTGGAACGTCTTACTTCCGCCTCCTTCTATCATGTACGCGAAAAGCGTCCAGGGCGCGCCGCAGAAGCCAATTAGCGGGACTTCGCCAGCAAGCGCAATGCGCGTCTGCGTAATCGCCTTGAAGACGTAGCCCAGTTCTTTGTCGACGTCTACGACTTTGTTGAGCTTGCTGATATCGGCGGGCGTATCGAGGGGTTCGGGAAACTGGGGACCGGGGTTCATGAGGACCTCCATGCCTAGTGCTTGAGGAATAACGAGGATGTCCGAGAATATGATGGACGCATCGATGAGACCGGAGAAGCGGCGGATGGGCTGGACGGTAATCTCTGTCGCGAGATCTGGGGTGCGACATATCTCGAAAAATTCGTGTGATTTGCGCAGCTCGCGGAATTCTAGATGGTGTTGGAGTGGGTAGGCATGGGGTGGTTCACAAAATCAAACCTGGGAGGTAGCGTCCAGCCTGGCGCATTATCCAAACCGGGGCGCGCTCTGTCTTTTCGCCTGGAGAGCTGTGAGCCAGACGTGCGAACCAGAAGACGGTCTACACACCGCGTGCGGCACGCAGGAGCAGATCGTTCTTCAGGGGGGGGAAATCGTGGGCCATATCTGTGCTGTCTGTGGTGGAAGGGGAAGAAGCAGTGAGGCCAGTCAGAATACCCACACCGCCGGCTGCAAGGAGAGTGAACATACAGGCGATTTGACGCGTCGAGCTGAGAGCCGGTTACGATCGCGACCCGCGACTCGGACCCGGCTATTATCCCGGATCGTGAGACATCCCATCCCGTCTTTCGTTCCACTCCCATACATATGCCCATTACAGACCCAGGCGAGCTCGTTGCAGCGTTAGTGCGGTCTCTGGCTCCCTTGACTTGCTGCCCATCTCTGCCAGCTTCAAAAAATCAGGTGAATTCGACAAGCTGCGCCGTGAACTCCTCGCAGACTCCCAGCGTTCTGTCCGTCTCTGCTTCACGCGTTTTATGTCTGCTGAGGCTCTCTCAAAGAGTGGATTCGATGCATTCAAGGCCCGCATAGAGGAGATCGCCCGCGAGCGCCTGGAATCCGGACAAATCGCATATGTTGTGCCGGAGATGTTGCACAAGGTACTCTCGACACTCACTGCGTGTAATACTTCCCGAGACAACTTGAATCTTCCACGCAGGAGCTCATGCATGAAGTCAACCGGTCTGTAAAGACGTTGGAATTGGGAGCAAAATATTCTAATAAGATTGTTTTCCGCCAGCTTTCCTGTTGTCGAACGGTTCGCATCAGAGGTCCCCATGCTCTCGGAAGGCGCGTTCAGGGACGGAATCCGCACATCTATTCAACGTATTCTACGCGAAGACCGTGGCCAACCACAAAACCCGTCCCCTACCGACCTTCCAACTTCAGGGCAGGCCGCCCCCTCACAACCACCAGACCCAGCGGCTTCCACCGCTTCTGTGAAGGAGGGAGCAGAGGCTCCAGTCCCTCCTGTTCTTCCTCTCCCGGAACCCGCCGTGGTTCCGCTTGTTCCTCGAGGCTCGTCCGCAGAAGCGCTCCAACCATCCGACGAAAAGAAAATGGACCCTGCGCCACTTACATCGGGGGCCCTAGGCACCATCATGACGGACCCTGCCCCCGCCTCCGCCCCATCGTAAGTCGGCTGTATCATCCATCTCCCTGTATACTCAGATGTAAATAAACTATGCGGATACGATCTCCCGCTAATCTTTGCTCACACCTCTCGCTCTGCGCTGCGCGCACATCGATTAGGTACATATCGAGTTGTGTCGTGTAAAGTAAGCTGCGGTCGTACAGGGATTCAAACTAACACCGGCCGAGGAGAAAGAAATCAACCAAAACCACGAAAGAAGGAGCAAGAGATAGGTAATAAATAGATAAATACCATCGCCAGGGTTGGCAAGAAAGTGAGGGTATCATTTAGAGAGATAGACGAGCCAGGCGATGCAGATGGACCTTACTCGGCCTGGATTAACTGGATCGACTTCTCGGATCGTGGTTTTACTGCGCAGCGAAACGGGACTGGATGACTGAACACAAAGAAGCGTCAGGCTAGTGCCCCGCCAAGTTGAAAGGAATTAGGTACCTGATCGTGCCGGTAGTGTTCTCGTGAACGGGGTTGACGACCTTGCCATTTTCAACGCACTTCGAAATATCGAAGACAGCGAGCGCCTGGTTTAGGGTTAGAAATCGCTGAACATAATAAGCAGTGAAGGGTCCCACCATTGCGCAGGAAATGAAGATGCTCGCGTCCGCGAGGTGCATGCCTATTGTGGGCGTCTATTAGCGGACGGTTCAAAGCGGAGAGCATACGTATATACCTGGGCAAATCCTATAATGATTTTAATCCTTTGAACAGGAGGAAGGCGGAAAGCGGGAAGGACGCACCGACGGCCGAACCCCCAACAAAAGTTACGCGGGTCAGTCTCGGCGGGTTTGTCTGCCGTCGAGAAGAAGCGATCCGGGATTGAACGCCATCGGGTCCGCGTACGTTCGGGCGTCATGCGTTATTCGGTGGATGTTCGTGAGGACGAGCGTGCCCTTCGGAATGAAAGTACCCCTCGTACACATCGTCCCGCATCGCCCTATGGGGGACACCTGCACGCGTCTTGCAGCTCAAAGATAAAACTAGGAAGCCCGGCTTACCTGTAGGAACGACGCAGTGCCAGCGCAAAACCTGGACCCGGGTAAATGAATTGCTACTACGTGAAAGCGGGAAACAAACCTCCTTAGGCGAGCGCGTCCACGTACGGCAGATCGTCCCTGTCCGCAAAGGTTGGTAGCCTGTCGCCGCCGACCACTGCATCAATTTCAGCCTGAGCCTTGGCCTATGGATATATTTTGAATATATTTGAATATATTCATTGGACGACAACAACCTGTACCGCGGGGTTGAGCGTCATTCGCGAGGAAAAATGCGGACACGGCCGAGACTATCTGAAGCCGGTGTAAGTGGACAAGGTTTAGGTTGAACATAGAGTTTGACAAGGAACGTAAACATACTGTGTCGGCACCGGCTGCGCGAGGGCAAGAAATCAAGTTAGTACAGCGACGGAGCCGCGAGCGCGGAGACTGACCGCTGTAGAGGGACGCAGAGGACCACTTGATGTCGAACTCCTCCTCCGGGGTAATATGTTTCGGCTCGAGAAGAGTGGAGGTGAAGGAGACGGGAGCTATGCCAGCAGCCTGCATCGCGTACAATAATTAATCATGCTGGTGAAACTTCGTCGCGACGCCAACGGAGGGAAGCAGGCATACCATTTGCGTCTACGCAGCAATTCAATTTCATCTCAGATACCTCGACGTAAAAGGAAAGAGATACCTTGACGAAATTGTAAGGTTGTTCGACCAGCTGATTCAGTGTCGCAGCCCAGGCGTTGGCCTTCCTGCGCCAACCAGCGAACGGGAACCAGGCCGGGACGTGACGTACTGGAAACAACGGTGAGCGAGAGAAGGAGATAGACGACCTTCAGCGCGTACAAGCGGGAATGAGGTCGACCATGAAGCCGCCGGGTGCCGTTGAGAGAGAAAATTGTTCTGTCGCCTGTTCAGCAAGCTGAACGAAAGGGTCGTTGGTTTCTTTGACTTCGTATCCATGCGAGATGCGTAGTATGACAGCACCAGCGGTCCTGGATATGGTTAGCCAAACTTTATACCGATTGAGTAATGTCGACCCGTACTTTCGAATGTGCTTGTTGAGGTCGCCCGGTTTGGCCAGGACTCTGCGCAGAAATCGGCGCGTCTCCTCCTCGTCGATGGGCAGAAACTGTTTGATGGCGGCGCGACTACCGATTATATTGTGAAAGAGGCGGCGGAATCGACGAAACCGATCCCCATATTGGAGCAGGACTAGCGTATTCTTCCACCCTAGATATGAATGAGATGGGTATATCGGGGTCTTTGAAAGAAACAACATACCGACGAGCTCACCACCTAGAGGTCAGGATGAGTAATGGCGACAAGGAGAGTCCAAAACAAAGCGGGTACCCATGGTGCAGACGGGCCGGTCAGAGTAGATGGCACTGCGCTTGTCCAGGATATCGACGGCGATTTTGGAGGAGCCAATAATGACGATGGGCTGGCCCAGGACGGTTGCGCTGCAAATTTCGCCTACGTAGGAGTTGTTGAATCCTAGCAAGGCGAAAAGGAACAAATAAAACAAAAACCCACCCCAACGGTCGGCCCACTGGCTAAATGTCATCCACTCCCTTTCGGAGGGCATGTCAAATACAGCACCGACGAGAGGAAGACCTCTGGGCCCAGGCGGTAGAGGGACTTGTTTTGGGGAGAACAAGAGACGTCTGAGGAGGAGGAGCACGCAAACAACGGCGCAGATGTCCAGCGCGACTAGGAGGGTAATCATGGTGAAAAGCGGAGGGGGAGTCGATAGAACGGCACGAGGGGAGGGACTTTATAGCAGTTGAGGCGTGCATGGTCGCAGTCTAGGCTAATTCGTAAAGGTTTCATGCGAGAAGCCGAGGAAACGAGGCCGAACGATAGAACCCCGATTCGGATTTGGCAGGGTCACGGTGACTCGGCGTCACCGAGCCGCAAGGGCGACTCGAGGCAGACGTAAGTCCTGCCAATGGCCAACGAAACGCCATACTAGTCCACCGTACGGGCGAATCTGGCGGCAGGATCTCTTCGAGGCGCAAGAAGACAGAAACGTTTCTCGACAGGGATTGGCATTATTCGCGGTGCGAGTCACCTGCGTTGCCTCGATTTTTTCTGAATGACAGCAATTTAAAACATGAGGTGGCTTTTGGTTGAAATCATCACAAATACACGGTGCCGCCGAAACCCAAGCCGAGTCCATCCAAATATCAAATATACAAACCTTTACATCCAGATTCCGACAAGACAGCAGGCAGGTCCGAGGGTACGCTACGGCATGCTGCTCTGGTTCTCGGTGTTACACGACTTCTGAGCGAAGTCGTCAGAGAAGGATGGAAGGATCAAAGTTGACCTACTTCCGATCCCTTTTCCATGTCCACCGCCGTGTCGATTTTGATGGAAATCGTGGGCCGCTGTATGACTTTCGAGAGGCTTTGAAGCGAAAACGTTATGTCCTCAGGATCGTCAGTCAAAACTCGAATATCCTGCCAGAGGGTTAGGGTTGGGTAGCAAAATTGAGAGCGAGAGAGTCTCACACTTCTCGCATTGAGACTGCACCAATATGATGAGCGACTAATCGGAGAATAAGAATGAGTGAAAAAAATTACGTGGCTAGCACCGAGTTGAAGTAGACTTGAAAACATATCAGCGTCGAGTGAGCTAAGCAGTGTTTCAACTCACGGCGGCCGAGGCTGAAGTAGAACGCCACATAAATCAAGGTCTTGCCCCACACAAGGATCTGAATCCGGTGTCTTTTGAGAAGAAATAAACAAAGGATGGGAGAGAGAACGCACCGAGACGAGGGAGGCCAACGCGCAGACACCAGTCAGCAGGCCCGTGCTCAGGACATATTTTATCAACTTGCTGATCATGGTGTCGGACCTAAATTATGTCAATATCAGCATGTTGAGGACTGAGACATCCGCTTCAGAGCGAACTTCTTGAATCCAGTACGAGATCGGCGTAGATAAAACACGAGGATAATGGCGATGGCAAAGTCCTAGCTCTCGGCGCTGAGTGAGGGGTTGTGAGACTAACATACCCACTCACGGCGACGGCTCCCAGTACGTTGACGGACATTGAAAGCCCCTGCAATGTATGTTGAAAAACAGCGATGATTTCAACCTCGTTCTTACCTTCAACTCTCCGAGTTGTTCCCACGTCTCGAGTTGCAACCTAGGAGTCCTTGTAAGCGGATGGTGTTGGCGAGGTAAATGTGTAAACTGACGATTGAATCGTGAAGGCTGGTCACGAATGAAACATAAGAGGCGGACTGACTCCTACACACGCAGAGATCGTACCTACGGAACATCCTGGCCCTCGGAGTTAGGTGTTGTTCGCATCGCAGCTGAATTTACAACGCACCGAATTCGGCCAACACTAGCGATGCCTTGAAAGAATATTGGATCGGAATCGGAGGAATTCTTGGCGGTGAGGACCTACCGTCACCGCTGTGAGGGGTAGATTTCTGTTACTCACTAAACCAGGTGAGCAACTCGCATAGCTGGATGAGCTAGGGTACTTACACCGCCAGACTCGCATGGTCAGGAAGCTGAGCAGCAGACCCGGTGAGAATGCACGAACTGATTACTGCTAAGACCGGTATGTATACCTTTGAACGATCAAGCCGATTAGACCCTGCAGAAACGACGATGAGAGAGAGAGATGACTGAGGCGGTATACACGGACATTGAATAGAACTTCGAGCTAAGCACATCCGTAGGTACGTCAGCAACGAAAAGTATGGGTTCGTGTGCTGTGACCCACCAAAACACTCCTTCAAGGTCTGAGTCAGCGAGGACCTGAAGCTCGGAAAACAGACCACACGATACCATATTAAATTTGACAGCGACTCTGGGTGGCTATAATTTGTTATCACATACCAGTAGACTGAAAAGCGACGGGGATGGTCAATCGGGTGAGGTTTCCTCGTCCGAATCGCAGACGAACCGGTATGCGATATGAGGGCTGTTAAACCATGAGCAAGGGCAAGAGCAAGGGTAAGAGGGGCGGGGGAGGAAGGTATGGAAAGGGACTTGGCTGAAGTACAGAGCAGAGGGCTTACCTTGGTGGATCGAGTCGAACGCGAAGACTAAGCCGACCTTGAAACAAAGTAAGGGTCTTGAATGAGCCGCAATTGTGGGATTTGAACATACAAGAGCTTTTATATACCAGAGATCGGTGGAGTGATATTTGTTAAAGTAGAACCACGTCTGTACGCAGGATACTATTTTTCGGTGAGATAGACAGATTAGGAAGCGTGGGCCAAAGATACCTCCAGTACAAGCTGAGCGGATTCCAGAGTGAGTCCAAACAATAGAGATGGATGCAAAAATCACCCTGCAGCAAAGATGCAGCCTAAGAGAGCGGAGCCCATGGTGTTGTCGAGAGTTGAGGCAATCATGGAGCGAGAGAAGGGAGTAAAGGGACGGGGAGACGCGAGGAGGAAGCAAGAGCGTGACCGACTAAACCGAGCGGGCGACAACGAGGACGCGGAGGCAGCAGCGAGTGTTAAAGCTCTGGGAACGAGGGGAGAGCAGGCATCAGTATTCGGAACGGCGAGGTTTAAGAGCCAGGTAGCTTCGAGAAGCAGCGGCTGATGTGTAAGACATGCACATCCAGTCGGGGAGCATGTGCCTCTGGCGCCATCCCGCAATCTTCCATGTGTCGAAACTCGAGGCAAGAAAAATCTAGTAGAATTCAAAGTGGGGGCGGGAGGCTTGATGGGAACGTAAACAAAGGGAACGCCGTTTCCCAGTGGAAAACTGCCGTAGGCTCTCTCCACGACGGTCACGGTGAACAGAGCGCCTCTGAAAAACGGTGTGCGAAAGCAAAACACGACAGGAACCCCACGTCGAATTATCTACCGACTAGGTGAGTTTGAGCAGGTGAGATAATGGCCCATACATACCAGCAACCATGTCCCGAAGTTCGAACGTTCCACCTGATCACGGGAGAGGTCGAGGTGCGTGTAATATCGATGGTGACTGTTGCTCGGGGGAGGCCGGGGCCAACCTGGGGGCGGTTCCAAGTTCGATCCAGTGCGTCGTCGTCATTCACGATCCTCGGCATCAGCAGTGTCGATGGCTCCGCAAAGCCTCTCGCAGCGGGCAAGTAGGCTGGGTCGACTTTCGATAGGGCAGTTTCTCGCAGAACATAATCCAGCGAGGCGTGGGTCTGCACCCGATTCGCATGGCGGTCATCAAAAATGTGATTTCCACTTGACCGCCACAAGGAGTTACATAGGCGACGATCGTTTCGTTGTCCACTTTCCCTTCATCCCACTCCGCGAGTGCCTTTCCCCCCGTCTCAGAACAGGTTTTCTGCTTTCTTCAACACACTCTTTTTCTTCTCCAATGACTTCTTTGGTTTCTCCGGTTCAGTGAGTATCAAGTTCACAATCCTACAACCAAAATTTATCAGTTCAAGACGAAACCGCTCCTTCAAATGTGCCCGTCAACATCGTCCATGGAACGGAGACGGAATTAGTCCTGTTTCTTGTCCTCAACATGTGGCCCTCGCACTTTGGGTTGCCGCTCTTGCTTGCCATCATCCTCTTCTCCAAAAAAGTGAACCGGCATCCAACCTTTGTGAACCTCTGCATCGGATTCATCATCATTGGCGTGTAAGCGAGCATTGTCCCCTCTAGCAATTTTATAACCTGACTTGTGAATCGCGACACCTAGGTCTTCCAGCATCCTGTGAGCAAACTCTTGTTTTGCATTCTTCATCTGAACTCTCCTAGTCTGTACGCAGGAAGCATATCTGGCCCTGAACCGGACAAGATGTTATGCTTGTTCCAAGCCTCTATGTTATATGTACGCGTCTTCACTCCGGTCATGGATTTCCCCTGACCCCGTTCTAGGGCGTGCCGGCCTTGTGAGCTCCGCATTCTCCCAAAGATGTCTCGCTTGACGCGTGCTCCTCTCAGTGCTTCGTCGCTCTCCTTGATGCTTGTGCTCCAGGTATGTTCCAAGCTGGACTTACATACCGATTCTTATTTCGTTTCAGATGTTCCTCGTAGTTCGGGGCGCCGTCAACAAACAGCTGTCCAAAGGACCTCACACTGTTCGTCTGTGGGCGGTAGGGTCTCCAACACTTTCATTATACATCCATTGACCTCTCTAACTAGATGCTGATTGCACCGTATATTGCTCTCTTGATTAGCATCGTCGCCACTGCCATTGTATGTTGTATTCCGCTCCTGTGTTACGATTTTCACCTCACCTCCACAGGTCGGCGGAGCCAACCCTGACAAGGTCTCTCGCAACCGTCGCTATTTCTACTGCTCCGTGGAGTCGAGTATCCTGTAAGTCAAGCCAAGCCGCCTTTCCCAACCACGTCTCATAGACCTCATATAAGCTCGGGAACAATCGCCTGCAGTTGGAGCTGTGTTTCTGCTTGCAACTGTCGTCATTGAGAGTGAGTCGACACCTCCTCGCTCGTCGAAAGTCCATCTGATTGGTACAGTCTGGACGCTCGCGATGCTTTACAAAAATTGGAGGGGGGTACGGTACGGGGGAGGTGTTGGCGTTGAGCTCAGTTTGCCCATTCGCGTCATGGCCTTTGGTCTATATGTTATTTTGGCTCTAAGGTGCGTGTATGCATTTGGTTGAGTTTTCTCGTCGCTCACTGGATCCCAGTCTGAGTTTGCTCAGCGTCAACGCGCCGAATAGCCCTATTCCAGACCTTACGATTGCTTGCGGTGCGTTATGCTTTTTGGGCACCTCAAGCACGCGCTTCCCGTACTAATTCTGACGACCGAATACATAGCTGCTACTGTCACGATCCTGATTTTCGCGACCCAACCGGATATCCTACGCGCTCTTTGTTTCTGGCGCAAGGATGCCAAGGTTCCCTTCAATGCGCTGGCGTCGTCGACAGCCACCACGACAACCTCTAGCAAGGTGTAAATTATCTTTCCTCAAGTATTTACATGCCGAGCGAGACTCGAGTTGCGTGCTGGGTTTTTCTTCTTCTTCAGCCCTGTATTTTATATGTATATATGTACACCTCGTTCCAATGTAGCATATAATTATACAGGTGCTACTACTAGAATCATCTGCGAGCCTCGCGAGTCCTCCGCTACGGGAAGCCACTGCCACACAAGCGCAAATTATCGCAACCCATTTCCGGTTTTCCGACACTCGACGCGCAGATTCTTCCGAGGATGGCAGTGTGTACAATTTATTCCCCGACGCCACAATCCTCTCAACTTTGAAACCCAGAGTCGCTGCTCCTCCCTCCTCCGCGCGTCGGTGCGCCCAAACTTCGTCGCTGGGTAAGGGCACTCACTTTTTGCGCGCAAAGGCAAGCAATCGACCATGTATATAGCTCCTCAAGGAGCCCAATATCATCGAGATGGCTGGCGACGGCGGCCCCGGCCCCCGCCGCGCCCAAGGCCGCTGCGCCGCCGCCTCCCCCAGCGAAGGCATCGAAAGATGCAACAATATCGCGACTCGTGGACGACATCTCCGGCCTGACCCTGCTGCAGGCCGCGGACCTCGTTACACACCTCAAGGTGATTCCGCCCCAAGGACACGTTTATACGGGAAATGACGCCGTCCTTCTAGTCGCGACTAAATATTCAAGAAATCGCGATGCCCACAGCGGCTGCTGCTCCAGCAGCTGCCGCCGCGTCTGACGAGCCTGCTGCTGTGCGTATCCAACCAACCCTGTTCAACCCGCAGGTGTAGTTCAACCGTGCTGCAGGAAAAGCCCAAGGAGAAGACTGTCTTTAACGTCAAGCTTGAATCTTTCGAGGCCGGAGCCAAGCCGAAAATTATTCGTGAAGTGAAGGCGCTGGTGCCGAATCTGACCCTGATAGATGTGCGTGACCCTCTATTCACCCTAAGCCTCAATTCTAAGCCCAAAATCGCAGGCCAAGAAATTCGTAGAGTCATTGCCAAAGGTACTGAAGGAGAACCTGCCCAAAGAAGAGGCCGAAAAGCTGCAAAAGACTTTCGAGGCTCTTGGTGCCGTCATCAAGTTGGATTAGACAATGTTCCATATCCAATTGACGAATAAAAGAATACAGTAGGAGGTGTGGATTAGTTATTTAATGTCTTCCGGCCGAGGAAACGCAAGACGGGGATACTATCGAATGGACTGGATGGCCGGGGCAACCATTCAATCCTCCGATAGGTATCGATACTCGAATCGAAAGTCCGCTTTCTTGCGTTGGCACCAAGAGCCTTCCCAGTCGAAGTAGACGTATACGCCTTGCTCGTACTCCTCAGTTATGGCCTGAGGCTCAGAGTGCCGTTGGAACCACGTCAAGTATTTGACGTGGAATCGCCACGACTGGCGCTTTAATTCCTTCGCTGCGAGGTATCTATCGAGATGCCAGTCCAGAGAATAGAACATCAGAAAAAAAGACACAACGCACTGCTGATATGTCCCCGGCAGGAAGTAGAACACGTAAAATAGTGTCTCCACGTCAAGCTGAGAGTAGATTGCGGCAGTACTCAACAAAGGATGGGGAGATTGAGGGTAGTACGCTGCCGTCGGATACGGATTCCGGGGGACATAATATTTCGGTCTAGAATAGAGTAAATTGTCAATTAGAGGGCTCCCTAACGGCACAGTTCAGTTCGAGAGAACACTTACTTCTCCGTATCTTGCGGCTGCGGAACATTCGAATACCCACCCTCGAGCATCTTGTGAACCTGATCGAGGTTCGTCATGCGAAGAGCGGCTGTACAAAAAGCCCAAAGTACGTCAGAGCCAAAGCGGCGGCGAATTGAGCAGGGACAAAAATTCGTACCCTTCTGCTTTACGCTCTCGAAAGACACCACCAGGTCAGAAAGTGACCCGGGGAATGCGCCGGCAGTCGTGCGCTGAGGCACTGGCTGCGACGGCGGTCGTTGTGCCCCTATTGAGGGTTGCTGTGGGGCTGAGAGTATAGACATGCCAGCCTGCTCGCTCTGCGGCACCTTGACGCCGGGAGGGAACTGAGGTACCGACTAGAGACATGTCCATTGAGATGTATCGGACACAAGGGAGGAGCGTTTGCCAGTACCTGTTGCGGCATCGTCGACGGTGCTGGCTGCTGGCCCGGCGAGTTGCCGTTTAATAATGGCGGGGAAGGATCGAGCAATTGCTATGACACGGTGAGCTCGATGATTGGCCAAACTTCCCGTATCATCCATACGTACAGATACACTCGGCGATTGCGATCCTGCTCGGGGAGGGGAGGATATTGAATCTACGGGTACGGGGCATTAAACATTACACCGAAAGTCGAGGACGAATCCAAAAAGACCTTTCCGTGCCAAGACCCGTGGCGGCGACGATGTAGCCGCAGGGCCGCCCAGAGAACTGGGCACACCTTCCGACAGGGCTGGCGACGACTCTTGCCCAGAGTAAAATGAGCCGTCGGGTTGATGAGATACAGACGCCGAGGAAGACAGCATTGGGCTCGTTGTTGAAGGATGTGTTAAACTAGGTGAGGATGAGACACCAGAAGACTGGTCCTGGGGTGAGGGCTGAGGGAGCGACGGTGTAGGTATTGAAGGAGCTGTAGGCGGTACCGGGGCAGGATTTGAAGGTGCCGGTGGTTGGGCATGCGGTATAGGTTGGGAGGAGCTGCCGTGCGCAGGCTGCGTGGGGGCGGACACATTGCTGCCACCGGCTGCTGCAACAGAGTAGCGCACCGGAGGCAGCGTGGCCGTTCGAGGTGTTGGGGGAGGCAACCCAGCCTTGAGGATGCTTGCCATTGGTTGCTGCACGAAGTTGGGATTTGGCGGAGGTTTTGCCGTTGCTGCTCGCAATCAGCGAGGAGAGAAATCAGTATACAAAGCTTCCTACCATCCACGGATGTTTCTTGCGCAAAAGTCAGCTCCTTCGGGACATAAGGCGATAGACTTACTTCGTAGTTGCAGCGTGACTGCCGCTTTCTTCAGTATCGGGACTATCGTTCTGTTTGCTACTTGTTACGCTCTCCTCGTCATTTTTCTTTGACGATGGTCGAGGAGGGCGATCTGAGGAGGATGAGACCAGAGTGGGCGAGTGATCTAGCTAGCCAACCTTCGCTACCAGCGTCGGATTCGTCCGAGTCGTCATCTTCGGGTGCAAGGCCGAATTTCTCTTCCTCCTCATCGAGGTTGAGGTCATCATAGATGCCTTCGTCTTCGTCGAAACCCTCGTCCTTTTTTTCGTGTAAATATTCACATGATGGGGCCCGACTCGAGCGAAACGAACCGTGTTGCTCTCCACGAAATACTGCACATCCTCCTTCAGCCCCGTTACTTTCTCCGTCGGCATTGAACCATTGTTCAGCAGTCGTAGAACGATTTCTAAGCGGCTGATATGCCACTTTCGTCGCTCGTTCAACGTTTCCAGCTCTTCCAGGCGGCCAGCCGTTGATCCCGACTTGTTCTTCTTCTTCCCAGTGCCGTGTAACGTCTCTATCTCGGCCTCGGACTGTTCCACCTGCATTTGGAGCTCTTCGACTTGAGTCTGAAGCCATAACGTCGCCTCCTCCTTTTCCTGCTCTTTAGGATCCAGTTTGGCGGCCTGAATGAGACCCTCCTTGGAGAAGGCCTTGGTCTTCATTTCCTTTTCGCAGGCCTTGAACTTCTCCATTTGCTACACAGGGGCGAACGAAATTAGTTGCAAGGCATGTATGCGGCGCGTCGGAACGCGCAGCCTGCATATGGCACGCACCGTCTCGATGAGCTTGCGGTTATCCAACAGCTGCGTCTTGTCTTTGATGTCATTGCTAGCCACCCAAGTTTTGATTTGGTCTCGGAGACGCTGAAGTTTCTTGATTTGACTCTTCAACTCGAGCTCGAGCTTCTCCTTCTGGGGCTGGGTGGTCGTGTTAGCGAGTATGAGGCATCCGGAGCGCAACCGAGGCGGACCTGGTTAGTCGAGGCCTGCATCTTGTCGTATATGCTCTCAAATAGTTCGACGCCCTCCGAGACCTTCTTGAGGGTCCGGTCAATTTCGGCTGAAATGGATGAATTCTATGGACGGCCAAGGCGAGAAAAGACCGACTTTGAAGCTTTCTGGCCGCCATGGCTCAGATGAAGGGAGGTCAGCGGTAATATCAAGGCTGGTTGTCCCTATTTGCCAAAGCCTCCTGACTCTGATGATCTAATATTCTAGCTCTCTCTTCCTCCCACTCAATGCGATTCATGATTATTCCAAACCCGGAGCCCTCTTTCCGCCATCGTTCCGTTGTTTATGCGCTTGAAACTGGGGCGAGATTTCGCCAACAAGGGACACCTCAAAGTGATCGAACTCGTCCCTCTCAGTCACTCTGTCCGATATTTATGAAAGGAACGAGTCATGCCCGCGATGATATGGACTGCGGGCGCGCCTCCCGTCCACCTCTTCGCCACGACACCGCTGATTGTGTGTCTTGATGTGAGCATCGACTGGCCGCGGCCTGGACCGCGGTATTGCCGTTCTGCCAGGAGATTTGAATGTGCCGGTGGTGTACTATACCCCACTCGGGTTGACTCGTTATTTTGTCGGTATACAGCAGTCTAAGTAGCGCTAGTAGCTAGGTTTTCTCTCGCGGTAAATCTGTCGAGATTGACGGATCAGCGAGATGGGGTTGGGACAGATTGGCTGACCTCGCGTGAGGACGCGACACATGCAGATCGCATGGCAAGGACTCTTTTGCTGCCAGTGCAGAGGGTAGATGTACTGTAGGACGCTGCAGCCATGACAGACATGGATACCGCTTGATACCGACATCACATTCGGAACCCAATTTAGCTTTGGTCCTGCTTTTGTCTCACTCTGTCCCATGAAGAGCATCCGCAAGTCCCTCAACGGCGGGCGCAGCAATGACGGCGGCGTGCGCGCACAAATATCCAGCCCGGCGCCGCTGCCCCCCCTGTCCAAGCCAACCTCCGCCATTCTCCCCCCGCAAAAGGTCATTCGCGCACTCGACACTCATCGTTCCCAGCGCGCACAGGAACTCCCCTTCACAAAGGGCGACTTCTTCTATGTCATCCGCGACGTCGACAATGCCTGGTACGAGGCTCACAATCCCGTCTCCGGCGCGAGAGGCCTCGTTCCCAAGGACATGTTCGAGGAATTCAACAAAAACTCGGCATCGTCAGTTCCCAACCCCCTCTCACGCGCCTGCTCACCGTTGCCACAGTCTCCGCACTATTGGTTCACCGGGCCCCCTTCACACTACTCCGCAGTTCCAGCAGCAGCAGTCCGGCTTCGGGATGCAGTCAGGCCTTTCCGGCATGCAGTCAGGGCCTTCGCAGTTCAACGACATTCCCATGTCCCCAAAGTCTGCCATGAAAACCCAAGTCTTTTACGCCATCGTTCTCCACGACTTTTTCGCCGAACGCGCAGACGAACTCGACGCCAAACGCGGCGATGCAATCACCGTGGTGGCCCAGTCAAACCGGGAATGGTTTGTGGCCAAACACATCGGTTAGTGGCAGAACGACTCTCCCGTTACCTGTGCTTTACAAGACCTCCCAATAGGTCGTTTGAGCCGCCCCGGACTCATCCCGGTGTCGTTCGTCGAGATACATGACCCGGCAACGGGCAAGGCCATCCCAGACGTCAACACGCTGATGGATCGCGGCGACTTGCCCAAGGTCGAAGACTGGAAACGCGCCATGTTTAACTATAAACAAAACAGCATTGCCCTCGGCGTCATCGACGCCCCCGCCTCGCGCGACTCTGTCCCCAACAGCCCATTCACGTCTTCATACTCGCCCGCGGCTCCCCCGGAACCCGCTATCAGCTTGCAGGGGCCTTCGCCTCTTGATCAATCCTATCCCGGCAACGTATCAAATCCGCCTCCCCCCGAATCCCCCGAGGCCTTGCCAGACGGCATCCTTCTTTCGGCAAACGTGGTCTCATTTCATTTCGAGATGGAGGAATACTGGTTCAGAGTCGATGCCATCTTCCAGCCCTATGCCTCCTCACCGGGACAGGCACTCCCCTCTGCCAAATCCCTCATCCTATTCCGCGTCTACAACGATTTCTACGATTTCCAGGTCTCTCTTTTGGACACCTTTCCCAAAGAGGCCGGTCGGCAACCTCCGCATTCCAGAATACTGCCCTACATGCCTGGCCCCGCCGAGGAGGTAGACGACGCGCTCACGGCAACGCGACGGAATGAGCTCGACGAGTATGTCATGAGCTTATGCCAGTTGAGTAATGTGGGCGCCAAGTACATCCTGGAGCACCAGGTCGTGCGCGAATTCCTGGCCCTCAAACCGGGAGATGTGGAGAATTCCATCCCTGCCCGAGTGCAGGACGTGGAAGCCTTGTTTGCGCAGGGCCAGCCGCAATACGACGATGGAAACGACGTCCAGAACTCGTTCGGGAGACTGAGTGTGGCTGACGACGGGTCGGATTACGAAGACGAGGGGTATGCACCGTCCCCACAGCGGTTGTCCCCTAGTGCTGGCGCACGGCACCCGTACGGTCAGACGGAGGAGCGACGGCCATCTGGAGACTCCAACAACCTCCGTTTACACGCGCACACACAAAACCATCAGCGAACGGGTTCTACTTCGTCGCTTAATCAGTCTCCGTATGGCCGCGCGGAATCACCTCTCGCACGATCCAGATCCCCGCCAAGTCAATGGAATGACAATGGCAACGGCTACAGCAATGGACCACCCATTGCAAGCTCACCATCTTCCTCCTCCCTTCGCTCCAACCCCATCTCCTCGTCATCACGATCCCGGTCAGGCTCCGTCGCAAACATCAACTCTCCCTCCATCTCCGCCGCTAATCCACAGACTGCTTTCGTGAAGATCAAGATTTTCGATCGCGTAGCAGACGACCTCATCGCCATTCGCGTCCATCCACGAGTGACGCATATGGAGCTCATGGACAAGGTGCAGGCGCGGCTCGGCGGCGAGGTCGCCAACCTGAAATATCGGGACAGCATGAGCAACGGGTTTGTTGGCCTGGACGGTGACCAACAACTGCGGGCTTGGATCGAAGGCACGGACAAGCATGTTCTTTATGCCGATTGAACAGTTCATTCATTTAGTCTCTCATTTTTCTGTTCGTGCATCTAATTTTGACTCGGAATTGGAGGCGCTCTATATTCCCAGACAGATACATTGCGATTTATTCACTATCTCTCACAACTCGCCCATGTGTAATACTATGTTGCTTACCATCTGCGTTTCGTTACCTAGTCAGATTGTATCGCCCACCGACACTCTAGAATTTAACTGTTTTGTAACTGTACCAATTTTATTCCTGGAGTTGGCCTTGTCGATCAAACATTCCTCAACACCGGGCTCTTGTACCACCACCACTTTCAGCATGCCTTCTTTGCACCGGTATCTGCGGAGCATATACCGCGTCGGGATTCGGGCGTGGTGGAGACAGTTGCAGTATATTTCCGACGCCAAGTCTGGGAGATTGGTCGGCACTGACCAGTGCGCTCGATGAATTCCACGACGTTTGATTGCTCACTCAACGGCTCCCTAGGTTCGGCAACAAGTATTTCGAGAATTACAATGCGGAGGAGGAAGTTCCCGGTCAGTATGCTGCCCAGATACCCGCCCGTCGTCTTACAGGTCCCTTATAGGTCGACACCGATGGGTTGACTTTTCCCAGGTGCTTAATACTACTACTCTATACTCCGCGAGCAATGAACTGAACCGCGTCCCCGGCAGCACGCCTACCATGCATCCCAGGTCCCACCTGAATGGCATTCCTGGATCTCCCACATCCGCAAGGACCCGCCGAGCGAGGATGCTCTGATGGTCGCTTCGCAGCGTCCCTGGCAGCAAGTACGCACGCGTGCCCACGCTCTTCATGTTCAAAGCCTCTTACCGCCCATCCCTAGCCCTGGACTGAGAATTTGACTGGCACGAGGGGCGCATATAAACCTTACAACACTGTAGCTCCGAAAATCAGAGCATGGGAGCCCAAGATCGCACCGCGCGCGTAATCCATCGCATTGCAAGCCAATAAACTATTTCACAGCATATTTTCTACCACATGCTCTGCAATTGCGAGAGACGACGTCAGGCCAGGGCTCTCGATGCCCAAAAGACTGATCAACGGTCGGTTCTGACTTTGCGCGTCGGCAGCAGGGTAGTCCTTGCGGAACACGAAATCTTGGAATCCGCCCTGTGGTCCGACCAATTTGGGTCGGATGCCGACGTAGTCGAGCTGCAAACCCTCGAATGTGACCTCGGGAAGATATTTAGTGACTGCCCGATGCATTTCCTCCAGCCTGCTGTCGTCCGGCACCAGGTGCTTCATCCAAAAATCAGGACCTTCTCCTTCTGCTGGTGAAATCCACTGTGAATCTGGGCCGAACCGCACGTTCCCCTGGAAGTCGAGCGTCAAATGAGTCCCTAGGGACTGGAAACCGTGTGCGTTTGCGTCCGTTTCTGGGCACGGATATACAAGGTGCGAAACCCCCGAAATGCCAGGACCGCTATATTTCGCATAGGAACCTCGGTTGTAGAACAACGGAAGACGTTTCGCTTCTGGGAGGAGGGAATTGACGATCAAGGGGGCAGATAAACCAGCGGCGTTGATGAGGGTTTTTGTGAAGATGGCGTCTCCTTCTCCCTCGCCCGTTACCATTTGGACGACCCACCCGCGTTGGTCGGCACCAATGTCGGGCGATGCGGGTGATGGCTGAGAGTATGGGTCCACGCGAACGACGCGAGTGGCATAAACCAGATCTCCGCCCTCCGAGTCCAGTATATCTTTCTCGAGGCTCTCCATTAACGTGTGCGAGTCTACGATGCCGGTCTCGGGACACCACAAGTGCGCCTGTGATATCGAGGGACAAGTCAGGGCTCCATTCGACGCGCTTCCTCGCCGGACAGCAGCTCCGTATAGAGGGCAGGTCGATTTGGCGGGGGTCGTAAAAGTGGACGGCCATGCGAGTTTCTGGGCCTTGCTGTGAAGGGACTCGATGTAAGGTCGCTGCTTGTCCGTGGCGACGACCAGTTTGCCCGACTTTGCGGGTATGGCTTTTGTAACGGTCGTAAAGCAGCTCACGACCACGAATGCACAGACGCGTCTTGAGCGAGTCGGGTGGGTAGTACAGCCCTTAGTGAGCGTAAGCCTTGCGTAGCTATTCGGAGAATCGAACACATACCGGAGTGGATTACTTCGGAGTTGCGCGAACTGGAAGTGGGAGTGTGTATTCAAGGTTGATTATAACGAGCTTAGTTGGCGTATATCGCATATCTCACCTGGTTTCTTCACCCTATTTCACACTCAGAGTCAATTGGCCGAGACGAAACGATATAGTAGTACCTACAGCCCGAGTGTGTCTTTCCACGACAATGGTGGACTTTGTTGGGAATTTCTCCGAGATACTGCGCGCTATGGCCAAGCCAATGACGCCTGTAAATGGCCCAGTTCAGTGGACTTCCAGTCCGCGGGAGCCGCCTTGATTTACCTCCACCAACTACGAGGTAATCGACAGCGGATTCGGGAGCCTTCAATGAAGTGCATGAGAACATGAAGGCGGGCGAGTTCGGTGGGCGGGGAGCTTGCCTTGTAAGCATATTTAGCGCTATTCAGAGCCGCAAAGGCAGAACGAATTGGGTGCATGGGAGGAGGGTGTTACTCCAGTCATAAGTAGGCGCCGGCGATTGGATGAACTTCCACAACTTCAAGCGATCGGCCGAACGCGGCCGAATCTGGAAACCAATCTTTGACTTGAACTCTCATGTCCGCGCCCAATGTCGGGCCTCAGCCCCCAAAAACCTTCGAAGAACGGATGGCAGAATTTGACACCATTCCGTTGTTCATGAAGTCTCTACCCGACGACGCTTCAGATGACCCAATGATTGCGGCCCTCCAAAGTCTCGCTCACGAGGGGACGCCGGATGGTGGGTCCGGCGCCATCTCCTCTTCAAGCACCGCGGTCTCAGGCAGGTTTTAGAGATTGCTCAGAACTTCAAGGAGCAGGGAAACGACTACTTCAAGGGGAGACGTTTCCGCGAAGCGTTGGGCTTTTACACTCAGGGCGTTGATGCAAAACCGACGGACAAGATCCTCCAAGAGGCCCTCCTCTGCAATAGAGCCGCATGCAACCTCGAACTCAGTAAATATCCTCGAAAGCTTTGCCTGGGCCTAATTTCTGACTGGAAGCAAAGAAAACTACGGATCGGTGCTGAGGGATTGTTCCAAGGCGCTTACCATGAACCCCAAGTCTGCAAAGGCGTTCTATCGGTCTGCTCTGGCCCTCATAGCACTGGAGAGGGCGGAAGAGGCTCTTGACTGCTGCGATCGTTGTCTCGCATTTGACCCTGAAAACAAGGGTGTTCAGACAGCTCGTTCGCGCGCACAGCAGGTAAAATCTGATTTAGAGAAGAAAGAAAAGGATCGGCTAGAAAAAATACAACGAGCCAAGGTGGCCAAGTATAAATTATCCGTCGCATTCCGAGCAAGTCCCCGTTCCTTTGCCCGCGCAGGACCCATTGACATGGCTGTAGGAACGGAACATCATCACACTTTCCAACAAGGATACCACCCAAGATGACTTTGCCCCGCACTTTGACCCCGAGGATCCCACAGAGAGCAGCTTGATCATCCCTGTGGTCTTCGCTTATCCCCAATATGCCATAACGGACGTTATTCCCGAGTTTGTCGAGGACACACCGTTTGCAGCGCACCTTGCCACCATGTTCCCGCCGCAAGCGCCCCCGCCAAATTGGGATGTGAAGGGGGAGTACGTCGACGGTCAATTGGTGGTCTACGCCACGACACATCAGAAACGTCTCTTGAAGGTCGGAAAGAAGATGAGCTTGCGGGATGTTTGCACGGCAGCCAAAGCCAAGGACGGGGAACCCAGAGATGGACTGGAAATGAAGGATGGGTGCTTAACATTCGCAGTGGTACCGAAGGGGGATGTAGAAAAAAAGTGGATAGAAAAATACAAAAGCGCCCGCAAAAGCGCCTAAAATGCCTAAAAACTGTGTTGCATGTCCGTATACCGCCCTAGATCAATCCTGACGAGGAAGGCACTTGTTTGTCCTCCCTTCCATCCTGCCACGACGTGCAGAACGCGCAGCGTGTCGCCTGGGTTGTATAAATAGGGGACACCGAAAGGAACGAGAATTGCGTACCGACTGAGATATATCTTTTCTGCAGTATTTGCACTTGATCATGTGCTTTATGATGTTGTCTTTTGTGACGCGCGAGTAAACCTCTGCTATGGCATATAGGACAAATCCAAGAGCAAAGAAGGTGACCAGATTGTCAACGAAAGCGCCCCAAGCCAATGTCACCGCGCCTGAGAAGCCATTAAAGGTTATACGTGCTTGTGGAGGCCAGACGAACCGTCGGCGGCGGCCTGTGAAAGGGTGTTGTACGGATGGTTTGGCCCAGCCCGAAGGACCAAGAATTTAGCAGGCAGATTGCGACCCAGGAAAGGCAGGAGTGAGATAGGCGGCAATAGCACGTCCGAGACGAGAGAGTTGATGAGCGTCGAGAATCCTCCGGCCTACGAGTCCAAGCGCGTTCGCAGTTTGTTGGGACATCGAAGAAGCGAGATCACCATAATAAAGGAAACGGCGACCTCGAGAACATTGTCGCGACCGAGGAAGCCTGGATTTCGGCTCAATTTCAGAACAAGTGAGCGCCACCGCACATCTACGCACCCTTGAAGCCGGACCAGACTCCTTTCACGCGTCGAACGACATTGTTTTCCATATCGACGAGCCCTTGATAGTTTCCGCTCATCGCACGAGTAACGAGTTGGCTAGTCGGACGGGGATAAGATTCTGAACGGTACGAGACTCGGTACCGTCGACGGAGGTACTTAGAAGGAGAGAGTGGAGTGGCTGTGTCTGTCAATCAAAACTTGACCTCTGAGGTCCAAGGTTGACCTTCGCCTCCTGCCGCCGCTATACGACGCAGACTCCCGTACACTCACGCGTCGACCGCACCGGCGCCGTCGCAAGGATCAACGTACTCGGAACTGATGATGTGCCCCCTGCATCGGCGACACACCGCGTTCAAGACCGACGGAACCATGCGGTTCAAGTTCTGCTCTGCCCCTTTGGTTTCCAAAGAGAACTGCTTTTGCAATCTGGGCAGCGCCCTGGAGCACCTTCAAGTACCTCGCTTGCTATTACTCGGCAACCGTGATATGAAACCTACTATTGCCTTGCCATTGCAATACCACTGCCCCTCATCCAACCTCGATCACACAACAGTTCGAGTGAAAGTCGCGACAACTCCGCCCCAGGCTTGCGTTATCGAGGAAAACTTCGTGCGTTTTCTGTAACTCTTCGTTGTGTGCGCGCTCGCGGCTCATCTGAGGTTGAGATCTCCCTTTGATCGCGTAATAGAATCAAAGATCTGCAGGGCGCTCTCTGTTTTAGTCGAATTTCAAACTCATCAGTGATTTCTCTCCCGCACGAGATATATATATCCTCCGTTTCTCAACGCAAATGTATCTAGAGAACGGACCCCGGCTGTTTCTTAACAGGACCGCGCCGCAATCTACCTACCTACCTAACTAATGGACGACTACCTCAGATTCGCCACCTATGGAAGTGCCACCATTATGGGTGCTTATGTCCTCAAGTCAATCCTCTACGCGCCTAATGTACGCGACCTAGCATCTCCTCTTTTCTTGCGTTGACCACTCACCAGCTCAACTCTATCCCGGCAATCGGTCCCTCTGGCGTTCTCTCGTCGTACGTTGGAGCGTACCGATATCTGGTCAATGCCAAGGACATGATTCAAGAGGGCTATGGAAAATATCGCGTGTTTCGCGTTCCCTTGATTCACCGTTGGGATGTTATCATTAGCGGAAGGGAACTTGTTGAGGAGCTTCGTGCGTCCAAGGAGGAAGAGCTGTCGATCCGGGAGGCCTTCAATGAGGTACCGCGCCGGTTGCATATGCCACACGTTAACTCACTTACCTTTGTTGCAGATATTGCAAACCAACATGACCATGGGCCCCAATATTCTCGGAAACCCGTACCACATCTCGGTGACGCGCCTCGGGATGACCAAGAACCTCGATGTCCGTTTCGACGAGGTCAGGGACGAAATAATGTGCACCTTCGACGACCACATAAGATTGGAGGGTAACGGTGAGGACCGCGCTGCCGCCATCTACTCGTTTTTCTGACTCTTTCCTACAGAATGGAAAGCGATACCTGCACAAGCCACAGTCATGCAGGTCATTTGCCGCACTGGCAATCGACTATTTGTCGGATTGCCTCTATGTCAGTTGTAGTCAGATTCTCGCAAGGCCGTTATTTAATTCAGTTTTGTTCAGGCCGCAATGCGGATTACCTCAATCTCAATTTCGAGTTCACGATTAGTGTGGTCATGGCCGCCCAAATGATCAACATCTTGCCCGGGTTCTTACGACCGTGAGCGCTGACTCCGCCGCCTTGTTTTTCAATTGACCTCAATCATTCTAGTATTCTTGGACCTTGGATTTCCCCCCTGCCCAAATATCTACGACGGGCTGATCAACATCTCGGCGTTCTCGTCAAAGAGCGACTCCAGATCGAGAAAGAACAGGGCGATGCTTATCCCGGTCGCCCGGTACGTTTCGTCGCCCTTTTACTGCTTATAGGTTTTCATTCCTTTCAGAACGATCTGATTAGCTGGCTTTTGGATGTAGCCGAAGGCGAGGAGCGGACCGTGCCCGCCCTCGTCCAGCGTATTCTCGTGATCAATTTTGGCGCTGTCCACACCTCCGCTAGTGTTCGTGTGCATCCGTATGTGACGGGCAACACTCACCATCTATTTAGACATTCACCCATGCACTCTTCAATCTTGCTGCTTTCCCCGCCTCCGTAGCAGAAATGCGAGAGGAAGCTGATCGAATCGTCAAGGAAGATGGGTGGTCGAAAGTGTCCGTCGCCAAAATGCACAAAATCGACAGCTTTTTGCGTGAATCGCAGCGATACAGCGGCAACAGCATCAGTCTGTGCTTCGTTATTCATGCTTCCCTCCTCTTACTTATATTTCGCAGCCTCAATGGGTCGTAAAGTTGTTAAGCGGGGCGGGTTCACCTTTTCCGATGGTACAACCGTTCCAGAGGGATGTTTCGTCAACATCGCTGTGGGACCGACTCATAGCAATCCAGGTAAATCATGTTTCTTGCGCGACAGTAACTTGACTGAAGCCGACACACAGATGTATACGAGAATCCAGACGAGTTCGATGCATTGCGGTTTTATCGACTCCGAACGGAAGATGAAGAAGACTCGCAGCGGCACCAATTTTCGGCGACTAATTTAGATTATCTTTCATGGGGACACGGAAGGCATGCGTGTCCCGGCCGATTCTTCGCATCGACGGCTCTCAAGGCAATGCTTGCGCACATTCTGGTGAACTACGACGTGAAACTGGAAGACGAGGCGGCGGGGCGGCCACCGAACGTGTGGTTCGCCGCTATATGTATACCCAACGGCGCGGCCAAGATCATGTTCCGCAAGCGACAATACCCTTAACTACTTTACCTGGACTAACTGGATTAATTTTTCATACTTGCATGTGGATCAGCGTGGATCTCTGTTGCCCTAATATGTACTTACAGAACTTCGTTGGATGGAATCTTTGATACCCGATGAGCGCCATGGAGCGCCTCACCTCGCCTCACTTACTCCTTCTGGGTTTTCGTCTGTTTCCGTGCTTGGTCCGTGCCTCTCTTGACTTTTGAGATAAGCTATAGCGTTAACCTCCCGCACCACAGGCTGATTTCGTACTCACGAAATGCCTTGAAATTCTTACAGTCTACGCTAAAGGTGATAAGCAGGATCCGACGAGCTGCGACGAGATGGATCTGCATTTTTCTGCACCCACGGACGCCATCGTCCATCAAAGACGCCTACGCGCCTAAAATAGGCTTCATCAGGGGGCGGTGCACCGAATCTCGGCTAGTTTTATGCCTCGCTCGCCATCCTTGCAAGGCCGGGGTCAATTTTTTACCAGACTTGCTTTCGATAGTTCCGTTCGCGTGCGTTTTCACGCGGCGAGCCGTTCCTGGGCGCGCGAGGGGGTGTTGATGCGACTCCAATTACACAACCATCTTTGATCTCAACGTTCGAATTTCATACATCCAAGCTATATACATAGGCCGACCGCCCATGGGATGCTGTTGCCAGTCATGGACCCCAATTTCAGATCTCTCGCCTACGGCGCTGCAGGCATCGCCGGGGTATATGCCTTGACGAGGGCGTTTTCGGGGCCAAACGTAGGTTACTACTGCCCTGTCGCGTCCCTCGACCTCAACCCCTCTTAGCTGAACGGAGTTCCATCCTTGGGCTCATCGAACGCACTTTTATCCTTCCGAGAAGTTTTCCGTTACATCTTCGGCGCTAAAGAGTGAGTACTGACAGCGCTCTACCTGTCTATCTCCCTCATCTAAGAAATCAACGGTTTGCAGGTTGTGCGACGAGGGATACAAAAAATACCCTGATGGGATGTTTAAGGTTCCCAACGTCGACCGGTGGAACGTCATGGCCACCGGCCGTGTGCTGATGGATGAAATTGCGAACGCGCCGGAGAGCGAGCTCTCATTTTACCAGTCGATTAACGAGGTGAGTCTGCTTGGTATGCAGGAAATAGTATTCATTTTATTTCGGGCCCAGTTCCTGCAAACTGGTTACACGATGGGGCAGGGCATTGTGAAAGACACATACCACGCTAACGTCGTTCGGACATCGATGACCCGGAACCTCACCGTTCTCTTTCCCGAGGTCCGCGACGAAATCATCGTGGCGTTTGAGGATGTTCTTCCCGTTCAAGGAAAAGGTTGCCGTTACTTCGCTAACCCAAATCCTCGCTTACTTACATTCGCACAGAGTGGTTAACGGTCCCGGCATTCGACACCATGATGCAAATCGTTTGCCGAACCAGTAACCGACTTTTTGTTGGACTTCCCCTCTGTACGGTTTGGGATGCATCCATGCGGCTTGTGTCGGGCTGAGCGCTGTTTAGGCCGCGATCCTGATTTTATACAACTCAATATTGACTACGCCATGGACGTGATTATCGCAGGGCAAATGATTAATATGTTACCGTATGTCAAGCTCTGTTTTCGTTACTTGTGCTTACTGAAACCTTCATTCACAGCGCATTTCTGAGACCGTATGCCTTTCTCATTCCTCGCCGCTCGTCCATAAAATGACGCGTCACTCCAGAACCATCGGACCTCTTTTGTCTCCGAGGAAGAAAATTTTGCGGCGAGCGAGCAAGCATTTAACACCCGTTGTTGCCGAGCGGCTACAAAAGGCAGACGAGCTCGGCGACAAGTACGCCGATAAGCCGGTATGGGTTTCTCTTCCTGCTGCCATGTTTGATTTCCAACATGTGTACTACAGAACGACCTCATTACTTGGCTTATGGACGCTGCAGTAGGAGATGAACGCACCGTTCCTGCTCTCGTTCAGCGTGTCCTATTCGTAAACTTCGCCGCTATACGGACTTCCACCGACGTGAGTAACCTGCCATGGAAATGTGCAACGCCGACATCCTTTCTCGTAGACGTTTACCCACGTGCTCTACGATCTCGCTGCGTACCCAGAACATGTCGGCCCATTACGTGAGGAAGTTGAGAGCGTCGTGCACAAGGAAGGCTGGACGCGCGCCTCACTGAACCGGATGTACAAAATCGACAGCTTCTTGAGCGAGTCTCAGCGATTCCACGGAATCGGAACTTGTACTTTCATCTCTCTTCCTTCTTTTCTTCCTTTCACCTAATGTGCGCAACAGTGTCACTGGGCCGCAAAGTCGTCAAGCGGGACGGTTTCTCGTTTTCTAACGGCGTAACGCTGCCCTACGGCACCTACTTGCATTCGCCGATGTGGTCCGTCCACCACGACCCCGGTCCGGACCTCACTTTGTTCCACCCTTCTTCCCACTCATCTTGTTGTAGAAATTTACCCTGAGCCCGAAGTGTTTGACGGCTTCCGATTCGCCACCCTACGCCAGTCAGAAGAAGTCGGCTCGGCCAAGTTCCAAGTCATCACGACGAGTCTAGAATACCTGCCTTTCGGGCACGGACGGCATGCATGTCCGGGCAGATTTTTCGCAGCAGTCGTAAGCGTTCTTTCTCATCACTGAAACTTGCCTAACGACAATTCTCCTCCAAGGAACTCAAAGCGATGCTCGCGCATTTGGTCGTGAACTACGATGTGAAGTTTGTGAACGACGGCCCGCGGCCACCAAACATGTATATGGCGTCGGCGTGTCTTCCGGATAGCGGAGCGAAGATTATGTTCAGGAAGCGGCAGGATTAATATCTGTGCTATCGTACTTAGTGCAACAAATATATACCTTTAATGAACTACAAGAGACGCTTCAGTGGTTGAAGTCGATGAATAACTTGAGTTCATCCCACCATACCCGCGTCCATGACACGGCGTGCTCTCGTATGAGCCCAAACCACGGTGGAACCGGTCCCCTCGCGCAAGCATCGGGATAGTCGCCGCACCGCCAGAGTCTACGCATCCACGCTGGAAATGGTAACTGGGTCATTGTAAAGCCAGGGATGCGTCGAATTCATCGTAGGCGGGAGGCGGTAGGTTCGCATCATTACTATGACTTGGGCCTGCAGAAGCGCAGGTGCAGCTTGCGACTGGGTCCTTAACTGCTGAACTTCCTCCGTAAGCTGTCGAACCTTCCTCCGTTCTCTCTCCATGCTCGCCGCCATCGTTTGGATGGCCGCCTCCAAACGCTCGGCATCGAGGACCAGCTGGTTGCGCTGTTCCTCCGAACGAGTCGCATCCTCTCGGAGCTGATCGACAGTCTCCTGCATCTCCCTGGCCTCCACCCGAAGTTTCGCGTTCTCGCGAGCGAGATCCTCGTTTATCAACGTCTGAAGCTCCGAGTCTCCCCCGGACCACGGCAGCTGCGTCGTCGACTCACGCATCTCTTGAACCTGGTTGTGAAGGCGCTCGTTCTCTCGGACAAGGTCCTCGTATTGAATGCGTTGCGTTTCCACATCCGAGCTGGACGTCTGGAGTTGCTGGAGTTCTTCCTTCATCTGTTGCATCGATTTCCGCAAGCCCTCGTTCTCCTTTACGAGGACTTGATTCACTGCTTTGTGCGATGCGGGGTCGTCGTTGGTCGCTTGAAGTTCCTCGACCAGTACCCGAAGTAAAACGTTTTCTTGCGTTAGGTCCGTGAGTGCGACCGCGTGGGACTGGCGCAGTTGCGTGATCGATTGCCGCATTTCCTCGAGCTGGCGCGTCAATTGGGTAACGGCAGCATCAGACGGGGTCGTAGGAGAAGAAGGCGAAAGAAATCCTGGGGTGGAAGTGAGAACACGCAAAGCAGAAGCTATGAATGACCAACCAACAAGCTGTGTAGGCATCCACAGCGATGATCTTTCCGTGCTGCTTGATTGGTGAGGTGAGGCAGGCTCTTGTAGATATGACGGCCGTCGCCGTATCATCTCGGTCCGCGAAATGTCCATGCTGGCGGCTCTTTCGGACGGGTATTCAGAAAACGGCCTTGCTCCTCCACGATACGGTATGTTGAGGGTCGTAGATGGTGCAGATCCGGGGGAGGAATTACCTCGGCGTCGGATGTCGAGCGAAGGACGTAAATGTGACGGCGGGTCCTGGTAAGTGTCAGACGAGGCGGCGTCGGGGTGATTTGCAGCGTATTCCGAGTCCTCTTCTTCATCCGAAGATTCGATGACATCAGGGACAGGCGAAATCGCTGATGTCTCTGAAGACTCAAGTCTGGATATCAGGGCTTTGATTTTGGTCGAGGCGACTCTGGTTGGAGAGGCGAGATGTTGAGGTTTAGGAGGCTGCAAAGTACGGATAAGAAAGCGCGCAGTGGAACAGTAATGGAGGAACACACCAGCGGGGGCACGAGGATCCGGGATGAAGCCGGTCGCAGGTCCTCATCCGAAATTGGCAAGACATCTGAGCTATGCGAACTTTGGGAGGAAGGGGTCGAGAGTCTCCTGATGCTGGTGGGCTTGATCCTGGGCGAGACAACTGTGCCCGTAACGGGGACAGAGCCGGGTTTCGAAGCCTGTGCATAATGAGAGGATAGCCTTGCTTGGAATCTTAGAGCACATACCAAAAAGGGCCTGCCGACATTCCGGGATGAATTGAGGCGCAAATCTTCCCCCGAAGCTGCTCGTGTATGTGGTGATCTAACTGGGGAAGGGGTAGAGTCCCGCTTGGAGGATTCAATTCTGGAGAGGGCAGCTTTGATCTTGGGAGAGGTTACTTTGCCTGTGGGGACGACATTGCTAGGTTTGGGGGACTGGGTTTGGAGTAAGAGAGTCGTTGACGAGCAGTAAATGAGCGCACCGATTGGGGTACGGCACTCGGCGAAGCGACCTCGACGTGATTTGCGGGCACTAAACCAGCCTTTCCCTCCTCCTCGTCTGTCTGGACCAGGAGCCATTCACCTTCGGAGGTGAAGACTAGTAGATGCTGACCCTCCGCGATAGAAAGCTCGCCTGGGTCAGTGGCCGTGTAATTGTACAACGCTTTCGCGGTCGCTGTGTGGTTTGCCTGAATGGTCGCTGTTGGTCAATGGGGCCGCCTAGAGGTACATTCGACGCACAGGCTTGACGTATGTGGCGGGAACGAGACCAATGGCACTGTTATAGTCATAGGGCTCGGTCTTGACCTTTACCCTCCACCAACTGAAGAAATATAAGACGAAGACAAGGGAAAGTAGGGAGCAGCATTTACTCCGAGTTGACGCGTTCTGCGAGCAAGAGAATCTGGCCCTTTTCCACAGATAGTTCTTCCTCTGCGCCGACACCAGGGGCGGGTTCGTAGGAGTAACTGGCCACGAGGACGGCCAGATAGTGCTCGAATGTTGCCATTCAAGGGTGTCCAGACGAGATCCAGATCGTGGACTGTGTAGTCTCCCTAGCCCAGAAGATATTGGAATTGTAGACAAAGTGAAGAGGGAGTCTTGGGCGCCTCTGGTCAACGACATGGATACGCGATCGATGCACGGCAGGAGGCTGTTGAACAGCTCATGGGAAATTGATGCGTCTCGGCAACAACTTTGTTTCTGACCCACACACCTTCAAATGGAATGTACTCCTGGCCTGCAATTCACTCTTATGACAGGACTACCACGGTACACCAAAGGGGAAACGCGAAGAAGAAAGAAAAAATCGTGGTCCAAAGTTACCCCAGCCTAGATCATGGTACCTTGGGGGCTGCAAGTTTGCTGGAGAAGAACGGCCGTCTTGAGTGGAAACCTATTGCCACAGCACCTGAACGTTAGAAATTTCGTATTGCTCGACGCCATTGTCTCATCAACAGCAGATTCAACTCCTCTCAAAACTGGAAAGGCAGTCACCGTTTTCCCTCCAACGCGGCCTCCTCCTATCCAATTACCTAGAATGAGAGCTGTCCACCGTGCCGAGCAGGGTGTTAGCCTCTTGCGAACTTTCTGCATCGCCTGTTGCTGAAACATCTACCCAGGCTAATTTCCTGCGCACATATCTGCCAGATATCGACATCACCGCTGAACTACTTCGAGAGCAGCTAACCGAAGACGCCAAATTCCTGCGCCAATTCGAGGACTTTGATCCTTACATTGGCAATCAGCTTGAGGCGATTACTTGTCCCGACTCTGCTTCTAATCAAGTAGCTTTCCTCGCTTTCCCAATGGGCGAATTGAACCGGGATCTGAGTAAGTCACTCGAAGAAATCCATGTCGAGACTCATATCGTCCAGATATATCCCCGCTGTTGTTTTCAGAAAGCGAGGGAGCCTCGTTGCGTCCAGCTGCGCAGGCTGTGCGAACTTTCGACACTCCAATTCTGCAAATAGCAGCTTCCAGGCCCACTAGCGGGGAGAAGGGTCAGAGTAGCGACCACTATCTTCTCACTCGGTCTTTCTAACGGTTTCTAGCATATCTGTCGGTACGGACGTTCGGTGGTACTGCGCTCCTCGAGGGCAAGGCAGGGCGCGCCCGACCTGAACCCAACGCTACATACGAAACAATTGGCCAACATATTCCCTTCGGAGACGGGCGGAAAGGCCGTTGTGGATGTCAAAATCGCAACATCCCCTGTGGAAATGATTATGGTCAACGATAATGGGGCGATCTACAAATACGATACCTCCAACAAAACGTTCGTCAGGCTTGTCTACCCATTCACCGACTGTTCTATTCAACCCGCCCCCAGGCGGCTGATTCGAGAGGCTTCCAACCTCGCCCTCACCCGATCCATTTTGGAGGCTTGAATTGACTGAAAGTCCCGATACCTGTCTTGTAATGTCCAAGACCGATTTGAAAGCAGTTGGATTTAAGGGTAAATCAAGTTCCTCAAGAGACGGTTTTCACTGATTGGTGTCGTAGACAGAAACTTCGTCTCTGGATATCTACAAGGCCGCTGCCAAGGAAGTCTTGACTTCTGTTGAGGACTATCGAACGGACCAAATACTCCGTCTCTCGTCGACCAAGCAAGTTCTTTGGATTGACCGTCGCAACACTGTGAGGCCTCTGCTCGGGTTACAACCACAGTCGTTCGTTTGATCGTTCGCTCGAAGTCAAGACCATTGCTCTCGAAAACGGTAAATACTCCACGGGTCCTAATCGATACATGCCCTAAATCTATTACAGGCCATTTAACAACGCTGTCGTCTCGGAAAAACTAGCCTGCTTACTATATACGATATCTCACGTTCGCAAGACAGTATGGGTTATGTGCAGTCGCCCCCTTCTTGCCTAACGACCTCCGCCGAGGGACGTATTCAAACCGGGCATAGTTTCATTCGGCATCCCTCGGCGCCGCTGAACTCGCCGATGGGCTTTTTCCGACTGTCTGAAGTTGGAGCTATGCGAGCATTCCAACTCGATTCTACAGATGTCGGAACAATGCCATTCCAGTGGTCGGTCGATGTCCAGCGTTTGCACGACCAATCGGAACACCTACGCGAGGAGCTTAGTACACTTGGATCACCCGAACCCAGCACGGTCGAGATGGTCGAGGCATATCAACGTGAGTATCCTGCATTTGGTCAAGTTTGTATTGCACTTATCACATCGTCTTCACAGATATGTTTTATCAACAGGGTGGTGATGCTGAAGCTGCTGCAGAATCCCTCTATGATTTGGTAGAAAAAGCTCCTTCGTTCTGGCAGGACTTGAATGAGCCAGTTGACCATGTACTCACAACGTAAATATTTCTTTCCTGACCCATACGTTATCTGAACTGCTTTCAGTTACGACATCTTATTCCGCTCGGGAGATGAACCGAGCCATGCTGGACGCGCAGATTTCCTCACAGACAGCGTGATCAATTCTGCTAGAGGCTATCGTGCGGTTTCACAAGGGCGAGTCTCCGCTGAGCCACTAAAGAAAGATGCGCCGTGGACCTACGACATCACTGAAACCCTCAGCAAGTTCGATGCCGATATGTCTCGGGATATTCGCACAACCACCGAACGCCTGCAACGGTGCGATTTGAGATTTGATGACGAACGCTCTCCCCAATCCCTCAAACGCGAATCCGAGGCGCGCGAACAGCTCGCCCTTGATCTCGCGCTCGCCCGACATATCTATTCCCCTCATCCATTCTCCGCAAAAGGGGACGCCACCGAGCTAGAGACGATGACAATGACGCTCTCCCTAAACGACGAGCCACCTCCCGTTCGCTTCGGCTACCTACGGCCGATTGCGAAGAAGACGGATGAAGATGAAGATGAAGATGAAGAGATGATCCCTCCCGGAGTCCGCCTACTCTTAAGAGACTGGGACATCGGGGGAGATCCTAAGGACTTTGTCTACATAGATCCGTACGATGGTGCACCTGAGGAGCCCCCTCTCGCACCCATCCGCGGGAGGAAAGCCGTCACTGAACCGCTGAAAGAGCCCTCGGCAGCGGAGGCGCAGAGACTGCCGCCCGTCGTGGTAGCGGCTTCCACCCAACAATCTGACGCGAGCCGTGCGTTTCTGAACCAGGGTCCGAGCTTACAGCGTCGGGTGCCGCCAATATCAGGGAAGTCAACCTCTTTCGGTGAACGCGAGGCTTGAGGGCATATCTCAAGACTTCATGTCAAGCACGCAAATTCTGCCCGGTGCGTATGGAGGACGGCCAGGAAATGAAAAAGAAATGGCGAAAAAACGCCTTGGGGGTTTTTAGCCACATGCATATGTACTTTACACCTGCGCCCAAATGATTTTTGGTCTGAAGTTGGATTCCATAATTTCGGGAATGCCGAGTTGCCGAGTCAGGCATGTGGGACTGTACAGACAGGACTCGGCAATCATTCGGCTGCAAATCCATTTCCTCCTTCACGTCCTCCACGCTCCCTCAAGATGAGGTTAGTATTGCCAGTGCCTTCCTTTGTATCTCGAAATACTGAGCTGCCCTCTCTCTATAGCCACCGTAAAGTCGGTCACCCTCCGTCGTTCCTGTCTTCCCCCAAATATTCAATGTTTTTTTCTAGTTCGAAGCTCCTCGTCACGGTTCTCTGGGTTTCCTGCCCAGAAAGCGTGCCTGCCCGCCACCGCGGTAAAGTCAAGTCCTTCCCCAAGGTACGCTCCCCAGCTCTTGCCGCTTCGTCCAAGAAAAAAGTCCAACGCTGTTTTACCAGGATGACCCCAAGAAGCCTGTGCACTTGACTGCTGTCATGGGCTACAAGGCTGGTATGACCCACGTCGTCCGTGACCTCGACCGTCCGGGTTCCAGTGCGTGTTGTTTTTTCCTGTCGCGTCGCTAGACCATCTCAAACCACAACGCGTAGAAATGCACAAGAAGGAAGTCGTCGAAGCCGTCACCATCATCGAGACACCACCACTTATCGTCATTGGTGTCGTTGGCTACGTCGAGACTCCCCGTGGTCTGCGCACCCTCACCACCGTCTGGGCATCCCATCTCTCAGACGAAATCAAGCGGAGATTCTACAAGAACTGGTACCGCTCCAAGAAGAAGGCCTTCACCCGGTACGCCAAGAAGCACGCCGAGGACAACGGCAAGTCCGTCGCCCGGGAGCTCGAGCGTATCCGCAAATACTGCACCGTCGTTCGCGTCCTCGCCCACACCCAGATTCGCAAGACGGGTCTCTCCCAAAAGAAGGCTCACCTTATGGAGATCCAGGTCAACGGTGGCTCCATTCCCGACAAGGTCGAGTTTGCCCAGGGTCTGTTCGAGAAGCCGATCGAGGTCTCCTCCGTCTTCGAGCAGGACGAGTGTGTCGATGTTATCGCCGTTACCAAGGGTCACGGATTCGAGGGTGTTACCCACCGATGGGGAACGAAGAAGCTGCCTCGCAAGACGCACAAGGGTCTCCGCAAGGTCGCTTGTATCGGTGCATGGCATCCGTCGAAGGTCATGTTCTCTGTTGCCCGTGCCGGTCAAAGTACGTGCCTCTCCTCCCTCGTCTCCGTGGCCTGTATTTACCTGCTTGTCTAGACGGTTACCATCACCGTACCGAGCTCAACAAGAAGATCTACCGTATTGGCTCTGCCACCGACGACGCTAACGCGTCGACCGATTCCGATGTCACCAAGAAACTCATCACCCCGATGGGTGGCTTCCCTCACTACGGTATCGTCAAGAACGACTTCCTGATGCTCAAGGGCTCCATCCCTGGTACCAAGAAGCGTGTCATTACCATCCGGAAATCACTCATGGTGCACACCTCGCGTCGTGATCTTGAGAAGGTTACGCTAAAATTCATCGACACGTCGTCGAAATTCGGTGTAAGCCTCAATTCTATTCTTGAAGACTCGTGGCTCATCTATTTTGTTTCCAGCACGGTGCCTTCCAGACGTTCGAGGAGAAGGCGGCTTTCCTTGGTGTCCTCAAGGTCAAGTCGACTTGATCTTCCGTGTCGTATGCATAGGCCATGTCACTTCATTACCTGTCTTAGTCTATGTTATATGCATTGCTCGCTGGATATGCTCAGTAAAACGCAAAACTGTATGCCCCGTAAAACACGAAAAGTGTGCCGAAAAAAAAGTCGGGGGTGACATAATCAACGCGTCCCAAACAACGTTACACACAAGAAAAGTTGTCTCGCGTCTACGGTGATCCCAAGTGGCCCTTGGTTCAGCCGCGAAGGGAAGGATCTCGCGTCGGGCTTGTGCGCATTTCCATATTCTCATGCTTCCCTTGCTCAAGTCTCGTAGGATGACTGCAGTTGATGATCAGAGCGTCTTCCGCTGGGCACTGTCCTCCATCCAGCGCGCTTCGCTCGTCATACACCACTGCAATCCAGATGGACCAAATCCAACAACCTTTCTACCCTTCCAGGCGGCGCAGAGTTCCCGCGCAAAAAATCCCGGACTGGGCGACGATACTTTCAATGTCGAAAAAGCCTCCACGAGCTCTGGGGAATCGCTGCCTGGACTACCGCGAAGCCGTCCCCGTCCTGGTGGTCACGCGCCCAGTCCTGTCGACTTTCAGCTCCCAGACGCTGTACCAGTGCGAGCTTCGACTCCGCGTCACTTCATGCGACGCAAATTCGAATACCCCGCCGGAAAGTCCTGGCGGAAACTGCCTCTAGCCGTCATACACCCAAAGGTGATCAAATACGGACAGGTCCTCATTGCAGGACGCGGCGAAGCGCCGTTTTACGACGATGCGTTCGACGACCTGGATCTAGCTGCGTTGTTCGAACCCGAGCTGTTGATACAGCAGGGTTTCGACAGAGTAGCACTTCGTCGGGATCTTTTACGCGTCCTCGGCAATACCCAGTCGCACCTACAGGGCTGGATGGCGTATCAGGCCCTCCGTTCCGTCCCCTTTGCGATCCCCCACCGACACCTAAAGCGTCTCGTGCGTCTCATAGCCCGGACAAACGACCAAAACCCATACCCTCTTTCAACGCCTCCTCTCCGTCCTCACCTTGATCCACCAATCGGGGTGGAAACTAGAGCTGTACCAGTGGAACGCGTTGATTGACAATGCGGGCAAGGGTTCGCGCAAAACGCGGGCGCATGATTTAAACTCGCGTTCGACATGTTCACCGATATGGTGTCGTCGAAGGTTCCGGGGCACACACTGGCTGACGACGAATACAACGTCGACCCCGAGCCCACTGAAAATCCACTGCCCGACATCATTACTTACACCACTCTGATTAATCATGCTGCGAACGAGCGGAATGGGACCTCCCTCGGACACTCGACCTCCCTGTTGAGCGGATCACGTATTTCTCCCCAACCGAATCACCCATCTCGTGCTGCTGAAATACTATTCGAACGCCAAAGACTTGGACGGCGTGCGCGCGAGTCTGTTGAAGATGCGCCAGCTCGGGATCGACCTCGGGCTCGACTGGGCTCAATGCATGCATATGGGCCTTCTCTCGCCATGGCCGCCTGGATGTCGCGATGTCGGTTTACCGCATCCTCCGCCATAACCAGGTTCCAGAAATATACGTCGGCCCGGACGACGTGCGTTCCGTCAAGCGCGCGCTTCTGGGAGAGGGCATCGAGATCAACGTGAACGCCATTCCCAACGAGATCACCTTACACCACGCTAATCCAGGTTATGGCGTATCACGGGCACCTCAAAGCGGCGCTTTCCGCGTTCCAGGACATGCTCACTTCCGAGAACATCGAGATTGGCGCGTCCATGTATCGGGACGAGCATGGAAAGTTGAAGCCGTCGCCGTACTCACCGACTCTTCCCATCTTCCGAGCCCTTTTCCTCGGATTCCATCGACATGGTGTTATGTCGGCTCCAGATCGCCCTAACACGCAGCCCTGGGTTCTCGACACCCTCACCGCGTTGTTCGAGGTTTTCCTTGCGCTTCCAGAACACATCCAACCCTCGACGTCGACCATCTACTGGGCTCTCGTGGCGTTTGACAAGACAAGCGATCGTGACCACGACTTGCTGCGGACGGTGTGGACCCGCATCGAGAACCGCTTTGTTGACGCGAATTGGGGTTCAGAAGGCCATCGTCTAGAACGGATTCGCCAGACGCTCTTTGATTCCTCGCCACCTGAATTCAATTCTCGAAGACGTCGAGAATAGGTTTCGGGGGCTGCGAGCGAGATGTCCATTCATTGTTGCGGTGATATTACAGAGCTATTCTATACACACTACTACGTGTTCCCAGAGTCAAATGACGGTCTGCTGTTCCCTCCATTCTATATACTCGTCCCACCCGACCGTGTACATCTTGGATTGATACCTGCGCAGCTTGACGCTCCTCCTCAAGTCCTCTGTGATCGACCCCGTCCACCCTGCCTTCTGGATCGCACTGTCGACTGCCTCAAGCTTGTCCCACCCCTGCTCCGGGATGACGTCCGGGAGGTACGTCGCGGTGAACGTCTGCCGCGAAGTGACGCGCGGGAGGTACGTCGAGGACGAGAGCGGGGACGGCGCGCCGGACTCGGAGGTGTTCGCGAGGAGCGACGGGTGCGCAAAGGTGATCGAGATCCCATGGACGCCGACCGTCCAGTCCAGATACGACGCGGCGTCCTCAAAGTCTGTGAGGAGAGAGACGCTGCGTGGCCGGCGCAAGCACTCGTTCAGCCCTGGCCGGAGCGGGGAGGAGGGTTGTGCTTACGCGCACTCGAGCCCCTCGAGCTCGCTCCGCTCAATCTTGCGGAACCGGTGGTCGCGGAAGGCGCTGATGAGCGCAAACTCCTTCAGCCCGTCGTGGAGCGGAAGCGGCTCGAAGCTCCCGATGCAGCCCCGAAGACGCGGCGCACGACCCGGCCGCGACGAACGCGTGTTCCACGTCACGAACAGCGGGCTGGGCGTCCGTTTGAGTGACTATTTAGGAGATATCGTTAGTCCTAGGCTACTTACTACTTGTCGTCGGCAAAGGCGGGGGCAACGGGGGGCGTCCTTTGTGAGGGCGCAGTAGAGTGCATCGAAGGCGTGGAAACAGTGCTCGGGCGTGCAGATGTCGGATCCGGCCTGCGGCTTGTCGGCGTCTGCGTCGGGATTGGGTGGAACGAGGGACATGCTGGCGGTAGAGTAGAGAGCGTGGTGTTGGATTAAGCGCCGTTAGTAAACAGATCAAGTGCTACTTGAACGGAACACCCCTAATGCGCATTATTCCGTTCAAAAAAAAGGCATTTCATTCCTTGCATAATATAGGCATGTAGTAACGACGCAGGATGATAGTAATGTGCAATAAGGTAGGTGCGGTGCGGTCGTGGTAGCAGGACAGACAATAAGCGACGAATAAGGGAGCGGGAAAGTGGTGTAAGTGCAGAGTCAAAGTGGTGTTTGTGGTTGAGTTGCGTAGAGAGAGAGAGATAGATGAGATGGCTGGATGGACGTAAAGCGGCGTGACGGTGAGATATACTACTGTGGCAGAGAAAAAAGAGAGAAGGGAAATCGGAAAATGCATGGCGTGGTATTTAACATGTAGTGCGGGGATGGAAAGGGAGGGAGGGCAGAAAACGAACGGAACGACGGCGGGAATCAAGAATGTGTGGCGCAGACGGGGGCGTAGAAGGGGGGGGGGGCGAAAGATGAGGATGATGGATTAGGAAAGGCGTCCAGCGCGCGCAGCCAGCGACTAGCAGCAGCTGCTCCACGACCCCCGCGCCGACCGCTCGCGCTCCGCCTTCTCCCTCGCCTCCTCCTCTTCCGCCTGCGCCGCCCAAGCGGGCGTCGGAACCGCGGTCAAGAAGACGCTATCTCGCTTCTTCAACTCGTTCTCCTGCTCGATCCGGTCCTTCCTGACGATAATCGCAGCAATCAGGTGGTCGAACAGATTCTGGACACCTGCAATAAGAATGGGCGAAAAGGCGCGCATGTGGTTGGTTAGTTGGGATTCAGCATTGCGCGATTAGATGGATGGCGCGATAACGGGGGTGGGGAAGTCGTAAAAGGAGGCTAGCGCACCTAGATTGTCCTTAGCGGACACTTCGAACAGCTCCATCCCCTTGCGGAGTCCCCATTCGCCCTCGTCCTCCGCATCGTCCGCCGCGTTCTCGTCGTCCTCGTTGAGACTGTTGCTGCTCGAGTCCTGCAACTCGCTCCACCCGCCGGCCTGAAAGCCGAAATGTGACCCAAAGCGCGACTGCTGCCGCGCAGTGCTCGAGACGGTGGTGCGCGACGAGCCAGCGGAGGTGGGCTGTGGTCGCGTCGACGAAGTCGTGTTGCTCCGCGAGAGCGCAGACGGGCGGCTATTGTTGTTCGCCTGGAGATCCAAATACGCGGGGGCATCGGACGGCGGCGGCGTCGTGCGTGTGGGGGTGCTGACCGGCGGGGAGCGCAGTCCCGGGAACGAGGTGAAGCGCGGGCGGATGTAGGAGAGGGTGGAGAGTTGGGGCGGCGGCGGCGGTGGTGTCGGGGCGCGCGGTGGGGGAAACCAATTATGCAACGACAGGCGCGCCAGGTCCGAGGTGACCTGGCGATGCGGCGATAAATCCGCCTTTGAGCCCACGATGTAGATAATGAGCTCGGGTTGGCAGTTCTTCTTAAGTTCTGGAAAAGTGCGGGGGAGGGGACGAATTAGGAGAAATGAGGGGACCAGAATTGGAAATGGGAATTGGACGGACCCTCAAGCCACCCACGGATGTCATCGAACGTGGATGCGTTGGTAATGTCGTACAGGAGCAGAGCCGCATTTGCGCCTAGTGAGCCAAGGGATTTCAAAGACTGCGGGTCGCAAGGATAGAACGATTACCGACCTCGATAATACATGGGCGCCTGTGAGTGCGGGAGTGAGTGGTAAGGAGGGTAGAGAGAGAGAGACAGGCTTGGGCGCACCATGCTCCGGAACCGCTCCTGGCCTGCAGTGTCCCACAACTGCAGCCGCACCTGGAGACCGTTGACGTACACCTGTGGCAAGTTGAGCGGCGGACAGCTGCGTCGGTGGCCGAGCAGTAACCGACCTTCTTCGTAACAAAAAACGCCCCGCTCGTAGAAGTCGTTCGCTCAAACTTGTTGTTAGTATACCGCTGAAGCAAGCTTGTTTTGCCAACGCCTGCCGGGGAACAAGATGAGCGCTATGTGTCTAGTCCTGGCGGCGAGAAAGGAGGCAGACCAGAGTTGCCCATGATGACGATCTTGCTGTCGATGCCCTGCTCATAGCGAGACCGGGAGTAGGGATCCATGAGAGGACTGGCTTAGGCGGGGCAGGGGGCGGGCGTCGGGCGTCGTGGACCAGACAGGCGCGCAATTACGGGAAAGGGAAAGACAGAAGAAGGTGGCCTCCAGGCCGCAAATGGCGGGAAGAGAGAAGAACCAAGTCAGTCTGATGGGGATGATGGGCGGCTGTTTGCCTCGCATTGTCTCTGAAATGCACACTCCATTTCAACCGGAACTGCGGCGCATATCTCATAGCATTGGCATAGACTATAGAACAGGCCATTTCCGTCTACTCCTGCGCAACCACCGGGAACTCGAATACAACATCCTTCCCTGTCAGGCGGCGGTACACGGAAGAGAACGAGTCCAGCTTGTACTCGAGCGACGTCGCGTCCTTTGAGTCGAGGAGGCTACAAGGGTGGGATTAGCGTCGAGTAGTGAACGGTAGGGGGCAGCACGGACACTTTGAGGAGTTTTGTTCCGTCCACGGCGACACGGGTGCGCTTGCCGACAATCTCGGTGGGGAAGACGAGGTCCTCGAGGATGCGCTCGTGGACGTTTGTGAGGGTGCGGCTACGGGGGCGCTTTTGGACGACGCGGGAAGTCCGGGTGGGCTTGCGGAGCATGCGGCGCTGGGCCACAAATACGACGTGGCGGTCAGAGAACTTCTTCTCGAGTTCACGGGTCAGTCTGAGTGTTGTTGTATGTCAAGCGGGGAATAAAAATGGGATATTCGTTGCACTGCGCACCTCTGCTGGACCTTGCGGAACGCCTTCAATTGGGGGACAGGGACAAAGATGACAATAGCCTTTTTGCCGCCGCGAACGTCTACCTCCCGTGCAGCGGAGATCTGGAGGGGGCGGAGCTCTGCCTTGAGCTCGGGGACGTTGTTTTCGAGGTCGATGAGTGCCTGTGCGACGCTGAGCTCGGTCTCATCGGGGGCGGTGGTGGGCGCGTTGGCGGTACGGAGGATCTTGTTGGCGGCGGACATGGCTGAAAATTTTGAATCAACATCCGAACGCATCGACTTGAATCCAGCGAAACGGGGCAGCCCTCCATCCTCGATTCTTCCCTCCTCTTCCCCCACAGACTGCCCTGCCGCATCGACACGGTCTAGAGATGGAGCAGCACTCACCCGTTGGCTGGTGGGCGTCGTACGGGTCGGCGGGTGGTCTTGTCTTCGAAAATCGCTGTCAGATTTGTCACTCAAACCCTAACCTCGACTACGAGCGATTGTGGCTGTGCGATAATTACCTCAAAACAGCTATTAGTATTCGCGGCGAGCGCAGTCGATTGAATGCCGTCCCGCATCTCTGCGGATTCCACCATGGCATTCACCCCGTCAAAGGAGGAGAACGCGCTCGTCGCCCAACTATTCGCGCGCGGGGAGCCTCAGAGACTCGGAGTACTAACCGGTGATCTCGCACTCAACATCTTCAGCCACACGAATCTATCCCACCAGGTGGTGCTCGCGCTGGCTGCTGCGGTCGTGAACAACCGCGTCTGACTTTGCGCGGAGGTCCTCAGTGATATCTGGACCATTGCAGATAAGGATGGCCACGGGTGGCTTACCCCAGCGCAGGCTGCCGTTGCCGTACGGTTAATTGGCTGGGCACAGGTTGGGGTTAAAGCGACGCCCGAGCCTCCTTCAAAAACGTGCGTCCTTTGAGTGCGTAGTGCCCGGGTTTACTAACCTTTTTACTTGCAGCCGGCCCTCTGGCGCACATTCCGGAAGTACCTGTCGCTGGACCATCCAAAGTTGCTGCCTCACCCGCGGGTACTCCCTCTGAACCGGACCCTACCCCAGTCGCCGTGCCCCCATTTACGCCCGGCGACCGCGCGAAATTTCATCGCCTGTTCGCGACGAGCGGGCCCGTCGACGGCTTAATTGACGGTTTGTCCAGGTTCTCATCTGTACAACTGTCTGTTCAAACGCGCATACGTAGGCGGTAGGGCTCGCGCAATATTCGCAAAATCTAAACTCCCTGAGGATACTCTCTCAAGAATTTGGTTGGTCACTCCGCTTCCTGCCCCTTGTATCTGCTTATATCTCTGTCAGGGAGCTTGCAGATAATGAGCGCCGCGGCGCTCTTGACCGGAAGGGCTTTACGATAGCGCTGCACCTCATTACAGGGTCTCATGAACAACCACTTTGCCAGCCTACCCTGCCTGCCTTCCCGACGAATTGTACGAGCAAGCCGTCGTTGAAGAACCTCCTCTGTCTCCTGGGTTGACGGCACCGCCATCTCCGTCTTCTCCCAGCGGCCACCTATCAGTTCGCACCTGATTCGAGCTCCCCTAATCGTTCACGGCACAGCAAGCCGCCCAGTCTCGGCGGCAATTCCAAGTTGGGATATTCCTCCAGCTGTAAGGGCCTATAGCAGACCGCCAATTTGATGCCTTGGATCCCTCTGAGAAACGGCTTCATTCACGACAACTATTTCTCTTCCCCTTCTTGCTCGAGTCCAAACTGCCTGCCTGACGAGTTGGCTCGGATATGGTACCTGCGCCTCGATCGTATCAATATGACCGGACACCGCTGATTCGAGTTCTTAGGACTCTCGCAGATATCAACGCGGATGGTAAACTAACCCGCGAAGGCTTTGCCATTGCTTTATTTCTCATCGGCGAGCGACGGCAAAAAAACTTACCTCCTGCACCAGTCTGCTCCACCTTCTTCACCCGCTTCTACGCCTCTGCCTGTGACACCGACATCGCCATATCCTTCCGAAAAGGTTACCTCCGCCAATGGGAACGCTGCAGCCTTCACATCTTCGATATCCAGCTCTACCAGCTCGATCCAACAGCGTCCGATTTTCATCCATCTGGACGCCTACCAGCCAGCTTGGTGGGCCGCCCCAATTTCTTTTTTTCGCCCTCTCATTTTGCTGCAGGTTTACTTGCGCCTCCTGCTCCCTCGCCTTCTTCTGACACCACCATCGCCCACCTGAATCGCCAAGTCGGTGAAATGCAGCAGTTGATTCTACAGCTGCGCCAGTCGCATGTGGAGAAAGCGAAGGCTCTCACGACCTTGACGCAGGAAAACGTGTCCCTTCGAGTACTGGTCGAGGAACTTGAAGCGACTCACTGACGACCCCGCATCACACAAGGCCGTCAATCAGGTTCTCGTAAAGGAGAACGAGAGCCTGCGTACATCATTGCAAGAGCTGAAGGAATTGCTCCAACAGCAGCAGGCGTCCAGCTCCGACATTGAGATGCAGCGCATCCAGTACGAGGACCTCGTCCGCGAGAATGAGCGCCTGCACAACCAGGTGGACGAGATGCGCGAATCGACGACGCAGCTGCCGTGGTCTGGCGGGGACTCGGAGCTGCAGACCCTGATCAACGAGGACTTGGCGCACGAGAACGCGAAGCTGCGGACGGAGGCGCGGGAGATGCAGGAGAACGTCGCGCAGCTGCAGGAGGCGACGTCGGGGTACGAGGAGCTGCGGCGGGCGAACGCGCTGCTTCAAACCGATGCGGTGCGACTGAATCACGCTGGTGCAGACGATGGGGAAGAGTATGGACCGGCAGCGGCGGGAGATGGGGCAGCTTGTGAACGAGGTTGAGCGTTTGAAAGCGCAAGGGCGGAATAACGCTACTGGGGGACCCAGTCGTAGGGCTGAGGCGAGTCGGAGTAGAGCCGAAGCGGATGTGCCGCCTCCGGCATATAATGAACTGGACGCATCTTTGGTGTTATCGTGACCAGTATGTACCTGACGGACCTGGACTTTTGTAGCTACACTGGTATTCTGTTGCATAGCACCACCTGTATTTTTATTGTATTTTGAATGAATGTTTTTATCTTTTTGTGCGCTGGAGGTTCGTTGTTTGTTCGCGCGTCTTCCACATCTCGCTTCGCGGCTGCTTCGTTGACAATCCCTTCAACAACCTATACATCTTGGCCGCGGTGGTTGGTAGCACTACCCCGACACCGAACTCGGACTCCGAAATATCGAAAGCGGTGTTACTATCTGCCGTCCCGACGCTCTTTTGGGCCTTGGTTCAAAACAAACTCTGGGTCTTAATTTCCAATTTTTAAGCAACCCTTCCCTGCAAGTAATACCCGGTACACCGTGACCGCCAAACGCGCAAGTCAACAGTCACCGCTGCTCCCATGCACACGGCGTTTCCGCAAATCAGTCTCGGCGGTAGTCCCCGAAGGTCCCAGCCTGTTGCAAGCCGCGAAATCCCATAAATAAACCAAAGTTCCACTGCGGTGTCTTATTCTCTCCGACGTCCTCTACCCCCCAAAGAGCTTGAGCTGGTCTCGCTCGAAAGACACTGGTATACACTTGAGCTGGTCTCACTCAATTTGAACAGGAACACATACACTCGATGGAAGGAGCTGGTAATCCTCACCACCAACGGGCATTTGATATGCTTAGCGGCCAAATCACTGACTATGGGCCGAACGACGACGAGGAGCAGATTCGCCGACCGCCGGAGGCGCGGTTGTACGACGACAGACGCGGGACGGTGGCCAGTAATTGGAGCGACGGCGCCAGCGCCTACGGTGGCGGCGTGGTGGTGGATGACGAGGAGTACAAGTATCCCAGCAGTGTTATCGACATGCCATATTACTCGGACCCGTACAACGACCCGCAAGATGACCCCTCGCGCGCTTCGTCCACCTTGGCCGGCGGCGCACAGGGTTTCTGGGATCGGTTCTGCGGGAAAGGGCGCGCGCGTGTGGGTTGGATGCAGAGCTTGACCGCAATCATGCGCTCTTCCTGTGAGCGCTCACCCCTCTTGTGTCGGATTTTGAAACCGACGGCAAACAGGGATTAATGTCCTTCTCATATTCGTCCCCGTCGCCTGGAGTCTTCACTTCGCGGGCTCCATTTCTCACACCGTCCAATTCTCATGTACGCTTCTTGTACCCGTCTTCCCTCGTCGGCACTGACCTTTGCCAGTCTGTTTTGTTGCCATTATCCCTCTATGTAGACTTCTTGACTACGGAGGGGAGAACCTCGCGTTATATTGCGGGAAAGATGTCGGCGACCTCATTGTTATCACCCTGAACAAGTACTCTTTCGAGTTCTAACTTCAACGCAATTTACTTACTTCAATACCGCAGTGCGATCGAAGCAATCCTCGCTATTTGCCTGTTGGTACGATGCCAGTAAGTTTACAATACTTCAACATACCTTTCCTTCGGCTGATTAGGGTTCACAAGACTGCGACTCCTCCAGTCCACCATCGTCGGCGTTGTCCTACTCCGCCTGCTGCTCGTCCCCGCATGCGCCTTCATTGCCGGCGGGGCCCGTATGGCAGCTCAGGAACTGCACCCTCACCTTTCGGGATTGAATCAAACCTTGCTAACGACAGGGTCTGCTCCATCCCTTTCTATTTTTTCATCATTGACAGTTTCACAGGGTGCTGACGATCCTTCTCCCCGCCGCGTTCTTCGCGGCGCTGAACAGCAGCAGTCCCAGTGGAACCACCCAAAGTGCTGTCAGCGACGATGTGCGCGGTGACATCTTGAAAGTCAGTCGCGGACTTGCAGTGATCCTCTTGATTGTGTGAGTGAACAGACGTAGGGACACGAAGTAAAACATACTCAGTCCCACTCTAGGTACATCTGCTCCCGGTTCTTTCTCCACAACCCGCCTGGACCAGAAAACCAGCTGCATGAACACAAAGACGCCCCGGCGGAGTTCAAGGAAATGGTAGAGAAGATGGCCGAGAAGGATCCAGAAGTTAACCCTTGGGCATGCCTGGTCCTGCTCTTCTTCACCGTTGCACTCATGGCCGTCACCGCTGAATTTGTGAGTTTCTACTTTCATCATCATCGAATATTTGTTGACCGCCATACAGCTCGTGGAGAGCATCGAACCCATGCGCGAACAGCACCAAATCAAGGAAGAGTATGATACCGTCCTTTTGTGCTCTTAATCCCATGCTCACCTCTATCTTAGATGGTTCGGCCTGGTCCTGCTCCCATTCGTCTCGTTCTCCGCCGAATGCATCCTGTCACTTGTCTACTATGTTCACACCCACCTGAAGCAGTACCTTGGGACCACCACGCCCCTCAGCCCGCCCAGCACGCTCGCCGAAGCGCGGTCCATCGACTTGAGCATTCAGTTCTTGATATTTTGGATGCCGCTACTCGTTCTGATCGCCTGGATCACACACAAGCCGCTCTCACTGCTCTTTGACGTTTTCGAGGTGGTGTTGCTCATTAGCGCGATGTTCCTGATCAATTGGATCACAGTTGACGCGAAAACGACGTGGGTTGAGGGAGTCATGATGTTCGCACTGTACTCGATGATCGTAAGGTTTCGCCTCTGCTCCTTTAATTGCGTACTCAGTGGTGTGATAGGCCCTTACAGCGTGGGTTTACCCTGGCCAACCCGCCATCGGCATAATGCTCTCGTGCACCAGCGTTCAGGAGGCAATACAGGTAGCGGCCCCGCCAAACTCAACCTTCACAAACGTCTCCTTCGCGGGCTTCCATGCGACGTTCGACGACAGCAACCAGATCAGCAACTTCACCTGATCGTCTGCGTGATCTCAAGAAGTTATACGACATCCTCAGCGAGATTGAGCAAAGTTCTTGACTGTTTACAATACGCCAATAATCATATCTATTCTAATTTCTATCTATTCTGGCGTCCGTCTAAGCAAATCCCCCGAAACCGAGCGGCCAAGCGCTTCGACTGCGTCGTGGAGAATGTCGGTCACCTGGATCCGGGTCTGTGCCAATCTCAGCCTCGGTACTGCCCGCGGATTTGCGCAGCGCCTCGAGTTCCCCCAGCTCAAGCGGTGCGCCAAACGTGACACTGAGGTGTTTGCCTAGCCGCGGAAGGTAATTGTAAGGAAAAGAGCGGCCCTCGGGCATCAGCGTGTCGAAACCGCTGAGCCACATTGGAATGATCACAGGAAGCGTCGACGCCTCCATGAGTACGCGGCCGCTGCGGGAAATAATTAGAACAGGCGGTACAGATCAGCGAATGAATGTATACGAACACGCCCCACTTGAATCGCGGAAGATGGGCAACCAACCCATCTTGTTGCGGGTATGTATCTGGCTGATTGATTTTGCCCTCGCTGAAGAAGTGCACCCACTTGCCGGTGTTGAGTTTGTCGATTGCTGCGTCGACTGATGGCTGGTAGATGCCAATTCCACGGACGGTTTCAAGCACCTGGCCGGATCGAAGAAGGCGGAAAATACACTATACAATTCATGAACTCCTGTTCGAGAGTGCACAGGGCCACCGGGGTGCTCACGGGTTGGTGAACATTACGTCCGACGCGCCGAGGGTCCAGCGAATGGTACGGGGATTAAGAAAGTACTTTGTGGGCAGGACACCCCATGTGAGAGGATCATCGAGGCTGTTAGGGCGCTGCTAAGAGACGGATGGCGTGGTTGGAGGATTATTTACAGACGTTGAGATGTGGTTCGCAACTGGTTGGGGTGAGCGGGGAAATGAGGCAGGATATTTTATTCACGAGTGACGAGGCCGTTTGTGCGTGCGGCGGAAAGGGCGGTGAGGAGATGGGGCAGGCCTTGAACGGAGACGGAGCAGATTGAGTTGAGAGCGGCCTTGCAGGTAAGATGTACGAGGAGCGGGGCCAGCATTGAGCTCGTTTACCAGCCTCTATAGGAATTTTTGCAGTGTTCAGATCATGGCTCAGTAAGAAGCGGGATTTGTAATCTTCCCCAACAAAACTCAATCGTTCAAGTTCGTTCACGCCCCAATTCACCCCGGACTGGAGGCAAAGCGCTTCAGCGATGCCGCTGGCGCTGATCCCACTGCTGGCCGCTCTGGTGCTCGTCTATGCCTTCATGTGGCTCTCCGTCCTCACCGCCGACGAGGGCCTCGACGCACATGAAGCTGGTCTCGCTGTCGTTGCTGCTCGTGCGCATCCCGTATCAACCCACCCAGCGCCCCCAGCTCACCCCACATTCAGGCAACCCCTTCAGAGAACAGGGTCCCCCAGCGAACATGGCAAAGCTCATTCTCCTCCGCCACAAGGTGAGACATTCGCCCTCTGCAATTCCAACTCGTCCTTACCAAGCACCTCTAGATCCAGACCACGAACCGAAAACGACGCAGCCCTTCCCAGTCCCGCCAGGCCGTCCGCGCATGCAACATACAGGCACTATCCCGCCAGCAGTCGTCGCCGTGGATGCGCTTTGGCAAGGCTTTCGGCGCAAAACAGTATCACTAATTGGCACACCCCACTACTTACCGCTATTATTCATACCCATGGATTCGGAGCCCCTGGATTTCTGTACGAATACCGACTCTTGCTTTATTCTTGCTCGTTGGCTGGGAATCTTACGATAAGTTAAATGTACACTGCTAGAACAATACAAATCGACAACACAACCGATACGCCCTCACACAAACCGCGTACTCCTCTCCGCCGCGACTTTGGTCAACAAACTGGGCTTCGCCGCGAGTCCCCGTCGCGGGTCACTTGGTTTAACCTGAGGCCCGGGACGCAATGACCCACCGCCCGTCTTGGCCTTGACTTGGTTAGTGACTGCATTGCGCCCGGACGCGCGGCCAGTGCCGAGATTGCGCGAGCGGCCTTCTGTCTTCGCCCAGGACTGCAATCGTTCGTGCTCGCGTTCCGTCCCCGTATTACGCGCCTGCAATCACGTCAGCCCGGTTCTTCGTCAGCGCTAAACATGAACATACCTCCCGCTGCCGCGAAACAGCCTTGACCTTTGTCTGCTCCCCATCCGAGTCTCCGTCTCCGAGCCACGTCACGTCGTTGGCGTCGAACTCGTCTTGGTCGCTCTCATGCTCCTGACGCGCCGCTTCTCGCAGTTTCTCTGTGAGCTCGCTAGCCGTAATCATCTTCCGTCCGCCTTCATCGCCGCTCGCCATCTCCACATCTTGCCCGCTTTCCACTTGCGATCCATTGAGATAGTCGAATTCCGCATCATCGGAAGCTAGGTCGTTGAGGTAAACCTCCAGGAAACCCGATGTTTTGGGGTCATTAGCTGGTTGTTTGCATCGTCGTTAGAAGAATGCTTAGAGCAAGGCTGGATGACTAACCTAGCTTGGTAATGTCACTCCCAATCCGCGGCTCGTTGAGACCCCTGCGCATCTTCCGCGCCCGCTCGTCTTCCTCCTCGTCGTCGTCGCTGTCGTCAAGCCCGAGGCCTCGGTGGTTGCGCCGTTTCTTTCGCAGCTCACCCTGCACCACCAGCTGTTGCAGTTTCTCGTTGGCGAGATCGTCCTCATGGGCGTGCTCCCTGCGTAAAAATCAGCCTCCGACTCCATGCAACGAGATAATAGAACAAACTGGAATTTTTCGAGCACCCGGTCGGCCGCGACCGTCTCCTCGTCCATATCCTTGTCGTCCACCAGGCTCGTGAGTGTCCGATCCAGGTCCTCGCCATCGCCATCCTCCTCATCATCCCCACCGACGCGCTTCTTCCCCCCAAACGCGACCATTTCATCGTCGTCCGACTCCTGCGCCTCCTCTGCCACGAACTCTGACTTGTCGAGCAGCGGTTTCTTCGGCCGCGGAGCGCGCATGCTCAGGCTCTCGCGGCGTAGCATGTCGAACGCGTTTTTGGTGCTGCGTCGCGCAGGGCTGAGGGACGGACTTGAGCGCGCCGAGTCGGGCGATGGCGTCCGTTGACGTTTCAGTCGACGGAGGGGCGACGGTGAGCGGGCGGCGGCGTCGGGTTCCGTGAGCGAGAGAGTACGAAGGGGTCGCCGGAGAGACGAGTCGCCGCCTCGTTGGGTTCCAAGGAAATTCTCCGATTGCGCTGGTGATGAGGGGTGATATACCTCTGCCTCATCGCCTTCAGGCCGGGTTTGTGTGAGGAATCTGTGAAGTTGAAATGAGAGAAAGCCATAGCACGTATTAATCCCACCAACCCATTCTCGTTGACATATAATTCCGGAGTCTTGGTCTCCGGCTTCCTGTTCTTGGTCTCCCAGAGGTAGCCTTGTTCCTTCTCAAAGATAACGGCCTCCTGCCGTTTCACGGAATCGCCCGCTTCAAAAGCAGGTTGGAGGTCCTGGGTGAGGTGCAGAGACGCATTCTTTCGTAATGCACCAAAGTTGGCCTCAGTCTATATGTGATTAGATAAGAAGAGAGATAAACAAATGCAAGTTCACCTCTATCGAGAACGACGGTGCAAGCCCGAGTGGCCGCTTCAGTACTTTTTGCGGCTGCTCCGTACCAGACTCGAACAGCTCTGAAAACCCAGGCTGCAGGGGCGCTGCCTTCAAAGCAACTGGCTCGTCGTCTGAAAACTGCGAAGATGCTGCTTTCGTTCTGAACCGCTCGAGGTCGAAGCTGGCTTGTAATGTGGGTTCCGGGGTCTGTCGAGACAACGGGGACGTCTGCAGCAACCGCGCAGTAAAATCAACGACGGGGGATGTCGGACGGGGTGCATCCACAAACGGATCCTCGTCTGCGAGCAGATTCTGTAGTGGACGGCGCTTGTCCCCGCTGGTGTTGTTTTCGTCGTTCTCTTCGTCGCTCGGTGGTTCTCGGTCTCCCGGCGACATCGACAAGCTCCGCTGCATTCCGTCCTCCAGTCCGTACAGAGATCCATGCGATTGAAGAGCCGGTCGCGTGGCGAAGGGATGGCGGGGGACAGCCTTGTTTTCCTTGTCCTCGCTCCTATCGTACATCAAATGCGTGTGGTTTTCCTTGTCGCCCTCGTCCTCCGTGCGCTCATCCATAGAGGACGCAGATCCGCGATGACCTGCAGCCCCGACAAGGTCGATCGGGGAGACTGCATTCTCGTCGCTATCTTCCTGGAGAATGCTCTGGCGGAGAATACCCGATGCGGTTCTTGCGACCGGCGGTGCGTTTTCGTCGTTCTCGCTGTCCGAGTCGATGACGGCCCGCGTCCGACGTGGACCACGGCTCTTGGCATAGCCAGGCGCTTCGTTTTCCTCGTCCTCGCCATCGTCCTCCTCCTCGTTGACCATCGTGATATCTGCGTCTTCTGTATCGGCGTCGCTGGCTTCCTGCACCTGGGTGCTTCCTGGCTCTTGCTCCTCGGTCCAGTCTGCATCGCTCATATCGTCGTCTTCTTCGTCGATGTTCATCCGCGCCTCCCTCGCCTCGGCGTTTTGTCGGCCCTGCTCAGCGTATCCTTGTAATGCATCTCTGCTTAAAAGGACACTCTCTTCCGCATTCCCAGCGACAGGAACAACCTGGCCGCCTCGCTCCACCCATTTGTCCTCCTTCGTCTTGGTCGCTGCGATATTTTGCTGTCTAACCAACTGCGCCATCCCCTTCAACAACTGGTCCTGGGTAACTCGCTTGCCGCTGGTCAGCGATTTCAAAGGCGACGCATTCTGCTTCATTCTCTGCTGCGCCCGAGTGACACCGGCGAGGGCCAACTGCCGCTTCCGCGCTTCAGATGGTTTACTCCCCGAGGCCTGCTCCGGAGCGATGTCCTTGGTCTTGCCGCTCGCAATCACCAACTCATCATCCTCCTCGCTATCGTCGACTTCAGGTCGCGTGTGGCCCGCGTATTTCAGCTTCTTGGCCATCAGCTCGCGCTGCTTTTCTGCCTGCGTCTTGTCACGTCGAACGACGTCCAGGAGTGCGCCAACCTCTGGCAGAGTTTCGTCATCAGAGTCCTCGAGTGCGCGAAGTTGAACTTTGGGCGCAATATTCGCGTCGGGGAGTGGCTGGCAGAGGAGACAACACGTCGTCGACGACGTCCATAGACACAGAAGCAGCGCGGGGGTCGCCAGGAGAAGAGGAGAACGATGCAATTGGGTCGTCTAGCGTGGCCGACCTAGCTAAGCTCGCTGTCGCTCTAAAATTCCAGTCAGTCTTCATAAACGTGTTTTTCGCGAAACAGGCGGCCTACTTGATACCGTGGAAGAAATTTTGCAGACTGAGGAAACCAGAATGGTCTGCGGGCTGGACAGCTACCTTGTGGCCGGCTGCGATGCGACCTCGGTCCATGACCGTTTCTCGTTTGTCCTTCTTGGTCGGGGCCTAGCCGCCATATAATTTAGCTTCAAGAATAGGTTACAAAAACGAACGCACTTTGAGTTTCGACCTCGTGGGGACCCCGTCTGAAGGCCGTTTCCTGTGGCCGGAAGTAGGCTGTTCGTCGAACTGAAGGGGCGGGACTTGCGGCCGTGACGACGGGGGTGGCCTCCGCTTTCCTTTCGAGCGAGGACTATGCGGTATATGGGCAGGCATTTCTTCCTCATCCGAGGTGGGTGGTGTGGGTGACGAACGCGTCTTGGGCGAGGCAATAGGATGAGGGAACTGGGGCGATTTCTTGGTGTCGTTCTCAGAGTCCTCATCAGAACTGACGACAGCGCGTTGTTTAGCGCGTCGGCGAGTCGTGATGGGGGGAGAGGCGGGACGAGAAGGGCTCTCGGTTCCACCGACAACCTCTGACGCGGTGAGCGTGGACAGGAAAACGTCTTGGTCAACTTGAGGAGATTGTGGCCGACTGAGGGAGCCTGAGGCAGACTGAGAGGCTGAGCGATGGGACGCGTCTTGGACGCCAGGGACGGGCAAATCGCCGTCGTCATCGTCGGACATCTCGTCGATTTCCTTCATTTTAGCCTTCCATGCGAATTGGAAGCCACTTGACGCGTCGTTGGGCTCTCTGTCGCTGGCGTGCTCTTCAGCCACGTCAACGGCTGGCGACTGACGCGACAAATGTGAGCTGTCGGCGAGTTTCGCGGTAGGAGTGAGACGCAACTGGTATGGTATTTGTGATTCTGGACGGCCAGGCGGATCCCGAGGGCTGGAGTGAAGCATTGACCTCGTCAGAGACCGCAGGCCTGGCGCGAGCGTAGGTGCGAGGAGGGGGTTTTGGGGGGAGAGACATGGCGAAGGTGATAGTAGGAGAGAAAGTGAACTCGCTGGGTCCAGTTTCTCTTTATTCGACGCTTGGAAAGAGCACTGGCCTTGAATCGACTCGGCGTTTGGGAAAGGTGGGGTCACAGTTCGTCACTGCGTGACCTACCGTGTTAAGGTCACATCATAAAACACGATCACATGCGCGGTGATGCTCTGCGATATTGCGCGGACGGCTTAGGCTTCGATAGCCTTACGACGCATTCTTTTTACTTTCGAGAGTCCTGCATCATGTTCGGTTTAATTTACAACAGTGAATACTACACGACGCGTTAATGCAATAATGATACAGTGATGGTTCCATGTCCGGTTTCCAGGTTTTTAGAAAAGAGGTCGGTGAGGGGGGGGGGGAGTGAATGTAGTGGTCGGCGGTGAGAGAGTGATGCACGGGCGGTGGTCAGAACGTAGGGGGTCATAAGACAGATAGTCCCCATTTGTCAGGGACTCTCCGCCGTTTGGACCAATCCCCCGAAGCGGGACTTTCCCAGCAAGAGGTCGATTCGTCGCATTCCCTTGCGCGCCTCTGACCGAGCTGCAGATGGCTCCATGCGAGCTAGTCGGGCGCGGAATGCCTCGTGAGCATAGGGTATGTGGGCAGGAGTTGCAGCAGACATGGCATGAAAGTCCTCCGCTCGCGCCGGGCCACGCAGGTCGCGGTAGATGCCATTGAGGACATCTGAGACAGTCACATATGCCGCGCATTTAGAAGAGGATGGGTTGATGGGTTGAGTCTCCCAGTAGGGAAAGACAATCGTGATACAGGGGAGGCCTGGGGAAGTAGCCGGCTCTGCAAGGACACGAGGTGAGAGCGCCGCATAGGCGGGGTCATAAGAGACGTCGAGCGTCATCATATGCCGACTAGCGGCGAGCGCAGGATGCAGTTCTGCGTGCAAGGAGGGCAACGGCGCGAAGGCATATAGTGGCCGCGCATGATGCAGCGGAGAGGGTGTGTTTGGCCACGGAGAGGTCGAGGACGACGAGTGTGGATAGGTAGGAGAATACGAGCTGGTCGGGGTCCCCGCATAGGGGAACGCCCTCGGCGGGGAACCCGCAGGCTGGACATACCTCGTCAGTGCTGGCATGTCGACGAGGATGAAGTAGTGAGTGGAGGACGAAGAGCAGTGGGTTGAATCTGGCAAGAGGGACTGGGAATTCCTGGGATCTGAGCATCCATGAGACGGTATTTTATATCGTCGCAGTCCAAGAGCAGAATGCGCAGCCGCAAGCCGTGTAAAGATGACTCGCTGACAGGTGTACGGATTAGGAAACTCCTGATCCGCCATTCTCCCTTCAGACCTATATTCACGCAGATTGAATCGCAACGTACTGGGATTCCTGCAGACTCGAGGCAGAAGACGTTGCCCGATTTTAGGGTGTTTTGAGGGTGCTGGTGCAGGGAAAAGGTTAGCGCCCTGGGCGTTTAGGACACATTTCGAGTCACGACGCGTCAGACCGCGGCAAGCTCACTGATAATTGGGACACGCAGTCGTATCGGCCAGGTATGAACCCAATTACAGTCGAGGACACGTACCGCGGCTGCGGCCCACGTACTGCGAGCCGCGGTTGCCGCAGCATCCACGTCGTCCTTCCGACTTCTACCGCTCCGTTCACAACTTGGCTGTGTTTATAAATACAATGGCGAATAGAATAATTACTTGAACTATACATTCAACGTGAACCATACATGAACTTGAAGACTCCGAAAAGGTGTCCGAGAGCACTGAGACGGCCAAACGCGATCACGTGTACTGATCGGAACACTGATCGGACGCAAATAGGGGAAGTCGCGTCCTCTTGCTCCTACTCCTTACCTACGACAGCTTCAATACCGGCAGCGAGGGCATCCCCGACAGTGTCGCATGTGAGCAAGAAGTCGATTTCGTCCTGGCCGCGGTAGAACCAGCTTGCTAGCGCCTATTTCGCGCACAAAAAAAATTGAGCGGAGGAGACAAAACTGAGACAAAAACCAGAAACCACTCACAATCATCACATAGAAAGCCAGCATCGCGTATCCCTCCGCCCAGTTTGTTTTAGCGTCCTGCGTAACCCCATTGACCACAAAACAGCTGGCAATAACGAGCGCGACCTCGAATAGGTCTATAGTGCAGGGGTCAATAAATAAGCATCAAAACATGGCCGCGACGAGACTTACCAAATAACAAGGACATGGGATGACCAATCCACCATCCCAGAAGGACAATGAACGGCATCCAGAACATGGTAAACTGAATGCTGAGATCGATTGGACGTGCATTCGCCAACGTCGCCTAAGAATGATGTGAGTTTGAATTGAACAATAGTCACCGGACGAACAAAGCTTACGGGGGGCGAAGGTTGGCCTCTCAAGTACTGAATACCGCTCCGCACGAAGAAGATGAACGCGAGGAAACCTGAAGAATATATCATAAGTCATTGGTGAGAACGAACAACGAAACAAACAAACCATCGCCAGAGAAGGACACCAGTGGAAGGAGAATCAGTCCGAACCATCTGAAATAGAGGTAAGTCGACGAATTCCGCGGCGTCGGGGTGCGTATTACTCCTGCTGTATGTTCCCCTCTCTCACAAACTCGATACTATCGACCAACTGAAGGGCGATTAGATAAAAAAAGTGGTGCAAACGATCGTATCCCCACTCACCCATTCAGCAGTAGCGGCCATGATACCTATGGTGACGCAGAGCATGGCGATGCAAACCCATTGGCTGACTTCGGGGTCCTGGTTGTCCCACTCCTGTACCCGCTCCTTCAGGGCTTCAGGAGCGAGTCTGTGCTCTGCGAGCGCAGAATGTCCCTCGCCAGGCGGGTTGTGGAGGAAGATCCTGGAGCAAACGTACCTGCAATACGCGTAAATATACATTTCAAAGCGAAGCGAATTTTGTAGACGACTGACACAGTAAGGAGGATGACGGCCAAACCGCGGCTCATCTGGAGGAATATTCCGCGAGTGGTATCGTTGACGAACTGATGCTGCAGCTTCTGTACCGGCGGCAGCAGGAATGCCTGTGTGATCCAGTGCGGCGAAAAAGGCGGCCGGAAGTAAGAGCGTCATGACGCTGTGGCCAAGAAAATCAAGTCGCCGATGGGAAAGCCAAGGCGGAGCACGTACCCGATTGTGAGCAGCGTGTGGTTGAGTTGCGTCAGATGAGGATGTAAATCCTGTTCCAAGACTCTCGCGCCACCAGTGACAAAGGCCACACCGGGAACGAGGAGCAGGTGCAGCAGAACGACGCCAATAATTGTGGATTGTAATAATTTAAGCCTTTGTCCGGTGAGGCGGAGACGGCAAGAAACGACACAACAACTTACTCGCATTTCTTGAGTAAGATGATAGCCAAGGTGCCCTCGACGGCTGAATGGAAATTAGGAGCGGAAAGATGAATGAATTAGAGTGCGCACCATTGTTGAGACTGACGACCAACAAATCCCCCAAATCAGCGCCCAAGTAAAATGCCATCTGCTCTCCACCTGCAGTACATTGGCTTTGGCTAAGTTTCATTTCAGAAAGAGAGAGATATTCCTTACCATAATCGAAGAGCTTCTCCAAAGGGACGATGGAGAGAAAACAGAGAACGAATGTGCCAGAGAACTTCCATGTCTTCTCCGGAGGGTCGTCGTTCGCGTTCCCGAAATGAGCCACCCAGGCAATCGGCAGGAATATGAGCAGCAGGTTCAACCCTGGTGAAATATAATATTATATCAGAGAACCGCGTTGAATTCAGGCGGCGCGAATGCATGCGTACACGACGAAAAGGCAATGGCCTTGAGAGATTCGAGGACGCCGATCTTTCGCTTGCCGCGACGGAGAAAGCGGTCAGCCATCCCAGTCGTCGACCGGACTATGGTAACCCTCGCTTCCTTGGGCTCATAGCTGCTGGGTGCGGACTCCATGGGGACCAAGCCCTGCTCATCGTCGACGAGGCCTTCCGTGGGGGGTGCGCTGGGTGACTTGCTGCTGTTGTTCAGACATGGGAATTGCGTCCCGAGATACTGCAGAGTAGGCCACGTTTGAAAGACGAGGCTTAGTGAATGCTTGCAATTATAGAAGGCGCGAAGTCTACTCCGCGAGGGGGAAGCGAGAAGAAAAGGTGAAGGGGGGAACGAAAGAAAGGGTATATATCACTAGCTTGGCCCTTGGCCTAACGCCAAGATCGGTGTTTTGACAAGCCGTGACTCTGGGCGCTCGTTCAACATAAAGTCCGAAATTCAACTTCAACGCGTTGAACGAAACGCTCGAAGGAAGCCACAAATTACTAGTACACGATCGAAATGCCTCTTCGACTTCGACGTCGACGTTTAATGTCCTCAACCCGGACCGATCCTTCCTCGGGCGTGATGACAGGGAAGTAACCCGGTTAATGATCCCGATTAACCCGAATAATGATGCGCCAGTACGCCGCCTGTCGCGAGGCTGTCGGCGGTCGCCATTCGCATAGCTTGGACTCAGGTAAACTCCGCTCCGCCTTACCGTCACTTTCGCTCCACGACGCCGCGTAGATTGGGACGTGAATAATAGCATTGCATCTCGTATCGTAAGTCGTAAACGTGTTACGCCTCCTGCTCCTTCTCTGTCCTGCCTTCCACCTGCGGCAGTATTTCGGAAACAGGGAGCACTTTACCGTGCTCGCCCATCCGCGCACTAAAAACGCGAGTTAAAGAGAGTAAGGGCGAAGTACGTATGAAATGACTTACATCGTCTCATCTTCGAGCTCGGTGTGCTCCTTCACACGCAAGTATATCATCGGCAGGGCGATGAGCAGGCCCGCGGCGCACAGTGCCCATGTCGCGGCGAACATGCTCATGAATCTAACGAGGGGTAAGACCGGGGACTTGGCACCACAATATCCAACTCACGGGACCAGGGTGGCATCGGCGCGCCAAGCACCAGCAGCACCAGCGGATTGAATGGATTTATCTGCCCAGAAAAGTTAGTTAGGAGAAGAGATGGCGTCAGAGGGCCGATACGCACAGAACCCGGTGAAGTACGCCAGCTTGTTGGGGTCGTTCGACATGGCACCCATCATCCAGTAGACACTCGTCTGCCACATAGCATCGAGGATACCGAAGAAGATGTACAGGAAGCTGGGGGTTAAGTCGTTAGCTGCTTTCGGACATGGTTCTGAGCTGAAAGGTTTCTTACATCTTGCCGACGTATTGCTTGTCGCTAAAGTCGATTCTGTCTTCGGCGGCAATGGCGGCAATGGACGCGCGGGTGTAGGTTCTACGGCCGATGTTAGTTGTGTAGCGTATAAGAGAATGCCGAGATTCGTACTTTTGGTAGGTGTACGCCCAGCCATGGCATACAAAGACCATGACCATGGTGATACCCCATCCAGTGAAGGCGCGAGTGCGACGCCTGACGTTCTTTTTGTCGAGAACGGTGGCCATGATCAGGGATCCGACGATCTGAGCAGACCAGTAAAGCATGCTGTCGAGAGAACGCGTGCGGATGTTGAAGAGGACGCCGTTGTACTCGTTGAATTGCCAGGTGTAGAACCAGTTGGACGCGAAGAACATGGGGAAGAGCAGCAGGATCATGGGGTCGGTCTTGAGGGCGACATAGAGACCCCAGATCTCTACTTTCCAGGAGGGATTGCGGGCAATGGCGACTCGGGTTCCATCGGTACGGATCATCTTCCGCGGGTCCACCATGAGCATGGGGATCGCGGCACCAATCAAGGTGAGGACGAGGAACACAATCTGGAGGGCAAGTTAGAATTTCATACATATGAGAGTAAGTTGGAACTTACGTAGGTCGAGTTGTTAACTGTCCGGCAACGTTAGCTTCGACGATAGAGGGTTGGGTGGGTGAACACACCTGATCCTGCTTTGGTGTCGAAGTTCTGGCCGAACGCGACGGCGGATCCGACGACTCCTCCCAGATTGAAAATACACCAGAAAATCGCGATATATTTCGCTTTGTTCCCTTCTGTTGGGTACGCCAACATAAGAGAACCTTGAGCGGTCCAGAGCAATCCAGCGCAGACTCCGAGGATGGCGCCAGTGGCGATACAGTAAGATTTAGCGGCCGTGGAACCAGCGCCGTCAGCACCGGGGTGGAGATTCAGGGTGCTGTAGGAATATTAACGACGGAGAAATTGCGGCATTGGTGCAGAGCTTACAGAAAGCCGGAGATGTAGAGGCAGTATCTTGGAACAAATGAGACCCTCGGCGTCGATCGAGACTAGAAAGACATACCCCAATGAACCAATCTGAAGTGTGAGGCGGGAACCAAGCATGTTGTTGATTGACCTGACTATCGTTCAAGCAAAATTTTAAAGACGCGGCAAAGGGGACATACCCAGCAAAGAAGGCCATCACAGCGAAAGTACTATAGAGCGCGACATTGGTGTTCGCGCCAGTGACTTCGTTCTCTTGCCCTCCGCCTCCGATACCGCTCAACGAGTTGAACAGGCCCGGGCACATGAAGCAAACCAATCCCACCATAGCCACCTGTGCCGCACGTCAGGAAAGATTTTAAAAGAGGATTTTAGGACGAACTTGTGTGCTTGGGTGGGAGTAGAAACCACGGAAGCCTTTTGGCCGTTCGTTGTACTCGGGAGGGCCTGAGGTGCCAGAGCCGTCGTCGCTGCCGCTCATGTTGCCTTTCTCTGTGAGGTCAGCCATTTGGTCTGAGGGTCCAAGGGAGGTCTCGAGGAGTGCCAACAGGGACCCGTGCAGAGCTCCCGGTATTTAACTGGCGGCCATCCCACACGGTCCATCCCAGGTGATCAAACATCAAAAAAGAAGCCACGCGCTTATCGAACGGCGCACCAACCCCATGCCCCGAACGAGTCGGAAGAGGGGTTACAAGATCCACCTTTTTCACTTTGTTTCACCGCGCTACCCTCATTCTCCTGCAATCCCGCCAGGGCCCGAGATATACACACGAAAGCCGTATAATTCAGCCATATCGTGGACTCTTCTCCGCTTGCAGCGATATCGTCTGACATGTTTCCATGCTAAATCAATTCTGCTGGCAACGTTAAGCTAGCCATCACGATCAGCTACCCGCGTGGACTCTCTGTATTCAAATCGATAGCTGTCCTTCTCCAGCAAAGTGCTCGTGCAGTTGGGACGCGATGACCAGGAAGAGAAGGTGCCTGACTCTGACATATGAATTCATGAAGCGTGTTTCAACCCGGGAACTGTACTTTTTTGCATTCCAAAAAAAAAATGGAGATCCCGCGCGGCCGATATATGCCTATCGGACTAGTGCCGGAGCGCGTGCAGTCCAACAAATGAAAAGGTCCTCGTCTATCGCGTCGGCAGCCCAAGCAGAGTCAAACTCGGGTCTTGACCTAGGCAGAGTCAAACTCGGGTCTTGACCTAGGCCGAGTCCAGTCTCGCAAGCTGACTCTATACTTACGGTGAAGATAGTCCTCCAAGTCGAGTCAGACTCAAAGCTCGCGTGCCTTATGATAACCCACCAAAACAAAACAAAAAAATTGAGCTCCCGCTCAACAATTCACCATCTACATGTGATGGCCGGATAATGAACCCACGGCGGGCATGTTCGGGGGAGAGTTGACGCGAGTTGACGCGTCTCCCTTAATTTGAGCGGACAAAGGTCAGGTGGGCGTGTGTGGGCGTCCAGGCCGTCGATGGCGTCTGGTTCTAACACGAGCAAATAAAAGGCTTGCGGCGAGCGTTCAACGATGGAGGTCGTTGAAACTGTGCGTCGGCATCTGGCTTCCTGGAATACCGGAGGCGAGTCCGAATGGTGCGTCTACTGTCCCAACCCTTGTGACCACGCGTTGAACTCAATTCAAGCCGCGTCTTCCTCACTCCATCCCAGTCGAATCCATCCGACGCCAACGCCCTCGACACGCTCACGACGGCGTACCACACTCTTCTCCTATCACTTTTGACTACCTGGTCCCCAAAGCACACTATTTCACCCTCTGCATTTGTTTCCTTCGTGAAGACGATCCTTAATGGCCTTCCCTCCTCTTCTTCGCGACCGCCTATTCCATCGCACGCGGTTTCAACCTTCGGCGAACACCTGGTCGATATGATTTGGGCCGTCGATGCCGAGTTGGACGAGATTTTGGCTGACGCCAAGAATACCATCACCAATTGTGGCGAAGGCGCCACCGGAAGTCTGGCCGCTGCTTCAGCGCGCGCCAAAAAGGCGCAAGCAAATGCAGAGAATGACAAGAATATCATAACGCATGTTGTGAAGCAGCTAGTGGTATGTTCATTGCCTTTGCACTCCGCCTCCGCATAACGATATCAACAGGCGCTCGGCCTTATTGTTCCCAACTTCTGCGTCGAGCGACTGGATACCGCCATCTCTGCTCATGTCGGGTTGATCTCAGACAAGAACACGTTCGACAAGAAGGAAATTAGAACGCGCACGGGCTTATTGTGCGAATACCACCTTCTCCTCGTCCCAATCCCGCTAATGGACCGCCAGTTACAAGCAAAACAAGTTCAACTTGCTGCGAGAACAGTCGGAGGGATACAGCAAACTCACAGCCGAGCTCACGAGCAGTCTTGGTCCCGCCCATTCCGCGGCAACCGGGCTGCCAACCGAGTCCTACACCTCGATCGAGGATAGAGCTCGTCCGGTCTGGGAGAAAGTCATCAGCCTCATCGGCTACTTTGATTTGGACCCCAACAGAGCGCTGGACATGATTCTCGACGTACTCTCAGTCCATCTCGTCACGCACTACAGCTTCTTTTTGGCCCTCCTCTCCTTCTCTCCATGGGCTGCATCGTACCGCACACCCCTCGCTGACAAGGACGATGGAACCATGGATGTCGACCAGACCGGCATCTATCAAGGGAAAACCCTCGACGAAGTCCTCTCTCTTGCGGACCGTCGTCCCCACAACACAAAGACACAGGGGAGTAGCCCGCGAGTAATGGCGCAGGTGGTGGGATTCAAGTTTGCCTACTATCAGGTGCCGGATCCCTTGCGTTGTAATCCTTACTGCTTATTTACCTCGCCGCAGTCTGCAGATGTGACCGAGTCGACGCCGAAGAACTTGTATCTCACCGCGGCTATCCTGATACGGGAGGGATTCATAACCTTGGAAGACTTGTATCCTCATGTGAGGCCAGTTTTGTATGATGGGTCGACCGTGCTAAACTCCCCTCAGCTCTCACCCAACGACGGCGACATGGATCAAGTCAACAAAGATTACATGGCCGACGTACAAACGCGAATTTCAGGAGCCAAAATTAGCGCCTTGGCGATGGCAGCTCCTCTTGCTCAAGATGGTCCTGTGCAGGCCCAGGCGGTCAAAACCAAGGCGCCCGTTGTTGAACAAAAGAAGGCGGCTGATCCCAAGAAGGTCCCAAACCAGAAGGTTGGGTTACTAACGGCGCTCCTCGCCGTTGGTGCCTTGAAGCCCGCCATCGCTATCATGTCGAAATTCCCGTGGCTGGTTAACGCACAGCCTGAGATAGCTGACCTCATGCTGCGAGTCCTCAAACTCTCCATCTCACCGCTCTACGAGTCGCTCCTCGTAACCAAGCCGCGAAACCCCAGCTTCACCCAGCCGCGGGGAAGGTATGGTACTACCGGTGTATCATACCCTCCCCCTCGCAAGCCCACTCTCACACTATGGGCCCCCACCCCGCCCAGCACCAATACTCTGGACTTCGTATTCTTCTTTCCCCAATGGGTAGAGCGTGTACCGATATGTTCCTCCCTCGATGATCTAGTCGATGTAATTGAGCCCCTGATTGCATTTATCGGGGTACATATATCTCGAGATTCTTTGTTTTTGACCAAGTTCCTGAGACTCGGTCGCTACCATTTACAAACGACGGTAAAGAAAAAAGTGCCATTCGATGTCCTCATCTCAATGGTTTTCAGGTACCTGTCGATGCGACGACCAAACGACCAATCGGCGAGCCAGATCCAGAGCATCCCATCCGCGTCTTCTGGTTTATGATACTGCGCAAGTACCTCCTGCCAGCGTTGACCCTCATCCGTGGCAACGCCGTTTGCACCGTCGAAATATGGTACATCATTCGGCAATACGAGACGACAACACGCTGGAAGCTCTATGGTGAATGGAAGACGACAATGTACAGGTCGCACCCCGAGTTGCGTGTGCGCCAGGCCCATGTTGAAAAGGAATCCAAAGGCATACTGCGACGCCTCTCGCTCAACACCTTTGACTCCCTTTCCGGGACCGTGGCCAAGATAGCGCATTCCAATCCATGCATATTCTTCACCAACGCTGTGAACCAGATTATGGCCTACGACAACCTCGCGAACGTGGTCATCCAGGCGTTGCGATATGTAACTAACATGGGCTTTGACGTCCTTGTCTTCATTATTCTCGACGCCCTCGCGAATCCGAAGAAGGCCAGGGTGAAAGACGACGGCGTCAACACAAGCGACTGGCTCCAAAGTGAGTCGACTTATATCATAGCCGTTTGTGTCTTGTTCTTATAATTATATAGGCCTCGCCTCATTCATTGGCATGCTTTTCAGGCGGTACAGCGCCGACCTCACTCCGGTTCTCAAGTACATCGTGCACCAGCTCCATAGTGGTCACACAACGGAGATCATCGTCCTGCGCGAAGTGATCTGGAAGATGGCGGGGATCGAGCCGCTACCGAGCCTCTCTGACCCGCAGATCATTGCGATGGCCGGCGGCCCTGTTCTGCGTATCGAGGCCATTGCTTCCGTTGCCCGCGGCGCCCGGCTCGATCCTGGGGATGCAATCCTCAAGGGCCCGCAGAGACTCGGGCGCGGACTCCTCGAGTCCTCACTCGCGCTACCCCTCCTCATTCAAGTTGCTCAGCAGCGAGACTCGTGCGTTTTCAAAGCCCCCGAGGCTCATCTGAAGACACTGGCGAGCCTGTATGATACGGTCCGACCTTCCATATATTTTTACGACGTCGCCGCTCACCTATCTGCTGTTTAGACGCATGGAGTACTGTTTCAGTACCTGGAGCTTCTCACCTCTCCGTCCGTTGTCGCACCGCAAGATTATGCCAACAAGGTGTTACCACCTCTTGCGGAACTGGGCGAGCTGTACAACATTTGTGCGCCAATATGTATGCACATCATTCGCCCCGTATTAAATGCGAAACTTCTTGTGGGTTTTCTCTAGTTAGCGCCTTGTGCTTGCTTGCTGACGTTTGTTAGGCGGCTGCCGAGGCAATGCCGGAGCAAGAACGGATTGCGAATGAAGAGGCAGAGAAGCGCCTGAAAGCTGCGCTCACGGCTAAAAAGCCCTGGGCTCCCGGGTGGCATCCCCAGGCATCAGCGCTACTCCGACCGAGATCGCCTGCGGATTCGAAATCGGCCGTCCAAGACGCTGCGACGAAAGAAGATGTACCTATGGAAGCCGAACCGAGCTCTAGTACATCTGCTCCACCTGCAGAGGTAATGTTTCGTGCGACACGGAATGTCTCGGTCCCTTATCCGTTCTTCCAGAGTCCTTGGCTACCTGAACTCGTACCGTTGTTCGAGGACGTCAAGAAAATAGCTCCTCCAAACGCTTACGAGATCGTTGGGTACGAAGCATGGCTGTCACCTACACTTTTCTCTCTCACTGACAATAACTGAGACAGGCCCGCTTTCTACGTATCATTCTGGCAACTGTCAACTTACGATCTTTCGCCGCCGAGTGCGAGATACGATGATGAAGTTGCGGCTTTGAGGAACCTCAGCCGTCAGGAAGACATGTTATACAACTCGGCGGATCGTTCCTCGGACAGGGCCGTTCGCCTCACCGCAGGGTCTCATCGGAATCGCCGGGACCGATATAACGGGTTCGTCACCTCGTTGGGAAACGAGTTCAAGCAGCAGACACTTTTACGCGCCTTCACTCTCAAACGTTTAGCGCGGGAAAAACAACATTGGTTCTCCCAGTGTAAGAGGCCATATACTTCTTCGAAACCTTCCTCTTAATCGTCGTCGTCCTAGCATCGTGTTCGGCTCCCATTCTCGTTGGTGCCATCATAGAACACTGCATTCAGCCGCGGTGCCTCCTATCACCCATGGACGCAGATTATTGTGCCCAGATAATCAAAGTTCTGCACACCCTGGGTACTCCAGGCTTTCACGCCCTGAGGTGCTACAATGAGGTGAACTCCCTTCACTTGCTTCGATTTTGGTATATTCAATGGACAATCCAGATTCTGGGGGACCACGTCGGTGTAGTTCTTTTCTCGTGCAGCGAGTACGAGGCTCGGAATTACGGTAACCTCTCCCTCCTTTGCTCGCCCCTTTGCTGAATACTCTACACAGGGCGTTTCCTGTTCGGTGTTTTAACCGATCTTTACAAGTGGCATGGGAACCCCGCCCAATACTTGTCAGATGGCCAGACCGTCACTCGAGGAACCACCGTTTACCACCCCGGATTTGTTCAGAAGTTGACCTCGAAACCCATCGAGAAGAGCGATCAACTAGACATAGCGGCGTTCCGACAGATTGTTCGGAAGTGGCACCGGAAACTAGCCAAGGTAAGTTGACGAGGTACTTCGGCTATCGTCATATCTTGACAGCAGTATCCTAGTGCTTTGCTGAATGCATTAAAACTGGAGAGTTCATGCACGTGTACAACGCTATCATCGTCTTGAAAGAGATACTACCTGTATTTCCTTTGGCCGAGGTATCGAGTGACTCAGGGGGCTACGCTTGATCTGGCGATGGACAAGTTCCTCGAAACAGAAGAACGAGATAACCTGAAGATTCTGGGCCGCGCGTAAGTCGCTTACTCCCGCTCGCTGCCACAGTTTCGCTTATCTTGGAGGCCCAGGTACTCTGCGGCTCTGAAGAAACGGGAAGCCTTGTGGGCACGGCCACAAGCCAAAGTGAGCATTCATCCGCCATTTCCACTCCACAATTGACAGCTTTATAGGCAGCCGGCGTCAAACCCTCCATCGTGAAGGCCAAGGTGGCGAACGTTCCGCCCAGTGGCCCTGCCAACGCGTCGACGGCTCGTGCGCCATCGACGCCGTCCGCTCCCCGCGCTCAACTCGCTAACACCCCCGCAAACGAGAAACCTGCCGCCGTCCCGCCAGCCGCGAGTTCCCCTTTTGCGAGGTATTTGTTCGAATTGAATATAACATCTCCGCCTTGCTAATGGAATGCAGCATTCAAAAACCTCCCGTTGTGAAGCGAGTGCGGGATGCAGCGGCCACTATGGTTGATGACTCGCAGTCCAAGGACGTAACGTCCACACCCTCCAAGCTTCCTAGTTCCCGTTTCAACAGCCCTGTCGGCGTCGTCGTCAAAGACCCGCCAATAGCGCCGAGTTCTTCCGCTTTGGGCAAGGAGCCTCCGCAATCGCCCCGAAGTCACCGACCCGAGGACAAACTTTCTCGATCGGATGGTCAGCCCATGCCACCCCCGGTTGCTCCCAGTCAAACACAGGTTGCTCAAGAGCTTCGCGAAACGGCCAAGCAAAGTATCGGTCGATCGGAGGAGAAACGACCCCAAAATGGATCTCGAACATCCTCTCCACGACGGAGATCTCCATCTCCCAGTAGTGGACCCGGTACGAGGAACCATAGCTCCGAAAGCCGTGCCAGTGGTGGTCGTCCGAATCGCAGCAATGGGGAACCAGGTGTGGACGAGAAACGACCGGACCGGGACACTCGACAAGAAGTTCGGGACCATGCCTCGGCCCTCACGCGTCGCGACAGTCTCACTCACAACCGCAGTGATCGAGTTGCGCGGGAGCGTTTGCTGGGGGAGAAAGATGAGCGGGACAAGGATCGGCGACATGGCAGCGAACGCGACCGAAGTGATCGCGAACGTGACCGTGACCGAGATCGCGATCGCGATCGTGACCGGCATCGGAGAGATGATGTCCGAAAGGATCGCGGCCCACCGCCGAATACCAGTCCTGCTGCAGTGCCAGAAGACAGGGCACTCCCAACACGGCCAGACCCTCGACATAACCGAAACGGGCTACCGGATGAGGGACTGGGGAAGAGACGGCGACCAGCGGATGACGACGTATGCCCGAGATTTGATTTGTTGTGTTGTGCTAACCTTTTTTTTTTCTTAGCCCGAGAGAGGTTCCAAGCGCAGCTCTCGCAAAGATGGGCATCGAGATGACCGCAGTCGCCGGCCCCCAGAGAAAGAGGGCCATGATAGAGGTGGTCGGGAGTCCGATCGAAGGAGGAAAGATCGGGAGGGTTCTGACAACGACTCTTCAATAGAGAAGGTAAAGTTTTACGCATTTTCTGTGTTCCGCAATGAACCGATTATTTTAGATCGGGGAAAAGCGAATCCCTGAAGGGCCCTCTTCATCGAAAGTCCTTCCACTCTCCACGCCTTCTGGACCGCGTGCCATGTCGGCTGCGGATCTCTCACGCCCCGGAAAGAGCGATAGCGGACCTCCTGGCCGTGAGCGCCATCGAGACCCGCCCCCTCTAAATATGCCCCCGCCTGGCCCGAGTAACCGACCGCCATCGCCCCAGGAGATGCCCTTTTCCGGCAGTCTTCGGTCTCGCATCGGCGAGAAGGAAATCCCCCCTCGGACAGACTATCCTTTCCGACCCGACCCTTCCATGAGACGGGACGATGATAGGGATAACAGGAAGAGGACTGCATCTGGTACGCACTTTATCTATATCCCTCCCATCCGAGGCTCAATGATTGTGCAAGATCGGGATCCTGATGTTGGATCTGGGCCCCCGGAGCTGCCCATGCAGGGCCAGAAGCGGCCGAAGATCGCTCTCCAGCGAAATCGGTACGCACGAACGGGCCCTGGCGATCGGAGAGGAAAGGATTGAGTTCTGTGTAATGTCCTGCTCCTGATTTACTGTTCTTGGCTTGACCGTGGAAGGATAGAACGAGGCAGATTTTTTGATGCTTAAGGCCCCCACTCTCGCGAAGTGTTCGTGTACGTGTATGGTGTAAGTCTCTTTCTGCATCAACACCAAAATCTCGTCTCGCAAGCGAAGCTTGCCGGGCTTGCTATTTGGAGCAAGAAGAGAGACGCCTTTTCGATGCCAGGCTTCGTCCTGCTTCGTCGCTTCGACTTCGGTGCTTCGCGCCAGATACTGTCAAACGTCATTAGGGTGCAGTTAAGGTTTGAACTAAAGTGCTTGTGAGGATATGTCTTGAAAAATACCGCGATGACGGAATGTCGAGTTGCTCGCGCTCTCTCGATCTCCCTCGGATCAAGAAAACTACCTCGACACTTAGCCGTGCGGCCGCACCCTGCGCACTTCCCCGCCGCCCGCGTAAGTCTTTGCATTGACAGTTCGATGCCCTTGTGTCGATCTAATATCAGGGTCGATCTGACCAGGGTCGAACAAAAGACCGTGCAACTCTTCAGTCGCGAAGCGAAGGCCCAATAATTTTTCTGAGACAAGGATTGAACATTGAGTGGGCCTGTCTAGTTTTGCAACAAATTAATAGTACATGGGGATTACCAAACCCATCTCCCGTATGTAACTGTATGATGAGTGGGCGAGTTGAATCGCTGAAATTGATTTTTTTTTCATCGTCCTTTTACCAAGGTGAGGAATTCTTCACGGGTTTTTTGTTGTGTCCGAAAGCAGCCAAGCATGCATGAAGTGACCGTTATAGACCCGGGTTTCTGTACGCCGCGCATTGTCATACAAAGATGTCTACACGAGCAAGAAGCCGCGTTAGAACAGCGCCGAGGAACCAAAAAGGAACACCGACGTAGCCTCCATGACCACAGCCACGCCGCGCGGCTGGATGGCCTCCTGGACCGCGATGGCAATCTGCTTGGTTAGCCGTTCTTGGACCTGCAGCCGCCGACTGAACGTCTCCGCGATGCGGGCGAGCTTGGACAGGCCGAGTACAAGTTGGTTGGGACCAGGGATGTACGCGATTGCGATCTGACGAGGAATAAACAAGGTCCACTTACACGTACAGTATTTTGTTTTCACCTTGCCAGTGAATGGAACGAGATGGTGCTCGCATAGACTCGAGATGTCAATGTCGCGCACCAATACCATTTCGTCGTGATCCTCAGCGAAGACAGCGCCGTTTATCACGTCTGGGCCAGGTGAAATCAGGAAGCGGTCGCCGCAGCACAGGTCGGCGGACCTGTTAACCGCTCCTCATAGCCCTTGGTCATCCACATCAGGGCCTGTGCATAGCGCTCTGGGGTGCGCAGAAGACCCTCGCGATCCGGGTCTTCGCCGATGCACTCGAGGATTGTGCGCACGGCCATGGCCATCTTCTGTTCGCGTGCAGCCTTCTCCTCGGGTGTCGCATTTAACCTGGACACGGTAGACTTGGCTGGACTGGGGTCAGCGCGAGGGGCGGACTGGCCGAATGCGGCTCACCAGGCCATCCGAGGCCGTGTTCGTTGGGAGGTAGAGGAGAGCTCTGGCCAGAGCCGGATAGATGGGGCGTGGAAGAGAGATCCGCCATAAGTTAGTCGAGTATTATATCGGAGCAAGTCAAAATTTGGGCGTGATGTGATGGGCTTTGTTTCTCTCTCTGGGTTCAAACCTTCCTTTTCAAACCCTCAGCACCGCTCCCGCGGCATAATAAATGGCGGACCCGGCGAGCCTCCTTCAAGTTGCTCCAACAGCGACCCCCTCGGCGCCCTCCAATGCTCATTCCCTCCGCCCGCCGCTCAAGTGCATGGGCTAGCATGTACCGACTCTTCAAGACCGGCCACATTCAATTCCCTCAGAAGCCCCTCATTGTTGTCGGCTCTGCATACGACACTTGGCTGGCCTCCAGACTTCTTCCGGGGGGTGAACAGCTCGTCCCCGGCGCACACCGACCGCTGTCCCTTCCAAACCTCAATTTGGCGTTCATAATCGTCCGGACATGCGCGTTTGACTTTGTAGGCTTGGATTCTTTTCTTTCATGTTCTGCTTCACTAACCCTGTTCTCAGTTTTCGCATCTTTTGAGCCTTCATCCCGTCCGAACGATGCTTATGATGTCGTTGAACATCATACAGAGTTCCTTCCCTGCTTTCCGAGGTTACACACAGGCGTTGATAATTGACGAAGTAAGGCCTCTCCCTATAAGCCAATATCACTGTTTTTCTGATTCGGCTTATAGCTGCAATCTTTGGTTACATCTGGCAACTTTACCTGGTCCCGTTTGCTCCATCTCATCGCAACCGAGCTCGTACGGCGAATATTTGAAAGCCTTCTGGATGGTTTTGCGTCAGTGAACAACCACAAGTTTGTTAGTGACCCTTTTTACGAACCTTCAATCCCAGGGCTTCAAACGAAACTATCGTCGTAGACTTCGGCCAGGTTCTATGTGGAATATGTCCAGATGGAGCAGCGTGTCCGACTGGACATGCCTACTCTGTCGGATCCCGCCGTGCGCGACCTCTTGCAAGAGTCGGATCTCTTTGCCAGATCCTTCAGCGGCAGCGGCTTTGGCCTTTTGTCACCGCTGGACTTCATTCACATCATCTCCCTGGTTACCGAAATCTTCTCCCATCTTCTGCTTATTCTGTCTTTGACGGGCGGAGCCACACATTATGGTGTCCTTCTTCTTTCAATCTTCTCTGCGACACTGCCGCTCTTTGTGACGTGGTTCCGATGCTCCGACGCACATTCGGAGACCCTTTACACGCCCCGCGAGGCGCGCGCGGCAGAACGACAGGAGAAAATGCGAAATTTGGCCTACAACGATTCTCACCGCCCGGAAATCGAGCTATTTGGACTAGGAGACTGGATTCTCAAGACGTGGGCAAGTGCTAGAAAAGTCGTCCTAGATTCGGAACAAACCAACCTGCGCGATTCTTCCTTGGTGTCCAAACTTAATTTTTCCGACTTTCTGTTCGCATTACAAAATGTCAGCAAAATCTAGGTCGTTCACGTTATTTTTGAGCTGATATCAATCGACTAGATACCACTTGTGCTATTGCTGCAAACTTCTTCGGCGTCCCTAGGTTCCCTGACCTTGTATCGGAGCTCGATACAGTCGGTCATACTCGCGTCGAGGAACCTGCTTGCGACCTCGCGCATGGTGTTTCAAGGAATCTTCTTCATGTCTGCGTTTTGCGCTGCTCAGACTTTGAAACCTCGACTAAAGCCGAAAGAAGAGGATATTGTGCGCTACCAAACATCTCTTAATGGTGCAACTATTCAAGCACGGTAGGCAGTACCTTCTTGAACGACCTTGTCCTGAAGAAAAAAACAGGAACCTATCTTATACTTATCCCGGGTCTTCGGAGCCGGCGTTGAGAGACGTTAATTTCACCCTCCAGTCTGGCGAAACTTTGGCAATCGTTGGTGCGTTAAAGTACTTTTGCAGAGTGTCCGTATTTGACGAATCTATGCACAATTCAGGTTATAATGGTTCCGGTGAGGCTTCTTTCGCCACGCAAACATTGTATTTGTTTCTTACTCGTTTCAGGCAAATCGACCCTCGCCAAGATTCTTCTACGAATAATAGACCACGATCTTGGAAGCCTCGCCATTAATTCCGTGAATATAAGGCGATATGACCCAACGGATTACCATCAGCATTTAACGGCTGTATTCCAAGGCTTCTCCAAGTTCAGTACCACTGTAAGGGAAAACGTGGGAGTCGGACGCGTCGAGAAGATGCGCTCACGGACGGCAATCGAGACGGCGATTCATTTGGCAGAGGCAGATAGTGTTGTGAACTCGTTACCGTATGGAATCCGCACGATTCTTGACTCCGGTGAATCAATGTCCTATGCTGGGTGCGGTCCGTCCTCCCGTCAACACGGTTTGTCTGGCGGAGAGGTAAGCTTCTGCTGTTCGGCGCTCAAACAGGATGTGACGGATTCAATTACAGTGGCAACGGCTATCAATCGCGCGCGCCTTTATGCGTGCCAGCGAACCGCAGGTGGACCTACTACTCTTCGACGAACCGGCAAGCTCCAACCCTTTGCGATGCATGATCGCTGAACTGATTCCCACCTAGACTTCTTCGTTGGATGCCCACGCCCAGAACCAGATATTCGATACCATAGACGCCATATCGCGGTCACCCGCGACTGGAGAACGAAAAAAGAGCTGTATTTTCATCACACATCGTTTATCTACTGCCCGAAGAGCAGATAAGGTGGCGATGATGCAGAATGGGGTGAGAGCAATCAATCTGGCCCTTAACGGATATTAACCAAATGAAATTGCCAGACAGTATCTGAATTCGGGACCCACGACGAGCTGTTGCGGAAAGATGGCGCGTATGCCGCATTATATCGGGCCTCGGTATAGATTTGGTTTAGATCGGTAATTGTTCATTTTACAATATACATACAGTAATCAGGCCAAGGACGAGCGTAGTACAAACTGGACGGACATATTTTTTCTCCGCACGTCGGATAAGCCCGGCTAGCACTGTGTGCATCAATTTGATTGGACGTGTGCGCTAGACCCACATGAGTATGGTGCCCAGATGGTGCCTGTTGACTTCCCTCTCTCTCTCCTACCATGGCCGAGAAAGTTGACGAGAAAGAGCATCCCAAAAGTCCGTCAATCCAAGAGTCTTTCGGTGCGGAAAAACAACCCGGAGACCTCTACCATGGCGAGCACAGACTCAAGCGCCAGCTGAAAAATCGTGTGTGGTATTCTTCCAAGATAAATGCATATTGAGAGCTTTCTTCCAAAGGCCACATTGCTATGATTAGGTATGGTCTTTTCCAATCCAGAGAGCTTTGCGGCTCATCTTTCCTCAGTATTGGTGGTGTTATCGGCACTGGTCTTTTCCTCGGCACTGCGAATGGTATTTATGCTATTATATCGGCGGGACACAGGCACTAACGCTTATCAGCCTTGAGACACGGTGGACCCATAGGTCGAAGCGCTTCTGCTTTCTTCGGAGCGATAGAAACTGAATTGGGTCCACAGGTCTTCTCCTTGGTTATCTTGCGGTCGGAAGCATCACCTACTCTGTCATGTACACCAGGTCTCCCTGCATCGTCCCCGACGCGACTGACACCCTTGCAGGATCTCTCTTGGCGAAATGGTCGCCTACTTGCCCATTCCGGGAGGGCATATTAAACTGGCTGAGCGTTTTGTACGTCTCCCACCCATTCAAGTCCCTGTCGATTTACATTCACCTCTAGGTGGATCCGGCGTTTTCGTTTACTATGGTCCGCATCCCAATGCCCTCCCTTCGTTAAACCGGCCTCATCCAGCTTTAGGGATGGAATTACTGGTACAATTGGATCATCGTGCTTCCTGCAGAGCTCAGTGCGGTGGGGGTCTTGATAAAGCGCTCGGCCGCAATGAACTGATGCAACTTGTAGGCATCTGTGCTCATTGGCTATTGGAATGACAAAATCAACCCCGCGGTAAGTGTTGTCGGGATTCCGAGTTTGGTCCCCGTTCAAGGTCCCTAGGCGTGGATTACAATTATAATGGTCGTCGTGATAGCCATAAACATGTGTGGGGCGGGTGTTTACGGCGAAGCCGAGTTCATCTTCGCGTACGTTTAGCATTCAAGTCCAACCTGGTCGTCGCACTCACCTTGGCATGCGTAGGTCAATCAAAGTCATCACGGTTTGTCGGTTTTCATGTTGCGTCAATGTCAACCAAATGTTCTCCAGATTACTGGCCTTATCATTCTTGGAATTGTGCTCGATCTCGGAGGCAAGTTCTTTTAAAAAATTTTGAACATCACAAACTGATGGCGTTATAGGCGGCCCGGACCACGATCGGTAGATCCATTCTTGAAAGTACAAGGTTGTTGCTGAACGAGATGCAGGCTCGGTTTCCGCTACTGGAAGAACCCAGGCCCCTTTGTTCAATACAACAGTATGGAACTTCGTACTTATCATGTGCGGCTTTCCCTAACACCGGAGACAGATATTCCCGGTATCAAAGGCCAGTTTCTCGGCTGGTGGGCGGTCATGACGCAGGCAGCTTTCTCTTACATGCATGTGCTTGCCACTTTTTGATGAGTCTCCATCTGACCGCTTTGACAGTGGGACCGAAATCGTTGCTGTGAGTTTCTTTCGTTGACTTGGATTTCCACTTGGTATTCAATCCCTTGTAGATTGCCGCCGGCGAAGCGAAGAATCCCAGACGCAATCTCCCCAAGGCCATCAGGCGCGTTTATATCCGGTGCGCCACGTTTCTCTGAGCTTTACCCTCAAATTGACACACAACCTTTTTGAGAATCTTGCTCTTCTACATCGGAGGTGTCATCATCATCGGGTTACTCGTTCCTTCCAACGACAAGGGTTTGAATCTGTCCAGCGGCACGGCTGCTGGGTCCGTTGCATTGTTGAGTGCCGAGATTGTATGCTGACCATCATCTCGCATTTCAACAGCTCCCCGTGAGTCTGCCGTTAAGTCGGCAAAGCAATTACTCATTTGCCAAATCTCAACAGCTTCGTTATTGCGATTTCGCGCTCTGGAATCAAGGCTTTGCCCTCCATCATCAAGTGTGTAGATTTTTTTTTGTTAGATCTAATGTTTCATACTGATTATGATTCGCTCAGCGCGTGCTTACTGACCTCTGCCTGGAGTTCGTCCAACCTTGGCTTGCTTGATTCGTCCTGAGCTGAAATTCATTCAGGTGCTGGATCGAGCGATCTCTACACCAGCTCCCGAGCACTCTGTCAGTTCACGATCTTTGTTGGTCGAACATCCCTAATTTAATAATTCAAGATGGATTGGCCGCTGCTGGTAATGCGCCGAAGATCTTCCTCAAGACCCTGTCGAATGGTCTTCCCATTGTTTCCCTCCTATTCTGCTCTGCCTTGTCTGTTTTCTTTAGCTTTCATCCGGCCCCCTCTAACTTTCTGACAGCTCGACCCTTGCGTACATGGGTGTGACGAGCGGGTCTGGTAAAGTGTTTGGTTGGTTCGCCAACATGACCTCCGTAGCAGGGTGTGTTTTCCTCGCCCTTTTCCCAAATTCCTCGATTGACGATTGCCCGGAAGTTTACTTACATGGTTTGGTGGGATTCAATCCTTTTGTGGCCGATCCTTTGAGACTCAATCTTGTGCTCTGTAGGAATCTGTGTCACCTACATCCGCTTCTACAAGGGCATGAAAGCGCAGGGCTACGATAGAAAGCATCTCCCCTTTGCCTCGTCGCTCCAGCCTTTCGCCGCTTGGTATGCCTTGGTGTTTTGCGTGATTATCATATTTTTCAGCGGCTGGGCAACCTTCTTGACGGTAAGTCGCCGACGGAGATATTCGCGCGCTTGCGTTGACATTTTTCGGGCAGGGTGGATGGGTCGCTGCCGACTTTGTGACCAACTATCTTCCCTTCGGACTCTTCCCAGTGCTCTATGGTGGCGCCAAATTCTACTACTACAGGAAAGGTAGTCCTCTCGCTTGGGTTACGCCTGAAAAGGTCCATTTCTTCACCCTTTTCCACATTCAAAACACTGAACCCCAATTGCAAGATGGATTTCGTGACAGACATAGCCGAGATCGAGGCAGATACGTAAGTTCAGCCCGCAGCTCTTACCGTGGAGAGCTCTGCTGATTTTTGCATTCAGTTATGATGATCCGCCTCCCAGAAATAAATTCGAGGCATTCTGGGCCTGGCTGGTGCGTCCCTCGAAACTCAGCTGAAATCGCGTCTAACCAGCTCTCAGATGTAATTTACGACGTTATGTTTCTTTCTGGTCACTACGCTATATTACAGCGCAATGAACAGAGATTTATTTTATGTTTTCCGACAGAAATGTGACGCTCGAATCTTGAGCAATTGTAGTCGAATACAACATAACACAGGCTCGTTCAGGGACCTTCAGGCCAACGGACATCGGAAGAGAAAAAAGTCTACGTTATTATCCAGACACACACTCGTCGCTTAGATCAATTCGCGCATCGAATGGTCGACATAGAATACCATCCCGTCGCGAACGAAAGCGTCCACGGGGGTGCCCTCAATGACGGAGGCGGAAGTTAGGGGTTCCGAGATTTCCGATGCGCCATTAATGCCGATGAGAAGACCAGCATTCCTTATACCGTCAATCAAAGAAGGGACCTGCATCTAACGTTCGAGTGAGCTCGTTGTGGCCTGACTTTGCAGCAAAAGCAGCCGCACCAAGAGGTTCGCATCGACGAAGATTCCCAACAGGTTGTTTGCCCTGGCGAATTCTACTGCTGCGCCGACACTAGTTGTCCTCCAATCCTCGTCTTCGCCGACAAAGGACGGGCAATTTAGCCGACTCTGTTTGTTCCCACATTGTGATGCAAAGAAAACAGGATCTGGAGACGACTTAAGTCGCTTACGAGAATGTAAGATTGCCCACTCACAGTTCGGCTGCTTCCAATTTATGGCGCAACAGACGTCCGGGGCATATGATGTGAAGACAATGCGTCGGCGAGCGACAGATCCTGACGTGTTGTATATAGTCCGTAAGACTGAATCCACGAAACTGTTGAGCTGCAATCGGTATCCCAGCGACTGGGGGCGAATAGCGCGTTGCGGATACGCCAATTCGAGACTGACACCCAAAGTTGTGGGAAGGATCTATAGTCGTCAGGACACGGTCAATTGCAAAGGCCGAGTACATACCTTCAAAAGTTGGGCTAAGGACACCATTGCCGACGACACCAGTCTGGGCCAGTCATCGGTTGTGCCATTCACATTTCTACCAGTGGAAAGAGCCAGCGCTTCGAATTGGGCGAGACTGACGTCAGAAACATTCAAGTCAAAATTTGACTGCGGAAGAACCCAATCGGCGCAGACGACTGGATGTAGGTCGCGGGTAACTTGAATAATCAGGTACAGGTAGCTCCCACGAAGTGAGGATATAGTCGAAGCTTGGCCAAGGCCACTGGTAATGGAGTGGGATGACGGAGAGGTGTGTGTTGAAGACGCAATTAGATTGGACCTATGCGGCCAACGCGAAGGGCCACGATGGGGTACCGGAGCGAGGGGCATCGCAAGGGATTTCCAGTACGTTTCGACATCGCCCCCGACCTCTAGTGTGACACCATCGAAAGCTGTTACGATATTGACCTCGAAATCGACCTAAAGGTCCTTGAGAATCAAGCTCGCGTGCCATATGGAAGACGTACCTCGCCGATGACATGGAGGCGTGTGTCAAGAATGGGAAGAACAAACGGACGCGTCTTCTCGAAGTTTTTAAACAAAGAAGGTAACGCGACAGCGCGGCCAATCGTCTTGGTCCCAAAATTGGGATAAATCGAGAAAATCAGCGACAGGTTGTCAAGCGAAGGTATCTGGAATGAATAGGTTCCTTTGGTATCCTTCCGCGGGAGCGGAATACTGTAGGGTCCAGAGTTAACGTCTCGGCTTGTGGTAATCACCAGTTTGAGGGGTGTTGAGGCCATTACAACATCATTCCTGAAGGCAGGGCTAATGAGCCGATGGTGAAGTCGCACACCAGATTGGTCGGCGTCCCCAGACATGTGACCAATTGTGACTTGGACGAGGTGGGTTTTGTCCAAATAATTGTGCCCATAGACTCGATGGGGCATGATTGGCGGGGGAAGCGACAGAGAAGGAATAAGGTCGATCTCGGATTCCGACATGGCAATATCAGAAAGAGGCGAATCTTTGGGAATCCTCGCAGGATCCGTTCCCGAGGATAAGAGGGGCGTCGCGGTGAGGAGAGGACTCAAACATTGATGATGTCCGTACCATATGGCGTAGTACACTGCCAAGTGACCGAGCTCATCAGTTGCTCGAACTCGGGCCCCAGCATCCAGAAGTATCCGAACGCAATCACCGCGACCATAACGCGCAGCATGAAACAGAGGTGTCCATTCGTGATATTTGTCGGGAGTATCCCACCCGTCGTGATGCAAAAGAAGACGGCATACTTCAGCATGTCCCTCTCGCGCAGCCAGATGCATGGGGTACTCTCCGTTGCTGTTAGGCAAGCAATGAGCCCCACGCTGGAGCAACAACATAACGACGTCAACATGCCCCGACTGACTGGCCAGCGACAGGGGGATGAGATCACCAGCGACTGGACTGGGCTGCGTTTGAACCTTCCCTTCATCGAGTAGAACCCGCACGCAGTCCACGCTGCCCCGTAACGTCGCATACACCAAAGGGCTGTAATTATCCATGTCATGGATATCTGGAGACAAGTCCGTCTGCAATAAACGGTGGCAGATTGTGGCGTGCCCATTCATCGCAGCGTAATGGAGCGCTGTGCGGCCGTACGAATCGATCTTTCCGACCTCAACACCTTTCTCAATACACATTTGAGCGAGCCGCGACGCCCCTGCGATGGCAGCTTCATGAAGACATGTCCGGCCGTTGATGTCGTCGATGAACTGAAAGTCGAAAGGTGTCGAGAGTGAGGCCAATATCATGTTGGCTAGGTCGGTCGGCGCTTCGATAATGGCATTCCACAGTATCCGAGTGACGTTGGTCTTCCCCCCTACGCCTTGTTGAAATAGAATATCCGAGTAATGGATGCACTCGGTAATAGAAGGCGCATCCGAGGTAGCAACGGCCTTGCGAAGGTTGTTCTCCAAATCGTGAAACGGTCCCATCTGCTGGACGCGTTCGTTCATGATTTGTTGCGCAAAGATATCGGTGGCCGCGGAACCTTCGAACCGCAGTCCGGACGAGAGGTCGGTGAGGTCCAAAAGGCAAGCCGCGACGGTGTCGGAGAGCTCGGAGATGAGCTGCCGATTGAAAACAGGTTGAACATCAACCTGTCGCGCAAGGTACAGTTCCTTCGTAGTTGACGTGGACCGTTTATCGAACTTTTTCAGAATCTTGCGAAACCCGGTGGCATTGATTTCAACGAATTGCTGGAAATCGGATTCGCATGAGCCGGAGGGACAAGCTGCGGAACGTATACCTGCAATTTGCCAAGGTCTCGTTCGAGATGTCTAAAGCCCTCCTCAACTGCAGTCCACTCTACATTATTTTGAGCGGTATCATCCTGCGTGTCCGGGAACCCTCTCATCGCAGCAGCTCTGCGCTTCGAGAGCAGAGTTTCGAGGCGGAGTTTGAGTTCTGCTTCTTTCTGCAGGTAGAATTCGTTGATCTAAAACACATATAAGATGAACAAAGACAGGGATCGAGAATGTTGCTCGAAACGGACCTTCTCCAACTCGCGTTCCAGTTTGAAAAAGAAGGCGGCTTTATGAGCGCGAAAGTCGGGCCCTCGTTCATCCTGGACGGAGCCAGAGAACAGAGGAGGGAGAACGGGTTCATCGAGAACGATCGGGGTTGGGTGCCGTAGAACAGAAGGTGCAGGAGAGTCCAAGATATCTGCGGGGCGTAGACCAAGAGCCAAGGCAGCAGCTTCGGAGGCTGGTCGATGGGCAGTGAGAGAAGATATTATCTTCTTCAGGAACTTGTAATCCAGGTAGTAGGCAGACCATCCGGGCACCTGTTGGGCCTGGATCTGCTTTCCGAACTGAAAGCGAGTGGTTAGCGTGGCAGCACCCACGACAAGGACAATGGAGAGACCTTCATATTTCTGCTTTGCGGAAAGTAGAATAGCGGGTATGAGGATCAGAGTTGTGCAGCGGGTCTTGCCAGCCCATAGAGAGAACGACCAAGAGAACCCAAAGGTTACATAACCGAGAGTCGGGATGATCACCGTTTAGCATCAATATATTTGCAAAAAACTACGATAAATCTACACCAGCACTTTCCTCAGCTGCCACGTACGTGCCGGCAAAAGCGTTACAGGACATTTTCCATGTTCCTCAACATGATCGTATGCACACCGATAGCAAAAGACATACCCCGAGGGCAACGCTGTTGCATTCTTCAAACCGTCCATGCATATGGGACATCTCCCATAGCTCTGAACGTCGAAATGAATACCCTGGGGATGGGGAGGAAGCATGCGCGGGGGAGGGACCGCCGGCCCAAGAGGGGAGGTAGAGAATGACCGTGCCGGTGATCCAGGTGAGTACCACCACTCGAGGAATTTCACGAAGAATATGGCGGTGGGTAAAAGAAGCCGCAGCGAGTCGAGCAGGGTTTGCGGAGACGCAAATATCAGACGCCGGATCCAGGCGAGGGGAGTACGCGGTCGACGGGGAGACTTTCCATTCAGTACTGCCGCGGCACGCTATTCTGGCGTGAGCAAAAAAGTGCCTGAGCAAGGAAGAGACTCACAAAGTCTTCTACACCCAGGCGGCGTAGATCGATGCCTATCCATGACAACCAAGGTCGATAGAAGGGCGTTTGGCCGAAGAGGTATCCAATATTGCAAACTAGTAGCCACAATTCAAAGGATGTGTTGAGCCAAGGGTAGATGGCTTTGAATATTCGCCTCAAAAGACCCTTGGAATGTCATAACGCGACAAGGATGATGCTACAGCAGTTATAGGCTTACCGGATCCCTTGTGACGCGTCGCAGATCGGGTTGACCATCGAGGTCCAAGTTTACGCCGCCGCCCAACTCCTCGTAGTAATCCTGAGCTTTGGCACGCAGGTAGGGTACACCGACCTGCGTATCTCTTCAGTCGTGTTCCGAGTCGAGTCTTAGGTACACACCAGAACGATTAAAGAACGCCATATTTCTTGCGCGCGTAGGTTTTCTCCAGGCGGGATTCCGCCAACCGCGGCCTTGGCTCGCACCGTCTCAATGAAAGGCCTGCGCCTTCGTTTTAGGCCGTAGAAATTTTCGGAAAAAGACGCGTCTATGAGGTGTTATTCGAGAGGTACACAACCACTTGATGCTCCGAACGCACTGTGTTTCCGGAGGTAATGCCTCTCCACGAACAGCATGATAGCAGCATAAAATTCTTCATGCCTATTGACAATACGCAAGAGGTAGCGTGGATATCGTTGAGCAAATACCTGTAGCCAGGGTCAGGTGGGGAGTGTCGGACGCGAAGGATGTCCTACCGCCAGAACATATTTCAGGGCGGGCTGTAGGAGATCACGAAGTTGCTCCTGGGCAACCAGCTCGAACAGAGACGGCTTCAAGGGGTCAGAGCCGACGTCGTTGAAAAATTCCATAGTCAAGAACGGCGGTTTGGAAGGAAGGACGAAGCTTGACGAGGTTAGCACGAGTTTGATCGCAAACCGGCTTTATTGAGGCGGTCTACTTATGCCTCCATGTGTTCTCAGTTTGCTTCAAGGCTGGTTGGGATACGTCGCCGGGCAATTGCGCCCATGACACTCCCGGACGCAATCTGAGCGAGACATAAGTTGAGGAAGGCCAATTCTCTTCTTTCTTCGACAGACGCGGTGACACTGGGTCTCTCCATTCGCAAACGCTCTTCTTGACACCGCCGGGGAAAAGACTTGGTTATATCTATGCAGTTGATTGCGGGTGTTCAGCATCCCCTGTTTTGTGGGCCATTTACTCGTGCTCAATTCCGGAGACCTCAACTTGCTCCGCTTGCTCGGTCGGTGATCTTGGCCACTCCCTGGCGTTGGCGATATCAGCCTCGACAGCTAGGCTGCTGTGGAGATCTTTCGACGGAACTCGGCCAGCTTTACAATTGTTCCAAACTAACACTTGCCATTGACAAGAATTAATCGACGTCGAGAAGCTCGACATGAGCATCCAGTCTCGATGTGTAGGGGTTTGAATATAAGGAGGAGTAAATAAGGACTACAAAAAGGATCGTATAAAGTGCGGGAACAGGAAACTAATGGTGCTCTTCGTGTTCCTCCCCCGAATCCTTGGCTTTCGGTGGGGCAACAACCATTATGTTTTCTGCAACACAAGAATGAGAAAAGGATGAACAGGAGACAAAGTTGATCATCTTACCGTGTCTGAGGAAGATCTGGCGTTGGCCCTGGGGGGTCGATGCGTCTGCATCTGGCTCCGGTTCCCGTATCTCATACGCCGCCTCGACGAAGACCTTGCTGCCCGCTTTTAAAGTTTGGAGATACTTGTTGGATCCCGGGAGGAAAGACAATACCCGATGCCACGTTGTGTTATAGACGCGTTCTGATCACTTAAGCAGCCATTGACCAGAGAAGAGAAAGGGATTACCGCCGTCCGGCCCCGGAGGTCCCCTGCTGGTGGTTGCGATCGAATACCTGTAGTCGCAAGGGGTTAGGCGAACTGGTACGCGCCGAGGGCGAACGAGACGCACGAGACGTATTCCTTGTCGTTCTTGGTCGTCTTCAGTTCGGGAGTTTTCCCCAAGTTACCAATGAGAGTGAGTTTTGCGAGATCCAGTCGGCGCGTCGAGGTTGAAAACGCCTGGAAAGAGATGTGAGGGCCAGATGGAAGGCAAGGGAGGATGTAACAGACGCGGATCGGAGCGCGCGAGGCAGAAGCTGAGCGGATGGCACTGAGCATTGTCGACGGGAAGAACAGAAAGTTTTATTTTGTTTGGCCGAGCTTGACTCTCTCTCGACATCTCAACACCATGGTCGCCCGGCATAAACTCGTCAAGGCGATGGATCTGGGCGGTAGGACTCGCGTCGGCGCCATATTCACGCCCTCACCCCGCTGCAGCTCAATTGGACGAAGACGATGCGCTCTCCGACGGAGGCGAGGATTATATTACGCCTGAGCAGCAAGGTTGAATCTCCCCTACCGCGTTCTCGCCTCCCTTACATGTACTAGCTCTTCTGAACGACGGGCTGGATCAAGTACGGGAGGTCATCGGTGGTGCAGACAATTCAGGCTTGTCCGATACCGCGATCAAAGATGTCCTCTGGGATTGCCACTTTGATATCGAGGAGACCTTGCAATGGGCTCTTGGTGCGTCTCATTCAGGGCCTGTGTAATCCGATTTAATTCTGCGTGTAGAGGAGCAGGAGAAGAACCGTCAGGCTCAAGAACGCAGAGGTAAGTTTCCCTATCCTCTTTACTCCTTCTTCCGTCCTCCCCCCCCATCGCTCCCGTGTACTGGGTTATGGTCGACATCTGTAGAACCGAGTGATGGTGTACGTCTCTTCCCACCCCGTCTTGTGTTTCCGACCGAGCACTGGGCACAAGACTCATTATCGGCGCAGCACCATATTCCATGAAGGATCTCCCTCCGCTCCCGGAACCACGAGAACTTGGCTATGGCGAATATTCTGCTCCTTCTCTTGCTCCCCGGCATGTTCCAGAGGCTGAGGAGGCCGAACAAGAAGAACGATCCCGCGTCCCTCTGATCGTCCTTGCTCAGCAGCAATACGATACCGGGGGACTCGAATCCGAAGCAGAGGGTGCTCCCGTAAAGAGAAATCTGAGCACGATTACCGAACGGACAGAACGCACCGAAATCTCGCCGCCATGGCCGGCTCGACAATTCCTACCGCTGAATATTCCGCGCGCCCCGAGTTCTGTTACAACTTCATATGGCCGGGCAGTCGGTATGTCCGATTTACAGTGCTTGACCTATGACCACTCATGTGTATAGAGCAACCGCCAGACGACAGTGCCGCCAACAACTCCATGGACCCCGATTTAATCCCAGTGTCCCCTTCAGGATCGGCGGTGCATCGTTTGTCGTTCTACGAACCTGCACCATCGTTGCCTCCTTCCGAGACCGACAGTTACAGTAGCTATCAGTCTCCGCGAGCCCCAAGCGAGCCTGTTCCTCCCCTCGATACAATACCAGATATCCCGGATTTGAATTCCAAGTCGAGTCGTCAGAAACCAACCTCGCAGCCCGCGAAGAAATCCAAGTTGGCAATGCTCGCAAATAGCCGAGCAACCACAAGCAGCGCCCGCAGCGAAAGCTCACGGTCGAGCGGCACTGATGTTTTGGGCTCCGTTAAAACGTATCCAACCCTCCGACCCACTTCTCAGTCCATACGACCTCCAAGCTCTAGTGTCTCGACCACTCCCTCCTCCATGTCATCGCATGTGCGACGAGCCATCCAGACCGCCCTCCAATTAGAGGCTGGGGATCATGACCCTACCCCCGAAGTTGAAGCCTCGGAACGGTCCAAAACTCCGACCCCGACGCTCGATAGACCTGCGGCGCCTACGCCATCCAAGGTCCCCGAAATGCCAACTCCCTCGAGCAGTCCCCCTACCGCTCGCCAGCCTTCGAAACTTGCTCTTCTTGCACAAGCGAACAAGGCTGCCCGGATCGCTAAACCCCAGACGCCAACCTGGTCCCCTCCTCCGCGGCTGCCCGAGGAACGCACAGAGTATCTTACACCCATCGCTAATGGTTCGACCGTTACGACTGCAATAACGACTTCATACCAGTCACTATACTCTCTGACTGACGCTGGTCGGCCGAGCGTCAGCAGTATACCGTATGTGGTACCACTCCCTACACCCGCATCCGTTGGATCCGGGGATGCCAAAAAATCAAAGTTGGCGATGAAGATCAAGAAAGCTCAAGAAAAGCAGCAGCCTTCACCCGTAGCTCCAGAGGCCCCACCACCTCCTCCGATTCCGCCAATGTTTTTACCAAAGGCAAATCGCACTCGTGCATCACCCTCCGCATTTGCTTCCTTGCTCGTTGATGATGCAATGCCCTCTGGGACCGCCGACGCGGAGGCTCGCCGATCAGCCCAATTAAAAAAGCTGAAAGGCAAGGAGCCAGCGGCGCGGCATGCACATAGATCTCAACGAAATCATCCGACCCAAGTCCCCGACCTTTTCGAGGCTGGTGGCTTCGCTTTCGACGGTCCAAGTCCCGATGATATCGTGCTCAACGCGCGACGCGACACTTCACTGGCGCAGTCGCGAAAAGTGCCACCCTCCACCTCCTTTACCAAACCCTTTATTTCAAAAATTTGACTCTTCCGGCCCTGTATGATTGCTAATATTTTTATTCATTATCTTCTGTAATATTTCAGCCGCTCGAGAACGCGACAAGGCCCAGAAGCTGCTTGCGCAAAGACATTTGGCCGATGCGAAGTCGGCTTCCTCATCTCGCGCGGGTTCACCGGTAGGTAGCCCGGCGAAACCCGGGAAGAAGACGGTGCCGACCAAAAGTGCCCCGTCCTCCAACTTGGACCAAAGTCAACTTGATTTGGCAGGGTTGAACCTTGTGAATAAGGAGGTATCGAAGGCGGAGGAGGCTCCGAAAATCTCTTTCGCGTACGACAAACTGCTCGAGGAGGTGAGGAACAGTCTAGAAGCTCAAGCAAAGGGTAAACAAGCGTTGAGTCTCGTCGTAATTGGTGAGTGGTCGCTACAAATATCCAACTTGCAACTAAGGTTTCATTAGGACACGTGGACGCTGGCAAATCGACGTTGATGGGTAGACTCTTGTATGAACTCGGCCGGATGGATGAACGAACACGAGTAGCGAATGAAAGGAACAGTACGAAGGCTGGGAAGAGTAGTTTCAGTTGGGCATGGAGCCTGGACGGGACGTCAGAGGAACGGGAGAGGTGAACACATTGTCCAAACTCCAGATTTTCCTGCTGAAGTCATTACCAGAGGAATTACGATGGACGTTGCCCTCGAATCGTTTTCGACGTCGAAGCGGCAGGTCACCGTTCTAGATGCCCCCGGGCACAAGGAATTTATTCCGAACATGATCTCCGGAGCATCTCGAGCCGACTGCGCGCTACTTGTCGTCGATGCATCGAACGGTGAATTCGAATCCGGCTTTGAACGCGGTGGTCAAACACGAGAACATCTCGTCCTTGCCAGAAGTTTGGGGGTGGCGCAAGTAATTGTTGCTATCAACAAACTGGATCAAGTACGGTTCCCTGGCTATCCCTTTCCCTTTGGTATCATGAATTCACCAGCAGAATTAGGTGCAATGGGAAAAGACCCGATACGATGAAATTTGCGCACTTCTTCGTCCTTTTCTGACTCAATCCGGATATCACCCGTCCAAAACCAAGTTCGTGCCAATCGGAGCGATGCTGGGAGTCAATCTTGTAGCATGCGAAGGAGAAGATGCGAAACGTTTGCTTGAGTGGTATCAGGGTCCGACTTTGGTAGATCTACTTGGTGCGTTCTGGCTGCATTCTCAGCCAATATCTGACCTCTCCTCAGACCAATTAGAGCCACCTACTCGTGATATCACTGCTCCTGCGCGGATCCCGGTGTCAAATATTTTCAAGGGCCAGGGTTCAGGAATATCCGTCGCTGGTCGGTTACTCAGTGGAGTGGTTCAAGTTGGCGAACGCCTTCGTATCCTCCCTGGGGACGAAACTGCGGTTGTGAAGTGTGAGTCGGTTCATGGACGTCGGTTCTCGGTACTCAAAATTTTACTTACCGGTGAAACTCTAGCCATCGAGGTTGAAGAGGAGAGTGTTCCCTGGGTAGCAGCTGGTTCAAATGCAACCCTGGCCTTGGTCTCTGTCGATTCCGTACAGCTCACGATCGGCAGTGTTCTGTGTCCCCCAACTAATCTCGTGCCTCTCGCAACAACATTTACGGCGAGGATCCTAGTCTTCGATCTTCAAATTCCAATCATCGCTGGTGCTATGGTGAAAAAAAAACGGTGTCCAAGTCGCGGTTTGCTGAGTGAATTACTCCAGGTGGAAATATTCCATCACTCCCGTGATGTGCCCGCAAGTGTCTCGAAACTCATTGCCACACTCGACCGAGCCTCCGGCAAAGTCCTCAAGAGCAATCCTCGGTTCGCATTTTCATTCTGCCGACAAATGTAATCAATGCGTTCACAGCGTTCTGGGGAAAGCCTCCACTGCCGAGGTTCAGATCACCATACGATCCACGGGTTCATCAGCACGTCCAATTCCTCTGGAGCCGTACGCCGCGAACAAAGCCATGGGCCGAATACTGATCAGGAGGGAGGGCGAGACGATTGCGGCCGGCGTAGTGATGGAGGTTCTAGGTTGAGCACATACAAAATAAAAAACCATACATTAAAGAAGCTGCAGAAACACGATAAGTTGTAAATAATGACTGTTCCGATATATGTTCTCCGTTTATTTCTTCTCCTTCTCCTCTTTCTCGTTGCCAAAGAGGTTCTTGATTTTACCGAAAATGGATTTGCGGTTCTTCCTGGAACCGATGGTTCCAAACTTCGAAGGAGATTTGGAGGTCGAGGAAGATGGCGACTCCGTTTCAGAAGATGGGAATGCATGAGCATTCTTTTTGCCCGGAGTCGTGGGGCCACTGGCCGCAGGGGACGCGACGGGGGTGGACGACACCGAGGTGGACGTTGGCGCGGTGCCGTTAGTGGACGGTTTCACCTCCTCCGTGGTAGCGGGGGCGGCGGTCGCCGGTTCCGGGGAAACGGTTTGGATTGCTGGTTCTGCGGCAGAAATGAGAGTGGTGGTCGTTGGTTCCGAAGTGGGCTCCACAGCGGCGACCGGAGTGGTCTTTGGTTCCAAGGGAAGCTCTTTGGCCGCAATCGTAGCTGTCTGAGGTTCCGACGTCGCATCAGAGACAGCGGGCTCTGTACTGTCAGAAACAACAGCAGGAGCAACCGCAGCTTCTATGGTAGGCTCAGGAGCAGTGATAGATGTCGCGGGTGCTGGAGTGGGCTCAGGGGCAATGGTAGTGGGCTCAGGAATCGGTGGCGGTTCAGAGGATGCGCCGACAGGAAGCGCCGAAGGAGCTTCGGCTTCAATGTTTCCACTGTCTGCGGCCACCGTCTCGACAACAACCTCGGGTACGGAGGAGGAATCGGCAACGGGAGTAGGCGCAATAACAGTATCAACAGCTGGAGCGGGCGTATGCGTGGATGGTGTTTCGACGGGTGAGGATGACTCCACCTCAGCGATAACTCCAGCAGCCGGGCTTTCGCCGGCGGATGTGTTATTTTCACCAGCGTTGACTGGGACGATGGATATCGGGACCCCCGGGGCCATGGGAGGTTCTGGCGTAGGCGCGTCCTCCGACGGGGGTGGTATAATGAACTTGCCGTCGGGTTGTGGGCTTTCAACGGCGGTCTGGGTTCAATTTGAGAATGAGCAGACCAACAGCGCGTCTGAGCTCACCTTGGTACCGTTGATGGGGTCCACCCCGATCTGGCTTTGGATGGCCGCACCCAAAGCAGAGGTAACATAACCCAGCGCTGACGTTGTACCATCGCGAGCGGCGACAGTGTCAACGAAGTCCGAAGCCATCGAAGAGAGCGTTGCGCCCGTCTCGGGGATAGCCTCCGCACCACTGCTGGTCGTCTCCGTAGCTTGGGATGAGGAATCCACGACAGCAGGTGTCTCCATTTTTTCACTGGCGTGGCCGTTCGTCACGACTGGTGGTTCGGAAGCTCCCGAAGGCCTCGGGGGAGACGTCAGGACGTTGTTGGTATTACCGCCTTCGTCGGTCTCTATCGGGCTCGAAGTTTCGCATACCCATTCCGAATCGACTACATATTTGTAGGCAATTTTCGTGTCGTATGGGATTCGAGCGGAGCCATGGAATCCTGTGTCTCCTTTGAGAAGAGGGACGGACGAAGACCAGTTGTCGAAGGTTCCAGTAACTTCAGATAGCTCAGGCTTGGGCAGACAAGGTATTTGTTAGCATTGACTTACCAACGACCACGTTAGGCTCGGTGGAAGGCCTGCGGCGGGATGAGTGAGCTGGCGATATTTTCGAGCAGAAGCGCACCATGTAAACTGGACCTCGTACAGGTCGCTCATTGCGACCTCAGACCCGTCAAAACGTTGCAGCTGTGTTTGTGCAAGTTGGTCTGCCGGCGGGTTTGTGCCGAAGCTGACAGAAGATTGCACAGATGAGAGGAAGGACCGCATACTTGACTGCGCAGACGGAAGAATAACAGAGTATGGACTTCTAAAGGGGCGAAAAGTGAAACAAAGGGTTTTTTCTATGATCGGTATGGAGGTGTGGTAACAAAACAAAATTAACTAGCCAGGTCCTTGGCTTATATCCCCAGCGAAAAGAGCACCATTCCGAATCTTGAAGGCACGTACTGGTTTATGCGCCTTGAAAATGATGTGTTAGCTGTCTCTATGCTCAAAGTCGGGATACATACACTGATCTTGGACCTATACACCTGAACGGCGTGTTGTGTGGTGTCGTTCTCCATGCCTGTTTCCGCGGCATCCTTCGCCAGCCACAGGGTTGCGTCCGTTAAAAATGTAAACGATGGCCCGAGAGCTGGTTTTCTGATGTTTGGGTTGTTGAATACGGAGTTGGGAATGAACGGGGTGAACGCGGCGGAGTTATTTACAACCTGACCAAAGAGTTAAGTGGCGCCTGGCAATTCAACCGACTTGGACATACAAACACAGCAAGCGAGAAGGTCTCCGCAAATGCTCGAAGTTGCCGCATGAATCCAGTCATTATCGCGTGACCTTGAGATGAGACTGGACTCAGGATAGGACCGAAGAGAGAGGCTACGGTATCGACTACGACCCCTCTGATTTTACAGTCATGTGGCGGGTTTGCCTGCGAGAGATTGTGAATGAACGAGATAGGAGAGAAAAGACGAACTTGCTTGGAATGAGAATCTCAATTCTTCTAGGACCTCGTACATAGTGTCAACCGTGAAGGCTGAAGACACCTGTAATCGCTCCAGGGCATGCGATGCGTCCTGTAAACATATATATATTTCATTGTTGGAGAATCAGAAGGATTACATAGATACCGGTTCTTGGAACAGCTCCAAAATTTCCGAAGCCCTCACAGCAGAAAAATCGCCGGTTGTGTCGATCCAAAGTACGCTAGCTTGCGGATGATGTACGAGGTGGTGCAGGACGAGTTGGAGGACAAAAGACTAGGCAACAATGTCGATGATGGTATTACCGTAAGACGTTTATTGAACTAACGGTCTTGCCCGAACCCTTATCGCCAGAGACCTCGATCAGACGGCGAGATGTTGTCAGACCGCGCAGAATTTCATCCAGCGGTGGGAGGCCAGTAAGGAAGTCATCAGGTTCCGAAAGTTCTGCTAGCATCTCCACGGCGCTTTGTCCCGGGGCCGACGCCAGATTCGCCACGAGAGCCGTTACTTGTCCAAGTTCGCGAAGCGTGGTTGTCCCAGAAGGTAGCCGACGAAATATATCCAAAGTTGATCCAGAGAACAAGAGGTCCGCGTCCGTTCTAATGCTACATTTTTCGAGGCAGGATACGAGTTGTGCGGGGACGGCAGGCACGCAAGCCGCAAGACGCATGAGAGGCAGAAGGAAGTGGCAAATAAATAACTCAAGACAAAGAAAGTCAAGAACACGCTTACGACATGTACTCACCTTGCAACCCAACATAATGACGAGAGACTCAGACGATGAACGCGATCCTTTGAACCACTTCATGAACCAGGGAAGCCATGTTTCTATTGCGCCTGTTCCACCACCATCCGTTCGTCTCGGCGAAATGCTTCAGTTATCGTTTCCCCGAGCGGACACTGGCACTGGCACGATCACCGTCGATCTCATACTGGACTCCTCTCCTGGTTGTGGAGGCGTTGCCTGGCCTGCAGGAGAAGTGGGTTTGATCTACGCCCATCCAAGAGCTCTACTCCAATAGTCCAGGTACTAGCTCGGTACATCGTTCAAGGCGGCCCAAATTCTCTTCACGGCAAAAATATTCTTGAGCTTGGGTCAGGCGTAGGTGCCATTCGCTCGGTGGTCGATCTCTAGCCTCGCTCATGACTCTGGCCTCACTTAGACAGGGCTCGTGGGACTAGTAGCAGCGATGCTCGGAGGAACCGTTACCTTGACGGACCAAGCGTCTGTCCCCTCCAACTCTTATCCGGCATCCGTTTGACGCTACTCACTCAATATAGGCCGCTAATAAGGATAATGCGCCAAAATGTCGAAATAAACAAGCTCTCCCATACGTGCACTGTGTCGGAACTCAACTGGTCCGCACTTCCTTGCCTGGACCTGCGTGTTTCGCAGAGGCCACGTTTAAGGCTAGTTTCGTTCCAGGGGTGAACCAATTCCCGCCGAGATTCCCAGACCGGACGTGATCCTCGCAGCCGACTGCGTGTATTTCGAACCTGCATTTCCGCTCCTGGTTCAAACCTTGTGGGACCTTGCCAATGAAGACACCGAGATCTTGTTTTGCTATAAAAAGAGACGAAAGGCGAGATTCCCTTCCCCGTTCAATCGTGTGCCGCTGAGCTTTACGCTTTTAGGCGGACAAACGATTTTTCACGCTCTTGAAAAAGAAATTCAAGTGGAGCGATGTATGCCCCTGGACCGCGACCCTCTCTCCTGCATGAATAATGCTTTTGCACAGGTTCCAGACGATCCGGCTCGAACCATATATTCTCGCGAATCGATATCCCTTCTGCGGTTGACCAAAGTTTAGGCGCTTCTTATCCAGATTATTATTGGGCAACCAAGGCGTCGATTGCCTGGTAGGTTTTCGTGAAAGTAATAGCGATTATTGTATTGTTTTTATCTAGAAGAAGCGATTGGAATGGAACACCAGATAATTATTAGCATACATCGCACCTGGAGACCATGGATACCCTCTATCTCTTCCTGAACGTTCATGGGTTTAGCTGCCAGAGGACAGCTTCCAACGCGGACGAACCTTGAGCGTCTGTGTAACGAGTTTGTGTTGCTTCACCATCGGGATCCCTTTGAACGCGTCGCTGGCGATGGTTATGGCGAAGAAAGTGCCGCATCCCCCCGAAACGTCTTCAATTTGCAGTTGTGAAGGATTAAACCTATCGATTGAGTGAGACGCAGGTCGACAACTTGATTTTGCGCCAGACCTCTCCTTCAGCTTGGTGTGGATGATTTCTTCCTTGGTCGCGGGTTCCGTTGGAGGGAGGGGAACGGCTACTGAGAACCTCCGTAGACGAATGACTACTGGGAGGCACCGACGCGTTGAGAGCGAATACATGGTCGTGAACAATGGCCGCATTTGTCATGTGCCGCGGCGGAGACGCGTCGGCCGCCTCGGCGACTAAAAAATTGGGCTTTTCAATGTTGTTGTCTGCTCTCAAGCGGGTCAGCCTCCGATCTCCAAATCTCCTCAAGAATGCCCATACCTTCGCTCCCTATCCTCGTTCATGTGCACGGAACGTCGGCGCTCTCAACCATCCACACATCTTCGTCCGTTTCGCGTCAGTGAAGTCGGATGTACCAGCGAAGAAAGCGCAGACGAAGCCGCGTAAAACAGGCGACAGCTCCCCCCCAAAAGCTCCTCGTCCTGCTGCGGTAAAATCTGTCCCGTCTTCCCTTGCAAAGGATGCTCCGCCTCTCGTGACCAAGGCGGCCTCTGTTCTTGCCAAAGAAGGTGCTGCCAAAAGCAACACCGTTGGAAAAACTCCCATGGCGCACAGTCCGCCCCAAAAAGTGTATCCACCAGCGCCCAATAAACCCGCCAATGCGACCGTCCCCCAAAAAACCCCTCGGCGGCGGGGCGGCCTTCGGAACCCCCCATTATCGTCGCTGAAACCGTCAAGACGATGGGAACGGAGCCAATCGAGCCGCCTCCCGCACTAGCCGTCGGGATGTGGCTTATGATTTCCTCGGTTTTGGTGCTGGCTGTTGTTGTGGTTGGCGGCATTACACGCCTCACTGAATCCGGTCTAAGCATCACCGAATGGCGGCCCATTACGGGAATAATGCCCCCAATGTCGCCAGAGGCTTGGGAAGAGGAGTTCTCCAAGTATAAAGGCACACCGGAATTCAAAATGTTCGTAGGATCGACCTGCATATTCAAGATAACTCATTTTCCCTCTTTCAGGTTGAATCACTCTAGCTCTCTTGACGACTTCAAACGAATATACTACATGGAATGGAGCCATAGAATTCTTGGCCGCCTCATTGGAGTCGTTTTCGTCGTCCCCCTTGCCTATTTCACTGTAACCAAGAAGATATCCACTCCGTTGGCGTTGAAACTTGGCGGTCTAGGCCTTCTCATTGGTGCCCAGGGTGCTCTCGGGTGGTACATGGTGCAATCAGGGTTAGAGGCTTCGCTGCTGGAGACCCCGGGAGCCGTCCCACGAGTATCGCACTATCGCCTTGCCGCCCATCTGACCCTGGCTTTTGCACTCTACACCGGAATGTTCAGCACCGGCATGGCCATCCTCAAGGACCGTAGATTTACTCGGACCGGTTTGGCTGGCGGGCTCCCGATCAACTCATTCACCGCCGCGATGAAGAACCCAATTGTGAAACGATTCAAATTCTATTCGTTGGCCTTGACCGGTCTCGTTCTGCTGACTGCACTGTCGGGTTCGTCGCGCTCATCTGGGTTGGCGTTTTACTGATGGGAATTGAACAAGGTGTGTTTGTTGCTGGTTTGGACGCCGGTTTGGTGTACAACGAATGGCCTCTCATGGGTGGCCGCTTGGCCCCGCCGACGGACGAACTCTTTTCACCAGCATATGCTAAAAACGAGGACAAGTCTGATTTGTGGTGGAACATATTTGAAAATCCGACCACTGTCCAGTTTGACCATCGAGTCCTTGTGAGTCCATCTACAAATGTGCCGCAAAAACATTCAAGTAACTGGGTACAAGGCTACGACCACTTACGGCGGGATAGCATTGTTATTCGCTCAGACGTTCCGTTCAACCTGGCGCACGACATTACCTCCTTTAGCAATAACCGGCGTTCGGGCAGCGTTCGCAATGGCCAATGTCCAGGTCCTCCTGGGTATTTCGACGCTCCTATACTTGGTTCCGGTCCCACTCGCAGCCGCACATCAAGCGGGAAGTGTCCTGTTGCTCAGCGCTATGCTCCAGCTCCTCGCAGGACTGAGGCGTCCCAGCATTGCTGCGAGGGCGTGGAGAAATCTCATGGCCACAAAACCGGCCAAGAAAGTTTGATGTGTTGCAGTGTGTTCCCTCGGCACCTCCATGTATTCTTACACGACACTGATTTGAATTATTATAACGAAACTACCCATCCATTTGTACATCCTCGTCAGTAGTCGCAGGGGCAGGGGCAGGTGCCGCCGCAGCTGCCGCGGGAGCGGGTGCTTGCCCGCCTTCCACCTCCTTTGGTACCATACTTTGCAGGAAAGGCTGAACGTCTTCACCCTCCAGCATACGGAAAGGGCCAGCCGGGGCAACTCCGGTTTCGTGCGTGCTGGCGGGCCCGATGATGCCAATCGAGGTATTGTTTATGTTGAGCTCCTTGTCCTGTTGAAGCGTTTCGCGCAGAGCGTGAAGTCCGTGGCGGACGAGGTCTTCCAACGAGCCTGAAAGATGAGATTCATGAGCAAAGAGGATTTGCAGGATACATTGTTCACGTACAGTCATCAAAGCTCTTGTAGTGTTTTTCGAGGTAGGTCTTTGCGCTCTGGCTCCGGGCACCAATCGACATCGCGTAGTACTCATACGAGTTTCCCGATGGTGAGAACTCGTAGAGATGGGGCCCAGATTGATCTTGCCCGATGACCAGAAAGCCGACACCGTAAGGCCGCCGACCGTATTCCTGAGTATTGACCTGCGCCTCTGGAAGAAGGGGAAATCAACATACGAGCGATACCACAGAGGGAAAACCAACTATCGGCGATGGAAGAGACGAGTCTGTTGACAGGCACAGGCCGGTTGAAGATCATTTTGGAGGACATTGCTTGTTGGCGCATGAAGTTACTGGATGCATGTTATGAACGGGAGATAAATGGCGGGATTTTGGTCTAGTGTACCTCAGTACACGCGCATCAGAGGTAAGCCCCGCGATAGCAATTCCAACGTGGTCATCTATGCGAAACATCTTCTGCTGGTATGACGCGAGCTCTCCCGTTGAACGCTTGGAAAGGGCATATTAGCGCGTGCCGAAGAAATAGAAGTGGTATACCTTGAGAGCAAGAAGGACGGAGTGGGTCTTGGAGCGCAGACCGACCGCAGCAGAACCCTGCTTCACGGCCTCGAGTGCATATTCGACCTGGTGCAAGCGCCCTTGGGGCGAGAAGACGGTGTTGTCCGAGTCGTATGTATTCCTGAACTACACGAGCGGTTGGAACGCACGTCCGAGAGAACTGGCGCCAACGCACCATGACCGTTTAGGAAGAAAGAAACTGAAGCTGACGCGTCTCGATTGTGACTGTGACAGTATGTCACGATACGCGCGGGCACACTGAAAGTCGATCCACTGCCGCTTCGCAAGTCTACAGATGATGTATATATAATTCAGTCAAGTGCTACCGACTCTTCTTCTCGACTTTCCATTCTTTGAAAATCGCGTCCAAACTCTTGTGAATTTGGTTGTGGGGCAAAGACCTTATGATCTCCCCAACCCGGGCCTCCACATCCGATTTACCCTGCTCACCAGCGGCCTTATCTGCGTATTCGATAGTCATGCGAAACATGGCGAGGACGGCGAGCGAAATGGGTGTTTGCTGGGCGGCGTGGGCGGAGCCAGGCGCCAAGGCGGAAAGCAGAGGGCTGTTGACTGTTGGGGCGGGGGCTTGCGCAGAAAACGCCAAAGGCGCTGTTCGGTCACCACGAACGAGGCGCAGAAGAATTTCAAGAACGTTGTCGATCTCGGTCAGGTGAGTTTTGAGGAATCGTTGACGTTCGGTGAGCGTTCCAGCACTGGAACTCACCGACCATCCCTCGAGGACAGTGGTTAACGTCGGGGGCTGATAGTAAAGTGAGTTCAAGGTAAAATGCGCTAAAATGCGTGCTCACAGGATCTGGGTCTGAAACCGTTATTTTCTTCTCCCAGCTTTCAGCCGCATCACCGGCGAACCAGAACATACGTCCGAAAAGACTCTTCAGCCATTCCGGAATATCACCCGTTTTGACCCATTTGGGTTCTGAAAGCGGACGAACAGTGTCCAGGTGCACTATCAAAGTAATGGCCAAAGGAGGAGTGACTTGCGAGAACGGTGGGAAGTCGTTGGAATCTGGTACGGACTGGATCGGAAGGTAAGATTTGGTGACTTCGGAAAGTGTTTCCATCTGCGGAAGAGTATATGAGCAAAAACGATCTACAGGGAGGGCGAGAACATATCCACCCACCAAAATACCCTTCAAGCCCGTTTCCCCATCGCTAACCAAGTTCATGCGAACCTCAGCGCGCGCCTCGCGGCGGAATAAGGTTATCGAGTCAACGACTTCAGCGTCAAAGACGAGTCGTCTGTTACCGCCTTCATAGGATATAGACAAACGGTTGGCTGCTGGAACTTGAGGCCCTTTCGCCTCTGGTTTTACAGGTTGGTAGCCGTCTCCATGTGCGGTTGACGTCGCAGCCGGAGGTTCATCGACCTGCGTAGCAACAAGCTCCTGCGTTTGCTCCTCTTCATGACCAGTTTCTGGCAATATGACGGTCGCCTCCCCAGTCAAAGAAGATGTCGCAGTAGCAGCAGACTGATCGACACTAAGAAGTGTAGCTGTTGTGGCGAGAGTGAGTAGAGGGTTATCTCCATGATCAGGCTGAGATTCCAAGACCGGCGTGTCAGCTCGGTTAGTAGCGGGCGCCTGCTCGGTGGAGGGGGCAGCAGGAATAGGCTCAGGAGCCTTGGAAGAAGACGAAACGGGATCGCTCGTGGGAGAAGAAACTAGAGGAGGGAGAGAATCTGCAGAGCCAGCGACAACATCGGTACCCGGCTCTGGAGGAGCCCCTCCATGCCCGTTCACATGAGGTAGCGGCGCATCGCCACCATCCACAGCATCGGAAGAAAAAGAAGCGGAAGGGCCATCGGCAATAGTGGAACCATCGGGTTCGACATGAGTCTCGCCATGCGCTGCGAGTGCATCAATATCGTGGGCAGGGGTCTCCTCGACATCCACACTGGCACCAGCAAAATTGCCTTGAGAAGTTAAATGTCAGCGGTGGCGCACGAAGCGGTCACCTCGCAGCCAAGCGAGGGACATCCACACAGAGCAGTATCTCTCAGAACAAGTTAGCTCACCATCAGTATCAGTTGCGAGTCCCCCATCCACAGCACCGTCAACATCGCGAGGCGCATCATCCCCATCGCCTTCACCGGCATGAGAATCGCCCTCGGCCTCTCCACCAATCGCGGCCATGAGCCAGTCGCCCTCACTCGTCTCCGTCACGCTCGGCGCGACACTGGCAGCTACACTGGACCGATCATCATGCATACCGGGCGGCGGCGGAGGTCCACGCCCCTCCTCGAAGTCACCGTCATCAGACTCGATCTTTTTTCTCTTCCCCTTTCGGGAATCCGAGGGAGTAGCACCCAAAGAGAAAGACCCGTTATGCGGAATAGGATGCGAATCCACCGCGGTAACAGGAGTGTGAAAATAAATGCGCATCCGCGAGGGTGGGGGACTAGGGTCGTTTCCGACTCTCGGGCCCACGGGTATATCCGGGGCAGGCGCAGCTTTAGCATCCGTCGCCGTCGAACTGCTCGCATTCGCGTCAGACTCGTCAGCTGGAGCAGGCTTGACGCTGTCTTCCTCCGCGGTTTCCGCTTTGACGGTATCCCGAGCGGAGTTGTCAACGACCAACGACACCTCCTGCGGCTCAACCTTGATAGTCGGCGAGGGCACAACACCCCACGTCCACGCCAATTCACGGATTTCCAAGCCGACGATCTTAAAGTCCGTGAGCGTCCGTCGGTTTTCATCCTTCTTACCAGAGTTGAAACTTGAATTCGTAGCCCCATCGCGGGTAAACGTCGAATTACCACCATCGTTTCTGCCCCGGTTAGCGTGATTCTGACCGCGACCGCGGAAGGATCCCGAGGAGTTTTGAAAAGATCCACCTCCGCTAGTGAAAGAACCACCGCCTCTCCGGTTGTTGTGGTAGTCCTTGTTTCCACCGAAATTCCCGCGCGAACCATGTCCCCGCACGGACCCGCCCGATGCGGAACCACTTCCCCCCCGCCCTCCGGCAGTCGCACCGCCTGAATAGTTCCCTCCTCCTCCGCCGCCGCCTCCTCCTCCGGCACCTCCTCCTCCTCCGCGTCCGCCCCGTCCACTCATGCTTCCGCCGCGATTACCGCTCATTGACCCTGCACCTGCTCCTCTGCCACCCCTCCCCGCGACACCAGCACCACGCCCTCCGCTCGCACCCTGCCCTCCTCGGCCCCCACCTCCAAGAGGAACATGGTTGCCTCCGCCTCCGCCCCTCGGGGGACCGGAAAACGCGCCGGACTGCATCGGGGCAGTGGGTGGTTGGAATTGCGGCTGCGGGGGAGGGGCACGATGGTTTTGGTTGTGTCCCGGCGGCCCATCGAACCGCTGACGCTTCGCTGGGGGCATGTGCTGCGGCGGCGTGTGGTGGATATTATGGCGGGGCTGCTGTTGCTGCTGCTGCATCTGCATCTGCATCGGTGCTTGGTGCTGCTGCGGATGTTGGGGGAGGTGGGGCGGGGGATGGGGGAAGAACTGGCCCTGCTGCTGGGGTGCCTGCGGGGGCTGGTGATGCGCGTACGGCGGCGCGGCCATTGGCTGAGCCTGGGGAACATAGGGTTGGTAGCCCGCCGCCGGTTGGTACGGATTGTATCCTGGCTGGCTTGGGGGAGGGGCAGGAGCCTGAGGGGCAGGGGGATGATAATGTTGTGGTTGCTGCTGTTGTTGTTGCTGCTGCTGGCGCCAGTGATTATTTTGTGTCCCGTATCCGTAGTTGGCATAAAGGGCGCTCTGTTCAGCGGGAGGACGCGGTGGCTGCGGGGCTGTCCATTGCTGATTGAATGTGCCTACTGCCGGAGCTTGCTGGATGTGAGGTTGCTGCTGCTGGGCGGCGGCAGCCCAGTACGCGGAATAATCTGCTTGGTTTGGTTGGGGCGGGGGAGGTCCCGGAGGCAAGGGCGGCTGGTACGAAGGCTGAGGCCCAAAAGGGTTCTTGTTCATTCTTTTGCGGGGTGTGTGCTCAATGCTTTTTTCTCGTCAAAAAAACATGAGATTGTCTGGCTGTAATGGGTCAGTTTCCTCGTACTATGACCACGAAACAAAGAGACGGCGGACCTAGGCAGCCGACGAGGAGGATGGAGCGGAAAGGTAAGAACGAAGAGTGACCACGCTGGCGACAACAACGTTCAACTCCGCAGATTGCGCTAATGATTTTTTGTTTCGCGTCGCACGGAATCGTGATGCCACTCGGGCGCTTATAATATTCCTACATACAGCTAAATCTACATTTACGTTCCGGGAGAAACTACAATGTCCCTCGTGGAGCACCTAGGCCGGTGTGAATGAGCGGCAACATAGCAAAGTGGGAGGGGGGGAACCTGGAAGGCGCGGAGCAAGATCCTTCGCTTGGGCAGTCTGTCGCCGCTTGCGATGCTCTCTCTGTCGCACTATCTAGTGTCAGTGAAGAGGGCGCGTCTCGGAAGAGCAATCTCACTGGCAAACATGTCTCGATGTAATGTGAACCGCTCATGAGTGGGTGTGGATGGAGACTTTGGAGAGAGCGAGCCAGGAAACTTCGGAGACGGGGCTGAGTCCTCATCCTCCGTCTTGGCCTTTGCTTTGGATTCCTTGCCCTTCGATTCCTTCTCGGTATCTTTCGCTTCCTTGTCTTTCGCTTCCTTGTCGGCTTTCTCCTGTTCAAAATGAAGTCTGCGCAATTCTCGGGCGAGCGGAGCAAAGTACCTTTTCTTTTTTGCGCTTCTGGCCATCCTCCCATTCTGCAATGACTTTGCCAATGTCCTCTTGTGTCAAGGACGGCTTAGCGGGGGCGGCGGGATCGAGGAAAGGACTGGCAAAGCCGGGGTCGGTGAGGTGGGTGGGACAGGTGTAGATGAAATCGACTGTGTTTATTGTGGCCAACACTGTCGATGTCGCCTTGAAGCATACATAGCAGGGTTTTGGGGTGCCTGCGGTCTGACCAGACGGCGAGTCTTGGAGGTGATTATCATTGGACGCGTACAGGCACCACATACGCGCTTGTAATAGACCTGTTCCCTTGAGGTTCAGGCGGGTTCAAGGAAGAAGTGGCACATTTACGTTTGTAAAGGACATTTGGTGGCGCGTCAATATACGTGTGGACGATTATCTTCACAAAGGTTTGCGAGACTGGCGCGTCGGGAGGAGTGAGGGAAGCGGGCAAGAGGCACGCGGCAATTCCCGAGCGAACACAGCCTCAAAGATTCCCCCAAATAAGGAAATAAACACAGCCACTGAAACGCCGGAACCCATCGGCCTCAATATTGGCTAGTACTTACGCTTGCGGGCCATTCCCTACGCACACCTGTATTATCGGGGTCTAGCTTTCTGATTCTGATTTTCCCGGATCTTTTCGACCTCAATTCCGACGCAAAACCTCAAAACACAACTCTTGGAGGCGGGTGTCGGACCGGGTCGCGTGAAGGCTTTGCCGATCTTCTTTCAGGTTTCTCAAGGTGGTGTCTCTTGACCTCAACCATGTCTGACACCACAGGAAAGACGATTACATGCACCGCTGCCGTCTGCTGGGGCGCGGGCGAGCCTCTCAAGCTCGAGCAAGTCGAGGTCGCTCCTCCTCAAGCTCATGAAGTCCGAATCCACATCCTGCACACTGGAAAGTCGCGCGATTTCCCTGCTTCAGTCGTCTCACGCGTATTCTGTTCCCAGGCATTTGCCACACCGACGAATACACTCGCAGCGGCAAGGATCCCGAGGTATTTCGATACAACTGCCTTGAACATCAACTGACTTTATATCCAGGGTTTGTTCCCTGTCATTCTGGGCCATGAAGGCGGCGGCGTTGTAGGTCTTGCTTTCTCACACGATGCTCCCAGTCCTAATCGATGATTCACCCAGGTGGAGTCCATCGGCGAAGGCGTAACAAGCGTCAAAGTCGGTGACCATGTCATCCCTCTCTATACCGCAGGTTGGTCTTTCATCCGACAGTATCGACCTCCCTTAACAGTCGTCAGAATGCCGCGAATGTAAATTCTGCAAGAGTGGAAAGACCAACCTCTGCGGCAAAGGTGTGCGCCAAGATGGTTCGCGTTACGATCGAAACTAATCGTAACCGCCAGTCCGTGCAACGCAAGGCAAGGGGCTCATGCCCGACAACACCAGTCGGTTCACTGTCAAAGGCCAGCCCATTCACCACTTTGTGAGTATCTTCGATCCCAGTCGTCTCGATTTATTTACCCTGTAACAGATGGGCACGTCTACCTTCTCGCAATACACGGTTGTGGCGGACGTCTCCGTCGTGGCCGTCGACAAGAAGGCCCCCCTCGAAAAAGTTTGTCTCCTTGGATGTGGAATCACCACCGCCTGGGGCGCTGTCGTCAAACAACCCGGAATCAGTCCGTGGTTCTTCTCGTTCCGTCAAATGCATCCATCGACTCACACACAAAATAGAGGGCTCCTCCGTCGCTGTTTTCGGTTGCGGTGCCATCGGTGTGGGTATCTTATTCTCATTCGTCCAGGTAACTCTTTATTGAACGCCCACAGCTCGGCGTCTTGACCACCTCGGCCCTCGTCGGCGCCAGTCGCATCATCGCCGTCGACACGAACCCCAACAAGGAGGCCTGGGCCAAGAAGTTTGGCGCTACCGACTTTGTCAACCCCACCCAGCTCAAAGAGGGAACCAAGATCCAGGATTACCTCGTCGAGATCACGGACGGTGGGTATGTGTAGGTCTGCGACCGTTGGGAACGTATAATCACCAGCTTCCCGAAAGACTCGACTATACTTTTGACTGTACCGGTAATGTATGTGCTCAACCAGCTAACGGTAGAGAATCGGGCGCTAACCCTCGGTTTAGGTCCAAGTTATGCGTGCCGCACTCGAGGCCTGCCACAAAGGATGGGGTGTTTCCACGGTCATTGGCGTTGCGGCCGCGGGACAAGAAATAACCACCAGACCGTGAGTGAAAGTCGAGTGTGATTCCACAAAAGCTCACAAACCACATCTTTCTCAGCTTCCAGCTGGTAAGTTCGACCGTTCTTGCGTCGACTTCGTATCCGTTCATTCTGTTCCAGGTGACTGGCCGTACGTGGCGTGGCTCCGCATTCGGTGGTGTCAAAGGCAGGACGGAGATCCCTGGACTTGTCGAAGGTTTGGAATGTGTACACCTCCGCGTCCTACATCTCCTCATCTTCCACTTTAAAGATTATCTCAGCGGCAAAGTCAAGATCGACGAGTACGTTACTCACCACAGGAAGCTGGCTGACATCAACGACGGGTTTGGCGACATGCACGTAAGGCTACCTCGTCTCAAACTTAAAAATGAATCTTTGACTCATTCGTTTCGTATGCAGCAAGGAGAATGTATTCGCTGCGTCGTTGATATGGCTTGAAGAGTGAAATCGAACTGTAACATATCTGTATTGTGACATATACGTCCCAGATTCCAGAAAACACGAAAACTGTAACATATCTGTATTGTGAAAAATATACGTCGCAGATTCCAGAAACACGAAAACTTGCATGTCGATTATTATACTAGGTGCAGACCACCACCTCAGACACCCCGATCCACCATCACTCTGGGCTTCTTGGTCCCTAAAATCGCGCGCCAGAGCACGACGAGAGCAGCATTCACCTCTCGTCTTCTAACGCCGCTCTTCCTCCATATCGCACGTATTACCGCGAGCACACACAGTAGAAATGACACGTCCAGACAAAGCCGTCGCACGACGATCGACGTCGGCGAGCGGTTTTCGTCCCGCGCAAAAAACATGGCGGCCTCGCGGAGTGCTTCGATACCCCGGGATATCGGGTTCACCACCAATGACCACATGCCCAGATCATCGAGGTCCCATTCGTGCGTATCCCGGCCATATGGCGGGGACCCGCGCCCGACTCCCCATGCGGGCGAGCCGGCGACGCGGGGACTCACAGAGATACGCGACCGGGATAGGCGCCCGGAGATGGATTCGAGGGACTCGATGCGCTCTGAGAGGGCGGCGAGATGGGCCTGCACATTCTCGACAGCGTGCTCGAGCGTTGGCCGTGAGGCGGGACGAGAGGGAACACCGTACTGTCTGGGAGGAAGGGGTTGCATCTGACCCCGATACTGCGGGTGTGCGGGATAGACGTTTGTGGGCGGCGATCTTAATTCCGCCCGGGATGACTCGGAAAATTGGCTGGGGTAAGAGCTCCCCGGGGGGAAGAAAGAGGAGGACGCGGTCGGCTCCCCAAAAGCGGAGGGAGTCTCGAAACCGGGCATTGGCTGAGTCTCTGGTACCCTGTGAAGTATCGGAGGTGGAGATGTCGCAAGTGAACCAGCCATCGGTGTACGGTATCTGTTGGAGGAGACTGAAGAGGGTGGTCGGTGGATTTGGGACATGGCGGGTTCGTAGACCGCAGGGACGGTGTCGTTAACTTCGTCGTCAGTCTCGTCCTCGGAGGTTTCTGGCTCCTCAGCGTGGGGTTGGGGCATTTGCCGTGCTTGAACAAAGTGTGCGGAGGGCTCCTCGTCTGACGCAGTTGACCCCGAGGAATCCGATTGTCGAGAGGCGGACAAAGTCCCTGTATATGAGTGAGTATAGCGCGAAAGAGCACAGAGAAGCGGTGATTACTACTCAGGACGATGTTCGCAGGATCGCCACCGTATGATTCCAGTTCTTGGATGAGATCAGCAGAAACGGTGCGGTCCGAGTATTTACGCAAGACCTGAATCCTTCGCGTCAAGATATGGTAAAAAGGTCAGGCGGTTGAAACGTGCCTTCATGAGCGCGGCAACATACAACCACTTCGCCTCGTATGGATCCAAGTCTTTATGTTTTGCCCAAGCATCCCTCGAAACGAGATGAATACTAGTCGGAGATAAACAGTGGAAATCACACCATTTTGCTCGTCCCAGCATGTCCCAGATTCCTGGTCTTGGAGACGTCACATTGCCAACGGTCGCTGGAGAAAAGCGTCAGGTCCCACATTGATGCAGTGACGGTTCCAAGCAGCACCTTGCTTGTAAAGACTGTCGGAGGTGAGTAAAGCTCTCAACACAGATGGAACACTTGCCTGTACATGGTGAGTTTCTCGTCATAACTGGACAAAGTTGAAGCTTCTTAAGATCTTCGATGAATCATAGCGTACCCAGTTTGAATTGGACCAGTCTTTGGGAGACCCTGGACGATTTCCACCGCGCGGTCGAATTGCGCGTCTATTAGGTCGTGCGACATGAGCACTTGGCGGAGGGGCTTGAAGGTTCTGGACCGAAGGTGCTTGGGCGTGGGGTAGTGCGCCTGGGGGCCGCTCTGGCCTCTTAGCGATGTGAGAACCCGGACTCAGAATCTGAGAATTGAGGACGGGAGAGTCGAGACGTGAAGGCACGTGAAATCGCGGGATTTTGATCTTTTCCCGCGGTTCATCGAAGACCGACCACGCCGAGTTCAACTTTTCAAAAAATCGACATGGAACAGATATAAACGGTCAAAAGAATGCGACAGAGATTCCTGCACCCTTGGTCCCCTGATAAGTATTCAGAAGGACTTTACCTCGGTCTGCGCAAAAAAAAAACTACTCCTTCGAAGCCCCGGATTATGGCGGTCAGAGTGTCACTTTAATAAAACACACATAAATATGGTCTTTTCGTGGAATATTATGAGGTTGAACTGCGAAATTTCAGATAAGAAGAAAACCTTCAGGTCTGAAAACATCTCGGGCAGAACACACGTTCAAGTTTGTGAGGGGAGTGAGCAGAATTTGGTTGAGCAGTCAAGGTTTGGTCAAGTTTTGGTGGGAGAAGAAAAACCCATCTGAGGAAAAACTAAAGTTGAACCAGAAAAAACTAAAAGTTGAACCAGAAAAAACTGAAAGTTGAACCACACACTCTTTTTCTTGCCACGCACAACTTTTTTCAACTTGGACACAACGAACTTGCGGAGGAATGCGGTGCTAACCCTAGCTTGATGGAATGATCCGACGGATACTACTCGGCAGCTTCCCTTTCGTTGTGCCGGTTCAACTGCTGGAGGACAGGACACTTTAACCACAACACTTGCTCTCACATACGGACAAGTAAACCAGGTGGGTGCTTTTGATGGCCACTAACTCTGCTTTCACAGATGGTCTGGTTAATGACGACTGCCGCGCGTTCCAAGCCCAATGGAATGCACACCCATTTCTGGTCGTGGTGCCAACGATCGGAGCCCCGCAGTACAAATTTACCTTGAGGCTCACGAACTACACTGACACAATTGCAGGACATGCGATTCATGGGTCAGTTGGACAACGGAGTATACGCTGTCGACCCCTTCAAAGAACTTCATCCCGACACGATCGAAAGATGCTATGGTGTCGAGGGTCCAATTCAGGTTTGGAGCCCTGTGCAGACGGGTGCAGGGCATCCAGATGATGAAGATGAAGATGAGTGGGTAGATGAAGCTGATGAATACCTCCACGCCGTCGTGGAAGAAGATTTGGCGCACAACATACGGCATCCGGCCATGAAAGTGGCACGGCATCGCAACCCGTTCCACTCGAGCGCAATGGAGGAAAATTTCTTTGGGGCGTTGGGGGAAATTGTTCGGCTGAACCTCGTTCCGGAGGGTTACGGGGTTATCGAGGATGAATGGGAAGATGGATCTTACCCGTCTATGGAGGTGATCAATCCGGGAACAAGGGGAAAGGAAATAGTGGTGGAGCTTCCTCGAGACATTTGGCTGCCTCGTGCAGTCTTGTTTGCTCAAGGACTGGATGCCCTGGAACGCAGCCTGGCGTTGCAGCCCGTCCGAGAAGATGGGGGGGATGACATGTCGTCCAGTAGTTCACAGGAGGACATCGATTGAGAATTGTTGTCTTTAGACACGTTCAGTTTGTCTGCTGGTGCCATTTGAACCGTTCGGCACTGTGTGATGAGGTTGGTTGGCAAGCAAGAAATATGCTGCAGGGCAAACCGGGAACTGGGAGATCCGCCGGATCACTCCATCAAGCTAGGGTTAGCACCGCATTCCTCCGCAAGTTTTTTGTGTTCAAGTTGAGAGAAGTTGTGCGCGGCAAGAAAAAGAGAGTGCGGTTCAACTTTTAGTTTTTTCTGCTTCAACTTTTAGTTTTTCCTCAGATGGGTTTTTCTTCTCCGACCAAAACTTTTGGACTGACTGCAAGAACTTGACTGCTCAACCAAATTCTGTTCACTCTCCTCAGAAACTTGTATGTGTGTTCTGCTGGAGATGTTTTCGGACATGAAAGTTTTCTTCTTATCTGGAATTTTGCAGTTCAACCTCATAAAATTCTACGAAAAGAGCATATTTATGTGTGTTTTATTAAAGTGACACTCTGACCGCCATACCGGATGAGGTGAAAGCTTGGTGAAAGCTCCGTACCTGTGGCTAGGTAAAATCACCACCCTCTGAAAAGCGCAGTCAGACCAGCATTGTCCGCCGACAGTGAGAGACATCTTTTTCTTTCTGTGTGGTTCAGTAGTCGAGTGTTTGTTCACATGGTCCGTGCGTGGGATGATTAGATAAGACGCAGCATATAAAGAGACCCTCAAAAATCTGAGTCAGATCCCCCTTTATCTCCCACCCCCATCAAACACCCCCAATCTGCCTTTGGACACAAACCAAATGTCTACTACACAGGTACATGCAACTCTCGCTGCTAATCACGATCAATCTGCTCACCCTCACCCCCAGTACATTGATTTTGTCAATAGCAGTAGTAGCATGGATGTCAAAACTCAAGTGCCAGTGCTCACTGTTCATCCAGATAAACTGAATGAGCATGACACGGCTGGGTCTAATCGATCAGTTGTTTTCGGAATACAGAAACAGACCACTCCGATTGTGAAACGAGGGGCAAATATATTTGCACCTCGACCACGCACAAGAGACAAAGTTGATAATGAATCCCTGTGGCATAACATTGCACCTACTATCCACGACTTAGGTATCTACTCCTGCATCAGCTCATACTTTACATCAATCTTATCAGACACTGCAGTTCACAAACAAGCTTCCGGAAACACCAATGCACCGGAAATCTTTGAAGTTTACCAAACTTCTTACACACACAAGGATGATGATCATCCTCCGACATTATCAAATCATCTCGGTGGAACACCAAAGTCAATGCTCACTACTGGAAAACCTATCTCCAGTAGGAGCAGTGATGAACAATCCACCTCTTCTCTCAATCCTTCATCCTACACATCTCCTACGAACCACATCAAACCATACCGTTCACCCTCAGCAAAAACCGGAGACAAGACAATATTTGCTAAACCTTCTCCCCCTCCAACTCCAATCCAAAATGATCTCCGACAACACCGTAAATCGACAACACCGAGTAGCAGTGCCGGAACGGATCGCTCATCACCAGCATTCACAGAGTGGTCAGGATTGTCTCTCGATGAGAGGAGTACCTCGAGTCCAGCGACTACGCCCCCACAGTCACCTGTGATCTCCACAAGGAGTGGTCAAGCATTCATCGCCAGCGGTGGTTATGCCCCGGAGGAGGATACGTCGACGTTATCCGTTCTCCGAAGCGACCGCGCACAATCGGAGGAAATGTCGGGCGAGTTCAACCCGTTGCACGCCGAATTATTTGGTGACGTCCCCAAGTCCGCTGGGGTTGGGGTTCTTTCGTTATTCGACGAAGGAATACCTGTTGAGCCAAGGGACCCGAGTCCTGCTCGAGTGATAACGAAACGCCCGGCTCACGACGCGGACCTGCCCTGGTTACTGAAGGGGCAGAAACCCGGAACGAAACCGAAACGGACTCCGAGACTGCCGCCGTCGACAAAAGGAGAAACAGCGGCCCCAACTTCGGTCCCCATATGCAAACAAAGCAGTCCTGTTCGCGGCCGTCGTGGATCCAGTTCGGGTTCGGCGGGCGGACTCAAGAGACCTGCATCCCCAGTTCACCGCTCGCAGCCAATCAAACGAGCCAAATTCGTCGCAGCTCCCAAGCCCTACGAACTCGCAAGCTGGGCAAGCGTGCTGAGTAGCCTCGAGGACCTTGTGGCGACGGGAAAGGCGGGGCCGGGGCAGATCGACAGAGTGGTGGCGCTGGTGAAGGATTTAACCGCCCGCGCCGAAGTATTGCCTGACAAGTGGGTGATGGAGGAGGTGCGGATACGGGAATTCACTTCGGGGCCGCTCAAGGGGTCGTATGAGTACAAGAGCAGGCACCAGTTGCTTGAGGACGTCGTCGAGGGCTACGCACAATGCGACACCGACGGAATGGTGGTGGCGCACGCGCAGGCGCTTCTTGGCAAGTGGAGGGTGTTGCAGAGTCGGTCGAGTTGACTTGACCAGTCACTCGTCGTTGTGCGGAGGCAACGGGATGGTGGTGGCGGAGGAGAAGAGCTGTGAATGATTGAATCATTTCCTTTCGGTAATATCCCAGTCACCTTCCGCTGACGCCTTCCTTATCTATCTATTCGAGTCTAATTGTACAATATAAACCTATATAAACCCACTTTACCACGCCGAACGGCAAACTGAGCTACAGTGGCACGAAATACACACATTTGAGGTTCATGACGCGAAGGTAATATAACTCAAGTACAAGGCGAACCTCCCAAAAAAGATAACTAAGGCGCGAGCAACATCGCCTCACCGTCGATACTGGTGCTGGTGTCCAACTTCCTCCGTTTTGCAGCAGGCCGGGTGTCCTCCCCGTCAGAATCATCGACGACAACGAGCGGAGAGTCTGCGCCGCCGTTGCCCAAGACTGGGACGGGTACGGGCGGCTGGGTGTCCACATTCACAGGAACCTTGTCTCTGTCACCGGGCGCAGACTCGTGACCAAGCGGGGAAGGTCGCCCCTTCGGCAGACCTCGACCTCGACCTCTTCCCCTTCCGCGGCCCCTTGCCGCGCGTCGCTCTTTAAGTGCGCGGACCATATGCCCTGCGAGAACGTTCAGTGCCTTTCGTGCACCCATCTTCTCCAGCTCCTTCAGCATCTCGCCGTCTACGCCACTGAAGACATCCGGGTCAAGGATGAGTGTCCGCTCATGCAGAACCATGTAGCCCTCTTTCACAGAATTATTCGGATGAGTTGGAGAATAGTCGGGGTGTGAAGGAGGGATGGGTCCCAAAATGATAGGAATAGATACATCCGGGCCCTGAGGCGTCGCTGAGGAGGAAGGCGTCGGTTGTGATGTGGAGGGAGCGGTAGGGGTGACGCTGGGGGCGGCGGTAGAACCCCAATTGCCCTGGGTCAAGGACGCGTACGGATTTTGACTCTGGTACGAAGTCGACGACGAGAGGGCAGAATATGCGAATACGCCAGTGGTAACCTGCGCCGGCGGAGGGACCGTGGCCGCAGTCAAAGTCGGCGCGGCGGTCGTGCTTGCCGGAGCCGCTGCGGTTGTGGGCTTAACATCGGGAGACGTTGTCACAAGGAAAGGTTCGGTTTTGGGATCTCCGCCCTTGCCACTCTTCTTTTCCTTATCCTTCTTCTTCGTGGCCTTGCCGGCCTTGGCCGATTTGGCGGCGGGCACCGTAGAACCACCAGCAGCATTCGCCTGGTCATCAACATCCTCGTCGACGGACCAGAAGTAGCCTTTACCCCGACTTCCACCGCATTTCTCCATCTTCTTGAAATGCTTATCGGACGATAGGGTGTGACGCACGGAACTCTGTGAACAGTGCTCGTGAGATCGTAAGAACATCAGAGAGCAAGCCAACGCAACGCACCATCCACTTGTCATCCACGTGCTGGTAGTGCTCGTAACCGTTCATGATCCATGTGCAGGTCTCCTGCAAAGTAGCCTTCCCGCCGAGGTCCTTGATTGCGAGTTGTATGAGTTGACGCAATGTCAGTGCAGGCTTCTCCGGTATTGCTGTAAGAACCGGTTTGGGCTTTGGCGGAGAGGGTGCATCTGGCTTTTTCCGTTTCTTTAGGTTCGTCTTTGCTGCGGGAGGAGGTTTGGGCACAGGTAGTTGTGGTTCCGGAAGCGGAGGAGGAGGTGGAAGTTTGGCTTCTATGGGCGGAGGAGAATGGGATTGTGGGGTGGAGGGAGGAGAGATGGATGTGATATCTACAGAAGGCGAACGCGGTCGGTTATTGGATGACTGCGAACTAGGAGAGGGTGTGTCTTCCGGGGGAGGCGGCGGAGGTAACACGAAGTGGAACGTGCGCGACGCGATTTGGATTTGAGACCTGGGAGGATGCGATGAGAGGCTGAATAGGTCAAGCGAACGTTCCATACCTCTCGCCAAGAGGCGCGCGGGTTCCGCTGGCAGACCAGACACCGTCGACCCATGCCCCATTTCGGCCGACGACGAGTAAGACAAACCGATCCTCCTCCTGGTCGTACTCTATCTTCGCGTGGAGACGCGACACACTCTTGAGAGCACCGAGATCGACGTCGACTGTGGTGTTGTCGGAGGCAGAAGAGGTGGCGAGGTTGGCGTTCGGGATGCAGCGGCGGCCGATAGTTACTGATAGAGTGCGAACATAGAAGGTAACAGACGGAAAGACGAGAGAGTAATAGGCAGAGACGGATTCAACGGCAGCGTCGTCCTTTGTGGGCTCCTCGTGGACGGGGGCGAGGGCGGGGGAGGGGGAGCGGTCCATGGTGTGTCCAGGTTCAACTCGGGTCCAAGACCCGGTGTCAATAATGACAACACCAAAGCCGAGACAATAATATGCCTTCGCCTGTCTCAAACTCCCTAGCAGAAGCCGTCGAGGACGCCGTCGTTGAAGAGGTCGATGCTCTTGCCGACCAAGGCGCAGACACAACAGACTCTTCTGTGCGCTATGCTGCCTACGGTGCTCGACTCCGGACAGCCGTCCGCGCAGGCACTCGCTATATTGCATACACAAGCGATATCGGTGAAGCATTCAGACCCGTCGTGCCCCCCTGGGTAGTCTCCGCAGCCTACGGCGTATCCTGGCTCTATCTCGCGGGTGACGTGAGCTACGAATCGTACAAGGCCAAGCGGCAAGGCCCAACACCTCTGGAGGCTCAGCACTTCTCGGAACCGGTGCGGATAGGCATAACGGCTGTAGAACGAGCCACATTCCAGTCCCTCGCTTCCATGTTGGTTTGCTTTTTTTGGAATCTTGCCGTGCGGCACTCATTCACCACAGGGCTCTCCCAGCGTTCACAATCCATACTGCCGTTAAACAAGCGACGAAAGCATTTGCCAAAACGAAAAATCCTCGCGTGCGTAGTTGGGGTCCAACCATGACTGGTCTGGCCATAGTAAATATCAATCATTTTATTCGACCATGTTTCTTTGCTTACCGCGATATTCTCCCCAGGTTCCCGTCCTTCCTTACCTTTTCGATAAGCCTGTCGAAAGCGCGGTCGAACATGTCTTCGGTTGGATTAAAGTGAAATATGCGGAACAGCAGAGCAAACCCAAGGACGAGCTCTGACCGGACCCTTACGATAATTTCCGTGTAATTCAGGCATAGAATCATCTAGATTTCCGGGCTCCACGAGTGCTTAAATCCCTTCATCGAGACGTTGATACTTAATTGCTAATACATAAATCGCAGGCGCTGAATAGACTACAAACGTTCCTGTGTATCTACCATCCTCGTCCCCGTCCTCGTGGGTTGTTGTTATATCCGCCGCGGCTTCCGTTATTGTTGTATCCATTGGGTCCGGGGTATCCGCCCTGCGCGCCGGGCTGAGGATATCCGCCTTGCGCTCCACCCTGAGGGTATCCGCCGTGTCCTCCAGACTGAGGATACCCACCTTGCTGAGGATATCCGCCTTGGCCCTGCCCGTACCCCCCATAGGCTGGGGGTGCTGGCGGCGCACCGTACGCCCCTGGACCCGCAGGCGGCGCACCGTACGTTCCTGGACCCGCAGGCGGAGCACCATATACTCCGTAATTGCCATATCCACCCTGTCCTTGTTGTCCATACGAATTATAGTTCGGCGCTCCACCTCTCGCAGGCGGTGCACCCCGATTAGCACCATATGCGCCGTAGTTTTGTGGCTGTCGTACGGGAGGGGGCGGAGGGCTGTTTCCGTACCCATATTGCTGCGGCGGATTCGGTGCACGGGGTGGATAGTTGGGCTGCTGCTGCGGCTGCTGGTACGAATTGTAACTGTTGCCGTTGTTGTTTCCCCCTCTATATCCTCCTCCTCCTCTGTCGTTCCCACGTCCTCTGTCATTCCCTCCGTAGTTATTGGCGCGAGAGTGGAAGGGATCGTTCCGTCCGCCGCGGTCAGACCCGCCGTTGTTATACGACCCTCGCTGACCTCCACGCCCGCGCCCGCCTCGTCGAACAGTTTCGAGATCGGAGCCATTGAGAATTTTGCGGGGCTTTTTGACGCCGGGCAGGAGAGCAGAGCGATGAGGCCCTAGTTGTTGCGGGAAGAAATAGATCACCGAAAGCGATTTGTCCTTCTTGATATCTGGCATCAAGTCTGGCAACGGAGAATGATACGTTGACCCGGGTATACAGTCGGGGTCGGGCTTGACACTGCCGCTTATCCCAGAACTGAGCTTGATGTCGAGCGGCACAGGCTGACGGAAATTGAGTTATTTGTATGGGCGGAAAGAGAAATAGTACTCACGTCTCGACTTTTGCGTATTGCGTACAATTGCTCGTAAAATGGATAAAGTGGGTGCTCATCGCAGGTGAAGATGACATTGTCACCCCATTTATTCCGCAATCTTTCTGTTTCACTGAGATAGATCGTATATGGCGGGTCGGTGGCGTCGGGAGCAGCGAGATCGGATAGGCCTTGGATCTTTGGCCGTTCGTCAGGCGGTAAGTGGTCGAAGGGCTTCGCCATCCCGTCGAGCAAGATGTCTTGGTCGATGAACGACAGCAGAGCAACACCCTGCCACGCCATCTTTTTACCATTCATGTCGATCATGAACTCATCGGGATAAAAATCGGCGGCGCCGGAAGCTCCTCTGAGGGGCGACCGCTTATCCAGCATCAGAGTGTGGAATATTTCCGGGATCTGCTTTCGACTGCGACTCGTTGAGCGCTTCATCTCTTGCGAGGAAAAGGGAATTACCTCTCTGGAGGGAACACTCCCATCAGCTGCTCGAAGGGTTTGAACGGCGCTCCAAGGGTGAAGGTGATATCCATGTCCTTGACGTCCACGAAATCGGCGGCGAACGGCGCGAAGTGGTACGGGTAGAACCATTGCCAGGAAGGGGCCTGATACAACATGCATTAGCACAGTTCGGTCTTGTTTCGCTCAGCTCACTCCTTGGTAATAGTAGTGCAAAACCCAGCATAAACCTTCGACGTACGACTTTGTAATCCTGTGAAGCGGAGTCAAACACAAGAGGAAGGGACCGTAGAGATAGCTACTTCTTCCTCAGGTCCGGGTCTGTCCTTGATTCTGGGAATTTCTGGGCGTAGTAGCGGTCCTTGTACCCTGGCTCCCAAAGTCTGAAGAGTAGAGATAAGAGCGTGAAATAAACACAAATATTCCGACGTACTGAACCGTATCCTCCTGGTCCACGGTACCATCCGAGTTGACTTTGAGTCTCATGGAAATATCTGGGGGGGCTTCGTCCTCCTCGTCACCGAGAGTTTCGTCGGCAACATCATCGATATCAGCCAACTTTCGCTTTACACCGCCGATCGACGAGTCGTCGTCACTGTTCATCATCGCAGTCTCGCCGTTCATGGGCTCGTCTGCGTTGGCATCACCATCCGCAGCTGGCTCAGTTTCGGGGTCGGGAGTAGGCTCAACAAGCATGGCGGCGTCATTATGATCTTCAGGCGGATCCAACATGGGGTGAGGATTCGCAAAGCCAGGGACGCCCTCGTCATCATCAGGGACGGTTTCGTTGCTCAAACTCGAAGGATCGGGGGGAGGGATGAATGTGTCTGCACCAGGAGCAGTGGTGGCCGGCTTGGCAGGCAAGGAAAGATTCGGTTTGACGGGAACAGCACCGGAAAGTTCAGCCTTAAGCATCTCAGCAGCGCTCATGTTCGCCATACGAATAGCACGACGATTGGCAACTACGTCGCGATTGGAGCCTGCGAGTGCCTGCGCAGCTATAGGCGCATTCTGAGATGATTGGGTAGTAGCGGGAGCACCGAATCCCATTGAGTCGGCATTGGCAGCAAAACTGGGGCGAGGGGGGAGAGGATGATGTACAGGGGCGCCAGAAGGAGCGGTAGGAGGGGCAGTAAGCGCGATGGTAGACGACGGCCGGACAATTTTCGTTTTGTCCATATCCAACTTACGACGCTTGGCGTTTTGGTCCTGGCGATTCTCAGCTATATCGAAGATTAATAACGGAACAATCAAATTTGGGAAACCCGAAGGCTATGCGGTTGCAACACGGACCTTCACGTCTGCGTCTAAAGATCTCGTCTTCTCTCTGTGCCAGTCCCTCAAGGATGATCTGCGCTCGATCAAGCACGATGTGACCATGATTTGTGAGATATCCACCCATTCTGGGAAGTTCTTGTTTCCAAATCCTCAGAAGTGTATCAATGGCGCCCTCGCGGATCTCAAGGGAAGGAAGATGGGGGAGGAAATCATTGCCGACAAAGAATATGAGGAGGACCCAGTCATCAACAGCCTGTTCGAAGTCGAAGGGGAAGTAAGTCTGGGGGACATCGAGCTCGACTTCGAGATATTCTCGGAGGATGGCGATGTCGAGGAAAATAAATGGCTTTTTTGCGTCGGGCTCCTTTTTTACTTCTACGGCCGTCGCAGTACACTGTGCTGCATAATGGCCTTCTTGTCCACATTTGCGGCATGCTGTCGCGTTAGCATCCGCAAAAACATCCTCACGAAGAACCCAAAATTGGGGCTCGTGCGTTGCGATTCCGAGCATAATAAGATCAGCATCCTATACGAATCAGTCAGAGTGAGAGCGGGCGACATGGATGAGGAACACCGACCAAACCATAAATTACGTGGCGTGTGTTCGGATCGTGTCCAGTATTGCTACGTTGGCGTCGGATAAAGTCCATGATTTTATGCTCTCCTTCTCCGGGAACGCTGGCATCAGATATCAGCACTTGGATCTAGTTGTGGGAATGAGATCAAGTTGTAAAAGTTATGGAGCACGGTCGTACATTTTTCCACCCGGGATCGGTGTTCATTTTCTGGACGACCCAATATCGTAAGGAGGTCGCCAGAAGTTCCATGAAAGGTGTGCCCGGAGTGATAGCGTTTTGGTCCCACCCTTCCTTACGATCCTTGTCGGTGATTTCTTTTCCCATGGCTGAGACGAATATGGTTAATATCGGGCGCAGCAAGGGGACAGCTCCTACCTTCCCAGAGGAGAATTGACTCGGTTCGGGCGACTTCCTTATCTTTCGCTTCTTGAGCAGAGCGGAAACGCCTCGAACGCTGCTGATTCATCTTCGCACGAGGAGCGACACCATCTACAAAGGGTCAGCAAGCCATTTAATCCAGAACAATGAGTGCGCACCGATTGCCATGAACAAGAGTTTACGCGGCCGTACCATATTGACGACACGTTCCGTGTAATTGAAGATTTCAAGCATCATATCCTGTTCAGTCTCGGGAGCAGGCTATGGAGGGATATGAGCGGTTTGTAAGGGTAGAAGTCATGTCGCAGCTCACTCGACCCTCGGGATGCGTGCAAGGATGGACCTAGAAACATGAGCACACGTTGCTACAGAGACGTTTTGCTTACAATTCCATTCATGTCAAGGTATAAGTTATCGAATTCCTTTCCGTTGGGGTTGGTCATGGACATGTTGACTGGTATGTTGATTGTGGTGCCATCCTGGGCAGGAACCTTGATTTCCTCTTCCTCTACGACGGGGTAAACTGGAAGAAAGAGACCGTGAGCACAAGAAATAGGCGAAAACAGGCGAGCATACTGATTTTAGGGTACTTTTTACTGAGCCAGCGGAACAGCGCAGGTACACCCTAGGAACATGTCAGTAAACGGCGCTGCTGGCCAGTGTTTCAGGGTGAAGAGAGCGTACCATGGGTAGAAAAGAAAATACTGAGCGTCAATGTCGTTACAAGGTCGTCGTGGTTGGTGTGAAGCCGCGAAATTTGCAAGCGTCACTCAGTGATCGGATTGATCCGCTGGATCTGACTCGTATACTTACCTCGACCTCTCAAACCAGGACGATGGCCGATTCTAGCAATGTACCGTCGACCTCCAGCGCGCAGCCGTCGACCTCTGGCGCGCAGCCGTCCATCTCTCAGCCAAGCCAGAAAACGATGACCAAGGCTGAGCGTCGAGAACTCCAGGAAAAACAACGCGCCGCCAAATTGGCACAGAAACAAACCGGAGACGCCCCGAAACCAAAGGCCAAGCCCAAACCTGCCCGCCCGACAGACTTAGCATCATCTTCTGGCGCCGACAACACGTCTAGAAAGGACACCCCTGCATCGACGGTGGTGGAAGGAGTCACATCTAAATCACGCAGCTTGCGCATTTTTTCTCACTTTGGATTGCCCAAACATGGGCCTGGCGCGAAGGGCGATATACATCCCTGCATAATCAGGCTGGCTCTACAATTTTCCGAGTTCAGAATTTGTGGCGCGAACGCCAGATGTATTGCTACTCTGACCGCGTTCAAAACAGTTGGTTCTTTTCCTTCCATCTCGCATCTGCCTGACCACACCACCAGGTGATACAAGATTACACGACCCCGCCCAACAACACGCTTTCTCGTCATCTAATGACCCATCTCTCTCCCCAAATAACGCACCTTGTGTCTGCACGGCCAATGTCAGTCACGATGGGAAATGCCATCCGGCAACTCAAATTAGAGATTAGTGGGTCAGACATTGATATGCCAGAGCAAGATGTACGCTCCATTATCGTGTTTTCGCATTCGGTGTTAAATTTGGCGCAAAGGCGAAGGATCTACTCTGTCAAAAAATAGATGACTACATACGAGACCGTATCATAATAGCAGACGAGGTTATTCAAGACCTCGCGTGTAAAAAGATCAAGGATGGCGACATCATCCTCACATATGCCAGGTACAGGAGATTTTCTGCCAAATATCTCATGCTCAATACGTCGGCCAGATCCTCCGTGGTGGAGAAGGTGCTACTGAGTGCATATAGACAGGGAAAGCGGTTTTCTGTTATCGTTGTTGATTCTCGGCCATTACTCGAAGGTCCGCAATATTTTATATCCCGCCCGCCTAGCTCACTATTTCCCAGGCAAAGCGCTCCTCCAGGCTTTGACGTCCGCACCCCCCGTCTCTTGGACCCTCTCCAACGACTCTCTACTTCCACCTCCACCCCCCATCCCTTGTACTTATGCGCTTCTCCCCGCGCTTCCATCTCTCATATCAGAGGCAACCACCGTCATCCTTGGAGCTCATTCCCTCCACTCCAATGGCGCCGTTTTCTCCAGGGCGGGTACAGCTCTTGTTGCCATGATGGCGAATCAGCACAGCGTACCCGTGCTTGTGTGTTGCGAAACCTACAAATTTAGTGAAGGTGTTATGCTCGACGGGTTTGGGAAGAACGAATTGGGTTTGTCCATCTTCGAAGCAATATACTCGGTCTCTAACAAAAGATCTTTCAGCCCCATCCCACCTGTTCCAGACTTCTTCGCCGGCACCGAACCTGGAAATCCTCAACCCGCTTTACGATCTCACACCTCCATCTTGTATAACTGCTGTCGTCACAGAGGTTGGGCTTATTCCGCCGAGCAGCATTAGTTCGATCCCAATGGCTTTGGGCAGAATCAGTTTGTAACATATGTACATCCAACTAAAATCGTGACGGAAGAAATAGCGAAAACATCGTGATGTTACAGAAAGCAGCGGCAACAAAGAAATACATGGTATGCAGCGTGTTCAGTAGCCACCAGACTGGTTGGACATGGGCATTCCTCCGGCGACAGCGCCATAGCCGGGGGGATAGCTTCCAGTGGGCGCGGGACCGCCATAGCCTCCAGTCGACGCGGGACCGCCATAGCTTCCAGTCGACGCGGGGCCGCCATAGCCGCCAGCTGGGGCGGGACCGCCATAACCTCCAGCATAAGACATTCCCATCGGCATTCCGCCAGGAACTGAACCCATGGCACCCGACATCCCAGCGCCGGCCATTCCCATTCCCATCGCTGGCATTCCTCCAGAAGCTGAACCCACGGCGGGAGGTCCGTTGGAGACACAAGTCAGGTACAACGCGTACTTCTTTTCCTTCGCCTTCGCCTTGCGTTTCGCCTTCTTTTCCTTGCGCCGCCGCTTTTTCTCCGCCCGCAATTCACGACGTCGGTGCCGCTGGTTGAGGACTTCTGCCATGGGGCCTTGGCCAGGGGGGAATTGCTGCTGGCCGTACATATACGTGCCCGGCGGGTATCTGTCGTCGTCCTCCGATTCCGACGACGAAGACGAAGAGGACGAAGAAGATTCGTCGTCGTGATCATCATAATGGATGTCAACCAAGCCTGCGCTTGGGCCCGAACGTCGCTCGCGGCCTTTGTACAGAACCACTTCGACGCCTCGGGGGAAGAAAAAGGACGCGTTCCACAGATCAAGAAGATCTGCAGCTAGTGTGGCTTTCTTCTGGGGACGGCCAGGTGCGGGAAGCCTTCCAGTCCACGCAAGACATAGATCCTAGAATGGCGTCAGCGGAAGAGAAAGTTCTGGACTCGTAACTGTTACCGACCTGCATCATACGGTTCCCTAGGTCAAGAATGTTTTAGCCAACGCGACAGTCAGAGAATATTGCTCGCTTACAGTCAGATGGATATACATCGTGGGTTTGGAGGACGGCGGGCATCCGAGGCGCATTGTGAATCAGATCATCCATAGAGTCTACCTTCATTTTTTCAAACGCGGTAAAGGCTTGCGCAGCATTGATGGGACGTGAAAATCCATCGGGTGCCGCTAATTGGCCTTGGTCGGCAGCGTTCGGGTCGGACATCTGGACTCCCGCTGCGAAAGGCGGATACCCAGCACCCGGGATAGGTGGAGTTGTGCCGAGGATAGGTTTACCTTCCATTATATGGCCAGGAGGATAAACCTGAGCGCCTGGTCCACCATAGGGTGTCGTAGGACGAGGCATTTGAGCACCAGCAGCCGGATAATTGGGATTGGTATATGCGGTGGAAGTAAAAGGAGCTTGGGGAGATTCTCCAGGACGCATATTGGGCGACGCATTTGGATATGGGGACGGATAAGGATTCCCGCCGGGAATCCCCGCAGGGTATGGCGCGGAAGGATAAGACCCTGCAGTCTGGTACGGAGCGCGTTCACCAAAGTTACCGCTCACTTTGCGAGCACGATCTGCCTCCGCTTGGTACCGACCGGGGCGCGACATTCCGCTGACTTTCCGCTCTCTCTCGCCCCGATCCAGGTTCAAATCTCCAAACTGGTCGGCTAGTCCCACATTACCGCTATACTTGCGGTCCCGTTGTTCATACCCCACCGCGGCAGGGACACCGTTATATCCGACGGTGTATGGCGTCGCAGGGTAGGCCGGGTTTGCAGCCGGGTATCCGCCAGCTCCCATCATGCTAGGGTATCCGCCATTGGTGGCGCCGGAAGTCGGAAATGCGACTCCTCCTCCTTGGTTGAAGCTTTTCCGGCGCTCTCGAGAGGCCATGGCTTGTGCATCACGTTCGCGCGCCTTCCTGAGTTCACTATCCGCGTCCGCGTATGTCTGCCCGCTGCGCTGATCTTTCTCGCGTTGGCGTTTGGCCTCCTTCTCCTCCTTTTTTCTTCTCTTCTCCTCCTTGCTTTGCCTAATGACCGGTAAATAATCAACCTCCGATTCGAAATTATTTAGCGCACCATTCCTTGAGTAGCTTTTGTTCTTCTTTGGTGATTGAAGTTCGGGACCAGGATGCTGCGAATTCCTAGTGGGCACTGAATGAGTGTCAAATAGCAGAGTTAGTTTGGCACACTGACCTCGTTCGCGGGTTGAGCACCGGCAGGAAGAGATGTAACGGCGTCGGTTGGCACCCACTGGATACCAGTAACAATTCCTTGAGAAATTTCAAGACCACTTCACCTTACGAAAGGAAAGGGCGTACCGGTCGGTGTGGGATAGCTGGATGATTGTGAGGGATTACAATGCTTTATTGAACAATAACGCAGTCATACCTAGCAGCGACGGCTCTACTCAATTTGGGTTAGTAACGTTAGTTGGAGGAGCTAAGCCAAGGAACCTGAAAGGATGGTAGACAACACGACCCTCGGCGTCTGTCGATGTGGTGTATGTGATCTGACCAGGCGCGATCTGGCCGCTAAACGGCTGAGCACGCTGCTGATGTTCGGGGGCGAACGGTGAAGGAGCCCGATACATTTCCAAGGTCGAGGGATCCTTTGCAGAGCAAGAGCGCGAGTGGCTAATCAATGCGGAATCAAGGAGCCTCGTGTGCGAACGTGATCTCAAGACTCGCGTCAAAGTCAAAAAGCAATATAATAAAAACACGGCGGATGATTCTGGTACAGGTCACCAGAATTTCCAGTAGAGTATAATGAGGAATACGAGGCCAATAGCTCCTAATGGCGCGTACTGTCGAAGCATAGCATGTAGGTTTATATTCCGAGCAGCTTTGCGATACTTTTCGGATTCAGACCGAAGGGAAGTCGACAGGTGCGACATTCCTAGAAACAGATGAGCACGACAACGCCACGGAAGATTTCTCGACGACGCACGGTCCAGCGAATCTCCACGCCATAAAAGCTCCTCCATATTTTTCGTCATTATTCTCGTCACGTCTTGGAGGTCGTCGTTCAGCTGGTTCAGACCAGAACCACTGGCGGCAGTCGCAGTTCGTGTGTCGCGGTACAGCCGGGCGGTTTTCGACATGAAAGTATCTGCACAGCGTCAGTCAAGAGATGCTGAAATGGTTGCATATAAGCGCACCGAATCCAACGAACGCGTATGGCTTGCGAACGGCCTCCACCTTGGGTCCATATGTAGTCGCAAACTCCTTTGATAGTTCGTCGAGATACGAGAAGGCAAGTTTCCGCGGGTATGACTTGTCGGCGATGGTCAGAAAGACCACGTTGTCTGTTATGAGATAGCTATAAATTCGGGGTGAGCGAAGGTCCGCGAAGCCAGGGTTGTATGCGAACTGTAAGGTGTATTGTCCGCTCTCAATGGAGCACCGCGGCTCTGAGTTTGGGGTGATGCGGCGAAATATGAGTTTCGACTGCTGTTTGTGCTCCTGCAGCGCCTGTTCTGTCTGGAGAAAGGTCAGAGACGGCGTGGCGGGCGCGGGGTGATAATGACCTGCTCATCGTCTACACTGGCGGCGAGGGGGAGGGCGTCGTTGGCCCGCACGATGATGGTCGAGCGCACCATGAAAGTCGAGCTTCAGGTGACGGTTGATGGCGGAGTTGGCCGAGTCTGGGGGCGACAGCCTTGGAAGTAAAGATGACCCAACTACGGTTGCCAACAAGTCCCAGCTTTGATTTGTTTTGCATCAATGCTTTCGCCCTTCACGGTTCACTTTCGCCGACCGCGTTCGCTCACCACCGTCGCCGCCATCGTCGCCGCCATCGTCGCCGCCATCGTCGCCGCCATCGCCGCCATCCGAGTCGTCGCCGCCATCGCCGCCATCGCCGCCGCCGCTTCTCGCGTGTCAAGAACTTAGATCTTCTGGGTTCCTCGACCAGCCTCGACCCCGCCGTCGCGCCTCGCCTCGAGTAACTCTGTGCCCACGTCGCTGCCGCCTCACTGGCTCTTCGAGCGCCGCCGTCTTCGCCGCCGTCACCATCATCGCTGTCGCCACTTTCCGTCGCCTCTCGCTTCTCAAGAGCTCTTCGCCGACCTCGCCCGCCGTCCCAGCAACCAGACCTACCAGTGGATGTTACCTCCGGCCCAATATCGTCAACGCTGCTGGCCGCTGCATTGTGTTCAGCTTAGGCTCCGTGTGCCGCTGTTCAACTGACTCACGACATCTTGCAACGATACTCTCCATCCCTCGATGTTAACTCCCTCTAGTCACCGACCAAGGTAGGTGAAGACGTTGCGAAGAGGACTCAGTCGCAGGTCAGTGCAGCGTCCAAGCCGCTGTGGTCCATTGTCCCCTCCGCCTCTTCCCTCCTCACCGGGTACTCTGGATTACGTCTCATGCCTCCGCGGTTGACCTGAGGCCTACGGCACCAACCCTTCCACATTGCGCGCCACAAGATCCAAATCCCGAGCCAAGAATATCCCGCGGCTGCATCGTTGACGGACCGTCTCCCGGGTTTGACGACCTCGACTCGGGGAGATCGAGGAGCGGACTTTTTAATGTCTCCTTCATAGCATCTCATCCTTCGATTCTATCGTGTACCTTGTTTTGTTTGCTGACTAACTATCTTGTTCATGCCCCGACTTGCCTTGCGAGCTCTCCATCCAGTTGAAATAGGGTATCCTTCGTGGATGCGGTTGATTGTTCCCAAAATAATTTTAAGGTTACGTCACGTCTCCGTCTCCTCTCATGTCGTCCAAGAGAAAGAGAGGGAAGGGTAAAGCTCGCGCGCAGCATGAAGATGACACAGACTCGGACCCCTTCGACCTGGAAGTTGGAACAATTAATTCGGGTGCTCGGAACCCGTCTGGGAAGAACCAGCATGCCCCAACGCGTATGTCGTTTGCCGCGTGGCTGAAGCCACCAACTCTGAACTCTACATTGCAGCAAAACTGGAGGAGGTCGCGCACCTCATTCAACAATATCATCGCGAGAACCTTAAATTCAAATACAAGGATTATATTGAGGCGCTCCGGAATGATCATGGTATCACCATAAGGTCTGTTATCGTTGTTCCATGTCGAACTGGGACTGAATGAAGGTGGCAGTCGTACCAAGCTGAGTGGATATATGAAACAACTCAAGTTATATACAACTTCGCGGGGCAACCGTATGCCAGCCGGCGAGAAAACTCAATTGGTTTTGGATGAGCTTGCCAACGACCCATGCCAGACTCGCGGTCCTCGCGTCGTCAAGGAGGCTATGGATCTCGAGGGCCACAAGATAGGAAGGTAGGTTAAAACCACAAACATCTACCCGCTTTCCAAGCTAATATGGCCGTTCGCTGTAGAGACGATATATCTCGCGTTATGCACGACTTTCACCCCGAGGGATTTGAAGCCCGCCATCCTCTGGCCAAGAAAAAGACTATCAACCGCCAGCCTTTGACCGCAGTTGGACCCGACGACGAATGGTCAATGGATGGCCACGACAAACTGAACAAAGCTGGCTTCGGAATCTATGGGATTCGCGACAAATACGGCGGGACTTGGCTCCACTACCGCGTCGTTCCATCGAATAGATATGCCGCCGTTGTCGGAGTGATCTTCCTGGAATGTGCTCGCAAACAAGGAGGTGTGTGCCAGTGATCAAATCCGGGCCAAGCTTATCCTTCCCCGGGCCTTGACAGGAATTCCCGTTCAAACTACAACCGACCGCGGATCTGAAACTCGGGATGCCTTTGCATTCCAAACAGCCCTTCGGTGTGTTTCCAATGAATGTTCAACCCAATGTTGAATAGGCATCCATAGAGAGGTCTTTGCACCTGGCCTTCTTCATCGGCTCGTTCCTTCCTGGCGGTTCTTACCAAGCCCACGGAATATCACCATCGAATCTGGGTGGCGCCCCCTCTTCTACACATGGGGAGTGAATATTCTCGAATTTTTCAACGCGGGACTTTTCGACGGATTCTTCGAAGCCGGTAACGATTTGCACGAGTGAGCGTGTTTGTTTCGTCTACGTACGGCAGAAATTCGAAGCGACATTAATAACACCTCGACAGGCACACCTCGAACTGGATCTGGTTCCCCTTGGTTCAGCGGGAACTCGACAAATTCTGTCATCAGCAGAATAATCATCGGGTCAGATTCCAAGCCGACAAACTCCTACCCAGTGGTGGGACCCCCCACGAATTCTACACAAAGCCGGAAAAATACGGGGGGGAACAATGCTTGATTCCTGTCGATGGCGACGTGATCCAGGAACTGTTGGACGGCTGCGAAGAGGGATACGCGCGAATGCGCTACGTGGAGGAGGAGTTTGACGTAATTGCGGAGGAGGCGTACACGGCGATGGGGAGGCCTGCTATTACCCTTCACAATGCTTGGGCGGTCTTTCGCGTCCTAATCGGTCAATTACAACCAGAGTAAACGGCGAAGTAGACATGAGTGGATTCGAGTTGCTACCAAGAAATTCTGAACAATTACAATATGTAGAGGCAAAGGCGAGGACACTCCGTTCAGGCATACATTTAAATACCGTACGAAAGTTCGTGCACACAAGAAAATGTTAAGTGATCAAAACGGTGCGAGACCAAACTGGGCGCAAAAGGGATTGCAGGCATGCGAGCCTTTGAATTGTGCAAGGCCGTCAGGGCCGGCGTCAAATATACCAGAGTTCCCGCTCTCACTGCGGAAAAGGTCAAAACTGGAAAGTTGTGGACCCGAAACAACGTGCCTGTGCGAGATGGGCGCAAATATACTAATCTTGCCGTCGGACCCGTCTATGCCTACGAGACGGAAGAATAAGAGAGGGAGTAACATGGAAGGAAAAGGTACGGACTGCGGAAGTGTTGGAGCATCCAACACCCCTTCCCGTCGATGTAGGAGTAGTGGGACATTGCTTCCGACATCGGGGTGTTTAAAATTTCGATGTTGTTGAGGGGCATCTCAGGTTTCGGTTGACAGATGAGGTGCCCAATGACTGTACCCTTCTCTGTCACTGTGGCAATGAAGATGTCGGGGGTAGAGTAATCTATATGCAGTGTCAGTACCTCACGAGGAATAATGAACGAGCACATTCACTTTGCACTTCCGTAACCTCTCCGTGCTTCTCGAGGTCTTCGAGGAGCTTGCAAAGTTGATGGGCACGGTCGAGTTCAGCCCGAGCGGCATTGAGCTCATCGTCCGGAGAAAACTGGAATGAATCGTCCTCCAAACGACGGGCCAAGTAGTGTTCGCCGTCGTGGTTCAACTATAATGGAATTAGACAATGAAACAGGTGAGTGACAGTCAAGGTTACCTGCGTGTGCGTCTGCATCTCGAAGCTTGTCCGCATCACGGAGTCCATGGTACCGTGGAACTCCTCACTTATGTTGCGCTTGGCACTGAGCAGCGCCGTCCGTCGTTCCTTCGTAAAAACGACAGGGCACGAAAGGGAGAGTCGTAGCGGACGACGGGGGACGGCTGGCGGTTATCCATCAGAAAGATTACCAGGATGATGTCGAAGGACGCACCAGTTGTCTTCGGCAGTTTTAGTTCTGTCGGCTCACCCTTCACAGCAACCTCCGACTGGTCTTCCAATTTGACTCGCTTCGACCCCTGCTTACTGGACGAACCCTTGCCAGAACGACGCCTTTTCTTGTGCTGCATCGTGCCGTCCTCGGAGTCCGAATCGCTGATCTTAGTGTACTAGTCGTAGTGATGAGCAGCATAAATAACCAAAGAGGTATATCGAACCGTAATTTCGATGGGCACTAGCATGTCTATTTCAGCGGTGCTTGCGCTGATGCTAGCCTTCTTGAAATATTGTCCGGGGAGTTGTGTGTGCAGCGTCCAAAACTTCGAGACTGACATATCAGGGGAGTTAAATTTGGGCTGAATCCCGACATGATCCTTGAAAGTAAACTGAACATCCGTACTAAAGGCTATCGTCAGAGATCGCCAGTTCGAAGGAATGATGTGACGCACAGAGAGAATGTTTTGTTGGGATAATACTGGGCCCAGGGGCCATCTCGTTCGTTGACCATATCGACAAGCTTTTTGAAAACGTGCTGCATATTCTATACATGAAATATCAATAAGTTGTGGATTCGGAAGAGGATTCGCGTACGTCGTCGAGGGAGAAGCCCCGGGACTGCGATGGGACACGGGTTCCCTGACGTTGTCCCTTGTCTTTGTGGAGAACGACCGAGACTTTGAAAAGAATGCTCGCCGCTTTGGCGGCATCTCCGCCGCGCTTACGAGCGTTCTCGCGTTTGTCGAGAAACTCCCGGCTTCTCGTAGGAATAGAGTCAGCAATTTCGGGGGTTTTGCGAGTGAGTCGCATGCGCGAAGCTGCATCTTTCTGTCGCTGAACCTTGGCATTCAATTCAGATTTTCCATCGAAGCCGGCGTCCGAGTCGCTATCATCGACGTCGATCACGATTTTCTTGTTCTCTTTCTCCGCCTCCGACTGCTTGAGCTTCGAGCTGCCTGGCTTCTTGTAACCAATCCGATATGTCACGATGTTATTATGTGATTCGTACCTGTCTCTGCGTCGTCCTTGGCCTCACAACTCCCACACGCCGTGCGACCGGCTGGAAAGTACTTGTAGGCCACACCACAGCCCATACATTGCACGAGTTTCTGCCCGAAATTGTCAGAGCCCGAACAGAACACGACGAGATTCAAATATTCACCTCCACCTCCGCCAGCTTGATAGCATCCGTCCCGCATTTGTTGCGCTTCTCGCACTTGAAACAGTTATCTCTGTCGGGATCTAAATGCTTGAAAACGAGGCCGCAGTCGCTACACCCGCCAGCTGGAGCCATTGCGAAGAGGTGGCGGGAAAAGAAAGAAAACTGATGGGAATGTTTCAAGATGGGGCCATGTACGACGATGCCGACTGTCTCCGAGTGCCCGTGTGTTTTAGAAAATATCTTCATCATTGTAGAAAGCATACTAGAGCGGTGGACGTGACGAAGCGAAATGGCTTTCCCCATCGGCTCGTGTCGCAGTGAGACGCGTATTTGCTGTACCGAATCACAGGGCAGAGGAATCAAGGCGGCTGAGTCTTCACTGTCTCGAGAATTTTCATCGACGAACGGGTGCATTCAAGTTGGCCATTACAAGTCAGTAAATTAGTTAGTGGATAGGTAGTCTGGCACAAGGACGAAAAAGCAAGAAGGTCCGTGAGCTGAAAGGGTGTTTCATAATGAACTGTGCAAGTACCTGGTTATGCGACGGAGTTGCCTATGTCGCTTTACTGCCGTAGTATGTGCTGTGCACACCGTATCGACATCGAGACTGTAATAAGTTCTTGCGATCGCTCAGGACCTCGCGATACAGCATAGACATCGAAGCGACGTTGAAGACGACGGTGCTCGAAGAGCCGGTGAGGCGCGACGGCGCTCGAGGTCGAAGAGCTTTTGAAGGCGCGAGAGGCGCGATGGCAGCGGCGACTGGTAGCGGCGACGACGGCGGCACTCGAAGAGCGGGTGAGGCGCGGCGGCGGCGACGTTGGCGAAGAGGTTACTTGAGGCGCGATAGCGGGTCGAGGAACCCAGAAGATCTACTTGACACGCGAGAGGCGGCGGCGACGATGGCGACGGTGGCGACGAGGGCAGAGACGGTGGCGGCGATGGTGGACGATGGCGGCGACGACGGCGGCGACGGTGGTGAGCGAAGAGCTGGCGAGGTGCGGCGGTCGGCGAAAGTGAACGGCAAAAGCGTTGATGCAAAACAAATCAAAGCTGGGACTTGTTGGCAACCGTACCCAACAAGGTGCATTGTCGGCGCCCGACGGATTTACGGAAGCCGCCCAGAACGGGGTCAGGGGACACGTCCGTCGTCGTTCTTGGGCCATTCCAGCTCACTCTCGCTGCTCTCCTCCTCCGTATACATCCGACAGAACCAAAGGAGGTAGGTACCTGGGCCGGTCGCACTCGGCTCCATCACAATCACCCGCCTCGGAATATATATAGCCGCATTCACATTCACGACCCTTCAGTTGCCCCCCATGTCTACGCTATTCGACGTTCAAACACAGCTCACCTTCTACGGCGCATACCATTCTAACCGCATAAATGTCCTCATTCATATCATCTGTGTCCCATTACTCATATGTCTGTTCCCCCCCCTCTATTTTTTTTTTTGCCAGCTGCATACTGACCTCCATTCCAGGGTATCTGCCATTCCCTCATTACATCAGAGGTCCACAGTGAACCGAACCCGCCTCTAGGTCCTTCCAAGTAATGGCGTCCGAGATCCCGGTGCCAGCATTCGTGCCGGCCATCCACCACTCGTTTTCCAAACATCTGGTGTTTGATTTGAATTTCCCTGCCATCCAAACGGCTCTCTATCTCGCGTATTATTTCGCTCTGGAGCCATTTGCAGCCGTGCGGCGTTCCTACCGTCTTGTGGTTCAAACTCTAATTCTCTGGACCTAGTTGCTTTATACCCCGCAAATGGTTCTGTCCCTGCTCACGGCCACCGCATACTCTCGCTCCTCGGGCCACGTCACGCAGGCCATGCTCCTGCATGGTGTCTCCTGGGTAGCTCAATTCCTGGGTCACGGCCTCGCCGAGAAACGAGCGCCTGCCCTGCTTGACAATCTTCTCGGAGGTAGATGCGCTCCGTTCCCGCCATACTATATATATCCTCATTCATTTTCAGCTGTCGTCCTTGCTCCATTCTTCGTTCACTTGGAGATCCTCTTTGCGCTTGGTTACAGACCAGCAATGCACAAACAGTTGAACAACGAAATTGGGAAAGAGATAACCAAGATCCGCAAGGCGAAGGGCGACGAGCGACGCGCCACTGCCGCCAAGGCAAACTAATCTATCCTTCGACCATCTACTAACACCTTCGTGAACCATGTAAACAGTCTACTTGTTCTATCTACCTGTATGCGGATCATAGGAATTAACGACTTTCGAAGTATTGGGTGATCGCGTTTACTTGATGAGACTCGCAGGAGGAGGAAGTAGTGGTTCTCCAATAGCAGTGACATACGCGGAGGAAAGTCCTCCGTCGACTTTGAAGTCCGTACCCTACAGCACGATCAGCTTTTCCGGGATCCAAAGTGGTTATTCGTTGCGCACCGTCATATAGCTACTATCGTCGCTCGCAACTGCACAGGTTTTAGATGAAGCAATCTGTGTAGAACGGGAACCTACGGAACAGAGCCGCTTTCGCCAACTCGACCGCCTCGCCGAAACGGCCCATGGGCAGGTGCATCATGCGCCGATCCCTTTTCTCAGCGGTGTTGAGGAAATCCATCAAGAGTGCTAGCACGAAGGGTCAGGTAAAATTAATCGCGCCATTGCAATCTTACGCGTTTTTAGCGGCCCCCTGTACCGAGATCAGTTCGCGGGAAGGAGAAATGCTGAACGGAGTAGCGTACGGGCAGAGAGAGTTGATGCGGATGCCCTCCTTCGCGTGAACCATCGCCAGTTCACGGGTCATTGCGAGTACACCGCCCTATTATTGTTTGAGCTTAAAGACGTGTAACGCGAGACAATTCATCTTACCTTGGATGCAGTATCTGAAACGATATATCGAGGATGAGTTGCTTCACAAAGGAGGCAGCGACTTACAAGCTAACTGAGGAGTCGCGGCTCCCATTAGCGCAACGAAACTGGCAGTGTTAATTATGCTTCCACCGGCGTGGAGCCCCTTGGATTCATCCGTGGCGTTGTCGCGCATTGCGATGATCGCGTACTTGCATCCCCACCAGACCCCTTTCAGATTAATAGTCATGGTGAGATCCCAAATACGCTCTTCAGTATTCAGAGCGTTGTCGTCTGCGGGGTGCATGATCCCTTTAAACGCGTCGGGTTGTTAATCCGACGGATGAACCGCGAGATCTTGCTCACCAGCATTGTTAAACTACGCCCTGGTCAACGAGGAAGGGGTGGATAACAAGTAGTGGTCCCACCATAACATCCAACCGCCCAAACTCCTTCAGGGCTAGATCGACCGCTGCCTTGATATCGGCTTCCTTTCCGACGTCGGCCTTGGTCGCCAGAGCCTTCACGTTGGGGAATCGCTGCGCGATCATGGCAGCGCCTTTCTCGGCCCCCTCCAGATTGATATCGACGAGGAGCACATTGGCCCCCTCTTGCGCGAACAGGATGGACGATTCGAGTCCGATACCGCTGGAGAGGGAGACACGATCTCAGTACTTGAACTCCTCCAAGATTCCAGGACGCGCTTACGATCCAGCGCCAGTGATAAGAGCGACCTGACCGGCTGTGAGAGATGGCGGATTTGGTACAACAATCGACGACGCACTTTGTGTTCGAGGCGGCCGGGCATTGGTGCAATGAATGTCGAGCAAGTGCGACGATAAGGACAAGACCAAGACGCGTTAATTACTATCCGATCAAAATGATTAAATCTAGGCAACGCGATCCCGTGACACGCCTCAGCTACGCTTCAGATTCCTCGGGCGTACCACCACAGTCCCATTTCCCGCGCAGACTCTCTGGAAATGATGCTGGATAACTGCCCCCATCGTCAAGCATATCATAAAAGTCCTTGACCGCCTCCGGCAAGGATCCCGCTAAACTCCCTTCGTCAGGCATGCTCTCGTCAATGCAGCTAGAGAAACCTCCCGGCGGTAGAGAGTACCCATCATGCTGCGACGGTGGTGGTGGCGGAGCAGGTACAGGGGGACGCGGTGGAATTACGAGAATATCGCCATCCGACTCGGTTGCTGAATCGTCCTTGTCTTTGTGAGCAGTGACCTTCGCCATTTCAACGGAACCCTCCTCGAACATGTCCTCGACGTCAAGGCTCAGATTCAACGGCGCAGACCGGCGCAGAGCTGAGAGGAGGGATGGTACGGAGCTACTGGAAAGGGTAAGCTCTTGAGCGGAAGAAATTTGATTACAAACGCATACCTGGCGCGACGTTGAGAAGTATTTTGAGGTCTCAGCTCAACCTCAAACTGGCTCTGAGAGCTAGGAATTTCATCCTCTGCGACATCGGTTGTAACAATCGCCACTCCATTCAAGTGGAGTGGAAGCAGCCACTGCGACTGTGAGGATGGCACGACAAAGCCATCATCGTCCCGGTCAAGAGGCTCTGCCGCAGTAGGTGGCCAATATTGAGATTGAGACGATGGAACGAAGTCAATAGGAGGGGAGTCGTTCTGGCGTGGCGATTGGAAAGGAAGGAAATACTGAGATTGAGAGGAGGGAACACTGTCGTCAAAGCGGCCCCCCGGTGAGGACCTGTGAAGGTTTGGGGACGTGATACGTGAGGATGAAACGACTGAAGAGGGAGGGAGGACGCCGTCGTCTGTGCCTCTATCAGGCGTGAGTTCGGGCACATCCGCCTGACGAAAGCTCAACGACGGGAGACGAGCGAATGCTACAGACTTCCCCTTGCCAGCATCGCTCTTCCGCCGTGGTCTTGGGGGAGTAATAGGCGGAGAGCGGCTATGCAATGACGACGGGACGGGAGAGTCCTCGGGAAGCATCGGTGAATTGGGGGTGTGCATTGGAGAAGACGAGGAACGGCGCGTAAGCGGTGTGGCCGTGAGGGAAGAGTCGGAGCTGGGGGGCACTCGTGCTTCCAAGTTGACAGTTGGGGGTCTACCTTGCGGTGAGGCTGGGGCTGCTCCGACAGCTTTGCGAGTTGCTTTGGGAAAAGCCAAAAGCACCTGCTTCTTTGGTGCTTTCACATCCTCCTCCGAGTCAGCGCGCCTTCGTTTCGGCGCCTTGGTTGGCGCTGACGGTGCATTTTGCTTGCGTTTCTTCGGGGCGGGAGCGCGATTGAAATACGAGGTGATAGGGATTTCACCCAGAGGCATTGGGGGTGGGCAGACAAGGACGCGTGAGGTCGTGTTTGGCAGTAGCTTCAACGATGATCCAAAGCTGTGCTACTTTCTTTCACTTCCTCCCTTCATGTCAGATTCGCCTCAGCTGAAGAAAAGGAAAATGAGTCCCGTTTCCGACACCCTCGCCCCGGTCGCATCCCTTCTCATCAAGCGGCTCTCGGAAAAGGCTAGACTGCCCACCAGAGGATCGCCATTGTCTGCCGGGTACGACTTGTACAGGTTAGTTTTGGACGCGTTTCTGCGCGATTTACGCGTCTTAACGTGCTTTAGTGCGGAGAAAAAGACCATCCCTGCCCGTGGAAAGGCTCTGGTGGACACCCAAATCTCAATCGCCGTTCCTGCCGGGACATATGGACGCGTCGCGCCGCGCAGTGGCCTCGGTATGTCGACGCCGACGACTGGACTTCACATTCATTGTATTCACAGCCTCAAAATTCATGATTGACACTGGTGCCGGAGTGATCGACGCTGACTATCGCGGTGTAGTCTTTGTGCTCCTGTTCAACCATTCAGAGAAAGACTTCCAAGGTGCGTCTCCTACCATGTTGCTGCGGCTATTGCTCATCACCGTCGCGCAGTGGAGGAGGGTGACCGTGTCGCCCAGCTCATCATCGAGCGCATCTATACGCCCGACGTCCTGGAAGTCCAGGCGCGTACTAAAGTTAACCCGATTCCCCTGACGTCACCTCATCGCCGTTATAGGACCTCGATGAAACGCTCCGTGGCGGAGGCGGGTTCGGCTCGACCGGCGGACACTGGCTCGTTATAATGAAGTGGTCCACCGTTTGTCCTGTCTTTCTTGCAAAAATGTTATATTTCAGTGTACTTTTATCCCCGAGACTCCGAGTCCGAACAGCAACGCGTGCCGTACAGTCGGGAAATCTCAACCACCGCTGCCGATCACTTTACGGTGTACCCCAGTTTACAGCTTCTCGTACGGCGAAGGGTAAGAAGCACATGAGGTGGGGCACCGATGTCAATCATCGCAGCAAGCTCCGAACATATAACTGTGAAGCCGGGCAAGCTTTCTTTCCCGAACTCCCTCCACGATGTCCGCAGAGAAACCCGAATCCAAAGGCCCGCCCTCGGACAAACCTATAGTCGACAATGCCAGTAATGCCTCGCTCGACGCCGAATCAGGCAGCCAGCTCAAAACTGGGGAGCACCCACTGGTCCGTCAATTAAAGAATCGTGAGCGAACGAGCAGCCTCGCGAACCTCATTTCTAACCTTTTGCAAGGTCATATTGCCATGATTAGGTATGTCGTGAATAACTTGCGTATGCACTACTCTAATGGAACGCGCGCTCTTAGTATTGGCGGTGAGAAAGCAGCGCAACAGCTTCCAACGCGCGTATCAACGTTCTAAATCCACCCTACAGGCGTCATCGGTACGGGTTTGTTCCTCAACACAGGCAAGTTCCTCAACTTGGCTGCTCACGCCTTTCTTTTTAACTCTCCACAGCGAATTCCCTTCGGCTCGGGGGGCCAATTGGTAAAGGCTGCTGACTCGACCTTGCTTTCGCGCTTATTCACGCGTCTTAGGGCTCCTTTTGGGGTATCTCGCCGTCGGCAGCATTACATACTCTGTAATGTGCGCGCCTTACCTTCTTCTTCGCCGGCGCGACTGACGCTGTTCCAGGATCTCTCTTGGCGAAATGGTCGCCTACTTGCCAATTCCGGGAGGGCACATCAAACTTGCTGAGCGTTTTGTACGTCCTTGCCTGCCTCGAACGCGTTTCTTTTAATTTATATTTCACTCCTAGGTGGATCCGGCGTTTTCGTTTACAATGGTCCTCAGTGCCTTTCCTGCCTTGCAGAAATGATCCTCATGCATCTTTAGGGATGGAACTATTGGTACAACTGGACAATCGTCCTTCCCGCGGAGCTCAGCGCGGTAAGGGCCTCGATAAAGCTCTCCGCAGCAATGAACCGATACCATTCTTAGGCCGCGGTCCTCGTGGATTACTGGTCGGGGGGCTCCGTCAACAACGCGGTGGGCTTCACAGTTTCTTTCCCGAGATGTGACTGACTGAATCCCGCCTTTTAGGCCTGGATATCAATCGTTCTGGTTGTGTGCGTTGGTATCAACATGTGTGGGGCCGGTGTCTACGGGGAGGCGGAATTTATCTTTGCGTATGGTCGACGTTCATTATCGATTCTCCCTTTTCTCACTCCCAACCTAGTTCGATCAAAGTCATCACAGTTCGAGCTTTTCTTCCTCCCATCGGGGCGATGCGGTCTAAATATCGTTTAGATTACTGGCCTCATCATTCTCGGAATCGTCCTCGATCTTGGAGGTAAGCCTGCTCCTGTGTTTCTCAAGCACGCAATTATCTGAATATCGGCACAGGCGGTCCCAACCACGACCGGTAACAACTGTCAGCTGAATCTTCTGTATTTGCTGACACGACAACTCAGAATCGGTTTCCGTTACTGGAAGCACCCTGGCCCATTCGTTCAATACAACAGTACGCAATCTCGTATCGAGCGTCAGATACTGGCTAACATATTGGACGTAGACATCGCTGGCGCCTAAGGGCCGGTTTCTGGGCTGGTGGGCGGTCATGACGCAGGCAGCTTTCTCCTACATGTACGTCTATTGCTAACGTTCACCATACCCATACTAATCTGAACATTACAGTGGGACAGAAATTGTGGCTGTGCGTGCGCTTTTGGATCAGAAATAAACAAATGAATGAACTGTCTGCGTAGATCGCAGCTGGCGAAGCAAAGAACCCTCGACGCAATCTCCCCAAGGCCATCAGGCGTGTTTATATTCGGTACGTCTACCTTCACCGAATAAACGCAGGAGGATACTCAATTCTATTGCCAGGATCCTGTTGTTCTACATCGGAGGCGTCATCATATCGGCCTGCTCGTACCCTCCACCGACAAGGGCTTGAACCTCGCAGATGGCACAGGCGGCCAGGTGCGTACTGACCCAATTTTCACCTTACTGGATTGACAATATTATTGCAGCTCTCCGTAAGTTGTTAAACCTTCGATGATGTTCCCCGATAGCTCTGAACACCCTACCCCAGGTTCGTCATTGCGATCCAGCGCTCAGGCATCAAGTCCTTGCCGTCGATAATCAACGCCTGTTTATTGACCTCGGCGTGGTCTGGTGCGTAGACATAAGCTGGTCTCTGAATTCCTAATTGATATAATGTCATTTCAGCGGGCTCAAGCGATCTATACACCAGCTCGCGCGCACTATGTCAGTCCCAGACCTTCATCAGTCGAACCTCCCTAATTTACGGATTCAAGACGGCCTGGCAGCGGCTGGGAACGCCCCGCGCATCTTCCTCAAGACGTTGCCGAATGGGCTCCCCATCGCGTCCCTCATATTCTGCTCTTCCTTGTCCGTTGGTTCCGCGTTCGCTGCCCGTCTCGCTCAGCATACTGATCAATCCAAACTCGATAGCTCTTGTCTTGCGTATATGGGTGTGACGAGCGGGTCCGGGAAGGTCTTTGGGTGGTTCTCCAATATGACCTCCGTAGCTGGGTGTGTTTTTCTTCCTCTCTCTTCTCCGGACTCTTGTTTGACGACTTGCACAAAGATTGCTCACATGGTTTGGTTCGGGGCATTCCTCTCGCAGCCTATCCCTTGACCTGACCGAACGCTTCGTAGGAATCTGTGTCACGTACATCCGCTTTTACGGGGGAATGAAAGCGCAAGGGTATGACCGGAAGCATCTTCCCTTTGCCTCGTCGCTTCAGCCTTTCGCCGCTTGGTATGCCATGATCTTCTGCCTCTTGGTTTGTTTCGTGAGTCGTCGTGAAGAACATGATCCACCGTGCCCGTGCTGATCCACCCTTGCAGTTCAGCGGATGGTCCGTGTTCCTCGAGGTGCGCACAAGCCCCATGCCCAACGTGTTACGCTTTCACGACTGACGACTTTATTATTCATTTATTCAGGGCCAGTGGGTCGCAGCCACGTTCGTAACGAACTACCTACCCTTCGGACTCTTCCCCGTCCTCTACGCCGGCGCCAAGTACTACTACTGGCGGAATGGAACGCCCTGGCGCTGGCAGCGGTACGAAGACCTCGACTTCGTGACCAATATCGCAGAGATCGAGGCGGATTCGTGAGGAATCCCCCCTTTTGATATGTCGTTCGTCGAGCTGATCTGTGACAGGTACGACGACCCGCCGCCACGAAACAAGTTGGAGGCGTTCTGGGCGTGGTTGGTGCGTGCTTTCTTCTTTTTATGGCGAGGTCTTTCTGAGCGTTGTCCCAGATGTGAGAAGTAATGCCGAATTAACGAACTTGTTGTGTATAAGCACAATATAATTTGTCCTTCCTGTAACTGAATCTTAATGAACTTGCTTTCCATGAATAAGAAAGAGGCAATTACTCATTGCGGCTTGTCTGCGTCGACGATGTAAAACCCGTCGTGAGTGCGGGCTGCGTGTTTCAATAACGAACGACCGCCCATGAGGCGGCGTTGTATCATCAGGGTTGGCCTCTGCCGGTCTGGCTGGATCCTCTCTCCCGAACGCGGAGATACCCTCGGTGTCCACCATTTTGACGGCTTCGACGAGGCGAATGAGCTCCTCCAAGCCTGTCTTGAGTTTCTCGTACTCTAGGGTGTTCTCTGCCGGGGGGACCAGGGCGGAGAGGTCGTGAAGATGTTTGAACGTGGGGGGAGCGAGCGAAGGAACGGGGTAGGAATGAGAGCAGCTCGTTTACAGACCACGTTGGGCGGCGGGGGATGCCGCACGCGTCGGTGTCGACCACGCGGTTAGGGAGCCCTGAGGCGGCACGGGAGAAGACGCGCCTGAGCAAGGACGGCTCGACATGGTGAAAGCGGGAAACATGATCAAAAATTTGGTCGGAGTTTGTAATAGCTTTGTTCGTGATGGCCAACATAACGCGGTCGCTGCAGCGGCTGCTGCCCCAGACAACGCTGCCGCCAGCACTCAAAAACCGGCCGGGGAACTTGTACGAGGTGCTCTCGCGCGCGCCGCTCGTTGTGGGGAAGGAGATACACCAGGTTCGGTGGTCGGAGAAACATATTTCGGATTCGTTCTGGCGGGTTACGCGGGCGCAATTCAAGTGCAATGGGGTGCATGGCAAGGCGTGGGGGCAGCTGTACTGGAAAGGTTCGTTGCAGTATCATCTCGCTGACCATACCTCTTGAACCGTAAACCACCAGGCAAACTGGTGACAGGAGGGACGCGACGAGCGGATACGTGGCTCTCTCAAGTATAAATGGACAGAAGGGCGTTCGGCGGCGCCAACAGTGAGAAATGTACGCGTCCCTCTCCGCTGGTGTCCTGTATCTGACGAACTGCAGTGAATGGCGAAATATATTCGGGTATCGCGGCATCGTGCGTGGATGCAGTAATTCCGCGGGGAGCATATATAGCTCTGGAGATACGGATATATGTATTATAATGAGGCGATAGATGGGTGTTGTGGGTGAAAAAGCTGGGAGAGAGAGCCAAAAGCGGATGACAGTGGCATCAGGCGCGGAGTTATGCGACTGGCGCTAGCTGAATCAACACACACGAATGTCGATACCCCAGTCAACGTGCGTCGAAGGTGAAGAGACGAGTATTGGCCATCCCAGTGACCCCAGTCCCCAGAACGTGCATCGGTTCGACTTTGTCAGCGGGCTATGGCCACACGTGGTTCGCTTCCTCTTCCAGCCCCGATCTCCTCACCCGCTTTCGACAAGTCAAAGCGCCTAGTTCCCGTACAATAAAGTATGTCGCCCTTCCTCACCCCGTCCGTCCCTTTCCGACCAGTCGCTCCCAGAAAAGTTGTCTCATTTCCAATCAGAACGGCGTCTGCTACCCCCATTTCACCGTCGGCGGCACCAGCCATCTCAGACGCTGTCCATGGCGTCCGCCGCCGACAATAGCATTCAAAAATCTCATCTATACCGCTTTCCCCTCTCCCCGCCCAGCTCCACACCCCCAACCGCTGCCTCTTGCCCTCGTCTGCCCGCAGTCTGCCTCAGACCAGCAGCTCCATGAAAAATCTATCTCACCCGCCTGGCAGCGCCCAAAGTCCCCCAGGAAGCATCGCAAAGATCGCACAGCTAACGCGTCCGATTCAGACGGTTATGTCACTGAGCGATCTTCACCCCGCCAGATTCCGCGCACATCCCAGGCTCGTCGGAACGCTGCTCGCGCCCTCACCCTTCCCACCTCATCCTCCTCCGCCCTGGCCCATCTTCTCACCGATGCCAGTGCTACTCGGCCCCTGTCGGGCCGCTCGTATTCCTCATCCTCCAGTGCTTCATCTTCATCCCATGCTCCGCACGAGCGCATCCCGTCACAGCCGCCCACCGCTGGCATCGGCCGCAAGGTAGCAGCAACCCTTCAGTTGTTCAAGGAGACCAAAGATGACGCAGGCGGCGCCGGCACTAACCCGAGAGCGGGCTCGTCGAAACGGACCGAGGATGTTGCCGAGGCAAAATTCGAGTTTGTTAAACGCTCAGAGTGGCCGGACAGAGAGGCTGCCGCGGTCAGGCGCGAGAAGAGCATGACGGCGTTGCGGAGAGTCAGGACACGGGAGAGTGTGGTGCAGGATGAGGTTGAATCGCGTCCCGAGGGCAAATCCCCTGCCCGCGAAACTTTGATACACGATTTAACGCAATGGCGGGACAACGTCGCGAGTCCCCAGGAAAGTAGTCGAGGGAGAAGGCGTGAGCGACCAGCGGATGAACCCATGTTTGAGATGGAGGATGTACGTCTCTTATATATTCCCTTTCTCGTTAGTCTGCGCTTCAACTTTGTTTCAAGCTATCCACGCCGCGCGTCTATCCTCCGTCGCCTTCCCCTTCCCGTTCACGCTCGGGCCGTGTACCGACCCTGCGTTTTCAAGAGGACGAGACGTCGAGATCGGCATCGTTCGGCCGAACACCTACTTCTGAACTTCCTCCAACTCTTTCCACACCCCGTCCCCACACAAAGTCTCCCACACATCATGTTGCCATACCCCAGCCTCCTTCACTGCCCATAACTGTTTCACCGTTGGGGTCCGCAGACTTTTCACCGTGGTCTACCGACGATGAATCCGCTTGGGAAACAGCTTCAGCTACTACCTCAACTACGAACGATACCGACGCAGCTGGAGCGTCCCATGATACCATTTCGCCGTCAATTCCATCTCAACTTGGCGACCTCGACCGAACGCTTTCCACCGATGATATCGATGAGCAAAGATACGGGGGACTGTTCAATGTAGAGTTGGACGCATCGCAAGAAAATTTACCACACATACCTCTTCGTCCCTTTCGCAATCAAGTCGGCGGACACAGTGCCATTTACAAGTTTACCAAGCAGGCGGTGTGCAAGGTGCGTGCAACTTGATATCGGCATCAATCCGTGGCTAATTTCTATGGGTAGCCGCTTGTATCTCGCGAGAACCTCTTCTACGAATCAGTCGAACGAGAGGCCCCCCCTCTCCTGGGTTATATCCCTCGATATTTGGGTGTTATGCTTGTCACCTATCGCCGCGTTCCAAAGGCGCCCGCCTCCCCCACTTCTACACACGAGCACCCTCGGCCAGTGCGTCCCCCGTGTCGTACGGCAGCCACAGACCCGCCGCAGGTGCGATCAGAGTGTATCACCATTCACGAGACCGAGTGTGGTGATACGGACACCGACGAGGCAGAGATGCCCGAAGTTCTCCTCGACCGCAACCGCCATATCATCCCGCAATGGATGCTACGCGGTCGCAATCGCTCCCTTTCTCAGTCGAACGCTACCAATCCTCCCAGTCGGTTCAGTCGGACACATCTGAACGGCGGAGCCGCTTCCAGCCCTGATCTCGGCGCCCCCGCCATGAACACCCCTCGAACTCGACCCAGCCCCTTGGCGCGGTACCCGCCGTTCGTGACCAGCGAGATGGAGGCTCCGACGCCGGTCAACTCTCCCAACCAGTCCGCACGCGCTTTCCCCGGACTGGCCGAGAAGCAGCCCTCACGCCAATTCCTCCTCAAGTCCGCTTCGGATGACGAAGACAGTTTCACTCGCCCCTCACTAACCACCTTTTCATCCACTCCCACCGCCCATTCACCCTGGTTTGGTGGAACCGGATCAACTACCGTCAACACTAAACTCAAGGACCATGTGTTCAGTACAGTCCTACGCCGCTTTCGACGGCGCACCGGAGGCAGGCTGGCAGCGGATCCCAGAACTGACGATGACGGCGACGTCGCCGATGCAGAAGGGGATGACGGTAACGATAATCTTCGTCCACGCAGAACACGTAGTGGTAGAATTCGGCCGTTGATTAGCCAAGTTGATCGACTCCGCGCGTCGGAGCCAGTTCCCCCCATTCGCAGGGTGCAGAGCGAATCCATGATTGCAAGCCCCGGCAAGCTCGAGTCGCTGGCCATGGAGGAAAACCAGAGTAAAGACATGATCGACGTTTTCGACATGGACTTTGACGAGCGTTCGATGCCGGCGTGGCGTAATGTCGACCTATCTCCGTCCATTAGCCGGCGGCGCAGTCGATCGCGGTCACTCGACTTTGGCGCGTCCCCTCCGCCGCCACCGCTGGTGTCCCATTCACATTCATTTTCCCTCAACACCTCGTCGGAAATGGACCCTTCTGTCACGCGGCAAAACCACTTTATCCTTATGGAAGACCTCACCGGGCGACTCAAGCACCCGTGCGTAATGGACTTGAAAATGGGCACGCGGCAGTATGGATTAGATGCTACGCCCGCCAAGAAAAAGAGTCAGCGAAAAAAATGCGATCGGACGACGAGCAGATCTTTGGGTGTGCGAGTGTGTGGCATGCAGGTGGGTCGATACGTTATGCCTCCTTTGCTGTGCTTACCGCCTTTTATTTAGGTTTGGAACCATGTCACGCAGTCGTATGTCGCTCAAGACAAGTATATGGGGCGCGATGTCCGACCCGAGGCGTTCCCTTCTGTGCTAGCGGCTTTCCTTCATGATGGCGAAAAGCTGTTGGCGTACCAGATTCCTGTTCTCCTGCAAAAGCTGTATGGCCTGGCACGGATCGTCAATCGACTGAAGGGTTACCGATTCTATGGCTGCAGTCTTCTTCTGATCTATGACGGCGACCGTGAGCTTCAAGACACGCTGCGTTCAAGCACTTTGGAACAGCCGTCTTCTCGTAGTAAACGTGGCGAGTCTTTGGAGCGGCACAAGGCGCCTGCCGAGTACGCGCGGACATCTAACCAGCCTCCACTACGGCGGACGCACAGCGAGGATCTGCTCTTGGGTCCTGTGGCCAAGCGCAGCCGGCGGAAACGAGGCGAGATTAATGTCCGCATCGTTGACTTTGCGCACACGACCTCCGGCCGGGACTGGCTTCCGTACTCTCAGCTCAACGAGCGTCCGCAGGAGGTGGCGCCGACGCAAGGGTATGTGGCGGACGTGGATCCGGAGACGGGGCTCATCTACGCCCGATTTCCGCCACACTACCCTGAAGAGGCGGACCGCGGGTTTCTGTTTGGGCTGAGGAGCCTGGCGGTTGCGTTGGAGCAGATTTGGAACGACGAGCGCATCAGGCGCATCAAGTCCCACCGCGACGACTCGTCTGCCTTTTCACAGCGGCTCCCGCCCCTTCCGACGGACGGGAGAGAGATATTCGACGAGATTTTTGGCAGTCCCGCTGAGGAGGAAGAGGATCCCGGACTGATTTCGACATAATATACTGTACATTCGCTGGGATGAACGTTCCCGCTAATTATTGGTGCACCTTTACTTGTATTTTTTCCCTATAGACGACTCTACTCTGACCTCACTGTAGCTTACTTATCAACTCTCTTTTTTCTGCGGTGTCTAGTCTTCCAGAGTCGAATTCCCTTGAACTTCGTGCCTCGAGATATGCCTTGATCTGACCTTGTGCCCGCGAAAGTTGCACAGGCTCTGAATATCGTCTGCCACAGAGAGAATAGCGGTGTCATGATTTCGTCGCGTCTCGGTTTGTTCACGTCGTGTCACAACCTCGTCACACTGCTCTTGCCTTTCTTCCTCTTCCCTTCGTGCTTTTACCCTGACCGTGCTTTACAAACCTCGACATGGACACGGATCTCAAATGCAATCGACTGACTTGCCGCCGACCGCTCTCAGACAAGGCCGTAGTGGTAAGCCAAGGCTCTCGGCGGCTCGGCCTAAGTAATATCTACGCGTTCTCTTTTAACACCCCGCTTCCCTAGACCACTTGTACGTCCGGAATGTAACCCAAAGCGTGCCCCCACAAAATAATTCGAATACCGCAGGCTCACACATATTCTGCGGTACGTTTCGCTCGCTTTCCGGTGAAGTCCCGATCCCATTCAGACCACGGGCAGTCGACTGTGCCAACGAGCTGTTCAACGCTTCCCGGCTCTGCCCAGGTGCGCTCCTGTTCCCACGACGACTCCCACCCTGACCGCATCCGTATCTCAGCTTGTGAAACAACTCTTTCCGAACCGTGGGGACAGTGTTTCGATCTCTTCATCCCTTTTGTCTGAATGGAATTCAGTGACGATGTCGTTGTATGCTCCCTCCATCCCTCAAATGACTACAAAACTGCAAGTCGAGCCCACATCTCTTGCTTCCTTCTCTCCATCCTCACACCACACAAGTCCGTTCTTTCTGGCTTGAACCCGTCTATCATTCTCGAGATAACATCGCGGTCTGTCGAAACTCTCGAAACTTTCGTGAAATGCTCATGCTCGCTTCAGCGCGATCTCTTTCTGGCAGTACCAAACTCACCAAGAAAAGTACGCGTCTCGAGAGAATCATGAGCATGTATTCTTATGAATAATATCAGCTCCTTTCAACAGGCGGTGGTCCGCAACGTCAACGATAAGAATGCACAGCTGCAAAAACAATTGGAGAACGTCGTCAGGGAAGGTAGGTCGCCCCAGGATCGTTGACCACTCCCTTTCTTACACACATCAGCCAACGGCGAAATAAATCTGCTCAGCAACAAGAATGCTGGTAATCTACTACTCTACCTTGAATGTTGAACGCAGAGCTGCAACTCGTAAATTCAGAACTCGAACGGGACCTCGAACTGGAACGCCGGAAAGTGCGTGATTTACAGGACGCAGCTCGGGAACGCGATAAAGAGTATCAAAAGCTCAAGGTACTTCGACCCCTCTTCCGCGGGAAGTTAACATGGAACTCTTTAGACCCAACTCGACAAAATCAAACGCAAAGCCCTCCTCGCCCCGAACGCCGCTGGTGTCTCTTCCAGTGAAGACCCACATACTAACAAGCTCAGGGCTTTCTCGAATCCCGTCGACCTGGGTGCCGTGGTCGGTGGCATGGAAGCAAACGGAGTAGGAAATTTCTCGCTTGATTATCCAAGGGCTAACACGAGCGCGCGCAGATTCAACGCACGCCTCTCGTCAACCGAACCTCTGGTGGCCCATCCTTCGCGCCTCCATCCCACAATAATAATTGGGTCCAGCAACACCCTCAGCATCAACAACAACAACACCACCAACAGCAGCAGCAGCAGCAACAACAGCGCGTTCAACCCTCCGCGCGGCGCACGCAGTCCCACCGCCAACCATTCGCTGGGCAGAACGACCGCGAACGCGCATACCAATCTGGGAACACGTCGGATCGTTCAGGAAGCGCGCACGAGGTAGAGAATATCCTCCTGGGCGGTCAAAGCGGGCGCGCCGTGGCGAATCATGGGTGGTCGACGGCCCCTACACCGCGAACGCGGCCGGCACCTCGAGGCACACTTCCTCCTTCTCCTGCGCATTTTCTCCTCGCTGACCACCACCGCCTTGCTAGTTTTCGCACCTCAAACTAACCAACCACAACGCATGCCGGGCGGGTTCCGCCCTGCAGGCGTCCCTCGAAGCTGACACTGAACAGAGACCGTTTGTATCACAATAATCGAATTGTATTGGTATCATATGCAAAGAGGGTAGTGTACATTGGCTTGAAGCCTTGACGTGTAGATAAATAGATCCGTGGAACAATGTTGTACAAAGGGATTAGGCATAGCATAGCGACTCGAGAATAAAATAGAATGAATGAGCGCAATACTTGATTGAATAGATCGAAATCATATGGAGTGGTCGAAAGCGATTGAAGAAAACGGCAAAACAAACGGAATAATTAGTCGCGCCGCAACGTCCCGTTCTTTTCATCTTCGAGGTATTGCCCGATGGCAAGGATGTCCTGGCCCGATCGACGGAGGTATCCCGCCAGCACCGCGCGCTCCGCCTGCGGGAGCAAATCGGCAAGCTTGTCCACCTGGCGCTCAAAGTCCTGCGGAGGCACCCCGCCGCCCCCAGAAGAAGACGACGAGGCCGGGGCAAACATACTCGGCCGCCGCGCCGCCATCGACGCGCTGCGGTCCGACGACGTGGACGAGTTGGATGAAAAGGGCGAGGGGGAAGGGGAGGGCATGATACTTTGCGTGCGCAGGGCACGATTTGGCGGAGCGCGCGGGCCACCGGGGACAGACGGCGAGCTGGCGATGAGGACGGGGCGTGGCGCGAAGTTCGCAGGGGGGTTCTTCGTCAGCCGGGTACCCGTCGTCGGGGGGCTTAGGGAGAAGGAAGAGGTGGGTGGGGGGCGCTCACGCTTGCTCATGCTTGCCTTACGGCCGAGGGAGGCGAAAAAGTTGCCCGTCTTGGACGAAGTGGGGCTGGTCGCGAGCATACGCATGGAGGGGGAGGGGAGGTTCACGGGCATGGAACGTGGGGAGAGCGCCGGGTAAGGAAGGGAGGGCACGACCGGAACGATATCGCTCGGTTTTGTGCTCAGATCGGTCGCGACCATCGCATCAGGCCGCCGTGGGAAAGTGGCCTCGGATTTCATTGAAGAATGCGAGACATTTCGCGGTTGGGGCGCGGCGGTGCGCTGCGAGGTCAACGTCAATGTACTCCGTTTGCCCGGTCCAGTCGACCCTGTCGTGAAGATAAGCAAAGCACAGAAGACGAACGATAAGAAAACGCGCCTCTGAACCGTGCCTCCACAACCCACTGGCTCAACCCGCAATCATGAACATACAACTCATTAATCTTCTGCGCATACAACAAAGATCGCTCCTGCGAGCTCTTCCGCGTTGCCACGTCCGAGGAGATCAACGCCGACGGATGAAGCGCGATAATCTTCCGCCGCGGGGGTGGCATCTGAACCTGCGTCGGGAGCGACGGCAGCGGCGCCGATCCAGACGCAGGCGGCGTTGGGAGGGTCACCGACGCCGTAGGTGGGGAAGGCGATAACCTGTGGCTCTTGGTACTCGTACTGGTACTGGACGACCTCGTCAGGGATTTACTCGGCGACGGTGTTCGTGGGAGGGACGAAAAGCGCTTCAACCTCGCCTTGAAGCTCTTCGGCGGGGGATTGGGTCCTCCGCTCGAGCCAACAGAAACACCGTCCTGCGAAGGGGGTGAGTACGACTCCCACGAAACACGGTCTTGTGACATGTGTCCCTCGGACGAAGGCGAAGCGTTCAGTTCCCGATTGATATACTGCCAGTCCTCGCCAGAGTGCTCCGGGAGACTCTCCATGCGCGGGGGCGGGGCGGGTATGATCATGGGAGAGGTCACAGCGCTGCTGCTTGCGATGGTTGGACTTTTACTGCCATCGCTTACTAAGCCGTCTATTGTTCTTGTTCTTGTGGGATGCGCCGTAGTGGGACTGTAGTCCGAGGGGCTTGTTGAGGGCGTTGAGGAGATCACGGAGGGGGAGAAGGCCCCTTCGCGGCGATGGAGAGTTCTAGAAAAACATAATTGGGACGATAAATCATTGAGCTAAGGTGACCACATACTCGTCGGCCGACTCGCTACCCGAGCTCGCGCTGGCATGATCAACTGGTCGCAGGGGCGAAATGGAACGAGACGATGGGGTGCTGGAATTGCCGCTGGAGCCGAGGACAGCGGAAACAGATGCAGGTAATTGGAGGGCCTGTTTCACCACGTCCAAATCACCCCTTCGTCGTGGGGGAGGGGAATGCAGTCGCGGCGGCCGTGGCGGCGGCGGGGTGGAAGGATCGATATTGAATATCGCGCGCGGGGGCGGTGGTAGTGGACCGGCGGTAGCATGTACACCTGTGGAAAATTCAATTCGCCATTAGGTTATTTTTCTTTTACCAACGGACCTGGTTGATAATGGAGATACGATGACAAAGGGAGCGGCGACGCGCCGCGGGGCTCGACGACTTGAAGTGCGGGGCTTCGGCGGTCAAAGGTGGAGTTTCCGACGCGCAGAGATGCGTCCGGCCCTAGATCGACGACAACAGGGGACGCGACAGGCACATGAATCTCCTTTGGTTGACCGATTTCAGGAGTGTAGACAGACTGAATGGAGAGGTCGGTGGATCGGCGTTGTAGTGCCTGCGGAGGGGAGGGGCTATCGGATGGGGTGCCGAGTACATTAGGCGTCCCTGCCCGGGACGCGTGTGGCTCCTGGAAGACGACGGGAAGGAGGGACTCGCTGGCTATTTGCAAACGAAGCTTTTTGGGGGGTTCCAGCGGGGCCGAAGTAGGCTGCGGTGGAACAGTACCCACGATTCCTACGTCGCGAGAAGGTTTGGACTTGAGAGTTTTAGTGGCTTCTGACGCGGATCGACTGTGGCCTTTGTCCTCCGGGTGGGGCATGGAGCGTGCGGCAGTGGGAGGCGCAGAGGTCGGAGGGGTGAATTCGTAGGATTTTGGTGCCGCGTCGGGGGGTGCGATGAGAGCAAGGCCCTCGAGGCGCGTGTCGAGCCCGCGGCGAGACCTAATGGATTTTGATGAATCTGCCTCGGGTACGGAGTCCATCTGGACAATTGCGAGACGGCGACGGTCTGCACCGCCCTCAGTAGGGACGCTTCCGCGGCGAGTGCTGGGTGGCTCTGGCTCGACCTCCTCGATGGAGTGGTCGGAGGTTCCGCCGGACGAGGAATAGTCGGAGGAGGAGGTGGAGTTTCCAGAGAGTGACCTGCGGTGTATTGGACGCGTTGTGTGCTGTGGAGGACGGTAGACCACGCCCTGGTCTGCGAGGGGGGACTGGTAGTAGGATGCAAGGAGGTCGGTCTCCTGGCGTCCGAGCTTTGGACGAGTGGGCACGGTGGAGGGGCCTGCCTCTGGGACGCGGAGAGCGGCGAGCATGGGTCGAGAGGAGGAGTCGGTAGTGGATTTATAGTCGGGCATGGTGGTAGTGCATAACAGCCAAATTTGGATTCAGCCGCGCGCAGTCCACGATCTTTGTTCCCGACCATCATTGCAACCCCCATACTCCCCCAATGGTCTCCCTGCCCGTACCCGTGGACTGCGCAAATTACATGCCCGCACACATACCTCTCGTCCGACGTTTTGCGTTTGAAACGAGATGTTTATAGGTGTACAGCAATAATGTATAGTGTTCCAACACTGTTCCAACGTATAATCCGATGTATAGTGTCCCCCGTCTGTGTAGGTATACCCCGTATGTGTAGAGGCAATTGGAGTTGAACAGATAAACACGTCTTCCAACTCAACTACCGTCGCGCCGAACAATTCCAAGCGCCTTTCCGACCTGGGATCACGCCCAAAGCCGACAGCGGAGGTAGCAACAAGTCGCAGTGCACACACGGCGGACATTGAATGCACGCAACAACCATCCGAAGGTTAAAAGGACTTTGAATGGTACAACGAGAGGAAAAAGCGGGGACCTCCCCGTTCCAAGTCGCGGACAGACGCTCCGTGTGTCACGACTCACGACGACTCTGATCACGCACCCGTGGAGGGAAGGGTGAGATTGAGAGCAACCGTGGCACCGGTGAAAGGAGCTATGACTCTGAAGGGAGGTGTATCCGTCGTGGTCTTTCGTGTCCTGGACGTCGACACTCTGACGTACCCTATTGCACGACCGTATTGCACGCCTCTATGGCACGATGTCGGTATTCTGCGGCTTCAGACCCCAGCGCGTTCTATTGGCCTCGGAAGGGCGATGTGAGAATATGTGTCGGGCTGGTCGGGACTTCATTGAAAGCTTCTGAATAGTCGGGTTTCATGTCGGAACCACGGAAGTAACAGTAGTGGGTATGTGGGGTGCAGGAAAGCAGTAGACGACGACAAGGGCAGGAGCGATGGTGAACGCTAAGGCGCGAAATGTCACCACGTGTCACTTTTGTTGCTTCCACCTTCCTCGTCCCACCAAACGCAAGCCCCTCGTACCTCGCGTCGCGCTTGTCTCGGAGGACAGCCACCATGTCTTCTCACTACTACGAAGTCGCGCTCTTTGGCGAATTCTTTTCCCGCGACCTAAAAAGTATCCTCAATCGCATAACGCTGCACTCGGAATCAGCCCAGAAAATGCACTCCCGCGAGATCCTATTCGAGCCCTTTGACGCGCAGCAGCAGCGCGACGCCGGCAACGACCCCGTCATCCTCCGCGCAAAGAAGGAGCTCACAGACCCCGACGCGGGCTGGGTTCTGTACTCGTATCTCAAGCCCGAGTCCGTGCGCGCACATCCAGAGGCCACCGTCCGTCCGTGGGCGACGTGTCAGGTCATCGGCGACGCCCTCAGCTTCGCAGCGACTCTGGGTTATGTTCGTCGGTCCCAGATTTACAAGCGCGGCTACCTCTTCCGCAGGGGACCGCTCGTTATTCAGGTGTGTGTCCCTCACAGTATTGTAATGAAGACGTGCACTCATGGCCCGCAGATGTTCCAGCAAGAGCAGGTCGATCCAAAAACCCAGCAGCCCATCTCCGCCCACGAAGACACTTTATGGGAGGTTGAAGTCAAAACCGCGTCCCCGACGCGCAACACCCAGGAAACGCCTCTCCGCATTTCCGTCAACGCCGTCGTACAGGTCCAGCTGCTCATGAAAGGATTGCTCGACCTCCGACGACAGGATCTCTGAGAAGATAACTACACAACCTCCGTGTCGGAATCGCCCCAATCCACCAGATCATCGTCGCCCGCCTGCTCATGTGGAGTCCAACTCGCGTCCCCACGCGCCTCGCGCATCAACTCCACCAATTGCGCTGGATCTAGGTCGACGCCGTCGTCCTCCGAATCTTGGATGCCCGCCTGTGCGTCTTCGTCCTCGTCATCGCTCCCCGAGTACCCGCCCAGCATCTCTAGCCCATTCCGCGCCCTCTCCTTGCCCTTCCCTTTCCCACCCTCGCCCTCGTCCCCACTGCTCCCATACCCACCCAACAACCCCGCGATCGCCTTCCCGCCCGCCTTGCGATCCAGCTTCCGCCTCTTCGGCGCCCTTCCGTCCCCCTCCTCGCCCCCATCCTCGGTCTGTGTCACCGCCCCCGCCGCATCCACCACCGTCCCGACAAACTCCTCCCATACCTCGATGGTTGGGAACTCAACAAACTCCTTGTGGCGTAAAAGCGCACTTATAGGCTGCGTGGGGTCGAGCCGGTAGTAGGGCTGCGCGCGCTGCTTGCGTGCGGCGCGGGCGAGGTCGATGCTCGCGGCTATGACGCAGTGCGGCGGGATTGAACGCTTCGGGGTCGGTGGGGTCGGGGCACGCGAGCGCGCGTACCCAGGCTGGGAAGGCGCCCTCTTTGCGCTCAGTGATGTGATGTTGCAGGATTTGGAGAAGGGACTTGTCGGCATCGAGCCTATTGCGGTGCGTGAGGAGCGTACGGGGTGGTTCGGGCACTTGGGAAGGGAGCGCGAGCGGGTTCGGCGAAGGATGGAATTTGAATTCAATAGTTAACAGCGCAGTTTCGTTTCTGCGGCAATTTAGTCTTTTGTACCTCGCTGCGAGAGAGATAAAATACAGACTTTGAATCCAAGAAGACTGGTTGATTTTATGGCGCTCCATGCCGGCGGGTAGAATGTCCATATCGATATCGCGGGCCTCGAGCTGCATACGGAGTACATCCCGCTTCGTCCTCCCACCCTGTTCATGCCTATGGCCCCCTCTTCCGCCCCTTCCCCTCCCGCGCCCACGTCCCCCGCCCTTGCCCCGGTATTTGAGCGGCTAGCCCCTGCCTGGAAGCGCCCCTTGGCAATCTCCCCGCCCCACTCGCCCACCTTCCTCCCCAAATCCTCCAAAAAAGCATAGTCGTTCATCATCGTGCCCCACCCATATCGATTCATTGGTACGTATGCAGCCCGATCGCGCTCGCCGCTGCACGCCGCGCGAGCCTTGTGTGTGGTCGAGCACGGGAGGAGAGCAGGTGCGCATGCTGCAGCGGGGACATGTGTAGATGGCGTAGCGGTGGTTGCAGACTGTACAGAGTGTCCGAGACGCAGTGCTGCTTTCTGCGAGAGGCCGCCATCGCAGGAGGCAAGAGAGAAATATCGCGTTCACGTGTCGCCTCGACGCGTCGGTAATGGCCTAATTAGCCGCTGAGGTTTTTGGGTATAATACAACTGGTAGTCTATCGATATATGTTGCAAACCCTCCTTCAGATATCATCCATGTCAAAGGAGATCTCCACCTTCTCACCAGGCTGGAACGCCGGCAAGCCTGTCCCGACATTAGCTCCGACTCCGCTCCAAGAAAAAAGCACACACCGAGATACGGGCAACTCGCACACCTGAACGCATCACCCAAGAAGCAGCTCCCACAGCTGCTCGTCGCCTTCGGGGCCGCCTTGGCCGCAGCGACCAACCGCGCCCGCTCGTCCTGCGACACCTCCAGCGCCCCGCCTTCCTGCGACCCGTCGAGCAGCACCACCTTGCCTGTGCGCGCCTCCTCCTCCTCCAGTTCACGCAGCCCGCACGAGCAGCCCTTGCACGCCTTCTTCCGCCGCGGCGCCCCCCTCTCAATGGGATCGCATGTCGGAACAGGCCGCTTGCGGTCGGCAGGGGTGAGCAGCGCCTCGGCGTCGATGCTCGGAGCAGTCGGCGCGCTGAGGGCCCACAACGCCTTCTTCGTCGCGGGGTCCGTCTTCTTGCGGTTCAGCAAGGGTAGGGAGGCAGCCGCGGCTTTTTTGAGGGGGAGTGCCGCGAGCTGTGCGGGCTTTTGCACAATCAGGGTACCGTCTGTTGACAGGGTGGTGAATCCCGCAAGTGTGAGCTCGGAGGGCAAGGCGGTGGATGCGGCGTCGTGCAAGTGGAGAGTGCCCAGCGGCTGGAGGCCCTCCCGTAGCTGCGACAGGAAACTTGCAGCCTTGGGCAGGAGATCCTGGTACTCGGACTCGGACAAGGTGACATGAACAGAAGAGTAGAAGGAGGGCTCGAGGACGGTCGCTGAAGTAATGTAAACAAAGGGAGGGCGGGGATTTGCGGGCAAGTACCTCCATCCACTAGCCTGTCGAGCATTTGTTTATCGACCTTTCTCGATGACTCCAAGTCCGAAATGAGGGACTGATATCGTCCATCCTGAGCCGTGCGGAGGGAGCCGATCGCGAGAGCAGGGCCTTTGGAAGGTGCGGCAGGAGGGGTTTGAGATGAATCGGTGTGGAAGGCGGGGGACATGGTGGGTGGAAGAGGGAGAGGAGTGGGTGTAAATACTTTGGGCTAAGTCAGCCGGATTAGATTTGCTGACTTGCGATTGGTCAAAGCCGATGAACCCGCTCCTCCGAAAGAACCGAACGGATCGCAACAGGCGTGTAATTTATCGTCCTTTCAATACACTACGAACGTTACAGTATACAACGCGAAGCCAAGGATGTTTCAAGAGAAGAGGTAAAAAAAAACCCGGCGAACAACAATAAGCGGCAGGTTCAAACGACGTCGAGGATCTAGCTCTGCGGGGGTTGCTGCTCGGTAGGTGCGCCCGGCGGTGGCATGTACGGCGGGACCATCACACCGTCGGGGTTGATGGGCGGCATGAGCGCGCCACGCACGCGGAAAAGCATCATGCGGTACCACTCGGGATCGACGTTCGCCTTTTCCTGCTCCGCCGTCACCTGCTGCAGATGCCCAATCTCCTTGAGCCACGCAACCCGCCAGTTGACGTTGCCGTTCTCGTCGAGCTCAATGTTTTCTTCAGGTGAAATCGGCATCGGTCCTGGGGGTGGCATCGGGAAGCGCATGTCCATCATGGGGAAGTTGGGGTTGAAGCTACGAGGACCGAATGAGTCCAGGACAAAGCAAGAACGGAATTCAGCGACGTACGGGAAGGGAGGGGGGGGACGCGGGGCGCCAGACTCGTCGAGCTGCGGCTGCGTGTACTGCGACTCGTCAAAGGAGCCATCGGGAGGCTGGTAATCGACATCATCGTCCTCTGACGAGCGACCCTTGCCCTTTGTCTTTTTCTTGCGGATGCGATGGACGCCAGTACGCGGGTCGACGTTATCATTGACGGTCCAGTACGATCCTTTCCCACGGTCGGTGAGGGGACGTGGCACCTTCTCAAAGCAGGGGTTCAAGGAGAGGTTGTGGCGGACAGAGTTCTGAGGATGACGGTCAGCAAGGAGCGGCAGAAGAGGGCAAATAGTTCTCGCCTTCCAGCCGTTGGGGCTGTCCTGAAATAGGGGAACTATGGGCAAGGAAAATGAGACAAGCTCAGCAGCAGCAAGAAGGCCAAAGACGTACACGAGACTCGATGGCATAGTAGATATCTTCGAGGAGGAGTTTCTGGTTTGGCGAGCCCTTGATGGCGTAGCTAAACACGAAAAGACAGACATGAACACACAAAAGCAGAAAGAAAGAAGATAACGAGTGGAACGCACCGAATCAAAGTGGAATAAGGGTAGAATGGCTTGCTGCCAGGAGGACCGTCACGGAGCGAGTCGAGGTTGATAGGGAGGCCGCCAGTGAGGTCGTTCTCGGGGGGATAGTAGTTTGCGCCCATATCCTGACCATCGGGGAGCATGGGAGGCATAGGAGGAGCAGACATTTCTTTGAGGTGGTGGTGGTGGGAGGAGAGGAGCGGCGGTTGGCCTGAATCAGGTGACACATCATTCTCACGCCTCGCTGTGCCCGCTACCCGTCCGTCGACGTCCAGCGGGCCCTTGAGAAGGGATGCAATGGGGAGCACATCGGCGAGAGCAAGCACAATAATGTTTTGGCTTGTCTTCTGTTGGAGCACTAAACCAACCAAGAGAAGACAAAAACACACAAACAAGCTACATACCTCAACAACACACTTCAACCAGCGGGGACACAAAGTTCTCGACCAGGGACTGCCGCCTCGTCTCTCACCGAAATATTCACGACCTGCGGGGACTGCCCACTCCACCTCGTCCAGAGGCGCATCACCGTCGACATCCATAGCTCATAAATCAAAGCATTTATTTATATTTTTCTATCCTGAGTACCTACTACTTACACCCTGCAAGACGTCAGTCTGCATCTGCAGTGTAAAAGGAACAGAAAGATACTCACCCATAAGCATACTCGACCTCGTCAACACCGGCACCCGAAGTGAATCCCGTCTGCTCCCGCGGCATGGGCCCCAGCTCGACCTCGTCTTCCTCCTCATCGAGATCCACCGCAACCGCGTCGTCCAACCCAAACGGCAGCACCGGTCGCAGTCCCCCGCCCTGACTCGAACGTCGCCCACCGGCGGGTGACTTGGGCAGCGCCGCCATCGTCTTGGGGCTCATGTGCTGCAGTCTTCCCTTAGTTCACCTCTTGACAGCAACGACCACCGTACGCACCTCCCAGTTGTTCAAGTTCTCATCAACAACCTCCGGGTCGTCGCGATTCGGATCCAACCGCGCGTCGTCCCCAAGGTCCCCGATCGACGCGATACTCTCACTATCGCTAATCCCATCCCCAATATCTGCCGCAAACGCCGGCAGCCGGTGCCACGCGGACGTCCCCCCGAACAGCGGCCCGTCCGTTTGCTCCTCCGACCACCCAAGGTCCGATAGATACTCCTCGTACTCCTCCTCGAACGCGAAATCCTCGGTGATGTACGGCAGGAAGAGCGACGTATCCGGTGCTTGTGAACGTGACGGCGGGAAGACGTCCGCGTCGACCAGGTTGGGCGTCCCCACGGGACGGATGAGCCCGAGCTCGGGGCCGGGGTACAGCCCTTCGAGGTGGTGCGACATGCTCCCCGACCGTCGATGCATCGGCCCGTGGTTCAGCGTTGCTGTCGGCCCGTATCGTCTGTTGTTGTCTGCAGAGGGATGAGGCGACGCTCATTGGTAATTTTGAGTACTTACAAAACTTGACCAAATGCCGCAATGCATGTTCTTGTGCCTGCGGCGGATTATCGCAAAAACAATGAACGTATATGGCTTGAATCCGTACCTGTGCATCCGATGCATCATCGACCTCCGTTCCGGTAAGCCACTCGTCACGCAAATCTGGCCGGCAATTCAGGTATATCGAAGTAATGACCTTCATGTTGGCTGCAAAGGACATTAAGGCTAAACATAATCAAGTAGAATCAACGCACTTTGCCGCCATTTCCGTCCACAAAACGGTACTTGACTCTTGATCAGTTTCAATATATGTAGCTGGAACATCGGGTGCTGGACTTTGAGAGCTCTCTTCAACACTGGCTGCGCACATAACCACAACTCAGCTTCCAACGGAACAGAACGGAGGGGGCAATATTACCGAACTCTTGTACTGGATCAACATCCATATACGATGTGACCTATTCTTCGACAGTTTTTGCATAATCTTCGCAAAATTTATCGTCGAGAAGAAATTGCGCCACGAGTATTCAGTGACCATGTCCACCTCCTCCTCGTGTTTCTCTCCGTTAGGCAAAATGCGTGTCTTGACCACCGTATGGCGTGGTCGTGGTGGCGGTGGGCGCTGCTCGTCAGCGGACCCCATTGGCTGCGGCGGCGAAGCCTTGCGGAAGTTGAGCATGCAGTAACGGAAGAAGCTGAAAGAAATCAGCGAGGCGATGAAGAAAGGGAAGCAAGTCATACTTGTTGTCGGGCGAGTCGGCCTTGGAGATGACGATCAAGGAGAGGTCCTGCAGGGAAAACATCTTCAGGATGAGGAGCAGGCAGTTGGTGTCCAGAAGATGTTGGCCCAGGTGGTGGAACTTCATAATATCTTCGAACGACATAATTAGAGAGCTAGGACGTCGATGAAATGGAGATGCGCTGACGGGACACCTTGAACCACTTCAAAATCAGTAGCAGAATCGCTGATACAGCTTTAGAGGTGATTTCACGGTGTCGTGTCACGTCGATTTCGTCCGACGTCGGCGGGGGAGGGGGCTCCTGGGCTGTTTGACAATACTGAGCTCGCTGCCTTTGGTTGCACGATAAGGAAATTATATTTACGCGACGCGACGCCAGGTGGAAATACATTCGACCCTGATGATTGGGGAGGCTGCATGTTTGTGCTGGCGGACACGGTCGCCAGGAGTAATTTGAGCAGTACCAGTACCCAGCCGGATAATACAGGCAGAACCGCGCTCTGAGTGGTTGTTGGAGCGTGTTTCAAACGATAAAAAGGTCTTACATATATCTGCTCGACTCTCTTGAGTCGCATAAGGTCCTCCCGCCGCACTTTTGCTTTTGCTTTCTCATCGGGCGTCTTGCCTTCCTCGATGGCTTTGGTGGCCTCGGCGATCTTTGCGTCCAGAAGCGCAATGTCCGGTAGCGGTTCGGCGGCGTCGGGATCCTACAACACATTCAAGATGGGGAAGAATCTTCCCAAGGGGAATCGCCCACCTTTGAAATAAACGTCGACGACTCAAACTGCCCCTCCGAGCCCGGCATATGCTCCAAGCCGCTCTCCGCGGTCATGCAATCCTCTCTCGTTCGCCACATCTGCGACAGCGCCAAGCTTACGTGCATATGTCTGTTATACAGCCGATCGGCCTCGTCCACCGCGAACGGCACAAGCCGTGCATCTTTATCGAACCGATTGCGCGAGAAGGGGAACAAGAACGGCCGTGTTTGGTCCGTCTGGTACTGCTGCTTCTTCGGCTTTGGGGATGGCGGCGGCGGGGTCGGCGCGGGGGTCGCGGGTTGCGGGTTGGGCCGATGTCCGCCGGGCTGTTGCTGCGGGGGGAACGGATGTGGCCCGCCATGGTGTAGGCTCGTGTCCGAGTCGTCGTGGTGGTAATGATGGCGGATGGGAATGGGGGAGTAGGCCTGGGCTAATCGCGACGTGGTAATCGGGATCGGCTTGGGGGCGGCGATCTCTAAAAGGGGTGGGGCGGACGGCGACTGCGCCGGGGGTGTGAACGTGGGGTACTTGACGGAGGTTTCCTGGCGAAAGGTCTCGATGTCGATCGGGGTCGACTTGATAGTCGCCTCGCCTGTTGAACATCTGAGCTGCGGGATCAAGATGAAGAATACATCACTACCTCCTTCAGCGGCTGTCTGAAGCCCAGCCAGCTCTCGGGCCAGTTTCTTGACACGAGCGTGATCGTGAACACCACCACAGCATGAAAGCAGGGTCTTCCATAACACCAGCAGGAGCTGCGGAAGACGGGTAAAACGGGCATGCTAATTGGGGAAACTATTAATTACCTTCTTGACCGGGTAACCTCGCGCGCTCTTGTCCCGCAGGCCAGAAACGACGGTGAATAGATAGACGGGGAGCGGCGGGTCAAAGCTCACTGCATGTTAATCATCAGCGGCATTTAGACATGATTACCACCCACGACTCACTTAATTCATCGGCCAAGTCATCGTAGGGCTTCAAGACTTCGACCAGATGGTACAGAATTCCGAGATATACGGATATTTCTGTCGTGACCTCCTCAATAAAATCTGCTTTTATCGCAGCCGATATATGAAAATGGTCGGCCTCAGCATCCGAGAGGCCACTATAAGATTCACGGTTATTTATCCAATGTGGCACGAGAGGAAGACTGATACCATAGGAAATCGTGTTTAGAGCTTGCAATTTTGAGTGCTTCTATAATGGTACTGAGACCATTGGCAGACCGTACAATCTTGCAGTTGTCAATTATCCAGTGCAGTTGCTGCTCGGGTGACCCAGTTTCCGCAAACGTCCCTGGTTACGATTGAATACACGGCACATTGCGATCAAGTGGGTTATTGCTTGCGCACCCTGTACGATGTAAAAGAGTCGACGCGCATTAGTGAAGCGGATTTCGGCATTTCGGTGCTCCAAGCTCTCGAGGAGGACCTCGACGTGTGCTTTACGCGCCGCAAGAGTACTCGTTGTCCATTCTGGGACTGGTATTATGTACATGCATTTAATGAAGCGTGCTAGCGACGCACCACCCGCGAACGAGCCCTCCCAGGCCTTGAGGTTTTCGGCGACCTGCGGCATCTCGACATACGAGTAGAATTCTTCGATCTCATTCATGACGGTGTCCTCGTCGGCGTATTTGTAGTCGTACCACCATTGCTATCGCGCAATGTCACGTCGGTGCGCGTGATATGGGGAAAGAACGCACCTTGTCCTTTGGCATGCTTGCGACCATTTGTTTGAGCTGGCCGAGGGAAATGGAGTCAATGCCGCCGGCTGGATTCCCTGCATTCTGTCCGGTGTCCTGGGGCTGGCCGTTGCTGAAGAAGGAGGGCATCTGGGTAAAGGACATGGCGCGTCTTCGACTCGGAGGTGTTGTTTGGCAGCAGCGGGGGAGAGTAACTTCCCACGCCAATGTTGGTCAACGCGTCTCTCGCGCGGTGTCCATCTGGATGGACATACTGCGTCTGGATGGACATACACACGTGTACATGAACAATGCGGCTTGTCAGGGTTTGAGACATCTTCTCACTCCCGGTGGGCGTCATATATTGCAGGCGATGAGTACAGCGATGAGTGTGCGATATAGCTCTGTACTGCGTTACAGCGGCGCGGCGCAGCCTGCTACACGCCTCCAAGTGTGCGGGACACGGCAGCTGCAGGAATAAATAAATTGGCATTAAAAAAGGGTGTGACTCGGTTAGGGTGAAAAAATGTGTCAAGTTTGTGGGACAAAAAGGGTGATTTTCTGTTCTCGGACTCCCAAGTTTCTCTCTCTCAGGTGGATCGACCGTTGTCGGCGTTCCTCTGTGCCCACCCCGACGACCAGCGTAGACTGACGAGAGCGCCTCCAGCTCTGTTCCGGTATCCCGCAGAGACCCCCTCCTCTGCCTGCTCCCTCTCCAGGGCACCAAAAAGGCACGCCTTCGCTGTGCGTTTGCCATCCCTGCCACTCTCCGAAGTCCACTGCTATCGTCCCCCCACCCTTAACGAACCCTCTTACGACCAACCCGCCCGAGCCACCTCTTTTTTACCCAGAAAAGAGCGCTCTCCGAGCACCGCAGTCGAGCCACGTACTTGCGTGGCCTCCGCTGCCTGCTCTCCTATACCAAAGCAGATGCCAGTTCCCGTACCCCGTATCTCAAAGCAGTCCGCACATCCCGTACTCAAGAAAAACTCCGCTGGCCCAAATCCCTTTCAGAGTCTGACCTGCTCCCTCCCCGTGTCCCCGCCCGGGCCACCGCCCTCCTTCGGCACCCGCGAGGAGTGGATCAACTCGCTCCCTACTTGGCGCAGGACAAAGCCTCGTCGCATCTGGGAGGAGGACTCCCGCCTCGCGGGTCGCCGCGCAGAGCAGGATTTTTACGCTGGGTTGGCAGCCGCGCACCCAAACGCGCCTGCTATTAAAGGAGCCCGCGCTGAAGCGTGTATTCCGCCCTTGTATACCCTCCTCCGCACAGACTTGCCCCTGGGCTCCGACGGTGACGCAGACGACGAGATGAGCTCCGATTACTCGGCTTTGGACCGAGTTCACTGCGACAACGACAGCCAGTGGAGCACAAGCTCCCTCGGCATGGACATCGATTACCAGTCCCAGCTTGACATCAGCACCTCTTCCCCCACCTCGGATCTCGCAAACTACGAGGACCAGTTCTATGAGCGTGGCGCATTCACCCCGGTGTTCGAAGACCAGTCTCCCGGTGTCTACAGCGGTCCTGATGTCGGATCCAGCCCCGTGGGGCCCGTCACCCCCGTTCGGCGAGTTTGTCGATCGTGCCGTCGCCGCCGACTCGTACGCGCCATATGGCGAGTCCCTGTCAGCAAAGTCCCAGGCCGCCCAACAGGAGTATCACAGCTCTGGTCCCCAGTCTTACGACGACAACGCAGAGTTCCATCCGTACATCCCCGCGGGTCGTCCAAAGGAGGACGTCGCGGCCCCTGTACCCGAGGTTGTTACGCCTAGCGCCACCTCTGGCTACCGGAAACTCGCCGAGCCGCTCTCTGATTGGGTTGCCAACTACATTTGGAAGGCTTGCTCTACTGGATTTAGCTTGCCATCGGCATTTCTCCTCGTATGTTACTTCTTCTGCCTCTCATCTCCGTGTACTTAAACATCTGTCTTAGCGGTTCTGCCGTCCAACAGCGTTCGAGTTTCCCGCCTACCTACTTGGCGAGCGCGGTTCACTCGCTCCTCCTGTCGACCCTCCTTCAGCCGTCGGCGGTATTTTTGGCCATATGGTACATCGTCCGGTTGCCCGTGTATTTCGATGCCGCTCCGCTCAGCGCCGATTACGTCAAAGAGCTGCGTTTTAGAGCGGCACTGCTTGGCAATACCCTTGACCAGGATGCCAACGAAGCTAGCGCTCCTTTCAGGCTCATCGTGCTTGGATGCATGCTCGCCAACAAGTGGTTGGACGATCATACATTCTCCAACAAAACCTGGTATGTTTCCCTCGCTTTTGCTACGTCTAAATATGAAACTGACTCGCGTTTTTTCCATCAGGCATACGATTTCGAATGTTCCCATCCAGACGCTGAACAAGCTCGAGTCACTCGCGTTGGACATTTTCGCTTACGACCTCTCTGTTCCATCTTCGGATTGGTCGCAGTGGCTCTCGCACCTCGTGTCATACCACCAGCTTTCTTCCTCCCCTTCGCACCCGCAGCCGATCTCGCGTCCGTCGACCAACCCGCATGCAATCGTTCGCAAAGCGCTGGATGAGATCATACAGGCGCCGGCGGCATGCAACTTTAGCTCCTCCAGCCCCCAACCTGTCTTCATCGGGCTAGAGGAGCGCAGGAGAGAGCGAATGGAGAAGGAGCAGGCACGATCTGTTGATGTTCTCGAGATTGATCTCGATGAGGACGGCCCGTTGCGCGAGGAGTATCTCCCGAAGCGTCGCATTAGTGCCGCGGGATCTACCCGCAGCTTCAATTCTCACGAGGCGCCTCCGCCCCGCGCTGCCGTGGACAACTCGCAGAACTGGCAGGGCCACCACAAGGTCATCGACAAGTCCTTGCCCCCGCCGGCGAGGTGGAGCCCCGCTGCTGACGAACCCATCCTCCGGGAGAGAAACAGGGCCAGTGGCCAATATGTTGCTGTGCAGCCTCCTCTCCTCCCGTCCATGATTCCGTACCAAATGGCGCCCAGCTACCACCCTGCCCACGAGCTCGGATATCCGAACCAGAATTGGCCCCCGGGTGGCACGTACGTCGCCGTCAAACCGCAGCCCATGATGGGCTACGTGTTCGACGCGCCTCCGCTGCATGTCGCCCACCCGCCGTACACCGCCTATCCGTTTGTTCCGTCTCTAGCATTGTCTCATTCCCGCTCGCAATCACTTTCTTACGATCAAGATAATTCACACTCGCGTAACCGTTTGCGCTCCTCCTCGCAGTCGCAGTTCGAATCCCACTGCCACGATATCCACATGTCTGGCGAGCTCGCACCTTCCAATGAGGTCGATGCGCGCTGGGCAGCCCCCGTGCACTACGGATATCCCGCACCGGCATTCGCTGGCCACCCTGGCCATAATATGCAGCCCGCCTGGCTCAGAACGTGAGCGGTGTCGCCCCATGGAGCATCTTGCGCCTCCGGCTCCCACATAGATCAACACTTCGTCCCCCCCACCTATAATACTTTGGCCGACGCCATCGGTGGCGCGCTTCCGCGCTCCTGGTCCCGTTCACCCCCCACCCAGTTCTCGGCCCCAACTGTACTATTGCTGCACCTGTGAATATCCGCTCGACTGTCTCTTCTCATTCGTCTCGTTCGTACTGGGCCTCCCAAACTCCACGACATATCCATCCTGTCCTAGGGATGAAAGCCCTTGTTACATGAAGCCCCCATTATCGATCATCCCCTCCTCGTTTTTACTCGGCACGGGTCATTCCTTTGCCGCTGCTGCGGCGTTTGGCTGGCCTTTGTTGATTTGCACATGGACTTACAAACAACGAGCACTGCTTCACCGCGCACACGTCGTGCGGTTCTATCTGCCTCATCCTTCGTGTCTGGTATTTATACACACATCACCTTCCCCAATCCGCCCACCGCCTCTTGTCCCTTCTCCTTCATTGTCTGCGTTTTTTTTACTACACGGCCCCAACGGGGCCACCAAAAAAAAGCGCATAATTTCTTAAACCCAAAAACAACTTTTTCCCTACTTTGTTTCGATTTGCTTTACGTACCCGCCTACCTCCTACCTGTTCCACCACCTGTACCTCCCTCCCACCGTTCCCTAAACCCCGCACCCCCTGTCATTTCTCCCTCTCTCCTCCTCCCACCACCTTTTTTAGGTAAGTAGTTATGCATGTCTTCTGGGTCATGAATGCGATGATATTCTGTATCCCACAAATTTGGTGCGATGAGTGCTTTGTCTACCTTTGTCTACCCGGTAAGAACTCAAACTCTAACCGCGCCAGGGCGGCGTGATTCGGTGGGATTCTGTCAGCGTCAAGCTTTGGCACACCTCAGCTTTGGGTTCAAGCGCAAATAGAGCCGCAATGAGAAACGGGTAATATCGGTCCAAGTTTTGATACATTCTATCGGTTTGAATACATGGCTGCTATTTCTCCCACTCAGATCTTGACAACGATAAATGGAACCTCCACATCCTCATCAGTCTCATCCGACACCATAACCTCGACGATGAGATGGTGAACGTGCGGTGGAATCGCCTTTTTGCTGACAGATTCGACCAATTTGCTGAACTTCATCGGTAGCCTTTCCTCGCTCTGAGAGATAATGAGCCCGCGATTTGGGTGAAACCGCCGAAGAAATCACTGACCTTTTTCTTGCCGATGAAGGAACTCCACAACATGCTAACACCCTGGCTGACCATGGTTATGTCGAGCTTGTGATTGGTCTGGAACCAGTTCACGATCTCTTGCAGCGTGGGGTCGTTGGTAAACTCAAAGCGATCCCACAGGGTCCACTCGGTTGTTCCGTACTTGAGCTTGGCGGCGGCGATGGGCTCCGAGAAGCCAAACCAAGGGAGGGCAAGATTGAGGAATCCGTTCTTGTACTCCTCGAGTTTGGTCTTGCCATCGATGAGCTGTGAAAAAAAACTTGCGTTAACCGCAGCGTGCTACGAGTATGAAGGCAGGTCACCTTGTAGAGCTCAAGGCAAACTAAGCCAGCCACGAGGGCAGTGGTGGTCGCAATAGCAGGGATGATCTTTCCAGCGATCTGCTTGGTGGTGTGGCGATCAGCAGTGGCGATGCTGTAGTTGGTCGCTCGAAGGTTCGACGCGGCTGTAATGAAATCGATATGGTGATTGGTATCATCGTCTTTCTCGAAGTCGACGGGATTCAGACGATATCCAGCCAAAGACGAAGGTGCGGGGAGCTTGGCGGAAAGGTCCGGGTCGATGTCCTCTGCGAACGAGGGTTACGACGCAGATTTAGGGAGGGAAAAAACTTTACCTCCACCGCCGGCCTGAGGAACAGGCTCGTTCTCATTGATCTGGATTTTGACTCCACTCTTGGGGGTGAATTCTGGAACGATGACGGAATCCGCAACTTTGCGGAATATCGCGGGGTCAGTTTCTCCACGGAGACCGTAGTTGAAGGCATGCAGATTGGCCGCGGCGATGATATATTGCAAATGGAGAGGCTGAAAAGGGGGATTCAGTATGGAGGTGAGACACATTATAAGACGGGCGCATACATCACTAGAGTTGAACACCAACGGGTCGGGTGCGCGCTTGGGCCCACTCCAGAAGGGTTGGCCGGTACTCGTCGTCGCGTCCTTGGGCAGGCTGAACAAGAGCTGTTTGATTTCATTGGCATATTTTTCCTCAAACTGCAACCGGGCCCAGATGATGCACTCCTCGAATGTCAGCGGCTTATTCGTGACCAGGTAGGACATAATCTGTTCAGTTTGCTCTTTTTGCTGACCGGAATACTTCAGAGTGCTTTCGAGGTAGTTTGGCTCGGACAGATAGGCATTGACGGCCTGGGCAGGTTTAACGAAGAAGTCGTCGAAATTCGCTCGACTCCACTGTATCGGCTATGAGAGACAGTACAGGGTGGACACGAAAGCGAACGAACCTCGATAGTGTGATGGATGGCATTCGGGAAGTTCTTCAACGTACACGACGGCGTTTCCTTCTCAGGTGGGTCCTGAGATGAAGCGTAGGATTCCGTCACGTGAGGAACAACAACCTGAACATTGCCCTTTGTGCCCAGGGTACCGGATTCGAGCAGAGGCTTTCTGTAAAAGACGCATCGCTGGTCCATATACAAGCCTGTTTATCATATCTCAACCAAAAGAACAAGAAAAAGTGGCGAATTACTCACGAGCCTTCACGTTGTCCAACGCGTTTGTGACACCATCGATACTTTGGAAGAACTCCTCGGTGTATATATCTAAGTAAATGAGTACCAGTCGGGCAGAATGAAGATAATGCTGACCCTCAGTGGCCGGGCCCACCGCATCCTGTCTAGCCACGATCTTCCCCTTGAGGTCCGGGTTCATCTCTGTGACCGCGACAGCAGCAACCTCGGCCTTGAAGTGGCCCAAGTCCTTCGACCGGAATAAGAATTGCCGATTCAAGTTACTCTTCTCGATGGTATCAAGGTCCGTTACTTCGATGCGCCCCTGGGGGCCGGATGCGAGGCCCATCATACTCCAGTTCTTCAGCATCTCGCAACCGATGGCACCCGATCCAACGAGGAACTGTCGGTGGTTGGCGACCTTGTCGTGGAATGTTTTGCCAAAGACCGCGATCAGAGCGTCGTAGCGAGAGCCGGTGGGCTGGCAATCCTGCTCGGAGGGCAAGGTCGTAGGAAGGGATTCTAAGGAATCGAAGTATAGATGTTGGATCATCGGATGGAATTTGGCAGAGCAGGCCTTGAGCACCTCCTGCGCCACGAAACCTCCGATAACCGCGACCACTGGGGCCACATCACCAGTTGCTTGATATGCAAGCTCGGTTACGACCTTCTCGTCAATTTCCGAATCAAGTTTCTTCGCCAGAGCCACAACTGTGGCCGCATCTTCACTGTTTCTGGGACGCGGCAAACGCTTGCGTTGCGCTTGGAACTCGGAAAGTGCTTGGAAACCTGCGTGCAAGGTTGCTGGCCTATCAAACTTGGCGTAGTCGGTAATGAAGTATTCGGGTGATTTGAGCGAGTCCGATAGAGATTTCTGCAGCCCTGTAAATGCATTGTATAGAATAAGATACATAACGCACAAATTCGATGATTTTGGGCATTTTCACTTGTGTGAAGATCCCCCCAGCCTTGTAAGTCTGCAGATTGGTGGTATCGCCGATGGTAAAGGTATAGGGTCCTTTGACAGAAACTTTCCGGGGTTCGCATCCATTCAACTCAGTCATTCCTTGAACCTCAGCGAACGTGACATAGTCGCCGTCCTCGAGGCCATGTCGCGTCTCGTCCAAGCAGGTCACCAAGCCATCGGCAGCCTAAGGGTGAAGTTTAGTATTGTAGAAATATAGGACGTCGATAATCAATTTACCTGGTCAACGGAAACGATCATCCCCGTCAACGGCTGCTCTCCAGTCGGGTCGACGCAAGTAAACTTCGGTCCGAAATCATTGAAAACAGAGCTGAGGAGGTTTTCAACAACCCGGAGAGATAGAGAACGCGCTGCGCACCCAAATAGTCCACGAGTTTCAGCAGCAATGAAGAAGACCCCATTCGTGTGAGTCCATGCATTGATCTCGAGCTGCTTGCTGTACGAGGTGTTGCATAGAACAACAGCCTACAGCCGGGTCAGTATCGGGGTTCCAACCCAGCTGGCCGCGCACCTGAAACCCTTGTATCAATTCCACGGCGATCTCTTGCCCAGCTGTACCTCCCAAATTCCGCACGGGAACGTAAGCGTTTAGTTCAGCGAGCCGGGGAACTGTGGCAGCAGCACGAGATTTGCCGATGTCGTCCTTCCGGAGGAAGAACTACAGCTCGAGTCAGACGGTGTCCTCATACGAAGTGTGGCAAACGAACTTGCGAGCTGAGGTCTTGGACGGTCACTGGCTCTGGATCGAAGATAGTGACCGACTTGACACCAGCCAAGACGATGTCCTTTGCTGTTCACAATATAATTCTGTGAGTAGATTACAGGCGGACGAGAGAGAGAACGTGCCAATCTCGACGCCGAGTCCCTGGGCGCCAACAATAAGGACGTTGGAGGCCGCCATCTTCTTCATCGCTGGATACATTCATGAGGGGAACTCTGAAACTACAGATGAATTGGATGACCTTCATGGCCAAGGACATATCTAAGAATCCAGTCAGCACCGGGACAACATCTCTGGACGCCGCATTTCTTACAATTGACGCGAGTATAGGCCCTCGTCAATGGTGGGTTCATCCACATCCATCTTCACGTCAGCCATTGTGTGTATTTCAGAGCGGTTAGAGGTTTGCTTTCGAGCAGGATGAGGGTAAGAGGTAGAGGTAGTGGCACCGCTATGAATCCTTGTCAATCACGGTACACGTGAGTGAACCTTCCGCCAGCTTCTAGCAAAATTTATGCCATTGGCGCCTCGTCCCAACGTATCGAGTCAGATTCGATTTCACGAGTATTAGAAGGATAGACTACAGGAAAACGCGTCTGAAATGTATAGTAAAGGTAGACGACGCGCGGTATAACTAACGCAATCCGGCGCTATGTACTATATTAACACGGTCAAGTTGTCGGTGGCCCAGCTGAATGGCTTTACTTTCGCAGATAGCGGATAAAGCAGGCGAGAAGTACACTCTTCCGCTATAGTTGCGAGGACATCCGCAGCAGTGGGACGCACCACGCTCGGGGCACTCGTGCGTGGGGCCGAGTTGAACTGAATGGCCTGAGGTGAAAGTGGGGTCACACCTGTGCCCCAGCAGAGCATGGTGGATAGGGTTTCCAAGAATGGGAGCTGAATTGGATGGACATGAGTTCTGTGACTCTGCCGCGGAAGCGAGAACGCTTGCGCATGGGCGAATGCTATCAGATCCGCCGAGCTGCGAAGGTATGTCTGGCCGGTGCGGGAGTAATAAAACTCGGCATAATAGCCAAGGTGGCCTAACCAGTCCAAGTACACTCCCCGGTTCTCGGCCAAGTCGAAGACGTCCCAGTTCAAGGCTTGCAGCGCCGCCGTCTCGAACCCATCGACATGCAAATCCAAGATACCACACATGAGCTCCCTGTGAAATATCTGAGAAACGAAGTAGACGAGTGAAGGAAGGAAGGCGTACCACTCGAGATTCAGATTCCGCTGTTCATAGATCGCGACATTGGCGACGGCAATGCCAAGGGCAAAGACTCGAAGAAGAACGGTGGAAACATTCCCCAGAAAGTCGCGGGCGACGATTCCGTTCGGGAACAGTCTCCTCAGATGGTAGAAACTTTGCACCAATGACGGAGGTGGCGAGTCGTCCGGCATCTTGCCTATGCTTTCTATGGTGCAGCACAGTTTAAAGACAATGTCCATGTATGTGTCGTAGTTCTCGTGTTTGAACCTTGAAAGTGAAATGAGCATGTATGTGGCGGGGGAGAACAAAGGTGGAATTGCTTACTGCTCAGGTGTCATTGAAGGCGCAACAAGCATGAAGAGGTAGTCGAAGGTGAATTGGCTTGTAGCCCAAGGGGACCATTGAGGGCACCTGGGTGAAAAGTCGATCGGCGGTGTGTCGCTGTCTGGGTATGGTGAAACGACGGTCGCCTGGAAGTATTTGATAAGGTTGGGAGTGAGAGGTAGGTCGACCTCTTCATTGGCTCGGGAATTCAGGTCGGTGCCACCGTAGCTCGTCTTTGCACGGCCAAGATTTGTGCTCGTAGTATCGTCAAACACTGGAGGCGGTAGAGCCTCCGCCGGCGGGGATGAGAACATAAGTCGACGAGCGAGGTGGCGCGACGGTTCAAGAGAGGGATGTGGGACAAGAATATGAGGGAGAGCAAGAGGGTGGTCGCGTTAAAAGCAGACCCGTTTGCGCTTTGGCAAGTGGCTCAGACAAAGAAAGAGCCATCAACACGCACTGCCTGAGCTCGACCTTGCAGCCTGGCTGCCTTTGTCCGCTGTGGCCACGGTCGTTGATGGCCCCAAAAGGAAAGTCACATCGCGAATCAAGACATACATTGATTACATACACAAAAAGTACAATCACTTCCGATAGAACTGGAGAACGGTCAGTCAGGGAAATGAAAAGCCGCGGAGAAAAAGCAACGCACATTCCGCCTAAAGTTGAACCATAAAGATAGACAGCCACGGTCGAAACTGCTACGGAAACCTCTGCATCGGGGTTGGTCAACAATGTCGCATAGAGAAGGATGACTTGCCTTTTATGCGAAAACTCCCACTCGCGGTTGACGATTCGGAAAGCGATGTCTTCATAGGGAGGACCGGCACTGAAATGAAGCAGGACCGTCTCATCATTGCCCTCCTCTTTGACGATCTTGTAAGTCGGCGCCTTCGTTTTGTCGATGAGGTCCGGATAGAAAATATTGAACTGAGAGGTAAATGAGTTGCTGAATCAAGAAAGATGACGGTAAGCGAAACCTTGTATCCCTGCACGACTTTCGGGGGAGGGTTGTCCGTGCTGTACAGGTGTCAAAAAGTAGTCGAGGAGGCCGTGAACATAACTCACTCATAATGGGTCTGATTATACTTGTTCCATTCATAGCCAGTATGGACCCGGTTGAAGTACCGGGGCTTTCTAGGTCTGTACTTGTCTTCCCAATTGTACGACGTCGGATTTGCGATACTTTCTTCGAGGTTGAATAGCTCCTCCTCCTCGTCGAGATCCTTCTCGGCTTCCGCTCGATAGAGGGCTTCCGAAGCCAGGTCGGCCCCGCTTGCAGCCTCCTCGTCAGGAATCTCGACAACAGCTTGGGCAGCCTTCGGAACGAAGCGGGATGCAGCGACTGCGCGCCGTTGGGCAAGCTTTCAAGACAGATCAGAAAAGTATAAGCGGCAGTGGGACAATGAACCCACCAGGGCGCGGAGGTGCTCCTCTGCGGTCAGAATATCGATCTCGCGTTCCTCGGCCATCAGCTTCGTAATGTCGATGAGAGGAGGACTCATATCCCGATGATATTCTTCCATTTCTTCGGCGGGCGCTACTTCTTCCTGTTCGACGACATCCATCTCGACAGCAGGTTCTGTCCGTCCGGCCGCAAATCTCGCGACGCCAGCCAACAACTCCTCTTGGGCTTGCAGTGCTTCGTCCCTCTGCCGTTTACGAAGTTGCTCCAGACGATTGCGAACAACGACTTCGTGTAAAGTTTTCAGTTTAGCCTGAATACGCATGAGCCCCGAGTTCTGCAAAAATTGGGGGCGAGATCTCACTTTCGATTTCCATACGAGTAATTTCTTCAAGAGACCTTCCCAATAGTCGGTATCTACCGGCTCCCCACTGGTAAGTTTGTCTTGAATTTGTCGTTGGAGGGAAATGAGCTGCTCGTAGGTTTTTCCAGCCAGCAAGGCGGAGATATCGGCTTCGACTGCAGCCGCGGCCTCGGCTCCCATACGCTTGCTTGTTTTGATTCTCTCCAGACGATCTTTGCATATTACCATCATGTTCTGCTCGTTAGATAGTCAGACAGAGTTCATCCCGAAATGCGAAGATTGTGCACCGTCCAAAAATCGATGTTGGTGTTAGTTTGCTCCAGGGTCAAGTAACGCTCGATGTCCTCGTGAAGTTCTTCAACTTGATCCGCTGTAAGATTCTGGAGGAGAGTGAGTGCCGAAGCGATATCAGGACCAACACGCAGCTCACATCGAATATGTTATATGGCTCCTCGAGATCTATTTCCAACCCAGCATCTTCCTCCTCCACAGCATCCTCTTCCTTCTCCACTGGCGGGTTAACGTATTTGAGATTGAGGGCCAAAAAATCGATGGCTTTAGCCCGCTTCTCCTTGATGCGAATCGCCGCCCGTCGTCTTTCCTGCTCCAATTGAAAGTCGCCGTCCTTGGAAAGCCAACTCGACATTTGGGCAGACTCTTGAAGTCGGGACATGCGCAGCTCCTCCTCCTCCCTGAGGCGCTGGTCGACCTCTCTCTCCGCGCGCCGCTTATTCAACCGGTCAAGTTCTTCCTTTGCCTCTTCGCGCCGCAGGGCATCCCTTCTTTGCGAATCTGCCAACGACATTCCCTGTTTCCGTTCCTTTTCATTCTTTTTGTGCCATCGAAACTGCTGCCCGAGGTTGACGTCGTGGAAGGGGTTGTCGGTAGCACTGTATACGCTCAGTTCAGCGACTTGTCGAGCTTCTTCTTCCTCCTTGGCGCGTTTCTTTTCCGCCTTGCGTGCTTTCCGCTCCTCCGACTTGTCGCGTTTGCGCCTTGTAGGACAGAATGAGCCGCGCAATGGGTCGAGAACGAGCCACACTCACTTCTTTTCCTTCCGGTCGCCAACCCGGCTCCGACTTCTGTCTCGTTTCCGTCTTGAAGCGTCCCGATCGAGACTGCGACTGCGATGCCTCCTCTGTCTGTCACCCTCAGAGTCGTCTACTCGTCTGGACGAGTCCCTGGCGCTGTCGCGGGTTCGTTCGCGGTCACGATCATCGTACGTTCGGCGAGGTGAAGGAGAGCGAGAGTGTCTGCCCATAAGAGTGTTTGCGTATGTTGCCCAAAGCAGCTTCAAGCACTTTTCGATGAGCCTTCTCGGTCGGACTTGCTTTCTTGGTCGGACTCGAGTGTGGTCTACGCGACGTTTTATCCGACACATTCGAACGCAAGCTCAGCAGCAGGGAGGACCTGATGGCCACTATTCGTCGACCGAACGCCCCCATCGACCACCCCCAGGTTTCGCACCCCCCTTAGGGATGGCTACCCCGCGCCAGGTATTGAACCTCGCTTCTATCCAGGCAACGGTTAAGTAACGACCTCCCGAAGCTAACCCAATATCTCGATCAATACGTCGTCGGACAAGACACTGCGAAGAAGACGTTGGCTGTGGCGTGCGTGTAATCATAAGGCGCGAATTCTCAGCCTTATGCGATACAGTGCATTCAACCACTACCAACGACTGCAAATCTACAATGCTGCGAGAGACGCTCAGCGTGACGCATTTATGCACGGCCCCGAGGAAGATTGTGGGAGCTTCTACTTGCGTGGTACATCCCTTGAATGAACGGATTACCAGTTCACCCGGGAGTGTCGACGGCTCAGATTCGACCGTTGCGCAGATCTCAATTTACACGTCCACCACTTCCTCCTCCGCCAAGTCAGCTTTTTGACAAAAGTAACGTGTTGATAATGTACGTTTTGAGTCGAAAGCACTACTCCTGAGGCTTACTCACCTTCGCCAAGTGGCCCCACGGGAACTGGTAACTGTCTCTGCCACTAGAATGCGATTCTGGGAATGATTGTTCTTTGAGGCAAGACATTATTACTCCGAACCCTGGCTCGGGCGATCGACGTTCCCTTTTCAGTCAGCGATGCGACAGCATTCACTCAGGTACCGCCTTTACTCTGGTCCAGAACTACTCAATAACACCTTGCAGGCAGGATACGTTGGCGACGATGTCGACACTTGTATTTCGCGTTTGGCAAGTCTTGCCACTATTCTGGCTTGACGTCGATACTAAATCGTGCAGCACAGCTTAGTGTCGCCAACGGCGATGCCGTCCGTGCAGGGTCTCAATCATATCAATATTTCCTTCTTCAATTCTGATTTACTGGCAGCTGGGGCATCGTTTATCTGGACGAGATCGACAAGCTCGCCAGAAAGACCGGGACAGACGGCTCTCGTGATGTTGGTGGAGAAGGCGTCCAGCAGGCTCTCCTCCGTATGATGGAAGGCACCACAGTCACCGTGCAAGTGAAAGCCGACGGTGGAGGTAACCTGCTTTACTGTAACATGATTTTTTTTCTAAACACCCGAAAACAGCCAAGTCGGATACGACTGTACACATCGATACGACGAACATTCTTTTCGTTATGAGCGGCGCATTTGTTGGCTTGGATAACATTGTTCGGACGCGACAAGAGGCAGCTCGCGGAGTAAGCGAAGCAATTCGAAGTCACCTTTCTTTCCCCTGATGATCGTTTCAAGTCGATGGGCTTTTCCTCCAAGACTTACTTCACTCCGGCGAAAGCCTTGGACCACGCTGTGGAGCCCGGCGGTACGATTTCCCTCCCTTCCCATTTGATACGCCGAACTTACCGCGCTTCAAGACCTTGTAAAATACGGGTATGTTCCCAAGTGTCTTCATGTTGCCCATCTGAACATACCTCCCCGTCAGGTTTATACCGGAGTTTATCTCTCGTCTTCCTTCAATAGCTATCCTTTCGGCATTGACAGCATCCGACCTGCGGCGCATATTGACGGAAGTCAAATACTCTCTTGTCTCCCAATATACCGCCCAGTTCGCCAATACTGTAAGCTTAGACTCCTGATATTTCGCCAAATGTTTAATATATATAATCAGGGTGTCGAGATCAAGTTTTCCAGCGCGGCTATCGATGAGATTTGTTCCCAAGCTATCGAGAGAGGCGCTGGAGCGAGAGGCCTGAGGGCGATCATGGTTTGTCCCAATTGCGTCACTCGATCTTACTTCCTCAAGCCCCCCGCTTTTCTTCCCAGGAGAATGTCTTGTTGGATGCAATGTATAGTCTCCCGTAAGCCTTCAGAATACGAGTAAAACGTTTATGGTTAATTTTTTCATGCACAGTGGCTCGGATGTCCGACATGCACTCGTAACTGACGCTACCATTCGCGGCGAATCCCCCGTACAATGCTGGACCAAGAGCGAGAATTCAATTGTTGCTTTTTGGGAAACGTGGGCAGCGGAAGAGCGCAAATATCGAGAGAAGAAAGAAGACGCAACGAGGAAGGAGCGGCAACGGCAGGAGCAGCAGAAATGACGGATTTTCTACCACATTGTACTAATTATTCCAGCATATGTAAATCGCACAGTCATACAAAAGTTATTCATTGGTTCCCTGTGTGTGTTCTACTAAACTATCGCGTGGAGGTGAAGGGGAGGACGGTCAAAGTGGATGGGGGGGAGTGATTTACTCGCCACCAGCGTCGGCGTCGGCAGCAGGCGTAGTGTCCTCAGTACCCGTAGCCTGAGTCTCTCCTTCTTTGGCTTCTGCGGCATCCTCAGCCTTTGCCTCGGCGGCAGTCGTCGTCGGAGCGGTGCTGTCCTCCTCTGCGGGCGCCACGGTCTTGGCGTCGGCTGCCTTGCCTTCAGTGTCAGTTGGGGCAGCCGGGGCATCGGTGGGAGCAGCCGAAGAAAGAGTTGCGTTTTTCTTTTGTCCATCCTCGAATGCAGTCTTGAATTGGGCCGCATCTGGATCAAATACATGAAAACTGGAAAAAAAATGTAGTGTGAATGAGCCACTCACTGTCAGAGTTGGCAAATCGGATGGCAAGAGTCTCTGCGGTCGGGGGGCTCTCTGAGTAGTCTGCAGCGACTTTCCAAACCCAGGACCGATCGGAGCCGATGTTGGGTTGGAGGCGCATGTCAGAGGAAACTGGTTAACGGAGGGGCATCAGAAAGAGTCAAGAGGGTCATTCAAAACGAATTGGTACTTACTAACGTGGTTGGCGCAGACTTTGAGGGTCTTATCACGTCTCATCACCAGCCTGACTTTCTGCGTCTCCTTGTGCGCAAGCAGACGAACGTCCCCCGTGCCGCGCTCCTTCCATTCGGCGGCATCACCGTCGAATCGGAACAATTTGGCACGCCTGGAGTCGGAGTACCAGTTAGTGAGGGCTCAAAAAGGCGGGAGATCGCGCGTCGCAGCACACGCACATCTTGAAGAGCACGTCCTCATCCTCTTCATGGGTTTTCGTGTCAATCTGCTCGGTGAGTTTGATGACGGGCTCGAACTGCGGATCGACTTCCTCTTCCTGCTGCAGGGACGAGGATGGAACGAGTCAGATGTTGGTGGGAGCCGTGGAAGACGAGGAACGGCATGAAAAAAGAGATGCAATACATACCTTTGGGGCAAGAGGGTTCTCAGGTTCAGCCATGGTAGAGTTATATATGAGGGAGAGCTTGGATGGGAGAGGTCAAGGTCGAAGCAAGAAAGACGACACAGCCACACACCTCACCTTTCCATTTTCCTCGAATGTCTAGAATATTCACCGTCTGGCTCTCGCTCTTATGCCTCCTCCCCCCGCTCCTCTCTGCCCACCTAATTGACGTGGACGCCGGCCAGAAGGAATGTTTCTTCGAGGACTTGCATCAGCACGACAAGGTGCTTTCTCTCCCTCAACCACCTAAGTATGAATTTTCACCTCACGCGCCCTCCAGATGACGGTCACGTATCAGGTTGGTGGCGGGGGGCACCTCGACATCGATTTCTGGGTCCGTGCCTTCATCCACCAAGCGCTCTTGCAAAGACTGACACGAACACCAGCTTGCCGACCCCGAGAATCGCCTACTGGGCAAACAAATACGACAGTCCACCGGTACCATCTCCATAACGGCGGAGAAGGACGGACGACACGAATACTGCTTCTCCAACCAAATGAGCGCCATCGCTGACAAGATAGTCAGGTATGTGGGCCCAACCTCCTGCGTACGTGTTCCGACGCCGCTGCCCAGCTTCAACGTGCACGGAATAATTTATGTGGGCGAAGACGGTATGTTATTCCACCTTCCTATCCGTTTCGCACTTGACCCTTTTATCAGCGGACGTGGTTGCACCGATTGAGCGCGAAATCCGCACCCTGTCAAATGGACTGCAGTCGGTGAAAGACGAGCAGGAATATATCGTCGTACGGGAGAAAACGCACCGGAACACCGCCGAGTCCACAAACTCCCGCGTGAAATGGTGGTCTGTCGTCCAGGCCATAGTCTTGTTCTCGGTTGTTGGGTGGCAGGTATATTATTTAAAGGTGAGTCTTCGAACCTGCTGTTCTGAATCATGCCAACTCTTCCGGCCAGTCCTTCTTCGAAGTAAAACGTGTAATATAGGCCGAATACATGTCTTGACTGCTGCGTTTCACCAGTTCCGTGCGTGATAAAATATGGGCTGGGTATAATTGACACATGACAAAAGGGTTCTGCTGGACTGTGCATACGATACGATATAGGTAATGGAATAATGCATGGATGTGGAATGAGCGTCGGAAATATTGACGATAAAAAAGGACAGTTGTTACACATTACATTCTATAAACAAGAATATCTTCACCGCCAAGTTGGCCTAGGGCCTTTACTCAGGTCGGCACTGGCATTTGGATCGAAGGCGGGAGGAGCTAGCGCGGAAAGGTTCGCCATGAGCGTTGCTGATCCAGTTGAAGGCTTCGTGTTCTTCGACGACCCGACCTTCGTCAACGAGACGCGCTTGACGCGTTTGGCTGGGCTCGCCAGCAATACCCTTCTCATCTTGGGCGCGTCTCCATTGACGACTGGTGAAAGTTGCGGAATCATGCTTGACCGCCTTCGTCCCTTTTCATTCCGCAAGGGCCCAATCATAGACCGTCTCCTCCCGCTGCCACTCCTTCCTACGCTAGAGCCGCCATTTCCCGCCCTCGCCGGCGGCTGTCGCTCCCGAGACTTGGAGAGGTTCCCAGAGTTACTCCTGCTCATCCCGCCATCCAGCTGGTTCATGACGTCGGACAACGGGCGGTGGTAATGGGGTTTCTCGGGGCTGCTTCCACTTTCGTCGTCCTCCGCGAGGCTCCCCAGAGCAGAAGCTCTCTTCGCCTTGAGGAAGCTGGGATCTAAGCGACTCGGACGCGATCGTTTGGCACCACCAGCGCTAAGAGAGCCGTACGAACGTGAGGACGACGCGGCGCTCTCGCGCGTCGACGCCGGGAGGGACGACGAAAGGGAGTTGAGGCTAACACTATCATCAGTCCTCTCGTTCTCATCCTCCCATTCACTCTCCGAACCGCCAAGAGACGTACTCCTTTGCGATGCAGAAGGTGCATCGTTGAAAGAACTAGATGCAGACCACGATGAGGATGAGACGTCGGCGGGGATGACGGACACAGCATCTAAATCGCCCTGGCCAGCTTCGTCCCTCCATTGTACGTTCTTCCCAGCACCTTTCTTGTCCTTGTCCGAGACGCGTCTGTAAGGCTGCATACTCGAGCGCAACGACTTGCGCGGAGCGCGATAGGTCCGGCGCGGCGACCCGGCTGTGGTGTTGGCTATGGAGGTGTTGGACATCGACGGCTTGGACCCATACGAAGATGAACGTCTGGTGCTCGTTGTGGGCCTTGCAGATGGCTGCTGCAACGCTGCGGGCCCCGAGCTGATCCGGCGAGTGTACGTTGTCGAGTAACCCTTGAAGTCCTCCAAAGCCGCGATTCCTCGGTCGTTGGTGTACGCCTCGGTGGAATGGCCGACGAGCTTTGTGAACGCCTCATCGTTCTTCTCCTTCATCGTGCTCAGCAGTCCGGCAATCGTGCTGACACCGTCTCGCCCACCAGGCCCGCTCAGTGCGTTGGCCGCATCCCCGACTAAAACGGTGCATCTCCCGAGCATCCCAACCAGACCGACCAACACCTCGGCCATGTCCTGCACAGCTTCCTTCATTACATCCCGCTCTCCCTCCGCCTTGGCCCTCTCCATCTCCGCCTTGCTGCAGCGCGCGTCAAGTTTGACGTTGTCGGCACTAACATCGTCCAACTTGTCGGAGCGGCGCTCCGACAATGCCCGCATCGTAGCGTCGAACATGGCATTCGAATTGGACGACCGTTTCAGCCGGATGCTCAAGGACGAGTCGGGTTTGATAGCCTGCTCCTCTGGGGCAGCCAAGGCTTGCAAAAGTGCCTTCTCCGCCTCCAAATCGGCGGACAAGGAGGTTCTTCCATTGAGCTCCGTCAAGCGCGCGTGTATAGCGACCAGCTTGGTTTTCGCGACGGAGATCTTCCCAGAGCAGGCCGCGCCGTCGACGATCGACGCCTTGGTCTGCTCGACCTTGACCTTGACGTCGGCCTTGGCCCGGTCTACCTCTGCCAGCGCCTCCGCCTTCTTCCTCCGCACAATATCGCCCTCCGCATTGTTCTTCCCAGCAAGCTTGGCCTTCAACTCCTCAATCTCGGTGTTGAGTCTGTTGATAGCCTCGACGTATCGGCCGACATGTCTATCGACATTGACGACGTTTCGTGTCACGACTCGGGTCTTAATCTTTGTTGCTCGATCGGCGTAGACGAGTGTATTGTGGGTGTCGTCGAAATGGTTGGAGGTGGGTGCAACGCAGACAATCATGACAGTTTTGCAGTTACCACCGAGCGAGAACTTGAGGAGACGTGTAAGCTTGCTGTTACGATAGGGAATGTGGCGGACTGCGCCTCCACTCTCGCAGAGGGCATTGATGCAGTTTCCGAGGGCGAGGAGGGATTTGTTGATATTGGCACCTTCGACCATGCGCTGGCCCATGTTCGTGGTCGCGGCTGCGCGCTCGCTGCCGGCCAAATCTATTATAGAGAGGGTGGCCATGGTTCGCTGTTCGGAAAGGGAGGCGGTACGCGGGGATTGGGTGACATGGACCTGGAGAACGGCGTGTGAGCGCGAGCTAGTCGCGTTTGCGAGTGTCGGGCTTTGTGTCCTTCGCAAGTTTCCCTGCAATACGATCTCCTTGACCTCCTCTGCCGAGTTTGGCCTGAGTTCGGCGAGACCCGCGACTTTGACGGTCTTGTCCTCACGAATGGACAAACCACCGCGAGGAACGGGAGTATTCGGGTCGGAAAGGAGGTCGCGGATCTCCTCGTTGTATATTTCGAGAAATGTGACCATGACCTCGACGTTCCACTCGTCCCGGCGGTCCTCGATTCGCTGGAAGAGGTCGGCCATGGTGAGGTAGATGATGCCGGGGTCTGTTTCTGTGCCACTGATGGTGTGGGTCTTTCCACAGCCAGTTGCCTGTGGTAGGTACAGTTAGAGAGATGGAATAGTACAGACGGGCTCGAGACTGACGCCATAAGCGAAGACAGTGGCATTGTAGCCATCGAACAGACCCTGAAGCAGAGGACCAGCGGTTGCCTGGTAGACATCCTGCTGGCGGGCTTCGTTGTCGAAGACCCTGTCGAACATGAAACGTTTGTCTTTGTAGCGCTTGGTGCCGGGGGGCATGAAGCCGCGTTCCATAAAGGCCTTGGAACGGTCCTTTTCGTCGGGATCGAAAGTGAGGATGCGGTCGTCGACGATCTGAACGACATCGCGGAGGCAGGCGGTGCTTGCGAGGGCACGGGGGGTAGAGAGTGCGCCGTCGCCGCGGATTGTGGTGTCGTAGCTCGGCTCATGGGAGACGGGCAGCCTCCCAGGCGGTGGGTGGTCTTACGCGCACTGGGAAGGGTTAGACGGGCACTGGAACGGATTGAGTCTGTCGCACCTGCTACAGTGATTGAGCCCGCCGCGACCATTGTGGGAGGAGGTGGGTGGAGGTTGGGATGAGAGAGAGGTGGGACGACTTGGACCGGTGACCGAACTGTCTATGAAAACAAGTGTCGTCTCTATGAACGTTTTCCACTTCAGAGAGAGAACCGGTTTGTGGGAGGAGGTGGGAGTCTTCAACTTGAAGGCCAAACCGTGGGAACGTTGGCCAAACATCTTCCGATCAAACACCTTGTTGAGTTTGTGTCAGGTGATCGTGATCGCGCGTGACCAATCAAAATCGCGCACTGGTCCTCCTCGATGCCATCCATTGCTGTCCCCTCCCCAGCCGACTTTCATGTCCATCTGCGCCAGGGATCACTCGCAAAACTCGTTACTCCTCACGTTCGCAGGGGCGGCTTCGCACTCGCCTATGTCATGGTATCCGACAGTCTCTGTCGCCTGCTGCCTCTCATCTCGTCCAGCCAAACCTCAAACCGCCCATCACCACAACCGCCCAGGCCCTGGCGTACAAGGCTGAGCTCGAGGAAATTGACCCCACAGTCCAATATTTAATGACGCTGTATCTCTCTCCCGACCTCACGCCGGAAGAGATCGTAAAGGCCAAAGACGCAGGCATCGTAGGCGTCAAATCGTACCCGCGAGGCGTCACTACAAACTCGGATGGTGGAATCGAATCGTATGAAATGTACTATCCCGTTTTTGAAGCCATGCAGCGCGTAGATATGGTCTTGAATCTTCATGGTGAAGTACCCTCGGATGCCGCGACCGTAAGCCACCATCGCTCGCCGTTTCCTCAATAACTGTGCCTCAGAATGTCCATGTTCTCAACGCGGAGCCCCAATTTTTGCCCCACCTTCATTCACTTCACAAGGCGTTTCCGCGTCTGCGTATTGTGTTGGAACATGCCACGACTCGCGCGGCCATCGAGGCAGTAAAAAAATGTCGGTTCTACAGTAGCTTGCACAATCACCGCTCACCACCTGGCTCTGACGGTGGACGACTGGGCTGGTCAATCTTTCAATTTTTGCAAACCAGTCCCCAAATATCCCGACGACCGAGAGGCCTTGCGTCAAGTCGTCAAAGAGGGTGTGTTGCATTATGGGTCGACCCAAAATCACTGCCCATAATCACCTTAGGACACCCCCGTTTCTTTTTGGGTTCTGATTCGGCACCTCATCCCTTGTACTCAAAGTCCACCAGTACTCCAACATCAGGGATGCGCGGCCGGAATCTATACATCTCCCATCCTCCTTCCCCTTGTGGCACACCTTCTCGAGTCATTCGACGCGCTGGATAGACTTTCGGACTTTGCCAGCACCTTTGGACGACGATTTTATCAATGTGATTTGAACGCGGAGGAGACCCTCAAAGTTGTTCTGCAAAGAAGTGATGCTCACGTCGTCGAGAAGTATGGAACTGGCGAGGAGAGTGTTGTGCCATTCTGGGCTGGAAAACAACTTGGCTGGAAGATTGTTTCAAATTAGATTAGATGAAATCCACGTAGCGAATGTAAGTAAATACATGAGATTATATTAGTGATACGGTACGTGCAGAGATCAAGGGTTCGTGTGAAGTGTAGCGTTCAGAGAACGTCGCAGTGCCACTTCATCGAACATGATTGGGACTTTGAATCGATCCCAATTATGCCACAGGAAGATAAAGTTGCCAACCAACCAAAAGCAAATGAAAAAAATCACAACGCGACGACCAAGGGGCCATTCGCCGCGCCCAACGAGTCGTGATCGAAGTTTATCCTCCGGCAGCGCCGAAACCAGCACCTGAAAATCGGCGAGGGCCTCGTTCGCAGTGGGGCGTTTGTTCGGGTCGTCGTCCCGCAGCCGCGTCATCAGTGGGTTGAGGAAATCCAGACCGACGTAGGCCTCGATATAATCTCGTTTCAGCATTTCGCCTATTTGACTGAGGGTTTATTGAGATAAGTGCTAATGGAATGTGCGAAAGCCTTACCGTATATCCAGAGCGAATGGATCGTAGGGAACGTCTTCCGAAAGTTCGGGAATATTTCTATGTTGCCCACAAACTCCCTTTACAAGGCCACGCTCCTCGAAGCTTGGAAAAGAGCAGGCGAGTCCAAAATCTATGAAATAATATTTTCTTTGTGCTGGTTGACGCTTCTTGCTTTTAGGTTTGCCCTTGAGATCGGACGCATCCAGCAGATTTTGCCGGTCGTCCCAAACAATATTAGTCCGAGCTACATCGCTATGACAGACTTGAGAGGTCGCATGATGTATAATGCGAGGCACACACGTATGAGCGATGTTGTATCGATGCATGAAACATACGCCCTAGAGAAGTAAACGAGTTGAGCAGTCAACTCCCATCATTGTAAAACGAACGCCTACCTCCAATACTTGAGACAAGAAATCTACAAATTCGCGCAGCTTTTCAAAGTGCCGGTTGCGGCAGTCCGTCAGGCGCGGGGTTATCACGATGCACCATTGGGCGGGTGCCTCGGGATCGGCGGGTGGGGTGATTACGTCGTAGAGCGGAATGGTATGGTTGTCTGCGTCCGGTATGGACGCCAGGTGCTCGAAGATGGCTGCCTCCCAGAGGTCTGTTCGCGAAAGCTTGAGCATTACCGGCCGGCTGTCCGAAATGCGAGTCCCCTCGAGCAAATGCGGGTACTGGGAGAAGGAGGTTGAGGATGGCGCTGTATTCGGACGACGAGAGGATTGCGTACATGAGGCCGGTCGACATAGCCCTCTGGTCGTTTGTCCCAGACTGAGACACGCTCCGGGCGGAATTCCTTGGGGAGACGGTACCCTCGAGACTCGAGCAGGGGCTGGAGCTCGCACCAGCGGCGCTTGTGGGACAGGTACCTCTCCCATTCCTCGTCGGTTAAATCGACGTCGACGGAGTATCCGAAGTCGTCCATCGAAGGGCAAGGGAGATGAACAAGGGTCACATTAAACCCATCTCCTATAACTTTTCAGCCGAACATTTGATGGCTATGCAACACACTCGCATAAAATCCATGGCTAACGCTATATACTATGTTACAGCTTGTGAACCTCACTCGACGTATACCCAAGCTCAGCAAGCACCCCACCGACATCTCCTTGTGAAAAATTTCGCCCGTATGGTCCGGCAATAGCTGCGACCATCCTGCCCGTCATTCAGAATGAGTGGGCAAAACATTGGAGATGACATACGGTTCGGGTCCACAAACGAGAAACAGTGTCTTTCGAGGAGCCTTGACTGACGTCTTGGAGAAGAGATTCTGCCACCATGTCCGATCTAATCCCAGAGAGCGTTGAATGACAGGTTTATTGATTCGTCCAACCTGGAAAGGCGGAAGGTCGGCAGAGCTCTCGCCCTCAGTTTTACCGACGAAGAGATGAAGGGCGAATTTTTCTGGGTTCTCTTTGGCATACGCTCGTAGAGGGCCGAGGATGGCTGGTGGAGGAAGTTCGGAAGGTGTGGCCGAGGAATGCAGCAAAGTAAATCGTGTTGACCTTGCTTTGGCAAGCGAAGAATGCAGCAGCTGGTAGAACGGGGTGATTCCTGTACCCCCAGATATCTGGCATGGATACATGTTAAGGATGCGATTGATCAAAGAGGAAGTGGGAAGTTTATACCATTACGATTTCGTCCCAAGCATCCTCTTTCCAGGCCCACGTCGACAACGGACCGCGGAACTCAATCTGGTCACCGACCCTTTTGGAATGGAGCCAACGTCCGACCTCTCCCTTGGGATATTTTTTGATCCAGAAGAGCATTCGGCCGTGTTCGTCAATGCCTTCAAGAGGCGTGTACGGCCGTTCTACTTGGATATCGTCGTCCTTGATGAATACTGACCATATCGGTGGCAGGAGAGAGGGATGGTTGTGGGCAGGAAGGCCGTGGACTTTCAACCTGAGAAGCTTGGTGTTGGGACCGCTTTGTTCGCTGGAAGTAAGGGTAGCGCGCGTGAAATGGCACGGTGAGAGCGAGGCATCGTCCACGGTGGGAGCAGAACGGGACTTGTCCGGAATAAACAGATAGGCAGCTGTGCCTGCTCCCAGAATACCGAACAAGGTTGAAGAGACGACGCGAGGACGCGAAAGCATGTCGCCGAGTTGGAAGTCGCACGGTGTTGATCCGCCGGTTGGCTCTTGACCTCGACCAGCATCTTCTCGCCGCCACGGTATAGTTTTGTACAGACACTTCTGGCGACTTTCAGCATGCTCTCAAACATATCTACGCGCCGTGCTCTGGCGCCAAACTCTACACCAATTCCACGCCAGCTCTGCGTGTATCAGATGCCTCCCGCTCTTCTCGCCGGCCCCTACACGCCCGACGGCGACTTTCAGAGCAACCGTGTCTCCATTCGCCACCCGGTCGGTTTAGGTCTCGGCGGCATCGACTCTGCCCTCTCTCAGCCAGTCAACCGATCGCGCCTCCCTGCCCTTCGGAAACGTACAGCGCTTCGTCCTCGCGTCTCACGGACGCACTCTTCCTTCGACTGCGAAAAGTCCATGGCATCCATGAAAATTGACCCAAATTCAAACCCCATCCATTCAGCGCGATCGCCCATGCTTTCCTCGCTTCTTCTTGGCGAGCCTGATTTCAACAGTCTTCGCGATTTGGACGTACAACATCCCTCCTCCCGAAATCTGAGCTCCCTGTCCCCTCCTACCTTCTCCCCGTCTTGGTCCCTCGATTCAATTATTTCGTTCCCAAGTCCCGAAGCTACTCTGCCTCCGCCCTCTAGTGATTTCAGTCTGTCAACCCCGTGGGCCTCTTGCTCGAAACCCTCAACACCCAGAAGCCCCATCGCCGTGACAGCAGAGTCGAATTGGGGGGGACGGACTCCGGATACAGTCGTCCCTTCAAGTTCATATAACTTCGCGGCTTTCGACCCTCGAGGCTTCTACAATGTCAATGGGGCTTCTGCAGTCCGCCCTCCTCTTTCCCCCGCCAGGCATAGACTTCGCGCCCAAGAGGACGCATTCAAATCTACAAATTTCCTACATCACTATCCCAACGACTTTGCGATGTCTCTGATGCACCTTAAGGACACCTCGCTGCCCATCCATGAAGATTTTCCTCGTCGTTGCACCCAAGGCCCCATCTTCTCTGATCACTCAACCTTCCCACCCATGAGTGGCGTTCCCAACGTCATCTCGCGGCCTAGAGTTGTCAAGCGCAAATCTTCTACACAGGACGTGGCCATCACCAAGACCGGAAAGAAACACACCCGCCCAATTTCTCCCGACTCGCCCATCCTGGACGCCCACCGCGGAATTACACAGGCTGAGCTCGAAGCAAGGGCCTACCGGTACCGTCAGCGAAATCCTGGAGTTGAACATATCGACCAGCAGTGGTTCGCATCGTTTTCCGGGCAACTTTCGGCTGCAGGGGAGATGATCCACGGTTTCCGATGCTATGTCGTGGGATGCACCCAGGTGAACAAGAGGCGAGACCACATCGTGACACACGTTGGCTCTCATTTGAATGAGAGAAGATTCAAGTGCGACCAATGGTGAGTCTTACGTGCCCTGTCATAACGAAGACTCATCCTTGTTACAGTCCTTCTCGCTTTGTGCGCAAGAATGAACTCAGCCGTCATGAACGCAGCCATAAGCTTGCCCGACCGTTCGCCTGTTCACATTGCCGCGGCACTTTCAAGCGGCAGGATCTGCTTACGCGGCACCTGAAGAATGTGCATGATATGAAGGCGCACGCCGCTCGCAAGAAAGTGAAGGCGCGCACCTAGGTTATCCAATCGCACCATATCTAGATTCGCGACCATATTCGATCCCCAGTGCATGTGTGTTTCCTAAATGATAGTACGAATGATTATTTTTTGTTCAGGTCGCTGCTACTACAGGTTCGTGCGATTATATAGTTATCGTGAATACGTCGTGAGATGATAAATACAGCAAAAGTCTATGAATCCTACTCGGTACAGAAAATATGCAAACACAGATGAAGATATTAGTGGGTCACGGACGCCATACAGAGTTGCGAGCGGGGGTAGTCGATGTAGTCCGTGTTCGGCGATGATTTGAGGATGATGGCTTGGAAGGACTGGCCAGTAAGGGAACAGCATCAGGTTCTGCACGTCTCATGAACTGTAACGGGGTGAGGGGCGAGCCTTTGGTGGATGGTGAGGATTTAATGGAATGCGGACTGTTCCCAGTGGGTGTCGAGAGAGAAAAGGAGGGCACCAAGCCATGCGGCTCTGGAGTGCGAGGGGATCGCGGAGGAGTTTCTGGTTCCGCGGCTTCGAGTAGCGTCGCAGAGCTGATCCATTTCGCTTCGCCACCGACGCCGGGCCGAGGAGGTGAGTCGGAGAAGAGACGGAAACTGTCCGCGAAATGGTCCTTAATAAACCTGGAGACGATCAGTCAGATTTGGTTGGAATGAGTAAACTTGAACGCACTTGGATAATTCAGTCCAACCCCCGCCGACGCGAACCATTACGGTTTGAGAACGAAGGATCCGGCAGAAGCAAAGTTTGGGGTCCTGGTCGCCGATCCAGTACTTTCCACTCTGGTCCTTCCAGCTGTCAGATACACCCTCGATGCTAATGCCGACTGGAAGCTTATTGATGACATCGCCGACGGCAACATCAAGTTTGTTCTTCGGATTCGCAACATACTTTTTCCGCGGAGGAGCAGGCGCCTTCTTTTGTGGGGTAACTTTAGGCAGCGCCGACAATGAATATCTGGGGGCGCGTGCCCAAGTGGATGTAGAGCCGGAAGATGAGCGAGAAGGACTCATGACGGAGCGGGAGTAAGAAGAGGCATCGGACACACTGGGAGACGCGCTCCGATGGGAAGGAACTGGAAGGCCAGAGGGACGGCGAGGTGGGCCCTTGGTTGAAGGAGTCAAGCTTGTTGTCCGTTGGCGGGACGAAAACGTGGAGCCATGCGTGACGGGGCCAGACGTTGAACGGCTTGATGAGACATTCGACAATTGGCTGGCCGGTCGACTACGTTCAGTCCCAAAAGTGGAACGACGCGCGCCCACTTGCTGTTGGGGAGGAACGAGTCGACTTCGGGCACGCTGGGAAGGGGGTGCAGCAGGGGAGGCAGAAAGCACGGAGTAGGTAGAATTTTTGGTGGGGGATTTCCTGATCGACGCGCTGCTATTTCGACCGGAGCCACGGCCCGAACTACTGACACTGGCTGGCCGGGACCGTCTCCCCGATATGCGGTCCTTGGCCATTTCCTCCAGTTCGCTCCAGGTCTGTTGAATACGGTCGCGTTCGGCGATGGTTCTCTGATCGTCCTTGACGGGAGCAAACAGAGAAAGCATACGTTCGATCGCCGACGTCGTGAAAGTGAGTCGAGAGGTGAGTTGTTCCTCGGCGGGCAGATTCGCTGGCACCCTGAAGGACGACGCCAGAGTCAATGGTGCGCTCGGATACGTGTCAATGTGTTCCAAAAGATCGCTGAGAGCAGCATCGCAAAGATGAAGTGCCTCAGTGAACTTGACGAGGTTCTCCAAATGTTCGACGAGCTGATTGGCGCGGTTGACTTCGGCTCTCAACGAATTGAGTTCCAGATCAACGGACGGATCTTCGGCCGAAGACGGTAGTTTAGCAAATTCCTCGCAAAGTAAGAAGAACTCGTGAATAACTCGGCCAAGCTCATCTTCGCCTGGGAGATAAGTCGCGGACATGGAGGTGCCTGCGAGCCCTTCGATGCTCAATGCTCGAAGGCGCTTTCGGAGGTCGAAAATGCGGTTTTGCAACTGATTCATCTCCGTCGTTTGGAAGCCGCCAGCACCAGAAGGGCCGACGCGCAGTCCAAAGACATCTGGAATTAAATCAGTGGGTGAGACGGGAAGAGAAGGGAGGACGAACCGTGGACCGGAGAGGTCTCCTCGATACTCTGTAAGTGAGTTTTCTCAGCCTCGGCGGCAAGACGACGGTCCATTTCAGCTTGCAGACGGCGCTCTGCTTCCAAAAGCTCCTGCTTCACGCGTTCGCGCTCTGCCTCTTCAGCGGAGAGACGGTCACTTTCCGCTTGAAGGCGGCGCTGCTCTAAAGAATTCTTTTCCACCCGTTCTTGCTCTGCTTTCTCTGCGGCGAGGCGACGTTCGTCTGCGAGTTGTTCCTCCACTAATCTGAGCTTTGCCTCCATGGCCAAACGCTCCTGCTCCAATCGTTCCTGCTCAGCCTTTTCAGCGGCCAGACGACTGGTTTCCCGGTCAGCCTCCAGTCGACGTTCCTCCTCCGCTCGCTCCCTCTCCAGATGTTCCCTCTGTAAACGCTCCTCCTCCGCCTTTTCTGCAGCGATCCGGGCACGCTCAGCCTCCTCCGCGGCAACGCGCTCCTTTTCCACCTGCACCCGATGCTCCTCCTCCACGCGTTCCCTCTGTGCTTGATCGAGACGTTCTTTTTCCACCCGCTCCAGCTCAGCCTCCTCTGCAGCAAGACGAGCTCGCTCGGCCTGCAATCGACGCTCCTCTGCCAGCTGCTCCTCCGCAAGCCTAAGCTTGGCCTCCATTTCGAGTCGTTGGCGCTCCAAACGGGCTCGTTCGGCTTCCTCGGCAGCCACGCGCTCTTTTTCGACCTGAACGCGTCGTTCCTCCTGTAACCGCGCTAACTCTAACCTCTCCTTCTCCTCAGCCTCAAGTTTTTGCTTCATGAGCAGCGCCTGAGCCGCCTGCTCCGCCGCGATGCGCTCCCTCTCAGCCTCCGCGCGCCGCTCTTCTGCCAAACGCTCCTCTTCCACCCGTAACCGCTCTTCCTCCTCCAGGCGCTCCCGTTCTAACCGCGCTCGCTCAGCCTCCTCCGCAGCTATGCGTTCCCGCTCAGCCTCCAGCCGCTGCTCTTCGGCAATACGTTCCGCTTCGAGGCGCTGTGCTTCGGCCCGCTGAGCCTCGGCGATTTGTTTGGTAAGCGAGTCTGCGTCATCGGTCCAGGTTCTGAACCTTGACTCCGCGTCGTCCACCGCTCGCGTACGAGCCAGGTACATGCTTTCGTGGACAGCAGCATCGTGAGATCCAGGCGCAGCTTCCATACGGCGAAGGAGTTCGCGAATAGGTGAAAAGGAGCGCGCGATCGCCGTGCGACGAGTCTGTGAAAAGCCCTGAACGCTCTGGTGCAACTCAGCGAGAGGTTGTGTAATGTCGCTCTGGCCGAGTTGTGTATTCAAAGAGCCCAAGGTAGCTTTGAAGGTGGAAAGCTGTTGGGCGACGTCGTTGATTTCCGAAACGACGAAGGAGAGTGAAGCGTCGACGTCCTTTGCCAATTGTGCGAGCTGGAAGTGGGCAGCCCGCTGTTCCAAAGTCTGCAACTCGCCACCGAGCTTCATGGCATACGAGTTGGAGTCGGCGCGGACAGCATCGTCAAGCGACTGCAGATCAAAGGGAAGCTCGACCGACTGATGCTCGTCGAAGGCTGCGAGCTTCAGATCGATGGAGGAAAAACGGCGCTTGACGAATCTCGTGGCAGTGGTTGAGGGATGTAAGTCGCCTGAAACGAAAGGAACTCGCTGAGGAAGACTGTCGGTGAAGGACTTGACGGCAGACCGCAGGCCATCGATGTCCTGCGTGAGGGCACCATCGAAACTGGTCAGGTCCGAAGCGACGAGCTTCCCAGCGAGGGTTTCTTCAATGCCTGAATCGACGCGCATCTTGAGGTCATCGATGCGCGTTTGCAGGTCATTGAAATCTTCCCGGATCGTGCCCATAGCTGCTCCTTGGCTCTTGACCGCCTGGAGCAGGCTGGCCATCTGACGAACCTGTTCGAGAAAGTGCTTCAAGCCAGCGGAACTGCGTGACAGCCGTTCATTTAATGGCGGCTCCAGCGTACGAGAGAGTGAGGAAAGGGGAAGATCGATTTCTTGGGCAAGCTTCGTACTCAAGTCATCGAGCCGCTTGACCGATTCGGTTGGAGGCGAATCGACGGGGAGCGGGGCTGAAAAGCTGTCGGGCGTCGGAGGTGCACCATTCGCGTTCAGCTCCTGCTGCCAGCGATGCTTCTCCATGGCCTCGCCAATGTCACGTCGTATGTCTTCGAGTTCGCTCAAACTGCCATCCATTAAATTCCAAAGCCTCCTCGCCTCCCGCAATCTCCCAGCTCGGTTCGAAACATCTTCCCGCGTCCACTGGGCTTTCCCACGTAATCCCGATAGTTGTTGGAATTCGGCGGCGGCCTTGGTCTTGAACGCTGGATCTATACCAGGCCGATCTAACCCAAGGAGAGCTCCCCGAGAATTACGAATGACTTGGGCCGCGGCATCAGTGGCTGTTTGCTGCTCCTTAAGGATGGAAGGAAGAAGCGCAAGGAAGACACCGTGACGAGTGGGCTCAAGGCACGTTTCGGACATGAGATTTGGGGGGGTGCCGTCGCCATCCGTGGATGGGACGCCGTTTTCGAACCGCTCGATGACCGACGTGAAAGTCGCGGAAAGAGCAGAGGACGACTCCAGGAGGATTTCGACACGGTGGACGGCCTCAAAATTGCGGCGGTATTCCTTGGCGACAGCCTCCACCTTTCGGGCGAGCTCAAGAGCGGTTGAGATTTCAGAGGAGAGAGTCTGAACAACCGACTCGTTGGCCGCGTTATGCTCTGGGAAAAGGACATGGGCAGGTCGAGGAAATGAACTCGACGGGGACGCTGGGTCACCGCGAAGGATGAGGCGTTTAATCAACGCGTCGGCCCGCGTCACGAACGCCGTGCTCTGGCGTGCAGTGGGGTGCTGAAACTTGGCAGCCTCGATCTCGTCCCACAGTGCCTGAGCAGCAACCTGATCCTTCATCGATTCCACGTATATTTCGTCGGCCCTGAGAATGGAATATAAGAACAAAAAAGGAGGCAAAATAGAAGCAGCCGTACTTTCTCCACTGCATAACAGCATTCATAACAAACTTGCCTACATGTTCAAGTTCACTGATTCCCTTCTCCTCTAATCGGTCTTGCTCGTCGAGGAGATCCTCTGGTACCGCCTTGCGACTCGTGTCTATCAATTTGTCTAGCGTTTTTCCGGCTGCAGAAATTTTGCTGTGCCTCAGCGACGTTACTCGGGCAGAAAACTGAGCTGCGTCCCGAGAAAGAACTTCAGCGAGCTTAAAGCGCGCACTACGAGAGAACCGGCGGACGCGAGTAGGGTGTCCGACGCGACGGACGCGACGGAGGCAAGGGAAGTGAGGGAGCCACGACGATTGGACGAAGATGTCGGAGGGGGGACGACTTCCTCATACACGTCAGGCGTCCAGCGAGCCCTTGTGTCGAGGAAAGATTTGAGGTCCGCAATAATGGTGCGCCGGTCAATCCACGCTGCGGTCCGGAACTCCTCCCATGTTAGTCGAATGCCCAAAAGCTCGAGGTTTTCCGAGCGGTCCCGTAATAGATGGAGCAGTTTGTCCAGTTCATAAATAGTCGTCAGCGTTAATTCAATTAGGTCAGTGTCGGCGGGGGATAAGTTTCGTTGCGTCGCAGCTTTGGTCAAGTTAATATATTGGTGCACAAGACGCAGACGCTCACGCACCTTTGGTAAATTTTTTAATGGTCTGTAGTTCGCCACTGTCGAAGATTTCGGTCTCCTTCTCAATAGCGTCGTGCTCAACCAGCCATTGCTGGAGTTGTTGGCGACTGGGAAGCCTAGGGACCTGCTCGGCCGATGCCCGAATGGCCTCCATCCCGACGAAGACTTCAATTGGAGGGAGTTGTTCCAAAAACTAGAAGTAAACCGTTAAGCGCGTGCCCAGGGCCGCAGAGCAAGAGGGCGACCTTTATTTTCTCCTCGATCCAAGTCTTGCGGTCGCTGAACGTCTGGAGCTCGATGACCTCCTTCCAGTCGAGCGCCTCGTCTTCCACTGGGGCATCCACCTGGGGTGGGGCGGGGTCCGGGTCGGGTGCAGAAGACGGGGCCATGTCTGGGGCTGGTTGGGGGGCCGTACCAGACGGCTCATTTGGGGCCGACTCCATGGTAGAAAGGTGTGAGGAATAAATCAAGAAAGGAGCATATAGGTCTGAGGTTGCTCAGACATGCATGGAACAACGAGGCGGCGCAGAGAGAAACGTGTGAATTTCAGCGCTATGACCACACCGGTTGCAGTAAATAATCCAAGCTTCAATATTGACTTTGTCTTCCTCTTCGCTGGTTCTCATTTCATACATAATGTACACTTCCAATACACTTTGCGGTACCGTTACAAGGGCCATTCACGCCCGACCACGCCGTGGGTCCTTCCCCTTCTCCTCTCGAAACGCCGTCTGGTCTTGCATCTGCAACCCAAGCACGCGCAGCCGCTCAACAGGGTCGTATCCAGCCGAGCGCTGTGAATCATGCCCCATCTCAATTTCCACCCGCTGAATTATTGTCGCAACATCACCCAGCGACGACCCGATCGCTCCAAAGATGGCGCTGGAATTATCAGACGGCAGATTCAGCATAGACAAAACAACCCTACCGTGTCTGCTTGGTCTCCGACAAGAGTTTCTGCAATTCACTGTTCTGAGGCCCCGTCTTGGCGGACTTGTACCTCGTCCGAGAGCTTGAATAGTTCGCTCCGAAGAGCCTCCTGTTGCCCACGCAGCAGACGTATCTGCTCTTGCACATCCGAGGCATGAGCTCCCATCTGCTGGCCGAGGCTGCCCATGCCGTCCTCGAGGTTCCGCAAACCGGCCTCCAGAGATTCCAACCGGGGATTCGACGCATTACCTGGAGTAGGAACATCACCTTTGAGCTTATCCAGCTCCTCCATTATGTGTTTCGTGCGCTTGGACTCCCTGGTTTCAAGTTGCTGACGCATGGCGTCCATCTCCTGACGCATCCGCACGAGGAGGAGTGCCCCAGACTCCGACTCCGCCCCTTGCCCAGGAGCCTGACCTCGTCTGAGCGCAGCGGTACCCCCGATTGCATCAATCTTGCGACTGAGAGCGGTTACTCGGCGGCGGGTCATCATGTACGGGAGGAATGCTATCGGGACGAGGAGGGTGCTTAAGATTGCAAGGTGGCGGACGGCGGAACCACGCTGGTCGATAACTGCAGCATCGTCCTTGGTGAGGTCCATGGGTACCGCAATCGGCATAGGAGGCTGCTTAGAGACCTGAGCGTCCATTGCGAGTGAGAGGTTTAGGACGAGTATGTAAGCGAACGGGCCGAATTTAAAGCAACAGGTGAATAGATACACACTTCAACAAGCGAGGAACGAGATTCAAGACGAGATTGATGTTGAAGAGTTGCGAGAGACTACATACACAGAATTCTAAGGAAAATACAGATTTGTGGTACATACATTGCAATTTATCTATCATACAGCCGAGCGAGAAGATAAAAGTCAGAGGCAAATGCGAATTAGAAAAAGTGCCACCACTTCCGCTTCTTGGGCTTTTTCTCCAATGCCATGTCGTACGGGTAGTAGCCCTGAGTATAATCGTACTTGTCGTCGTAGCTGTCATACTTGTCGTATTTGTCGTGTTTCGCGGCTTTCACGGCTTTCGCGGCTTTCTTTGAGGCCGTAGGAGCGGCCGCCTTGCCCGCCTCCGGTGGTTTGGCAGGCAGTCTGGGAAGAGGTATCAGTATCAAGGCTTGAACAACGTGAAAATGATTGTACTCGTCGACGTGAACAACATATTCTTTCTCTCTCCGCAATCCGGCCATAGCGAGATATATCTCGTTCACCCGGGTTGCACGGGTGTTATTTCCAACACTAATCTTTCTCCGCCACATCGCGACGCTGTTTCCGCTCTTGGAGGGCAGAAAGACGAAGACGATGCAGATAACAGCAGGATCATAGAATGCGACCGATTCTTGCAGTGTTCTATCCCTCGACGCTTGCAGTTGGTCAAAAGTCAACCAATCGAACGCAGGCTCGTTTGGGCTTTGCGGCGGCCTATAATCAGCGTTAGCTATTAGGGCTCCTCGTTCGCGGCTCTGGAGGAATCTATGCAGCTATAGCATCGTATGAGTGACTTGGAAAGAAACGAACTCGCGAAACATACTCCGTACGCGCCGAGGTTATACGACATGAGTTCGATCCAAGCTAGCAGGGAGGACACGCGTTCGTCTTTGTTGGGAGGGAACATCCAATGGATGCGATCCTTTGCCATGCGCGATTTCCCGAACAAAGCTTGGTGGACGGGCTTAAGGGCGGCGCCTTTCGAATCTATAAAGTTGACATTGGCTGTTTCGCTGACTTTATTGCGAGGGGCGCCGGTGAATAGTGAGGTCGTAGTACCCGCCTGGGCGTGGGCAAGGGTCTTCGAAGGGATGTGATAGGTCGAGTCGTGCTGACTACCTCCCCACAGATTGGCGGTTATCGGAGTGAAATGGACACGACGATCCTCGTCCTGGTCGTAGCCATAGCCATCGTTAACCGGCATACCCCACTCCCCGCCGGTGTCCCATCCGCCGCCGCCAGTATCCCAACCATCGGGTTGCGGTTGTTTCTGCTGGCCCTGCTGCTGATTCTTCTTGTTCTTTTGCTTATTCTGTTGTTTTTCTTGTTTGTCCTGCTGCTTGTCCTTCTTCTTACCGCCCTTCTGCTGCTCGTTACCACCCTTCTGGTTCTCGTACTGACCCCATTGCCCGCCTTTCTGAGACTCGCCCCATTGCCCGCCCTTCTGTTGCTCGCCCCATTGACCACCTTTCTGTTCGCCCCATTGACCGCCTTTCTGCTCGCCCCATTGACCGCCCTTCTGCGGCTCGCCCCAACCGCCCTTCTGTTGCTCGTACGCCGCTTTCTCGTACATCGATCGAACATCATTTCCCTGATTCGGGTGGTTGAGTAAAGCTTGCAAAAGTTTAGAGTGTTGAGCATTCAGGTCGTTCCTGATCCCAACAGAGTCTGGATGAGGGGCAGTCACCTTGGGTAAGTTGGACCAATGTTTCTCGGCGTTCTTGGGATTCTCCCATCGGCCCTCGTCGGCGGGAACACCCCAGTTATTCGCGTCGCTCGCGCCGGGACCCCATCCTCCACCAGTATCCCACCCGCCGCCTCCACCACCTGCTCCCCAACCAGCAGCAGGAGCCGCCGAGTTATTATTGTCGCTCCATGAATCGGCGGCAGGCTGCGATCCATATGTTTCCATCCCCCACGTCTGCCAAGCCGGTGGTGCCGCACCTCCTCCTCCCTTACCTCCGCCCTTCTTGTCGCCCTTCTGCTGCTGCTGATTATTGTGGTTACCCTTCTTCCCCCCACCACCGCCTCCTCCCTTGCTACCACTTGCGGCAGCGTGTTGGGCGGCCAGTTGGGCGGGCGTAGGAATTGTTCCCCACTGATTATTTGCTGGCTGTTGTTTCGGCGGAGGACCCCATGGGTCGGCACCTCCGCCTCCAGCGGCCCAGTTATCCTCCCCACCCATCATACCCGCTGCGCGCAAAATCAGCCATTGCGTCCTATTTCAGCATGAACGGGATGGCGAACCGAGTCCGTAGCCTTCCTCCTCTTCGGCGCTGTAATCGTAGTACTCCTCATCGTCTTCCTCGAGCACTTCGAGTGTCTGTTTTTGCTTTCCATTGCTCTTGTTCTTGCCCATTAAATGTGTGCGGAGCTTATGATTGGCTCAGATCGCCACGATCGCCCAGCGGGCCCGGAAGCTTGAAAGAGTGGCAGAAGAAACAGAAGAAGCAGAACGACACATTAGCGCCCAAACCAGCCTCAATGTGTCGGCGCCAATCAAGGACGTCTTTTGGTTCCGAACTGTACTGCCACCCCGAACGGCGTCTTCACTTAAACATGCTGGCCGCCAGGCAACGCATTCAGGACTGGTTCCCTCCCACTTCCACCTTCAGCACGGAGGACAGGTTCCTTTGTTGCACATGGCCCGACGGAGCTGGCTCCTCGTCTCAAACTCGCCCTCGATGTACGCCCATCCCTCGCTGGCGTCTGAACCTCGAGCTGACATCTGTAGACTCGCGCGAACTTCATCCAACTCGGCTCTCACCGTGCTCGTTGGCGTTGGTCCTATCATTGCTGGACTGTTGTGTGCACTCGCCGTTCTTTTGCTACTTTTGGTCTACCTCGTCCGTCGAAGACCTGCTGTTGAATCCGACAATCTCAAAGGAAAGAAACGCTCAAGTTCCCGCTCTCTTCGCCTATTTGGAAAACCGGAACGGTCGCCTTCCTCGTACTGGGACGAAGGCTTGTGGGAGAAGAACCTGGAAGGGACAATAAAACGAACGGCCTCAAGTTCGCTTGCATTCATCGATCGCCCACTTCCTGCGGTGCCATTACCTCCCGAGGCCCCGTCCGTTCGAGAGGAGAGTAACGGTGGTGATATCTCCTCGAATGGCAGTCGCACGAAACTCCGCCTGCGCCCTGACCCCATCCACGTTCAGAGGGTGGAACAAACGCGTCAAACTCTCCCCGGATTCACCCCCGCTCGAAGTTCCTTCAGCGATATGCCTCCTCCGAGGTTGCGCCCGCCGGGGTTAGGCCACCACACGTCCCGGTCAGAACCCGTCACTATGATCGCGGCGACTTCATCACCACCAAACAGCGGGCGACTGCCGGTGGAGGAAACCCGGTCACATATATCCTTCTCCGCTTCCATTTTCTCTGCGACTCTTCCTGTTTCGTCCACCCGTTTGCAGGAAAAGCAAGCAGCAGCGGTAGCGTCGGCGGGTGCACGATCCATGTCCACGATAGACGTTCCTCCCTTAACCGCGCATTCACGGTTCCCTTCATGCTCGCCAAATGACGCCGAATACCTTCAGTATCAAGTCGAAATTCTGTGGCGAGAGATCCGAAGATTGCAGAGTCTACTCCTTCCCCGGCGCCACCAAGAAGGGTTTCAAAAGGGAGATGATCAACCCCATCCTCCTCCAATGTACAGTAGCTAGAGATCCACATGTAACCATTTTTCATATCCAAGTCATTGCAGGGACTAGTTGTACTGCTTCTTGATCAAGCCCATGATATGGTTTGTTACCTCAGTCGTCGAGTGCTTTCCTCCAAGGTCGGCAGTCAAAAACTGGGCCGGCGCGAGCGTGTCGTCGACCGCCCTGTCAATTTTATCTGCTGCCGACGAATACCCCAGGTGTCGCAACATCAACGCCGCGGACCTTATGGAAGCGACAGGGTTAGCAATACCTTTGCCAGCGATATCCGGAGCGGAGCCATGGACACTGCACGGAAGTAAGTTGCCCATTGGGTATCCCGTGGAAACACGTACGGTTCGCCCATAACAAAGGTGTCCCCAGCATTGATGGATGGGATGACTCCCAGGGAGCCGACGAGGGCGGCTGCGGCGTCCCTTGAATGTCGATTAGTAGCCGCCATGAGCACATAGAAATGAAACCGACGAGATGATATCACCGTAGAGATTCGGTGCGACCATGACATCGAAGATTCTAGGCAGAGGTTGAGTCAGGTCCCTATCGGGTGGCGAAGCACTTTACTGGGGCTCGCGGAACAACCTGTCGAGATTCGTGAAGTGCAATACAAAGATACGAGGACTGCACACACCGGTAAACGGCGCTGTCAACAAGTTGTTCTTCGATCGTCACATCGTCGAATTTACCGTCCATTCCAGCGAGACCTGGCACTGCGCGGACGCTTTCACGAAAGAGCCCGTCAGTGACGGACAGCACGTTGGATTTGTGGATGATCGTAAGCAACTAAAGAGGGATGTAGCGGATGGTCCAGCGATTCTAAACAACTAAAAATACCTTTCGAGAGCGCGCTTTCGCCAGTTCAAAGGCGATTTTACCGATTCGCGTGGAAGCGCGCTCGGTGATAAGTCGTGTTGCGCGAGCCTCTTTGCCATTTTCGGTGTGGATAAGTTTCTCGTCTTTAACGTACTGAATAGACGCGTCAAAATGAGGGAGAAAAACTGAGCACAACACCTTACCAGGCACTCAGTATTTTCGCGAACAACAATCAAGTCCACGGCAGGAGGTTTGGTCCGGTCGGCGGAAACCTTTATTGAATTCAGATAGACATTCTTGGGGCGAGGATTGGACGCGACTTACGGAGCAGACTGGCCGGATATTGGCATACAAGTCGAGCTCTTTGCGCAAAGCAACGATCGGCGAGGAATAACCGGCGACTTTCCGTGATGGCGAGCTGCGAGATAAATTGAACAACCAGCTTGCTTTACTGAACGTCGAGTATACCTGACAGAACCGAACAGGGCGCAGTCACATTCCTCCTTTAAGGTTCTGTAAAGCGAGCGTAAAGACGCAAAAATCGCCAAAGGTGAAGCACCGACTGTACGGTTTCGCGAGGAAGAGCAGTTCCCGTCCGTGTGAAGACTTCCCAGCCAGCCAGGAGGTCGATGAATTTGACCTCTGGTAGTTCAGCCTGTACTGCGAGAATGGCCTCTCTTGCTGCCTAGACACAGAAGTTGTAGCTCTAGCACAATCGGCTGACCCCCAGTACGAACCGGAATGACTTCCCGACCTATTCCGTCGGCAGGTATGAGACCAATGGTGAGGGATTGCCTTGCAGAGGTCGCCATGGACCTAACAGCGCTTCTCAACATCCTGCGTCGATGTTCAGCTTGCGTTCAGCTTAAAAAATGCAGTCGGTTGGCAGTCGGCCGAATCGGAATTCCTTTCGGTAATGCTAAGCGGGGTCAGCTGACGGCTTGTGTACTCTCTTCCTGAACCCCGACGCGACCTCGACGCGACATCTGTTACCGCGACTCGACCTCTCGCGCAACACAATCCAGCATGCCCCGCACACTCTCTTCAAAACCGCGAGGCGCGCTCGCGGAGCGTACAAATACACAAACCACACATTTCCCCATCGACGCGTCATCTACACTCAAATCATGGCTCGCTCCCCCGAAATGCGCACCAGTCAAGAGACCTCTCGACGCCGCAGATCCTGGAGGAGATAGAAAACGCCTCAAACTTTCTGTCGACGAAAACTATTCCTCGGATAGTTGCTACGAAAGTGATAGCGACGCCGAATTGCAGCCCGCGAGCTCGTGCCACCGTCGGAACACGACGCTATGGAATCTCGCATTACAGAGGAGGCCACCAACGGCTAGCTCCCGCCTCCCGTATTGTGCGTTCGTTCTAATAATTCACCTCACTGCACGCGCTGACATCTCGCCAGTGTCTACACTACCAATCCTGCAATCTTTTGTGTCTTCCAATAAATCGGACGTGTTCCGTTGCCAATCTGTCCTCGATGGGTCCTTTCTAGCACCCCCATACGCTTGCGCTTATTCACACTGTCAGTCCGTTCCTATATCATTTACATCATGAGCTCATCTCTAAGTTAGCGGCGCGAGCTGGCGGTACCCCTCTGTTGGCTGTCGCAACGGAACAAGGCACAGTCTATATTCTAAACACTGCTAAACGGAGAGACTGGGACCCAGGTACGTCCAATTACCAACACACCGCAACGTGTATTTACCGCTTTACCAGAGCCCGTCCACACAACGCTGCAGCCTCATAATAACGGGATCTTCGATCTGAAATGGAATCTGACCGATTCTTTACTTGCCACAGGCTCTGGAGATAGAGACATCCAGATATCGAACCTGGAAACATGCAGCACCGTTCAAACTCTACGCAGACATCATGGCACAGTCAAGTGCGTGTCCTGGGATCCAACCCACCCGGATTTGTTGAGCACCGGCGGAAGAGACGGACTGGTGTGCATTTGGGATCTTCGGGTCGGCGGACACCAACCAGGGCAAGAAGCGACCGGTTTGCTTCCCGTCATGACCATCTCCGCGGCACACGAAGACGTAGGACCGAGCGGGAAACGCAAGACGCCCAAGGGAAAGCATGCTGCTATGCCTAAGAGCGTCACCGGCTTGCTGTATTCTGACGCGAACCCGTACCAACTAATTACCAGTGGTTCGTCCGACGGGTACGTGTCCCTTTCCTTTGATCCAAGCCTGGTTCTAATGCAGCGATAAAGGAGCCTCCGGTGCTGGGACATCCGGCTCATAAACAGAAGCAAGTCAACGAAAAGCAAGGAACCCATTTGCTTGCTTTCTTCTCCGCTAGACCCGACATTCTCGCATGGATCTCCTCGGCCGCGGGGAATCATCAGTCTCGTTGGTGGTACCGGGCCCACGACTGGTTCAGTCTTTGCACTGGGTGCAGACTCGCGCATTCATACATACGATCGGGACTCGCTCGCTGCCTTCGGAAATAGCTACTCGCACGATAACCTGCAGACCAATTTCTACGTCAAGCTCGCGGCTTCTCCATGCGGGCGATGGCTGGCAACAGGGGGAGCGGGCGTCTCTGGCAGCAGTTTTATGTTTGATGTCAGTAATGCGACCAGTGCTAGTGCTGCGCGGACTGGGGTCGAGCTGAAAGGACACAGTGGCGACGCTGGTGGCGTAGACTGGGCCCCTGGAATGCTGTCGACCTGCTGGGACGACGGTATGGTGCGGGTGTGGAGAAGTGATGTCGAAACACACAGAGCGTGCGTGGCGGACCCAGATGCGAGACGCTGGAACTGGAAGTGGTCTTGTTAATTTGTAGAGCATGAAAAGAGAAATATATTACTGGCCCAACATACGACGGATCAAAACCATCATCAGGCCGATGGATTGTAAGCAAACTGCTCCTTTGAGCTCCTTTCACTGTATCCCTTAATCTCTAATTCTGCTCTCCATGGGCCTCTCAATATCAACCCTCTTCTCCTCCCTCTCCTCCCTGGTCCGTTGGAGCAAGGACCAAGATGTCCGCATACTAATGCTTGGTCTCGACTCGGCTGGAAAGGTATTCGTCTTCAAACACACTGAAACTGTCTTCTGACCAGGTACAAAGACCACGATACTGTATAGGTTACAGGTTGAACACTTCCTTCGTATCGCGCGACCCATCTTATCTCTTCGCAGATAGGTGAAGTGGTCTCCACAATACCGAGTACGTGTTGCATTCCTCGAGACTCTCAGTCTCACTTACCCTTTCTGCAGCAATCGGATTCAATGTCGAAACTGTTGAAGTTGGCCCTCATTCCATGAATATGCGATTTCACGCTTACGCCGATGGTCTAGTACAAAAACATCAAGTTTCAAGTGTGGGATCTGGGTGGTCAATCCAGCATACGGTATTTTGCATCTCTGACTGTGATTCACGTCTTTGACCATCCCTGTAGACCGTACTGGCGGTGTTACTTTCCGAATACATCCTCTATAATTTACGTCATTGACTCGTCCGACCACACACGGCTTACTACCTCACGAACGGAGCTGCTGACTATGCTGTCGGAGGAAGAGCTGAAGGGTGTCCCTCTCCTCGTCTTTTGCAATAAACAAGATGTCGAGGGCGCCCTTAAGCCGGAAGAGATCAGCGAACAGCTGGGACTTGCGGGCGGAGAGAAGTCGAGGCCATGGAGTGTCCGGGGCAGCTGTGCGACGAAGGGAGAGGGTTTAGAAGAGGGGCTGGATTGGTGCGTGCCAATACGAATCTATTCGTCCCATCTAACTCCCGTGTAGGTTAGTGAATGCTATACAGAAAAAGTAGTTGTTGATTCAATCTACCGCCCCCGTTTCCCATTCGTGCGCCCTTGACTGGCTCTTCTGGACTTCTTGTGTCCAAATGCTTCCTGTTAGAGACATGGTCGCTTCTGATTTCCTTGTCGAATCCGTCCCTCGGTCAGTGCCAGCTTGGGTCATCTCCAACTGGGCATCCGAGTCCGGATCCGTTCTTCATTGACTACCGGTGTCTCTACCCTGGACATCCCGAAGGCCTATGTTTGGATTCTCACTCACGACTTGCTCCGCCACCTCCTGTGCCTTCGACCATGAGCCATTCCAACTCGCTTATAATGGTTCCCACGGCGGGCTCCTGCCTATTCCCTATGGCACACGATTCCATTTTGACATCCATGAACAGTGACGGTTTGCGGACAAGAAGAACAAAAGATCCGCAGATGCGGCGGGATACGGACGACATCCTGAGGGTATGTCTTGGCTTATTCACTTACAAGTCATGTACAAGTTACCAATACTAACAAGGGCTTGTACTCAGGTGCATCACATCTGCGTATACTACGGTTACCTGACGCACATGCAATTTTCCTACTATCGAAAATCCTGGCCACTCCAAATTCTCCTTGATCGCTGGTTTGGGAAATCATCCGCTTGCGTCCTTGATCAATGTACTCTATAATTTCAGTTTCTTGTTTGTAGCTCGCGTTCGGGAATGAGACGCTTTCCCCTCCCACCTCTGCGTCTTCCTGATCCCGCAAGCACCCCGGCTTTCCAACAACAACTCGTCTCCACGTCTCCATGCGCCCTCTCACGAGATCGAGATTCAGAAACGGCCAAAACAAGTAGTTTAAGGAAGGAGACTGTTTTTACATACTCGAACGAATAAAGGACATGGTACAATTGCTTTACTGAGAAAGGGTGTCTGCTACTAACTCTAAAATGGCAAGGATGCCTTTACCAGTGTTGCGGGTATCTTTGGCGATCGACTGCCACGTCGGAGAGTGATGAGGTTCAGCTGTGACGCACTTGCTCCGTACCTCATCTCTATGTTCCTGTCACGAAGTGAGTACGAATAGCATGCGGCTATGTCAGAAATCCTGACCTCTGTCCCATGCTGCCTTTCGAACTTCAACCACCAAGCCCAGGAATCCCCCAGATCAGGATCTGTCGCAACAGCCCTGCCGAACCATTGTCGGGCCTTCTCGATCTTCCGCTCTGCCCAGAAGAGACGCGCAACTGTGCAGATGATCACAGGATTATCTGCGCTCTTTTTCAGAGCGTCGACCGATCGAGCTTTCCTCATCGGTCGCGGTTCGGCCCAAATGGACATGGACCAGAGCAAACCAGAAGTAGGGCATTCCTGGAGACTGCGTGCAAGCATGGCTTTACCCTGCGCAGCCCCACCAGATCGTTCTTCAACGCCAACTGCTTCCGCCCATAAAACATCGTTCGCGGGGTTCACGAGACGAGCCTTTTCCAAAATTGCGCGCGCTTTAATGCTCTTGTTGTCCGCCTCCTCTAATCGACTCGCAAGGATCCAAAGCGTGGCGACTTTGGGGCAGGCCTTCAAGCCGGCAGCGAATGATGCACGCGCTGCAGGAAACTTCCCTTGCGACTGGAGGATCTGCCCTTGAATCATGTAAAGCTTGGCGAATTTCGGGAACTTTGTGAGCGCGGTAGCAAGAGTTTCGAGTGCCGCGTCCAGTTGTCCCTGTTGCCGCTCGAATACTGCAGATTTCATCCATATCTATGATCTTGTCAGAAACAACATATCGCGTGGAGGAAAGCATCTTACTCTTTCGGTGTCGGCAACCGTCCTGGCACGAACGAGGAGTTCTCTCGCAACTCCAAGTTCGTTGTTTTCAGCCTCGAGTTTGACGGCTGCTAGCCAAATCTGCTCGCTCTCCTTGTTCGCGACGAAGGCGCGCTCAAGAACTTCGCGAGCGGCCGGGACATCGCCCGCCAACCACTTCTCTTTGGCAGCCATCAGCCACAGGACCTCAGCTTGGGGACAGTGGTCCACTGCTCGACTCAGGATCGCATCCAGGCTCTCCCTAGAAAACAAGGCTCAGGTAGTATACGAGAGAATGCGTGGTGCGACGTACCTGGTTCCGTTGGCCTTCTCTAGCTCAGCCGCACGAATCCAGAGTGACTTTCGACCAGGAAATACTCTGAGAGCTTCTGCGAGAATTGCTCTCGCAGTCCCAACCATGCTCCTGGCCTCGGCAGACTCCGCGTCTCCAACCCAAGTATCCAGTCGATCTTCCTCTTCGATCTCCATACCCACGGTCGCTTTCACGATGGCCTCGCAAGTTCTCGGAGAGCCCTCGGCCTCGCACCGCTCGGCTTCCTTTAGCCATTGCTCACGAGTCAACAATACCTGGTGCCTCCTCAACTCTTTCACTCCGGCGACGATCGTCTTGTCCACGACGGCCAACTCGGCCTCGCGCTCCGCGTCTGATTTGTCTTGCGCCCCCTGCTCGAGAAGTCTACCTGCCGCGATCCAGATCTCGTGCGAGGTTGGAACTGCTTTCCGTGCTTTGTTGAGAACCCCTTTCGCGCGTTCAGGAGTTTCAAGACGGGCAAGCGCGAGCCACAGTTCAACAGATAAAGGAATGACTTCAACCGCGCGTGCAAGCAGAATCCGGGCGTCAGCAGCAGAGGACTCGAGGTTGACCGTTTCTTTCCAGAGGCGGACCGAGTTCGGAATGTGCTCGAGAGCTAGCCAGGCTATCAGAACCCCGTCGACCAGTGATAGAAGAGACATACCTTTCCGCAGCACACGCTTCTTCGCTTTGACGTCATGCTCAAGATCTGAGGCGGCCATCCATATTTTCACGCTTTGGCCAACATGTTGTACGGCATTCGCGAGGATTACTTTTGCGTCGTCGTTGCTCTACATCCCTTGTTAGCGAAACGAGGGCAAAGTGGAGTAGAGCAAGCACTTACATGCAATCTAGCAGCCTCCAACCAAACATCCTCGCTCTTAGGGCATTGCTCGCATCCGGCCTTGATGATTTTTCTGGCAGCAACCATCCTACCGGCATGTTCCTCCAAGCATGCTGCGGCGATCCACCCCGGAGAGTGCTTCGGATTTGACTTGACTAGGGAGTCGAACAACATGCGTGCACGTTTTATGTCCCCAATTTCAGCATCGGATTTGATAATGACGCTATTCAGGGAGGTAAGGTAACCTTTCGGGTCCACAGAGGTGCTCATGCCCGAAGTCGCCGTCCCTGAGATCTAAAGACTGCGTTAGTATGGGGATGAAGGAACGCAAGGAAAATATAACCTGATCCAGTTTGAGAGACAAAATTTTGTCGCGAGCTTGCCCAATTTCGACAAAATTGGTGAGAGCACCTGAATCGGCAGGTGTTTCAAAACCACCGTTCTGTTTGAAGAAAAAAAAAGTTAGCGAACGAATAGGATGAAAATTTTAGAGACGCACCTGCTGTTGCCTGTCGTCCAAAGAGTTTTCATATTCCGCCTTGGACCTATCGCCCACGAGCACACTATCGGGAACGGCGAATGACCTCTCCACTTTTCGTCTCTTTTTCCGCGTCAAGTTGCCAACTTCTGGAATATTCTCCCATTCCTCATCAGTCACTGCGCTCAGTCCTCTTTTCAAGTCGGCAAATTGCTGCTGGATCTTGGGACGCTCAGCGCGATGTTTGGCAACTTCAATCTGCTCTTGCGCCTCCCTGTGAAAGATGAAATCAATCAGTCAATAAGAGAGAGAGGGACTGACCCGATAGTCAGGAAACGCACCGCCGCGCCCGTCGTCGAGCATCCATGGCCTCGTCGACCTGTTGGTATATCTTGTCCGCCTCCTCGTCATCCTGTTCGTATGTTGTGCCAGCAAATAAGCCATACTCATTGTCAGGGTCCTGGAATTGTTCAGGATCGACTTCAGCTTCTTCGCCCCGACGAGCTTGTGCCTCACTATAGAAGAATCAGTCAACTTTTCGCAACCAATGCGGACGCGAGGACGTACGCAATCACTTCTGCGGAGGGGCCCTCTCGCGCAGGTCCAATATCAGACCGCGTCGTGAAACCGGAGGCGCTGGATGGATAGATTTAGGTGAATGATGGAGAAATGAACGTGTTGCGCACCCTCGACCAAGACCGGCGACATACGACGCCGGAGCTGGCATGGACAAGAACGCCAGCTTGTTAGGCTTATTGGCCGCCATATTTCTGTAGACTCGAGAGTGGTCGACTAGAAAGAGGTGAGTCGAGATGTTTGGTCGTGTTGGGCTTCAGCTTCCGAGAGTCGAATATTTCAAGTTCTTTTCATTTACCTCCCAGTCAATCTATGGGGAAATCCAGCAAAGACACCGTCGTAAGCCAAGACAGCCCAAAGGTCAGCAAGCCGAAAAGAGAGAAACGGCGACGAGATGAGCCCGCCGCGGAGGATGAACTAGACTCTGTTCCAAACTCAACCGAGCCGCCAAAAAAGAAACCAAGGAAAAATAAAACTGGGTTCCCAGATCCTGAGGAGGACACCTCAGGCTCTTTGTCAGAGCAGGCGACCAAAGGTAATCCCCGTCAAGATTTCCCGAGGTGACTTACTGATAGGTTGCACCAGCGTTGTCCTACGCCTTTACTCGGTTTCGAAAACCCTCCAAGTGGAAGTTCTCCAAGGCACGGCAAAACTGGTTAATTAGGAATTGGGCGGACACTGCAAGTCATCGTACACCACATGAAATCCCCACTAAATCATACGCCTCAGATTCCAGACACCTATGTTCCGCTGACCGTTCAATACCTCTCAAATGTGCAGGGTGGTGTGCGAGAAGTAAGCCGTTTCTACCCAAGTGATACTTTCTCCTCAATACCTTCAGACTTTGATCAAGGAGTGTCATACGCTCCTCGCTGTGCCGTCAGCGCCGGAAATTCCTCCCTCGACTGTTTCTCCGACTCATGCCGTGAGCACCGAGATTGAGACCGAAGCCATTCGGGTCAAGCAGATTCGTGCTCGTGCTCTACTCGATGCCCTCGAAGCACCACCGTCAGAACCTTCAAAATGATACCACTTCGCAAGTTTCGTAGACACATTCAAGTAACTGTTACTTGCCACGCTCGAAGCTTGCGCGCGACAGTCGACGCGTCTGGCCGATAATTTCTATCTTGACTCCAGCATTCTGTAACCAGACTCCAGAGCTCGCCGGCAAAGCGAATTCCTGCGACCGGTCTCTCCGGACGATTTCCTTTGTAAAACTGGACCGCCGCTGCCGAATGCCCGGGAAATGGACCAGCACCAGTATATACCTGCTCTCTTTCAACTTCATACTTCAACAGAATCCTCGCTCGCTTACTTCGAAACAGACGCATGCAAACGCAAATATATCGCTTTGTGTCACGGTTGTTCTCATACATCGTTCCAGTCCAAATTCGGTTGGGAAAAGCAAGGTAGTTGAGTCCGTGGGCAACTTCGAGAAGCTGCGGGTGTCGGTTGAATTTGACGAAAGAGCCCTGCTTACTTATCACTGCTCGGCGTGCGGCTTGAAAGGTCCTCGGGTAATATACGGAGGCAGCGTTCTCTGGGAATAATTCGATAATTATTCGCAGAACGCGGAGATGTTTGCAAGCGACACAACGAAATTTAAAATCTGGACATGCACAGAAGCGTAGCCGTCTCGGTGAATATAGACGTCGTAGTGTGCATTGGGAAGACTCGCAGCACATTTGCCGTCGGAAGAGCGCTGAATATCGGACAACAACTGCTTCTCGACGAGGTCCCGAGCCTTCTCTTTGACTGTCCACGTTCCATAAACCATTCCCCTGCTCGGGAAATATTTTAGTGGTCTAGGAGCCGTTGAATAGCCAAGATCTCAGCCAAGGAACCATGACTTGGGAAGTCGAATAAGTACATGTATCAGGGCAAATAAGTAAGATGGGATGAATGTGTTGCTGCGCGAGGACAATATCGGTTGCGGATCCAGATGAATAGTGGGCGCTCGAATAGTGGCCGCCTGTGTGGGTCCACGCCATTACAATACAACGCGGAGATGGAAGCCTTGGATGAAGCCGGATGTCACGTCGCCACTTCAGGTTGTGACACGACGCGCTTTGCATCCACCCATCTTCAAACGCGACCATGTCCTCTCCACCAAGGCTCGACTTCCCGACCTCTGATGATATCGAAATGGGGGATGGTGCCGAGGGTCAGACTATGTCTGATGCGCCCCCCATGAACCCGCTATTCCTGGCCGGTACCCCCCTCAGCAGCTGGCACGCCTTCGCGTCCTTGGGATTCCGACGATGCTCCCCAAGGAACCCCAACAGGTCGCCGGGCGCAGAGGGATGTGTTGAGCACTCCGAAGAGGACTCCTTTGTTCAATCGTAAGCTTCTGGTTGGTCTCAGCACTGGGCATATTCCTGACGCGTGTCTATTAGCGGGGAGCTCGTCTCCGATGGCGTTTCCCACCTCTTCCCCTGCCAAAAACCCCCGGGGACGCGCGAATTTGCCCTCTGGGGCTCCTTTCGACTCGGATCCACTCGATTTTCCTTCGTGCGTTTTCCTCGTTTTGACGACGACTATGGCTAATGTTACGACAGGAGTCCCATGAAACCTACTGCCACACCCAGGCATCGACGAGGCGATATCCACTCTTCATTCTCCGTCACTCCGAACACGGCGACGCGTCGTCCTCGTGGTCACGAAAACCCTTCGCGGCCACCTTCCTCCTCCATCGGACCCCCAGGATCGGGGCCAACGCTCACCGCTCCGCATGCGACTTCTGATGAGCCCGACGAGATTCGCGCGATTTGGGGAACAACTGTGAATCTTTTGGACACCATGAAACTATTCCGCGACTTCCTCAAAGGCTTCAAACCCAAGTATCGCACGGCCTATAACCGTTCCCTCAACCTTCCAACCAAGCCCTTTGCCAATCCTGCGGATGCCGAGATGTTGTTGTATGAAACTTATCTGCGGCAAATGCGGCAGACCGGGGAAACGAATCTCAATGTGGACATTGTCAATATCCTCGCCTATCCCCCTTCCAAAAAACTCCACGTTCAGCTTGTCAAATACCCACAGGAAGTGGTCCCGGCCATGGATCAAGTATTGAAAGATCTCATGCTGGAGGTCGCCGAATCTGACCAAAGGGAGGGTCTCGACGGCATGGGGGGCGCACAAGGCGAAGCAGAAATCTCCGACATTATGAACAAAGTGTACAAAGTGCGGCCTTTTGGCCTTCCGTCCGTCAACATGCGGGAGCTGAATCCCACCGGTGAGTACTTTCTACCAATCGTCCGTCTTCAACTAAACGCCTGCTTGTAGACACTGACAAGTTGGTCGCGATTAATGGGCTCGTTATTCGCTCAACGCCCATTATCCCCGACATGAAAACCGCATTTTTCCGATGCCTCACATGCCAGCACACTCACCAGGTCGAGATTGACCGGGGCAAGATAGCTGAACCCACAGTGTGTCCTCGAGACGTATGTTCCGCTCCCGGAACCCTCTCCCTCATTCATAACCGCTGCGTTTTCGCGGATCGCCAAGTCATTCGCTTGCAAGAAACGCCCGACGCCGTTCCTGATGGTCAAACACCTCATACCGTCAGCCTGAGCGTATATGACGAACTCGTCGACGTCGCAAAACCAGGAGATCGGTTGATTGTCACAGGCATCTTCCGAAGTGTTGCAGTGCGAGTCAACCCCAGACAGCGGACGTTGAAAAGTCTCTTCAAGACTTATCTAGATGTCGTCCATGTCAGGCTCGTAGGCGGCTCTGAAGGCCGAGAGGGCGTTCTCGCCTTTGACAAGAGCACGCGCGCCCCAGGTGATCGAATGCCTGGTGTAGGTGGACTCGGGGACGCGGAGGGTAGCACGAGCGACGTGGACGCCGACGGGCAGAAAAACCGCAACGCAGCACTCGAGGACAAGCTTCGACAGCTCAGTAAGCGGGATGACATCTACGAGCTGCTCGCCCGCTCTCTGGCCCCAAGCATATGGGCAATGGACGACATCAAAAAGGGTATCCTCCTCCAACTTTTCGGCGGCACGAATAAGAGTATTCAGCGCGGCGGTGGCGGTGGAGGCCCCAGATATCGAGGGGACATCAATGTCCTACTTGTGGGTGATCCCGGTACCAGCAAGTCGCAAATCCTCAAGGTTAACCTCTATTCTTTTTGGTGTTACTTCGCTGATGAGTTACTTTACTTAGTATGTGCACCAAATTGCGCCGCGAGGGGTCTATACGTCGGGCAAAGGCTCATCTGCCGTCGGTTTGACCGCGTATGTAACACGCGATCCAGATTCCAAGCAGCTTGTTTTGGAGAGGTATGTTCGACCGAAGCTTCAAACCCTGTTCACTGACGCTCTCCAGCGGTGCCCTTGTCCTGAGTGATGGCGGTGTCTGCTGCATTGACGAGTTTGATAAAATGTCGGACGCAACCCGCAGCGTACTTCATGAAGTCATGGTATTGTACACCTTTCTAAATTTCGCTCACGCCGAACTAAACAAACGATCAGGAACAACAAACTGTGTCCATTGCGAAGGCAGGGATCATCACCACCCTCAATGCGCGCACATCGATTCTAGCTGCCGCCAACCCTGTTGGTTCAAAATACGACCCCGATCAGCCCATTACCAGGAACATCGACCTACCACCGACCCTTATTTCGCGGTTCGACTTGCTCTACCTCGTGCTGGACCAAGTGGACGAGTCGCTCGACCGCAGGCTCGCTCAGCACCTTGTCGGCTTATACCTGGAAGACACCCCTGATCGCACCGGTGACGAAGAAATGCTTGTGAGTGCTCTGTATCCGAATAACTATTCCGGTACTGACTTGTCCGTAGCCTCTCGCCGAGGTTTCGGCCTACATCTCGTACGCACGCGCACGCATCCACCCGCAAATTACTGAGGATGCCGGCGCGGAGCTCGTTCGCGCATACGTCGAGATGCGCAATATGGGCACGGAGGCTGGCGCTTCGGAGAAGCGCATCACAGCGACGACCCGACAGCTCGAGAGTCTTATTCGCTTATCAGAAGCCCACGCGCGCATGCGGCTGGGTGAATTCGTCGAGTTGGCGGATGTGCGCGAAGCAGGGCGTCTGATGCGTGACGCGATCCGTACTAGCGCAATGGACCCTCGCACTGGGAAGATCGACATGGGACTGCTGAACACGGGGACGGGGACTGGGCAGCGACGCATGCGTGAGGATATGCGTCGCGGAGTTCTGAGTATGTTGGACGCAACAGCGGGCGCCAAAGGGCGTGGAGTGAGATGGAACGACGCTGTCAAGGCACTGGGCGACCAGAGCAGTGTCAGGGTCGATGTGGCGGAATTTGCTGAGGTGCTCAAGGCGCTGGAGAATGAAGGTCTTATCAAGGTCGTTGGCGAGCGAGAGAGGCGAATGATTCGCAAAATGGAAGGCTAATGATTGACTGTACTGACTCGTTTCCTGCATGTACCCTCTGTTTTTATTGAATATCTGTATAAGTTACCGCTTTGTTTACGCGTTGTTTGGCGCTAAGCCTCGACTTGAACTACCACCGCCAATGCCCAGTGACTCTGAACCAGACGACGAAGGTCTCGACGTCGAGGACGAAGCGGAAGACTATGATCAGGATCTCGAAGACGAGCCTGACGCCGCTCAAGACGACGCGACAGAAGATGGCGATGAAGTACCCCTCCTTGAGTATTATTGTCTCGCATTTTCCTTACCCCTTCCCAGGAGTCGCTCTCAGAAGACTCCGAGGATGGTTCAGAAGACGAAGGCGATGATTCTTCAGAGCCAGGAGAGGTAATTCTCGATCTAGAGCCTGAACCATCGGTGAGCGCAAGCGACTCATCCTCTCAACCCCCCTCCCAACCCACCAAAGGTATGGACAGTGCGCCTTGGAGACGCCGCTAGTGCGCTAATTCTCTGCAGTTCCCTCCCCGCCCCCTGTTCCTGTCACTCGTAAACGGTCGCGATCTCTGTCCCCTGCTACAATTCGCAAGAAGCTCCTGCTTTCTGCCGCACCGCATCCGCGCACATATACTGTCGAGGCTATCTGCGCGCTTCCGCACCCAGTTCCTACCCATGCCCTAGCTTCTTCGCTCTGCGTGACCCACCTTATTACTGGCTCCGACGATGGCTATATCCGGGACTACGACATTTTCACTGCTGTCAACGGCAAGAATTTCCTGACCGCACCTCAACGCCACCATGCTGGTGTTGTCGAAGGCCTAATGAAGTCTGGCCAAATTCGCTTCTGGTGGGAAAACCCGGCGCCGCTGAACCTGGCCAAGCTCAATGGTATGGGGTTTGGAGAGGACGAGCCGGCATTATCACCTGTATATAGTCTTGCAATGCACTCTGACGCCCTTTGGACTCTTGCGGGAACCGACGTGCGTTCGCCACTGTTGCAACTATACGCAGTTGACGCTGAGCTAGGTGGGCCACATCAACCTTTTCACAACCCGCCATGAGCCGGGTCGATGTGTTCATGCTATGACTGGACATCGGGGGCGTCCAGTCTCAGCCCTTGCAATGCAGCACGACGAAAAAGGTTTCTTCAGCGCCGGCTGGGACGGCGACGCGACGGTGGGTTGACCAAACCCATAGCCCTGCCACTAATAATGTGAATAGCAATGGGATCTCAACACTGGGTATGCTGTCCGAAATTTCACTTCACATGGAGCCCAGCTTGCGTGTGTGGCAGTTCGGCCAATATACAGTGGCTACGTTGAACCTACACATGACCTCTCCCAAATGTCGTCGAGCTCGACGCTGGTCGGCAGCACCGCAAGTTTCGGGACAGGCTCCGAGACATTCCCGAGTCAGCCCGTCGACTCTGACGCCAAATCTGACGCATCGTTCGACCCTTTGTTCGACGACGAGCCGGAGAGTTCAGAACCCGCCAGTGCAGGGCCCGCAATGCCCAGTAAATTCACCCAATTTGTCGGCCACCCAGATTTGAAAGCGCCGCCACCGAATACGGCCCCAGCCCCCCGCGCCATAGCGCCGCCGAAAAACGCACCGCCGTTGCTGGACCCCGCTACGAGCGGCGCGTTCTCCTCCGACGTGCTTATGACCGCGTCAATCGACGGGCAGGTCATTCTATGGGACAAGCGCGTACACACACCAGGGAGGGGTGTCGGGCGGCTCTGGATGAGCGAGAAGACACCGCCATGGTGCCTATCGGTGTGCACCGTCTTGTCTTTATCCGTCTTCCTCACTCAATCGATATCCGTAGGCTTGCTGGTCCGCAGATGGCGGGCAGATCTACGCCGGGCGGCGAAACGGGACGATCGATGTCTGGGATACACGCCAGCTCGGGCGGGCAGGCCCCGCGAGTGTTCCGCGCATCTTGAAGACGCTGCGCAGCCCTGCGAGCTCCGGCGTCGTGTCGTGCGTCGTCGCATTCCCAGACGGGAAACATATGGTCAGGTTAGTCGGTCATCTAAATCTCTTGCTCCTTTGTTAAACAATGTACCTCAGTGCCTCGATAGATAACCTGCGCCTTTGGAACGTCGCGGAAGTGGCCGAAGCAGACTCATTCGGGAAGATCAAGAGCGGCGTACAGTTCAAGATCATCCCAGGACACCATGGCGGGTATATCTCACAGATGCGTACGTCCGTCGGTCTGCATTTCATCCCACTTTCACACTCGCTCCTAGTGATCGACCCTGCCGCGCGCTTCCTGGTGAGCGCAAGTAGCAACCGCGGCTGGCACGGTGACTCGACCAAAACTGTTTTTGTCCACGATATAAAACATGTATTTTGACGCGTGAACTCATAGCTCGACAGCTGTTTATATCTTACACGACGAAAGCACCGAGGCTCACACGCAATAAAACTAATTGCAATGGTCTAACAAATGGTACAGACAGAGGGGTATGTAAAACTGCAGAGGAAAGAGCCTTATGCAGCTACGCTCGGGTGCGGCGGTGGGACAGGGATTTCTAGCTTCTCCCCGATCATCGCCGCGCCGCCCGTGCGCATCTTCCCCATGCCCGCGAGCGCCTTGCCGTCGATCGCCTTTACTTTCCCGTTCGCTTTTCCGTTCGCGTGAACATTGGCATTGTCTGGGATGATGGTGTTCGCGGTGATGACCGGGCCCAAGAGAACGTTGAACTGGGCGCGCGCAGCGCTGACGCCAACGGGATCAAGCACTGGGCGCTCGCCGTCGTGGAGCGTGCGCGGGGCGGCAGGGGTTCCCAGCGCAAGCTGGGTATCATTCCAGATCGGTTCGGGGTCCGCCTCGCCCATGCCCACGCCAGCCCGTCCACCTTCCCGCACCCAGTCGCTCAGACGGTTGATTTTGAGGTCCACAAACACCTTGTCGACGGCACGGATGAGAATATCCATCTGCTCAGCAGTGTGACGCGGTGTGACGGTGATACGGAGGCGCTCCTCGCCGCGCGCGACGGTGGGGTAGTTGATGGACTGGACGTAGATGTTGTGCTCGGCGAGGAGTTTGTCAGACGCAGCCTTTGCGAGGGCGGCGTCGCCGACGAGGACGGGGACGATGTGCGAGGGACCGGGGACGACGGGGATGTCGATGGCAGCGAAGCGGCGCTTGACCTCGCGGACATTGACCTGTTTGAGCTGGCGGTCGCCGACGTATTCCTTCTGGTAGACGAGACTCGCGTGTGCGCCGGCGACGGTGACGGGGGGGAGGGAAGTCGTGAAGATGAAGCCGGGTGCGTACGAACGGATCATGTCGACCATATCGTCCGAGCCTGCGATGTAGCCGCCGACCGCGCCGTATGCCTTGCCGAGTGTTCCTGGGGCACAGATTAAGTCGCAAGCGAGGCCAAGAAAAATAGCACATACCAGTAATGATGTCTACGCGGTCCATGACCGTGCCCTTGATCGGATGAGGAGAGTTACCGGCCGCCTTGTGTGCATCGTAATCGAGGTGCTCAGCGACACCGGCACCGCGGGGTCCATACAAGCCAACGGCGTGTACCTAAACGGGGAAACTAGTCAGCGAATAGCAGGGTATGGATAGCAAGACGCCTTGCCTCATCGAGGAAGGTGAGTGCACCGTACTGCTCGGCGAGGTCGCATATCTCCTTGATAGGCCCGATGCTACCGCACATGGAGTAGACACTCTCGAATGCGATGACTTTGGGGGTCTCCTTGGGGTACTGAGCGAGCTTGCTCTCGAGATCGACCATGTCGTTGTGCTTGAACAGAACACGTTTAGCACCAGAATGGCGCATACCCTGGATCATAGAGGCGTGGTTCATAGTGTCGGAGAAGAAGACGCAGCCAGGGAGTTTCGAGCCGAGGGTGGAGAGAGTGGCGTCGTTGGCGACGTAGCAGGACGAAAAGACGAGGGCAGCGGGTTTCCTGTGGAGGGCGGCGAGCTCCTGCTCGAGGCCGAGATGCATGGCACCGTTACCCGCAATGTTGCGAGTGCCTCCGGCACCGTGACCGTACTTGTCGAGGGCACGACTGTCGAGTAACTCGATCAGGGACGGGATCAAGGAAATAGTGAGGATCGACGCACTGCATGGTCTCGAGGACAACGGGGTTGTTGCCCATACCGAGGTAGTCGTTGGAGCACCAGACAGAGACCTCGTCCTTGACGTCGCCGGTATGGGCGATGGGGAACTTTGCGGCGAGGCGGTTAATATTATTAAAGTAACGATAGGACTTGTCCTGGTGCTTCTTGTCGAGCTCGTTGACGTAAAAGCCCTCGTAGTTGAAGCCCGAGCGTGCCGGCGCGGGGGCAGGGGCAGTTGCGGTAGCGGCAGCAGCAGCAACAGCAGCATCCTTGGGGACGGGGGGATGCTCCGCTGGCATCGCAGCGCCGGCCTTGTGGAAGGGGCAACCACCTGCGGCTGCGGCCTTTGCAGTGTCCTGCTCTGCCTTCTTGGCGGCAGCAGCAGCAAGGTCGCTAGCAGTGCGGGCGGCTGCGCGGGCCTTGGATGCATGGGGGCACATCTCGATGGTAGCGCCTGCGGGAACGGAGACGCTGTGGTCCCTGTGTATCTGTGCGACGTCCTGGGCGCCAGCGACGCTTGCGTAGCCTGCGACGAGCTCCTTACCGCGGACGTTGAGGGCGGGGCCCATGACGGGGCACTTTGTTGCTCGCTCTGTCAAGACCGAGATGGAGGGGAAGCGGGGAGACGCATTTGTGCAGATTGTACGGAGGGTAGCGTTCGAGGTGCGGCCAAGGAAGGGGCAAGAGGCCTTGAAGCGGGTCAGGGACGAGAGCTTGTCCATGGATGGATGAGGGGAAGACGAAAGAGTGAAATGGCGGTATAAGTGTCAAATCTTGCCAACCAATTAGATTCATCACATTTCCGATCCAGGTCGGTCTCGCACGCCCGGTAGTCTTACTCCCCGAAAATGACCTGAAAACTCGAATTCATTCCAGTGTCGCAATACACGCCTCTAGGGCATCTATAGCCGTGGCCATCTCTTCCCGGCCCACGTTCAAACTTGGAACGAGCCGTACAACATTCTTCCCAGCAGTCAGCACGAAAACACCCCGCTCTCGCGCCTTTTCTACAACCGCCCCCAGGTGCTCCGGGTTCTTGAACGCCAGACCCCGAATCAGTCCACGCCCCCGCACGGATGCTTCCAGCCGGTGCGGGAATCTCTCCGGCAATTTCACCAGAAGCCCATCCAGGTACTGGCCCGTCGCCCTAATCTCGTTCACCATGGACGGGTCTGCCAGACGCGACAGAACGTGGTGGCCCACCGCACACGCCAACGGCGAACCACCAAACGTCGTTCCATGTGTACCTGCAAACATGTTACAGCCCATGTATTCGTGATAATCTCATCTCCACCTACCTGCTGTCATCGTCCCCGCAATACAGTCGCGCAGCAACACTGCTCCGATGGGATATCCGTTTGCCAACGGTTTCGCCATCGTCACAATGTCTGGATGGCATTCAACTGGCAGCAGAGAATGCGCCCACAACGAGCCTGTCCGATACAAACCGCACTTGTCCCATATCAGCTCAAATGTAAAATTTACCGGAACAGAACTGACCTGAATCTCGTCGTAAATAAGCACAGCGCCGACCGCATCGCACCGTTTCCGCAACGCCCGCAGCCACTCCTCGCTTGCCATATTTACCCCCCCTTCACCTTGTATAGGTTCCACGATGACTGCACAGGTCTCCTCCCCGATCAACCCCGCGAGTGCTTCCACATCGTTCACCTTCCCGACATCAACGCCAGGAAGCAGGGGTGCAAACGGCGTCTGGTACTTTGGATTCGGCGTCACGCTCAAACTGCCGAAACTGCGTCCATGAAACGCGTTCTCGAAGCACACAATGCGCGTCTTGCTCTTGCCATCGGCGGCGCGGTCCTTGCCCACCTTGCGTGCGATCTTGAGCGCGCCCTCGTTGGCCTCCGTACCAGAGTTTGTAAAGAATACTTTCGCGCCAGTGAACCCAGTCCCTTCGGGCGCGGACCCAAGCCCGCCGTCGCGCTGGGTGAGCGTGACGAGCAGTTTTGCTAGCTGTGGTGCCCACTCGTTATGGTAAACATTACTCGTATGTAGCAGCTTCCCTGCTTGCTCCGCAATGACCTGGGCGCGTAAGAGTTGATTATTTCAACCGTGAGCAGCAAGACGGCACCACAAACCTGCGCGACACCGGGGTCCGCATGCCCAAGCGCGTTAACTGCAATCCCCGCGCTAAAGTCCAAATAGCGCTTCCCTGCAGTGTCAAACACATACGACCCCTGCCCGTGCGACAAGACGAAATCCGGCCGCGCGTAGACGGGGAGGAGGTATTCGGTAGAGAGGGCAAGGAGTGTCTCAGTTGCGGGGGTCGGCGCTGAAGCCAGGGTGCGACGCGCAGCGAAAGACCGCGTAACTGGGAGGCGCGCGGCGGCGCTTATGGCGCTACGGGCACGGTGCATGGGGGAGAGAGGCAAGAGAGGTGAAAATGAAAAAAAATGACTCAACCGTGTGTATTCTGCTGTGCGAACAGCGTATCTCCCTCGAAGCATATCAAATCCAGGCCATAATGTGGGATTCAATTCAAAAGTCAAGCTGCATACTACTAACACCCTACGCTACATACATCGAATCCGATTTTTTGGGACAAGAAACCACGACCGGGAAGTACTCGGTATTACGAACGGCTACGAGAGCGCGACCGCCCAGTGCTGACTGACATGGACGAGCCAGTTGAGGCTGAACGTGCGCGCCGCGCAGGAGGAGACTTGCCCCTGCCCGGTGGACGGCGTGGAGGCGACCTATCGTTGTCGTTGCGCCGCGGAGGTGAGCGATCTGGACGACGAGGAGGTGAACGATCGACGCGACGGGGCGGGGACCTGTCGGAACGACGAGGAGGTGAACGATCGGCACGACGAGGAGGCGACCTGTCGGGGCGACGAGGAGGCGAACGATCAGCACGACGAGGTGAGCGGTCCCGACGTGGCGAAGCCGAGTGACGCCGGCGGGGTGGAGAACGCGAGCGAGACGGAGAGCGAGATGGAGAATCGACGCGGCGGCGGGTGCGAGGAGGAGAAGGGGACCGCGAAATTGGACGTCCGCGATGTGGTGCAGAGGGTGGCGGCATGTCTCTCCGATGCTCACCACGAGCAGGCTCGCCCCCGCGCTGATCTCCCCGCTCGGCCGCCTCCCTGCGGGCCTTGTCCTCCTCGCGACGGCGCAGCCTATCCCGCTCCTTCCTTTCTGCCTCCCACTTGGCCTTCTGCTCCTCCATCCGCGCACGGTCTGCATCTCGCCTCTTGTCCCGCTCCTCGCGCTCCGCCTGTCGCTTCACCCGGATCTCATCCTGCTTCTCGCGGTTGAACGCATCGCCCTCCACGTAGTTTGCCCGCGTCCCAAAGGCGTTCGCCATTTTCGAGAGCTCGGTTTTCTTTGCGGCGGCGATAGCGTGGGTGTCCGACGCCTTGAGCCTCCCGCCACTCGGGGTCATGGAAGCGAGGTTCGCGAGCAGCTTCTCACGCAGCGCACCAACCTGCTCCTCGATCTTTTCCTCGTCTATCCTGCGTGGAACTGAGCTTTACACCGACAAGGCAAGGACAGACGGCGTACCCTTCTTCTTCAAGCGCCAATTGCAGCTCCAGACACCTGACCTCAACCTTGCGCTTGCGCTCATGCTCGAGGATGCCCTCGTCCGGCTCACGGTGTTTTGGCGGGGCCGAGTCCCAAGCGCTCGCCCGATCCTGGGCTGGTTCATGGGAACGCAGACTGGAGAGATTACGAATAACGTAGCCATTGGTCCCGCTTCAATGCTGGTCAGTAACGGTGCTATACGCGAATCGACTGAGCTTGCCTGCCGCGGGGGGTGGTGAGACCAATACCGTTGTACATGGCGGAGAAGAAAGCGACACTGCAGCCGTACACCGTCACTCCCACTTTCCCACGGTTGTTTTTTTCTTTTTTTTTTTTTTTTGTGGAACGAAAGCTAAGAACGATAACGCTACTTTGTAGCGCCCCCTCTCCTACTCGAGTCGTTGCCGACAATCATGAGTACTTGAGGGCCGACCGAGTCGTCCGTAATTAACACGTCAATTTTGAGGCCATGGACTTGGAACCCGGCCAGAGGAATCGTACACCCGAGGAAATGCGCAATCGCACTTGTGTCCGACTCTAGGTCGCGACACGTCGTGTGGGGCTTGCGGCTTCATCGACTCAAGGAGGACGGGAAGAGTTTCCCGCGCCCCTATCATTGCCGAATCATCAACCGATACCCACTAAAACCTCGTTCTCCCTGCACCAGTCTTTGGGGAGATTCACCTCGTTTTTAGGACCTTGCACCACGTTCTAAGTACGAGGTCCCTCTTCAGCGCGCGTTTACCGTATTTCATGGCAGTCAGGGCGCAGTCTAATCGTAGTCTCAAGTTCATAGTCCTGACCCAGCGGTTGGTTATTTCGTTTAAGGAGGCAGGTCTCTTCCCTTGGATTACCCTTTCGTTTCTGAGCCTCCAAATCATATGTGCTGATTCTGATAACAGGATTCTGAAGAGGCGCGTCGTGCCCGCGTCTCCTTTCCTCGTTGCTGCGCATGCCATTATCTGGCCGGGGGTCGGTTTAGGGAGGTCCTCCCCTGTCTTCAACTTCCACATCTGGCTGGCGAGGTCCCAGATTTCCTCCTGGCCTTCGATCTCGCATGCGGTGAGTATATGCTGCATTGTCTCGGTGACTCCGCAGCTGAAGCATTTTCCCTTCTCCTTGTGGCTTTCAATCTTCTCCCAGTACCTCCCGACCTTGTACCCGTCGTGTATCAGCATCCACAAGAAGTAGCGGGCGCTTCGGGAGAGGTCTTTATGTTTTGTGGAGGCCCAGATGGCTCCGGCAAGTGGGGCATCATCGTCTTCGTTCGCGGCGGCTGCTTGGGCTAATTTCATGTTTCTTTTAGTGGCTTTCCTGTCGAGCTTAACCTGGTATGTCTGCCGTCGCATCTTCGCCTGTCGTATCATCTTATAGGCCTTAGATTGGTTCAAGGATTGGAGCTTCGCCCCTGGGAGTAGCAGGGCAGAGTTGAACTGCATGTTTACAGTGTCAGGGACCGTCTTCTCGGCCCCTTCCTTCGCGAGTATATCTGCCGCTTCATTGCCTGCTTCCCCGGCATGGCCTTTTACCCACGTCAGTGTCGTTTTCGCCGTTCGCTTTCGTAGCGCGCTGATGGTGGCTCGGAATAGGTTTCTGTTTTCTACTCCCAGGAAGTCCTCATCCTCCCACCTTTTTAAATTCCTTGTCAGGCCATCTATCGATACGCGGGAGTCGCTCCTTATCTCCAGGATTTCGTCTAGGGGGCAGGCCTCCACCGCAGCCTTAATCGCCACCAGTTCGCCGACGTTGTTTGTCTTGCCCACAGCACTCGGAATCGCGATCGATAGATTTCGAGGGTCGTCGTTTCCAAAGAATACTCCGGCCCCTGCGCGTGCGTTCTCCGTTCCATTGTGAACGGCAGAGCCGTCGGTATAGGCTACGACCTCGTCAACTTCGAGGTCTGGGGCGTGTCTCGTGTTTGGAGCGATGGTATGTAAGTTCCTCCGTGTTCCGTTTGTGAATATTCTGAACGTGTCCGCTAGTGTTCCGTGCATGGTGATCCTTGAGTCAAACTCCGTGCTCTCCTCTTCGGCATCCTGGGGCTTCTGGGCGTCTTCGTAGTCCTCGGGTTGTGGCTCCCGCGGGTCCCACTTCTCCTCGAGCGCGTCGAGGAGGTCCCTCGCTTTTGTGTAGCATTCATGGGGGTTCTTGCAACCCGTGAATATCCTTGTCTGCCGGCACGTTGCGCAGCTGCAGTACCTTCTGGGTTTGTGTCTTGGTGCGTCCATTTTGGCTCCTAGTCGCACCGCGTCTCGGACTAACTTTATTCTGTGGTTATGCCTTAGACAGTCTACAGTGTCGGCGCTTCGGTTGTATAGGGATCTATCCGCGTACGATTTGCGGTGGTACCACACGGGCATTGTGCCCTGGATCTCGCGTGAGACCGCGATCGCGTCCATGTCCAGGCCGTAGGTACGGCCGACCTTCATCATTTTTGCAAGGTCCTTGCCCACCGACTTCGCGGACACTTTCGGGGCCCACGATTGGAGGTACGTATTCATGCGCATCTCCTCCGCTACTGTTCTGTACTCACTAGCTGCATTCTTTGCCAGGATTTCGTCGGTGACGAAGCACCATAACGGTCTGTCGGGACCAAAACTCAGGTATGTTCTCAGCCATGTCACGGAAATGGCTTCGTTCCGCGCTACAATGTCGAGGAGGTTCTTGCCTCCTATGTTCGCTGGGGCGTATATCGTCTCCTTGTTCACGGTAACACTGGTTTTCTCTGCCCAAAGGAACTTCCTGATTCTTTTTTCTAGTCTGGCCTCGACCGCCTTAGGCATCCCTTGTACCGTGGCTAGATATTGTGTCATACCGCCTACTACCATCAGCACGATGAGGCGTCGACCCTCCATGCTCGGATGGCCTTTCTCCCATCTTTCGAGGGCCGCGTCTATCTTTTCCAGGGTGAGTGCCCAAGTGTCAACTTGTTTGACTCCGTTCCCGACCCAAGCCCCGAGTGTCCGTATCGGCTCGCCTTGCCTGGCAATTTTTATGTGGTCTGGGATCATTGTGCCGTCGATCCCGTTGATGAAGCGCGTTGCTAGTACCCTGTCGCGGTGAGCAATCGTGCCTATTGGGATCATCTCCGTTTTGCTGATGTTGAACTTCGCTCCGGCAGCGAGGCACCACTCGTCGAGGATCTCGAGTAGGTCGCCGAAGTCGTCGTCGGCATCCAGGTATATCATTGTGTCATCTGCGAATAGTGTCGCGATGAGTCGCTCTGGCTTCCCTTTTATCTTATAGCCTTTCAGCTCGGACTGCCTCAGCGATTCCGCCAAGGGTTCGATAGCGAGGTCGAACAGCAGACAGGAGAGTGGGTCGCCCTGTCTTACTCCTCGGGTCACTCGGAATGGTTGTTTACTCTTCTCCCCGTTCAGTATCACGTACGTGTAGGCATCGGAGTACAGCGCCTTGATTGTGTTAATGAATTCTGTCGGGATTCCGTAGCTGGCGAGTGCGCGCCAAAGGTAGTCGTGTTTGATTTTGTCGTAAGCCTTCTCTTGATCCAGGGCTACTATGACCCCGTCGTGCTCGGTTGCCTCAGCGAGGTCAATGATTCGTTTCGTCAGCCAGACTTGGTCTCGGATTTGTCGACCCGGTATAAACCCTGCTTGGTCCGGGTGGATCAAGTGCGGCGCCACTTGGGCTAGCTTGATTGTGAGTGCCTTCGTGAATATTTTATAATCTGAGTTGAGTAATGATATAGGTCTGTAGTTGGCGATGTCGGCCTTATCATTTTTCTTGTACAAAGGGCACATCCAGCTCTTGGAGAAGCCGGTGTCGGGGACCATTCCGTGTGTTTCAATGTCGTTATACACCATGAGCATAGCTTTCAGTACGTTGAACGCCGGTTTTTCTTGTTTCTTTGCGGTCGTGTGTCTATCGTCCAAAGTCCTCCATAGTTCATACGGAATTCCATCCAAGCCTGGTGATTTCCCGTTGGAGGATTTCTTTAGGGCCACCTTCACGTCGTCAAACGTCAGCTTGGCCTTGAGGAGGGCTTCTTGTTCCACCGTCACTTTCCGCTTCGTCCGTTCTAAAACGGTTCGGATTTTCGCTTCTCGGACTGCTGGGGGTATGTACGTCCCGTCCAGCTGTATTGCTTCGTGATAATCTTTGGCTAGGGTTGCCATCCTCTTCGAGTTGGTCTCGTATAGAGTCGGGCCCTCGGGGTCGGAGCTAATTTTGAGTCTGTTGATTATATCTCGAGGTTTGACTGCTTTATTTATTCTCGACCAGTATCTGCTGATGATTTCTCCTTCAAGGCGGTTCTGTGCTGCGGCGCTCTGTCGGGCGATGTTGTACCGTTTTTTCTGAAGTTCAACTAGCTTCTCGATTACTATTGTGCAGGCGAGTTTCTTTTCGTCTTCCGGCATCTCGTCTTCGGTCTTGTCGTTCAAGTCTTTCAGTTTGTTCTCTTGCTCAACGATCTGTGTCATCATCCTGGGTATGAGTTTCTTTGAGCGTTCGCGTGCTTTGTCCCCTATCTCTTTCTTAAATTCCATCCACAGCTTTTGTAGGTTGAATGTGTCGAGTGTCTGGTCTACCGCCGCGGCGTCTTCCATGTCCGTTTGGAGCGCAAGTCCTTTTTCGAGCATGAACGCTGCCAGCTCCTTGTCTCTGACGATATGGGCTGGCCATACCCATCTGCCATGACCGATCGTCGGTGCGTCTGCTGTCGTGGACTTAACAGACACCATTCGGTGGTCTGTTTCAAGTCCTACTGTCTCAATTTCCCACTCAAAGGTGTCATTGAAGAGCCCTCTCTTCACGAGGATTCGGTCTAGGCGGGATTGCGCCCCACCTTGTGCCTCGGACTGGTGGTAAGTGTAGTCGCGAATCGCCGGGAATGTTACACGCCAGCCGTCGACTAGGCCCAAGTACGACATCATGTCGTCGAGGGCGTCAAGTGTCCCGTTATTGTCAGCTCGCGCTGGTAGCCGGTCAATTGCGCTGGGCACCATGTTCCAGTCGCCGCCTGCATAGTCAGGCTTGTCTCGCTGAGGGCGGTCAACAAAGTACTGTTTGATTTCTCTTAGGAACGCGGCGTTCTCTCCGGGCGCGTTCGGCGCGTACACACCGAGGATCGACAGCGGCTTATTATCAACGTTCGTCATGTTCAAGACCATTGCCCTCCCGGGTACAACCTCTTCCATCGTGACTCCGGCCGTATGGACCATATTTTTGTTCAAGACCATCGCAACACCTTTACTGTTAGCGGAGCGGGGGTCCTTCGTGAATTCGATGTGTAGCTTGGCTCCGAAGAGGCTGTCGATCTCTGCCTTCCTTTCATCGTCCATGTGGGCTTCCCCGACGATAAGTACACCTATTTTTTGTTCTCTCATCAATTGCCAGATGTGGTACCATTTGTTATCAGGGTGGTATACGTTCGTATTACCGTGTCCTTTGATATTCAACGCCGCAATTTTAATGTGCGCCTTCCTGTTCTTCGAGCCTGTTCTCATATTTCCCACGGTTGTGCTCGTTGGATTCTGACAATCCTCGCCTTGTTATTGCCTTGTTCCCACCCAGCGAATATTTTTGCCGTCCATTTATGACCGCCCAATTGCATACCTGCAGCTGGTTCATTTCTTAATAGATCTGACGCAAGAACGGATGCCAACCGCGGAAACTGGCCGTTCCTGGCGTTCCGGGTGGCCCCCGAACTTTCCCGGCACACTATAAATCAACCTCGAGACTGGACTGTTACTTTGAACACTTCAACACGATGTCTCGTGGAGTCGTACTTATTACCGGCATAAATGGGTACGCATATTCCCTCTCCTCACCCATATCACCTATAATATTAACTTTCGCGAACTTGAAGCTTCCTCAGCACCTACACCGCCCTCGCGTTTCTTGATGCAGGGTACACCGTGAAGGGAGTTGCCCGGACCGAGGCCAAAGCCGCGGACTGGATTAATAAGTTTCCGGCTCACAAGGCGGCGTATCAATTCACCGTCGTCCCTGACTTTGCGCCCCCCGGCGCGTTCGACGACGCGGTCAAAGGCTGCGATGTCATCGTGCATGTCGCGTCGCCGAACACCAACGATATAGTCTGTATTGTCACGGTTTCATTTACACTCTTACTAGTACTGACAGACATTCGTGCAGTCTGACCCCGAGAAGACCATGCTCATACCTGCCATCAGCGGTACCAAGAATCTTCTCGAGTCGACCAAGAAGGAACCCCGCATCCGGCGCGTCGTATTCACATCGACCCTAGCCTGCCATGATGGATACAACCAATACTGACACCGGGAAAGTATACACCCCAGAGGACTGGAACCCCACCACCTACGACGTCGCCAAGGTCTCCACAAACCCTCGCGTGGTCTACGGCGCGTCCAAGGCGGTCGCCGAACGGGCGTTCTGGGACTACATCAAGGACGAGAAGCCGTCGTGGGCTGGCGCGACGGTTCTCCCGTGGTACGCTGTCGTCGGTTCGTTTGACACGCAGCAGCAACTCACCCACACCAGCGGTGTATTTGACCCACCGATCCAGCCAGGCAGCTCGATCGCCTCGCTCAACCGCTCGGTTGCGTTCCTGTGGGATATGCTGCAGGGCAAGCACAAAGGTCGTGGCCTCGCAATAAGCCACGCACTGTTTGTTTCAGCGCGCGACGTTGCGCTGGCTCATCTGCGCGCGGCGGAACGCTGAAGAAGCGAAGAACAAACGGTACATCCTCATCGGCGGCACTTTCGTACGTATATGATCTCGTTTATTCGTGCAGTCATTGACGAGCATACACAGACCCTCGCACAAATTGACGACATAGTCGCGCGCCGCTTCCCCACACTGCGGCCCAACTTGCCCACTACCCCCGAGTCCGAGCCTGCAGCATTGAAGTTTGACATGTCCAGCACGCAAGCAGATCTTGGGATCGAAGTTTTTGGGACTGGAGACGGTTCTTGTTGATACGATCGAGGCGATCCAGGCGTTGGAGAAGGCAGCGTAGGGTAGCCATGCATTTGTACTAGCCAATGAATAGGACAGTCTGAATTTCAGAGAGCCGGCGGTTCGATTGGCCTCGATTGAGTTTTGAGAGATTTTGCGGTTTGAGCTGCTGCGGTTTTGAAATCTGACAGTCACGACACCGCGATTACCGAGTTGCCGAGTTGCCGTTGAGCGGGTATGCCGACGGGAAGACAACGTCAGCGCAATGAGCTGCTTCGGCACTGCGCTGGTTCGGCACAATAAATACAGCTTCACACCTTTCCTGTGCTCTACCTGCCCCAAACTGTCTGCATCCTCTCTTTCTCGCCTAATGGCAGCAGCAATGGCCAGTCCAACTCCTCCCCTTCTTCCCCCGGCCCGCGAAATACCCACAACGTTCACCTCGAGTGTCCGCAGCTGGTGGGCAATAAACGAAAAGGGCAGCGCTGTCGCTGAGCGCCGGCTCTTCCATCGTCTCCCGTTCTTCCGCGCAGAAACACTCGGAAAGGATCCCAATGACAGCCCCGTCGTCGCATCTAGCTCCCTCGTCGTGCTCGATAAGCCCAAGCACTTTCTCAACACCCTCGCTATCACCTCAACAAGACCCGCACCCGACGCCCCCCCTCCTGTCGTCCTGCTCCCTGGCTACGGCGCCGGAATAGGCTTCTTTTTCCCCAACATTCCTGTTCTGGCACAGTGGGCTGGCCACCGTGGCTCCTCTGTCTACGCCGGTCGACTGGCTCGGGCTCGGCCGTTCTGCTCGAGTTCCGTTCACAATAAAGTCCCAGAAGAAAGACATCTCCGGCCGCGTCAGAGAAGCAGAGTCGTTTGTCCGTCATCCATCCCTGTTCCGCAACTCGCCCTGACTCACGCGCAGTTTATCGACTCGCTCGAAGCATGGCGAACGAAAATGAACTTAGACAAAGTTACACTTGTTGGCCACAGCCTTGGTGGTTACCTGAGCATCGCCTACGCGCTGTATGTCCTTCAATCTATTAAAGCCCTAACCTTCTAACAAAACCAAGACGGTACCCCGACCGCGTGAACAGGCTCATTCTCCTCTCCCCCGCTGGCATCCCTCGCGATCCGAACCAGACGACCGCCCCAGAGCGGGAGATCCTTGACTCGCCGTCAGACAGTAGCGCGTCCTCCACCGCCGCCGCCGAGCCCGCCACAAAGCGCCGCGTCGATGAAATCCACGCCGAGCAGGCCGCCGTCCGGCCCCCGCAGACCCGCAGCCGCAAGCTCTTCATGTACCTTTGGGAGGAGGGTTGGAGCCCCTTCCAGGTCGTCCGCAGCACCTTCTTCTGGGCGCCGATGCTCATCGGCAAGTACTCCGCCCGGCGGTTTAGTGGCCTGACGGAGGACGAGACCCGCGCGATGCACGACTACATTCAGCAAATTACCCTGGCCAAAGGTTCCGGCGAGTACTGCGTCTCACACATCTTTGCCCCCGGCGCCCACGCAGCACCGACCCATGGTCGACCGCGTTGCCGCCCTCAAGATCCCCGTCACGTTTGTCTGTGCGTTTTTTCCTCGTCTCCTTCCTCATTCGACTCGGACTAATTCCGCTGCAGATGGCGACCATGACTGGATGGACCCCCAGGGCGGCGAAACATCCGTCGAGAACCTACGGAAAGCTGGGAAACGGCCAGGCGCGCTCCTACATAGTCAACGACGCTGGCCACCATTTATACCTCGATAACCCCAAGGCGGTCAACGACCTCGTCCTTAGAGAGCTTAACCGCCCAGTGGTTTAGTCATCCACCTACTATCCTTTAGAGTTTCGCGCCTACTGAACCACGCATGTAGAATACACACATACATACATTTTTTTACATTAGGGGATATCTGTACACTGTAGAATAATTAATTCGAGGACGCCTGTGCCAGAGTTGGCACGCTGATTGCCCTGTCAGGATATTTCGCCTGTATGCGCGCTGCCAGGTCCTCCTCGAAAATTTGGTCCGGCCCCAGCTGATTCCCCAAAGTCAACCACCTATAGCGGTTTGAGATACACGAAAAATATGTCTTAGGCAGAACGAACTTACCCAGGGCGCGTGTTGTGTTTTCTCCCAAAAATTTCAATCTTCCTGCCACCAGGACACATCCGCTCGATCAACCCGTAGACCTCATCCGGCTTCCTGCTCGTTTCGCGGACCTCACTCACAATCACGTCGGTGTCCACCCCGCGATTCGCCCAAGAGGGGAGCACGAGCTGGCCGTCCGTGGGTGAGACAACGGTCTTGACGCCCACGAGCATGTGCTCTTTGGTGTGGTTGAGCCAGTGGCCCGTGCGCCCCGTGCGGATGACGCGCTGCAGCTGGTTGGTCTTCACCCACACCACCTCGTCGACGCGCGTGTAGCCCCACACCTTGAGGCATTCGCGCCCGACTTCCATTGCGCGGCCGGTGACCCAGAGGAAGAGTAGCCCTTCGTCTTGCAGTGTCGGGATGGGCATGGCGCGCATCTCATCGTCGGTCATTGTCCCGTACGGTAGCTGCAAGTCAAAAACAATAAGAAAGAGATGGGAGTAAGTATCGGAGAAAGGCGACGAACGCTCATGTGGATATCCCACGGCGGGTCCGCCATGATAACGTGGAATTTACCAAGCACCGAGTAGTCGAATCGCCGCAGGTCACAGTTGATCCATTGGGGAGGGAGCATCTTCATATGCTTCCCAGACGGACCTAGCCCAATACCCAGTTTGTGTACCGGCTTCTTCTCCACCCCTTTCCCCCGCCCGTTTGCTGTGCGGGCCCAATCCCCATCGCTGCCATCCCAGTCCACCTCATAATGCAGATACCGACACGGCGCCTTGTCCTTCCCGCGCCCGCCTGCGCCGAGCCCCGAAGGCAGCGACGACGGCCCGCGCGTGTTCGGCGGCGCGTGGTGCCCGCTGCCGCCGCCCGCACCGGGAAATGGCGGGATCGAAGGTGACTGTGCGTACGTTGGCTCGGAGTAGCATGTGTTGAGGTAGGAGCAGTGACCGAGCGCAGGGTCGGTGTGCTGGCGCAGGAGGGGGCGGAAGTGGATGAGCTCGCAGATGCGTGTCGGGCCAGCAGAGGAATGGGACGACCCCGAGAGCATTTCATCTTGGCGGCGGGCTTTGGCGCAGTCGTCTTTGGTGATGTGCGGGCAGATGGGTTCGAAGCTTTCGTCAGTAGATTGGAACTGGATGGCCGGGGCAGATTAAATTGTGAATGCCTGCTCGCACGAGCGACGAACCTGCTCTGCCAGGAGACGGCCCTTTGCGGTCCCCTTTTGCATAATTGCGTATACTTCCCTCAATTCTCTACTCAAACTACCGAGAGTGGTCGGTGGAGGCGCGTCCAAGGAGGGGTCCTCGGCATCGTCGTCTCCCGCAGCAGAGTCGGCCTCTTCGTCCACCACACGCTTGCGTTTCCGGGGATTGAGGCTCTCACCGAGCGCTACTTGTGCCGCGCTGCCCGATGGCGCCAGAGTCACGTCCATTACCGTGAGCTCACCATGCTCACGAGACAGCGCAAGAGTGCCATGCTCCCAAGTGGGTGAAAAGCTCTCCAAGATTGCCTCGAAGCGAGCGAGGTCTGTCAGACGCAGGCGCGGGGCGGTGGAAGTGGTTGGGAGCGTTGTAATTACGCGGATGAGAAGCTGTAGGGCGGTAATGGGTGCGGCGACTTTGCCCGAGCTGAAGAGGGAGTACACCGCGGACGCGGCGACGGCCTTGAGCGCATCCGTTGACATTACTCAAGTTTGTTCGAGATCAAAACCTTCTCTGTTTCCTCCTCCATGTTATCCCTGGCCCGGTCCCCCGCGCGCAGCTATGGCTCTCTTATTCTGGCGCGCGGCATCCGTATGCGAGCCAATAAATATTTTTCCCTCGACTCGGAAAAGGAAGAAGACGCCCTACTCAAGGTAACACCGCACTTCATGCCATCGTCCCCCCGAATTCAAGCCTCGGTGGTCCCAGAAATTGGAGGAAAAGCTGGCGCGCGTGAGGAAACGCATAGAAAGAGAAGAGGCAGAGGCAAAAGCGAATGGCACGGACCGTAAGCATATTCCGCCTCAACCAACCCCCGAGCCAGCTGCGAAGCCAATGGAGAGTACGCAACACCTTTATATATACTGTGTTCGGGCGCGCATTGAATGCTGCCAGGCCACAATTCATCTCTATGGGATGAGCTCGTGAGCAAGGAAGACCAGGCCAGGCTCGCAAAGTTTGGCATAACATCTCGTGAGCGCGTCTTTCGACTTGGGTAGGCGCGTTAATTGAGAGTCTGGCAGTGGACGCGCTCGAGGAAGTCTACCAGGACGCGGACTCGGATCTGAACCGACCGCCGTACCCTTCACTCCAAAAACTCCCTCCCAGACTACGACTGGCTCACGAATTATACCAGTCAATACCCCAGAAAATCGCCGCCAAACAGATGCTCGCAAATGCGAATCGCGCAAAGGAGAAGCCGTCAAATTGAGCACGCCCTTCTACTTATTTTGCTGGAATACTGTACATATACAATGTAATTCTAATCTACTCGTCAACAAACTCGCCCTCTTCGTCGTTCCATCCCAGTGTCGACGGCGCGATTCCCAGCCGCATTAGCATCGTACCCAGCGTATCTCTTGGTTTCTCCTCGTCCTCCGGGGAAGATTCGACGGACGGCTCATTCTGATGATCTTGGTCCTGGTCGCTGCTGGCCGCGGTGGGAGAAACGTCCCAGCCCCAATTACGCTCCCCATCCTCCACCTTGACCCGTTTGCTCCCCGAGTCCTCGTTCCACCCCCACGAATCCTCGAACCTTCTCTTCCCTGACGAGGATGAAGCACTCTGTGATTCACTCCCCCAATCACCCCCACCGCCACTTCCGCCATCTTTAACGAGATCCCACACCTCATACGCAACCTCCCTGCCTGCCTCTGTCCACTTGCGCACGAGCCCCTCGAGCGTCTCCTCCTCTCCTTCCTTCCGCACCTTTACCGCGCGTTTCAGCACTTGCACCTTCCGCTCCAGCGTCTGTATCGTTGGCGTCTGTCGCACCGCGGTAGGGACTGAGCCCGCGGCAGCGAGAGAGAGTGGCGACTTGAACTGCCCGGCTGCGCGCTGGGTGCGGTGCTTCTTCAAGTCCGAGTCCATGGCCTTCGCGAGGAGCTGCTCGGACGGTGGTGGCTCCTTCTTCACTGCAGCCGGAGGGGGCGGGGCGGGCTCCGCGGCCTTGGGCCTCATGGCGGGCGAACGGAATGGTTTCGCGAGCATCTTGCGCTGCAATTTCTGAGAAGCCAAGGTGGGGCGTTTGGGATTGGGTGGTTGAGTAGACTGCAACAAATGATCAGGAATGTCAGTCGCAAACGGAGGGTAAACCGCACGCTTTCTTCGCGTGCTTCTTGTCCTTTCAGGACCTGGCTGGCATTCAGCTTCGCTTCTTCTTCTTCGCGCTTGCGTTTGCCCAGTGTGACCGAAGGCTCCAGTGCAGTCTCGTCATTCGCCCTGGACATATCAACGTCCATGCCACTTGAATCAGATGTAGCAGCCTATAATCAGGGATGAGCGCGAGTCCTGATCAGGTTGAGCAAAGTGCTGACCTGTAAAATTGGGGCCGAAGGTAGGACTTCTTCACGCTCCAGTTTGGGTATGAGCAATGTCTCATCCAAAGACCGCGGTTGCTCTGGGGCCTCCATGGTCTGCAGTGCATCCGACTGGCGTGAGCTTGGCAGCAATGGGCTTGAGCTGGGAGGAAGCTCGGGAAAATCCTATCGATATTTGAGTGTTCATTCACGAAACCCGTGCAGTGCAATCACCAGATTCAACGACGCGGGATCACTTTCCAGATGTATCGGTATCAACACAGGGCTAAGCGGCGAAAGGTCAGTCCCATCCGCAAACATATCCTGAAACCGGTCAATCGTTAGCGGGACGTGTACGGAGAGGACAAGATGTGTACCGTGGTCGACTCGAGCTCTTCCTGCAATATACACTGTTCAGGAGGGACGGACGAATCAGACGCCGGAGGCGGAGAGGATGAGAAGATGGTTCTGGGACTAGAGCTGGGCGGGGAAGAGCAACCGACGGAGGGTAAGGAGTGCGTTGCAAGGTCAATGGGTTCAAACTGGCCCCGTATCAGAGGATCGCTGGTATTGGAAGGGTGAGGTATTGGGTATTGTGCTGTTAGTGGGAAGCATGACAACTTTGAAACTGTTGACGGATCGATAGCATCTAAAGACGACGGAGAGCTGGAGCATGCGGATGGAAACTGAGGGGAAGAGGAACGTTCGTCTGCGGGGCTTGAGGATGGAAGCATATCTGCATTTTCGTCGGATATTGAGTCAATCTGCAGGGCTACGGGGTCGGTCCTTGAGAAGGATTCATCGAGCATGGTCAGCTCAGGGCTCGGGGGGTCGGGGGAAACGGCATTAGATAAATGAGCAGCAAGGTTCGCGGTTTCGCCGTCAGTGGTTAGTGAATCATCGAGCATGAAAGGTTGAGGGTTCGGGACATTGAAAAAGGTGGTTTGGTTGGAAGGCAGGTTGATTGTTTCAATCGGGAGAGATTCGTTGAGGATGGGAAGCTCTATCTTCATGAGATCGAGAAAGGGCATCTCTTCCGCCTTTGAGGGGTTGGGGATTAGGTCCTCGCGAGGTTCGATTGAGGGTTCAGGGACTAAAATTTCTTCGTCTAGGCAGATTAATGTGGAAGAATCGTGGGGTGAGTCGTCAAAGTGCGGCTGTGAAGGTGTGAGACGCCGAAGAATGTTAGGAATCTCACATACCGGGGAGATAACATCGCTCCTACCGTCGAAAAGGTCGATGGGTTGAGATGAAGTATGGAGCGACTGGATATATGCGCGTCAAAATCAGGGGGATGCACAGCCGAAATTTCGAGCCCACTTTGGAGGATTTTGTATCATGAACAGGGCTTGAATCCATGAGCGATGTTCCGTTTGCGGGGTCAAATAGCTGAATCTTAGGAGGACCGTTTATTGAAGGCAACAACAACTCGGACGTATTTTCCTCGGTGGGCTGAAGGAGTATGATATATCATGAACGGAACTGAATATGAGAACTGCGCACAGTAAAGTCAATGAGATCGCCGATTTCTGGACTCGGAGGCCCCGCGGATTCAACGAGAGAGGTCAGAAGCAATGGGCTTGGAGATGGAGCATCCGGTAATGTAGCAAGAGAAGACTGAATGTCTGCATTAGCTGATGCAAAGGGATTGAGGTAACTTGAAAGATCGACTTCAGAAGGAGTCAAATCGCCAAAACACGGTCCCGCGAACAAGTCGGCAGAAAACTACGGATATGTGAGCCAGAAGACGGCATTCCAAGTAACAACCAACTTGTGGTGCTTCCGAGTTTTCGTGCTCAACAGCAAAGATTTCAGCAGCCATGAGATTCGAGACCAAGTCGAGAGATGATGCGCGGCGCGTCAACAAAGGTCAACAAAGACACGTGCGGCCCCTAACTGCCTCGACCGCAGATGACTCGCGTCGACGAGGCAATGCCTGCTTGGTTTCAACAGTGGGATCTCACTCAATTTCAACCCAGCATGGCCACTTTGCGGTTCGAGGTTGCCAATCTAAGAGCCATAGTAATTCCATAACAATCGTGCAGTTTGGAGATCCTCATAATTGCCACTTCAGATTGTCAATGGACGCTGCGCGACCGGGCACCAGGCGCCCTTCGAAGTTCTTCGATTTGCGAATGGTGAGGACCCTACCCTTCACCCGGTGAGTCCCGATTGGCCACTCCTTGTTATATATTTTCTGACTGTGTGGTCCAGCACAACCTTCAAGTTCCCGCCATACATAACACTAGTGAACTGGCAGCACTAACCGTGCCCCAGCTTACCGCATACCTTACCGGTTACGGGCTTCCCACCGCAGGTAATCTTACAGTACGCAAACAGCGCCTATCCCGGTACATAGGATATGTCTCTCCTTCCTAGCCCGTTCTGTCACGTACTATATTGCTTGTCCTGTTCCTGCTCTCCGTGACCACTGTGGCTCCCAGTAATCTCGTCTTGGGATTAACCACCTTCACCACTCCCCAGCATCGACTCTCATTCATTTCCTTCACCCTACTTGACCTTTGCATCGTTCCTCGCCAATACCCTACACATTTTCTCTCTGCGACCTCCTAATTGAGGCTCACGCGGGATCGATTCGCCGCGTTCGACAGTCTGCTGCTGCCCTTCTAAAATTTGGCAGTAGTCCGTGAAACCGCCCATGGGCTCCCGGCTGCGTAAAAGTCCATAGGATATCCGCCACCATGATCCTTTTCGGCCTTGTCGTCATTGGGCATCCAGCCTACGGCTTTGCCGACTGCCACCGCCGTCTCGTAGGGGCTCAAGAGGGGACGCTCGAACGCATAACCCCAGTCGATTGATAGCCGTGGACAAGAAGTTTGGATGAAGGTCGATATGTGCGGATTAAATAGTGCGAGTTTGGCGGGTGAGAGCTCGGAGAGAAGGATTGGGATATACGGAATTGGCGTGTGCGACGCCTCGAGTTGGTTAGTAATGGCCTGTCGAGGGGCAGTGAGCAGGTACGAAAAAGCGATGAAGTTACTACATACCTGGAGCTGCTTGAAGCTGCCTTGTCGGCCCAGAGTACCAAGAATGACTCCCCAAAGAGGCGCCTCAGAAACTGCATCATTTTCACCGGCAAACGCTGCTATGCTTTTTCGCGCCGTTTGTACAGCGTCGTCGCGAACGGCATGCATTTCACGGTGGTCGTACCGCTCTCGTGTCAGTTTCTTGGAGTATGGATCGTATCGGAACGCAGGCACAGAGGGATTGGCGATCATTATTGATTCGAGATGAAAGCGGCCATCTCCCAAGTAACTACGGAGGAACATGAAAAAATTACGCACGCAGAATCCAAAGAATTCGTACATTAATGCATCGACGTCGCCAAGGCGAGGCGCCGTGCACCCAAGGATCTCGCCCGGCGACAAAGGCTTTGATCGCGGTATTGTCGCGTCATATTTTCCTCGCCAGAAGCTTGTTTTCGGGGACGATGCATTGGATGCATTGGATGCGCTCGCGGAAGTAGTAAGAAGACTGGGAGGGTGAACAGCGCTCGAGTCTTCATGTTCGGATGAGAGATCCTCCTTGAGCCGTTGGAGTGCCGCAACGAATTGAATGGTGGATACTAGTGCGAGCTTTGTTGGTTCTCGAGCGGTCGTTCCGCCGTCTGAGCCATCAGCAGATGTCGGTCCTTCTATTCGAAGATGGCCAGTGGCTGGTCCGATTTGGCGGCCGGCGGGGATTTTACTGTCCGACTCCTCCGAGTCCAATAGCGCTTCGTGGAAAACTTGCCGGTCGTCGGGAAAGTTAAGGCGCACGGACTGAGCCAGATGCACCGCGTCGATGGCGATCTCGACAAAGATGTAGAGGGTCTTGATCGTCGTCTGGTCCATCGGTACTACAGTTAGAATGAGGTTCATACCACTGAAACTGGTAAAAGCCGCGCACCGAGACAGCTGTGTCCGTAGTGGACGAGCATGTCGCAGCCCAACGCTACTGCAGTATAGTCGTCGACGCAGCACGCCCCGTAAGTCACATCGCCCATGATAACTGTCAGTGCGGTGGTGAATCTGCGGCTTCGGGTTAGCACCGAGGCTTACACTCCCGACTGGTGCGCCCACTTCTCGATGATATCCGCGATAGGGCATGCGAACATCTGAAGTCCCTCTGGCATCTGCAAGGCGACCATTTTAGCGTTGTTCTTGCGGACATGGAATATAGTCTTGTGGATTTCGAGAGAGTAATTGCTTGGTAACTGTGCAATGGCGGCGTTGAGGTGCGGATCCTGGAGAATATCCTGGGGGATCTGGTTGCTCATAGTGGGGGCTCCCGGGCGCGATGGAGTCGCGGATTTTGTGCCGACGAAACGCCGGCGAGGCTTGGTTGCATTTGCCATGAGGATACGGGAAGAGAGATCAATGCCCTGAGTGTGACGCGTTGAAAGCGCGTTCTGCATTACGTTCAACCTTGCGTGGCTTGCCGTCTACTCTCACCGTCTTCCCCACATGGCTGGTCACTGCGCAATGCGCGCGTCCTGCGGGACCACCGCCGTCAAACCCCTCCCGTGCCCATACGATGGGCCTGCCATCGAAGTGCGTTCCTACTCGGAGCCTCGCGCACTCGTTGACACCGTTCTTAGCCAGAGGATGCGGATGCTCGTGCACTTCTGGTCGACGTGTGTGGCCCCGAATACGCCGACGGGCCCGTATGTTGCACCTCTGACCAGGTCGAGGCGCTTCGCGACAATTTCGAGCCAATTGAAGGCCTCCTGTCGAGTTGCCCTGCGTGTCGGAACAACTTCCGCTCGTTCTTCTGCACCTTTACTTGCTCCCCGGACCAGGGGACTTTCGTGGACATCACCTCCACCCAACAAACGCGAGGTGGAGATACAGCTGTCAAGTCTCTCGATTTCTATGTCGGGCAGCAATTTGCAGAGGGTTTCTTCGACAGCTGCAAGAACGTTCAGGTGCGTCTTGGGGTCAATATCTTTACGAGTCCAAATTGACATAACTCCCGACAGTTCGACGCCGGTAATTCTTTTGCCATGGATCTTATAGGCGGAGGAGCCAAAAACTATTCATCATTCCTGAAATTCATGGGCGACGAGAAGCCTTTGCTCGGCAGTCCGTTCCAAATGGACTTTCCACCCCAAACTCCCCCAGAATTCTCCGCCTTGAATCCCCCACCGCGGAATTGTTACGATGACGACTTGGCAAGCCGATGCACATGTATTGACTGTCCCTCCGTGTGCCCTACCTTGCCAGACATTCCTGCGCCCGGCTCCGAGCCAATTTGCCATGTCGGCTCCATCACCTGTCTTTCCTTCGTCCTGATCCTCACCTATTCACTGGCGGTGTTTGGATTCTTCATTGGCTACATCATTCAAAGCACACTTCGCCGGCGCCGAGAGCAGACTTATGAGCGGATGGCCCTCTCCGCGGAGACAGCCTCCATCGCTTCCCCGAGATCCCAAAGCAGAGGACTTGTCGGCGCCGCCTCACTTGCCCACTATCTCGACGATGATTCAACCGGCACACAGTTCGAATCGCGCCACCTTGGCCGCGGTGCCTCCCTTGTAGATCCCATCGACACCGCCCAGCCTCGACAATATCCCCTAAACAACATACTCAGACGTGGCTTTTATCGCCTTGGCTTGATCACCGCTTCTTCGCCATGGTTAACCTTTGCCATCGTCTTTTTCTTCGTTGGTCTCCTCAACGTCGGCTGGAAATACTTCGCCATAGAGCAGGATCCCGTTCGTCTCTGGGTCTCTCCATCATCAGAGAGCAGAATACAGAAGGAATACTTTGATGAATATTTCGGTCCTTTCTATCGCACGGAGCAGATATTTGTCACCGCCTCCGAAACAACCACCGAATCCAGCATAGGCGGTACAGGACCTGTGTTATCATGGGACCACGTTCAGTATTGGTTCGAGGTCGAGGCAGATATCCGCGCCCTGAAATCACCAAGCGGATACCGCCTGTCGGATGTGTGTTTCAAGCCGGCTGGGCCACGAGGAGCGTGTGTAGTTCAATCTGTGGGCGGCTGGTTTGACAACGACCTCGACGGCTACAACGAAACATCATGGAAGGACCACTTGGAACTCTGTGCTAAGCAGCCTGTGGAGTGCCGACCTGATTACGAGCAGCCACTCGCGCCGCAGTATGTGCTCGGGGGGGTCCCGGTCAGGGAGGACGGCTCCAAGGACTTTTTAGGTGCCAAAGCGATGGTCATCAACTATGTTGTCAATGACTCGCTTGACCCCGAAGTCCAAGCCAAGGCGGCAGAGTGGGAGGAATCTCTACGGATATATTTGGAGAACTTGGATGCCAGATCGACTTCCGAGGCCGGGTTGCGTATCGCATACTCGACCGGTGTTTCTCTGGAGCAGGAAATCAACAAGAGCGCTAATACGGACGTCAAGATCGTGGTGTTGTCCTATCTCGCCATGTTTTTCTATATCTCTTTGACTCTTGGCAATGGTTCGCCAGGGCGGGAAGAAGATGGCGTAGTGGCATCCCTGGTACAGTGGGCTCACAATTTCCCCCGACTGTTCAAACGAGGCGGAATCGCATCGTCCACAGCCTCCATTGACTCCAGGATGATCCCACGCTTCTTCCCTCGCCTTCCGAGCTCCCTTTTCACCGGGTCCAAGTTCATGCTTGGTCTCTTCGGGATAATACTGGTCATCCTATCCGTCTCGTCCTCTGTCGGATTTTTCTCCTTTGTCGGAGTCAAAGTGACGCTTATCATAGCCGAAGTCATCCCCTTCCTGGTGCTGGCGGTCGGGGTGGACAACGTTTTCATTCTCGTGCACGAGCTTGACCGACAGAATCTACTGCACGGTCCCAACGCAGCACCAACAAGCCATGGTCCGGGATTCGCGACTCCGATATCCCCGAATTCACACCGCTCGCCGTTTGACTCGACGCAAGACGATGTCGATGCGCAGTCCATGCCTCTTTATTTAGCCGCTGAAGAGCGTGTTGCGCGGACGCTTGCAAAGATGGGGCCGTCCATTCTACTCAGCACTATCACAGAAACCGTCGCGTTCGCGCTCGGAGCTCTGGTACCCATGCCGGCAGTTCGCAACTTTGCACTTTATGCTGCTGGAAGCGTACTCCTGAATGCAGTTTTACAAGTAACCGTATTCATCAGTGCACTTTTACTCGACCTCAGGCGCGTTGAGGTGACCTCCATTTACTTTGAACGTTCCTTCCTGTACATCGTCTGACAAAGGTTTCAGGCCAGCCGTGTCGATTGCTTCCCTTGCATCCGTCTTCCGTCGCGGATCGCGTTGCTTGATGCGCCCTCGTATGGCAGCGGTTTAGGCCGGATTGCCCGCTTCATCCGCCGTCACTACGCTCCGTTCTTACTCAAGCCCGTCGTAAAGGGTGTCGTGTTCGTCTTATTCGGTGGTGTATTCGTCGCGTCCGTGATATCCATGCAGCATATTCAACTTGGTCTCGGTAAGCTCTTTACTTGTTCGCCGGTCGGCGTCGCTGAGATGTTTAATCAGACCAGAGATTGGCCCTGCCATCGGAATCATATTTGGTTTCCTATTTCGATCATCTGGACATGTACCTCGACGTTGGCCCTCCAGTATACTTCGTTTCGCACGATCTCGACGTCACCAAGCGGGCGAATCAACAGGCTCTATGCGGACGCTTCTCAACGTGCGAGGACTTTTCCATCGCCAATTTACTCGAAGCGGAACGCAAGCGGCCACACGCATCTTTCATCTCTGAGCCTACGGCATCTTGGATAGACAATTTCTTTAATTGGCTCAATCCCAGTGGAGAGGCGTGTTGCCGTGTCCGAAGAGCGGATCCTGAGGTATTCTGTGGAGAGCGCGATTCTTCGCGACTCTGCAAACCTTGCTACGAGGACCGGGAACCTGCTTGGAACATCACCATGGAGGGTCTTCCCGAGAATGAGGAATTTATGCGTTATCTGAAACAGTGGTTAAGCTCTCCCACCACCGAATCGTGCCCTGTGGCTGGAAAGGCCTCTTTCGGAACTGCTTTATCCCTCACCGAAGATGGTACCCAGGTCGCTGCTTCTCACTTCCGGACCTCCCACTCTCCACTCAAGACGCAGGATGACTTCATCAATGCTTTTGCCGCCGCCCACCGCGTCGCAGAAGACATTTCTCGCCAAACTGGCACCTCCGTATTCCCCTACTCCCTCTTCTACGTCTTCTTCGACCAGTACGCCCATATCGTTGCCATAACGCAGGAGGTCCTTGGCTTTGGCCTGGCAGCGGTCTTGCTCGTTACTGCGCTCATGCTTGGGTCATGGAGGACGGGGACAATAGTGACCAGTGTTGTCGCGTTGACGGTGGTGACCGTCATGGGTGTGATGGCCGTTTGGGACATTAACCTGAACGCCATCAGTCTCGTCAACCTCGTCATCTCCTTGGGCATCGCGGTCGAGTTCTGCGCGCACATTGCCCGCGCGTTCATGAGCGCTGGGTCCGGATTGCCTATGGATCATCCTGCCGGTCAGCGGGAACGAGATGAGCGGATGTGGACTGCCTTGGTAGATGTGGGGCCCTCGGTGAGTGCTTCAAGCTTTTCTCGTGATGGTAATCTTACTTTCTTAGGTGCTTTCTGGCATCACATTTACCAAGTTGATTGGGATGTCTGTGCTGGCGCTCACTCGATCGCGACTACTTGAGGTCAGTTGGTCGCCCTTCGCATTTGACGTTCTTTAACTGTCCTCAGATATACTACTTCCGAATGTGGCTTACTCTAATCATCTCGGGTGCCCTCCATGGACTTGTCTTACTTCCGGTTATCCTCAGCGTTGCCGGTGGACCTGGCTTCCCTCAACAGGAGGCAGATGAAGAGTGGATGTCGAATGCAATTAGAAACGACTATGAATATGCGTAAGTTATTAGTTGGCCCCTGCTTTATTTCTCCGTGCTGACGACTGGAATAGGCCTTTCCTGGCTGACGATGACTCGGTTGCTAGTGATTAGTTCCTTGTAATGCTCACTCTGGACTTGTAGTAATATCATTTTATACCATTCTTAATCAACTTCAAAGCGTAGCGTCCAAGATACAAAAAATCAGCTACGAGTCTTTTTAGTCTTTACCTTTTGGTGATCTGGATCTTGACCTGCTGTCTCTAATATCGCTCATACTTCTTCTGCCTCTGCTTGCGGACCTCGAGCGGGTCCTGCTCCGGCTTCGCGAATAGGACGAATATGAACGAGAGCGGGAGCGAGAACGCGACCCGGAGCGTGAGCGGCTGGAGCGAACAGAATAGCTCCTGGATTTTGACCGTCGGCGCCCATAGCCGCCGCGCTGGTAGCTCGGTGAGCGCCTCCGTGGCCCCAAGCGATCTTGCGGCCCGCGTCGGATGGGAGAACGGGAACGAGAGCGGCTGCGCGAACGGCCCCGGCGGTAAAAGTCGCGTCCGGGGGGACCACCTCTGCGGAAAGGACGTCCGCGGAACGAATCGCGCATTCGGGGGGCGTCTGGTCCTCGTCTACGGAACCCAATGGGCGAGCGCGAGCGGGAACGCGAGCGAGGAGAGAAGGAGCGAGGTCGGGCGGGTCCGTTTCGAGGGGGGCGGGGACGAGAGCGAGAACGCGAGCGAACGGGGAGGTCAGAGAGCTCTACTTTGATAGCGGCGCCGTCAATCTGGCCGCCATTCATGTGGGAGGCGGCTTTCTGTGCGGATGGCGGGTCGGCGTATTCCAACGCGGCTTTTCCTCTGTTTTGGCCGGCTAGTTTTGTAGGTTGGTATTGGTTAAATAAAAACAAGGAAGACACGTTACATTTTCCGTAGACTGGGAGATCTATCTGGACTATCTCGCCATAAAAGCCAAAGATGGTTTTCAGGTGAGTTTCGACGACATTGCGGCTGAGATTGGTGATAATGACCACTTTGGCAGTGGGCTTGTCGACCGGCTTGCTGTCCACGTCCACATCCATTTCCTCCACAGCAGCCTGGGGCGATAATTTCCCGCCTGCGGGGCTTGGAGACCCGGATCGTCCTCTCGTCGACATTCAGTGTGGGGTTGAACGAGCAAGTTTGATAGTGACAGTCACACAATTCAGCCAAAGTGCTTTACGAGTAATTTACGAGGCTCAAGACCCGGCAACTTTCATAGGCACTACGAATAATACAGCTACTCGTCGACCACAAACGGCTCGTGTGTTCAAGCCTGCCTTGAGAGTTGGAACGGAGAGATTTTCAAGTCAAGTTTTACCTAGTTTCTGGCGGAACGAGCGTCTGTCCTTGCGGTAGTTTGGATTCCTGGCAGTAATTTGACTTTGCAAGAATCCCGACGCGCCGCAGTGGATTTCACTGCCTGGCACATAGATAGCGCGTCATTGTCGAATTGTTATAGTTGGGTCCAAGAAGGCAAGTCACAGTCGCCGCCGCGGGAGCCAGCGAAGTGTAGCCAAGTCGAGAAATGGTCTTATTCTAGCAATTCGCGGAATTTTGACAAGACTGGTTTACTCCTCTTCTTCCGCCGCGGCCTGGTATTTGTGACGGATGTCTTTCCATTGTTTCTGCGTGTCCGCGTTAGATACCCTCTACGAGAGCATGTAGCGGACGCACCCCTCTGTTCCAGCGGTCGTAGAAGGCGGTAACGCCAGTGTCGAACCCAATCCCAAAGACAAACGCTCCGACGAAGACAGTCGAGAAGAACACGCCTGGGCAAGTCAGATCTGGCCGCACGGCGGCCAAAGGAACGCACTGTTGCGACGGAAGACTGTATTGTACAGTGTGGTGGAGAACTATGGGGGCAGCTGAGAGGATGGCGCGCTAATAAACGGTGTGACCTTACCGCCATGATGGTTCGGGAGAAAGCGGTTTTCGATCACGTTTTCTTTTTCCGTCCTCCATGTTCGCCGTTCGTCGCTGCTCGTCGCTGCGGCTGGCGACGCCGACGCGGTTGACCCCAGCGACGAGGGCATCTCTCTTGCGACCCCCGCGCATGGCCCACTACTCTGATGGGGCCCCACCCTCATCTTCCTTCCCAAACGCCGAAAATGAAGGTTCTCAGTCTCCCTCTAGCATAGCAAACATTCTCACCAGCGTACTCGAAGAGAATCTGGACGGTGTGCCACCCGCACCCGATTACCCATATTATCCACCCGATGAGGCATACGAGCCCGAGCAGCATTATTCAGAGGACGGTCATTCCGACTCCTCATCACCATTCTCCGAGTCCTCGACATCACTGGCCCACGACTTCCAACAATTCAAGCCCCCGCCTGCCTACAGGTTCCACTGCAATTCGACGAAAAACAACACTATAAGCTCGTTCACCGACCCACATGGGAATATGCTCGCATGGTATTCGGGTGGTTCGTGCGGGTTCAGAAAACGGAATCGGTCGGGGTACGAGGCCGGATATCAGTGTGCCGTGCGGATGTTCGCGAAAATAGAGGAAATGGGCAAGGCTATGCCTATGTCGAGCCCCATGCGCATCGATCTATTCTGCAGAGGGTTCGGGCAGGGGCGCGAGGCGCTTTTCAAGGCACTCACAACCGCCCAAGGAGACTTCGTCCGTGAATGGATAGTTTCGATTACGGACCGGACGCCAATAAAGATTGGAGGAACGCGTGCCAAAAAGGTCAAGCGACGTTGAAAGGTACCATTTCTTGCTCCCGCGTCGAATATCTGCTCACAAGAAACAGTATTAATTACAGTTTCCCGCTGCTGTCTAATGGAAATCGACTCTCTAACTCTAAGATGGTGGGGATACAGTGGATGAGAGATCAAAGTGAGGATCTTGGCGGTACTTCTGGTACTCTGGCCTGTTCAGTGAGTTCAGTGCGACGCGTTTATCGACCTCGATATCCTCTATCAGCGCCTCTGGAACATGAATCAGCACTTTATTCCTGTCGGTCGGCAACAGGACGCACCCCGCGATGTATAGTCTAATTCAGGGCGGATGTACCCCAGGACCAGGGCGTTCATGTTGTACCCATAAAAGTCCGAGCGGAACTCGTGCATGATATGGATTTCCTGGCCCAATCGTCGGAACGAAGATTGCAGGAATGGTTCTGGCGGCACTCACAGCAGTCAGAATTTCGTTCTTGTAGAATGGATTCCACCCCAAGCTCATAACCATGGGGAGGACGCGGACATCTGCCTCGCACAATTCTGTTTTGCCGTCCTTCGGGGGTAGAACCTGGGCATAGCCGTAGTAGACTCCGGTCTTTGCGACACTACTTATCGGCGTAATTGACTCGTCCGGGAGATTAGCTTGAGGAACAGATATATTATCGATCTGAGCTGCAGTAGGATAACAGCCAAGTCAAACCAGTTGGACATCCGAGCTCCTTGCCGCCTCTTCCGAAGCCCTTTTGCACGGGTCCCGCAAGGAGAATGGGAAAGGGAGCTTCCGGGCACTCTGGGCCGACGATTTGGGGACGGGATGTGCGGAATTCTGTGGTCTGGCGGGGGGCCTCTGGGCGTTCAGATAGCTGGGCGAGCTCTGCGGCGGTGGCCATGAAGGTGGAAAGGAAAGCTGAGATGGGCCTAACTCGGCACCGCAGTGATCGAGTGATCGCTAAGCTTTCTTGCGCCCGCCATCCCATGTCGGCCTTCTACCCTTACCAGCCCGTCCAGCAGGCCCCGTCCTACAATCCATACGCTTCTTATGGCCAGCCCTACTATCCCGCCTACACCCAGCCTCCTGCCCCGCCACCCAAAGCCTCTCCTCCTCCCCCGGACCTCCCGCCCCCTCCCCCAGATCTCACCTCCATCACCCCCCATGTCGCGTCAACAGCCATTCAGCGCCTTATAGTCTCGGAATTCCGCGACGCCGGCTTTTCTGGTGCTCAACCACAGACAATGGACAGAGTTGAACGCGAAGTTGTAGCCTGTGCGGGTCAACATCTCTCGTGCATGTCGTGACACTGAGCCACCTCACAAACAGTCATTGAACGGCTGTATGAACGCGCACACCAGTATGCCAATCTCTCCAATAGGGCAGCGGCAATTGCGACGGACCTCGTCCTCGCATGTGAAGAGTTTCACGTTGCACCCGAGTCACTGCGTCCAACACGGGCTAAAGTGGTGAAGAAGAAGAAGAAGAGGAGTAGGTCGTCTTCTGCTCCTTGGCGCACGGTTGGCTCAACGCTCGTATAGCGGTACCGCCGACGCCCACTCTGGTCCCAGTCCGCTCTCGGTCACCGTCCCCAACAAGGCTGCCTTCTGACGACGAGAGTGTTCCACCCTCAATACCGGCTACCTTGCGAGCATTAGACCCTCACTTTCCACGCATCCCACCGAAACACACCTATCTTCGAACACCTGTACGTCGTCTTGTGTGTATTCTACTTTTTATTCTCTTATCTATCTATCCAGGCCTCCCCTCCAAAACGAGCAGCGATCCCCTCGCTCGAAAAGAAATTGGAAACTGCCAGTTTGGTGCAAAAATCGCTGCGGAGCCTCATGGTCGCGACAGAGGACGCGAAAGGGCAGGAGGAAGGCGAGTTGCTCGGTCACATTGTAAATTCAGAAACCGGTGTACATCCCCGCAAGAGGTGGAAACTCTCGGGTCCGTCGTCGCGCAAAATGAAGTCGTCTATTGGCTCCCGTGTGCAAACCTCCGTAGTCCATACCAGTTGACTGTCGAGTTTATTGCATTGTAACTGTTAATCTGTATGTGTATTCTACGGTTCCGTCTTGAATCGGGCAGACCGCCTGCGAGGTAGCTCGACAGCTTGTGGTGCACGGCCTTTGCCTTTCTTCGGCGGTGAAGGTGTGTCCGTCGTGGCGTCTGGGTTTTGCGCAGTTTCGTCTTCCGTATCGGAATCCTCGGGATTTGTGACCGCCCGTTTCTTTCGAGGCGTTGGGGCAAACTCTGCATCCGGATCTGGGGCAGATCTTTTCGAGCCTCGCCCTGTGCTCTTAGTCTTCGCAAGCGGTTTTGGTCGAGGCCGTGGTGGTGGTTTGTCAACATCCATCGGTTCGATGCCATCCTTTTGCTCCTCGGCCACAGCACCCTCCTCCCCGTCGATCGCTAATTGCAGCTCAACCTTCTTGGCGCGGGGTTTTCTGGCTCGCGGCTTGGGTGTAGGTGGTTCGGGGGTTTCATCGTCGTCTGACTTTTCGCGCACTTCGATTCGCAACGAGTCGTAGTGAATGCGGCACTGTGTAAACTTGTAGCCCCAGCAGCCTAACGGGGGAAGAGAGGTACCTACATTCGCAGGGGTTCGGTTCATCTTGGCGGCGATAGGCTTCCATTTTCTGCCCATGGTCCTGACGCACTGGAGTAAAACCTCTTCGTCCTCCGAGTCCCACTCCTCCTTTTTCAGGTTCGAGGGATCGAGGATGCCAATCCAGCGATCACGACACTGCTCATTGGTTCTACCGGGTACGACGCTCGCGACTTCGGACCACGACTTGCCATACCCAGCAACAGCGGCCGTGAGCCTCTTATCTTCTTCCGGGGACCAGGCTCCGCGGCGCAGAGTGGGATCGAGGGTGCGCAGATAGCGATTAGAGCATTGACTGGGTGTCAGATGCGGCGATACATATTTTGCAACTTGTAGGGGAACTGGGATTAGAATGTTGATGCGGCGAACGAAGAGGTCCTACCAAGACTCCAAGCATGGCCGTACTGCCGAACAGCATCGACAACTTTTTGGTCCAATTCGGTATTCCAAATGTGTGTGCGTCGGTCCTGGTTGTGTCGCATGCACTCTAAAGGAAGACGATTGGTCTGCGGTGGTTAAAATCACGCTGCAAGTCGGCGGAGAGCCCTCACCCCGAGCTCCTGAGCTACCTCCACCCAATTTACCGGGGCCTGCTCCCTGGACTTGATCTTGACAATCTTGTGTAGTGCTTGCGACTCTACGGCCGACCATGCTGTCCGATTTATGACGCTGCTCACATCGCTCATCCATTTAATTTTGCATTCCTCAGCGGTGCGTTTGGTAGCCGACGAATCAGAAACCTATATAGATTTTGTGAGAAGCAGAAAGGCGAGAGGCGATGTGCTCGTTGTACCTTCTCGGCAATGACAGTCCAATTAAGTTTATCCACCATCTGGGCATCGGTCGTCGTAGAGGACGCGCTGAGGGGGAGATTAAAACAAGATGGCTATGCGCGAGAACAGCTCACCCTTCCAGTTGCTCGACGCGTCGCAATTCAGCATCAACCGCGCCCTTCAAGGCCTCGACCTCCTTCGCGGTCACTATTTGAAGCAATTGAGATCGAGCTCTTCAACCTTACAAGACCCATACTCGTATGGCGAATAGTAAAATTTAAATAACGCGTCCTCTTCATCGCGTCTTGGTAAAAGGGCGATTCCTGGCCTAGTTGAACGGACTTGAAGATTGTGCAGAAAAACCGCGTACCGGATGAATGAAATTACGGATAGCACCGACAGGCGGTTTAGAATTTGGGATATAAAAGTCGGATTCCAGTTCAGACTCGCCATCTTCAGTGCCGGCTTGAGACTGTGCAAAAGTGAGAAATGGGCATGCCGAGGGTTGCGGAGCACGAACTATTAGCTTGTCGAGCTCTGCGAGGTCCGCGGTGAGTTTGCCTGCATGCTGGGCGAGAGCATACTGGTGCTCTTGGTTTGCCCGCAAAGTGCGCAGTGCGAGCTCCCTGGGTTGCATGGACGCGCGGATCAGGATTGTGAGACTCGGAGTTACGGCATCAGGCATTTCAGGCTCTCGCCTCAACAACCTCTGAAAAAAATGGCCAATGCTTCGGCGAAACGCATCGGTCGGTCATCCTCGCCCTCCCCCGACTCTCCGCTCAGCGTGTCCTAGCACACCAAAATGAGTCCACCGTCAAAACCCTCAGGCTCGGCATGATAGTACCAACCATTATCTCTCTGGTGTTGCGGCTGCTGCTTAGGAGAGGCTCCCTCCCACCCTCGAAAAGCGCACTGTTCCTCTACACCGTCACATTCTTTCCCGCCTTTTTCCTCTCAAACTACCTCATCAAAATCGGCACTACTCGACGTGATCCTACCACTGGAACATTAATCTCATATGGCGAGGACTTGAGCCAGGGCGGCGTCACGGAGTGGTGTTTCGACATCTTATATATTACATGCAAGTCCCTTCACTCCTCCTTGTGGGCTGCCAGTCTCAACGATATCTGTAGGGGCCTGCCAAATAGGTTCGGGCGCTTTCGGAGAGTGGTTCTGGTGGGCTTATATGACAGTGAGTGTTTTTGTGCTCTGTAGACCGGCGTCTCATACGCACAAGATCCCCCTCTACGCCGTCTATAAACTGTGGACATCCGTCATCTCTCCTATGCTTGGGTTACGATCCTCTGCACCTGCCAAGGAGGAGGCCACTACAGACCAAGAGACGACGAGCAAACGCCAAGAAAAAATCCGGAAAAGAGGCGAGCGGGGAGACCCGCGCGTTCGTGCTCAGCCTGCGAGGAAATAACGCGGTATCCTTTCTGCCCTCTGTACAATTTTATTTTTCATCCAGAATGGCATTCATTTTCGGTGATTGAGCGCATCCGTGGGGCTACACCACGACTACAATCAGACGCAGGCTCCGAATTTTGCCCTAAATTTTAACAGCGGCCTCACCAAACGAACTCAGCACCTCTTCCGAATGTTGCATGGAAAAACAGGCGCGTCTCATCTCATACAGTAGGGATAGGGAGAACCCGGAAAAGCTCCTTTGAGTGGTACTGGCCTTCTATCCACGGATAACACGACCCAAGGCAAGCAGAAGAAGCAGGGGGATTTTCAAACCGACCCAAAACAATCCACGAGCTGGAGTTCTCTTTCGCGCGACAAAACTTCGAGTTCATCGGCCATTTGACACCATGCCAAACGATACCACCACCGTCTTAATCTTCAATTTCGAGGGTTCCTGGTGAACCAGTCTGTCGTAAAGCCTTCCACACACGCCTCATCTCATCCAGTCCGTTGCTGCCTCACGAGGAACTCCGTCCATACGCCTGAGGACTCTTTCTTCAGACGCCGGCCTTTGCAAGCTCTTCGAGATGTTAGGATGGAACGCATCCTTTGAAATCATTTGCAGTCCGAATTACTCGTCAGTTGGACCCAGACTTTCATCGCCTCAGACCTGACGTGTCCGCGACCTTTCTTCTCCACCACAATACCCCTTGCTCATATCTGGAATCTTTGAAGCCCAAAACGCCGCCGATAAGGGACCTCAGATACGAATGTCGCGGCAGAAGTCAAAGTTAGCCGAGACTAGCGAGGTACACATTTACGGAGGGGCCCCCAAACTCGCCATGCTCTGACTCTGGCTTTCGAAGACTAGATAACTTGAAGCCAGTTTGCAAGAGCAGAGGGGACTCGGAAAAGTGCCGTTGGCAATATTTGCGTTAACGCGTTAAAGAATGTTAAATTTGGGTCGAGTTTACGCTCCGAGCGCCCCGCTACTGAGGGCTTTTGTTGCCATACTGAGAGAGAAATGTGAGGTTCAACGGACAAAAGACAAACAAAAGACAAAAGATGTTGTCCGAGTCTGCCGAACCGGGCACCGCCGAGCCAATCCAGGATATTCGTTGATCTGATTCTGTATTCATTCCGTGATGCATCGCCCTTTGTCTCACTCCCTTTCTGCTCTTTACTTTCATCTTTCCCTTGACCGGCTTTCCTTCAGCCTCGTCCATAGGTAATTTGGGACGCAGCTAGGCGCGCCAGAAAACTATCACAACACATAATGTCCACGCGCGAGGAAAATTCATTCTCTTCAGGCGAAAGCCGGGCCACGAACGGCGTTCAGCCACTCCCCAAAGGCGCGATGGCTACAACCGTCCCGAGTCTCACGTATAATCCGCCTCCCTCTGCGACACGATTCTCTGTGAATCCATTTCCACCTCCGCCCGATCTGTTAAAATGCTAACGCTTGGACAGAACCCCACCCAACCACCGACCCCTCCTGCTGCCTCTTCGCAGCGGCTCCTCGAAGCCGAGCCTTCCCATGTCCAGTTTGCGAGCTACCCTGAAACCCCCGATGAAAAAGCCCAAACCCGGCCATTGATGGAGGAGGAACACGACCTTCCTCGCGGCTGGGTACCCCCTCCTTTGCGCGGGTGGTACGCCATCGCCCTTATAGTGTTCCTCGTCTGCCTTGCCATTGCGCTCGAGATTGCCCTCCATTTCACGGTCAAGAATAATGGTGAGTGGCTCGACGGGGTTTGAGACATGTGTTGACCCACTGCAGGATGGAAGACGCATGGCAATACTCTCAATGGAGTCATGCACTATGTCTACGTGCGTACGCTCACTCGCCTGCATCTCCGCGTTTGACCTCTATTGCAGAGTCTCCCACCAGTCATCGTTGCTGCTGTCGTGCGTTGGCTCTGATCGCTTTGCGTTCCCTAGGATTGACGCAAAATTAGATTGTTGCATTATGGGCCTGGACAGACATCGAGATCAAGAAGATGCAGGTCAATACCACCTCTCATCGTTTCTCTTGGCCTCATATTTACCCTTCCATTCGACAGCCCTACGTTGATCTTGTCCGTGGTGACGCGCCACCGCACAAGAGTCTTTTACTGGACTACACGCGCAGCAATAACTTTGTAGTGTGGACTGCAGCCGGTTGGGCGCCTCACCTCGATTTATTCTCGGTATTTCTAACCCTGCTTGCCGCACAGCTCGGAACCGTCATTGGGTCGTAACGGGAGCCTCTATCATGGTCTTGGTCACACTGTGTTTCCAGCCACTGGCTTCAGCTTTACTGTCAGTGAAGAACACGTGGATCGCGGTTCCCGGTGTGTACAAAATGTTGAATCACGCATCTGTGTTGAACTTCTCATCCTTTCCGTCGTGTGCAGATGTTACCCTTTCCACCATTGCCACCATAAGTCTTAATCAAGATCCCGAATTCCAAGACTTGACTAGTAAGCGGCTTTTACGCGAATGATCCCATCTCTGAACGGCGATTTATTCGCAGTTTTCTTGACCGCTTCTGGTTACGCCTCAGCAAGTGTAGGCTACAACCTTCAATCCCCGCCTTTCGTTTGGGAGAGCTACACGGTCACACCGTTCGACATTCCCACCGACCTGGCAACAAATGGCACCGGTCCGTAGTAGACTGATATAATGCACCGTGCTTAACCTTCCCTACAGTGTTGGCTAACACGACAGCTGTTCGGAGCGACACCAACTGCGCGCCCGCCACCGTGACCATGACTCAACACCCGGACGGGACTGGATGGAACAATTCAATCTCAGTCGACGGATGCACGCTCCAATGGGAGGTGGATAGAAATGCGACCTCGCTCTTCGGTTCGAACACGCCCGATAACAGTTGCGGCGACCCAACTACACCTCCTCAGTTTCTTCCCGTTGTGTTCTGGTTCTTCACCTACATCCCAACGGCAAAGGCGTCGGCCACGATCTGCCACCCAAGCATCACGCTGTGGGATGCGGCTGTAACTCTGGACTTGGGGAGCGGCAATCTGACTTCGGTGCACGAGTTGCGGCCGTTTGACGCGTCGACGTCGCCATTCGGGTCGCTTTCTGCAAACCTGACGGGAGCGCCGCTCAATGGACGGGCGTACAACGGTATCAATTTCACGCTCGCCAACCCGGATAAATTTGTTATCGGTAAGTCGATGCGCGCGCATCTTCGAAATGGACACCCCACTGACGATGGGCCAGCCCGAATGAATGCGACGCAGCTTACCATGCCGGCGGCGGTGTTCCAAGCAGCAGTGCAGAGCCCAGCAGGCCTTGCAGGCTCATTTGATGCCGACCTATTTGTGAACTTGTCCGACAAAGTCTACGTGCGTTCTTGATTTGGCGTCGCAGAACAGTCCCATTGATTGATGCCCGCAGGCCAAGTACTTGACGCTCATTGCTAAAGCGGTCTACTTTTTACCCAACAAGGAGCCGATCACGCTGCAAGTCAAGACTTTCCAACAGCGGTTGTGGATGAGGTGCGTTGGGGTATGCTTTTTAAAAGCTCAGCGACTGACGATGTACATCGTAGCGCCATAGCAGTACATATATTGGCCGCGCTGATGCTCCTGCTCGCACTCTCGGCCGCGGTGATCCATATTTTCCACCGGCACGCGCGACAGGACCTCAATCTGCTGCACCAGCCTGGGACGATTGCATCGGCGGTGTCTATCGGAGGACAGACGGAGATGGGGCAGTTGCTCGCGCAGCAGCGCAACACGGAGGAAATTCACCAGGCGCTGCAGGACAAGAAGTTCCGGATTGACCCTTACAATATGAAGATTCTGATGGATGGGGAGGAGGGGTACGAGGCTGTTGGTAGCCCGATGGACCGAAGGCGGAGCGTGTTCGCGACGATGCAGGGAAAGCGATCCAGTCGGCGATTCTCGCGCGCGCCGGGCTCACCGCTACCCAAGTCCCCAAAGTCCCCGCGGACGCCGCAGTCGGCGGCTGGGGCGGTCTAAGTGATGTTGATGTTTCGCTATCATGTTCGTTTTTTTGCTTTCGGTCAATGGATTTTTTTTGAAATGAATGAATGAGGGATTTCTGCTTCCGCGCTATGTTTAGACTGGTATTGTTTGGCATCAATTTGGAATATCTACAACGCGTTTGACCATGAACAGCACGCAGCAAGTGAAGCCTGACTCGTATGCATTCACGATACCTCCACGGTTGTACACGGTACCGTTCGGCGCGGTGCTGCTGGGAATGGTGGTTGGGGTAAACCGTGGTGCGCGGCTTGCCTCACTGCGCTTCCTGGCGGAGAACGCGCACCGGACGCCGACGACGCAGAAGGGGTGGTACTATTACCACAAGACGAAGAACTACCGCGTCATCCTTGGAGCGCTGCAAGGGGCTGCACGCGACGCGGCGTATCTGGGAACGACGACGGTTGCATGGGTGGGGCTGGAGGAGGGATTCAACAGGATGGGCTGGGGGCGAGTTGGGATGACCGGGGCGGGTGTGGGGACAGCAGGGCTATTTTGCGGACTATGTGAGGGTTTTCTGCCATTGCAATAGGATATTGAACAGGGCCAGATCGATTGGGACGGAAGACGGCTGTTCAGATAATTGTGCTAGGCTTTATCGGCGGTGCAGTTATGGATGGGCTGGATTTCTGGATAGAAGACAGATCGGCGAAGGGGTATTCAGAGGAGGATAAGCTGGCGGTATAAAGATTGGGGGTGGAGAAGGATACCCGCGCGTCTGTGATCTGTGATCCTCAGTGGAGCAATATGGAGCCTCGGCCGTGTGCTCCTCCTCTTGTCTCTAGACTTGTCTCTGCCCACTATCTCCTCCACTTTTACCGTCCAAAAATGATAAAACTCTGGCCGACAATGGCCCAGGACCCCCAACTCACGCCTAGAGCATCTGCTAACCCAGAACGGAACCCTTTCGAAGAATCTCTCACCACTACCACTACCTCCCTTAGATCTCCAACTACCCTCCACCACCACCGCTTACTGGCGCACACTCCAGACCTCCTCACCCCCCTGGCGTCCCCCGGCGGTGCCCTGCCCACAACCAGTCTCTCAATCCATGCACCAGAATTCAACATGCTTCCACCTCCGAAACCTCTCCTTTCAAACAAGTCCCCAGCGCCACAGACATCGTCCCCCGCGCCCCAGGGCTCTGGCTCGTCCTCAAAGGGCCAGATTCACGTAAAGCTCATCCAAGCCCGAGGGCTGAACGTCCGCGGGGCGGGTCGTCCATATGTTGTCGTGCAGTTCGAGCAGAACGAGTTTGTCAGCAGGGACCCCACTGGCGAGGCAGACAAGGAGGTCAAGGGCACCCCCACTACCCTGGCCTCCTCCTCCGCCAGCGTCGTCTCTGGCGCAATGTCTGCTCTCGGTGCAATTGGCTCGAAAGCGGCCGCTGCTGCAGAGGCAAACCGCCGCGGCAGCAAGGGCAGCAACAAGAGCACCAACTCGTCCCCCGCCTCGTCCGTCCCCTCCGCCTCAGCCCTCTCCAACGGCAATGGCCTCTTCGGCCGGATCTCAGCCCACAATCCCGTCTGGAAGCATGAAGTCTCGTTGTGCGTGCCCCTCCTAATTTACCCCGCATCGTACTAATTTATTTTGTTCCGCCAGCGATGTCACTTCCGAGGCGTCCCTTATCACTTTCAACGTCTATGACCGCGCCGTCGTCGAGCACGGTTTCCTGGGCACTGTGCAGATCAAACCTGTGCTCGTCCACGACCACACCGTCGACCAATGGTACAAGTGAGCCCATTTCCCCAAACAAATCATTCGGGCCGAATAAATCCCTGACGCCGGTTCCCCAGACTCCGGCCGTTCGAGAACGAGGTTGTAAGCGGGGAGATGCGTGTCCAAGTAACATTCGAACAGTTCAAGGTGTGTGATCCGACGCTGCGCTACCCGTCATCCGCTCAGTCGACCGACCGACAGACAAAACGGGCACTTACCCCGCGCGACTTTGAGTTTCTCAAACTGATCGGACGCGGCACGTTTGGCAAGGTGTTCCAAGTCCGGAAAAAAGACACGAAGCGGATATACGCAATGAAAGTCTTGTCCAAAAAGGAAATCGTTGCAAAGAAGGAGGTGGCCCACACTATCGGCGAGCGCAAGATTCTTCAGCGCTCGCTAGAATCCCCCTTCCTTGTCGGCCTCAAGTTCAGCTTCCAGACCGACGCCGATCTCTACCTCATCACCGACTTTAAAAGCGGCGGCGAGCTGTTTTGGCACTTGCAGCGAGAGACGCGGTTTAGCGAGGAGCGCGCGCGATTTTACATCGCCGAGCTTATCCTGGCGCTCGAGCATCTCCACAAATACGACATTGTGTACCGGTGCGTCTGAAATCTGCTGTTGCGTTTAACAGCCTGCTGACATCTACCACGACAGCGATCTTAAACCCGAAAACATTCTGCTAGACGCCACCGGTCACGTCGCACTCTGCGATTTCGGCCTGTCCAAGCCTGATCTTCGTTCCGACGAACTGACGACCACCTTTTGCGGAACGACCGAGTACTTGGCGCCCGAGATGCTTCTCGACGAGCTCGGCTACTCGAAAATAGTAGATTTCTGGTCGTTGGGCGTCCTTCTCTTCGAAATGTGCTGTGGCTGGAGTCCGTTCTACGCCGAGGATACCCAACAAATGTACAAGAATATATGCTTCGGGAAAATTCGGTTCCCAAAGGGTGCCATCAATGAAGACGGGAAGCAGTTCGTCAAGCAGGTCAGTGCTGTTCTCCTTGCGTTTTAGACTCGGTCGCTTGACAGTCTTCTCTTTACCTCCGATGTTTTTCCTGATGCTAATCCTGTATTTTATGCAGCTTCTAAACCGTAATCCGAAGCATCGCCTTGGTGCGGTTCGCGACGCCGAGGAACTCAAGGAGCACCCGTTCTTCTCCTCGATCGACTGGGCAGCACTCGCGCGGAAGCAGGTCACGCCACCCTTCAAGCCCATCGTCGAGTCGGACGAGTCCACGGCCAACTTTGACGAGATCTTCACGTCGGCCAACCTGCAAGAGGTTGGCATAGCGGACATGGACCTCGACGAAGAAGACCCGTCGGAGGATTGGGTTGCTCTCACGGGGTCCATGACACAGCACCACCCCAACGGGCCGCTTGGGAGTGAGCGCGAGTCAAGCGCGCCTGTGAGCCCAGCCGCGGTCAGCCCGATGCCGTCGAATGGCACGCACCCCCCAGCATCATCATCGTCCTCTGCGAAAAACGGTGCGCCACCACGGCCCCAGGGCATCGATATCAAGCCGAAGAAAAAGACAAAGCGGGAGGGGGGCGGGAGCCCGCTGACGAACAGCGTGCAGGAGAACTTTCGCGGGTTCACCTACTCGGGCGGGGAGAGTGTTATTGCGCCGACGGGGATTCTTGCCATGCGGGCTGCGACCAAGACGCCGGACAGCGAGCGGGATGGGGACGACAGCACGGGCAACACGGAGGACGAGTTTGAGGACCCCGCCAAGCCCGCGGGGCGGTATGCGCACAAGCGGCGGAAGGGGCTTGGGTTCACGGGACTGGACGACGATATGTGAACATACACGCGCACGCATCGGATCGATTCACCCACGCGTCTACACGCGCTTGCTGGCCGCTCACACATTTGTAACTTTTCCCAACCATGGACTGGATGCACGCAAAGCGTTCCCATCCTGTAGTATATGCTCCGAAACCATAGGATTAAGCCTATATATGTAGTAAACAGCATCTGTACTAATGTTTTTGGAACAATTTGTACTTTTATGAGATCGTATAGATTATAGCGTTTAGTAAATAAGTTAGTCGTTTCTACCAGTCGTGCAGGGTCGAGCAGCCCGGCCGTGAGAGGTCCATGCCCCCGCGCAAGAGGGGTGGCAGAACCAAGCCGTCCTCGATCGTGTTGGACACGATACTCTCCACCTCGTGGGTGGTCACTCTCCCATACCACACAGAGGACCCGCCGGGCGTGTAGATGATGCAGTTTCCGGCGTACTTGTGGCCGCCCATGTGGGAATTGCGAAGAATGAGGGCCTTCTTCGCCGAGGCACGGGCTTTGAGCTCATCTGTAATATACCGGTCCTTCTCTTCGGTCGTGCCCGCAAAGGACTCTAGTGGCGGCTCGACCATGTGCTCGAGCTGGGTGTCGGCCGACCAGCCCTTTCGCTCGAGGCATTCGATGAACGCTGGAGTAGTATAATGAGCGTCCAAAGCCCAACTGGGTTGCGTGCTATTGCTCACCGTGCTCGAGCTTTGGTGCTGCGATTGCGCAACGGTTGTCTCTTCTCTTGTGTGAGCCTGGTGTCGGAGTCAGCACATGGATGGTGTATCTGATAACAGAAAGTCTCACACAACATGATGACGCAAGAATACGGTAAAATCCACGTTTGGAAGGAGCTTGTTTCTTCTGTGATGCCCATTCGCGGTAGCCGCGAATCCAGCGCCGTTCTCCACAGCTCGCGCGCGCCGTCCACTGTCGAGGGCACGCCGACGACCATCGTAAAGTCGGGGAGCACGAGCACCGTTGCGTGCTCGTCGTCGGCACATACCGTCCGGTGGCTCCCGTTCAGAATTGACAATCGTGTGGACTCGGTGGATGTGAACACCCCAGGAACCGGAGGCAGTACCTTCTCGTCCATGGCAATGGATATTGGCGGTGGGGGGTCGGGCACCTTCGGCGGTTGGGTCTGCGATATGAGCGCGGCGAGGGATCCGTGGGTGTCGGTGATCTCGCGGTCCCAGTCCGACCGACCTGGGGCTATGTTTCAGCGCAGTTTCGGGTGAAAGCGGTGGGCTTGGGCTGACCTGTGGAGATGAGGATCTTTGCGGCGTTAGCTTACGACTGGAGGGGAGCAATGGGGACAGTCAGTCCAACTTGCCTGGCGTCGAAATGGTTTGACAGAGCCGAGCATTGTGGACTCCATGTCGATTGCGAATCTTCGAGGGTACTCGGAATGGCCTGGTGGTGCGGTGTCGGTGGATTTTGTGGGTGGATGGAGGTCCGAGTCTTACCTTCGTCGCAAGGGTTTGGGCAAGTGCGGCAGTCTGCTGCGGCTACGGGGATGGCGGACGCGGTGAGGGTTGTGTACAAGTTTGGGGGCTCCTCGTGGCCCAAGACGAGTGCCCGGAGTATTCTGAGGGGCATGGCGCGGGTTGTGGGGGAAGGAGGGAGAGTCCCAAAATTTTATCTGATACCGCTAAAGGGCCATCTCCGGTCCTGTCACCCGTGTGATTGCTAAGGATTACTACATCTTGCAGTCAGGACTCAGCCCGGTCCCACAAGTGGGTCGCCAGGACCCTGGGTAGCCGTCCGATCGGACAGCCGTCCCGCTATGAACAAAAATCCATAACGGATGAACTTCCTCACACCGAAATCCCGGGATCCGATTGGCTGCTCCACCGCTCCGAGCCAATAGAAAATTCAGATTTCCAGTTGAAATACACTCTGCATAACGTTCAACACGCTGGTACATAGCCCAGCCTCCAAGCGCCATGATAAATAACATCCTGGCATCATCCCGCTGGAGACGGGTAGATGTATGATGCGTACCGCGAGGAAAAGCCCCTCAGTTGCCGGCCTGAGTTACAGCAAGCAAGCCAAGGACGCGGTCATACTGTACAATTTTCTCCTCGCCTGGGTGAGCCCTCCTTCTCGTTCTCGCAGTTGTGGCGTTCCCTCATGATGATGGGACGAAAAACTTGCTCACTCGTCCCGAATTCCCCAGCAAAACGACCGCAGTTTCAACCCGAACGAATAACTTCTCCTTATAATAAGTTTAGTATACATGAAAAGCGCACGAACCCTAATCAGAGATGCGTCTTTTTGATTCCAGCTTTAGTAAACAGGGCATCCTCCCTCTTTGCGCGCTCTGCTGCTTTTTTGACCAACAGGGGAGCCCGTTTCAACTCCCTTTGGCCGACCTGTTGGATGTGCACCTAGCATAATGGCGTTCAGTATGACGATGATATGGGTTGAGAAAAATAGGGTTACAGCGTCCGGCCCGTCAGCAATGCGGAGAGTGCGCAAGCCGGCCCAAGTCGCGGCGAGCTCCTCGTCCTGAGAAACGCCACCAGCTCCAAAGGCTTGGATAGCGCGATCGACGACGTTGAGAGCCATGGAAGGAACAACGAACTGTCCAGAATCAAAATTGCGGTCAAATTTTCAACGCAGTCGTTGTGCATACTTTGGCGATCCCAATCTCTTTCAATGCGCCTTTAGCTTGGTATTTGTCGATCTAGTACCCGTGAGGAGGTTAAAGACGAAAAAATGTACTAGCCCTCACTTGCAAAGCCGCGCTCAGCACGAGCAGTCGGGCAGCCTCAATGTCGGCACGCGATTTGGCGATCTCGGCGACAACAGCGCCTGGTTTTGGGGTCAGGGCTTGAAGGCTACGAGAAAGTGAAACGTACCGTGCTCATACAAGTACTTGCCAAATGTTTTGCGACTCGGATCGGTTACGCGACGGAGCATGGTATCCAGTGCCTCCTGCGCGGCACCAATCGAGCGCATGCAGTGGTGGATGCGTCCCGGTCTGTGAATAATCAATATAGCTTCGGGAATGGGAGGCAAACAACTAACCCCAGACGACCTTGAATAATCTAGCAAGAATGTTAGGCATGGTGAGGACAAAAAATAAACTCCTAATACCTCAAAGCCTTTGCCCCAGCCCAGGACGAGGTTCCCCAAAGGCACACGAACGTTTTCGTAAATGATCTCGCAGTGGCCCTCCGGTGCATCATCGTACCCAAAGACGGTCATCGGGCGAACGATGGTGATACCAGGCGCGTCCGCGGGAACAAGGACGACACTTTGCTGGTTGTAAGTGCTTTTGTTGTTCGGGTCGCTCTTGCCCATGACGATGTGCAACTTGGTGCGCGGGTCTCCCGCGCCGCTGATCCACCTGGCCAAGGTATTAGTCGGGACGTAGAACAGGAGGATTGAGGATGTTCACCATTTGTGGCCGCTAATGACGATTTCCTCACCCTCCCGGCGGATGGAGGTCCGGATGTTGGTCGCATCGGAGGACGCGACTAGTCGCGACGAAGGTAAGCGTTTAACCGTAACGGAGTAAAGGTTCGAACGGACCGTGTTTTTCAGTCATCGCGAAGGCGGAACGAATTTCTCCGTTGAGCAGCGGGATGAGCCACTTTTTCTGCTGCTCGGGACTTCCGTACTTGGCCAAGACCTCTGCAACACCAGTAAGAACACGCAGGCATTGCCATTCGCAACCCAACGAACCCATATTCCCGGTATCCGGGGCCGAGCAATTGACAACTTGAGGCGCCATGTGCCCGGCGCGACCAAGGAGTTCGGCCATGACTGCATACTAGAATTGGCCGTGAGTTGCTTGCGCCAAGTGTTCGCGGCTGTCGCGTTTACCTCGAGGTTCGTCAAGGGCACACCGTACTCGGGGTAGTGGGCCTTGCTGAGGAACAGATTCCAGAGTCCGAGCTTCTTTGCCTTGATCTTGAGCTCCTCGATAACAGGGATGACCGTCTTCCAGCGTAGAGCCGGGTCGGTCGGGATTTGGGCATGGGCCAATTTACGGGCGGGAAGAATCTCTTCCTATGGAACGGGATGAGGACACGGCGTCTTGGGCGACAGCCGGATACCGACCTCGTAGAAAGTAATCAACTTTGCCAGAGTTTCTTTGGCGTACGGCGAGAACTTGTCCTCGATCTAGAGGAAATTTGAGGGAGGAATAAGAAGCAGGAGGGCCTATAACCCTACCATTGCCCATGATGCTTCGGAGGTATATTGGATTATTGGGTGAGGGCTAGCCATTCTGGTTGTATGAAGAGTCTGGGGAAGGTCGGCGTTCCTATTTATAGGGAAAGGTGCGAGACCGGCTTTCAAGTCGCCGGTGCTGCCGGCAATGTCGAGTCGGGTAGAAATACAACAAGCCTTTCATTATATTGGTCAAGTAGGTACTATTCACAAGTAGTATAGAATTGTACAGTATGGATACACAGGAGCACATAGTACATGTACAACATTGTTCATTCAAGAGGAGCGTATACTAGATATTGATTCGTCAGTTCGGGTTTGCGCATCATTAGTGGTCGTCGGAGGCCATATCACCGAGCGTGAAAGGCAGATCAGGGTTGTATTCAAACGCGCCTGGATCATAACTGTGCCATAGTGAATCTTGGTGCTCCCCCATCGAGTACCCACCTCCATTGCCATTGCCATAGTTCTGGATAAACTCGAGCCCACGGAATGGGAGGCCAGTAGCGGCGAACGATGCAGTAGGAGGCGTCGAGGATACCTCCGCAAGGGTGGCGGCCATGTCCGACGGCGGCCGGTAATAACCACGTGGGTCTATGGGGTCGTACCCGCCAAACGAATTCGACGAATATGAGACCGATGGATAGATATCGACTCCCTGGGGTTCGCCCCCGCCGGACCCGTTCCATTGGTGAGCATTACTGGTGTGCCCGAGTGGACTGGACTGCATCCCATACTCGAATTCGTATTGATTGGGCGGCGGGTGTGTGGGGGAGAGAGGATAATTGTAGATCGAAGTGGATGCCAGCGTAGGACTGGGTTGAGGCGAGTTCTTGTCTAGGATTGGTACCGGAGAAGGAACGTTCACCGATGCCGGGGAGCTATGCGGACTGGGAGCATGGGCGGAGGTCGGACTGGTAAAACTTTGATAGTAGGCAAGCCGCTCAGTTCCCTCCCCGTCATCATGCCCGCGTTTGCGAGACGTCGATCGTGCACGCTGGGCGCCTGAAACTACATCAGAAACACGCAAGAATAGAGCCAAGTTCACTCACTGTCGACACGGTAAGGCGAAACAGCGGCTAAGCGACGACTGGAGGATGTTCCTGGATCCCGCGACTGGTTTCGACGAGATTTATTCTTGACTATCCGCCCCGACCCAGAGGTAGAGGACGTGGTGATGGTTACCGACCGTCGCCGCTCTCGATCAGACACCGCGGGGCCAGCTGCAGACGGAGGAGGTACCGTTTCGCTGGCGCTCTGTGCAACTGCATCGGTGGCAGTATTTGTCAACTCTATCAGCAGCTCCTTGCACTTCCTGGCACCCGGCCAATGCCCTTCCCAAGACTCCAAGGCCCCAAGCGAGCTTTTAGCTTCATCCATGGCCGCCGAAGCTGCCCTAGGCTCTGAAGAATGCATCGCATAGAGCAAGAGGATAACGGCAGAGCTAAATAGGTGCTGAATGAAAAACGCCAGGTGGTGTGAAGGGGGCACGACGTTTTTCATCGACGGCGCGAGGCGGATGCAGGACCTGGCCGACGAAACCGCTTTGACCGTGGATTTGGCGGTGACGGGTTGGTCGCGTTTGACAGGGAGGAGATTTCGGTGAAGCGTCGTCAAAACAGAGTAGTAGTGGCTGCAAAGAACGGCCCCCATGGACACTTGTTCGTCGGTTTCCGACTGTGATTTAAACACAGCCGGTAAATCGTCGCACCACTTGGTGAGGAGGGCATCCAGCGATTCGACCGTCCTCTGTAACTCGGCTTTCCGTTCCGGCTCCAAGTGGTCTTTACAATTTTCCAGAGCGTATACTTCGCGCAATACCCGCCCTGCAATTTTGTAAAGGCCAGTCAAGGCAACTGAGCCAGTCATGAGGGATGGCTGTCGCTGGGTCATGGAGGCGCCGGCAAAATATTCAGGCAAGTGTTCATCGTCCACTTCTACCGGGAGTTCAACGTCGCAGTCAGAGTCGTTAACTCTAAAGTGAATGATCAACCGTGTGTTTTGGAACGAAGGGGGCTGGCACAAACCCAAGCGGACGCCCCAAGGCAAGAGCGAGCATGCGATCCAAACAGTATACGCCCCACCAAATTTTCCGACGCGTTTCCTTATCGATGGGAGTGATTACAAGCCGGCGTGGGGAGCGCTATGGAACGGGAACAAGGATCAGAGGTGAATTATCTTACGGGCCGAAGCTTACATGCAGTCCCAGGTCTTGGCCCGTCCTAACCGCCTGGCCAACGAGAATCCATGCTTGTGGAAGGCAGTTGACGGAACACAGAAAGGAAGAGAGAAGGATAAAACATTGCACATGGGCGATCTGGGTATTTGCGTGGCTGATGTATTGCAAGATAAGAGCGCTGAAGAAAGGGCCAGTTAATATGTATAATTAGCCAAACTCTGTCTGACTTGACCGCACCGTTCGTAGTACAGCATCCCCATCCCTCCGTCATCTTGAGATTCGCTTATCGACAACCGTGCATCTTCCACGAGACGTGCAGAGCAAGCGAAAACCGCAAAGACAAGCGAGGTGAACGCCGCTTCCGACCGAGCAAATCCGGGGTCGGCCATGCTGTCCATTAACTGCGTGTACTTTCTTAAGAACGAAGGCTTGTCGATCACAGGGTTGAGGAAGTGGATTCGTGAGAAATACGCATTGACCTTTTTCGGAAAAAAAGTAAGTACTCGCCTTGTACGAGGGTAACGAGGTTACGCACCAACTTGTCGGCAAGATCTCTAGGAGGGTATTCGACCTCTTCGGGACCGGGAAGAGCATGGACTTTGCCAAAGAATACCGAGGCGGGGAAATATAATTTATTGACACTTGGTCCTGGCGCCAAGGGGTCTTCTTCCATTGGGGATATGCGGTGAAGGGGAGACGAAGTGAGGGCTTTGAACGATTGGATAAGGGACATGGTTGAGGAGCCGCCGATCCACCGCATGTGGCCGTACTCGTCTAACGCGAGTTGGCCAAAGGATTCGCTAACGTCATCTTCCTCTGCCTTTATGGGAATGGAGGCTGCCCGATCTTTCGAGGGAACGGAACGCGGGAGCACACCGGGAGATGGGGTAGCGTCAGAGCCGGACGAAGTGGGGACGGCCGCTGCAAGCTCGGCGATCGCGGCACCATTGGGGAGCGGTCCTATTTGGTCAAGAACGGGAGCGATCTGGGAGAACAAGGACTCCATGTGAAGGAGTCGAGCCTCGAGCTCTTGCACGTAACTTTGGGAGGCTGATTAAGAGACGTGCTGATGACGAAAGTAATGAACTAACTGTCTGCTCAAGGCGGCTCTGTCCTTGGTCTGCAGCCAGGTGCACTGAGAGCCCGAGGCCGAGCACTGGGAGCAGGTGGGCTCGCAACCATCGCATTTAATCTTCTTGCGTCTGGAGATGGTGCGATGAGAGACGGAGAGGAAGGAGAAATACGGGGAAAGTACCTGCAACTCTCACAGGCGCGCCAGACCCTGCGACGCTGGAGTTGTAGGGGTTTCTGTGCGTCGGGGGCGTCCTGGTCGTCGTCTAGACGTTTCTTCTTGGACTGGTGTGCAGACGGGCCTTCGTTGGCCATGGCCTTAGGGAGGAAAGAGTATCGATTCACGTGCACTCAAATCCGCCTTCGGCTCGGTCCGAAGGCCCGGACACCATTCTCGACTCGCGAGTCGCCACAATCCCGTCCGCTCACAGCATCCCACAATGCCCCAAAAACTCGATTTTAATTCAAAGAAAATACAGGTTCAAAGCAGTCTCTCTGGTCCTACACTCCCTGCGCCGCCCACTGTAAAAGATGAAGTGAGACATGGACAAGACACCAGCCAAATTGCCAAAGGATCGAGCAATCACCGGCAGGCGCTCCGATTCTGTGGCTTGAGGCAGTGGAATGTTAGGGCCGTCCTCCGTGACCCTCGATTGATACGTACAAGTCTTGCTCATACACCGATTATTGACAACCAAAAGGGTCGAGCTTGTCTCGAATTGGGAGGCGCCGTATTGTCTGCGGCACGATGTCGGGTTTGAAATTGTCCGACCGCCACGTTCAATCCGATATTAGAAACTTTGAGGCCGTTTATATGGCGCATTGAACGCAACAGGATGGATTCCATTTCGACGGGATGGATTTGGTTTTCTGTAGCACGCGGAGTCGAACTCGTTTCTCGAGGCAGTTGTGTTGTGCGCCTATGTCCGATTCATCCATGAAGACCCTATGTTGCCGACCAAAAGAAGTAGTAGACACTTTTCCCTGCGCTATTGAAGTTTTTTGCGAGCTGAAGCGAGACAGAGAGGAAGAAGGTCGAGAGAGTTGATCGACACCGACAAACAAGGCACGCCCAACACAAGCTAGCTCCCAAACCGATGAGTTCAACCAACACGGAAGATCCCATAATCGACGATGGGGAAGAAGATTCCAAAGTGCGGCTCTGTTCACTCCCCGCTTTCACCAATGCACAACTTCGTTAGGAAATTTTGCTCATGAAGCAAAGGGTTGCCGAGATGGAGAAGGAGGCTGTCAAATTGCGCGAGCTCCAAGCCGCCGCCGCCCTCGAGAGCAACACTGCCGCCGAAGGAGAGGACACCAGCATGGACACGGAAGAAGATAAAACCATCGCGGACGGTCGAAGTGTGTATGTTGGGAATGTCAGTCTCTTTCGGCTGCTTCTCGCCGAACTGGCCTCACAATCCGCCCAGGTTGACTATAGCGCAACACCTGAAGAGATCCAGGGGCATTTCCAGGCCTGTGGAACAATCAACAGAGTAACGATTTTGTGCGACAAATTCACTGGACACCCAAAAGGGTGTGGTCTTTGCTTTCCTGTTTTCCGATTCGCGTGTCTCATATACACTCCTCAGTTTTGCGTACGTTGAGTTTGCAGAGCCAGAACATATAGAGGCCGCGTTAACCATGGATAACTCTCTGTTCCGTGGCCGGTTAATCAAGGTGATTACTCTTCGTGTGGTGAAAGACTGGGTCCCTAAACGCTAGTTTTCAAGGTAACACCGAAACGGACAAACGTACCAGGGTTCAATCGTGGACGGGGTCGCGGGGGCTACCGGGGCGGCTACCGAGGGGGGTATCGCGGTGGTATTTCATTTCCTCACTATGGGAATCGAAACTGAGAAATTCTTAGGCCATGGGGGATTCAACCCCTACCGAGGTGGGCGCAGCAGGTGAGTCAGTCGCGTTCGCTGTTCGAGCGGTCTCAAATGTGCTTTCTAGGGGACGAGGTCGTGGATTCTGAGAGGTTTCGCCCGCGACGCGCCTTGCTATTTCTCCCATTTACTACTACTGCCGACGAAGAAAGCCCCCAAAATAACTATACAGCTACTTGTAATGCTACGCAGAAATACATTCATTTTGTTCAGTCGCGTCGAAAAGTCACGTTGTGACCGGGCCTGCTCTCGCCCTGATGCTCAATATTTTGCGCAGGGCAATGTCGACGGCGGCGGCCGCAGCCAAACCGTATCCATTCTCGAAAACTGCCCTTATCCTGCCGGAGCCCTATGTGGCCCCGCCAGTCGCACTCAAGCAGGGTAAAGGGCTGATGCCTTACCTCGCCAAAACCCTTCCGCCCCCAGAGAAACAGCAAATGCTCCGCCAATTATTCTCCCGACAGTCTCGCACCCAACTCTATCCAGGGTCAATCATTACCGTCACCGTTGACCACGCGCCAATGACCTTTACGGGCGTCTTGCTCGCGATTCGACGGCGAGGGTCCGACACGTCTTTCGTCGTCCGTAATATTATCCAACGGACGGGAGTGGAGATGCAATTCTTCGTTGGCTCGCCCCATCTGAAGGCAATCAAGGTGCTGCAGCGGCCTCCGAGAGGGCGCATGCGGAGGGCAAAACTGTACTATCTTCGCGACGACCCGGAGAAGATGAGCCTGCTTGCTGGAAGTAAAAAGTACCAATAATATGTGCGTCCAATATCATCGCGACTCTGCTACAAGCTGACTATCGCCAAGTCCTCGCACCAATCTTTTCTAGTCGACAGTTGATCATGACAGTGGGTGGCCAAAGTTGTATGGGCGGCGAGCAACTTGGGGCAGTTCTCCACTCCCCGTCAGTCTGCACTCGGTTCGAATATATCCGTACAACGGTCTACAACGCGGCGCATGCAACTGGACGAAGGATCTGCTGTAATAAAATTACTTAGTTGACCCCCTCCGCGTTTATTTTACGTTCCGACCACGTTGCTGCGGTGTGCAGTACGCGGCCCCGCGTTTCTTTGCGAGTATATAAGAGCGCAGTAGCGCTTTGGGAGATACCGAGACTCGACCGTTTTGGGATTTGGTCAGAACAGTCAACAGCTCACATCCGACGTCGATTCCTCAATGGCCCCGGCACGCTCGTTCATTCGCTCGCGGCGCGACTCCCAGCAACGGCGGAGCCCGTCTCCCACATTCTCCGACGTCACTAATGCCTCCGCCATGAACTTTGGTGCCAATGGACCCGACAAGATTATAACAAGAGCGAATCTCAGGGCCAGTTTGCAGGCCTACGAGGACGTGCGTGTTCACCAAATTGCGCTGGATGCTAGGTACTGACGATGTCACTGCAGCTCATGACCACAAGCTCCCACTATCGTTCTGCACTCATAAACCTATCGAATGTCACCGCCGCCTTCGCAAGCGCTATGCAAACTGCCAGCGGGTACGTGCAATGTCTCTTCAACAAAAGTTTACTGGAATAGGGACTGCAGGTTGAAGGGGCCGTCCTATGAAGCCGGGACGCGACTGCAAGGTTTGTACCTATCATTTAGCATCCTTTTAAGCTCATCTTTCATTCAAAGCCGCCTCTGGCCTTCACCACCTCATTGGAAACCATTGGCATGTTCTGGCGGAAACCCTGGACAAGAAATTCGAAAAACCACTACGCTCGCACCTAGACACGTATAGACACGTTGTGGCCGAGCGCTCTGCGTCTTATGAAAAAGCCCTCAAGGAGAAGAGTCAGATAATACGAGACACGGAGATGAAGAGTATGAACAGAAAAGAACGAAGTGAGAAGCGCTTTCTAGCACCGTGATCCCGTATCTTATTAGACTTGTTAGATCTTCAAAGCTTCCGGGAAGCACTCGGCGGTAAGAGGGAATACTCCGCAATGAGCTTGAAACTAATGCTGCTGCTTTTTCAAGTGCTGCAGCGCCAGGTCGATGAACTCGATGACCTCAAGGCCGCTCATTATCAGGAAATTGTTGAGCATGAGGAGGAAGTGTGGGACGTCGTACAGGGCAAGGTGAGCCTCGTCAAAACAAAGCAATTGGACTTGCACTAACCCGTTCCGATGAGATCTGCGTCGTCATGCGCTCTACCATGGATGTCTTCGACAAATTCACAGCGAAAGCGTGCGTGTTTTATTGCTTGTACCCCCAGAGAGTCAACAACTCCTCCAGTTCCGATCCTGTCATTGAGCCGATGCTACAGTCCATCCCGGATCCATTTGACTCATACGGTCCACCCCAGGCAGAAGATCAAATATTCAGCATCCTTGCTCCCCTCTCGATAATGACGACGAGCAACGGAGCCTCGGCGAATGGGAGCCCTATGCCAACTCCGATTCCAGAGCTTGACCCGGTAGAAGGGTTGCCCTCGGTCTCTACCCATCCTACGTGGATGACACCGGTTCCCGGAGCAATATCCTTCCCCTCTGCTCCGCCAGAATGGGATGATGACAACTCTCCTACACCTCCGCGCTCGATCTCGCCCCCGTTTTCAAATCGTAAACATCTGGCGCCTCTCCCTCTCAACTCCGCCCGCCACCCTCGTAAATCGGAGTCGAAGCTCCGGAGTGTCCTGTCGCCTATTGACGAGGCTCGGTCGCGGCAGGCCAGTGAGGATACTCGCGCGGCGTCAATCATGAATACTTTGAGTCCTTCGCCGCCACCGATCGATACCTCGCCGCACCACAGTTGGTCTTTTGTATACGACAAGACCACGCCGCATGAAGAATGGGAGGATCGGGACGGGAAAACGCCAACCCATTCCGAGTTTTTCCCCCGTTCATCTACGCCACCGCGACCGCCACTACAGGACCCGGGAGCAGATCGTTCGGACCCTGAAATGCAGGTTCCTGTTGCAACATAGCGTAAACCCCTTCAAAACCATAATTTCCGATTACATTATTACCTTCATTCTATGTACACTATGTACTTTTTTTTCTCTCTGTATGCCTTTATCGCCGAGGCTGGATGCCATATTGCTCAAGGACTTTTTCGCTCACAGCTCTGGGGCTTTTAAACAGCAAGTCGGTTCCGACACTAGTTTTAGGGAACGCGATGACGTCTCGAATCGACTGCGTTTTGCAGAGGATGGTCATCAAACGGTCAAATCCTGCGCAATAAAAAGATGAGTGAGCATCGAGGATCGCTCAAACCCGCCGACGAACCGATAGCGATTCCGCCATGCGGTGGAGCACCACAACGAAGGGCGTGCAATAGTTGGAAAAATGGGGTCTTCTCTTCTTCACTCAGCTGTCGAAAATTAAACAACTAGACAAGATGATCTGGGGTTGACACCAACCTGCAGAACATTAGTGAAGATGTGGTCCTGCATGTCGGCATCGTGCACTCGAACTGAGCCTCCTCCGATCTCGACCCCATTGAGAACCAAATCGTAATGCTGACCCCGAACCTGATGCCGAAGAGGGGAATGAATGCCAATTCGGGAAGTGAAGCACACAACGTACACCCTGGACGTCGCCACTGTACAACGCCTCGATGTCCTGCCACATTGGGGCTGTGAAGGGGTGATGAGTGCTGCTCCATCTCCCTCGCGCCAAAAACTCCTTGTCCTCATCCGACCGAGTAAACAGCGGGAACTCGGTTATCCAAAGGAAGTGAGGTTTTGTGGTGAGCGACAACTTCCCTGATATCGCGTAAATCATCATCCTTTAAGTTGGTATCAGGAAGGACATACCGGCCGCCTGAGCGAGTTCGGACAATTGCACTCGCAGCTGCCCCAACGGCGAGGAACCACCCTGGAAACTGCTGAGTCATACCATTGGAGGGTAAGCGAAATGGAAACCCCTACTCGTGGGATTTTGGGACTTCGGCAGAGCCAAACGACGTCCCCAAGCTTCAAATGAAGGTTCTCGTTGATGTGATCTTGCTGGCTCTCAGTGAAGGCGCCGCTCGCGGCGCTACTTTTCGAGAGCCAGAGTAATAGATTCTCTTCCGTCAAAACGACGCGTTCCTGCGCCATCCTGTCGTTAGAGGGGTCAATCTGCGCGCGAGCGAGCGGCGTACGAGAGGGTGGTCAAAGGCGCATTGCTGAGATGGGTCAACGAACGGCCCTTCTTGCAATTGGCGAACGGGTATGCATTCCAAGGCTTCTCCCCTGCTATCAAATGCAAGGCGTTGCTCGGGTGTTAACCATGCTGTTACATCGACGATCTGGACAACAATAAGACATCAGCCTATAGCCTGCTATAGTTCGTCGTCGGAGATTGAGACCTTGAGACCGAACCGAGTATCAGGTTTATCTGAACCGTACTGCGTGGGAAAGTCAATCGAGGGGCGGCTGGATACAGTCCCGAGGCTTACGAGCTTCATTGCTTCGTAGTAGGTCATGACTTTAAATTTCTGGGCAAGTTCGACGCCTTCGAAATCTTGCCATATCTTGCGCATCAGAGTTTCGATTACCTCGCGAACCTCAGTACCGCCGATTCTCCAGACATTTGAACGAGGACCGGAAGAATTTTGTTCGCCCCAGGATACATAGGCCATTTCTAGATCTATTTGGGTGAATTCCGGTTGTCTGTCCCTTCTTCCATCCTCGTCCCGGAAACATTTAGCGATCTGGAAGTACTTGTCGATGCCTCCGGAACAGATGAGGAGTTGCTTTGGCTGTTGAGGAGATTGAGGTAGAGCAAAGAAGCGGGGTTCTTCGCCGGCCGTGGGTGTGCGAGTAGGGACAAGAAACTCCCTGGCGCCCTCGGGGGAAGATCTCAAGAGCACAGGAGTCTCGACCTCGGTAAAGTCTGCATTTGCTGTGAGTACTAGGAATAACTGATGATGGCCGAGTACAGGCCTTGTTCGTGGAGAATATTGCGCACTGTTTGCGCAACCCGGCTGCGGGTCCTCAAATTAGCTGACAAGGCCGAGCGGCGCAAGTCCAGATATCGGAATCGGGCTCTTAGATCCTCGTTTGCCTGATCTCGGGCATGTTGAACAAACGATTAAACTTTGGAGAGAGCACGCGCATACCACATTGCGAGAGTTTGAAGGGAGAAACGGCAGATTGGCGTCCGCGGGGTTTAGAAGGACAAAATTGTCGACCTGGACATCAATATCACCGGTGGGTCCCTTGAATGAATGAGGAGGCTGTGGGCTGCCGGGAGGACGGGGAGACTGACAGACCGCTTGGCCGACGGAGGCCGGGCGAGGACAGTGCCCTCGATCAAAACAGAGGACTCTACAGGAACATCGGACAGAGAGGGCTGATTGGGGGCGTCCTCGGGGTGATTAACAACGAGCTGTGTGGTTCCAAGGGAGTCCTTAAGAGGAAAAAAGGACAAGAGCTTCCCCCCCTTACTTGACGCGGCGAATAAGCTGGTGCCCTTATGACGGGGACTGAAGTGATAATCACCGCTCGGGAAGGAGCCAGCCAGTGAGAACCACGCGAGAACCCACATCGGCAGCGGTCAGAGCGCCACAGGTATGAGTACGCTTGGGGAACGGCGCTGGGGGCGATGAACACGCGGCCGATGGCAGCCAAGAAGGACTAACCAGAATGAGGGCGCAGAGAGACAGAGGTGTACGGGCGGCGAGATCCAGGAACGCGAGGTGGCAGATGGACGCGCATGCCGAGGAGCAGGGATGTTAGGAAAGAAGAACTTAGCGTGATCGTGACCTGTTTGGTATATACAGCTTCGCTTTGCACCCCGACGGTCTACCTCTTCCCCTTCATCCTTCATGTCTCATCTACCCGTCGAGATTATTGAAGCCATTTTCCGCTTCCTCGCTCCCCTCGACCTCGCCGTCGTCGCCAGGGCCAGCGCCGTCGTTCACCCTGTCGCACTTCGCGTCCTCTACCGCGAAGTTTCCGTGTCTCACTTCCCCCACGACGCGTCTCCCTCCGTAGTCCTCACCCTCGCAAAGCGTCCAGACATCGCACGCCATGTCAGATGCTTTTCAGTCGCCCTAGATCACTCCGACTCTTTGTTCCACTCATTTTTGGCCACTGCTCTGGCGGCCATGCCCGCCCTGGTCTCACTCGACATATTCACCGACGCAGGCAGCTCAGTGCTCCCCCTCACCCTCGTCTACACCCAGCTGCACCACTTTGCCTGCTCATTCCCCCTGGATTCGCGCGTTGTCGCATTTTTTAACAATGCACCGGCGCTGGAAAGCGTTCACGTCGAATCCGCGGCATTGGAATCACCGCTCGTCTCCGCGTGTCTCCCGCGACTGGTCGAGTTCACGGGCTCCTCCTCCGCTGCAGCCGCCGTCGTCCCCGGCCGCCCCGTCGAAAGCATCCACATAACGTCGGGTGATGTGGGAGAAGACTTGGTGCCCGCACTGGCAAAATCGACAGTCATGGTCACCATTCTGAGCATCACAACTAGCTCAGCGCCGATGCCCCTACTTGCGGGGCTCGGCGAGCACTTGCCACACATAATGTATCTCCGCATAAATTCGACTCATAATCTCCCAGCCCCTCCCACAACTGTCAGTACTTTTTTTTTACCTCCGAAGCTTGTGATTGACGCGTTCCATGCCAGATATTCTACGAACAAGTGGCGGACGGGCTGGCATTATTTCCCAACCTTCAGTCATTCGAGCTGTCGGGGATGTACTGGTCATCCACCAAGCAGCCCCATGAACCCCAACGCGTGTGGCAGTCGCAGCCATTCAGCAACGAGTCGGATCCAGATGAGGTTGTCGACCTGTATTCCAACACGGCAGATTTTTTCTTCTCCTAGTAAAATATTACGCGTAATGCGAGAGAGTATCCTTTGTAGCATAGACCTCGAATAATAATCCCTAGACGACTTTTTGTTTTGAAAAGCGCGTCTGTGATGTACTGTCACATGTGACTCCCTCGTCGATCTCGCCATGAGTCGGCGTATAAGTGAACTCGAAAGCAAGCTGCACCAGGCGGCGCTTGCTGCCGCCAGACATGTAAAACTCCCGCAAAAGGATTACTGTCCCATCCTTACCTCTCTTTTGGACCAGGAAATCACCAGCAGGCAAGCAGAGGCCGTCATCCCGGACCAGAAAGCTCGCCAGAATGCCCTCAATTTCCTTCTCGGTGTCGGACTGTTCAAATCCCTGAAAGACGCAAAGGGAAACGTTATATTCCGTGCCGTCACCAAAGGAGAGCTCGAACAGTGCGTGGTGCTGGTACCGATACTGAAGCGCTGTGGGCTCACACCTCTCCAGGACAAAAGACCTGAGCGGCGAAGAGAGTCTTGTCCTAGGTCACATTAAAGCGACAACTAACGAAGGTTAAATTCCCTGCTATCTCTCGGAGCCTTTCCAAAACCGACAGAATAGGAATATGGACGAAACATCTCAAGACGAAGACAAATCTTCACCAAACCATTATTGACCGATGCCTGAAGACACTTACGCAGAAAAAGCTCATCAAGCGGGTCCCCTCTGTTCAGGTTCGTCGCCATTTCCGTGGAGGTGTCTATGCCTCATGCCGTTTCAGCATCCGACTCGGAAGATCTACATGCTTGAGCATCTTGAACCGTCAGTAGGTCTGACCGGCGGGCCGTGGTACACTGAGAACGAACTTGACACGGCCTTTATCGAGACCATCAGCAGCGCATGTTTGAAATTTATCCGCGATGTGGTTCGTCTCGGCAGTTCCAGACTTGTTCCTCGTGCTCACTCCCTTCGTCCAGAGTTTTCCAAAGCAACGAAAGGAAGCCAAGGAAGGAGCTCTATTCCCGATATCTAACGCACCGCGATACCCCACTGCTGCGCAAGTACACAATACGCTTCGCCAGGCCCGCCTGACGGAAACGGAATTAGCGGTGGAGCACGTCGAAATGCTACTCGATGTGTTGGTTCTTGATGGCGAGATCGAGAAGGTTCGTCAGTTTTATTTCTATTGCCTAATCTCGACTGATGAGCGACCAGCTTCCTGCCTTCGGGACGCAGTTGTGGGATTCAAATGCGATAGAGGACGGTGATTCTGCCGACGAGGACGATGGGTCGTCGAAGAAGAAGAAGAAGAAACGGCCGCGTTCGTCGTCCGATGAGGATGAGACCGAAGTGAAAACTAAGCGCAAGAAGAAGCGCGTCGATGCCGATAGCGACGACGAGACATCTGGCAAGAAATCCAAGTTGAAACGGAGGAAAGGAGACGACAGCGACGATTCAGGCTCTGACGTTCCCAAGAAGAAAAAGAAAAAAAGAAGGGACGACTCGGATGAAAGCGATAGCGACGATGCGTCGTCGAGTCGCAAGAAGAAGAAGAAGAAAAAGAACGAGTCGGACGAGGAGACCGACTCGGACGCCGCTGCGAGTCGGAAAAAGAAGAAGAAGAAAATCGACTCGGACGAGGAGAGCGACTCGGACGCGCCGAGTCGCAAGAAGAAAAAGAAGAAGGTGAAGGAGGAGAACAGAGATTCCGAATCCGACGATGACCGAACTCGCCGAACGAAGTCGCTCAAACGATCACCTTCGCCATTCAACTCGTACTTGTTCGACGGCTCCGGCGGCGTTGTTTACAGAGCCGTTAACCAAGAGAAAATCACCCTTGGGTGGAGCGAGGCGCCTTGCAGCAGATGCCCTTCGTTTGAGTTTTGCAAGGAAGGGGGGCCAGTCAACGCGAAAGAGTGCGTTTATTACGAGGATTGGTTGGTAGCCGGCACTGTGGCCTTTGATGACGAGCCGTAGACTCTTGGATGTATTTCGTGACAATGCTTGGTTGAATGTACCATAGTTGTTGAATTTGCTCGACACACAATGTATCCGGCTGCGATCATTTGCAATGCACAGCATCATTTCGCTCTCGTTGTACGCTCATGGCATCGAGGGAAATCGGTACTCTCATAGTCGTTATCCTCAAGGCCGTGCGTTGATTTCCTTCTTGCTCGCTTACTTGCTCTTCACACACGTCCCAGAACCATCTCCCGAATAAAAGGTGCCCCGCTTCGCAGTGGCTCACGAATACGCCCTAACTGTTTGCAGGAACATCGGAAAGCAGGATCCGTATTGCCTGGTTGCAGTAAACGGCGAAAAGCAGCGAACCAAGGTTATTAAGCGCGGTGGACAACATCCCGAGTGGGACGAGGAGCTTCGGTTCACGCTCTACGAGGATGACCTGGAGGTCCCCGTGAACGGCGTAAATGGCACGCCTCCGCCCCCGCCCCCAAAAGATGGCAAGAAGAACATAAAAGGAGGGTCGGTCATGAAGCTGTCATGCTTTGCGGACGATCCTCGGGAGCCAGACCTCATCGGGCAGGCGGACGTGGATTTAACAGAAGTTTTGACCAAAGGAGAAACCGACGGTGAGGGCTACCACTCAGCACTTGTACCATCCGCTCAAAGGTATTCATAGAGTGGTTCACCCTTACGAATAAAGATAAATTCGCGGGAAAGGTTTACCTCGAGTTGACTTTTTGGTCCAACGTTCGTCTTCGAATCATTTTCTTCGGCACATACTGACTTTCAGGTCAGGAACCTGCGCCAGAAAAGAAGGTAGTGCCCGTCGCTCCCAGAGCGAACAACGAGTATAGTGGACCCGGCTCCTTCATTTCCTCCGACGACATCCATACTCTGCCACCAGGCCCGGGATATCCTCCCTCTAGGGTTGTGTCTACAAGCAGTGTCTACGCGCATTCCCGTCGTCAGTCTGACTCGGTCCCGTCCACTGTTCCATCGTCCAACTCTCTGGCCCAACTGGACCTCTATAGGCCTCCTTATGAGCAGGAGCCTCGTGGACGCGCTCCCTCGTTCAGTACTCTGACGAACGACTTTGCGGAGCTCGCTTTTGTAGACCAGAGTCGCAGACGGGAAAGTCTTCCGGTGAGTAAAGTCCAGGGTTTGCACTTCACCTCTTGCCCACACCTCCAAACAGGCACCGCAGTCGACCATATACCACGGTCGACCCTCGTCGTCTTACTCTACTTACCCCCCGCCGCATGGATATGAACCATCTATCCCAGATAGTGCTTCGACATACTCATATGACCGGCCTTCGACGCCTCCTGGACAAACCCACGACTCTTTCGGACGCCCGGTTCCTTACCCAGCTCAGGCTCCCTACCAAACTCAGTACGATTCTAGCTCGTACAACCCGCCGCCGCCGCCCACTCGCGCACCCCGCTACAGTATGCCGTCGACGCCTTCTGGCTTCCGACCTCTATCGAACTCGTCCAGCTTCACCCCACTTCCTTCGCACCCATCCGAACCTTCGACTTTTGCCCCGCCTCTCTCACACACCCCTGCTCCTCCAGCAGGTTACCCACCTGGCTCCTATGCACCTGGTCCGTCGCAACCACCAGGTCCTGGCTATGCCCCTCCTCTCCCGCCTTCTTCGTCCGCTGGATTCCACCCTCAGCAAGGCTTCCCGCCTTCACAATCATTCCAATATTCACAGTTTCAACCCCAGCCCCAGCAATATAACCCTCTGCCGGCGCATATCCAAACACCTACGCCCCCAGCACAGCAAGGGTACCCTTTACCCCCGTCCCCTACGCATGCTCCGGCAGCCTCCCTGTCACACAGCAATTCGCTCTCGTTGAGTACAGGTTCGCGTCCCCTGCCCCAGCAGCCGCAGTTCCACGCAGCGCAGGGTCAGTCGTATGGTCTGCCCCCCTCGGCGAGCCAACCCTCGCATCAAGGGTCGTACAGTCCCGGCCACCCAGGTACTTCCGTATTCCAAGACAGTTATCAGCCTCCGCCGCCGCCGCCCCCTCCCGTATCTCTGCATCAGAATGCAGCACACCAACCCTACAGCGCAGGCGATCACGGCAACCCAAACTCCTCGTACCATTCTCCTCCTCCAGCCCCACCCGCGCATTCGAATGCGTCTCCTCGACGACAATCGAGTCTCCCACCGCCCCCTACGCATCTGCAACAGCCGAATTACCCTCCACTTCCTCCTCCTCCCCCGCCTCCGTTGGAATACACGCCTCACAACCCACCGCCGCCTCCGCCACCCTTGCCTTCCCATCTCGCTTCGGGCGCGCAGTCATATTATCCTGTACCACCTCCCAGACCTCCAGCTTTGGATGGGCAGGCTCAGTGGATGCATTCCACTCAACCTCAACATAGCTACGCTCAACAAGGGTGGAGTTGAGGGTGTGCCTGAGGGTGGTGAGGCTGCTTTCGGACATTTTTGCTTTTAATAATAGACTTCATGACCTGAAATGTAGCTCGAGACGTAGTTCATGTTACTAGCAGATTGAAAATGATGGTCATACAGTGTATATGCAGCGAACAAAATGCAAGAAGCTCGTACAAAAAATCCGAGAAGGAGGAACATACAGTGAAATAACATAAAATCATATTGGCCTCGGCGTGCTTGTTCTCGCATCTAACCTGCGCATTTCCTTCTCCAACTTATCTATGCCAGAGGGGCCAGCGGTAGTCGTCACACCCCGCGCACCATGCTTGTCGAACAAGTACGTCAAGAGGTTCTTCTTCTCGTCTGCCAGCCCATCCAAGAGTGCGAAGAGATGCGTCTCGTCCCTAAGTGCCAGCTGCGCAGAAATTATTGCAGCCGCTGCGGACTCCCTGATGACAAGAGATGACGTGTCGTTGAGGGCCTAGTTAGGCATAATCAGTATTGAAGCATACTGGCAAGAGAGGTACCAACAGATATCAAGGTCCCTCGCAAACGAGGCAACTCCTCTTCAGCTATTTCGGCCGGAAGCCGTAAGATGAATTTGCCGAGAGCAATGAGGCCAAAGGCATATGAGGCGGCCTTGGCTTCCTCAGAAGCAGTTTGAGGATACGCTTCGGCGCTGAACGACCTCAAACTAGCGTGCATTGTGGTCAACCCGTATACAGGCTCAATGCGAGTAGTCAGAGCGTCTCGAATAGTGTTCGTCGCCTCGAGCACCTGCACATATAGATGGTTAGCCAAGGTTGTGTGAGGTTCGGAGGAAAGGCCAACATTATGGTAGCAGCAATATCTGATTCGCAATAATAGCGAGAAAACATCACCTTCCCGCCCCTCAACATAAATCGCTTGGTTCTCAATTAGCTCCCACAGAACGATGAGACCGTATTCGATCTCTTCTTCACTCTGCACGAGGTAAATAAGCAAGGTATAAAAACTTGGAGTCATATATGCCTGACCTTGACGGGTTGCAAAAACAAGACAAGAGCATCGAACAGTCGTTCGAAATTCTTATTCTTCCCCCACATATCCGAGTGGAGAGACGGGAGGGAGCGGGAGGGGTTTATGAAGGGAGATGGACTGGCCGGGTAACCGAACTCGGGGCTAAGCGGCGAAGAGGCCGTCTCGGTGATCGGGTTTTCGATTGACAAAAGGGCTAGCTTTTGGAGAACACGGACATCTACATCGTCATTTTCAAGCATGCTGATATAACTTTGCAGTTCTTGGACCCGATCACCGTCGTCCATAGCTTTGAGTGGCGTGCCCTGGGCAACGACTAGAAAAGCGATGAGATATAGAAACCAAGAGACATTAAAGCGCACGATTCTTTCGCTTCAGCCACCAGCCAGTTTGATGCCGTTGGTCTTGGAGTACATCCATGAGCGAGGTCGAGGAATGCCCATTGTACGCGGGGCTGTTCTTAAACTGCGCCGCCTGCCTCATAATCGATGTTGCCCTGTTGACTGGGGTTACAGGCGGTTTGGTTTGTATCCCGATGGGCAGCAGCGTCGGCTTCGCCTTGGCCTTTACACTGTTCGTGCCATTTAGAAGGGAACTAGGAATTGTAGAGTGCTGCATGCTGTCATCGTCCGGATCGACGAGTTCGAGAAGCCTCTCAGCGGCACTTTCAGCTTGCTCAGCTCGAGCCCTCAGCGCATCCTCGACTACAGGCTGCCCGGCTGTCGTTTCTAGTGACCCTGAAGACAGCGCATTGGAAGCCTCCGGCGAAAAGGAATGGCCCGGCGAGTTGGATCTCCTCCGAACGGGAGACGCATACTTCTCAAACGCAGCCGAAAACGACATTAGGTGTACGGAATGATCCATGCTCTCCGAATCGCTGTCGCTGCCGGGAATAGGAACAGTCTGAGCCAGTAACAGTGATTCATCATCCGTGTGCGGGTGAGTAAACCGTGTTGAGTGTCGGACAGGAACCGCGTTCCTTCCAACACCATTACGGGGAGCTTGAGATGCACGATCGAAAGAGCTAGAGGGTGAGGATGGTAGGGTGGTTTTCAAGGCCTTGCGAATCGTGGAGGTTCGGTTTGGACTGGCGCCGGTGGGTCCCAATGGAGAGGATGCGCGTCGGCGGAAAGCCATTTGGTCAGAGGGTGAAGGAGGCGAGGGAGGAGAACCAGACGCATTTCGGGTTTTTGTCTGGGTGGACGCGGTGACCGCCTCCGCGCTAGCGGAGCGAGGAACACTATTTGAAACGATCCGCGATTGGGTTTTCTGTGAAGGAGGAGATGTGGACATTCTGAGCGGAGATGATGGACGCGCGACGGAAGTCCTGGGTGAGAAAGTCGGAGATCCCGCAGGACGAACAGGCACCGCATGCGAAGACGCGGTGGCCTGGTGCCGCAGAGTGGGTGGTGCTGTCGCGATCGCTTTGGCTTTAGCCCGACTGGCAGCAATAGCAGCAGCAACACTGCTTTTCTTCGCCGCTTTCGGAGTGGTAGGGAGCAACACCGCCGCGGCGAGCTCAGGGTTCGGGCATACCTTCTCCAGTTGCTTTCTAGCGACTGAGTCGAGTCCACCGAGGAGCGTAACACCGTGATCCTGCCATATGCCCTCGAAAACCCAGAAGCAAATTCGAGCAGTATCCCGGACGGCTGGATTGGCATCTGCCAGCGCTTTTTTCAGCGACTTTTCCATGATCTCGACCCCCCCAGAAGTCTCGATGGCGTGCTTGGATCGCTGGCCGTGTACCTCGAGATATTGCTTGAGGTGTGCGACTACGTATGCTCGAGCTTGAACCGTTTTCTCCTGCAGGGTCTGCCACAGTAGCGGAAGCAGAATACGGGGTGGGGTAGAAGTATGTTCTATGAGAGCGGACAGCGAGGCCTGTGACTGTTGATGAGTGAGTTTTTTGGTGAAGCCCGCCATTCGCAGCAGATTTGTGAAGAGAGTGTCGCAGAACGGGTCTAGAGCTGGTCCGAGCGCAACAGCCATTTCGGTGTAGAGGGTGCAAGTGTTTGTGGCCACAGTCGTCCGTAGGCTCGCGAGCTAGGAGTATGATGAGTTAAATGCGATGTATTCGTGAAATTCCAACTTACCGTTTTCAAAGAGAGTTGAATGAATTCCTTCATACTTCCCAAGAAGGATTCCGTGTATCGCAGATGTACCTCTCCTTTGAGCATTCCCCGAACTCGCACGATCGCACGTTCTCGAGCCGCCCAGTTATGCTCGCTTTCTTTACCCTGAACCGGAGTTAGAAGGGGCCAGACACACCAATGCATTCTAGGCTTCTCACCTCGAACGGTTTATGCATTGCGGCAAATTCAGTTTCCAGATCTCGACTTGAAGCGACCTTGAGAAGATGTGAGCTGAAGTAGGAAGACGAAAGAGTAGAGACGAACATAAACAGGCCGAATATCGGTGCTTTCGGCAGCAGCAGGTGGGGTAGCTGCGCCACTCGGCGAGTCCAACGGTGCAGCGCGACTAGGAGGCCGGGAAACATTTGACTGCACGCTAGCCGTTCGGGAGAGTGCACCGGTTGAGCTTGCTGCGGTGGGTCGCCGCCCTGTAAGTGCCAAACTGGGGGGAACATACTCCTTGGGTTTGATGGTGGTGTCTCCATTTTCGGATCCCTCACGACTCTGGGGATTGCTCCCGCTCATGCTTCCTCCAATTCCAAGAATTTTGGAGAGAACACCGTCGACGATGGTCTTCCTGACGTTCTTCTTGGTCATTTCTTTCTTCAGATCAGCCCGGGCGGCATCCGACACGCCAGGTCCAGTAAATAACTCGATCACAGATTGCCGAGCACAATCGCGGACATGGGCATCGGTATCTTCAAGAGCACCGACGAGCTGAGGGAGATAGGCTCGAATTGGGAACTGCTGGTGAGCTCGGCGGACGTGGACGAGGGTCAGGATAGACTGCAAGTAATCAGCGCACGCATTGCCACCCATCCGAGTCACACCACCTGCTCTCGCACCTTCCATACCTTGCTCGCGAACCCGATTTCCCGGAGGTACCGTTCGAACATCATGAGCGGAGTCTCGGGACCCTTGGTATCCCTCGACTTGGTAGACATGGTGGAACTACTGGATCCTCCAGAGCGGAAAGCCAGTCCACCGAGAATCACGAGAGCTTCGCGAGCCTTGATTTGTGCTCTTTCTTTGTCGCCCAGCCGCTCGATAAGTCCGCCGGGCGGAAGAAACGCGACCACAACTTGGCGAAGGGTGGCCGTGTCGACGACCGAGAACGGGGTGACGGAGCTGATGGACGACGTGGACTGCGACAGCGCGTTTTGAGATTGTGCGTTGCCCATGGGAGGGGCGATGAGCTGGGGGAGGAGCGGAGGCAGGACGGAAAGCGTAGCGGTCGTCAGGTGCTGGTTTGACGTCCGTAAACACGTCTTGAGTACTTGAATGAGGCCGTCGGGGTCATTTATCTGGGCAGAGTCAGCTCTCCGACGCGCACAGCGCAGGATGCGGGTGAACCTCGATGCCAGACTCGAATTCCGCCTGGAGTTTGGAGAGAGCATCGACTTTTACATCGACATCTATGCAGGCTGAGGAGTAGCCAAGACGAGAAACCGAAGGGCTCACCATTACTTTTGCACTGGTTTATAAGGCTTTCGAGCCTTTCGTCGTCCGAGCTCATCGTCTAGGCTCCTTCACGGTGGATGCCTATAACGCGGTCGTCGTTTGGAATCAGATCACAGTGTGACACAACTCGCTCTCAAGATCCTACCTCTCGCAGACATGTCCACTCAAGGACTGCTTACATCTCTCCATGTTTCCTACATTCAGAATCTCTCGAATGTGGGTCCTATTCTTCCTCAATCCACGCGTATTCATTTGTGCTAGAGCACTGATGACCTGATGTATCATCTCACCGCTCATCTTCGTCTGAATGCGATATACTGGGGTCTCACCGCGCTCTGTGTCATGGGGCATCCAGACGCATTGGACAAGGAAGATGTCATTAAATTCGTGTTAAGTTGTTGGGATGAGAGAGCCGGTACCTTTGCCTCACTCTTCCTTGCCGCTACTTCTCGTTTACCCAACCCAGGTGGTTTCGGCGCCCATCCGGCCCACGACGCACACATTCACCCCACACTAAGCGCCATACAAATTCTGATCACATACGACGCGCTCGACCGCCTCGATGCTCCCAGAGTCGCCAATTGTCCGTTCGTTACGTCCTAGAGGAGAGCTTTCTTGATTCCTCTCGACCTTGCAGTTATACTCTCTCTTCAGCAACCGTCCGGTGTCTTTGCCGGTGATTCTTTTGGCGAAATAGACACCCGTTTCAGCTACATCGCAGTCAATGCGCTGTCACTGCTTGGATTTCTCGACCGATTGGATAAAGACAAGACGGTGGAATATATTAAACAGTGCAAGAATTTCGACGGAGGGTTTGGAAGTACTATTGGCGCTGAGAGCCATGCCGCTCAAGGTATGTAGGGATCGATACTTTCGAGTTTGACATAAACTTTTGCAGTTTTCGTCTGCGTCGCCGCTCTCGCAATATTGGACCGGTTAGATGAAGTGGACAGCGAGACTCTCGCCTGGTGGCTGGCCGAACGGCAGCTACCAAACGGCGGTCTCAACGGTCGCCCCGAAAAACTAGAAGATGTCTGTCGCTTTCTCATCTTCTTCATCCACAATTCTGACTTGTATTTTCAGGTTTGTTACAGCTTCTGGGTGCTTTCAGCCCTCTCCATTCTCGACAAAGTGGCTTGGATCGATTCCGAGAAACTCACGTCGTTTATCCTGTCTGCCCAAGTTCGCGCGTTCTTGGTTATCAAAGCTTCACAGTCCGACTAATCGTTCCAAAGGATACTGAGAAGGGCGGGATCGCCGATCGGCCGGGAGATATGGTTGACGTCTTCCACACCCAGTTTGGAGTTGCAGGTAGGTATCATCATCCTCCTGTGTGAAGCTGAATTCACCGAACGTGCAAGGCCTCTCTATTCTCGGGTATCCCGGTCTGGTGGATCTCGACCCTGTGTATTGCATGCCCGCCCCGATAATTAAAGCGAGAGGGCTTCGGAAGGGACGCTTTAGAATAGCGGACTGAATGTCAATTCTTTTAAGCATCTTGGAACTTGTAGCATAGGTGTCGTGTAATTCTGTACTTTTTTTATCCCAATGCCACTGATATAAAAAGGCCCCGGGAATCAAAAACTATCGCTTTGACCAACACGACGTGACAACGATATCCCTTTTCCCCTCAAGACCTGTGTCCTGCTCTACACTCGAATAACGGAGTCGCCATCGATGGGTATGGTCACCTGTGTGTGTCGTTTTTAAATAAGGATCGCTGGAAAGAAGTGTGTCCGACGCCCAAAAGAAGTGACGGTCCTCGATAATCGCTCCTTTCGCAGCCGACGATTCAAAGCTCCGAAGGCAGCTTCGCTCGGCGCTTCAAGCCAGGGTTCATGAACATGTCCAACATCTACTTACCTCTACTTACGAACTGGGTCCATCGAACGAGGATGGAGAATTTTGCGCCTTTCAACACACGAGACACGTAGGTTTCCAGACAACCTAGCGGTGTCTCGGAGGAGGTACCTCCCCTAGAACGAGCGAGAGTCCCAGCTTAACCGTAATTTCCCTACGGGAGAAGGGTTCCCGGCACGGAGCTACTAATCTGTAGGTGCACGAATGACCAGATTTCAACCGTGGGAAAATCGGGGAATGATCGGTTTCTAACGACGACCACGCTTAGCCTCGCTTCACGCATGGGCTACAAAATATGAGTCAGACGTCGGCCTCTTTGCCCCCACAACATGCCCACCTTCAGACTTGCCGAAGTGGCAGACGCCGCCGTCCTCGCGAATCTCGTTCGGCGCGCATACCGCGGCAATGAGGGATGGACCACGGAAGCGACCATGCTTGCGGACGAGCGGATCGACGTGCCGACGGTACTAGAAAAGCTGCAGGACAAAAATGCGCGCGTGCTTGTTGCAGTGGAAGATGGTCAGATCCTTGGGTGCTGTGAAATCGTGCAAGTGGACACCGGCACGGCGTACTTTGGTACGTTCTGGCTTGAGGAAAAGAAAGGAAAAACTAAACGTCACCACAGGCATGTTCGCAGTTGAACCACGATTACAGACCGGCGGGATTGGTCGGAAGATACTGGCACACGCCGAGGCGACGGCAGGAGCAGAATGGGGTGTGAGCCGCGTCGAAATGACCGTCATTTGGCAAAGGGAAGAGCTTATTGCGTGGTACAAGCGGAGAGGTTACACTGACAGCGGTGAAACACGGCCATTTCCTGTTGACAAACTCATCAACGGCGTCGCACTCCGAGACGACTTGCACTTTGTGGTCCTTGTCAAAACATTGTAGATTGGAAGACGAATGGAAATAAGTCAACTAGATATACAGTATGTTGAGTATAGAATATGACATGCATGAAGGAGAAAGAAGGAGAAAACTATGCCAGATGCTCAGGATCCTCTTTGTTCTTGTGGTCTTCAACGACTGGAGGGACCGAAACGTCCTCTGTGCTCGGGGGCAAAGGCACTCGCAATGCTGCGATATATGCCTCGCCACCCTGAAGCACATTCTTCGGCGTCGACTGAGAGTCGCTTCCGGGCGAACCCAGCTGTTGCACATCCAACGGGGGCACTGTTATAGGTTCGGATTGAGATGCCTCATCGGTGTCACTCCGATCGTCTCCCTCGTCCGACCGCTCGTACATCCCGTTCTCAACGCTCAGTCCTCCGGTGCGGATGCTGTTGGAGGTCCACAGACTCCGCCCGTCTCGCGCCAGCGAAGGAGTCCCGGCCCCGCCACCCTGCTGAACGCGTGCACTCCACCGACTAGCCTCGCTTTCCCAGCTGCCCCGTCGAGAGCTTCGGGGCCGCAGCGCACGTACACTCGCGTCGACATCGTCGTCACCGAGGAGATACTGGCTAGTACTTTCCGCGTCCGCGTAGGTGATGCTGCCTCCGAAATGGGACAGGGAATCATTGAGCGCGGACGGGGGAGCCGAGCTCCAACCCGGCGTGTTGATACCTGCTCGGCTGGGAATCGCGTAGGCCGAAGACGCAAGGGTTAGTACTGACGCATTGTCGAGCGGTGGCGAGGAAGGACGTGGGTTATTTCGCGGGTGGTGGGTGGTATGCAGAGGGGCCTGCACAGACGAGACATTGCTCCCATTAGGTGCTGGCTGGGAGGAGGAGGACGGGTTCGCCGAATGACCCGTGGTGTTGCGCGCCGTTGCGTCAACAGATGACGAGATGGGGGAAGGAGGGAGGGCAGAAAATGTAATGGATGCACCGCTTCCGACTACAGCAGGAGTTGTAGTGGTCGAGGACGACCGGACATGAAGACGGCTTATTGGTGCTGCGGGGGCCTGCGCAATGTGGGCCATGCCGTTTCCATTGAGGTCTATGCTGAGGAGGGTGGTGGGCTTTGTGCTTGCCGCCATGCTCCTAAACGTGCGAGGGTCGGACACATAGGACGACGTCGAAAGGGAGGGGGACGGGGAGGGCGGCGCGCTGGGTGGCAAAGGGCGAACAGAGGCGTCCTCGTCCGCCTCCAAAGGACTCGTCGGAAACCAAGTCGAGTCGCGAGAACGTTCCGAGGCAAGATCGTTGGCGTAGAGCTCGCCATCGTCCTCTTCGTTGAGCGAAATGGTCTTGCGACGGGCGGCATCGAGTTTAGAGAGATGCTTTGTGGCACCGTTGGGCAAAGGGGCCGAGGAGACGCGGTTTGTTGGACGGAGGGGGATAGAGGCTGGGCGACCCTGTGCACCCAGAGGCTGCTGGTTCTCTGCGCGTTTAGACTTTACGAGAGAGCTGCTGCCGGCGAGCTTCCGCTGGAACCAGTTGATTATTGGTTTGCTGGAGCGGTGGGAGGCCTTCTTCTGCTCAACGGGCTGCTGCACGACGGACTTTGGGAGGGAGGGGGTGCGTTTAGCAGGGGGCAGCTCCTTCTTTTGTGGTTTAGTGAGGGGGAGCTCTGGGGACGCGGGCTGAGTCGATGCATGCATTGTGGTCGAAGCTTGGTCGAAGGTGAAAGCAGAGGCAATTTCGGATGCAATGACTTTCCCACGATGAAGCCTCGAGGCTTTGTTGAGACTTCCGCCCGCCTACAATGCTCCGCGCACCGGTATACAGCAACCTAGCTGGATAGGATGCAGACTATACGCCCAAGCAAATCGGAGGTATTGGGAACTTCAAGTATGTTGTGGTCCAAATAATTGTTGCAGTTTCGCTGCAGTAAACCTAAGTAAGTTACGCTGTATGTACTTGGTATAACGCCATACAGGGCTCGACGCAGAAGCTAGACGAGAGGGCGCTAACTAGTACACCGTCCCAACTTTACACTCCAGACGGGAGACGCGACAGATGAACTCTGCGTGGAACTGCGTTCGTGGCGTCCGGGCTTCCGATGGAGCTGCGAAGAGGTTTCTCGCCTCAGAGCGAGCAGACCCTGAATGGAATGAGTAATCAGCACGGGTTCATCTAAACAGGTTTCAAATCTCACTAGTTATTGAGCTGTATCATGGCGTCTGAACCCGTTTCTCAGCCCCCTCAGGGCCGGGCTCATCGTGGAGGTGCACGGCCTTCCTTCGATTCGCGGGGTCGCTCCACGGAAAGGTGTATGATTTGTGAGTCTTTTCCTTTCGAACTCTCGCAATTCTCTCCCATTGCTCCAGACCAACTCTGCGACGTCGCCTATCGCCGTCGGTATGGAGGTAGATGTCCTTTCCTTGCCAGACCCGCCGTCCAAGACGCTCTTTCGCGCGCCGCGTGGTCCGCGACAGGATCGTCTGGACATGCACTTGCAGGGCGTCGATTTCGGCGATATCGCGCGTCAATACACGGATATGGAGGTCAAGATTGAAATTCTTGACGGGAGTGGGAGCCTGTGAGCTCTGGTCTTCCAAATCGACGTCAAAGACAGTCGCCTACACCTTTCGGAGGCTGCCAGCGTTGCATGATCGCCGTGAACCTGCTTGAGCCTCTGGGAGGTGCAAAGGGTGTCGTCGGGACTGCGCTCTTCGGAGGAGTTACAGGCAGCATGGGTAGGTTGTATGCTGACGGGAAGGCGTCATCGTAGGGCCACCGTCCCCTGCGCTGCCTGCCAGCCCGAATTACAGCGTAGTAATCGAGCGCGTTCCGTTTTCGTTTGAGAATAGCGCTCAATCTCAACGACAACCACCGCATTAGGCCGAGGTTTCTATCCCGGTTGCTCTCTCCGAAAACCGAGAGAAGGGTGCCTCGATTGATAGAAAAATGCGGGGCAGGAACGTCTTGAAGCGGCATGTGCGCAGAGTTGTACCTGAGGGTGTTGAACACCTCCTTCTCCAAGCGTATTGCCTGGTTCAGATAGTGGCGGGCGAAAACCGCATGACCCGCCCGTGATACGTGACGGAGGAGGATGTTGTACGTCGTGGTGTTGGGGCGAGCGAAAGGTGGGGTGAAGGGTGGAGGCGATTCGACCGAGACGCCAAAGTCGTCCTCGTCATCTTCATCGTTGTACGAGGACAATCTGTCGTTTGAAGAGCGCGGCGGCAATGGTGCTGTCAGCACCTCGAATGCTTGGACCATGCGTGAAATATTCTGCAGTCGCCCCAGCGTATCTATGGTCATGTTGAGGGCGGCGGTGGAAAAGGGCTGAGGGGTCGGCGCTTTAACGCCAGCAGCCGCGTTCGTCGGATTCACCAGATACTCCAGCGGTGGACGGTCGGGATTGGCTAAATCAATCCCATACCCCCACCTCATGAGCATCTCAAATCCGCGCATGTCCGTTGTTTCCTTTAATATTCGCATGGTGAGATCAAGATTGACGGAGGTGAACGGAATGTTCAAGGATTTCATCGCGTCGACGAGTTCCGACACCATCCGACGCGTTACCGCGATTCTTCGTTCCTTGTCCTTGAGCGCGACAGGGAGCGTTAGTCTGTGCGCTATCGCCTGCAGGCACAGACCAAATGTCTTGGTGCGAGGGGTTATACCAAGCGAAGTCATTTCTTTGTACACCTGCATGACGCCAAAGTGATGTCCAACGACAGCGAACTGCTCGAGGATGAAATTATAATCGTCGAGAGTGGGGGATGCGCCTAAAGCGCGTATATTTCGCACCACGGCCTGAAGTCGTGGCTCGTAGAGATGCGGGGTGCGTGGGACGTTGCCGAGGAATAATCGACGCGTCGCAGAGGCGCGAAGAAGTCGGGAGGACGGTGTGCATTTCCGCAAAACTTGTTGATGAATTTCGAGCGGAAGCTGTTCGTACCCCAAAAAAGTGAGGAGGTTGGTGTAGTTGGTCCAGACGCGAGCTGGGTTCCCGTCGATTTCCAGCGACTCGAACAAGAGGGCAAAATGGCGCTGGCGGATTCGGTCGACAGGTGCCGGGACGGAGATGGTGGTGGTGGAGGAAATGGAGGACTCGGCGGAGGAATATCTGGAGGGACCCTGGAAAACGCGATGGAGGGGCCTCAGTGCCGAGAAACGGAGAAGAGGGTACACAAGGCCGCCCATGGTGCTCGCGCTCATCTCGTCATTTCAGGAAAATTATGGGAGGCTCTTGCCAAGCAGCGACAAAGCTCTCGCTTCCTTCGTTCCACCAACATGCCGCACTTCGCCACCCTGGGCATGTTCATAATCGACGAATTTAAATTCTTAGAGCCCGACAGCGAAGTCACTTCAAGAACTTTGGCGCCCCAGATCGGCGGTGGAGGGACGTATGCTGCAATTGGTGCTCGAGTCTGGCTTCCACCTACTCAGGTGGGGATGATAATCGACAAGGGGCCCGACTTTCCACCGACAATGGAGAGCACGCTTGCAGAGTTTGGTTCCGAGATGTGGATATATCGAAACCAGCCAGTTGCAACTACTCGCGCCTTGAATACTTATCACGGAGACCACAGAAGGTCCGGAAGGATGCGACATGAGAATGCGAACGGCCTGCTCATTCTCCACAGTTTCGATTATATAACGCCTAGAATCCGAATAACGCCCAAAGATCTCCTGGCAACTCGACTTGAGAACTCGGCCACTTTGCACTTCATCTGTTCTCCATCTCGTGCTTCCGTTATAATGTCGCAAGTGCGGGACACGCCTGGGTGGACACCGACCGTGATTTATGAGCCCATACCCGTTCGTTGATATACTCGAGAAGGGTGACTGTTGGTTGTTGATCCCCTAAGGCAGGACAGGTGCGTACCTGAGGAGCTGGCCGCACTCGTACAAGTCCTGCCGCAAATTAGTATATTGAGGTCAGGCAACTCCCTCCTTCCCAGCCTTCTTCGGCCCACACTACTCGCAGCCCAAATGCAGAAGAGGCCCTTAGTCTTTTGTCCCTGCCATTGCCGCCTACCAAGAAACTGATCGAAGAAGCAGCTCTCAAGTTTTTGGAGTTCGGGGTTGATGTGATAATTAGGAGTGGGTCCATGGGAGCCTGTGTTGGCCTGAAGAACCAACATACACGATGGGTCCCCGCATTTTGGACGAGTAACGACGAGAACAAGATTGTCGATGTTACAGGTATGTGTGGGCGCCGAATTGAAATTAATGCGATCTAAAACGTCAGCAGGCGCTGGAAATAGTTTCCTCGGCGGACTGGCTGCGGGTCTGCTGTTGGAAGGCGGAGACATTTATAAAGGTACTTTCACCTTCCCTCGACACGTCTCTGACCAGCCTTGGAAGCCACTTTTCATGCGTCGATTTCTGCATCTTTCATCATTGAACAAGAAGGCTTACCGGTGATTTCAACGGTGAATGGCTCGACACAGTGGAACGGTGACACTCCTCAAAGAAGGTTGGACGAACTCCAGAAGCGACAGAGGGAACCAGAGGATTAATTTACACTTGAGTACAATAGACTAGATCTTGCTTCACGTTGTGCCGCTGGTAGACTGGAATTTTGCTCGACTAGCGGCAAATAGTTGTTCTTGCGCAGCCAAAAGCTCCTCAGTCGTCAATCCCGATAGCTCAAACTTTGAAACCTTCTTCTCCCGATCCTGCAAGGGCGTCAGAGCAGGCTCATCAATTGAGCATTCCACGCACCTTTTGCTGCTGCTTGTGCTCCTTCAAAACGTCCTCCACTTCGGTCGTAAAAGAGTCGAAGCCAAGCCTCTTGAGGATAGTTAGCGGTTCTTCGCGAACGGGAGTGCATGAATTAAGTTGCCTTGAGTGCTCCGATTATATGCTCCGGGGCAATGGTCTTCTTGGACTCTTGTTCACAGATCTCATTGGCTTCGGAAGAGATCAAATGTATGAATTCTGCGGTTTGGTCAGTATGGTAGACGCCGCCACGAATGGCGACAAAGCTCACCTACACAGCACTCTATGACCAGATCCCGTGTTTCTTTGGCACAAACCACGTCGTTGGGGAGTAATTCTGAGGTATGAGGAGGATGAGCAACACCAACTTGAGAGCGCGAGCATCGCGTGCCTGTGATCATCTTAGCCACAGTGGCCTTCGGGAGGGAGAGGTCGTCGTCTGTGGGCGGCGCACCGCCCGAGTTGCCCTCGCGGTCTGACATGGCTGTCGAGGAGTGCTCAGTGGCCAGTCAAAGCGCGTCTGCCCGGAGTCCCATCTCGATCGCACGTGATCCGTGATCCGTAATCAGAGCCGTTTTTGGACACTACAGTACATTCAAGTAAATTACAGGTTACACGCAACCAGGTTTCATAGATACACCAGGGAGCCTCGACGGTCGTCTTTCCAAGCTGCAACCGAAAGTATCTTGCGCTCTGCGAGAATGATGGTACCGCCCATTGAAACGCTACATTCCACGACTCCAGACTCGGATGACGGTGGGTTACACGAGAAGGGACTTGAGACCTCGGTCTGCGGACCAGTTAGCGAAAAGCGGCGAGTATGAATGCAGAAATGACCCAGGTTGATTTGTCTGAAGAAAAAGAACATGGCGACGCCCTCAGCAGCATGGCCGTACGGGTATCAACTTCCCAGACCCATTCAACACCGGCCAAGGGCATTCTGTCCAAGTTGTCCAGCGTAAGAATGTCACCTTCGGCAGCGTCTATCAAAAATTAAGCCCTCGGTCTGTGCAAAATATAAAGGTGTGTTACTGTGAGGACTCCGAAAAGAGGTAGTATGGTCTGCATCTACTGCGCGAGACAACGAAAAAAGCGTATGATTCGCAATGAATTCTGGCGTGAGGGAGGGGGAAAGCCTGCGCTTCGCGAGAGGATAATTGCGAGGCCGTATTTGTGGCAAAACTCTCTGGGAGGAACTGGATCGTTGATTCCAAGATGCATGCTCGTTTAAGGCAGGGAGAACGTTCCAGCGGCGGCCCAGGGTAAGAAGAGGCTGAAGTAACATAAGGCCATTCGCCGGAGCCAGATTGAGCTACAATTTTGTCGAGGTAGTTCACTGCTGCGGCCTCATATATCGTGAAATTATCGGACGAAAAGTGAGATAACAGGCACTCACAATGTGCTTGCGGTTCCTGGCAGCGCCTTCCTCGCCGACCGTAAAGTCGCTACCACCGCCGAGTGGGGTGGGATGGCCGGTCCAGACCTCTGGAACAGAATTCTTGAGAATCGTGTAATAGTTGTCGGCCATTTTGAGTTCCTCTTCGGATGCCCCAATTCGCGCGAGGAGGGAGAGAAAGGACCGGGCATGGCTCCTGAGTACAAGGGAACCGTATCCGAGCCAAGAGAATCCGAATGTGACGTTGGTCGAAGGAGAACTAATCGACAAAAGATGACTCGAAAGGACCTCAGTCGGGGGGAAGGAAAAATATGTCATGTGTGGTGATTCGCGCCCGAAGACTGCGTATAACTTCGGGCTCGACCAGATAGTCGTCATCCTTTGGAAGCTAGAGTGCTTGGGAATGGAGAGAAATATGGAAAGGGCGGACCTGAATGAAACAATACGGGGTGGACGCATTGGCGCAAGCTATAAATCGAGCCTGGAAATACAGATTTTCGGGAGAATTGTGAATGCTGAGTTGTTGCGGTGAGCAAGTTCCATTCGCAAAGTCCTGTCGGTGTCATTGGTGGTCGGCGAGAGGCAACTGCGCGCGCACTTGGTACTTGAGGCGATCGAGCCGCGTTGTTCCAGACTACCACTTGTTTGATAACATCCACTTGGCAGAGAACCGAGACGATTTGAACCACGTTAGGCAACCGGGCCCAATTCAAAAGAACAGCGGTCACATCAGCTTCTGCTCTCAGCGGAGTCGAGGTGAAGAAATACGCAGCACAGATGGCTACAAGGATGGCCAGAAATGATGCCGCGTATGGCATGAAGGTAGAAAGAAACATGCAGCAAGACGTGTCATCTGGAGCCGCTGACAATTAAGATTTCAATTCTTTTATTGCGCTTTCTATGAATGAAGTTGCATCCAGTACAGTAAGCCAGTCGGGCGGCAAAGATTCCGAAATAACAACAGAGACGGCGTCTCCACCGATAACTCGGCAACCATACCCAGATAAACGTCTTCACCCTGAACGATTCTGAATTTGCTGAACTGCCATCCCTTGGGTACGATACCATCCACACGCAGGACGTCGAGGGCAGGATCAAACTCGACGCGACGGAAATCGAAGCCAAGACCCAAACCCAGCGCCTTCGTGTAGGCTTCTTTGGCAGTCCAGATCCAGAAGAAATGCTCCAGCCCTTTCTGCTGATTAGCGGCAGACGAAATGAGACGGCGTTCGTGCGCGGTTAGCTAAAGTCCTTCAATCGACTGAGATATTTCTTCGACCCGGGACTCACCTGGTCGCTTACGGTCTCGACAAACGAAGCAAATGACTCTCTGCCCGGTATTCGAGCCTTCATGACATCGATCCCGACAGTGAATGCTGGGGGATTATGGGTGTTTGCGGACGAGACCATAGCGATGAGACCATTGTCATGGGAGACATTGTATGCAATCTTTGGATCGACGCCGTTTGTGGCCTGAAACGGCGTATTAGTGGAATGGAGAACGTCCAGGCAGATCTACGGGCGATGAAGGGCTTTCCAGCTTCAGTAGCGCCAAACTTCATATCTGAGAGCGCGACGCCGCGGGCATGGAGCAGCATGCGTGGAAGAAAGCGTCCGATGAGGGTGCCTGGAAGGTTATTGTTCAAGATGAACCCATAGATGAGGCCGCGGGGCGTACGACAAGCGTCTTCACGTCGATAGAATCTTTTGATTCGGGTCGAGCTTTCGGAATCGAGGAGGATCAAGGCGCGTTGATACAACTGCAGGCGCGTTGGAACAACAAAGTTATCGACAGAGGTATACCGTCTACCTCGTCGCCGAACAGGGCAGGCTCATATAGTATTGCCTGGACGTGCATGGCGGTACGCTGCAAAGTGATGGTGCCGAGTTTCGGCATTTTGGCTACAAAGAAACCAAGTGGGATTGGTGTTGTACATTGCTGTTCGATACATTGCAAGAAAAGTAACTCAGTCATCCGTATCCATGCCCTCGAGCTCGTCCCCGCCGAGCAGTTGCGCTCGTCGATATAGCTCTTCCCTTTTGTCCTCGTCGCAATCCTTGGTAAGGTTCGCCAATGAGAGAAGGGACTCCGTGAGGAACGCGCGCAACTCTGTCGCTTCCTCCCCGTCGTCGCTGTCCATCTCAAATTCGCTTTTGGCACTCCCAGTGGCGCGCTCGAAGAACTCGATTGCACGTGCCAGACTTTCCCGAGCTTCGTCTGCTTCCTCGGTATTGAGCACCTCCTCCCACCCACGCTCCTCTGCCGTCGCCTCCATATCCTCCATCCCAGCGGTACCAACCACGAGCCAACAGCGGCCTCGTGCGCGCGTAACAGGACCACGCCATTCGGTCCGAGTCGTGTCCCCCTCCATATCCATCTGCTGTAGCACACTGTCTGCCCAGGTTGCCCACCGTGCTCGTTCCGCAGGTTCGGGGAGGCGCTCTGCTAGCGCAAGCACCTCGCGCGCGATGGTAAAGAGCTCCGTCGCGCGAGAGAATGGTCGCGCAGCAGTGTCTGTCGGGGTATCGTCGACGGCGTGCGCCGGATGCGGCATGTGAAAAATGCCGCGGGTAAATTGATCCATAGCGAGAAGGAGGAGCTCGTGCGGGGCAGCGTTAGCGAGGGTAATGCGTCCGCTGGCGGGAGGACGACGCATAGCAATCGCTGCGAACGGTGATGCGGCAGGACTGGGCCACCTGGGTTCCGGAGTAGGTGGCGGAACGGCGGTGCCGGACCGCTCACGCTCCTGCGTAATAGTGAGAGCCTCGTCGGCGATCGCGATGAGGGTGCGGCCCCAGATGACGGCCATTCGCCAATCCTCCATCTCACAAGAGCCGTTTGTGCGACTGGGCAGGTTCTCGCCAGTCTCGAATACGTCGAGAGCGGCGAGCCAATAAGGAGCGGGAGTGCTGGGTTCGTCTGGAGTCGCGATTGAGGCGTCCTGTGCTATCAGGTTGCCAAAGAGGAAGAGAGCGGTCCCAAGTATAGAGTGAAAGGCAGTAGGAGATTCCTTGCACTTGCTGTAGCCGTTTAGGACCAGGCGACGTCGTCATGCGATAAAGGGACAAACCATTTTTTTCGTGGCTTGGACGAGGGCGAGACGGAGATCGCTTCGGGGGACTTGCTACGGGCCCGGACAGGCAGCAGTAAACATTACAGAGGGGTCTTCATACGCCAAGAGCAGACGGTGGCATTCATGGATAACTCCTCTCAAAAGGGGGAGCGCCTCGTTGACATCGTCGTCTGGAGAAACCTAAGCTGGAAAAAAACAGAGGACGACGAAGAGCACACACTGTCATACTGCTCAGCAGCACGCCCAAAAAGCTCCTTGACGTCCTCCCAGTCCTCGACCTTGGTCTCAGCGTCAAGGCTGGTGCCCTCGTTGGTATCCATGTTGATCGGACTGCAGCGACTCGTGGATGGCTCTGGGGAGTATTCGAGGATGTAATAGCCCTCGTCGTCGTCCGAGAGCTCTTGCTCGTCGTCGGTGTTGTCGTCGTCGTCTGAGCGGCGGTAACGCTGTCGTGGTGGTTTGGGTTGAACCTGTTTACTCCCACGCCATAAGCCGCGAGGCCTAAGTCGCTTGGTGGCTGGGACCGAGCTCGGCGGCGGGGAGGACGGCAGGCGGGGGAGCATAGTAAGTGGATGGGGACATGATTTGGCTCTCTGTGTTTTATTCCACCGCCGGGCGTGCCTTCAACCTGGCCACGGTCCAGACTTGGTGTGATCTCCGCCAATCACAATAACATAGTCTTTTCTCGCCCTCCCGCCTCGAAAAAATCGCGAAAAAAACCAGGGGGTCCTCAATTACGCCCTTTGCGTCCCTCTGCGCCGTGTCCGGGTGCAGGGGTATCGCCGCTGAGCTGCAGAAGGTATGTGGTTTAGCTCGCCCAAATCATTTATAGACGGGCCCAGACCTTCGCATCCGATTGGCTGGCGGGTCTCGTCGCGAAGACGCCGCCTATTGGCTGTTCAACCCCAGCGCCTACTAGTAGGCCAGTTGGAAGCGCTGGAAGCGCTGGGACTTTGAGTTTACATTCCAGCGAGCCTCTGTTCCTCTCTTGCAGGAGCAACTCACCGTTTTGTACGAGGACGACCGTCCCTCGGCCGCCTCGGCCGCGCGCTCTCGTCCCGACTCGCGCCCGATGCGACCTGTCGTTAAAATTCGCCTAGGCCATTGGATGCGGCAAAAAAAGACCTGGCTGGACTCGGACAGCTCGGCCATGGATTGGACGCGATTGGCTTGAGTATAAGTAGAACAGCTATTGTATTGGTCGACAAGTGAACATCCTGAGCGCGTGTCGGCAAACATAGTTTCCAGGCAAGGGAGGGCGATACCTTTAAGTAGAAAGTCGGCCAATCGGAGCGCGGGGGCACGTGATCGCGTCTCTCCGAACGCGTACCATCAACACGCTCACACCGATGTCTGGTGCGGACATTCCCATGGGTCCACTCGAGGATACTCCCACCACAGCAGCCGAGGTGAAGCAATGGACGATCCATGGTCTGTTTCTCCTGTCCTTGCCAGCACCACCACCGCTCACCTTTGCGTGCAGTTGAAGTCCGTCTCCAGCCACGCGCAACCACTCGTTTCGAAACAATACGCGCTCGTGTCTTCGACTGGGTCCACTCCTTTGATCGCATAAATCTCTCTTCAGCTCTCGAAGGATGGCAAGACATCCCCGAGCTCGCCTCGTCTGTCGAACAGGTCCTCGTCTGCGAGTCACCGTGTCCTTCCCATTCCCTCCACATCTCCGAGATGTCCCTCCAGATACACGTCTATCAGCCTGGCGACACCGACTCTTTCGAGGAATTCACAAACAGCACCGGCACTCGCCAGGATGACGACGAGACCATGGCTGCCACCGTATGCGAGTTGCCGAATCGAGGCATGGACGGCCTCTGGAGCTCGCTGATATACGCCGACGACATCAAACAAAAGCTCTTGGACTACATTCATGCCACCCTCGTCCTCAGCGACGCAAATGTAGACTGTGAGCTGCAACAGTCTGATGTCGCGTACCGGACCGCTAACTCTCCCCTTCTCAGTCAACCTCGTGTCCTGGAATCGTGTTGTCCTTCTCCATGGGCCACCCGGAACGGGCAAAACATCCCTCTGCCGTGCCTTGGCCCAAAAGCTCTCCATCCGCCTCTCCCACCGTTACTCCCAAGCCCGCCTCCTAGAGATTAACAGCCACTCCTTGTTCTCAAAATGGTTTTCTGAATCCGGAAAGCTTGTCCAGCGCCTCTTCTCCAGCATCACCGAGCTGGTAGATGAAGACGACGCGTTTCTTGTCGTGTTGATAGACGAGGTCGAATCCTTGACGGCTGCCAGAGCTGGTGCGATGGCCGGAACAGAGCCCTCTGACGGTCTCCGGGTACGCGATACGTTATTCCTTCGGGTTGTGGCTCACGCCATCCAGGTTGTAAACGCACTTCTTACGCAGTTGGATAAACTCAAGCACCGGAAGAATGTCTTGATCATGTCTACCAGCAATCTCGTAAAGGCAATCGGTCCGTTTCTCTCCTTGATGATTCGATACGCATGCTAACGGTCCTTTGTAACAGACAGTGCATTCGTGGACCGTGCTGATATCGTGCAATATGTCGATCTTCCATCCCGTGAAGCCATCTACGAGATCCTTCGAACATGTCTGTGCGAGATCATCGCGCGTGGTATCGTGTCCACAATAGTGAGTGCGCTTAGGCGTTCAGCTTTTTTTTCGGCAGTTGACAGGGTTTCAGAGCGTCCCTACCCTCAAGCAAGCGCAGATGTACGAGCTTTCTGCGTTAACATCGTCTCTGGCGGACTCGCGCGAAAAGTCAAAGAACGTTGCTTTGAGATTGTTGGCCCTCGCTGCGCAGTGCAGGGTGCGTCAGGAGTGGGCAGTCTTCGATGGACACTAATTCTCACTGCAGACGCAAGGAATGTCGGGTCGCGCTCTCAGGCGTCTCCCTGTTCTCGCGCTCGCGCAGCATATTGGAATCGGTGGTCTGATTGTCCCTTCAAACACTACTGCTGTGAATGGAGCACGCAAACCTGCTACAGGCGCCGACGTCGATGCGTGGCTCGACGGAATGGAAAAGGTTGTACGAGACCAGGCCAAGGAGCACGAACGACTGATCTGAAATTGTTTGTTTTCTCTCCTGCTTTCTGCTTGCTGTGTTCTAGACATACATTCACTCGCACATTACAACTGTACAGTACATATTACACCACATTCCCCCAAACTGTTGTATCTGTAGCCTTTGCGATCCGAATCAATGCTCCAGTGTCGTATCATTGCTTTCATTCTAGCTTCTGTTGCTCGTCTTTCCTCTCCGTGATGTGGACCGCGAGACGTCGTCTTCCTTTCGCGATTCTTTCCAGTCTATCTGCTAGCGCTCGAAGCTCCTTCGCGTCCTCCTCCTCCTCTGCTGCACGTTCTTGTAGCAGGTTCACGAATTCGTCTTCCAAAGTTTCCAAGGTTTGGTTCATCGGCGGCGAGTCATGCGAAATGTTATGAATGTTACTGGTCGCCTCAAAGTCGCCACCAATCGATTGGTCCGAAGACAACGAGAGAAACGAGTCGTCTTCGGAGCGCCGGGTCACTTCCCGTGCAGAATCCATGCCACGCATTTCGTCTATCACGCGCTGGAAGTTTCGAACAGCGGACGGCGAGACGAGTGAATTGGGTTGTGTGGTGGAGGGAAGAGTGCGGACTACATGAGCAATTTCCTGGCGACGAAATGCTGGAAAACAAGTGAGAAACACATTCGATAGGCAGAGAGTCCAGCGCTTGCCAGGAGTATAATTGGACAGCTGAGTCGAGAACGGGATACGAGCGGAAGGAGGCGGGGTCAAGGGCAGAGACGGGCGGCGAGACTGCAGGTCGGACTCGAAGTTTGCGGGTGGTGATTTGTTGAGACGCCATGCGGAGACGGGAAACTGGGGGGAAGAAAGGTCATTCGAGTTGGAAGCACTATCCAGGCTGTCGTCGCAGAGGCTGGGAGTACGGAGCGAAGGCGAGCGCAAAAGGTCGCGTAAAATGGATGGGCTGAGTCGCGAAAAGTGCTTCAAGCGCATGGGGGTCGAGAGAAAGGGATTCTGACAGGATGAGGATCCTATCTCCGTCCCAGCCTGTCGTGAGTGGTCTGGATCCATGGGTGTCTGAGTACTCGGTGGTGATTCGGTCAAGAAATTTTGAGTGTTTGAGTCGCAGTCGTGCAAGCTGAGATCGAATGCTTTGAGTAAGATTTCGGCCGTCTCTTCATCGTTGTCGAGGATTTCATGGAGGTTAGTTAACAGTCGCCAGCGGTTTCCTGCGTCTGAGGTGGTCATGAAGAGGGCGAGACAGCAGAATACGACACAGCCACACCGATCTGTGCTTGACTTCGACCACCATGGCCAATGTCTGTTCTCGCCTTGGTCCCTCCCCTTGCACTCATATTCTCTCCAGGTAAACCCTGTAAACCCCAAGCCGTTCATGCAGGAGCTGACCGGCAAGCCTGTATTCGTTCGTTTAAAATGGGGACTCGAGTACAAGGGCTTTCTGGTCAGCACTGACGGGTTCATGAACCTTCAGGTCCGTGTTATCTCCTCACGCGCCATCGTAGCTCAATCTGGTGTCCCTTTAGCTCGCGAATACGGAGGAGTTCCAGGATGGCAAGTCGAACGGAACGCTGGGGGAGGTGTTTATTCGGTGCATACACCTGTTCTTTCTTTCGAGGTCAAATTTGACGCGCATCCTTTCTTGCAGGTGTAATAATGTGCTCTATATAATAAGTCCCTCCCCACTCGCTTCCGGACGTAACGCTAACCCTCTCTTCACAGAGAGGCACCGCCAGAATGAGGGGGAAAACCGCGTCGGCCCGTGCTGACTCTCATCACCCATTGTCCTTTACATCTCCTGTATTTTTGAATCCACGTTTCTTGGGAATCCTCTGAATCTGCAATCCCAGTTCGTTCCGAGCGTGATAAAGAAATAACAAGTGTTTACTTCGTTTCGGGAGTGCCACGAAACAATATCAGTTTGGGTTCTACCGACAGCATGCTCATTCCACGGAGACCCTACTTGGTGCCAAACTTTGAGTGGGTTGTAGGCGTTTTGAGGTTGACTTGAACGTTTGGACGTGACTGTCACGACTCAAAATTTGAAGCTCCGCTGAAAATTTCTCGTGACTCCAACACCTGTTTCACCACAACCACCACCACCTCCTCCCATTCTCGAGTGTCCTTGAGCCCTTTACACCACCCCCTCAGCCCTCGCGATATGGCTAAATCAACGAGATCCAAGGTCAAGCGGTCGTTCCGCTCCAAAAAGCGGGAAACAGGAATCTATGCGGCCACCGAGGCTGCACGTCTAAACCGGCTGCATGCGAAACTCAGCTCAGTAGCCTCCAGGACGGATACGGACGGGATGGAAGATGACGAGGACCTGCCAGGTTGGTCTTGGCTGGCAACTTTTGGTCTCATGGACGCTTGCGATATCACTGCGGAGAGCATGGGCTCCCTGGTGACTCGTGATGGCCAGGAGAAGGCGCAGCAGTGTCGCAGGCGCACGCGGGGCACAGACCACAAACAGCTTGTGCTGCCTGCGCAATATGGCGGCGGCTTGAATGGGAATTTCGCATCGTGGCTTTGAAGGTCATTGACGATGTTTTTTTTTCTTGCAGCCGAAGACGCAAACCAGGATTCAATACTTGAAACTGGTCAGTACAGTCCCATTAACCCTCACATTCAATGTTTAATATTATCACGATTCAGAGTCAATGCAAGTGGACGCTGAGGGTTCGAAGAAGATCTCAACACATGGTCCTCGCGGGTCTCGCCGAGAGGAATGGCGGACATCGAAGGGTCTCGCCGCGCGGCCGAGTCCCACGGGGATGAACAGACAAGGCGGAGTGGCCGCTAGGAGGAAGGCAGGGAGGTCCAAGAGGCGGCGGTAGAGCCAATTGTATTATTTGTTCTGTAAGATGCATCGCTATCCATTGATACCACCCGTACGAGATGTGCGCAAGGTCCATTCAAGAAACCGAAACTACATATGCGCTTTTTTCTGGAAATATCGGTCAGGTAGTCGCGGTGTATTCTGAGGATTCGAGGGTGTCGTCGAGTTTCTCTGAGTGTGAATTGCTATCCGCGTCAATATCCATGCCACGGCGACCCGCTTCAACATCGACGTATCGGTGCACATCGGTTTTGCTGAAGGCGGCGGGTAGAGGGGACCTGTCAATAGTTCATACAAGGCAAAATCTTGGAGGAAAGGACTCACGGAAACTCAGACATGGTGATGTGTTCAGTCGTTACGAGGACTCCCTCTGGTCTTGTTAACGCGAATCTAGGAACGGAAGGGAAAGTGAAGGGCATGTTGCTGTGGCGCGGGTCACTGGAGGGGATGGCCGCGGTGAGAGAATGAACGTAGACGTCGGAGCAGTTGTAGTCCAGTAACCGCATGACGGCGCGACAAGCCGCAATGGACCTGAGAGAGTGAGAGTTGTATGAAAAGAGTCCACAGGCCGATACTCACGATACTGTGGCAGCCGGAATCTGCAAAGTTAACATATCGACGGGTGCGGTGCTCGATCAAGTAGACAACTTACAGTGGCGATCCTGCGTGAAGGGAGCAGCTTAAGTTTGAATTTCCCGCTGAGACGGAGGGTACATACACATTCATAGGTGCTATGAGTTTGCCGTGAAGAATTTGAATAGGGAGAGGATGTACAAGCTCACAATTGAGGTTGAGCAAATTCAACACCTTTCGACAAATTAATCTCAACGAGGCCAGCAAGATGCCAATGACTGACCGCTGGAACACAATTCATCGAAAAGGTGACCAGAAAGTAAACCAAGCCCTGAGCTCGATGAGGATAGGGCCGCAGAAAGAACAATCGACTCAACATCAGTGAACAGCAATTTCCACAAATCAGTGCGCGCCGAATGTCGCGCCATTAGCTATAAATCATATCAAACCGAAAACTGAACAAAAGAGGGGACCGTCGGTACGCACAGCTACCGCTGTCATGGCTAAAATCACAAAATCGAACGCCATAGCTACGATTTTGGTCAGTACGTGGTGAATGTTTACAGGCATCGAGGGACACTGACTGAAGAAGAACGTGATGTTGAGAAGCCATGGGTCGGTCGATGCGACGACACACATATGAAAGCTGGGGTCCCAGACCGCTTTGACGACGAACATGGTCCGATACAGCAAGACCCAGTGCACCAGTGAGAGCAACCCGAGGGGGACCACAACGCTCCGTTTCCGCTCCCACAACGCGACGCTGACCGATGTGTCAGTTAAAGATTCGGAGCGGCAAGGGAAATCCATACGTCCGTAGCATTAACGAAGTTGAAGCACACAAGATTGCCATATTCCCCGTCCACTGAGGGGATACAGTGAGATTTACGGCGGGAAATTAAAATCATGCAGACCGAATTGAACGTGAACAACGCCTATTGAAATCGAGTCGATGGTGAGATGTGATTAGATATTATCGGGCGACCAGACTTACCCCACAATTAATCTGCCAGCGACCCCATATTAACGAAGAGGAGGTCAGATAAATATTGCATGCGTACGGGGTGGTTGGTGGTGAGGGAGATAATCCTGGAGTTTGTTTAGATATGAGCGCCAACGCGGAAGAACAATGCGAACAATCCAATGAAGGAGAAGAGCAGGCAGTAGCGGGAGAGGAAAAAAAACACGAGGGGCCACCGGAACCGGCGACGGCGAGTGATGAGGGACCACTCGAAACCAAAGGTCATGAATAACTCCCACATCTGAGAGGATGATGTTTCACCGGCGCACAAGTGGCTGAACGGAAGACGCACTTGGATGCCAAAGAATGCGAATATTATCTTGATAAAGGCATCTATGCGACATTAGGTAGTGCGGGGCTCGAGGAATGCAAACAGCGAACCTGAATCCTTGAGGATCTCGGCGGAATTCGACCAGTTGACCATGGCGGAGGATTATTGGGACGCCAAGGAGAGGGAAGTTTCTCGAGAGGAAAGAGATATAGCTCATCTGCTTTAAAAACGCGTTTCCGCGGTGGCGTCGATAAATGAGGGACCTATTTCGCTTCCCGAGTGTTCTTCAAAGTCTAGGCCGAGATAGACTTTGTGCCGGCCAAACTTCTATAGTCTACGTCGAAACACGGCGGCATGACGGTACAATACTTAGCATTGCTCAGGATCCCAGGCTTTTCCCAGGCCGACAAAGACAAGATATCCGACACGGGTAGTGGGGAGGCTTGTTCGCGGGTTCTGTCATGTACGTGGGCGGAAGTAGATGTGGCGGGAGTAGCGTCTCGCCTTGGTTCCTGGCTCAGTAGAATCGTTTCAGAAATCTCGTTGTGATCGAACTACACGATCGTGTCACGGCTTGAGCAACGAGTAAGTTTAATCCGCCATTACGGTGGTAACTGGGGGTCTCGGGGAGACGCTGAGGATGGAAAAAAGTTCTTTGCAAGGATTGGACTACAGGCCTGTAAGTGTCGCTCGACGTTTACGTGGGCGCATTAGTATGGGTGTTCAAGAAACTTTTAAACTCGGCAAGCTGAAGATCTTGCAGATGCGCTGAATAGTTAAATGCGCGGGTAGGAGCGCCTCGTTGGGTCCCAAAGGCCAGTCGATCGATTAAGATACTGAGGTACTCGGCTGCCTAGCTGCACCAAAGGCCGACAGTACCATCGGCGCCTCCGCTGACGAGCCAAGGTTGCCGAGCGCACCATTTGACTTGAAGAACTCCGAGCCCGTCCTTGATGGCATGCCCTCGGAGTATCTTCAATGGTACGATCAAAGGGTCCGTCATCAGGTCGTTGTACACTCTTGAATGGAAAATCTGGATGGCACCGTCGTCCGACGAGGACGCAAAGAGTGGATATGTTGGGTGGAACGCCAAAGAACGAATGGCGCGTGTGTGATACCTAGGTAAACAACGCTTCGTGGTCAGTCACCGAGGAGCACGCATACGCAGGGAAGGCGCACCGTAGAATCTTATACGGCTTGTCACTGAGTTCCAGGTCAAACCAACACAATTTTCGGTCGTAACCGCCGACGATAAGATGATCGCCGGACGGATGAACGTCCATTGAAGAAATCCATTTGATCCCTGGCGTGAGCGTCTTCAGCAACTTTTGCTCGGACAGGTTGTATATCCGAACGTATTGCTGCGTCTAAAGGAGTTTGTGAGTTCTCGAAGAAAGAAGGGGAGTGTAAAAACACTGACTGCAACGAAGAAATGAGGCTTTAGAGGGTGGAAGAGCACTAACTGAACGGCACCCCTTATCTTCTTGAAAGGTGCCTGCGAGTGCCTCCGTGTGATTTGATGCATCCAGACGCCTCCTTGCGTCCCCCCGCTTGCTATGTAATCAAACAGCCTGAGGACAGAAATAGAGAATGGGGTTGAAAGGCAACGTACAAACTGTGGCCATGTAATCGCCCCGTCGATGCCAAGTAATCTGCTTAGGCAAGCCAGAAGACGGGGGAAGGTGTACGGTGAGGATGGCGGTATCCGCCGACCAAGAGTTAGTCGGTGGTGTAACCCATTTCACCGGCGACGGAGTTTCTGGGGCAGGAGGAAGCGTGGTGGGAGTCAAGAGGCTTTGCGTTGGGAGTAGAACGGGAGACGCAAGGTTTGGAGGTATAACAAAATGCAATGCCTCTTCGCTGCACGGACGGGTCAGCAGACTGCAGCAGAGACGGCATCGGAACTTACACGCCAACAACGAAGTAGCTGACATCCAACCGAGGACACCACTCAAGAGCCCCAATCTTGCCTTCGAATTTCCATCTTTTAACCTCTCGCCCAACATTCACCTCCCAAAGGCTGACTATGCCTCCTTCGTCACCACTGACCACCCATGCGCCATCCGGACTTACACTGAGGCATCGTGCGCGGCCCGAATGTGTGAATTTGAGGGATTTATAATTAGGGAACGGTTTCAAACTCTGCGGGCTAGGCAGTTTGGGGATTAGGGTACTGGGGTCTATGTTGAGTTTGACTCTTTGTATTCGAGGGGCAAGGTAGAGGTCGAGTTGTCGGCTGAATCTCTCCTTGATGAACCGATCATAGGCCGGGACCAGCCGCAGAGCGGAGTGCTTTTTGGGGAGGTAATCGCGTTCTCGATCCTCGACGTCCAAGGCTTCCCATTCCGCGCGCTCAGCCTCGGAAGGGAGGTATTCTTCCGGAGGATTGTAGGATTCAGAATTTGTCGGGAGACGGGGCTTTGGGGCAGGAAGTGGAGGGGCATGAGACGTCGATGGTTCCGACCAGATCGAGTAAAAGTCAAGTTTTGAAGCAGTCTTCGGTTTTGAGGAAATAATGCGACCCTGCCGGATGGCGCGTACGATTTTCATAACCTGAATGGCGGAAAATTGAGTATCAAAAGGAAGTAAATTCCTGTCAACCCGACCTTTTGTTTTTCCCATTTGCTAGGTACCCAGCGACGTTTGGGTTCGGGAGCAGCGGAAAGCGGCATGACCTCCTCCTTCCCTTTACCGGTGAACCACTCGGTCATCGGTTCATATGGATCGTACCCGGCGTCAGGAACCTCATTAGCATAGAGGCGGCGAATGATATCCAATTCTTCAGCAGAAAGAGGCCTATCCATCTGTGCAGTTTTATCGAACGCGGATGTCCTATTAGCTCATTAGCAAGTTTATGCGGGGGAAAATAATATATAGCGAACCAAGCAGAAGGATCCTCCACCGTCGACAAGAACTTATCCAGCTCATCTCCTCGCGCCGGCCGAAGAACTTTTTTACCATCCATATCGTACCCGACATGGGGAAGGTCGTCATACCAATGCATGGGTACATCTCCGACGCGATTTTGAGTCTCGAGAAAATTTCAGTCTTGATTGAGGGGGCGGACATGGATACTCACGTCTTCCGTCGAGGAATCAGAGTCATAGTCAGGTTCTATCTCGGGGTAAACGCGTTTTGGTTGGCCTGTGATGTCTGAGATGATCGTTTTGGGCTTTGGAAAAATATCCCGGTCGAGGGAGTCGTCCGAATCTGCTTCCTCGAAGTCCTCTTCGTCCGTGTCTTCGTCCGGGTCCTCGTCCTCATCATCCCCCAGTGCCTCTTCCTCAGAGTCACTGGCACCATTTATCTCGGGAAACTCGTCAACCTGGCCATCGTCCGAGGCGGCTTCTTCCGGCCCCTCATCGTCGCTCAGCATCTCGAGAGACTGAATGGGGGCGGAGAATGTGGGGGCGTCGGCGACATCTCCGGAGTGCTTTCTTTTCTTGTTTTGGGAGGCGGCGGCCATGGACGTCAGGAGCTCAGAACTTTTCTTCGAAATTGGTCACACCCGCGTCACGCTTGCGCGGTTGAACAACTCAGCAATAGCGAGGTACGAGTGTATGTTGTAGCGTCTGTCTACGAGAGACTACAACTTAACATGGTCAACTACGGCGGAGGCGCGCTCTAAAACTCCTTGCACACGCTCGCTGCTGATTCTGGCTGTAGACGAGGTTTCGGCACTCGTTATCGACATTGGCACCTCTTCTGTGCGCGCCGGATATGCTGGCGACGACATCCCGAAAGCTATCATTCCGACAACGTTCGGGTACCACAGGGCACCCCCAGACGCAGACTCTGCCATGCCTGACGCAGTCGACCCTCACTCGGGCACTGGCAAATTCGCCAAGATGTACATGGGTCAATATGGCCCGTCTGTTTGGCGGGAAGGCATGGAAGTTGCTAATCCTTTGCGAGATGGTCTCGGTCCGTTTATATCCCATTCGCAAATTCCGCTTCCTCATACGCGCTCAGTGCACGACTTTGAGCCCATCACCGCGCTCATGCGGCACGCAGTCGTCGACGTGATGCGATGCAATCTCACAGAGCATCCTATATTGGTGACTGAGCCCGCCTGGAACACTCCTGCCAACCGGGAACGGATGGCGGAGATTATGTTTGAAGAATTCCAGGTCCCAGCTTTCTACATTGCCAACACTGGCGTTCTCAACGCGTACATATGTTTAATCACTTCTCAATATAAACAAATTTCTAACTCATATCCCAGCTTTGCTGCTGGAAAAGGCTCCGCGCTCGTCATCGATGTCGGGCAGACAACCGCTAGCGTGACGCCGATAGTCGATGGTTTTGTTCTTCGAAAGGGTATTCCAAAGCAAATGCATCCACTGAGGCGCTCAATTATTCCATAGGTCTCGTATATTCATCGCTCCCTCAATTGGTCCACGCAAACGCGCGGCATACCCTTTTGGCCCCCAATCCACAGCGGAGGGCAGGTATCGATTTATACCCCCACCAGCTGATTGCAAACAAAATGGTTCGTTCCCCAAATATATTTCGACATACAGGATTTCGTGCTTAGTGCGGCCTCAGCCTGTGGAGGTTGGCGCTCCCCCGCGTTATACCCTCCGCGAAGATCGCGTCAAAGGCACGACGGCAAGCTGGCGGGCGTGGTACGAGACACGCGAAGTGGACGAGTGGACCCAAAGCGTCGCAGGCGTTTTAGAGCAAGGATGGAATGACCAGTGGGCTCACCATCATCGCGACCTCATTATGTACTGAGACTTTGGCATTCCAGGGTTGCTGCGTCTCGACCACCCCGACAGTACGAGTTCCCGACTGGGTACAATACTTGGTTTACCTCAGAGCGGTACTCTGTCGGAGAGCACTTCTTCTGGCACTCGCCTCAAATGCTGGTGAGTCTATTTTGCTCGCTTTCCTACTCCGGACGAACAAAGTGGTTCCAGGCATCGAATCCCGGGCTTCCCAAAACTATACCAGCCCTTATTTCCGAATCGCTGAGGGCGTGCGACCCTGAATTGCGCCAAGTTCTTGTCGGTAACGTCGTGCTCGCTGGTGGTGGAAGTTTGTTTGCTGGATTTGGAGACCGCCTGTCCTCCGAACTTGCTCGGAGTTTCCCACACGTAGGTAGTTTCCGCGCATAATTTCGCATTCTGACCCTCTTGAAGGTCAAAATTCACTCGCCAGGGAATCCTATCGAGCGCCGTTATGGCGGTTGGCTGGGGGGAAGTGTCCTGGCCAGCCTGGGCACATTTCACCAGCTTTGGATTAGCAAAGAAGAGTGGACGGTGTGTGTTCTACCTGACCGCAGGTTTTTGGGCTCATGAATTTCAAGGAACATGGAAAAGCGATCGTGGGGCAAAGATGCAAGTAGTAGATTTTTTTTTGTTGCAGACTAAAGATTGTAAGACATTTTGTTCGAAGCTGGGCGCCGATATTTCCTCAAGACCTCTAATTCTCCGTGCAAGCGTTTGGATTTAAATACAACATAAGCCGATGTGAAAACAACAATAGTACATGTATAAAGTACACGTACAAGGAGGGACTCTACACACCGAACTCGCTGGGAAAAAACAGCTTTTGGCAAGATCATCACGAAGAAGCACAGCTCCTCCACATCCACCTAGCAAAATCCATTCGTCTTTGTCCCGTCCGCGATACGAAAGAATCTTCCTGCATGTGGGAATAACAGACGAGCGCGAGCGAAAACGAGGGATGAGAGCGAGGGCGTGGAGGACTCCCGTCCGACGAATCGCCTGGTCGTACGAGAATAGCGGTAAAAATGAATGTATAGTGTGGTTTTTCGAGCGCAAACGTCGGAGCCGAGAGCTCATTATGGGACAGAAGGGAAGGGAAGGAAACCTTGGGCTTGCGCGGACAAATCGTTCAAATATCTTCAAATATCTCGTTCAACTGGTAGCCGACGATCTGTTGCAGGGTTTTCGTGGATTTGGTGTCTGTGACTTGGCAGGAAACCCTAGTAGACCTCGATGAGATCCCGCCTCTCACGCGAGTTCATAAGCATGCCCAAGCCACCGATGGCCTTGCGCCTGATTCTGGTGGCAAAGTTCTTGGGTCCGAGTTCGTCCACACTCGAAGGCGGCCCTCGAGGCTGCCGCATGGCATGGCTGGCCATCCTGAGACCAGAAGCTAACTGGGGCTGATCGGCAGCAGACGCAGGTCTACCGATCCCCAAACCCTCGTACAGTTTCTTGGAGGCTTCCTCGCGCGGCGAGAGAGGTGTCCCGTTGGACGACGCAGAATGGGGAGTGGTCGGGTCGGAATTGGAACCCGACTTGGATGAAGTCGAAGATTCAACATCATCGTTGTCCCCATCAGCCATGTCGATCGCAACTGCGGGCATGGGCTGGGACGCGACTACACTGAAGCGTAGGGGCTGAGGGCGCGCCTTGCCAATAGGGGCGGGGGAGGCAACAGGAGGAGGAGAGACACGGCGCTCGACGGGGGGCGGCGTCACTTTGACACTTGGGGACCGGTTGTTGCCGCTGAGGACCGAGTTATTGTTCCCCCCACGACGCCAGGTGGAAGCCGAGTCGGACTTGGACGGCGTCCCGTTCGGCGTAGTGCTAATATTGTTGGACGCCGGGCTGCCCAAGGATGTTCCTCCGCTAATAACGGTGGTGGAGTTGGGAGTACTAGGAAGGGCCATGTCGTCGTATTCCTCCGAGCCGAATCTCGACATGGAGCCGCCCGGGACTATATTGGGCCTGCTACCGAACTTGCCGCCGAGAGCGGCCGTCATGGGGACTTGTTCGTCCGCAGCGTTCTGTGCGGCACGACGCATTTGGGCGCTCAGGGTGGCGGAGCGCAAATCAAATGAAGTACTCAGAGGCCCGGCCGTGGCGGGCGGGTTGAAACTGACACGTCTGGGGCTCTGCTGTTGCTGCTGAAGAATCTGGGCTTGCGCGAGGAGCTGCGCCTGGTACTGTTGCGTTTGCAAGGCCTGTGATATTGTCAAGCACGGGAATTTGAGAGGAAAACGGGGGGCAAACCTGCATCCTCATGATCTCCAGCTGCATCATCTGCATCTGCAACGCGGGGCCCTGGACCTGCTGAGCGGGTTGGGTGAAGGCAGGCATGAAGGGAGCGCTATTCGGATTCATGCCCCGTTGCTGCTGGTGAGTAAATCTATTGTCGGGACCATCAACGGCGGCGGTCATGGGCATGCGGTGTGACTGGTTGTTGGCGAACACCGTCTGGCCATGGGCATCGATTTCGTCCTCCTCCTCGGGGAACACTGAGGAGTGGTGCTGGGAAGCAAAGCGTACGTTGAAAGACCCGCCGGGAGCAGCAGCTATGCAATTTGTAGGCGGTTGGACATACTCAGTCACAGGAGGAGTAGCTTACTTTGGGGAACAGACGCCGAGGATGAACGGACACCGCCCGTACGGAGACCGGAGAGAAGGGATGCGCGAGGGTTTGGAGAGGCGGTGGTCATTCTGCAGATATATAAGAGGATTATGGGGATTATCGGACAAAAAGTAAGTGGCGAGCAATCTGGAGGAGAGATTGAGTGGGTAGATGTGGGAGGAAATGGGTGGCGTACGGGGTGGAAATGGGCCCTTGTTGCTCGCTCAAACAGAATGGGAATTTTTAGTGTATTTTATGTAGAAAAAGGGAGGAAGAGGAGAGATGAATGGCGAGCCGGGAAAGCCACAGACGTTGAAGCCAAGAGCCCACACAAGCCCTACAACTCAACAGTGACAAATAAATCCGATCTTTCAGACCTCGCAAGTCCAAATAAAATGTCCCTGCTCCTCCGACGCGTCTTGCCCTTCCCCCGCTGCACTCGCCTCTCCGTTCCCCGCCGCCCGTTCTCCTCCTCGTCTTCACGTCGCTATAACCAGGGCTACAAGCACCGATTTCTCGGTTTCCTCGACAATGTCCCAGAAGACACCATATTCTGGTCAATCCTATCGCTCAACGGCCTGGTCTTCGCAACCAGTTATTTTGCCCAGAAAAAATTGGAAGTCGAACGTAATCCGGCCCTCTTTGTCTGGATGCGCAAACATTTCACAGTCAGCTGGGCCAACATCTCCGCCGGGCGCATGTAGGAGTCGTTGCTGCTGCTGTCCTACGAATCGTTGAATCTCGTCATACTCCAGCTGGACACCCTTTACGTCTATGTTCGCACACGGGGATGTAGCCCACATCTTGTTCAACGGTTTCACCTATTACTTTATGGCACCTCTTACGCTCCAAATCTTGGTTCGAACGCGTTCCATCTTCCACACTTGACTCCTCTAATCTTTCCTACAGGGTAGAGTGCCCGGCTAAAGAATCTACAGAGTGAACTAATCTCATGTCTAGGTAGCAGGCAGTTTCTCCTCTTGTACCTTGGCGGCATGTCTTTGTTTTGATGCCCCCTTCGCTCCAGCTGACCGTAGGTACTAGGTGGCGCCATTGCTTCATTAGGGTCGGTCGCATACAACAATATCTTCAGAAATCGTGATCCGTCTTCCCTCGGTGCTAGTGGTAAGTCATGTCTTCCTATCTCTTTCCCAGTCGATGTTATTATACTTTGCCCACAGCTGCAATCTACTCGGCTATCTCATTCCTTGCATTTTCTGCGCCGAGGATGACATTACTCCTGTACGGTATCATCCCTGTTCCGATCTGGCTCGCTGTCTCGGGCATCTTCAGCTATGATCTTTATCGCACGGCAGCCGACAAGGTTTGTTCCAACCCAGCTCGGTCGCTATTTCTCACTGTAATCAGGGCGGCACTAGCAATACCGCCGCTCATGTTGGCGGACTCGTCGCCGGTGCAGGCTATTACTTCTTACGGCTTTTCCGAATCCTCTAGCTACTGTAAAATTGTCCGCCCTTCAGCCGAAAATGACTCAAAAAGCTGTTTCATTTCGTTTTATTCAAGGTGCCCTTCTCAACAGCCCTTGTTCAATTTTGGACAGCAGTCGGTTCCCCCCCAGTTCGTTCAGCGCTAAAGCTTCCGCATTGCGTCCGCGATAGACGCCTTACACTGTCAAAAACGGAAGCGTTCTTTCACAGCCTCACTCTTTGTCTTCTAGCCGCGCCTCTCTTGTACTTCCATGTCGCATTCAACTCCCTCTCTTGGTGCGTTGGGCAACGTCGCCATGTCCTTGGGCAAAAGTGTAGGGGAGATGGCTGGGGATTGGGCACCAATCCCCGGTTTGGGACCAGCCACCGCCATTCTCTTCAGCATAATTCAGTTATGCCAAAACATTACTTCGAACCGGTGTGTCTTGGGGCGACGACTACTCTGTGTCTATGCTGACTTCACCCGAAGGAAAGCTGCAACACAACTTGGTGATCGGTGTCACCAATTAGCGCTGGTCCTCAGCAACAAGTTCGTGGCGAAGGAGAACGTTGAGGCTGCCATCGCCTCTCTTGCTGGGTGCGTCCACGTACAGGGCTGGATGCGTATGGCAGCCAACACTGTTGTTGAACCGCAGATGCCTGAAGATAATTGAGACAAAAATGGTCGCATGGGCAGCGCTGGGCAAGATCAAGGCATTCGTTCAACAGGATGTAATTTCGCTGGATATCAAAAACTGCCACGAAATGCTTTCCGATTCCCTGGCCACATTCCAGGTGCACGCCGGTAGCTCTTGGGAGGAAGTACACTGAATTATTCGCCAGCTTGTCTCGCATATCGAAGTTCATGACTGGCAATCGCAATTTCAGACGAATGCGCAAGCAGACGTTCTCGAACTCAAAGCACACCTTTCAAGCATCGAGAACACGCAAGACATAATCATAGCCACGATGAAGGTGTGTCCTACTTGGGAGATTTGTTTGATCTGACCGGCGGTATGACAGAGTCATCATTCCGAGATTCAAGGGTTCATGTCCATGGTTCAACAGGTATTCAAAAACTCAAAACTAAATCCACTCAGTTCAATTGATAGCAACTAGCTGTTGGGGGGCGGCTCGACAGATCGAGCGCATAATGGACTGGCGAGCCTCCTCTACGGTCTTCAAATCACGACTGGCGAGCCTTTACCGGATTTTCATCTTCGTCGAGGGGAGGTGTTTCGCACGGGGACCTTTCCGATCTCGGGGACCGGTACAATGGTAACTCACCGATGGTTTACTTTGTCTCGCCAGTCTGATTTTTTACCTTGTTTCAGGACATATATGAAGGTTCGTCTCGCTTGGCCGCCCCCCTTGGCTCGCGGTATCTGACTGTAGGTCAAGGTCTCTACCTTGGCCGGAAGAAAGTGGCCATTAAAGTCCTCCGCACGGTTAATTTGAATGATGATGACTCGCTGCGTGAAAAGAGTCTGCGGGCAAGTGACTTTCCCCGTCTTTTTACCCGCACGCTTACTTTGCGGTCGGTGCTTACTTTGCGGTGTCAGCGGTTTATGAGAGAGTGTGATATCTGGAAGGAGGTGTGGAGGGTCGACCAGGGAAAACATATCCTCCCATTCTATGGTTTCTGCCAACTCGACGTCCCCTTCCCGTCAGTTTCCTTTGCTGGCTTCGGTTCAATCGCCTCTCACCTGCCGGTCAGATTTATGATCAGCCCTTTCATGAGCAACGGTTCGGCCATAACATATGTCAAGACCAGCTTGAGGCGTGGGAATAAGATAGACTACCTCAGCCTGGTGAGGTCCTGCGATTTCGCCGCTGCTGTTCTCATTTATCAGCACAGGTCAAAGGCATTGCTCTAGGCATCCAGGTGCTACACAACATGAACCCTCCCATCGTTCACGGGGACATAAAAGCTGTGAGTCTTGTGATTCTTTGCCCACGTATGGTCTCAAGCTGGGAATTAGAGCAATGTTGTAATTGATGAAACGGGCAACCCATTACTTGCTGACTTTGGTCTCTCTCGTGTGAGTCTGTCTGCGCTGTTGCCGTGAATGAGGTCATTTATTTCGAGCAGATTATGGAGGATATCACCGGCGCCCCCTTCAGCCAGAGTCGCAATGTCAGCGACTCGTATCGGTGGTTCGCGCCTGAGCTCTGCAGTGGTGCAGTTGTTCTATCGCCGAGCTCTGATATATACAGTTTTGCTATGTGTACACTCGAGCTCTTCACTCACCAGCCGCCGTTCAGCAACATCCAACACAACTCAGAGGTCGTGATTCTGACTGCTCAGGAATCCAATCCCAATAATCGCCCCCCGAGGCCCACATCGGAAGAAGTCAGAGAGCGCGGTCTGAATGATGACATTTGGGCACTCTTGTGTCACTGTTGGGCCCACCAACGCCTTCAGAGGCCGACTATTCAGGAGGTGCTGTCGATATTCCCGCAGTAATTCTTGTAGTGATACACCGTTTCACCGGCACAACTTATTTCTCCTCCTTGATTGTATTTTTCGTCCCTACTCCGAGTCGACTATGTACCTCCTTCAATTCAATTTCCATTAAAGTCCCGCGGCACTCTGGCCCGGAACGAAAGCACAAGTAATTATAGCTCGGAGCATCATCGCCCGCTCACACAGCCCTTTACAGCAATGGGCTGGTATTTAGCTACTTCTTCCGGGACAGCTCAGTACCTTCACCATGTTGCGCACTCCCACTCGTCGACCCACTGCTCTCGCTATCTCTTTGGGTAAAAGCGTCGCGCAGATAACGGCCCAGTTTGCTCCGATCCCTGCTTTGGCGCCAGCCGCCGAACTGATCTGTGCCATCATCCAACTCTGCGAAAATGTCACGCAAAATCGGTACGCGCTCTGGCGACACTTGTGTGCGTACTGACCGCCCGAAGCCGCGCCGCTTTCCAACTGAGAGACAGTTGTCACAGGCTAGTCTGAGCCAAAACTCACTCTACTTCTTTTGATGCTCCCTTCACGCACAGGCTTGGTCTCATCCTATACGACAAGGCGATCGCGAACGAGAATGTCGCCGCCGCAATCCGTTCCGTCACCGAGTGCGTGGAGTTACCTACTTGTCTAACTGAGCGGTCCGCTCCGCCGGATTCATTCCCTGTGTCCTTCTCCTCACGCTTTCCACGTAATTAAGCAGACCTGCAGGTGTCTTCAGCATATAGAAACAACGATGAATGGATGGGCAGCACAGACGACCAGAATTCAGGCGTTTCTTCACCAGGCAGATGTCGCAAAAGACATTGAACGATGTCACGATATGCTCACCACTTGCTTGACTTCGTTTCAAGTTCGTCTCGTCCATATATTTTGGGGGACAGGATAAACTGATTGAACTTACAGCTCATTTCACACACGGAGATTCATGAGTGGCAGACACAGTTCCAGCTCGATACACAGGAGGACCACAGGGAGGTGGTGAATTATCTCATCAACATCGAGAACTCGCAGGTAGAAATTTGTCGTCAACTCGATTCGTAGGACTCACAAAGCATCATAGAGTATCATAAACGACGCGTTACAGGTGAGCATACGCATTCCCTCTTCACAATTACTTTGCCAAATGTTGGACGACAGTCTCACGACACCGGCATTCAGCAGCTTATGTCCATGATGCAGCAGGTGTGTTACCGGTCCTATCGCGCGGCAGAACTATCGATTGTGACTTTATAATAGCTTTTAGGAGAGAATATCCGGACTGCTGATCGGTTTCACTCAGGGTTGTCGAGTAATCTGTGGGATCTCCAAAAAAAATCGAACGAACTGTTGCCAGATTTCCATCTGAAGTCCGGTGAAGTTGTGAGGATCGGCCAATTCCCGATCTCGGGGACCAGTGCAATGGTTCGTCTCGCATGTTATCTCGTGCTTGGTAACTTAGGATATTCTGCTAGGACATATATGAAGGTTTGTTCTACCACCTTTTCGACTTGCGTTAACTAATATTCCTCCAAGGAATGTATCTCCAGCGTGAAAAGGTTGCAATCAAGGTCGTCCGAGCAGTCAGCTCCAACGAAAGCAGCTTGCGTGTAAGCCAAATTTCTGTCCTGTGTTCCATGTTCTGATGTTCTCAATTTGCTACGTATGTCAGCGTTTCAAGAGAGAGTGCGAGATTTGGAAGGATTTATGGAAAATTGACCAGGGGAAACATGTGCTACCATTCTATGGTTTTTGCCAAGAAGACGGTCCATTCCCGTATGTTTTCTGCCTATTTTTCCCTGCGCAGTACACCCACACAATCATAAGCTATATGGTCAGCCCTTGGATGGTCAATTTTCTTCTTTACTTCTTCCATCTTACCAGGACTCACGCTCCGAATCAATAGAGAAATGGGACCGCCTTGGCATACGTCAAGAACAATATCGATAAGATTGACTACCGCAAACTGGTAAGACGGTCACACCTACACCCAACCACCATCCTTCTCATATCCGTCGTAGGTGAAAGGAGTTGCCCTTGGCCTACAAGTCCTCCACAGCATGAACCCTCCAGTGGTCCACGGGGATCTCAAGGCCGTGAGTCGCGTGAATTCTTCTGCACTCCCCCTCTCAACTTCGCGCACAGAGCAACATCGTTATCGACCACGCCGGTAACCCTTTGATTGCTGATTTCGGTCTCTCTCGTGTAAATATTACTCGCAACCTGATCGGCAGCTGCTAACATTGGCTTAGATCGTTGAGGATATCACGGGGATACCCTTCAGCCAGAGCCGCGGTGTCAGCGACTCGTATCGGTGGTTCGCGCCGGAGGTCTGCATCGGGCAAGGTGTCCTCTCGATGAGCTCAGATGTGTACGCCTGGGCTATGACTATTTTGGAGGCAAGCTGCCGTTTTACCATCGCCCACTTGAGTTTCACCTCTGTGCTTTTAGATCCTCACGCACGAGCAGCCTTTTAACAATATCAAGCATACGACCGAGGTCGTAATTCGCTCCGCGAAAGGAGAGCACCCTCCGCGGCCTACCTCAGAAGCGGTTCTCAAACGAGGTTTGACCGATGACATGTGGACCCTCCTCAACCACTGTTGGCACTCCGAGCCTTTGAAAAGGCCTACTATTGGAGAGGTCTTGATTATGTTTCCGCAGTAGCGCGCCCCGTGTAGTACTATACCCTGTATAACATCCCTACTGCTCGCCAGTGCCACAGACCTACGATATGAAGCTGGCGATTGGCCAAAGTCCTGAATTCATGAAATTCAAATACCGCCCGGCCCGATCAGAGTTGGCCAGATTCGGCAGCGACTCGACGGATGCACCCATTCGCGTCGTATGTTCTTCGGAGCTACTACAAGGCCACTGGCTGGAACGAAGACAACTTATACGCAAACCTAACTCGTTCATCCAATGGTTTGTGCACACTCTTTTTCCAGCAACGATGCGCTGAGCGGTCATCAGCTATCCTTGACTTTACCGTTCCTCGAGGGCTCCATCTCTCCGTGTCAAAGTCTCCCAATGCCTTGTTCAAGACTACATATTCGATGAACGCAATGCCCTCTTTGAACGGGTCTGTCGGTTACATCTTCACGTCCTGCGATTTGGACGTCAAAGACTCGGGAAACGTTCGATTCAAGGACATGGTCGAACGTTTTCGCGTTTACGATCAACCTCGAAAACCTGAAGGTAAAGAAGAGGAATGGCTCGCGGGCGAGCGTGTTGACAAGCGGGGTATGTAGCTTGTATCCGGGATGTATCGTCGCTCATTCGCCTGGCAGACTATCTTCTCTACGGGCGGTTCTATCTTCCGACTGGGCGGCTAGATGCACTCTATTCTACGCGTCTTTCACCGACGTTACAAGGACTCGTCGCGGCCATCTCACATCCCCCTTCACATCTACCGACTGACCCGGGGAGTCGAGGCGGCAATGTCAGTAACCTCATCGTCAATTTGCAGCACGACGTCGGGAAGTGGTGTACCGAGTACACCTATAGCGCCGACGACAGTATGTGGGGTGTCCGGGTGCTTCATAACTTTGGGAAACTTGGCGTCCCCGTCGAGCCTTCAGAAGACCCAGCCAAAAATAATACCGGTGCTGGCGTCAAGCGCGTAGACGAGGAGGACGCTGTGGAGGGCGGATTGAAGGGCCGCGTATCTGCTGGAGCTGAGTTTTATTTCAGCGCCAAGGAACGAAGTGCTGGTGGTCAGTCCAAGTGTGTTCGAGTTTCTAAGCCATATTCAACTTCGCGCAGTATCGACTGGTTTCCGATTTACGACTTTTCCAGACGCGACGCCGCCTTCATTTCAGCTGCCTTCCCCGTCTTCTTCACCCCTTGGCCAGGTTTCCAAAGGCCCGCCTTCCCAGCCTCCGACAACGATAACTGCGCTCTTTAATCCTATGCTCGGGCATATGTCCGGCGCATACTCTGCTCGCGTGTCCCGGGATCTTTCGTTGTCCTCACGGTTTGACTTCAACGTTTACAGTTACGAAAGTGAATGGACCATGGGTGCCGAGTGGTGGATGCGGTCCCCCCTCTCTGAAGATGTCGATGATACAGATCCAGCACCTCCTTCCATCAGCAGCCTGAGCGAGGTCAAGGGAGAGGTTCGGGGGGTCGTAAAAGCCCGTGCTTCAACTAATAACGTGGGCGTTGTTTTCTTTGACTCGACGTTTTCTAAACAAGCACCCAAGGACGTCTCGCTGATGTGGGAAGGTCGAATGCGAAATATGCTAGTTAGCTTGGGGGTCGTTTCCGACTTTTCTAATCGGACAAAGCCAATAAAAGCTGTTGGCCTCGAGTTGTCGTATTTTAGCTCGGACGGCGCAGATCAATGAAAAATTGTATTTACAGTAATCCATCCTCCAGGTTGTACATTGGATATCCGAAATTAGCCGAGGTAGCGCGTACACGTAGAATAAAGACAAGGGCAGCGGAGAGCAGAGGTGTTCGTGAGCGTCCCAAGGAAATGAAGCAGCGAAAGGAAGGTGAAGGTATATGATTAAATATTGGAAGCAGGTATGGGCTGAGTCCTGGGGGCTGCGATTGTCCTGGCTAGTCTCGAGATAGCATCCCCCGTAATGACTGGCCGACTGTGCGGAGCGCGATGGTTGTTGATCATCGATCCGGCTGGGGGTGATGAATGCGTGCGGGCATGCTGGCCACCGCCCACGTACCCCCCTCTGGGAGTGGACGTCCCCGAACGAGAGTATCGCGGGTTGAAGTTGACTGGAGCTGACTGCGGGTAAGGGCGACCTACAGTCTGCGCGCGGTTGTGTGTGGGGTTGAAACGGGGCGCTTGAGAAGGAGGGGTGCTGAGGTTGCTGGAGGTGGACAACGAGTTAGACGGACCAGGAGCATGAATCGAGGCAGCAAGGCCCTCACGGCCAGAATCCGACGTATCATCGTCATCCTTTTTCGTCTCGCTCGCCATTTGTGCAATGGCTCCGTCAACGTAGGGTTTGGACGCCTGTGGTATGGGAGCGACTACTGCGGCCGACTTCACGGGGGATTTGCGATTATTATTTCCCGGGACACCGGAGTGTGCGGTAGGGATGAGGCCCGAAGGTTTGGCAGGCAACGAAGGGTGTAATGGCGGCTGGCTAGCCGGCGGCGGCTTTTCCTGATCCTCCATTACAAAGGGCGCCGTAATCTCCTCTTTGATATCACCTGAAGGCGTCGGAGGCTTTGCAATCGGTTCAGGGAGAGGTTTCAGACCGTCCACGATGATGGGTGAAATCATCTCGTCCTTGACCTCGTCCCGGTCGCCGACGCTCGTTGAAACGCCCCAATCATCAAGATCTGGAAGCCCTTCGTCATCGTCCCCAGCCCAATCGATATGACTTCCTGGGGTGGAAGGTCGATTATCCATTGCGACAGCTCTAACACGCTCAACAAGAGCGTCAATATTGTTCCGCAGATCAAACGACCCAGCGAGATGGGGCGGCGTGTCCTTTGACGGGGGAGGTGCGCTATGGGGGACGAGCAGTCTGTTTTGGGGCCGCAGAAGGTTGTCATTCAACGGGGGGACGTTGACTTTGAGAGTGGAGGCATTTCCATTGCCAGTTCCCTTCGAAGGGAGTTGCTGAGACCGCCGTCGGCGGTTCGAGGGCCGTAGACTTGGCCCAGAAACCTCGGCAGACTGGGTGGAAGGGGCGACCACTACGGTAGGAACCGCGGAGCGGGACGATTTACGACCATGTCCTTTTGAGCGTGCGGCTGCCACAGGAGGAACGGAAGGCTTTTGCGTTGGGGTCGATCCGGAAGTTGTCGGGTTTGACGTGGAAGCTGCACTCGGGGCAGGTTTATCGGAGGGAGCGGGGGGTCTGGACGTGCTTGCGGCACCTGCAGCGTTTGCTGGTGGCCCACCCCGGCCTCGACCTCCCCCGCGGCCTCGACCCCTTCCGCCTCCACCGCCTCGTCCACCACGACCGAGTCCGCTGAAAGCAGAGCCAGGCTCTGAAGTGCGCACCCAATCTCTCGTTCGAGAGGAGGTCTGAGGTGTAGAGAGCGGGGCAGGTGTAGCCATTGTTCGGCCAAGGACCAAGTAGAAGGTGTTGCTGTTTCGGTGTTTCTAGCGAGGCAACACTGAGGATCTGGAGGTAAGTTGTATACTCGACGCACCTAAGTTGGAGTAGAAATGGGACGAGAGCTATTCGGGGAAGTGTTTAAGGTGGCGCTGGGACAAGGTATTGGGATGCTCCCGCCAAACAAAGCACACTCACACTGAAACGACCATGTCCAAAGCGTCTCAGCCAGAACTCAAAAAGGTCCGCTCTTTCCTCCTCCTACCCTATTTCCAAACTCACCCACCACATAGTTCATGGACAAGAAACTCTTCGTCCATTTGCAAGGTGGCCGCAAAGTCAGCGGCACACTGCGAGGCTACGACTTGTTCTTGAACCTGGTCATCGACGACGCCATTGAAGAATCGACTCCTGCCCAAAAACACCCCATCGGCACTGTGGTCGGTATCGTCTCGCTCTTGCTGATTTTTTTGCTCACCCTTCTACGCAGGTCATTCGCGGCAATAGCGTCACCTCTATGGAAACGCTGGAAACCGTACGATAGGATTTACGGCGATCTAGGGAGTGAAGGTCGGTGCTGTTACAATATGCTTGTTCCCGGTGTTCAACTTCAACTTGAATTCAGAAATTACGCGCCTGCTGCCTTTGCACTCGAGTTGTATTATCCACCGCATCTTGGTAACAGACGTGGAGACGACCCTTGTCTTCCTTCGCCGTCTCCGTACCTCCGTTCAGCTTGCCTGCTGTCCGAATCGAGTCATCCAGGCGCACGGACCAATTGCCTGTTTGCGGGTTTGTGCTGCTTAAGTATCACGGCAACCGTATCAGGACATTATATCATCCTTGCAATTGAGAATCGAAACTTCTGCTGAGTTCGCGACCCGTTCCTTTCCCTCATCGTCGGTTTTTTTGGCAACCAGCAAAGTTACCGGGACAGAACTGGATGAGCAAAAAGGATGCGACTGCCTTTATATTCCGTTGTACAACTTCTGTCCATAATGCGAGCACAACTTCACCAATCCATCTTCTTCTTACTTTTCGCCGCCGACAAAGGAATCCTCGCCCCTTTGAACCCAAAGCCGTCGAGCCACGGCCAAGTCTCGCTCCGGCGCTGTTCAAAAGAGGTGATCGATGCGCCGCGTTGCATGGTCAGCGCAATGTCGTCCAGCCCGTTCAGCAAACAATGCCGCCGGAATGGATCCGTCGTGAACGGAATGGGAGGCTTGCCGTTCGGGCGGCGGACCTCCTCCTTCTCGAGATCTACCTCGAGCTCCAAACCTGCTTCCGCGTCCTCCGCAAGTGCGCGACAGTCTTCCTCCGGCAGGACGACAGGGAGCATACCGTTCTGCATCGCGTTGGTTTTGAAAATGTCGGCGAAGCTGGGCGCAATGACGCAGCGGATGCCAAAATTGTCGCTAAAAAGGAGATCAATAAGTATGAGGAAGGCGACAGCAGCAACAAAAACTCACAGACTCCACGGCGCGTGCTCACGAGAGCTGCCACAACCAAAGTTTTTGCCAGTGCAGACCATGATCTTGGCCTGGTTGAACGGGGCGCGGTTCAGCACAAAGTCGGTGTCCTTGCCGGTGTGCGGGTCCTTGCGGAGGGTGAAGAAGAGGGCGTCAGCGAGACCCGTTCGCTTGAGGGTCTTGAGGAACTGTTTCGGAATGATCATATCCGTGTCGACGTTCTCGATATACAGAGGCGCCGTGATACCCTTGACGATGATGAATTTTTGAACGGTGGATGGGGCCTCGGCGGGAGGCAGAGACGCCGCCGAAGCGTCGGGCGCGGGGGGCTCTTGAGGTTCCGGTGCGGGGAGAACTGGGTCGTCCAAGAAGTCGAAAGCGCTCGCCACTTTCAGTTTGGGAGCGGCCGCGATGTTGGCATCAGCAACATCACCCATAAACTTGCGAACGTCAGTCAGCTTGCCCGTCATCGCAGCAGCCGCAGCCATCGCGGGGCTCAACAAATGTGTTCGTCCACCGGAGCCCTGGCGACCCTCGAAGTTGCGGTTGCTGGTGCTGGCGCAACGTTGGCCGGGTGCCAGTTGGTCTGGATTCATGCCCAAGCACATGGAGCAGCCGGCCTCGCGCCAGTCGAATCCAGCGCGCTTGAAGATGGCGTCAAGACCCTCTGCCTCTGCCTGCCTTTTGATCAAACCCGAACCGGGAACGATCATCGCGTCGACGCCAGGAGCTACTTTGGCGTCGGGTCCAGCGGCGAGGACGATTTTCGCGGCGGAGCGCATGTCTTCAATGCGGCCGTTGGTGCAAGAGCCGATGAAGACTTTGTCGACGGTGATGTCCTCCATGACGGTGTTGGCGGTCAGGCCCATGTAGGCCAAAGAACGCTCAGCCGAGGCGCGTTTAACGGGATCAGCCATTTTAGAGGGATCAGGGACCGAGCCGGTGATGGGAACAGTGTCCTGAGGAGACGTTCCCCAGGTCACAGTGGGGATGATGTCGGACGCGGGAATGACGACTTCGATATCGAACTTGGCGCCCTCGTCCGTCTTGAGAGAGCGCCAGTAGGACTCGGCACGATCCCAGGCTTCACCCTTTGGGGCTAGAGGGCGATTGCGGAGGTAGTCGAAGGTGACATCGTCGGGGGCCACCATTCCAGCACGAGCACCGGCTTCGATGCTCATATTGCATACGCTCATTCGAGCCTCCATGCTAAAGGCGCGGAAGACAGAGCCCGAGTATTCGATGACGCAGCCGGTACCCCCAGCAGTGCCGATAACGCCAATGATATGCAGTATCACATCCTTGGAGGTAACACCTTCGTGGAGGTCGCCATCGACAGTGATACGCATGTTTTTGCCCTTCGTTTGGAGCAAAGTTTGGGTGGCGAGGACGTGCTCGACCTCGGAGGTACCGATACCGAATGCCAGAGATCCGAACGCGCCATGGGCTGTGGGGATGAGATTAGAAGGGACAATGTACGTTGAATGGGACTTACTCGATGTATGCGAATCGCCACAAACGCAGGTTATGCCAGGGAGCTAATGCAAAATTAAATTGAGACGGGGGGAAGAAACATGGGAACCCACTGTGAAACCCTGTTCAGGACCGATGATGTGGACAATTCCTAGAAAAGGATGAATTTACATGGACGAGAGTTGCGGAAGCAGGACTTGCCCTGGCGCTTGTCGGTCATGCCGAAGTAGGTCAAGCCAAATTCCTTGACATTGTCCTCGAGAGCGGCGCACTGAGCGCGTGAATCGGGTTCCGCGATGAAGGATTCGACTGAGGTAAAGTTCTTGCGGGATACAGTGCTACCAAAAAGAATAAGAACTTCTGCGCGCCCGAGATGGGGCTATCGTACGGGATGTTGTGGTCCACGGTGGCCAGGGTGCAGTCAGGACGGCGGACTGGCCGACCGGCGTTTCTCCTAGTAGGGATTTAAGCGATTATTTGATGCGAAGTGGGGGCGGGGACTGACAGGCCCTCGAATGCCTGTGGGCTGGTCACCTCATGAACGAGGTGACTGAGGAGGGGGTTAAGATGGGTGAGCTGAGGGAATGTGGACAACGGACCGGTCAATGTAGAGTAAAGCAAGGCCGTCTTCCTTGACATCGCTGTGAGACGCTCAGTGAGCTGCTTAGGACATTTTTATTGAACTCACACGACGTGGTCGTCCCATATTTTGTCGTACAGAGTGCGAGGCGCCATGATAGTCTGCTCCAAACTCGGTTCAACTTATTATGAGGCTGCAGCTAGCCGATATCGCCGACTGATCCTTCGGCCGAATAACATACCATCGCCGCTGAGATATCTTGTTTGCATTTTTCGCAAAACTCCATCTATTTACTGTAAAGCGGCCGTGTTAGGCGCGTCCTGTGATGTCTATCCTGGAGCGCGTGTCGGTAGTCCCTAATTTCACCATCCCTGACGCTCGCATTGCCGAGGGCGGGATGTTGATGGCGCGCAACCCGAAACGGATGGAGGAATCGCCTAGTTTGAAAGTAGACATACGCTGCAGTGACGGTAAGGCACTGCTGCGGAAGCCTGAAGGCCTTTCGCTCGCAGCTCGGGCAAGAGAATTACGTAGGGAGTCGGGACAGAACACCTCTCCGTTGTGCACGCCCCACCAACTCTCCTCGATACCTGGGTTGGGCATAGGAGCCTGCAGTCTTCCGCCGTGTCGTCCCTGGTTGAACTTAGCGCCCGTTGTCGATCGAGGTTGTCCGGCGCGTGGCTGCGGCGTCTCAGAAATGGCGGAAATCGGTTGGAAATGGCGGGGATCGGTCGGAATTGACGGGAATCGGGGGACGCGAGGTTCTCGGCGCAGCCTTGGAGGGCTCTGTACGTGCCTGAGGGCACCCTAGACGTGGTGGGGGCAAGAAGAAAACGAAACGCAAGATGATCGCAAACAAGCCAAAGCTGGGACCGTCGTACGGAGACCCGAATGGTGGATCAGTTCCGTGAGAAACTGCATAAGCACAGCTTTAACGAATTCATCGCTCACCGTCCCAATGGCCAAGTCAAAAAAGTACGTCTGGTGGGGGAATCGCTCGACAACGCTGACCTTATCTCCAGTCACACGAACCACAACCAGAGCAAGAAGGTCCGCTGCCAGCAGCTCGTTTGACGACTCCAGAATTGACCACTTGAACAGGCTCACAAAAACGGCATTAAATCCCCTGCCGCTGGTCGTACACGCTCACTGAGAGGCGTACGTGCTCTTTCAATCTCCTCTTAACCCGTCCCTCAATATTCTTTTGCAGGTCGACGCCAAGGTCTGTCGCGATTGAGCGATTGCACGATCCGTTTCTTAACCTCCAATCCTAGTTCCGCCGCAACGCAAGACACGCGCTCGTTGGTTCGGTGCGTCCACCTTACCCTTCCGCGCTTTGCACATCCTCATCGTCCCTAGAACAAGGCCCGTCGTGAAGCAAAGATGGCTGCATAGACCTGTCTCTCTCTCATGTTGTACTTGACCGTCGTTGTGGGCAAAACGACACCCCCGAGTGCAGGCTCGCCATGTTATGCGTATGCAGCTACTATGCTCTGCTATCCGAAAAAACACAAACAAAACTGGGCAAAAACAAACGATTGCACGGCGTGATGAAAAATACAGATGCGACTCAAGAAATACAAGATGTGCAACACGCGTTTGGTTTTATTCGTCGCTCGTCCCCGGTCCCTGCCCTCCGCGCTCCCTCAAGTTCTTGTCCAGCGTCGCTCTCAGCCGTAGCGCTGCCGCATCTTCCGGTCGCATAGCGCCCTTGGCCATGTTGTGCTTCCCGATCTTGAGTCTGACAGAGCGCAAGCTGGAGATGTCTTTGGCGCTCTTGCTCGGCACTTTCTCGGACGCCGCCAAAAGTTGCCGACACTCTTCGTCTGTCGCGGGGTACCCTTCCAGGACTGTAAAAAACTTGTGTCGAAGCACAGTTTTGATGCGCTCCAGCGCGTAGTTTGTGTACCACCCATCGCGTTCCTGTGAGGGGAATTAGTTCGTTCGGGAAACCAACGGGACAGCACCAACGTCGCTTTCTTCCCGGAGTTCCGTGTCGTCGTCGACCATTTCTTTCAGCATCGGGTCAATGAGGTCGCATAGCTGAAAGGCGGCCGTCTCTCTGGTCAACGTCTTGCCGTCGAATAGATGTGATTTTCTGGTTGAAATGAGTGATATGCGCGCTCAATAGTTAATGCCCACCTTCGCTCGATGTCCCGCTCAGAGCCGTCTTCGATAGCCACGGCCCAGTTGTCCATGTTCGCGACGGTGCGCTCTTGTCGCCGAGTCATCACAGACGGCTTGAGAATAGGATGGTTTGCGTTGCGGAAGTATAGTCTCTGATAGCTGGCCAATTTCGTCAGAGACTGGTCGGGAGGCAGGAGTAGAAACATACAAACGGGCATTGGGATCTTTTCGCGGATCGTAACTGAACCGTATGAGGGTATCCCTCCATGGTCCATCATGGAACACATAGCAAATCGAGGCAAGGAGCGGTTTGGAACTAACGTAGAATGATGAGAATGAGAGAGTCTTTTTTGCAAGGTCCTTACTTTAAAACATCGCGTGCCTCAATCGCAGTGAGTTGATTGAAGAGTGCGCTCCGAGTCCAGATTGGCCGTTCAGTGAAATGCTGCACCGTACCACTCAGTCTCGAGGAAACAAGGAATTATTTTCCTTCCCACCGCAGTCAATTTGTTGTAAAGGATGTCGCTGATTTGAGTGCGAACTTCTTGAACATTCTGTGCTGGCTTATCTGGGACCTGCACGTCATCAGAACGAAAGTTGACCACGCGTAAATCCTTCAAACCGACCTGCCGTTCCGAAAATGAGATGGAGATGGGCCCGTATCCTTTCCATCGCATCTTGTTGATTAGTCGCTTCTTTTCTTCACCCGTTTCTTCATTCACAGTCGTCGAGACCATGGAAGCAGGATTCGGTTTGAAACTAGGGATGGGTCAGTGTCATGCCTCTATTTTTTCGGAACGTATGACGGACTTGTAGGCCTGAGGAATTGTCTGCCGACTGAACAGCGGGGGAGGGAAGAGACGAAGGTTGCTCCGCATAGGTTGGGCAAGATCGGGCTCGGGAAGGGGTATTCCGGTGAGTTGTGGGTCGAGGTTCATGTCGATGTCGGCACCCTGCGAGGATGGGTTGGTCACTGGGATCATGTACTCTGCCTTTTCTGGCGGTATGGCATAGGTTCGGATGGCTTCCACTGGGCGGAAAGTTCAAGCCAAGACGGGTAGAGTTGGGAACGAGTCCATACCGTCCATATTATCCATCGCAAGCCGCAGTTTCGTGACCGGGTCGTTCATGTCTGGTTGATACTGGTAATCTGCCATACCTATATACAACGCTTGAGTTTCTACAAAACGCCCACACGGGTCGCAGAACGTACTGCGGAAGCGGACAGTTTTTGAGGTAGAGCCCACGATCTCTGCCGTGTACTCTCCCTGGAGGGTCCCGTCGTCCGCATCCATGCGATCTTTGCGCTTGCGTTTGACGATTTTCAGGAGGAGGTTGTTCGTAGGCACAACATCGCCCGGCAACGGGATGAGCGAAGGGGTTCCCTGGCCGCAGCTTGAGCTCAAGGGTTCCTTCGGCTTGGCTGTCGAGCGCTTGAAGGCGCCGGCAAGGGCCGCTTGTCCGCCGAGATTTGAACTGCAGTAGGAACGGATGTGGTGCGAACGTAGCCCGGGTACTCGATGGAATAGAACGGCGTCGCAGGAATATTAAACTCGGGCGCCGGGATAGCGGAGGAGCTTGGAGCCTCTGCTGTCTGGGTGTCGACTCAGAGTCCATGGGTGCAGGCGAAAAAGCCCGTCGCGGTCACGTGGAAAGGCGCGTTAGCGGTGAAGACAATGAATACAATGATTGGAGGTGTCCGGCAAGCGGGCGGGCACAAATTTGTGCTCAGGACCTGCGGACGACTTTTTCTTCGTTCGGCACAATTCCTTGGCTTTTTTCTCTTTCTGAACAAGGTTGTAGGGGCAGGACCTTTTGTTGTCATTTAAATGATATACTAGTTTTTTGTTTCAGTGGCGACCGGCGGCGCGCAAACAGGCATCTGGCCACAGATGTCCTCAGTTCAGTGGTATACATGACTCCCTAAATGTTCTTGGCTTGGTGCGGCTTTGCACAATGATTAATGTGGATTTAGTAGTATTTAACTTTTGGGCGGGGTTGAAACATTCGCCCTCAAGTCGCTGCAGTTCTTCGCAAGTGTGATATGGGAGGCAGTATACTTGGGATTCAGCAGTTTTTCTAGAGCATGATATAATTTACCCTGGGGGACAGCAGAAGGGTACGTACTGGAATGACTGAAATACTTATGTTGCTTGTGAAGCGCCCAGTTATTGTGGTGTCTTGCAAGAAGAGACAGAACAGCTCAAACAAGCCTCAATGCATGTCTCAAGTTTTACTGTGCCTGCATTGGCCCTGCATGGGGAGCGGACAAGACAGAATATGGGTGCGGTCCAGAATACACCCTGACTGTGATGGACTGGCGACCAGTTCCCAATGCCTTCCCTCCCCTCAGTCCTTAGTGAATCTAGAAGTCCACAGAGGACGACCATCGTATTGAGTGTCAGTAGAGTCTATTTGCATTGATTTTTGGGCAAACTTTGGGGGAAGCAATGAATTCAAGGTCATCCCTGGATTCCCTTTTGTCGCTGTGTTAAATTGTATAGTGTATGTACAGCACCATAAGACGGACCAAATACCAGGGTCGGAATCTTCGCTAATTCTCATATTGCTCAGCTTTACTGAGGACAAAAGTTGCGGCGCGTGAAGTTAGGGGCTTGTGATATGATCAGTGATGTAATGATCGTCTAAGTCATGTGCGGATTTTGCGACATTCTCGGTGCTCTAAGCACAAATCCTCACTTCGTTCAAATTTGTGAAACAGTTATACAAACAGTTATTTACAGGAGATAGTGATACAGCTGTCTAGTGTCCGTAGAGTCATTGATACAGTCCGCGGCCTAGGTGCTACATTTGAAACCGTTCTGGAACTCTAATAAGTTGAAACCGAGCAAGTACTAAGGAAATGAGATGTCTTTGCGTTCGGCAGTCGGGAGATGAGAGGCAATTGAATCGCTCAATACGCATCAAGCGTGACGCGCCGTCTGGAAGAGGGGGATCCAGACATTGGGTTCGTCGCCTTTCTTCAGGCCGACAAAAACCATGCCGTCCAATCCCCGGGCTTCAAGGAATATATAGCCCTGACCGGAAACCGCGTGCCCAAGTTGGGCACGACGACGGCGGTAGGACTTTTCTGCAGTCAACTGGGTGTCAGGGTGCAGTGCCGCGAATTGCCCCCGCGGGATGGGTGAATGCAGGTACGTGTGCAGCTTCTGCAATATGAACGCAACGGTCAGCGGCCCAGAGGCGTTCACGACCAGATTCATGTCATTATGAGTGGTCAATTGAAGTTCGATGGTGTTTTGTTGGGGCGTGAACGCGGCTTGGAAGAGGAGGTCTTGAGGCACGCGTAACAAATCTGGAGTGAATGGATATACAGAGATATGAAACTCTATTCTTTGCGGCTTGAGAAGGTCATGGAGATGAATATGGACAAGTGGAGAGGAAGAATGACGGGAAGAGTGGCTATGGGAGCGGGGGAGGGGAACGGGAGGCAGGGACGGCGCGTATAGCTGCGCGGGCTGGTAATACCCAGTCCGACCGGCGGATTCTAATGGACTGGGTGAGATATGCAACGGGCGAGAGAACGGGCACCTACGGCTGCCATAGAACGCCGACTGCGGCTCTCCCGCAAATATAGGCGAAGCGACGTGAGGTAAAGGTGCGGGAGGGACCCACGGCGTCGGGAGGGACGGTGGGTGCCTGGTCGAGGTTGTGGGCGCCTGGAGGTGTTGGTAGTGGGCATGGTGGGAAAGTTTTGCGGAGTTGTAGCTCAGTGGGGATGCCATGGGCGTCGATGACTGTGAGAGGTGCATTGCAGTGGGAGTGGGTCGAGTCATAGAAAGTGGGCGGGCTCTTATACTTTGGCGGACAATCGGTGGACCCACAATGTCGGTCGCGGCGCTCTGACTCGAACAATGCGTACCACCCGCGTGAGTGATGGCGCGAATGATGGCGCGTAGAGATTCCCACGCAGCTGGAAGATGGTTGGGACCAGCCGCAATCCAACTTGCCTACAAGCATGGCCGTGGGTGGGAGAGGGCCGGGGGCGCCTGCGGATGGCAGAAAGAAAATAAAGGGAAAGAAACGATTCGCACAGCGTACGGACAAATGGTTTGCTCATTACGCAACCCCGACCTCCCGCCCACCTGATGACCGTCCGCATCAGAAACAGAACGCATATATGAGTGACTCGACTCGGTCAAGTGGTCGTCTTCTATGGTCCCCGTGGTAGACTAAGCACCAACTTCATCATTGCGTTGACCATTTCCTGGTGAGTAGATTAAGCGATATCCATTCGGCTCAAAATCACCCGTACTGGTGAGCGAACATCCACGCCCGCTTTGCTACAGGCGTCCTCGGTCTTCTGGAGCACTTCCACGAACTTGGGGGCAGAATGATTAAAAGGTTCAATCTAGGTTCAAAGGCTGACTTGCTTTCGGATTGCGCGCCAGTTTCATCAGCTGTAACGGGCCAGGCATTTTACCGCCGGATACTGCGATACCTTGCGAAAATGTCCATCATGCCAGGGTTCAGTCAGACGGGCGGACATACCTTCATCCTCCATGAACTTGGCGAAGTTCAGAACGGCTTCTACAAACTCTGGGTTGTCTTGAAACTTCTTTGTTGCCCATTCTTGTGTTTTCGCAAGTTCGGCTTCGTCAAGTGTGGTTGGAGGCTGCGCGGGGGAACCAAGACCAAACAGGGTTCGCCGCGAGGGACGAGAATGCGGAGTCAGTCGTGGGGGGGCTTTACGAGCCGTTCGCAACAGAGAGAATGCGATGGTGCGCACGGACATGAGGAAAGTCACGGTCACTCTCTGTCACGGCGGCTCCCATGGAAGACGACTACTTTTCCATCGACGCGATTTTGGCCGAAAACCAGGTATACACGCTCCGTCTCCTCCTGAATAAGGATTTGTCCCAACCGTAACGCGTAGAAAGTTGGATGCCGCTTCAAAATCGACATTGCAGACATGGGTCATCTCGGCGGAGGCGGGGAGCGCGATGCAAGCTGCCTATCAACTACCGACGCGTTTTAGTCTGCTCAAAGACGCATTCCAGATAACTAGGTTGAATACACTGCAGCTTCCTATATGGCTGGTCTACACTGTTGTCCTTTCGTGTGTATTCTCCACTAGCTCCCTGGCTCGGTATTTCACGCTTCTCTCAAAGGGACTGGGCCGACATGATTATACCGCCTGCATTCGGTAATAAAGTTCGCAATGCCCTCAAGGCAGAACCCTGCAGCGTCCGCTTGGCCAGTCTCGTCGGCGCTGGAGGGTTGTGGTATGGCTTTGGCAAGACCATAATGGAGCTGTACGCACGGCGCCATGACCTCTGCTCTCTCTCACAGAATTGATTCTCCCCTCAGCCTTGATAACAAGGAAGAGATGTCCGAATTGCTAACGAATGTGCGCTCCATTCAGGCTCGCTGCTTTGATGACCATTAAGTGTTTATTCTAGACATTTCGGAAACGACTTGTCGAAGTCATCGACCAGGCACAGCATTTTGCTGCCCTAGGACCAGCGGGAGGGGCGGGCGCCTCGGGTGACAATGCGCAGTCATTCAGAGAGGGTCTAGACGGTACTGAACGAGAATGTGAGCGCTTGATTTGAAACGGGATTCGAAATGCTGACATTGCTAAAGTGTTTGCGTTGGCGCAAGAGGGCTCAAAACGTATGAAGCGCTGGTACGAGGAGGGGGAGAAGGCGCGACGGTAGTGCATTAGGTCGCTTTCTTGGACTCGGCGCCCTCTGTTGGCGGCGGCGTGTTTTTCAGTTCATTGACGAACCTGTTGTATCATCAGACATGTACAACATGTATTACGAGAGGCAAGGCTCTGTACCATTTGACGCTGGCCCAGAGTGCGAGTTCGATGGCAATTAGTGCGAATATATGCAAGTTGCCCGCGGTGAGGACGGTGAGGGTCAGGAGGATGAAAAGTAGCGCGGCGAACGCGAGGTCGAGTAAAAACAGAAATTGGGGGTTGAGGGACGAGCCAGGCTTGAGGATGTCCGCAAAAAAGGATGGCTCGGAGTCGCCGCCGTTGTCCGCAGAGGAGGATGGCTCGCCGCCGTCGCCGCCGTCAGGCTCAGGCATGTCTGTGTGGCTGTGCAAGCTAGCCGTTGCGGTAACGTGACTCTTCGTTGGATTCAACAACTTCACCACAACCACCACAACGGCGTCAGGCCATGATACCAGCTCCCGCCCTCGCTCCCGCACACAACAGGCGCCACCCCCTCGCCCCAACAGACACAAATGCAGCCCCACCCCATTCCCCGCCCCTTCCCCGCCAAAACAGCAAGACCACACCTCCCTCGCCCCCCAAGTTCATATCAGACAAACTAGGTAAACACCAGTTCCACCGCGTTGGGTTCCTCGGCGAGGGTGGCTTTGCCCGCGTCTACGAAGTAAAGGACTCGGTCAACAAGCGCTTCGCCTGCAAGGTCGTCACCATGAGCTCTCTAAAGACCAAAAAGGCAAAGACAAAGGTTCTCCGCGTCTTTTCCGCGCTGCCACACTCGCTGACGCTTCTCGCTAGCTCTACGCAGAGATCAAGATCCATCGTTCTCTCGCCCACCCCAACATCGTCAACTTTATCGACTGTTTCGAGGGGGACGACAACGTCTACATGACCCTCGAGTTGTGCCCTTCTGGCTCTTTGATGGACCTGTTGCGTCGTCGGAAGCGCTTCACAGAGCCGGAGGCCCGGTTCTTCATGGTCCAGCTCATTGGCGCGTGCCACTACATGCACAACCAGTCGGTCATCCACCGCGACCTCAAACTCGGAAATCTCTTCCTCGACGCCAACATGAACATCAAGGTCGGCGACTTCGGCCTCGCCGCTCTTATAGAGAGCCCCGGTGAACGCAAGAAGACCATCTGTGGGACCCCGAACTACATTGCGCCGGAGGTCCTCTTCGACACCGCCAGCGGCCACAGTTTCGAGGTCGATACCTGGAGCATCGGTGTTATCCTGTATACCCTCGTCGTTGGACGACCCCCATTTCAGACCAAAGACGTCAAGGCTATATATCAGTGAGCAATCTGAAAGAAAGAAAAAACAGTTTATTAACTCCTCCTCAGACGAATCCGTTTGAATGACTACACATTTCCTTCCCCGCCCCCTGCGAGCCCTTCGGTTCCATCCCGCAACCTCATCGGTGACATCCTGACTCCCGACCCCCAACTCCGCCCCCCATTGCTCACGATCGTGGCCCATGAATGGTTTACAATGGGCCCCGTGCCCCCTTACATCCCTACCAGTGCCCACGACGCGCCACCTGATTGGAGTAACATCACCCGCGAGCGCAGCGACCACAATCTGGCCAGATTGAAGAAATTTGCGAACCTAGATGGCTACGAAGAGACTGCCGCTACCAGCGGTGTGGAGCCCAAGACAGCAACGACAATCGCGCGCCAAGAGTACGAGTTCCAGAAGGCGGTCCAGCCCGGGTCCCCCATTTCGGCACTCTTGAGCTCCGCGAGACAGCCGCTTGTGAGAGGCGTTGGCGGGAGCCCTCTCGGACACTCTCGTCCCCCCATCCCGGGCTATCCGCATGCATCCGCGAACCCGTCCACTGGCTCGCGCGGGGCTGGTGGATCCGGGGACGGCCTCTATCGCAAGCTTCAAGCCGCGGGGGCCAAATCCCCCCTGCGCACTGCGACTACGGCTCGGAGAGGGCTCGGGGATATCCTCGAGGAGGATGGAGCGGTTGCTGAGGGCAGACAGAAGGATAAGCGTAAGGCAAAGAACGAGACGGAGCTCGAGAGCCAGAAAGCCCGAATCGTTGTGCAGATGGCTCCATCGGAAGAGCGTGTCGAAGAACGAGTCAAGTACACCGCGGAAAGCGTCAAGACTCACACGCGTCCCAACGTCAGGGAGCAGCAAGAAAACCTGGCTCCTATCGGTACCTCGCGGAAGACCAAGGTGAACAAGGAGCGTAAGTGTCAAGTCCATGAATCCTTTACTCTTTTTTTTGACGCATTTCCGACAGCTGCGCCCCCACCGCCCGTCATCAAAGAGGGTGAGTCTTCTTATCCCGCCTTTGTGTCTCAGCTAAAACCGCGTTTAGCACCGTCTCCGTTCATCGCGACCGCTGACACGCTCTCGGCCGCGTTTGCCGCCTATTCTCGAGGACAAACTTTCCCCGTCCAGCCGGATGAACGCGATCTTGCAGACGAACGCGTCTTCATCGTCTCTTGGGTTGATTACTGTAACAAATATGGCATGGGTTATGCCTTGACCGATGGGAGCGTCGGCGTTCACTTCAACGACAGTACCAGTCTCGTTTTAAGCTGCGACAAAACGTGAGTTGGCTTGGCACTCCGCTTCAACTTCTACTCACCCTCCGCGACAGGCATTTTGATTATATTACACCAACTGCCGATGCGGCGACCGCTTCGGCCTTGGGTGCCCCCGCTGCCTCGACCTCCTCTCATACGGTCACCACGTACCCTCCCTCGCTCAAGTCCAAAGTCTATCTCCTCAAGCATTTCGAGAGATATATCATGGACCGGTTGTACGGCGAATATCAGTACACCTTCGAGGATATGGAGCGTAAGAAAGGTCTGGATTGGGTCATCAAGTACCTGCGGATGAAGCATGTCATTGTCTTTCTCATGAGCCATGGCGCCATTCAGGCAAGTCTATCCGGGCGCCTCGCTTCTAAACGATTTCATAACGTCTTTTTCAGTTCAACTTCTACGATCATTCTAAGATCATTCTGTCCTCGCACGGGCTCCTTGTCACTCACATCGACAAAAGCTACTCCATGACCAAGTGGACGCTCAGGCAGATCGTAAAGCTGGCACTCAATGGGCAGCAGGGCCTCGACCGGGAGCAGGCTAAGCTCATCGTGAAGTTGATGGACAAGCTGAAGTATTGCAAGGAGGTGCTGACCAGCATTCAAACGGCGAGCGGGAAGGAGAAAGATGGGCTCGGTATCGGAGAGGATCACGATGTAGGTCCTGAGCCTCATTTCCAGACCGAGCTTGCGCGGAGGGGATCTAAGGCGTCTCTGCGTTAAATTTGACCCGACGATGTCAGGTCGTTGGTATTTATCCCATAATGTGTCGCAAAAGGCGACTGCACACCATACACATTCATCGCATACTGTACATATACTGTTCTTTGACCAACGCATCATTCAATCTTTTTTAAATGTATCCTGTGCGCTCTGCTTCCAAAAGCTCCTGCTCCGCGCGTTCGCACTCTGCCTCTTCAGCGGAGAGACGGTCACTTTCCGCTTGAAGGCGGCGCTGTTCTCAGGAATTCTTTATTAATCGTTCTTGCTCTGCTTTCTCTGCGGCGAACCGACGGTCGTCTGCGAGTTGATTCCTCCACTGATCTGGGCTTCGCCTCCATGAACGCACCTGCTCTATTCATTCCTGCTCAGCTTTTTCAGCGGCCAGACGACAGTGGTCTCCCGGTCGGCCTCCAGTCGACGTTCTTCCGCTCGCTCCCTCTGCTGAGGCTGAGGCTCTCCAGATGTTCCCTCTGCAAAGGCTGCTCTCGGACAGCATCGTGAGATCCAGGCGCAGATTCCAGACAGCGAAGGCGTTCGCAGATAGGTGAAAAGGAGCGCCCGATCGCCGTCCGAGGAGTCTGTGAGAAACCCTGAACGCCCTGGGGCAACTCGGTGAGAATTTTTGTAATGCCGCTCTGGCCGAATTTAATGGGGCGGGTCGAGGAAATGAACTCGACGGGGACGCTATTGGTCCCTTGATAAATGGAGCAGTTTGTCCAGTTCAAAAATAGTCGTCAGCGTGGATTCAATCCGGACAGTGTCGGCGGGGGGGGATAATTTTCGTTGTGTCGCAGCTGTTGCCGAGTCAATATATCGGTGCGCAAGACGCAGACACTCACGCACCTTTCGTGATTTTTCCAGGTCTGTAGTTCGCCACTGTCGAAGATTCCGGTCTCCTTCTCAGTTTTGTCGATGTTCACAATTGAGGTCAATCGAAATGTGCATTTGTAAATATCGTATATTGGACCTTACAACACGGAGGTGGCTACTCCCGGTCGTCGGCTGGTGGTGGTCGACTTGCTCTCCATTTCGCGATTGCTGTTTCGGTGGGAATGATTCCCCGCTGACCGAGGTCAATTCGAGCCTCTTTGCGAATCTCGTTCTCCTCCAAGCGTCTCAGGGCTTCGTATTGTTGAAGGGCTCGTTCGGCGCTGATGACCACACCGAAAACGGTGCCTACGTTTTGTTTAAAGGAGGGAGGGAGTAATTAACAGAGATGATCCTACAAGTGCAAACCAAAAAGGCTTTGAACTGGAACGTTTGCCGTCTATGTAGGGATTCAACTCTGCACATGAGGTCGCTGCTCCACGGGCATACCTGAACAAAGGGGAGGTGTAGTGACTTATGATAGCAAGCCCGACACCTATAGCGGCGCCCTGGACTCCTCCCTGTCCTCGAGTGAGTTTCGGCGCCGAAGAGAGAAATCATATCTTGCACTTCAATTCCGGATCGCGTTTGCACGGTGTAGGCCTGTTCCACATCTTGCTTGAGTCGGGAACGCGATGCACTCATTACATTGGTTGAAGGCGAGCAGCGCTTTGTGCCAACCCTCTATTCCAAACAAAGGAGATTATGATTTATCTCAAGTAGATTACGGATTAAACGTATTTTATCGAGCGAATCTGGTTATTCTCTGAGCAGACGAAGAGCCGGGACGAATGGGCCACGATGTGTGCAATCTTGTGCCCATCAAAGCATCCGATCTAAATGACCCTTAAGAGCAAGCTACGGGTTTGCCAAAGGAAAAAAAACCGACCTGAGTGCACGGCTTCTCGACATTGCGCAGATCCCACAGACGGACACAACCAGCTCTGTCCCCCGACGCGAAACAGTTGGAGAGAACAGTGCCTACAAAAGATATATTTGAGCCGTTCTTTAGCGAGCTCGCGAAGTAGACGGACCTCTCATAAATCTTCCATGGACTTGGAGGGTCGGATATCCAAACCTCTGTACTGGAACGGTGGGTTTTAATCGATGGTCTCTGACTTCAAATTGCAGTTCGCGGTGCGCAATCTACCAAGTATTTTAGCGCAAGTGAAAAGCGAGCGAAATGTGCCCAAACATACCTCCAGCAAAGTACAAAATGGCGAAGTTGTCGGATGTGCTTGATAGACTGAATTGGAGGTTTTCAAAGAGTGCACAACCCGCTCCGACGAAAGATCCCAGATGTTGACGCTATAGAAAGTAAGTAAAGGACAAGATTAGAGTATCTGTGATATTACCTGCAGTCTGCTCCAGCGGTCACTAGTTTATGACTGGAATCGTGTATGGGGAGCAGGGACTGGACTTGAGAATTGTGTTTGATGCTCAGTGCCGTCGAGGACGCCGATGAAAGGTCGTCGTTCACCGTCCATAACTTCGAGGACTTAAATAACAGCGAGAAAAGTCGAAAACGAACTGACGTGGATGCAGTGATCATACCCACCGCTTGCGAACATCAACGGCTGCATCATGGATGCAATCGCGCTGACTCCCCCTTTCCTGGCTGAATTCCACGGCCGTTTCAGGTCAATCGCAGAAGGCATCTAATTTTGGTTAGAAATTACGATCGGCCTCAGTTGAAAGATAAACTTACACCAGTAACACCGTCAGATCGATGGACACTAATCAACGAAAGCTGTTGGTTGTCGCGACCGTGAGCAAGTATTACAACTGAGCGATTCCCGTCGTTTAAAAGGCAAGCATCATCGACAGCCTCTTTCGTCGGACTTGTTGCCTGCGCAAGAAGCCAATGCCTTCGAGGATTTAGAGAACAGCAAGAAAAATCTAGAATGAACTCACTTGCGAGATGCCACATCCACGCCTTCCACCGCCCCATACATAGAAACTACAACTGGTAACGAGCCAGATAAAAAGCGGCGCAGTTTGTCATGCTGTTGTGCAAATGGGATTCTGAACTCGTCGCCGTCAAGTTGGTACGCGTGGTCTGAGAGGGAAGGGTCCAGAGAGGTCGGATGAGAGGGACTCTTTGAAAGCGAGAGTGGAGATACGATGGTGACTGGGGCTGGCTTGGGGGACCTGGGTGGGGGATTGGATACGAGGGCGGTATTTTTGCATGGAATAGAGCTAGAGGTTTGTGCCAAAGATGGTAGAAGCTTCGGCGGACCCTGCTTGCCAAACATGATTTCAGCAACGGGGACCGGGTCATCAAGATCACTGGAGAACCCTCCCAGAGCGGGCCCGGGTCTCGGGTTAAAAATCCCAGATACCAGGGTGGGCACAAGCGTGCTGCGTTTCTGGGAAAGACCAGAAGAAGGTATTGTCGAGCCTTGTTTGCCGCCCAGGATTTCGGCAACAGGTTTAGGGCCATCGACATCAGCGTCGAGGGGGCTAGAGGCGCGGGCCACGGCTACTGACTCTGTGCGACGGTCTGGGAGGGGTGTGGATTGTGCGAGCGCAAATCCGCGGGCGAATGCGGGAGAATTGTCTGTCTCAGCGACAGGACGGGTTGGTCCGTGCCTCCCAAACATGGTCTCGCCGACAGGCGTTGGGTCAATGGACCGAGTTTCCAAAGTGCCAGACGTGCGGCCCACATCTCGAGGGCCCGGCGAGAAGGAAAGGGTCCCGGATTGAAAGAGGCGGGGAGGCCCAACGACGGCGGAAATGATAGGACTGGGAGGGGGCGGGTGTTCCGAGGGCAAGTCAACCTGAGAGAATCCATGTTTAGATTCCGACGGAGTCGAAGGCGGAATTAGAATACTTCAGGTTCAGGTTGCTTTGGTTGTATTCCATTCAAAGACGCGAGGGAACAATTAAGTATGTCCGCTTGCGTGCATGCAAAGACCACAGCGCCACCCACAAAAGTGTGGCTTATGACCTTCAATCCGAGCACCGATTTCTGGAGACGTTCGATTTCATGTGCAATGAATTCCTTCCGCTCGCGATGGCAGCCGACCGCGCCTTTGCGACACGCGGGTGGTAGTTCGCGTCGGATATCTTTACGAATGGGGCGATCCGGTTTGTCTAACCGTCGGCGCTTTGCAGGAGAGGCGATATAAGAACGATCAGAGGGTCGTTTAAAGGAGTTGGGCTGTGAAGGTATAATGCGACTTTGTGGGATATTACGAGCGCGGCGTATAGAGGGGATAGCCTGTGCGGGGTTTCGACCTCGTAGGTCATTGGGTTGGGCATCCTCGGGCATAATTTAGGGCGCGTCTCGGTAAGGAGCAGTTTCGGAGGTGGTGGCAGCGTGCGAAGACGAATCCAAGTCCGACAAAACGTCCGACAACAACAACTCAAAACTCAAAACTCGATAACCGGACAAACGAGATTATGGGCGTAAAAGAGTCAGGAATTACAAGAGTTGTACCGTATATGAGCGCTAATTAGAGACACTTCCGAGCTCGACGGCGAACGCGACAGCAAGCTTGGAAAATTCCAACATGTGCGAGAAGCTGAACTCCTCAGACACATCGATGCGACTATAGAGGTGTGAGCTCACGACATCTGGAATGTAGTAAATGTCTCACTCGTTCGCAGAGTGAATGTGCTTGTTCGAGTTCTCGAATGTGCTCTCTATGGTAAAGGAGCTCGGGTATCCGGCCTTCGCCCAAGAGGCGTGGTCGCTGCAGGCATAGCCACACTTGGTCTGGACGAATTTAGCTTGTTGCGCTACGAGGTTGGTGGCGACCTTATTCTCTCACCTCCGCCCATGGGATATCAAGATACATGTCCACGAGTTGCTTGTTGAACTCGGTGAGACTGCATTGGGGTAGTTTTAGATTCGGCGGAAGGATCAGGAAAGGCTGCTGTCACTCACGGCAAGTCAACAAAGTCCATTATTATTCCTACGGACTCTGTCGTCCCGGCCTACTCGAGGATCGGTTTTCTGGTGGGTGATAATAGGCGAAAAAGTACCTTGACCCAGGCCGTCATATCAAACTATTCAAACACATTAGAATGTGGCTGACGCCGCCAAAAAAAATCTCACCTGTGACATTGCAACGACGTTCACATGTCGTACCTCGTACGCCTGCGCCACGGCCTGGGAGCCAAGTAGACCGCCTTCCTGGATTGGCCAAGTTAGATGATAGTTGCTGCGACCACAGAGCACAAACCTCGGCGGAGTACCAATGAAACTCTGGTCGTTACCGTCAGTATCGAAACGACAACTTAGAACGAGTTTGACCCACCGATTGCGCGCACAGGGTGGAAGTCAGCGGCCAAGAGTGCACGGTAGCTCTCCAGGATCGTCACGCTGCCGGAACCATCATCTGGGGCAGCAAGGTAAGCGCCGAGGCGGAGTTAAATTGGAATATTTCAACACACCGTCTGCTCCAGGAGCTGGGAGGAAAGGCCACATGTTTCTGTATATAACGTAAGTCCTATCAAGCCACCGGGAAAGAAAAAATCGTCACGTCGAGTCTTGGTGCGCCCCGATGACTATAACTCCATCATCCGTGGTCGATGAACCATTGATTCTCGCAATCTAGAGGGAAGAAGAAATTCGTGGATTGACCCATATAATCACGCAAGCAACATACCACCGAATTTTGACCCCAAGAGTGGGAAAATTCGGAGATGGTGATCTTATTCTGCAGGGACTTGGAGCCCCATTCTGACGTTATCTGGGAAGGGTGTAAGACTCAAGAAGTGGAAAGCCCTGCAGAGCTCACCTCCGATATCCGGTTCTTCAACCACACTTGACTCTGCCGGCCCGTCTAGAATTTAATTTCAGACGAAAACACATTGCAAAGGAGCGCCCCATTTACGTCACTGCGGTAATCTGCAGACAAGGGTGAGTTTAAAAATGAAAAGCAGGCGTCAGTAATAGCGCACGTCTCGTCCGGAAACTGGTGAACTCGCGGAGATTCGCCTTTTACTGGATGAGGGCAATTTCTGGAATAATTGAAACTCCTGTACCTCGGGCCCTTTGGTGGACAGTGTCTTGAGAATCGGTTTCACCTGTAGTAGCCGCGATGAGAGCAGTCATTTTTTCCGCCGTTGAATACGATTCCACCTTCTCTGTGGCGTTGGGGGATGGGAAAGAAGCTGGAAAAGACACGCATGTAAGTTGAACGGATGGAACCCGCGTTGATTGGAGCGGTGTACCCTTGACCTGCAGCCTGGACACCATTCCTAGGTCTCGGGTATCCGTTCTAAAATACAGACGATGAGCTCACGGACGCTCGAGGAGTCTCTAAATGAAGTACATGTCAAAGAACTTGATGCCTCGTGCTTTCGCTTCAATCTGGAGGCGCTGAGGAGGCGGACAACCGAGGAGAAACGAAGAGAACCTTCTCGAGTTCCGACATCCACACGGGAGGCTGGCCGTCCATTTGGACGAGGCGCTGGGCACCGAGATCGAGGGAGAAGCCGGGGAAGCTTTCGAGACGGAGTGGCACCTGTTCGCCATCGATGGGAGACCCCTTGACACTGGTGCATGCGACGGCGAGGGCGACGAGAGCGAACAAGGACTTCATTGTGGTGGTAAGAGAGGAGACGCGTAACCGCGGCTGCGTAATCAAATGTTATTTGTCCCTTCCTCGAGCGACCATGTCCAAAGTCATGGCAAAGGCTGCGATGGTGGTACGCGTGTAAATTATCCAGGAAATACACCCTCCAACTATCTTCCAGCGGCTCCTCATTCCCGCCGGCAAAGCCGCCCCAACGCCGCCTGTTGGTCCTGCGCTTGGTGCGCGTGGTGTCAAGTCTATGGACTTTTGCAAAGAATTCAACGCCAAAACCGCCCACATCGAGCTGGGCGTCCCCGTCCCGACCGTCATCACCGTCCAGCCAGACCGCACTTTCTCATTCGTCACCAAAACTCCTCCTGCGACATATTTTTTGAAAAAGGCCGCTGGCATTCAAAAAGGCACTGGCAAACCCGGACACGAGATTACGGGGACCATCAGCCTCAAACATGTGTATGAAATCGCGAAGATAAAGGCGACCGATGAGCATATGAGACATATTCCCTCTGGAATCTGTTGCACGGATGGTTGTAGGGAGCGCAAGGTCACTTGGGGTTAAAGTCGTTCCCTGATCCCGCAAGGCGCGTATGTTTGCAGCCAATTCGCACGACGCGTTCTTAATTCTTATCCCGAAGATCGCCCTCGACGGTAAATCGAGATTATCGCCAGTCGACTATTTTATGGATCAACATGCGCCTGCAGAAGCACAAACGACCAACGGGTGGGTCCGCATTTGACAGCCAGATCTGTGGCTCATGGGCCGACACCCGAGAGAAAGAGTTAGAGTTCATAATGAAATCAGCCTTCCTTTTCTTCTGATAGTCGCGAACTCTGCTCTTTGCCACTGTTCAACGCCACACCTGCTGCCTTGGACATCGCGTCCCCGAGTCGGGGCCGACATGCCTAATCCGTCAGTAAGTTCGTCACCTCTGCTTTACTTTTGGAATCTGTTTCCACGACCAACCAAGCAAAATGGGTCTCATGCTCTGGCTCACTCGTGAATCTACCCTATGCTCTGCCTGTCCAAACCAGATACGGCTCGGCATGCTGCATCGGCGTGCGTCTATCCCAAACCCCGGATACCTATACACGTTCTCGCAGCTCTTCGTTCAACGAGCCAATGTCTCGAACACAAATGCCTAATTCGGCCTGCCTCGTGTTAGCCAACAAATCAAAACCGGGCGAACTCTATGTTTTCGGAGGGTGTCAATATCTTTTGCACGCAGGTTGTGCTGCACCCTTGTCAAACGGGAGGCCCGGACCCTGCCGATGTTCTTCTCGAAGAAATGTGCATCGTAAAAAGAATAATCTACCAAGCTCGTGCTCCGCCCTTCGATCATGCTGGCCGCGACTGTCTGCTTGGACTTGTTCCAACTGACCAAGATTCAATGTGACGGATTTCTTCTTCTTCGCCACGTTTTTCTGCGTTATATTCACCTTTATCTCCACGTTCCCGATCGATGCAAGGATCCATTTGAAAACATGTTGATCACCTTGCCGAGTTTCCTGGTATAAAATCAGCACGCCAATGCTCCTCGTCCCCAAGACCTTTCTCTTCGGCAACCGGTCTACTCCTCCCTTCCACTTCACACACCATGAGTACCGCATCCAACGACATTTTGTCCTGGACCAACCAAGACCCTCGCGAAAGCGTTCTCTTCAACTCGTGGGGCGTCCTGTACCGTTTTCAGGTCCGGGTGTTTCCCCACAGCCAACTATGTCGCGACTAACGCGTCAATTGTCCTCAGACAACCGTCACCGCCAGTGGACAGAGCGTCACCACGTTGTGGCGTGCAATCCGGCCCAATAAAGAGGACCGCGTCGCCAAACTTGAATGGGCCGCCAACGGCGGCCTCGGACGCGTTGTCATCGGCAAAGTGGGTCATACTTGTATATGTCCTTGTAACCTGGCGTTCTCATCCTCCTGCCCTTGCAGAACACGTTGCCCATGGCCGACCTGGTCCGCACCGATCCACGCATATATGTTAGCCCTGATTCCACACATGCTCGCCGCGTTTTACTGACCCGACACACAGGGGGCGCGTGTCTTCAACGGTCCGGATGGTCTCCAATACCGATGGCGGCCGAGTTCCAACAACACAGACATCGTCGTGCGTTGATGCAATTTTTTTTTTCGAGCGCCTAACCGATCACCTTCCGTTTGCGTCCCATCAGCTGCAAGACTCCAACGGTGTTATCGTCGCCTTCTTCCGACCAACGCGCCAGACACGGTACCAAATCGGCGACGTGTACGGAGAACTACACTTTATCCGCACCGCAGGCTCCGGCACCGTGGTGCGTATTTTCTCCTTCTCCCCGGGCGGAAACCAGGAACGGGACTCATGTTTTCCCTTAGATGCATCCTCCAATCATGGACACAGTGACCGTCACCGCGATGTTATATCGTTTCTGCTCGGCCTGGAATCTCTGACAATGTCTATCGATTGTATTTTATACGAACATGTACAACATCATAATTGCCAGCTTCTGTACCTTTGCCCGCAATCTCGCCGAATCTTTGGAAATTGATCACCGATTCGATGAGATTTGAACAGAACACGATGCAACTAATTCGAGAGGGGAGGGAAAACTGTGCGGGTCATAAGACCATCCTTTCTCTCTTCACAATTTCACCCGGACATCCTGTTCCGACTTGACCACGTCGACGATATCATCGACTGTTCGTATGACCCATTCCGTGCCTTCGTCAGTGGCGAGCCACGCGTCTTCTTCACTATTGCCCTCATAGTCTCGCGCCTTGAGCAGGCCAAAGACATGGCTCGTGAGCTGCGGGACAACGCGTTCCTCTGCGCGCAAACACGCGATTCCAACCACGGAACCCATAGCGCGGCTGAGGTTGCCTTGATCGGGATCGGCGACGCTACTACTGTCCGAAAAGGACTTGAGCCCTCCGGGCATAGGCGACAAAACCGCGCCGTAACTCTGGATGATAAACGCTAAATAAATGGGGATCGGTGAGCATCGGGAGAGGCACCGAGTGAAACTGAGTGGAATCGGGATCAGATAACAAGCGCCTCGCCCAAAAGACGGAATCTCGTCCTTATCCGCAAAGCGCGAAAAACGTGTACGCACCAATAAAGTCCGGGTGATATGAGCCCAGTTTGTCGTGGAGCTTTTCTGCATGAGGCGTGTAGATCGAGCGCCACAGGGCTTTACCCCGCTCAACGGTAGCTTCAATGTTCTCCGAAGTCGCGTCTCTGTGTGCAAAAATAAATAAAAATGTACAAGGGAGGGAAGCGCCGACGGAAAAAGAAGATCCGTCAGAAGGGCGCGGAAACGCTACACGGCAGAACCACCCGAGGATTTTCCAAGGTGGCCAAAGGGCGCAGTTCGATCGGGCCGTGCTCACCTGCGAGATTTCGACCTCAAGGCCGTTTTTACATCGGGATCGAGCGCCTCGTTGAAGGCAGCGAAGGAGAGAATGACCTGTATATCCGGTCAAAGCCCCCTCCCTCGCTCAAAAGTGGTTCGAGGTGGATTTGAAGCGTCTATAGAACTCGAGTGCTTACTCGAGGAACGCCAACAAAGATTACGCTTTTCAATACGGCTTCTCGGATGAGAGCAGCTCTATTAACGGCTTCCGCCAGACTGGCGCTTGCCCCGATGCTTCGCGAATCCGCATCGCTTGCATTATCACGCTTTACGAAGCGGTACAGCTGTGCCATCGTCGAAGGCCGGTTGGCGGTGGTCAAGGTACACGCCTGGCGAGAAGAATTGAACCCTCCGATGAACGCGCAACGCGGATAGCGGATACCGTCAAGACGAGCCAGGCAGTTTCGGCCTTCCGATCCCTGGCGCTACGGTAGGTGCTCGTCAAGACTGCATGGAGTTTCGAAATGGGTGGTGCGGGGAGCGGGGTTGGATTGCGAAGAGTCAGGAGGTGCTTGAGGGCCGGGGAGAGATGCTTGACCATTGCGCCCGCGAGGAAGTTGGCGAGTTCGTTTAGCTTCCGCGAACCGCGAACGGTCACAATCTTATTCTGGGAATTTGACTTCCATTTTGGGACAGTCTATGATTTTTCGACGACCCATTCGAACGAGACCTCAAGTTGGTTCAAGGTGCCTTCGACCCAGGGGCGTCATACCGTGTCTTTGGCGAGGGCGCGGAACGGAAAAAAATGGGTCAACAGATTGATTTATGCCAGCACTCTACATCGGAACGTATACGTGTTAGAGTAGATATAGCCATTAGCCCGCTAAAGGGAAGGAAGAGAATGGCCACAGCTGCACAACAGGTGTGGCCGAGAGAACGCGAATTGTCGAGCGTTGCTTGAGAAAAGACAAGTGGATGCAGTGATGATGTAATGGTATAGATGGGGACGAATCCATTGGGGGATGCGAGGTGAGATGAGATGAGGGGGACGGTTAGTTGTTGATAAAGTAGTAACCGAGATCGTTGGGCTTAGTCCCTGAAAGAGAGGGTTAGTTGTTGATAATAAGTAACGCAGGGGTTACTTGCCGTCGTTGCTCATGAGTTTGTTGAGGGGGTTGACATTGTCCATGCCCTCCATCGCGCCTGCAAAGTAACCTATTGAGTGGGACAAGGAGGGAGTAAAATGGAGCTCCTCACCAAACCAACAATGGGCCTTGACCCAGTCGTTTTCATTGAAAAAGGCAGTTGCCCCTAATGGATTTTTCGATTAGGGTTAGGGTTATATTACGTAATTTTGCTTACCTTCCATGAAGGCCCAGATTTCGTCCATTGAAGCTTGGGGGCCTCCGTTGAAATCCTGTTAGGATATTGTCAGTGAGGGATAAAGACGATGAGAAATGTTTCCAACCTGATCGGCGTATTCCGTGATATACACCGGGAGGTTATAGGTGTCGTGCCAGTAAGTAACATAGGACTGTGTTCGTGTCAACAATAAAACAGGTGGCCTCCCTAAACGTCGAAACAGACCTTGAACTCCTCGAGATCGGTACCGTAGTAGTGGGTTGCGATGCCGCTAACCTGAGGAGACGGTCAGAACCGGCCGCGAATTGAAAAAAGGGTGGCTTGGCACTCACGGCACAGTCCTTGCCGCAGTTCTTCATGAAGGTAGCCATCCAGTCTTTACCATTGGGGCGCGAGGACATGGCGGGGGAGATGAGGGTGTAGCCCTTGCTGGCGAGGGGCATCATGTACTCCCTCCAGAGCTGGATGCCGCTCCACGCATCCATGTTGCTCTGACCGGCTTCATTGGGCCTGTCGTACGGATTAATTACGATAAGAGGAAGCGAAAGGAGTAAAACGAACTCGTTGCAGCCAAGAGCGATCTTGGCGTAGCCCTCGACGACCTTGTTCTTGAAGTTCTCGGTGTCCTTCCAGCCCCAGAGCATGGGGGCGTAGGTGAAGCCGAGCTCCTCAGCTCCGGGAATCTTGTTAGCATCCCAGCTGTAGATACTGGAGGCGGTGTAAGTTGAAGGGAAAGGGAGATAGAACGGGGGGCAACGAACAGGCCGGTCTTGCTGCCCTTCCAGGTGGAAAGCTCGTTGTAGTTGTAGTTGGGCCAAGCGAGGCAAGCTTTCCCTCGGAGGTTGACGGAGCCGCCGCCACCACCACCGCTCGAGCTCGAGGAGCCGGAGGAAGTGGACGATGACTTGGTGGTAGCCTGAGGGGCGGCGGCAGCCTTCTTGGTGCTGGTGGTGGCGACAGCAGCCTTCTTGGTCGAAGTGGTCTCCACGGCGGCGGCCTTCTTGGTGGACGAAGGGGCAGCGGAGGAAGGACGAGCCTTGCAACGCTTTGCGTTTGTGGCGCGCTTGCCGGTCAGGCTGCGGGCGACGTTGTGGTGGCTCCTGACTACATTATGGGAAGTCTGCTGGAGGGAGACGGCTGTAGCGGGAGCGGGGGAGGTGAGGGCCAAGAGGGAAAGGAGTGCGAGGGAGACTGCGGGGAGGAGGCTGGCTGGGGCCATTGTAGAGAAAAATGAGTGTGAGTGTGCTGAATGAAGCTTGTCAATACGGATTCAGCACAGAAGAATGGGACATACGGAGGGGGGAGAAGGACCACAACGATGGTTAAAGCTAAGAGGGAAGGTGTTTGCCACTGTTTACTGGCGCCGTTAATCGCATCAAAAGTGTAAATCCTTTGGTAATCTTCGAGAAGCTCTCTCGCCGTCTGGAAAAAAACGGAGATTTTTGTGAGAGGGACGCAGAGGAGACTAGGACGATATATTGTGGGCGCAGAGGGTATTCAGTGGTGGAAGGAATATCTTGCCAGTTCCCGTTGACGACCCGCATCATTGCATAATCATATAAAAGGCGACAACTCTCCCGCGCGTCGAGTTTCTTTTTAACCCACAAGTTTGTCACTAAACCGGTTCAAGTACAGCCAAAGTTCATCCACCATAAACACAGTCCACCGTCCATCATGTCCGACGCCCCTCCCGCCCCAGTCACCGAAAACGGCGCGCCTCCCGTTACGCAGGAAAAGCCCGAAGTCCCTGGCTTCAAGGTACCGTTCTTTCCTTTTTTTCGTCCTCTTCTTTCTTCCCTTCATCTCCCCCAGGTCTTCGCAGGAAACCTCGCGTACTCTACCACGGATGAGGGGCTGAAGACTTTCTTTGCGCCGGTGCAGAGCGACATGTACGTGGCATCACACACACAGCATCTGCTGGCATATCAACCGTCTCTGACCGACCCTTGCCCGCAGTCTCTCGGTCCAGGTCATCCTGCGCGGCACCCGCTCAGCTGGCTATGGCTTTGTCGCCCTCGCCACCGCAGAGGCCGCCCAAAAGGCCGTCGAGCTCCTTGACAAGAAGGAGCTCGAGGGTCGTCCGGTCATCGTCGAGGTCGCAAAGCCTTCCGAACAAAAGGACAAGGAGAAGAAGGAGAAGAAGGCAAAGAGGAGACCCGGCAGGCGTGGCAGCAAGGCTGTTCCCGGGGAGGTTTCAGAGGCCGAGGCCAACGGTGACGCTCCCAAGGCAGAGGCCGGCGCCGCTCCCGACTCTGATGAGGCGGCAAAGCCCAAGAAGAAGAAGAAAAAGGCCGCCGTACGTCTGGGCCCCTATATATATGTTTACTGTCGCTCATCGTCTTTCACAGCGCAAGCCCAAGGCAAAGGAGGAGGACGGCGCGCCCGCCGCCACCCCCGCGGAAGGTGAAGCCGCCCCCGCTGACGGCGCCGCCACCAAGAAGGCCCCCCGCGTCCGCAAGCCCAAGACCCCCCGTCCCCCCCGTCCCGCCGGTGAGGATCCCGTCGGTGAGCAGTCCAAGACCATGCTCTTTGTCGCCAACCTCGGGTTCAACATCGACGACGCTGGTCTTTCTGCCTTGTTCACCGATGCCGGTATTGCTGTCACCTCTGCTCGCATCGTCCGCCGCCGTTGGGGACAGCCCAGGAAAAGCAAGGGCTACGGTTTCGTCGACGTTGGCGGCGAAGAGGAGCAGAAAAAGGCCATCGAGGCGCTGCAGGGTAAGGAGCTTGGTGGACGGGCAATTGCCGTCAAGATCGCCGTCAACACTCCCCACGACGACGAAGACGCCGCCGATGACGCTGCTGCTCCCGCCGCCGCCGCCGCCGCCGAGGCTGCCCCGGCTGCTGCCCCTGCCGCCAGCACCTAATCCTCATGATATACGTTTAACGCCGCCACACATACCACTTTATGTCCTGATCCCCGCCCCTCGTTATCGCTTTTTGACAGTGACTGGGCGATAACCGACCTCTCACTGACTGCATTTCACCTCGTCAAGCCGTTGCGGTCTGGTGCCGTTTAGTTTATAGTATGTAACGTATCGCTGTTCGGTTCAAATCACGATGCTTGCTGTTTTTCTCTACCTTACCCGTCGCGCTTGACGATTATTTTTCAAAAAATTACATTAATTCATCTCGGGATTTCGCTGTGACGTGACCGTGTATGTCTGACGCTGAAGACGACTATCTCGCCGATATTGACAAGTTTCTTGTCGAACCAAAGACAAGCTCTGCGCCCAAGACCTACTCGCAAATACGGAAGGAGGCTGCGAAACAGGGACAGCTGAAGAATGAACAGAACAAGACGAAAAGCAGGCGTCAGCGCGAAATTGAATCTCGCACCGAGGGCCTCAGCAAGAGTCTTTTTGAGCGGGCCAAGGAGGAAGAGGATGCTGGTCTCGTCTCTGGAAATAAAGCTCTCTCGATCATGCTGAGGATGGGCTTTAAACCTGGCCAGGCTCTTGGTAAAACCGACGACGAAGAGCCCCTGCAGCCACCCGACGACGCGCATGATAATACGCCACCCGACGAGGCCGTCGCTGGCCCTTCCAACTCTGATCCTTCCGCGAACCCCAAGAGGCTTCAGCATAAAGTTGAACCGCTGCCGATAAATGAATGGACTGGTCGGTCGTCGCCTTGTCGTTGATGCAATATCCCTGAATCATAAATCCCGGGTCCCATAGGAAAACGGGGTATTGGTTTGGGGATGAAGCGCCCGCGCTCCCCGACGTCGGCGGAGCGGGTCGCGAAGATGGCCAAAATGGCGGACGACACCGACCATCGTGATTTCCGTGATCGAGCGAAACAAGAATACGAAGAACGACGCGCCGAGGGGCGACTCGGTACATTTCTTATTATTCTTATTCCTTCGTTACCGTCTTTATGACACGGTTGTATTTTCCCAGCCCCAGCGCAACGCACATGTGCGAGTCTCGACGAGAAAGCGGGCAAGTCGGTGAGTCTCCCCTCGCTATGCTGTGCATGAAACTGTGAAACCAAGACCCCGAGTGCAGTTCAATGTCCTTTGGTTGAATCCCCGCGACCTCGACTCGTTTCCCCCTGGTCTAATGGATGCATTGACCCCACTGGAAATAAGACCACCACCATCAACGCGTGAACGCGACCGCGACCGCGACCAATCTATTAGTATCGAGGCTCGGCTCCGCCGGCAAATGGCAGCAGACACACTCCAGCCGCTCAGCGCACTAGACGACGACGTCAATTCGATAGCCGTCGCGCCGCCCGAATTCTCATCAGAAATCTTGGAAGAAACGGCCCATTTTTTGCGTCTCCGTGTACGTGCTCTCATTACCCGAGACTAATTAATGTTGACAAGTCGTTCAGGCTCCGGACCAACTGCAGCTGGTGCTCTCCTACCTTCGCGACAATTACTCTTATTGTTTCTGGTGCGGGACCCAATACGATAGCTCGGAGGAGATGGAAAGTCAGTGCCCGGGCGAGGATGAAGATTCGCATGATTGACAGACGGACAATTGCGGCGACTCGTTTTGTATTGGAAACAATATTTCTTTTGATTCTGTGCCCGACTGAGGCGGCGAGGTAACCAGGTCAGGGACCCGAGGGGATATCATAGGTACGAAAGCAATAACGAGTGTGATAATTGTCCAAGGAATGTGGTAGGTGAGTACGCGACTGGCACGGGCAGGCAGTGAGCACGGAATTATAAGTGTACACGGGGAGTGTGGGTCAAGAAGTAGAAGTACAATGCATACAATGTCCCAATCAAGATTGGGCGATGTGTACAACGGCCCGCGAGCGGGGATGGCGACCGCCGGCCGTCAGGTCAGCAGAACGTGGGGGCGAGGAAATGCGAACGCCAGTGTGGTGGCCCCGGTGGTGGAGGAAGGTGCCAGGTTCTATAACGTCGGGGAGCAGTTTGCTCGAGTAATTCGGAGAACTATGCTCCGAGGAAATGTGCTCGACGTCCGAATTGGGAGTGAGGGGGAACGAGTCTGAGCTCGCGGAGCGGGGGAACAGAGACGGCAGCGTCGGGATGCTGAAGGGCATGGGTGAGGAGGAGGGCGAGTCCTGGGCCTCACGCGGGAAGGTTGGGGAAGTAGGAGACGCGCCGGGTGTCTTGCGGCGAACGTAGGTGGAGATGGGGGTGTTGGCGGACAAGTCGCTACTTGAGCCATACACGTTCACCGTGAGGTTGTTCCCGTGTCGTTTGCGAGTGCGGGGAGACGACGGCGGATGTGGCGAGGTAGAATACGCCTGGATATGGGGTAAGTACCGTGTCAAAGCAGCAGAATTTGTAGCGACATACTCGGACAGTCGGACGCTCATAGTCTGAGGATGAAGAAGAAACGGAGGAAAGGCTTCCTCGCCGTGAGGACAGCTGCTAACATTGGGGGTTAGATTTATGCACGCGAGGAAAATGGAACGAAACCCACGAATCCTGGGGAATAAGGAGAATACCGCGCAAGTCGGTTGCGGGATGCGCCAGCATCGCGGAGGGACGGGCTCGACCTTGATTTGGTGGGAGACGGGGGAGTGACGCTGGGCATGCGAGGAGAGGAAGACGGGGACGAGCGCGGGGACGAGGAGGACTCGTGTTCCTGGGCGGGGGCGGCGGACTGGTCGAGGCCCAGAGAGGACATGAGCTCGACGAAGGAGGGGAGTGTGGTCATGTCAAAAGAATAAGAAAGACGAAGTGGGGTATAAATTGACGACCTCAGTAAAAGGAACGGGGAATGGGACGAGACTATAAGCGAAATGTGCCCTGGAAACGACCCACGGTACTGTTGCCAAGCGGGCAGTCTACAATTACCATCGTGTCGAACACAGACCAGTTCCTCGTCGTGAAACCAAAAATGGATCAATTGGGTCGGCAAGGTGATTCTGTTGATCCCCCGCTTGGAAAAGGGAAAGCCACCGAATATCGCCCAAAACGTAAGGATGGAGGATGAATAATATCATATCCTCCAGCCCAGGGAATAATAAAATATCATCCAGCCCAAAACCCAGAACCAGAAGCATAACATGGCCAAAACTCGGGTGCGCCAGACGCAAATGGAGGTGGCGAAACGGGATGTCAACCAGATCTCCAGGTAAACGCAGATCAGTGTGCACAAGGCCTTGTCAGAATGCCTAGATGCCGCCCGGGGAAATACACGGGCAGCATATCGCGCTACTACATTTTGCAGCAGACGCGATAGACACCGCCTCACGCGGCCCTGTTTGACTGTCACCCCGCTGCATCAGTCTAGTTAACGTCGAGGGACTGTCCCCTGCCAGGCAAGAGCGCGCGGTACCCTGCGATGCTGTCCAACTGGGGTGGGAGGGCCGATATGGTCCGAGTCGCGTTCTTTGTGTCTGTTGTATCACGTGGCCGCATCGCACCTTGCGCCTTTTTGTCATGAGCAGCCAACAGCAGCAAGGGAATGCCCCCCAAACTGGCCGCTATGGGACAGGCCTGGTCCCTCCGAAAGAGGCGATGGAGTACAACTGCGCTGGTGCGTGTTTCGCCATCCGCGCTGTGTATCTGGTTACGGGACCCGCTCCGCTACCGCGACCGAGCTCGTCGGTCGCCTGGCAGCAGTAATCCTCTTTTCCAGACGTATGCTATCTGTTCCCGTCGTCGTTCTGATCTCGTTTAAAGACTGCGGCGCAACAAACGAAATAAAGTCCCGAGAGCCAATTCGTTGCCGCGAGTGCGGACACCGAATCATGTACAAGAAGCGCACAAAGTACATTTCCCAATGTTTTTCATCCCGAGTGCCGCTGACAAGTGTTCAGGCGGAGTCAGTATCTTGGCGTCTACTGCTTCCTTGAAACTGACACTACACACCAGTGGTGCAATTTGAAGCCCGGTAACGCCCGCCGTCTCCCGTCGCGCCTATGCAAGCAAAGTTCGGTCTTCTCCTCCCGGCCATTCCCTAGTGCTGATACACATGCTAGTCCCACGACTAGAGGCCCGGTAACAACCTGCTGCTCTGACTCAGTTGCGTCGCGCCCATCCAAAATATGTATCATTAGCCCCGTTGAATTCACTGCCCGATGGAGCACTTGTTACCAGAGCCCCAGCTGGCTAATCCACAAGTTCAACAGACATGTAACTACAACTCGGTCGAGAATATGTTCCGCCTGAACCCCGACACTCAACGTCGTCCCCTCCTGGCTCCACGTCGCGACAGTCTTCCCACGTGAATCCACACACTAGAGGTTTGGTTTCTTCAGAGGCCCGTCGCAGGGGGAATAACCAAGACGCACAAACAAGTCACTTCCTTCCGCCATCTTCCATTTATACTCGGAGCCCCCTGCCTTGAAACGACGTGACCTAGCGGTGGTGTCAAATCTTGGGAAATACCACTCTGAAAAACACGCAACTGGCTGCTTGCTTTCTTGGGCTTCCTCAGATCCCGTATGTTGACCTGTCCGAACGCCCTTAGGATAACTCGGGGCTGGAATCCTTGTCGCACCTCCGATACGCCAAAGTGCACGGTCGCATTCTCGCGCGACGTCCAAGATATTTCTCCGGCAGGCTCCCAGACGGCCGTAGTAAGATTCTTTCGCTGAAAAGTGGTAACGCCAGACGATCCACCATAGGCTGAATGATAAAACTTGTGACAGGTGAGAATCGATGACAATAAAAGTGGAAGACGCTTGCCTCGTATAATTCCAGCTCGCCTGGCCCTTCGAGGCGCTGATATACGCGGAACGTTCGAAGTTCGTCGGGTTTTGAAAATGCGAAGCGCAGAACAGTGGCCATTCAATGCGCGCGTGGTATGTGCCCAAGTTTTTGTTCCGGCAGCGGGGGTTTATATACACTAGATAAGGTCTAAATACTCCACAGTGAAGACGGGGCCTTTTGAGTGTGTTCCGGTTTGATGAGGTCAAACGAGTTTGCTGAAGGGAAAAATTGGATACGATTGACTGGACACGTGTATCGATGGCGCAAGTGGTCCGCCCAGGTGTCGGAGTAGATTAACTGGACGAATAATAATTTGTATTGAGTGTTGACGCTGGGTCGCAACTTCCGAATTGGAGGATTGTGCTCAGCTGGTTACGGCAGCGGTGGATGTGGCTGTACACCTCGGCTTGCTCCGAACGGCCAGGCATTACTCGTCGACGATGACTGAAAGGTCTGTTTCTGAAGTTGACAATGTGAGTCTTATGTGGGGGTACGGCGATTCACCCTGAACTGACCTATATCCGCCCAGGACTCGGACCGTGAATCAACAAGCCAGCCGGGAAAGCGTATGCCTTGCTTTCCTGTCCCCTCCCCATCTTTTGCTAACTCAACCCAGCTGGTCGCAAGAAGAATCCCAAGAACGTACTACACAATCCAGCGCACACAGAAACTTACCTCCCATTCACTCTAGCTCCCAGGCAGCCAGGCGTGACCAAAATCGCATCGCTCAGCGCGAGTTTCGTCTCAGAAAGCAGCAGAAGGTCCGCCGTTTCCTCTCTTGGGCGATACAAAGCCTAACCTACCCAGATCCGCGATCTTGAAACCCGCGTTGAGATTCTCTCCGGCGGCACCGACCAGGCCGTGACTGAGATGAAAAATATGCTCAAGGGTACGCCCAATTGCTTGTTTAGACGATACGAGTCTCACCTCTTTCAGATTTGATGGAGGAGAATCAAACACTTCGCACCTTGCTTCGCAGTCTTGGGGCATTCATTGGCGAAGGCGCCGGTGGCCTCTTGCCCAAGCTGGGTTGGGATCTGGCCGACTTCAACAACTTCATCAGCAGGTCCGAGACCGATACCGCCTGGCAAGGTTATCAGCGCCGCAAGAAGGCGGGCGAGTCCTCCAGTTCCATGACCCAGGCACAGAAGCGCCCTGCAGACGATGAGGCCACCAATTCTCGCAAAAAGACCCGCGCAAACGACCACGACGCTGACCCGGGTCAGAATGGATATCCCGTCCTCGTCAACATGAACCCTCCTTTGGCGTCCAACAACATATACGGGAGAGAGAGTCCCAATTTGTTCTCCGACCTCATGCGTGGAGGCAATGGGTCCCCCATGTTCAGCAACCCATCTCCGACCACCAACCCGTCCCCCAACTTTGCTGGCGGCTCTCAGGGAAACTACCAGAACACGTACATGTCCGGCGTTAATATGGGGGTTGATTCTTCACTCCCCGGTCTTGCCTTCTCTCCGCCCCCGCCTCCAGCTCAAACCACGATGCAACAACAGCCCCAGGCGAACCAGATGTCCCCGCCTGACCAGGCTGAAGACGACGACGACCCCAACAAGAGCGAAGCGTACAAGCTTATACAGTCAGTCGTTCATTTTCTGATGCGAGAAGACGGCTAAGCTGTCCTGGTAGCTACCACCTCGATAATTACAAGCGAAATACCGCATATTGTCTACCCTCTTCTCTGCGTCCGACGTTGGTTCAAAGGTGATTAATTACCGTTTCGTCTACGATTCAATTGTTCATTTTTAATCCTAGGACCGTTCCTCACGGTTTGCTCATTCCCGCCACCTGCCCGTCCATCCTCCTTGACCCCCGTTCACAGAGAGTGTTATTGATCGTATCTTGCACCCAGAACTCCGAGATCGAATGATTTTGTTGAGAGGTCCGTCCTTTTTACTTCTGTTACGACCACAACTCGACCTCAACTATCGCAGGACGGTTCGACCTCGTCGACTGCCTCCTCGACTACCGCAATGCCGTGACCATTCACGGAGATGATGTTTTGGCCCACAGCAACTGGGAAATCAATGAAAAATGGCTCCGCCAATACGGGTTCGTTCCCATTCCAGTTATTCGCGGCTTGTAACTCAGAATCCCCCAGATTCCTGGTGGATCCCGCGACGCTCAACATTGTGAACAGATGGAGAAGGGAAAGAGCGGAGCCCGAACTCCGTATTGCTGACATTACGAGTGCCGAGAACACGCCCGCCTCTACCTGATATTTTTATAGTATGCTACGCATTCGACTTGCGAATTTTGTATATCACCCTGAATGAAGCGTAAGCTGGGAACGTGAAGGAGTGGTCGGAATATGTACAGCAGGCCTTCTGCACGCCATTGAGCTCCCCGGCGAGCGCTCTTAACCGGAACTGAGTCTGACACAAGAGTGCATTAGCGAAGCCCTCTGAAGCGCGGCACCAAGGCTCACTCTGCACAGAGCAAACTCGCTTATAACACCTCGACCCCTCCCCGTCTCTGAGCAACGATTTTTGACGGTTGTAGGGCGCGTGTATTTGCCAAAGGTGTTGAGTTGGAGCTGGGCCTGGTGGCGGACTTGAGGAGGCAGGGTCGTGTTGCGAGCGACATAGAGGTATGCACGGCGGGTGACCTCGTTCGCGAGGACTCCGTGGCGGGCCTTGACGTCGCGCATAACGCGCGCATTTCTCATCGCCTTGCCCGCGTTATTCATGGCGAACGACGGAAACGCTTTGTTTGGCTCCAAAGGTTTAGATCCACAAGGCGCCTCCGTCCTGCGCCGATGTCACTGTTAGCCCTCGTCCGTGCATTTCCTCTCTACCCACTGCGCCTCCTCATTTCACATTGCCAGCCATAACCCGACGATGTACCGAGCGCTGCGATTCACTCAACGCCGCCAATTTGTCTCCTCGCTGTTCGGCTTCACCTTTCTCGCTGCCGTGGTCACGGTCTCTGCATCCAACATCCTCCCCTGTCCGGCGCACGTCAACAAGGGCCGGTATGCGGACAGCGAACTCGAGGGCGGGTTGGGTGGAGCGGTCGCGCCGCGCGTGACAGTGGCCAAGAGGCCGCCGAGGCGATGGATAGAAGAGGTTTATCCGAATCCAAAATAATCGCATGGAGAGTCGTCGGTATCTCCCACTCCCATGCGCGCGCTACGCCGCGACGAGATCGAACTGAAGAATACCGCGTTCGGTACGCCGGAGAAGAGGCTCCTTGAACGTGGGTCCGATGAATACGTTGTTGGCTCGTACAAATACATCCAGCTTTATTTATGCTACAATCCATCGTCTGTATTGTCTCTATCCAATTCCTGGTAGTGCCGCTCCTGCTCTTCCTGCGTCCCCCTATTTTAACCAAAGATCAGTTATAAAAAGCGCGAGTATATCGAGAGGTTTTACGGCAAGGGGTTTTCCTCGATTGGGAGGCAGCTTAGAAACGCCAAGAAGGCCATTGCAGCCTGGAAAATAAAAACGGCACGGAGGGCATCTGCGTATGAATCGACGGCTGCCTGTCTCCACCGAGGATCGAGATCAGGGATATTTGCCGCCGAATGGCTGCGGGAACGTAGTTTAGCGAGGCCTCGCCACAGTAATCATGCACACGACTCGCCGAATTTCGTAAATAATCTGAGAAGGGGGCATTTAGATGTCTGCATGGGAAGTGATTGGCAGAGAAAAATCCGACCTCTGCGGCATTAGGAACTTGAATTCTCATCCGGAGTTTTTGCAGAAGTACCGCCTGTAAAATGGCACCGCTGAGACTCACACCGAGAACTTGGCCAGTCGTCCTTGGGACATCAATGAGCGACTGCGTAGAGCTGAATGAAAACAGGACATGAGACAAACCGAAACAAATAGGTGACTAGGTTGAGCGGAAATGAGAACGAGTCAAGAGGCAAAAACACCACTCACTTCCTGTGGCGACGGCCATGTCTTCCTTGACCACCCCTGCGATCATAGCCTGAGGGTGTCAGTTGGCAAGAGCCGAAGATCGCATTTAGCTAATTGACGAACGATGAGAGTGCTGGTGATGAAGCTGGCCATGCCAAAACCCTGCGGGACAATATCTAGCCAGAGGTGCCACGGCGATGTGTTCTCGTTCCAGAAAATCACGAGAACATTCGCAGATATGCTCGAGACAGCAGCCGCCAGTGTCAGCGTATATAATTTCCCTGTTCTCCGCATCATCCTGTAGAACATTCTGAGAAATGATCGTGGTCTCGTCCGCCAGGAAATAATACGGACCAGCCGGTGGCCACACTCCCGAACGATATGGCTATCTGTTAAACTCCACTCAGCGTCTCTTTCTAGGCCCGTTAAAGGAGGAGCCCACTGAATGGGGTAACAGGTGGGATCCTTATCGTTGAACGTTGAGGACCCAGTTTTGCTTTACAAACGCGGAGGCTTACCGGAGCTTGCGGCAGAATAGAGCTTCACCGCCGAAAAGTACTGCAAACCGTAAGTTTTTTTGAGGCGACAAGACCAATGGAGCAGCGTACCAGCGGAACATTATACAGCTGGCGAGAGAAGCGGAGTCAGTTGAAGCGCGCGCCCAAAGTAGAGTTATTTTACCATGGAAAATGCAGCCATACTCGCAAAGAGATTTGAGAGCGAAACCGCAAACGGGGTTCGGCGCGTTATGAGCCGCAGAGGCATGACTGGGAACGGGGCCCAGTAACTCTCCACAAGAATGAAAGACACCCCGCAGATGAAACTAGCCACGAAGAGACCACATATTAACGGATGTGACCAAGGGATCTCCTCGGTTGTCTTCAGACTGAACCCGAGGAGGACACAACCGACCGTGCCGACAAGGCTCAGTGATCCTAGCACATCGATACGGCGCAGTTTCTCGTGAAGAGGCTGATTTTGGACTTCGAAGGGGAGCTGGATGTTTACTTTCCAGGCAACCAAAGTAGCGCTGAAGATCAGTAGCGGTGCCTAACCGCAATGCCCATTAGTCGACTCCGCCGAGCAAGGAGGACAGAAAGCACATACTTGAAAGTAGAAAGCCGACCGCCTGTTCCGCGCGGTGAGATAACACAGTGACGGGAGAGAGGGTGCGTCAACTGACCATCCGAACACATCGTTTATCCAACCACCGAGAGGACCGCCTATACCCGCACCTAGGCCAAACAGTCTGGACGGTATGAGCGAGGAGGACGGCCGATTGTAAAGACCTCACATATTTGCCATGCCTTGGTACAGGCCCCGTTGTTTCCTAAGACGCGACGCTGTTAGCACGGGGTGTCCGGCCTCGTCTTAGCAGGCACTTACAGGGGTATTAGATCGGTAACCACGATAGTGGAGACTAGAAGGTAGGGAATGAATGATGTAAGGTTTTACCAGCGGCGTCGTTCGGTACCTGTCATTACCCTGCGAGAAGGTCAGACTGGAGCGAAGGGAAAGCCTTAACGGACGACTTGCCCCCCGCCGCCCATGCCGGCCAATGCCCGAGCGAGAATGAGGGTTTCCATAGAGGGAACCATCCCACACAGAATTGTGCCCGAGCCTGTTTGCCTAGATTTAGCTTATGAATAAGACTTGAAAACGCGGAATACCGAAAAGAAACAGCGCAATGAGCATCGCGCCTTTACGGCCCAGGATGTCGGAAAGACGACCTGTCAAATGTTGCATTCAGAAGCAGTCCAGTGTTGCTTCCAAGGGATAGTGACCATATAGCGGCGTAAAACAGCAGAGAGAGAGCAGATACGACGTCCCAATATATGAAGCTTGGTTGGATTTGTTAAAATCGCTCCCGATCGGTGTCAGCAACGTTGCGACAACAGTCCCTGATTTTTTCAACCCGCTGAGAAAACAAAATATGCACGGATAGGCCTGCTCACCGTCTAGAAGGTAATAATAGATAGGATCATTCAGTCACGATCCAAGGCAGAGAAGTATGTATCAACGAACCTAGAGCCCCGAGAAACACTGCCGACCATAACCCAGCCAATATCCATGCGACATCCGCGCTGCTGAAATTATTCAGCAGGGGCGGCGACGGCTCTGGATCGAGGGAGGGGTCCTCTGCAACGTCATCGACGCTATGATATGAGGGTGGAGTCTCTTTTAAGAGCGGCTGGGTTTCGACGGTGGAAGAGGAGGACCCTTGTTCGAAGGGCATCGCAAAAACAAGGGGGAATATGACGGGCCTCGCTATCAGCTTTATATTACGCGCGGTCTCGCTGGTAGAAATTCACGTCCGCGCGTGACAAAGCAATCAAACGTTTGGACGGCCGGATTTTTCTTCTTCGCGGGGAGAGGACGCAGGGAAAGGGACCATGAGATTCGCAATCTAATTCCACAGTGTAGGCACGCCCATGTTTAGCCCATTTTGCGCGAGTGCAAAGAGCGTAATTTCCGTCATCAGCGGTGCTGCGATGCCCGGGAAACGACCGGCCGGGGTTTCCGGGATATTCGGATAGGAATTTTCTGGGGGTACGTATGTTTTTTTCAAGGCTTGTCGAGCACATGCCGTGCGGCGGGTCTGCAAAGAGACGAGATTCTGATAGAACGCGACTGGAGGACCCACTGCGGGACACAGGCGCTGCCTCGAGCGATCACGACGCACCAAATGGGTTGCAACTTGGCGTCGCGGATCCGCAAACGCAACGGGCATGCCGCCCGATTCTTGACCGAATTTCATAACGCGCCCTGGCCGATGTTCACGCTCTTCCCCTGCGACTCCCGCTGTTGACCTCGTTAGCTGTAATTATGCCGGACTCACGGGGTGTTTTGCGGGCGACGCGTTCAGAATAGTGCATCCGCGCGAGGACGTCGTGACCGTGACCGGTGGCAAAGGTACCTGTGTGAACGGACGGGATGAATATATCTCCTCCGAGAGCCGACAGGGTGAGCGACTTTGGCAGCTTTGATGCTGAGAGAGACGGCGAATGCGCCCGTTGAAAAAGGACGGCGATGTTGAGAACTTGACCCAAGACTGCCGCCACTGGGACGACGTCAGTGCGGGGGACTGAGCGTGCCTGGATTTGCGGAGAAATGACCCTGTCTGTGGGGGACGGGGACGGCGGTTGGGGTCGAAAGAAGTGGAAGAGCACAACGTGTGATACATGGGCATTAAAATATTCTTGTAAAATGAGTTGGACATGGTGAATAATAAGGTTGGCTGCTAGAAGGGATCTGCGTGGATGGTTTGTGAGACAACACTCAGGGAAAGTCTTAGTGATCTGACCGCTGGGCTTCAAAGTGATCTGACCGCTGGGCTCTCCTCCCACCACCGCCATCTCCAACATGCCCTCCCACAGCCAGGTAGAGGTCTCCCCAGCCCTCTCTCCTCCACAGCCTGGCTCCCGCGTACACACACCCAACAGCTGGAAGACCGTCTTTAGATTCGCCAACTCCTCTTCAAGGTAGGCTCGATGCCTCTCTAGTATAATGATTTTCTGAAGATACGTCAAGGAAACTTTCAGCAAATAATGGTTTGTCCCTCGATACTCACTCCCTCGCCGTCTCCGCCAACGGCCGCGGCCGCACACCACTCACATCCACCCCGTCGCTCACACCCGCCTCCTTTTTGTCCGAGCACCGCTCGTCCTCCAACTCCTCAAACACCCAATCCAGTGATTCGAACCGCGCTCTAGAGCCCCCCCGCGGCCAGGGCCGCAGGCAGCCGCGGCACCAGCAGTCTGTAGACGCGCTCTCTGTTGCCGCCTCGTCCAAATCAAGGTCGCGTCCAAAGTCCGAGAAACAGCCTCTCTCTCGGAGCCCCAGTGCTAGTGTGCTCTCAAAACCCTCCACCGCCGGCCCATCACAGGCCTCCTTCGCCATGTCCCCCGCCCACTCATCTTCCCGTGCAGGCCCGCTGTCGCCCAAGGCCATGGGCGCATCAGCGTCCCGCTTCATTCGTCGTGTCGCCTCGGCTCCCAACGCCAAGGGGCTCTTTACCAGTTCACGGTTGTCTTCGACGACCAAGAACGGCCTCCTGGCCCCCTCCGAAACCGTACCCCCGCTGCCCAACGTCTCGCTGGAGCATGGCGACTCCCTCGAGACCATCTCATCCGGCTCCTCACGGGGCCGGCCCCACCAGAACCGGGGGAACGCCCCACCCACTACTGCCCGTGTGAGCAATGGGATGCTCGAGGGCCCCGGCAAGGTCGCGTTCCGGAGAACATATTCAAGCAACTCGATAAAAATTCGGGAGGTACGTGCTCGTGACGGCATTTACTGTTTCCGTATCTAAATGCTCTTGCAGGTCGAGGTTGGCCCGTCGAGCTTTGTCAAGGTTAAGATGCTTGGAAAGGGCGATGTCGGTAAAGTCTATCTCGTGCGAGAGAAGAAAACGGACAAGCTATTCGCAATGAAAGGTACGTTTCGCGCGTATCAGGGCGGGAGCTCATTCTCACTCACACCTTTCCGGCAGTGCTCTCGAAAAAGGAAATGATCGAACGCAAGAAGATCAAGCGCGCCTTGACCGAGCAGGAAATCCTTGCGACCGCAAATCATCCGTTTATCGTCACATTATACCACTCCTTCCAGTCGGACGGCTATCTATTTTTCTGCATGGAGTATTGCATGGGCGGGGAGTTTTTCCGCGCACTGCAAACACGGCCGAACAAATGCCTACCCGAAGACGGTGCCCGGTTTTATGCCGCCGAGGTGGTCGCTGCATTGGAGTATCTTCATCTCATGGGCTTTATTTACCGGGATCTCAAACCCGAGAGTGCGTCGTCTTTGCGTTTCTTTTCGCCTTGGACCTGAACGCGGATTTCCAGACATTCTCCTACATCAGTCAGGCCACATAATGTTGTCCGACTTTGATCTAGCGAAGCAATCGAGCGAACCCGGGGGCATGCCCAACATGATCACATCGGAAACAAATGGGGTGCGTCGTGGCCGTGGAGCTTGCTGGGGTATCGCTGACTAGGCTGCCTGCAGGTCCCACTCGTGGACACCATGTCATGTACAGCGAACTTTCGGACAAACTCGTTCGTTGGAACGGAAGGCAAGTGGCGGGACATGTCGCGGTGACGTGCGCGAGAAACTGACAGCCGCGCAGAATACATCGCGCCGGAAGTAATCGCAGCACAAGGCCACACTGCGGCGGTCGACTGGTGGACCCTCGGGATACTTATTTATGAGATGATTGTACGTGTCGCGCGCGTTCGTGGGAAGTGCGCTGCTCACGTATGGTGGATATAGTATGCGACGACGCCGTTCAAGGGCGCGGAGCGTAACGACACATTTGCTAATATCCGCGATAGCCCAGTGACTTTCCGGGACCACCCCAAGGTGACACAGTGAGTTGTGCATTTGGGTCTTGTGTGGCGTGGTTAATTAACGAGGGCGTTTTTTCGCAACAGAGCGGGCAAGGACTGCGTGACGCGACTACTGGACAAGCGGGAAAGAAGCCGATTAGGAAGCAAGAGCGGGGCTAGCGAGGTGAAGCAGCACAAGTGGTTTTCGAAGATCAACTGGGGCCTGCTACGAAATACCCAACCACCAGTGAGTAGTGCAGCGCGCGGCTTGTCTGCGGTGCGGCGATGCTGATTTGTGGGCAGATTATTCCGTCGTCGTCGAATGGGCAGGATGCGGTGAATTTCCGGCGGATGAAGGAGTCGCATTCGCTGCAGCTGGAGACGGATGAGCCGGGAATGGCGAGCAGTGGGAGTGAGCGGGATCTGTTTGGTGGATTTTCTAGCGTAACATTGCAACATGATGGAGATTAGAGTTGAATGCAATGGAATGTTTTTAGAGGGATGTTGAACGTGGACGTTGAATATTTTGTGTCCCAGTTAAAAGCGTGACGATGACCAAGGATTGACACGGCGAACCAGTTCACCTCGTATTGAACCATGACCCAAGACCATGGCGCCTCGGGTGGAATGGTTAAGGCCATTTGGACTATACGTAAAGAGATTGGATCTCGCGTGGGGTCCCTCTCCGATCGCCGGTGTGTCGCTCAAAACAGGCTGAGGGAGTTCATAAGGCGTCTCTGCTCTCCAGACCGCCAGCCATGGCTGATTTGTATCCCCCCTCCTACCCGCCCCGCTCCTACCACCGCATACCCGACCAGTACCCTCACCAGCCCTACCCCATGCCCCACCACCACTCTGGTTCTTCAAATGGCTCAAACGACGATCCCCACGACCAGCCACCCAGTCCAAGCAAGTCCCCCGACCAGCAGCCGCAAAAACCAGAGACAAAACCCCAGGCGACCTTTCTCACAAAACTCTACGCGTCAGTACACCTCTCTGCTTCCCCCCCGCCAATTTTCGAACGCGTTCTAGTCTTCTCGAGCGGTCAGAGAACCACCACATGATTCGTTGGGATCCCCAGGGAGAGCACATCGTCGTCGAGCGTCCAGAACAACTCGCACTTCACGTCCTCCCCAGTATTTATCGCCAGTCCCGCTTCGCGAGCTTCTCCCGGCAACTAAATGTACGTTCACCCTTCTTTGACATTCGTTCTCCGTTAAAAAGTATATCCAGATCTATGGTTTTATGCGAAAAGTGAACCTCCGCAACGTCGATCCCGCAATAGATGATCCCGACGCGAGCACTTGGTGTAAGTCTTTTCGCCCTGTTCTTGCCCAGATTCCTGACTTGGGAAAAATATCGATTAGCACACCCCACTCTCAACCGCCATTCGCCTCCTGAAGTCGTCGCCAACTTTAAGCGCCGCGTTCCTCCCCGTCTGCCCAAACCAAGAAAACGCGATGTCCAGGACTCGCCATCCATCCCCCCACCCCGCTCTGCCATCGGTATGGGCCCCGTGCCACTCACCGTGCCCTCGTCCGTCGGGCCCTCCTCCCACAAGTCTGGGCACGTTGGCCGTGCCCGCGGATTCTCTGCCCCGGGCTCCTTCCCTCCAATTATGCAGGGTTCCGGCGGCGGCTGGAGCAGTGCTTACGGGCGCCAGGCCCTCCCTCCGCTCACCGTCCCTTCTGACCCACCACACCTCTCCCATGGTGGCGGCATGGGCTACCACCACTCCCCGCATCCTTTGCACCCCCTTACGCCCAGCGACGACTCGCCGACCTCGCCTGCTTTCAACTCGATGCCTTCATACTCGAACTCGTCCCAATATCCTTATTCTGCAGAACAGAACCACTGGTCGTCGCAGCAGCAGCAGAACGCGGCGAGCTTCTCTAGCCATAACGGCAGCCTTTCCTCCCTCTTGAACCCCAGCAACGGTTACTCCCGACCGACCCCGACGATAAACACGTCGTACGGCTCCCCCTTCTCTTCGATGCCCATGGAACACAGCGCGTCGTCCATGTCGCCCGACAGCCGGCCAACCACCGGCTACTCCATGTCCTCCGTCTCGTCGCTCCCTTACCAAGAGGATTACTCTCGTCCCAACTCCAGCCACCACCGGCCCATCTCTCCTTCACGACCGACCTCTTCCAAGTCCTACTCTTCCAACAACAATAGCAACAGTTCCCTCGGTATCGTCCGCCGGCCACGCCGTCACAGCCAGGCGATGAGCCCGTACCCGAGCCCCTACGAGCAGTCGGAGCAGCAGCGACCGTCGACGTCCCCGCAGCCCATAGACGAGCACCACTCGACCGGCCTGCCCCGTGTACGAAGCATGATCCAGCTTCCGTCGGTTGACCCCTATAGTTTCAACGCGGGCCAGGCGGAGTTCGCCTACTCAGCGGTGCCCGGCGGGGGCAGCACGACCTCGATCGACTCGATAAACGACGGGTGGAATTCCACGCGGTCGGGGCGCCCGTCGACAGCAGCGTCGTCCATCTCGGCGGCTTCGCACACTTCGTCGTCGCAGGCCAACACACCGCCAGTTCAGGACAACTTTCACGGGGAGACGGATATCAACCGATGTGAGTCGCGTCTCCGTTAGTTTTCGGTTGAGCTCTCCCATTCATGGTGCACCTCGCGCACTACAGTAGCGCTGGATCACCGCAATTCCAACCCGGTTTACTGACGCACTTGAACACTCTTCAGTCTCGCCTGACTTTGGATACGTCGCGATGAACGAGCACCTGCCGCCACCACACCACTACAGCAAAACGCAGGCGAAATGTAACTTGGCTTCGCTGGGCTGCCCCATTTTTTTTGATCGTCTGTTGGACTCTCGTTTCTTTTCTTTTTGCTTGCTCGGGGGGATTATACGACCACTCTCATTTTTCCTGATCTGACGAAGGATTGCCACCACCCACGCCCAATCTTGGAATTGTTTTTTTTGTCGCTGCTCTGTGGACACTCAACTCGCTCATTCACACTCAATCAATCAACTTGCTCTCTGTATACTTACGGATATACCATTCGTTGTGCTACCTACCTTGTTACCAGTCATCCACCTGTATCCTTGCAATCTACACAGCCTCCCGCACCTGCGCGTTGTAGCACCAATATCGGGAGATCGGGAGATTTTCTGATTCGAGAGTGATACACGATCGAGCGACGTGCGGTCGGTGCGTCGGCCTCGGGCACGGGACCAATTGTTCAGTGTGGCTTTCCAGCTGCCGAGCGCGTAGGTCCGCAGGGGTCCCGGAGACCTTGCGGTACCGTCGACCTTGAACTGTTCATCCAAGCGGTGAGGTAATGTTTTCTTAAACGATTGCGATTCGATTTGATTCCTCAATACATAGTTGACTATAGATTAGCTAGCAGAAAGTGCTGTAGGATGATGAATGGTTGGTTGTACACCGATATAAGTAAAAAAGGTGAGAAAAAAGTAGTCCGTTCCGCGATGGGAGTCGTCGTGAGAGAAGGAGATAAGAGACACAGAAACGAAGAGGTAGCAAACGTGAACAGAACGAGAGAAAAGCAAGACGGTCGTGAAGAGGCATTTCGGCAGGTTACAACCTTAGTTGAACCATCGGTCGAGAGCCGGATTCGGGATCAGCGTTTGCGAGGAAACCGGCTCGCTCCTCCGACTCCGATTCGTCGCCAAGTTCTTCGTCGACTGCGCGACGCGCAACGACGGATAAGTAGACGAAGATCGCGATGCACAGTGCGACGCCGCCGATCGTCCACATGCGCGCGACCGTGTCAGCGCCGGCCTCGTCCTCATCTGGCGTGTCAGGACTCGCAGAATTGTAGTCCTTGAACGAGTGGAATGGACGCGCCGAGGCTGGTGTGGATGATGACCTTGAAGAGTGATGCTGCAGTGCAGATGGTGTACGTCTTGAGCGTGAGCGTCGGGGAGGCGGCAAGGAGGCAATTCATGACGTTGTAGGGGTATGGCGCGAGGCGCACGAGGAAGAGGAGCTTGGGGCGTTTCTCCACGGCGCGTACGACGCGCCTGATGGTGCAGGCGGACTCGAGCCATCGCGAGATGCAGTCGCGGAGGAGGGTGCGGGAAATGATGAAGACTGTGAGTGCGCCAGTGAGGGCAGCGAAATAAGAGAGCGTTGCGCCGGCCCAGGGGCCGAATGTATATCCAGAGAGAATGATTAGTGTTGAATACATTGGGATGGGCGCTGGTGATTGTATGTCAGTCGCGCGCCGATTGTTATGAAAGCGACGGATGCTTACGAAAAGTGGTGAGGAAGATGAGCACAAAGAGGACGGCATATCCAAACTGCTCGTCCGTCCGCAGCCAAACGGAGAGATCGTCAAGGACTGTAGAAGTGTGAATGAGAGAGAATACACTATTTTTATGACGTCGCACGCACAAGAAAAGACCTGGTTCTTGAAGAAGGCGATTGCGACCACAAAGATGAGGCTGCTGAGCGCATACATGATCAAGGGGAGCCATGGTCGGAGGAGATTGGCTATCCGCAGGCCGCGGGGGCGCGAGTAGGGGGCGGCTGGGCGGGTATGGTGATGGGGTGCCGGTGACGACGGTGCGATGGGGTGCGCTGAGCGCAAGGGAGATGCGGGATAACGCGCAGAGGAGGATGATGGGAATGTTTGCGAGCGGCGTAGCTGCCTTTTCGTTCAGATCCGGGAAGTGAACATAGCGAAAGGGCGAGCGGGATGGGGAGGAAATGGGAGAGTCCGTTGAAACTGGACGGGCTGGCGCGGACAGCGAAAGCAAGTGGGGGCGTCTGTGGTGATCCATATGCACTACGAGAGCGCGAGCGACGCGAGGAGGGACGGGAGAAAAAAGGGAAGGAGGGAGAACGAAGAGAGGAATACTGTAGCCTAATGCAGTCAAGGCTGATCCCGGCCACTGGTGACTTCCGCCACGCTGTGCTCTGCAACCAACACGATGCTCGCCGCGGTACGGTCAAGACTCAGGCCAGCAGTGTCCGTCTATATCCCGAATACTGGCTTGTCCTGCTGACTCGACCATCCGCAGTCCGTCAATTCACTGTTCGGTCCGCCGCTCTTATGCCACAAAACCAAAGAACGCTATTGGGGAATGGTACACAAGCATTCTCCCCGCCATGTTCCCAATAGCTCTCCTTGCCTCTGCTGTCTACACTGTGCGCAATTAATTACTGTGTCCTGGAAAACCCCGGCGTCTCAATCGCAAGTCAGAGTCTCCTGCTCGCGCAACTCACGCTCTCGCACGAAAAGACAATGGACGAGCAGGCAGCACGTCTCGTCCAGCTTGAGGCACAGGTTGACGCGCTCCACCGCGCCCGTAACTCACCCCCGTGAATCCAATTAGAAAAAGCATGTTCAGGGCCTGGCCCACCACAAAAACTAGTGTGTAGATATTAGAAAAATCTATCCAAAAAAGAGTACCCCGATCCCATATCCGCGGCGCATTTGCCCCTCCCCCGGCCGTCAGAAAAGACACCTAAATTGACAGGCTGACTGCCTTTAGAAGAGTTGTCCTGTGGCGATCATAAAGTTTGGCGGCGCTATCGCACAGATTATCGGTCCGCCTTCAAAAATCCTGGCCAGACGTACCTCAGCACTCCCGACGCTAGCCCCGTGAACGCCTTGACCGACTCGCTCGCCCGCTTGATTCTGAACACATCATACGCTGTAGGCGCAAGAAACAAAAAGCAAGTCAGCAAGCGCCCCGAACGTAAGACAGCGCACCAATCGTCGGGACACGTACAGACGAAAATAAGGTCCATCGTGAGCTTCGCTTTCGTCACCTGTAGCCAGTAATCCTGCTTCTGGAGTCGCGAAAGTTCCTTCTCGTCCTGCTTCGAAGACGCTGGTTTAGACTTTGCAGTCGCGCCAGTCATCGACTCGGCGTATAGGCGCGACTCGACTTGAAACAGGGCAATAGGTGAGCAAAATGCAACCTAGACCGACATGACCAACTAAAACTAACCTTCATGCTGCAGGTTGCCAATCATTTGCCTTTCTACCCCGTTTTCGACCAGCCCCACTAGCGTGGCAAGCAGCCAGCACCAGTCGGAAAACCGCCCGGCTCGCTCACCCGTCCGCTTGCCGAGAAGACCTAATTTTGAAAAGGTAAATACATCATCAGCCGCGGCTTGCACCAGCTCGAGTAGTACTGGAGGTGGCGCATATAGAACCGTGTGCAGAAAAGGCTTCATCGTCTGTTTGGACGTCGCGGCAGTCTGTTCAGAAGAAAATGGTACAGATTGCTGGGCCCTTATGGCCGTCAGGGGAGACAGCCAGTTGAAAAGCAGCAGGCATTTTCTGGAAGGGTTTCGTTTCAATACACGTGCAACATGCATGTCGGCGGGATAACCGACCTGGTGAACGAGAACCCGTCGACCGTGGAGCGAAGTCGGCGCACGAGCTCTTTTTCCCATGGAGGACGCGTCGGTCGCCGCAAAAGACGGCTTGTCGCCAGCGAAGTGTGGAAGAGTAGATACACACGAAGCGAATATTGTATCAGTTTCTGTGGAACAAAAATGCGTTTTTTGAGGGGCAGCGACAAGGGGGGGACGGGTGCCAGCGTACAAACGCCTTGTCTCTTCCATTACTGGTCAAGAACATTTCTCGCCAGACCTCTTCTTTGCGGACCCGCAGTTCCGCCCGCTTCAGTTGCTCAGTGCCTTCCTCTAACTCTTCTTCCTCGTCGATGGGGGGCTCCTGGGGCTCCTCTTTTGTATCGTATATACTGGCGCCGTACACATGGGACGAGGACGAGACCGACGTCCGCGGTGTTCGCGGCGGGTGGGACGAGAGCGGGTTCATCTGGAACGACGAGTTCGCGTCAAAGGACGAGTAGTACTGGTTTGAGTGCGACGAAGGACGAGTCGCCCACACCGTGCTCGGAGGGGAAGGTCAAGTGCGACATGGCTGTTGAGCGGACTCCGGTGTTTGCATTTTACGGTGCCGCCAAACACGGCGCGTCCCACACCGTGACACGCGCCATGTCTTCCCTCTCGTCCTCCGCCGGCTTCCGCTCGCCACCACGCTCCGACGCCGCCTCACCCGCGCCCCGTCAAACATTCGATTCGGATCCTCCTCAAAGTGTACACTAAAACGCTCCTCTCCACGACCCTCCATTCCGCCATTTGGCCAGACCTCAAGGAGCGCGACAAGGTCAAGGCGTGGATCAAAGAAATCGGCGACCGGGTCAAGACCCGCATGGTCGAGATCCAGCCGACGGGGTTGTGAGTCTGTGGTCCCTCCCGTGCGTCCGGCATTTCCGAGCGTTGTGCATCCGCAGTAAATACATTGTCTTGACGCAAATCAACGAGAACCTGGGGCAGGGTGGTCGGTCAGTATTGCAATCTCCTCGGTGAACCCAACAGCAGAATATTGAATGCCACGCGCTGCTGCAGGGCGGATATGGCATGCCACTGGGAAGATTCAGATACGGTCGTACAGGAAATGTTCTCGAATGTGTGTTATTTATCCATCCATTCATTTTGTTGACTCGACTGCGAGCCACTGACGGACGACGCGTTTGTTCTTCTATTAGGACTCTCTGATATGTATATGCATCGCGTTTGCGATACGGAGCATCTAACATCATTTACCGCGCGACGCCACACATACCCATGAACGAATAACATTCACCGCGAGATACCCTTGCTCAAATGTGATGCACTTTTTTCCGACTTGCAAAATCAGAGCTGGACGTGATGTTTCCGATGAAATGCTTACTCGGGCCATCTCCTCTCACCGCGATCTTATCGTCGCAAACTTTGATTAGCAAGGTCAACAGGAAATGAAAAACATCAAGGTATGTGTGCACTTTCTTTCGAGAAACGCTCAAAGTCCGTGATCTGACTAGGGTGCACAGGACGATATAACGCCGCCGTGAGTCGCTGCCGAACGACCCTTCGAGGGTGGTTGATTGGCGTTGATTCCGCCTGCCAATCTCTCCGAGGTTCGCCGACATATGATACAGAAGTCCCCGCGGTGTACAGCCACCTATGAATGCTTCCTTTCTTCCTTCTTCCGGCGTTCAACATTGGTAACCTTCAAACCGTCTTCGACTTCCTGAGCGTTAATTTCATTTTCCTCGGTCACAATGTTTTTGCAGCCTTGGTCGGAGAGTTTGGCTAAAGCCGTGTGTCCCTTGTGCTACGCAGGCATTGAGTATCACTGTTTCGTCCGCGCCGTGTGGATTGCATCACTTTGGCTTGCATCAGCTTGCAGAATATGGCAGGTTCAACCCACATTCAGGCTCGATTTTATCTCCGAGATTGGCACCTTGCCCAAGTACCAACGGATCGCAGCTGTGTACGGCAACCCGCCGATTCACATCATACAGGCGACTCATTCCGAGGACAGAACGGACGAGCCTGTGTAACGAGGGAGAACGAGCGAGCACGCGTTGCTGGCCTTTCCATGTTGCGCGTTCTCTCACGGACTCACGGGCGGCAACGACGCTTGGGCCAGTATTTGGCTGTGCGGTAGGATCCAAACAACCGCCCGACTTTCGTCCACTTTCGGTTGCGAGACTTGGTTTTCAAATTCGGAACTTCCTTCGCGCTAAAAGGATTATCGAGGAATTTCCAACCGGCCTTTTGTCGTTGTCGAGATCTCCAGAAATTTGATCTTCTCCAAGCTGATCTTCGTTGTCATTGGGGTCGTGATTGGGACGATCTCTTGGTCCGGTGAACCAACGGCCGAATGGCCTTCGGGTCGCAGCTGGTTGCAGCGCAATTATTATTGAGCTGGAGATTATCTCGTCTCGTGAGTCTTTACCAATATTTTCGCCAAGCGAGTTTGTTCTTTGAAATTTTCAACGGCTTACTGAAAAAGCTTCCGTGGCTTCACGTGCGGCATCTTGTTTATGACGAATCCGTTCGGTTCACAAGACATATGATACCGTATACGCCCGCCGTCGCACACATGATGAGCTGGACCGCGTCTGTATTCAGCCTTGTGCTCACAATCAGACAGAGTCGTCTGATGGAAATCCGTACGGGCAATGACTAAAGGGGGTTTGCGTGGCAGGCTCGAGCTTTTCTAATATATTTGGAACCGAACCAGTTCACCTCGTTATCGGCAAGCTCAATTCCCCAACTCGGCCTCGCACAGCCACCGAATTCTCTACTTCCGCCTCCCCTTCTATAACAGGACACCGCGGTTACTTCCATCCTCAGAACTTCCTCCCCGAAATCATCGTTTGCGCGTCGCGGTACGACTCCGGAGCAACCCTGGGGCTCATTCCGCATTCCTGGTGCCACCTCACCCTCCCCAGATCTCCGAGTGCCGTACACCTACATAAAAAAAACAGGCGCCCTACTCGTCGGTCAAAAAAAGACGAAAATCATCAACCGGAAGCGTTCACCATTTTGATAACATTCTGATCCACCTGAATATAACGAGATCCAACAGGCTCGAAGAGGGCCCTTCGTTCTCACCTCTACTCTGTCCGAGAAATTACACGGTTGTCTGTTCTGTATTGCGTATGCCGAATTGCCCTGCCGGCGGAGATCGACGCTGCTATATTCCGTGTCGTCTTCCTTTCCAGCCAGCTTGCAATGCAATCTCAGGTCATTAGAATAGCGTGTATTTTTCGTATTGATATAAACTAATAAGTATGGCGTCTGTACACATCTTGAGTGAGGCAAAAGGAGACGGGAGAACGATGATGGTCTGTACATGGAAAGTGAATAACGTCTTGGACGGCTAAAGTAATCGGGGAGAGCCAAAATCGCGGTCCGTTGCAGCCGATGCGGCTTCATACAACCTGCATCGGGCTCCCGGGTGGCAGGTCGTCGTCAGCGATGTGAAGGCCCTCCATGCCCATGACGTTCCCAGCCAGTGGGCTCCGCAATCCCACACCCGCGCCACCCGCCTTTGGGTTTCGGTGTCTCCGACCCAACAGTGTCGCGCCGTCAATGTCGAGCTCAAAGCCTTTCGGCCCTGCGCTTCGAGGTGCTGCGGGATTCCGCCCCCTATCCCGCGGGCCTGCGCGCCCGCCGGCGTAGCCCGCTGCACCGGCGCTCTTGGTCTTCTCTCGTTCGTCCTCCTCCATCTCGTCATCGTCCTCGTCATCCTCGTTGAGACCGGAGAGGAATCCGCGCGCGCCAGCGCCGCCCCGACCTTTGTACTTGCGCCGCCGGGCGCCCTCCTCCTCCATACGGTGCACAGCGTAGGTGATGTCGAACGCCTCCTTGAGTGTTGCAATTCCAGGGCTCCGGCCCTCGACGCGACCCCGAGCAGCAGACAGCAGAGGGGAGTCGAGAGGACGCGACTGGCCGTAGATGTATGGGGTAGGTGGGGGCGGCGGTGCAGGGGCGGCGGTGCACCATGGGTGCGCAAGGAACTCGTCGATGGTGTACCGTTGTGCCGGATCAACGCAGAGCAAGTGTTGAATCAGATCTTTGGCTGAAAGGGACGGGTAAGGAGGGAAAATTTCGGAGAGAAACAGAGAACACACCGGAGCCACTGATATCGTCCCACCAAGGACTCAGGAAAGTGTAGTAACCCCTCGCGACCTTCTCGGTAAGCACATTGATGCTTTCGTCATAAAATGGCGGGAATCCGCAGAGTAGTGTGTACAGCACGCATCCAAGCGCCCACATGTCAACGCTCTTGCTGTACCGTTCATCCTTGACGATTTCTGGCGCGGTGTAGCCCACTGTTCCACAAGGCGTCATGGTTTCCTCGTTCCACACCACCTTACTCAGACCGAAATCGGCGATCTTGACGCGTCCGATCCCGCCACCACCGACGCCAGGGATGAATTCGCCCTCGTCTTCCTTCTCCTCATCGTACGGCCTGTGCATGGGGACCTTGGATGGAGTAATCGGTATCCGCTCGAAGAGCAAGTTCTCGGGTTTGATATCGCGGTGGACCACTCCGCGCTCCTCATGGAGGTATCGGATACCGTTGGCGACCTGCAGAATGACGTGCCGGGAGAGGTTCTCGCTAAAGTAGGTGAGTTTGACGATTTGGTGGAAGAGCTCTCCGCCCGCCATCACTGCGAACGGCGTCAGTTGAGGCACGATGTCCGAATGTGCAAGATCATACGCTCTAGGACGAGAAAATAGTGCTCGTCGGACTCGGAGAAGGAGATGAGTCGGACGATGGACGGATGGTTCGTGCCGCGCATTATTTGGACCTCTGCCAGCGAGTCAGGGGACGGCGGGCGAAAGGTGGAAACAGGAGACTCACCCTTGAGGATATTTGCACGCTGGTGAGGGCCATATTAGATGCTTGAAAGAACCAGGGCAGGGCTCAGAATAAAAAGGCACCTCTGTTACGCGCGGCTTCTTTTTAAACTTTGGATTGAGATGCTTGTCTCCATCCTGCCGCGCGCCAGTTAGATGGCAGGTGGGCAATGTGGAACCCAGGAAGAAAAGACACTAACCTGGGACGCATTGAGTTCGAACTTGCGAACTACCTTGACTGAACGGGCAGTGAGATGGAGTTGATGTGCAGGATGAAGCTGGGCTCACCTGCGACCTTCTTGTTCGTGGTGAGATCTAGAGCGTGGTAGACGTTTGAAAAGGCGCCACTGGATGTCGTGAGATGAATAGAGCAGCAAGGACATGGAGAGCAAGACGCACTCTCCCATCTTCTCGACGATCTTGAAGTTCTCGAGACCCTTGTAGGTGGGCATCTGCTCCTTCTGTTCGCGCTCCTGCTGGACGATCTGCTCAGCTGCTTCGCGAGACATCTTCTCGTCTCTTGTTGATGTTGCGGATGAAGGAGGAGTCTGCTCGTCGTCTTCTTGACGAGCGTGATTGTGGTGTTTGCCGTGTCTGAGGAGGTCTGTGTGGGATTAGAATGGGGTAGAACGGACTGCCAGCGAGCGCACTCTTGAATGTTTCTACCACGCCGCCAGTTGAGGGCATAATTTTTAAGCAGAATGTGGTGATGAGCAACGAGTGGAGAGCTTTAGCCGGAATCCTAGCCAGACGTCATAAGGACCAATCAATTCCCCTTAAGGCCGGTTTTTCTTTCGGCCTACTTTCTCAGAAAAATGTCAGCATTGGTACAGGCTTTGGGGCCCAGGTATTTTAACAGGCCGCTTTTTCTCGCTCAAATGGCCCTGCGGCGCGTGCTGCGGGATTGTGCTAACAACGCGATTTCGAGACAAAATCGACGCGACAAACCATCGGTTTGGCGCAAAAAATCTCCGGCGACGCGCTCATGTCAGGATTTTGGTCAACGTTGGCGTGGCGTCTCGCGCTAGGCCTGGAGAGCAACAAAACCGATGGAATACGCATTGGTCCGACGTCATCGTGACGTTGCAGTGATCCGTGTTCTATAACACACATAAACACCGCACAGAATATTCATTTATTATATACTTCCAGAAGTCGAAGTGGCGATAGACGACAGAAGGGAACCATACAAAGACTTCGTGAGAGAAGTAACCCAGCCGTGTACCCGACTCCGTCCAAACCCAGACATGCTTGTACGTGGAATCAGGTCATCTCTATAGAACCGGGGGGCATCGGACATCCGCAAGATAGACGCGTTGATCCTTGCAAGGGCCGCTCGCCATCGGAACCCACATTCTGGAATATCATCGTCTGTCGATGAGTCCCCGCGGGAACTGTGCTTCAAAGATAATATCGGCAATCTCCCCATTGCGTGGAGTGCCCATTGCTGAGGCCCGCCAGATTGGATCCGTCAGATATGCATTACTTGCCCGCGGCCAACGTAAAATTAGGTGGTGCCAGAAACGGGGTGAACGAATAGGAGTCAAGCTAAGAAGATAAACATGGGTCAATAGAATCACCTCCTCCAATCAAACGCGCTCAAATGAGTGGGCTCGCAGACGAACTTCTCGCTGACCTCGACGGCCTCTCCGACGACGGCGACGAGTATAATGAGAACGAACAACCGGAGAGCAGTGCCGCCCCCGCGCCTGCCATCGAACGGTCTGAAGCGCAAAGCTGAGAATACAGGGTCTGACGAGGAGATGACCGACGACGAGGGTGGCGAGGGCCGAGAGGGTCAGCAGGAGATCGGCGGTCTTGTCCTCCCAGGCGGCATGAAACCTGCAGGACGAACTAGACGCGGAGGACGTCCAGCAGATGGAACTATCCGGAATCGAGGACGTCAGCAAGGTCGCAAAGCTCGACGGAAGTAAGCGCATGGGAGACATATTGCAGGTCGGTCCCGCTTTAATTCTAAGCAGGTGGTACGCTCTTACTGAAGAAAGTCTGGTGCCAGGAAATCGAGAAAGTACCAAGCAAATCCGACGACAGCAGCTACCTATGTCCCTCCCGGCGCACCTGAATCCCGAGTACACCCTCATCGTACAAGCGAACAACCTCGCAGTTGACGTGGACAACTGAAATTCCTAGTCGTGCACAAGGTAAACACTTCCTTCCGCTCAACTTGGACTCGAGTTGACTCTTTTCCAGTTTATTCGGGATCACTATGCCCCAAAGTTCCCTGAACTGGAGCAACTTGTTGTAGACCCTGCGATGTACATCCGCTCTGTCCGAGTGTTGGCCAACGAAGAGGTAGACCGTCTCAACTCGTTGATACTCAAGTTCTGACTCTTCTTTGAAGGATCCAACAAAAGTCGACTTGTCCGGTATCCTCCCCTGCCGCAATCATCATGAGTGTCGTGGTCACGGCCACAACGACCTCTGGCAAGCAACTCACGGAATGCAGAATGGCTTTCTGTTCAGCGTGCTTGTGATCTCGCTGACCGCCTCGAGGAAGCACGGAAGAAGGTTCCTTCCGCCTCGTTAGCTCTCTATCCTCAGCTGACATGCTGTTCCAGATATTCATGTACGTGAGCTCGAGAATGAATGTGCTTGCTCCCAACCTATCAGCCATTGTTGGTACCACCACAGCCGCCAAACTCCTCGGTGTCGCAGGCGGTCTCGGCGCGCTGGCCAAAATGCCCTCGTGCAATGTGCATGTCCGTATAATTCATCTCTCAACCTGGAATCTGTCGACTGACGTATCAACAGCTCCTTGGTGCACAACGCAAGATCACCGCAGGGTTTTCCACTGCGACGCAACGGCGGCACACTGGGTTCATATTCCAGTCCTGAGCTGGTGAGCCAAACCCCGCCAGAATATCAGCTCAAGGTGCAGCGCACGGTCGGCGCCAAAGCTGTCCTGGCCGCTCGCATGGACTTGGAGCGACAGCGTCGAGACGGTCAGTCTGTATTCACAACATAACAATCTCTCTTACTAACTTTTAAAACAGGCTCGTACGGCGAAACTCTGCGGGATAAAATAGACAAGCACATCGACAGACTCGCTGCTCCCCCGCCCTCCAAGGTGACGAAAGCATTGCCTATTCCCGGAGACGGCCCAAGAAGCGACGGGGCGGTAAACGGTGAATACCCTTGGCAATTCTCATTTCTCGCAGGCCACTAATTGACTTCCCTTCAGTGCCCGTAAGGCTAAAGAAGCCTATGCACAAACGGAGCTGCGGAAACTGCAGAACCGGATGGTGTTCGGCGAGGCCGAGCAAGAGGTTGGTTCCTTTGATCAGACCAAGGGGATGGGCATGATTGGTGCGACGTCCGGAAGTGTCCGTGCTGGGCTCGGGGAATCGAAGAGTCGAGGTAAGCGATCCATTTCTGCGACGCTTGTCCGTCTGTAACTGACGGTGATGTCAGCGAAAATGTCCAAGGCGAACAAACTCCGGACAGCGGCTTTGAACCGTTCGGCGTTACTCGGAGGCACACAACCGTCCTCGTCGTCATCCGGCATGGCGACCTCACTCAGCGTAACACCTGCACAAGGTATGCTCGACTGGGTGGCTGGCTATGAACCAAAGCTCACAGTCTTTTCCACAGGATTCGAGTTGACGAATCGGGCAGCCGCTGCACAACGTGTGAAGGAGGCAAACGAGCGGTGGTTTGCAGCTGGGACGTTTTCGTTCATTCCTCAGAAAGGAGCGTGATAGACGGATTATGGTGGCCTAATTTGCTGGAGTCCAGCGGGACATACAGTCTAATAATACAAAAATGTACAACACTACTACGCCTCCTCCGTGCGTTTTTCGGTAAAGTAAGAGGTGTAAGCAGGTGAGCAAACGAATGATCATTTATGCTGCCTGTGCGGGGTGCGCAGTGGCTACTGTCTCACCCGTTGCGACCTGGCTAACATCGATAAAACCGGCCTGCTTCGGGTTGGACATGGCGCTACGCTTGGAGCGGTAGTCGCGGATGGCGGAGCGGATGGCGTCTTCGGCGAGCACTGCAGATGGTCAGCGTGGTGCGCTCCAAGGCAAAGGAGGAACTTACTCGAGCAGTGGAGTTTGACCGGGGGGAGACAAAGCTCCTTTGCAATTTCCGTGTTTTTGATTTTGCCGGCCTCGTCGAGGGAGAGACCCTTGACGCGCTCGGTCATGTACGAGCTGGACGCGATGGCGCTGCCGCAGCCAAAAGTTTTGAACTTTACGTCCGAGATGATACCGTTCTCGTCGACGCGGATTTGGAGCTTCATGACATCGCCGCACGCGGGGGCGCCGACGAGGCCTGTGCCGACGTCGATGTCGCCCTTGGGTAGGGAACCAACCTGAAGAAGAGGTATCTGATAAGTCAAAGTCTAGACCGCGAAAAACGGGCTGTTACATTTCTAGGCTGTTCGTAATGTGATATAACCTTCTCGTGATACGCGCGAGCGAGGACGGGGCGCTGGAGAGCCCTGGACGCGGCTGGGCGGGCAGCAGAGAGGGCAGTCTTTGTTATAGCTGAGCGGAACATGAGTGGGAGGAAGATGGAGGGAATGCCGGCTTGCCGGCCAAACCTTTCGTCATCACCGGCAAGCCTTAGCCAAACAAACACCGATAACACGCTCCCATGTCTCGGCCGGACAACACTAATCACTTGCCCCCCACCGCGCGCGCCATCGCCCTCCTTCTTTCCTCCACTCCCTCTGTCCAGGACGTCCACCCCGCCGTGCTCCACCAGCTCCTCGACTTTTCCCATAGATACACCGCTCAGGTCCTCACCGACGCGAATGTCTATGCAGAATATGCCGGCCGCGGCGGAAAGATAGAAATGGACGACGTCGTCCTCGCAGTCCAGGCCCGTGTTGGCTGGGAGTTTGGCGGCAGGGTCCCTAAAGAGGTTCTAGCTGGCCTATCCTACCGAATGCCGCACTAAGCCTCTGTGGAACAGTACATCCTCTCCCTGGCATCGGACGTCAACGCCGTCGCTCTACCCGCCGTCCCAGAAGTGTTCGGTGTGCGCATGCCCCAGGCCGCAGACTGTCTCACGTCTATCGACTTTGACCTCATTCCAAACAAACCCCCGCCAGGCGTGAAGCTGTATGATGAGGAGATTGAGGAGGTCGAAGAGTCCGAGTCCGAGGAGGACGACGACGATATGGAACCCGCGCCAATACCACAGTCGTTCACGTCTATGCCTACACGCGCAGCCCCGAATCCCCCACCACAAGACCCTCCGCGCGAATATGAAGAGGCGCCCTTCCCTATAAGCGCCATCGACACCTCTGCTGACCGTATCGGCTCCCAAATGGCGGTTGACGAGGGCAGCAATGCAGATGAGGAGGAGGACGGCTTGTTTGCGGGCGGAGACGAGGAGGAGGAGGACAGCGATGCTATGGAAGAGGTCCAGACGTCGCTCGAGCACACGAACGGTAAACGGAAGCTCGAGGAGGTGGACGATTACGATTAGGACACAGGTCCATTCAAGGTCCACTAGTATCTTGTGTCTATTTCAGTAATTGAAATGGGAGTTTGGGCAAGGTCGAAGTGTGTCCTATTCAGTTTTCTTTTGAGCTCACGTTGCTTGTGAGCTTCGGTCGTTGCGTCGCGGGCAGGCCTTCTGCGCGTTCCATTCCCGACTGGTGTTTGACTGTACTGTCGAGAAGGAAGAGGCATGCGCAACACGACTTCACAATCTAGAATTATTCGTGGTATATATATCCGATACATATAAGGAAGAAGTTACAGGTTCCCAGCATATTGCTGGGCTGCAAACGCGAGCAACGCAATGAGGAAGGTTATAAAGATGAGGATGACCATGACCCAGGCTGTTCGTACTGTCAGTGGGCTATTTGAAGGCTTGGAAAACAACACACATGATTTTTCCGCAGAATCAGGGACGCTAATAATTCTGATAGTATTGTCTGCGCTGCCGGAGACCAACAGACGGGACGTCGGATTGAATTTGAGGGTCGTTGACGGAAATTCGTGCGATTTCAGGATTGTAACGAGGGGCTGAAGGAATCCATCAGCCTTTTATTCAAGTATGCTGTGAATATTGACTGACAGCGAGGGTGGTGGAATCGAGCAGGCCGACACTACAATCCGAGGACCCAAATGCGAGGAAGTTTCCGTTCGGACTACGCTTGGGGTGAGCACAGGCTGGAAAAAAATAAGCGGTAAGACTGACCTAACATCGAAGGTGGTCAGTCCCTTGTCCGCGACTTTCCTAACCTTCTCCGCCTCCCACGTCTTCGTGTTCCACTTGCACACATATGCCTGCGGGGGCGTAGCTTTCCTGGTGCGCGAGCGGGCGGGGATGGTGTTGCTGATTGTGTACAGAACATCAGAGTTCTCTGGGTGAAATCTGCGCCTTTGTGAACATCAGGGAATAACGAATGAAACAGAATGCGCACCTCGCGGCACGGAAGGTGCTCCCTGTCGAACCTGATACCGCGACGGGGGCATCGACGGTGCGCAAGAGCTCGAGTTCAGGGGGCACGACCGCTTTTTGCTTGCCCTTTTTCTTGTTTTTGGAAGGCGAACCTTTGACCTCGGCGCCGGGAAGCGCGTAAACGAGGAGATTGGCGGTCGTTGCTATCACGAGCTGTAAAAGTTCAAGTTCAAACTTGAACGAGTAGGAGAAGGAAGGTCAATACAGTATTTTGGGAAAAGGTCACGTCGTAGATTTCCTTTTCGGTTTTTACGGCGAGGGCTACTGGGGTCAGAGAGGGAAAGGAAAGCAGTTGGAGCTGCCAATAGTGATTAGAGAAGGCGGATCCCTAGGACTACCAAACGCATACCGAATTTGTGCCAGCGGCAACAAGGAGTTTGCCATCGGAGGAGAGTACGGTGACTTTCTAGATCCAACAATTAGAACACTTGAGGGACACGGCTGCGAAAACGTACTTGAAAGTCTTCGAGGTCCCCGGAGATGAGAGTCCCGTGTGTTCCCAAAAGACCCAGTCTGAATCGACAGTTGTTAGACAATATACACGGAGTCTGTTTCCGCGGCCCACTTTTGCTCTTTGAACGCATAGACACGGCAGTTTTGATTCTCTCCCGTCTTGAGCTTTTCTTCGGGACTGTTGACACCACATGCGAGGATTCCGGCCTGCGGGGCGGGATTATTGTGCGCTCGCCGCGCATCGACACGTACATGCCTCGAGATTGGTGGCCATGCTCATAGGGGCATCTTCGCCGCGCTCCAGCTCCAGCTCGTCGACGAGAGTGACAGACCTATCGTCTCCGACATCGTACACCCGCTGCTCAACGTCAGCGAACGCTTGCAGAACGGAGTTGACCGCTAACAATTTTGTTTTTTACGCCTGTCCTTGACGCGCCGCCTCCGCCGCCCAGCACGAGTTGCGTTGACCCAAGAAACGCGGAAGAATAGACGGGAAACGCGGTCAAGAAATGGGGCGTGTGTTGTGCGCGCATTGAAGCCGAGTTGTGACGTGTAACGCGCCCTGCTGGCTCGTTCTGAAGGCCACCGAGTCGTGTACACGCGCGGGTCCACGTACGGTGGAAACAATAAAGGAGTGAGTTGTTGCAACCGTGTGATCGAATTTCTGGATTGGAAATAAGCTGCTTAGCTTTGCACCTTGGACTCAGCGTCCATGGCCGTCCCACCCCAACCCTTGGTCGCATGCTATCCAGAATTCGTGGCGGCGGCGGCTACGGCGACCCCTTTCGCCCGCGCTCTCGACCTCGGCAGCAAGCTCCCCGAAATGACCACGGCGACGTTCATCGGGATCTCTGTGGCTATCGGAGGCAACGTTCTGATATCCCTGGCCTTAAATCTGCAGAAACTAGCCCACAAACGTATGGAGGCCGAGAAACAGGACCGCCGACAAGCTACGCCGCCTCTAAACAACGGCACATCCCATTCGGAGGAGATTCCTGAGCCGGGTGAATATGCCCAGCCTAGCGCGGCGCCCCCACTCCAGGCGGCGGTCCTGTTGTCTCAACGGGTTGACTATGGCTCTACAAGTGGACCAGATTCGAGCACGAACGGCCATGAGATGTCTGTTTCTCCCAAGAAGAAAACCCTTCTGTCGACCTTGTTTCGGTCTAAACGAGACCGTGCGGCCAACGGAAATGCATCGGAACGGACAACACTGCTCCCCGTGGATGTGGTGACGGAGGAGCAAGCCATGGCTGGCCGGAGGCCACATAAACGAAAGCCGGAAAACGAGCCGCCAGAGTTTGAAGACGGGAACGAGAGCGATTATCTGAAGTCTAAACTCTGGTGAGTTACGATCTTGTCTTGTTGTCGCAACACGTTCATCTCAGAAAATAGGTGGCTCGGCTTCACTCTCATGAACGTCGGTGAACTAGGCAATTTTCATTTTCCTGTTGCGTTTATATCATCATTAAGGAGCATTTCGCTAGGCAATTTCATTTCCTATGCTTGGGCGCCGGCTTCGGTAGTCGCGCCCTTGGGCACTGTCGGTCTCCTGTTTGGCGTATGTGAAGGATTCTGACTTGTTCTAGTTTGCGCTCATGGCCAACTGCGTCTTTGCCCCGTTCATGCTTGGGGAGCGCTTTCGCAAACGCGACTTTCTGGGCATATTTATCGCCATCGTCGGTGCAGTCACGGTGGTGCTCAGTTCGAACGCTTCGGACACGAGATTAGATCCGGATGCACTTTTAGAGGCGATTTCCCAAACGCCGTTTCTCGTCTATACATGCGTCTACGTCGCGGGAATTATCGTTCTTTCGGTCCTCTCGCAGGGAAGGATAGGAAGACAATGGGTCTTTGTGGATGTTGGACTTTGCGCGCTTTTTGGTATGTCATCTTTCTTCCGCGGGTCTGCTCTCCCTCAATACAATACAGGCGGATTCACCGTACTCTCTACCAAGGCGATATCTACGTTGTTAACCATGGAATGGTTTGAAATGTTCACTAAATGGATCACGTATCCTACGATTGCAGTATGCAAGAAAGCCGCAATCCACCTTCGTTCAGGACTGACTCTCTTGGTAGGTGCTTGCGGGCACTGGCGTCGGTCAGATCCGATACCTCAACCGCGCCTTGATGCGATTCGATTCGAAAGTATGTCTCTTGTACCCCCAGGTCGATCGTTTCTTGACCGCGCGCAGGTTGTCATACCAATCCAATTCGTCCTCTTTACAATGTCGGTGATCATTGGGTCCGCCATTCTCTACGGAGATTTCAAAAAGGCGACCTTCCACCAGCTTGTGACCTTTTTGTATGGCTGCGCTGCGACTTTCACGGGCGTCTTCATTATCGCATGGGAGCCGCAGCGAGAGGCCCCTCAAGTCGAACCGGTTTCGTCGGCTGAGGAGGCATCAGATCAGGACGAGGCGGACACGGACCACGACGAGCAACTGCCCCTCGGCATGCATGGGGAGGCGGAAGCGGCCGACTTTGGTTCTCCCGAGCGGCTTCAGGGAGCACCAGCTTTTACACAAGCAAAGCGGCGTGAGCATGCTCGCGCTTTCTCCCGCACGGGTACGTCGATTTTTTCCCTTACTTTCCGGCAATTGTTATTCAGCGGATGCGATTCAGCCACTGTTAATGGTCCATACCCCGCCGCGGGAGATACCTGATCGGTTTCGGGAGCGTGATGCTGAGCGCGACCCGCACACCCCGCCCTCGGGCTCGCAGCGACGACGTGCGATCAGCTACATGGACGATATGCGGCCGCAAACTGCGAGAACAGCGCCAGTCGGAACGGCAGCGTCGGGAGGAATGGAAGTTTTGGTCGATTTAGCTTGGCGAGCGCAGGGCTACCTCGCAGCAACGATACCATTACCACTGCGAGTCCGACCGCAGATTCTTGATAGCATACACCGGAATATCTGTATCAATACAACCATAACTCATCGTTCTTCCTAATACAGCTAATACAGGTCCTAGATAAATGTTCTCAGATGTTCCGTCAGCGCGAGGAGCGCCAGACTTTGGCCGTATGGCATGCTCGTCAGTTTGATCTTCTTGTAGTCCTCGATGTCGTCGAAAACTGGGGTCCCAAATGAAACCTTCAACAACTCTCCTTCCGGCGTGATGTTGGCCAGCACACCCTGGATCGCCTTCTGGGCTGCCTCGACGTATCGTTCCTCTCGGGGAATGAGGCGCAAGCGCAACGACTTTAAGATGCCATATGCAAAGCCTGCGGTAGCCGAAGCCTCGAGGTAGGATGTCGGATCGTCGAGGATCGTGTGCCAAAGCCCAGACGCTCCGTCCTGGCATTTGACGAGCGCGTCGATCTGGGCGACGAGGCTGGAGACCAGGAACATGCGGAGACCGTCCGCAGGGGGCAAGTTGAGGAGTTCTATGAAATCAGGGATGGAGGCGGTCACCCAGCAATTTCCGCGGCCCCAACGGGCGTTGGCAAAGTGATGGTGGCCGTCAAAGGTCCAGCCTGCGTACAGGGAGATGGATGAGTGCAGGGTACTACAGCGGGTCTGGGCTGACATACCGTGGAACCACAGACCCGTCTTAAGATCCTGGAGGTATTTAATACTGGGGGACGTGAGACGTGAACGGATGGAAACGAAGGGAGGCACGGACTGGAGCATGAACTGGCGTTTGGCCTCTTCGATGTAGTGGGGGCGATCGAGCACGAGGCCGATTTTGGCGAGAGGGAGGACGCACATCATGAGCGAGTCGTCCCTATAATGGGTGAGATTTACAGAAGAGGCGACTTGTGAGGACCCACCATAGCTGCTGGTGGTGCTCGTGACTGTAGGTGATATGCTGGAAGCCACCCTCATCCGTGCGCGGGAGGTCGTGCATGGCCCACTCGGCCCAGGAATCTAGGTGAACGAGATAGTTGGCCGCCTTTGCTTGATGAAGGTAGGCTGCAGTCAAGAACGGGGACATGGTGTTGATGTTCTGCAATTGCGGGTTGGTTCATGTTCACGTTGGCTGGTGCTGGTGCGGGTCGACTTGCCTTTGAGGTGCCGACTGCGAGGCGGTCATTGAACCACGCAAGGGCAATTCGTAGCGCGTCAGCGTCGCCTGTTATCTCGTGGAACTTGAGGAGGCCATACAAGCCTGGAGAGGGGGTGAGGGTTGTTCCGGGGTATGTGTGTTTGGGTGTAACCTATTCCGTGAGTCCACTCCCAGTCGTTCCAGCCCTTTGTGTCGATTACGCGACCGTCGTCGAGTGTGAGCAAGAATTCGCCCGTCTCATCCTTGATGTTCACCAGACAGTCTATCAGATTTCGAATGTGGTTGAGTGCGATTGAGCGACCGGTTGTCTGCATTTTGGTTAATGGCAAGAGTGGGTTCAGCTGGTTTATTTGAAGGAGAGTGTACGGCCCGGCACCATGTCAAGAGCCGCCCCTAGCCGAATTTCGCATTTTCGTTACTGCGGCTCCAGAAGACGAAGTTTGCTGAGGAAAGCGCGTTTTCTGGACCATAACGCGTTCTTGTAACTGGGGTTCAAGAAAATCGCGTCGCGGGTCGCGGTTCAAAAGAAAGCTTGAAGAAAGCGAACGGGCTGCGGGCCGGAGTTACCCGCGTTGTTTGCGCGTTGTTTGTTGCAACCTTCTTTCTTCTTCCTCTCTCTCAGTTTGTTTCTTGTTTCAATATATTGTGGTAACACGCAGCCTTTCTGAACTGGACTCTGGGCTGGATTTCTCGTCTTTGCGTGTGCAGAACCAATGCAGCGCCCGGACCGAGTCCGGTAGGTGAGAACCGCTGACGCGTCGGAGCGGAGAATTGTTACACCACCCACGGTCCGCGATGAATTCGCACCATTCCCCGTTCCTGGCTCTCTAGCGCGTCAATCTGATCCAGACTGAATCTGGAGAGTCACCAGACCCACGCTTCATTCTTGGCGTGTAGCCGCCATATAAGTACGCCGCTGTGGTGTGCGCCCTCCTGTCGCTTCCCATGTCCGCCCAAAAAACAGACCAAGATCACATCGAGGATGCCAAAGACGTCGGCTCCTTCACAAGTGCCGATCCCTCTAATTATGGACCTGGTGAGTGCTCTGAGAACCCAACCCTGGCTGCATCCTAATTATCTCTGGAGCTGCCGGCATCGACGCCGAAGTCGCCAATTTCTTTGCGGCTCAGGCCCACGAGCCAGTGCCCATCGATGAGGAGACGAACAAGCGCCTGCGGTGGATGGTCCACAAGCGCGTACTGGTGCGTCACAAACTGCATTCTGAGAAAGTTTACTAAAAAAAGGTCCCAGGTTGTAATGGTCGTAACTTATTGTAAGAAACTGCTGCCCCTAGATAACGCTTCACTCTAACACGACAATCACCAGTCGCGCAGACCCTCGACAAAGGGTCTGAAGTTTCCAAACATTCGGCTTGAGAGAATTCTGACTTTTTCTTCTAGGACCCTGAATTTCGCCAGTATCATGGGTGCGACACCTGATGAACTCCCTGCAAGAACAGTTCTTAACTTCTATAATAGGGATCATACCTGATACCCACCTTGTTGGGCAACAATATGCGTGGTTGACTACATGTGGTGCGCCGCTTCCGTTCCAATGACCGTCAGAAATTCTAAATGAAATTTCAAGTATACATCGCGATGTACGTTTCTTCACCTTTTTTTTGGGATGGGATCATCTAACGCGCAGACCCAAGTTTGCTGTGGGAATTCCCGACAAACAGGCAAGTCGCGTCGCTACACGCGACCCGCGTGTTTTAATGCCAACAATAGATTAATCCAACGTCTCCCCGTCGGAAAATATCTGGGCTTTTGCATCTCAGCCTGGGGTCCGTCCAGTATTTTCCAGCCGAGGCCTTGTCGGTTTTGACGCGCCGATAGGTCTCGTCCTCGCCATGACCGCTGTCTGCAAGAACTTCACCGGCCTAGTCATCGTACGCACGCTCTTGGGTGTCTTGGAATGTGTGTGCCAGCCGGCGTTTGTCTTTTTGTGAGTTGAACCGCCCGCCGCTCCGTCAGCGCCGCGCAACTAATCCCCCGGGGGAGATCCACAATGTGGTACACTCGCGCGGAACAGGCCCTGGTCATCGGCGCCTTCTACTCAATGAACGGATTCCAGCAATGCGTCGGCGGTCTAATCGGATACGGAATATCGCAAATTCACGGCCAGTCCTTGAAGAACTGGCAGATTCTGTTCACGGTCAGCTAACCAGTACAATTTCTGCGGGATCTTCTCATGCGTTCGTTCTACGCAGCTGCTAGGATGCTTGACCTTTGTCTGGGGCCTATTCGTTCTGTGGTGGCTCCCCGACAGCCCGATGCGCGCTACATGCTGGTCGCGTCAGTCGTCCTGATCCCCACTCGGTATCGCTGGCTGAAATGTCTGGTTGCAGCGGAGGACCGCCTCCTCATCGCCGAGCGCGTGCGCAAGAACGAAACCGGTATCCAAAACCGCGAGTTCAAGATGCATCAAGTCTGGGAGGCGTTCAGAGACCCCACTGTCTGGCTCGTCACGCTCATCTCATTCACCAACGCGCTGCCTACCGGCGGCTTGGGCGCGTTCTCCAACCTCATCTTGGTCGCTTTCGTACGTAGTTTAGACTACACACCAGTGCCGCTCCCCCCGAATTGAGCGTTTGCGCCAGGGCTTCACTACGCTGCAAACCTACCTGCTCGCGATTGCGCAAGGGAGTATTATTATGATTTTCCTTTTCAGTGCCGCGTACCTGGCCAAGATTTACAACCAGAAGCTTCTTCTCGCTGGTGTCAGTTGCTTGGGCTCGGCGCACGACCAATTTTCTGATTCCCCCCCTTCCTCAGATCTACACCCTTCCCAACATCGCGGGGACTATTGTGTTTATTTGCGTCAAGACTACGGGCCACACCAAAGTCGGGCTCTTGCTCGCGTTCTAGTGTGTGCTCCTATGAGTTACCTGCCACTCACTACTAAACATTATACACCAGCTGCATGCAAGGCTTTGGAGCGGTTGCTGTGTTGAACTTGGCCGTGATGTCGAACAATGTTCGTCTCTGTCCTATATCGTGCTCGTCGCATCTAATTTGCGTCGAATTTTTCAGGTTGCCGGCGTACGCACAGCTATGTCTGAACCCCCAGCTTCAACAACTAACCCGTCTACAGAGAACCAAGCAGGTCATAGCCTCCTCCCTGGTATTCGTCGCCTGGGCTCTCGGAAACGCCATCGGCCCGCAAGTATTCCGCGCCAACGACTCCCCGCGCTACATCCGCGCCTTTATCGCGCATCTCGTCATGTACGGCGTGCAGCTCGTCGCGATCGTGTTCCTGCGGCTCCGCCTGATGCGCCTCAACGTGCTCAAGCGCCGCGCGCAGGCCCTCGAGCCCACCAAGGCCAATGGCGAGCTCGACGACGAGAAGATCGGGCATAAACAAGCGTGAGTGTTTATACGACCTTGATGGATAGGGTTTTCTGATGTTGTTGGGCAGGTTTGACGATTTGACTGACCACGAAAACAAAGATTGTGAGTTGCTCCTGTTTGTGTTCCATGTTTTTTCGGCGCTGACGCCCGCCTCCTCAGTCCGTTACGTGTATTAATGCTTTGATAATGAACTCGATGACCCTTGTATTTGCTTAAATCATGTCCTTTTCTTTTTGCCCGTGGAATTGCCATATTGAGGGATCCAGGAGTTGAGTAGCCCGATCGAGCAAGGAATAGTCTTGGCGCACGACAGAAACAGCAGATCATTTCGACAAATCAACAACACAGCAAGTGGAACTAAGACTCTCGCTCCGATGGCGGTCGGCTCAGCGGGATATCCAATCTGGCAGCGAGCTGCACTAGCTCTTCCTCCACTTTGGATATTCGGGCTTGCCTGCGCATGTATTAATGACTGATAAGAAAAAAAAAGGAAAAACCGCACTCGATATTCGAACGCGCTCCAAACTCAAACGCCTGCGACACGCCGAGGTTTGGCGCTGCTTTACTCCGCGCCTTCTCCTTCTCAACCAGCGCCTTGAGATTCGGCATCAGACGCTCGTACTCCCGCTCAAGCTGCCGGAAATGTGAATCCAAGGCACACATAATCAACGAAAAACACACCAGTTTCGTTCTGGCAACCAACGACCCCTCATCATACCTCCCCGCACCCACAACCTCTCCTTGCATCCGCTTCAGCTCCCCGAACCACTTTGTCTCGTACTCGCTCAACTCCGGCGATGCCTTGTCCATCAGCCCCCTCAGCATCCGCTCCAGCCGCCCATGCAGCGACTTTTGCTCCTCCCTCACCCGCACGAGCCGCTCCTCCGTCTTCGCGCGACGCGCCCCACGCAACACCGCGACCCCCGCCTCCATCTCCGCGCACTTCTGCGACAGGCGCGTCTGCTCCGCGGTTTGTAGTGCGGCGCGCGCCTCAGCCGCGTGGAACGCGAGCTGCACAGCTTGCATCTGCGTGCTCAGCGCGGCCACGGTCGTGCCGAGGTAGCGGAGGACGTCGGGCGTGAGCATGAATTCGCCCTTGCCGTTGGAGCTTTTGGCGGGCGAGGGTGGGAGGGACAGGCGCGGGTTAACAGGGAGGCCGGAGCCTGCTCGGGTAAGATACTCTGGCGGGGTGTAGGGCGCGTTGCCGAGGAGGGAAACGTAGGCAGCAGGCCCGTCACGCGGTGTTAACCACTTGCTTGTGCCTGGCGCTGCGTTAGTTTCTGCGGAGGGGGCTGGGATTTCGCGCGCAAGGGCGGGGCATCGGAGCGGAGGTTGAGAGGGAAAGTCGTTATACGCATAGCAGAGGTCAAAATGAATATGCTATACGTCAGGTACACGTCGTTGGGTACAGCGACCGCTATGACCGGATTCGAGCACCTGGAACGCAAATCGGTTTTGAAACAGTGTAGGTGAAGAGGAAACGAACCTGCGTTCAACAGAAAATGTCGTCAGCACTGGAGTGACCGCGGTGCCGGCAGACATTTGGAGGGCCGCAGTGAGCGCGCTCCCATCGCTGTCGCCCGCCCTCAGGGCGACGGCAAGACTCTGTAGCATTGGCCCCAGGTGCAGCGTATGCACGCCGAATGCATGGTAAACATAAACCGTGTCATCGTGGATCGGATCCGCGAGGAACACAGGATGATTCCCTTGCACCAGGCCAAGCTGACCCTGGAGCATCACGACAAGCCCTAGGTCGATAGTCTCGTACACAGCGAGCATCGGGAGGTCCGTCTCGCGCTTCGAGCCGCTCATGTCCCACCGCGCCTCGACCTTCTCAACATCTAGGCACACATCGATCTTGCCGTCCTGGAACGAGACGACGACGACACCGAGATGCTCCGTCTCTCCACCATCACTGTCCTCCTCTGCGTCATCGTCTGGGCCGAACGCAAGGTACAATATGTCCGTGGCGTCGCCACCTTCGCTGCCCTCGAGCGTTCGCGGTGCAGGTTGCAGGAGGAAGGGACCTTGCCGTGCTGGTCGCGCCTTGATTGTAGTTGGAGGGTGCATCGGCACAGAGCGCGAAGAGGCGGGAAATACTGTTCCCGGCGGAAGCTGCTTGAGCAGCGCGGTGACGTACTTATGCTGGTAGTCGTACAGCGTGGAGAGATTCCGTGTCGTAGACGAGCTACCGCGCTCTTCCGTTTGCGAGAGGAACTCTTGCTTGGCGGAGATGAAGCATTCGAGCGAGTGGACATAGGAGGATGGGATCGAGCTGCGGTAGGTTAGGTAACAGAAAAGCAGAAGGTGAGAATAGACTTGCGCGTTTTGCGGCATGTAAGGGCAGATAGAATATATATCACCGGACTTCATGATGGCGTATACAGTCAACGGGCCCCAGTCCGCTCGCCCCTGGCCGAGAGAGAAGGATGCAACCTCGCGCTCAGACGCGTCTTCCGCGATGAACGACTTAATTTTTTTCTCTGGCACGAAAGACAGGACTTGTTGCGGCTCCTCAGTGTCCATCGAGATATCATATTCTCTGTAATGAGTGAGGACGAGTCAGAAGTACGTGCAACGAACCGACCGCAGCTTGCCGTCCTCGGTCATGACCATGAGGGTTGAGCCTGACTCGCCCCACGGATGCCACTGTATTTTAGCTATCGGCGCAGAGGACTTTGCAGCATGGTAAAACTGGCCGATTTGCAGTGACCTCGAAAACAAGTTGGAAAAATGGGTAAAGACACAAAAAGTCGACGCACTTGCAGTCAATCGTGTCCGGGACGAGACGCGCAAAACCGGATCGCGGTAGGACGACCACGCCCACTTGTGACGCGCCGGCTACGGCAAGGAGCTTTCCGCTGGGATTGAGAGATATTTGGTGAATTTCGAATTGAAGGTTCGGGGTGTGGAGGGTCTGGGATGCGTTCGACAATAATGCGAGTCATAGTTCAGGTGGGTACCTTGTATCCCCTCGTTCCGTCTGGACGCGCTGCACCCAGAGACGCGATGCGAAGTTCTGAACCAGTGGCGACGACAAGGTCCGCGTCTTTGAGTATCATGACTTGGCGTCGTCCAGGAGGGTTGCTGCTGGTGGATGCGTCGAGCTCATTTGTTGCATGGGTGGGCGAAGGGGTGAATATTGGGTGGGCGGCGAGGAGGGAGCCCCAATCGTCGGCGGACATGACCGCGTAAAATTCAAATTCAAGGGTTTAACTTAGGTAATTTATTTGGCGCGTCTTACGCGTCTTTCTTCTGACCATAATGACCTCCATCGGAACGGGCTACGATCTTTCCGCCTCCACCTACTCCCCCGATGGCCGTATATTTCAGGTCGAGTACGCAAACAAGGCCGTCGAGAACTCGGGGTACTTTCTTGCGTAAACTACACGAAATGAATCCCGTTCAATGCTTGCCAATAGGACCGCCATCGGCCTCAAGGTAAAGGATGGTATCGTCCTCGCGGTTGAAAAGCTCGTCCACTCAAAGCTTCTCGTCCCTGGTGCAAACCGGCGCATCCAAACTGTCGACCGCCATATTGGCATGGTGTGTGCAGTCAATTCGGGGAGGAACATGGCCGTTAATTCGAGGGCCCCAGGCAACCGCTGGTCTGCCAGCAGATGGCCGGACAGTAGCCAGCCGTGCACGCGACGAGGCTGCCAGCTTCCGCGACTTTTACCGTTCCCCACCCACCCTGGCGGTACGCGTTGATGCTTAATTATTGGCCTGTCCACCCATATTTGCCTTAGACCATCGCCGACCGCCTCGGACACTTTGTCCAAATGTACACACTCTACTCGTCCGTTCGGCCCTTTGGCATCAGCACCATCCTTGGCGCCGTTGACAAGGACGGCCCCGCCCTCTACGTGATTGAGCCGAGCGGTGTCTTCTTCGTGCGTCCCAGCTTGTACTCGTGTTGCGGTGATATTTTACCAACTGATACGCAGGGCTACCATGGTGCAGCCGTCGGTAAAGGCCGCCAGCTCGCAAAGACAGAACTGGAGAAGCTTAAGTTGACTGAACTGACGGCGCGGGAGGCGGTCATCGAGGCGGCGCGCATGTATGGATACTCAGCTTCAATGCTGCACGCGACTGACACACACACGACAGTATCTACCTCGTACACGAAGACGCAAAAGAGAAACAGTTTGAGCTGGAAATGTCGTGGATCGGTCCGGAAACAAACGGCCAGCATGTCGCGGTGCCAAAGGAGCTGTTCGATGAGGCAGAAACAAAGGCACGGGAGGCGCTCGCCTCGGGGTTCGAGTAGTTGTGTAAATGAATCAATTTCGCTTTCCCGTATGGACACAGTCTGCGAGAAGGAGTTTCAAAGGATGAATTGCCCCACGCTTTCTATACAATCTGTTCTAGCTCGCGCGCGTACAGCAACGACGCGGCGATGATCCGTTCTTTTGGAATATCCATCGTCTCCTCGCCCTTTTTCGCAAACATGATCGTGCCCGGCGTCAAGTCTACCTCCCATCCGCGCTGGAAACACGTCGCAGAAGAAATCAGTCTCGTGTCCATGATTTCCAAACAGCACGCACCTGTTGCGCGAAAACAAGTAGCTCAGACTGCGAGGTGAAGAACAGCAGTGTCGCGGCGTCCTTGAGCGGCAGGCTCTCGTACGCCGTCTCTTCGCAGCTCGCGATCTCATTCCTGGTTCAGCAATAAATATTATGCCTCTTCTTGTCCATTGAAGCAAGACACTAACCGGATCGTGCCCATGAGACTGTCGACAAAGTATCCGTACTCGGCGGCTGGTGCCTCTGCGCGTGCGCCCCAGACTTTGGCGTAGGAGCCCTCCATGAGCCAGCGCTCGAGGTTAACTGGGTGCGCAATGAATGGGCTGTCGACAGCAGCCGCGGGGAGGCTCTCGAGCGCGGTGTGGAAGTCGGCGATGCGGTTCTGGGTGAGGAGGCGGATGAGGTGCAGCCCGCGGATGGGGTACTCGTGCTGCGACGGCGGAAGGGTGCTGGCGAGTTCATTCAATCAACGTGAACAACAAGCAGGACGCGACAACCCACGCATAGTCGGTGTAGAATGTCTGGAGCTGAGAAAAGTAGCGGTCGAACGAGGGTACGTCTTGTGTACGGATGCTCCAGAATGCGCCGATCTCGAGTATTTCGCCTGGGTCCAGTTAAGAGCGACACCAAATCTGCGCGCCGAGAACTTACGCGCTACAACGAGGTCGTCTGCATTGAGGTCGCCCTGTGGGAGGAGTAACCCGGCTTGTATCAGCCCGAGCTGTGGCAATTTTTTATTCGTTGTTATCCCAGCGAATGACGCGCATTAAAGACCTTGAGCTGGGTCAATAGACGGCCGCACTTTGTGAGGTCCGGGGGCTGGGTGGAGAAGGAGGCCTTGAGGTCGGCGTATTGGGCTTTGAGGGACATGGATGAGTTCAGAGTGTTCCCGTGATGGACGCGCGGCCAATTGACGCGTCTTCAGTATTCTCTTCCTCCCACCACCATGGAACGCATCGACTACCAGCAGCTCAAGGCGGGCGAGGTCAACCTCGGGGTGCGCGCGGGCTCTTGACTGTCCCCGAGCATCCCTTCAATCTCATTCACTCGCAGACCTCAATTATGGCCGTCCAATTCTCAAACGGCGTTGTCATCGGCGCAGATTCGCGCACCACGACTGGCAGCTACATCGCGAACAGAGTCACAGACAAGCTCACCCACGTCCACGACCGCGTCTACTGCTGTCGCTCGGGCTCGGCAGCCGACACTCAGGCCGTAGCGGACATGGTCACCTACTACATGCAGCTCTACAGGTTCATTTATCCCCAGGTATTCTCTGTCGCGCACTTATACCACTTGAATCGCAGCCAATCCACTGGGACGCCCCCGCCTGTGCACACCGCCGCCTCGGTGTTCCAGAAAATATGTTATGAGAACAAGGACGCGCTTTCTGCCGGAATTATCGTCGCGGGGTGGGACAAGGAGATCGGGCCCAGCGTGTACAACATCCCTCTCGGCGGAGGCCTCTTCCGCCAGCCGTGGGCTATCGGCGGTGCGCGCTCCTCGCTGACTATTCCACCAGTACCATGAATTTCGTTCATACAGGCTCCGGCTCGACATACGTGTACGGGTACTGCGACGCGACGTACCAGGAGGGCTGGGGACGCGACGAGACCGTCAATTTTGTCAAGAACAGTACGTTGTCTCCACAACTCTTAGCATCGACTAACACACACGCTCCCCAGCACTCGCACTAGCAATGTCCCGCGATGGCTCGTCCGGCGGCGTGATTCGCATGTGTGTTATTACGGAGGAGGGCGTCGAGCGGCTCTTCGTGCCAGGTAACGAGCTGCCCAAGTTCTGGACCGGCACCGAGGTGCTATCTGCGCCGAGGCCGAGCAAGGCTGTCCCGCTCGAGCCTATGGCTGTCGAGTAGACTGCAGGTGTAGATAGGAAATAAAATTTGCATTCATTGTTCCAGAGGAAGCTCCTCCACCCACGACCACTCCTCCTTCTCATCCTCGTCGGTTTTCCACCCTCCACCCTCCCACATCCGCACGCGCCATAGCGCTATGGCGAGCGGTACCATATCTACATTTGTCGACGAAGAAATAAGAAACGCGTGGCTGCCCTTGTTGTCACCTTTTTGCTTTGTGCGCCGTTCGTTGCCCGCCTCCTTATCCGCGTCATGCGCTGCTGCACCGGCGCTAAACCGTGCAGCGCCCTCCAGACCCAGGATTTGGGTCAACAGCGCATGCAGTTTCGCGCGTTGGATGCGCCCAGGAAAAAGTGCGACCCCGTTGTACAGCGGAACCCGCTCCTGCGCATGTGGCTGCACCTTCACCTCGTCCGCCTCCGTGACGCTCTCATCCGTCATATGAGCAAGGGTCTCGATCAGCCGTTCCGCAGGTGACTGCACGCGCTCGAGCCCACGTTCTCGTTCACGTAGCTGATTCGTCCAAAACTCTTCTGCCGTGGTGCTCTCGGCAGTGATGATCTCCACTGCTGCGACGGGCGGCGGACGTGTCGGGTGCAAGACGCTAAGGGGTGGCGTTGGACGCTTTGGGGGCTGCTCCGGCGGCGCGTCTGGGAGCGGACGCGTGCTCATCGCGCCGGCGTTGGGGGGCCGCTCCCGCGTCGCGGGATCACGATTCACGGGCGGGACAACGAGGAGGGCAAGCGCGCCAGGGTGGGGGAGGATTCCTGTCGTGCGGAAGGTGCCCCAGTCTCCGCGTGTGAGACGGCGGAGAATGGGTGGGCGCGCGGGGACGGGGCCGGTGCGGGTGCGATACTCAAAGTTGAGGTGTTTGAGGAGAACCTGGAGTTCCTGCAGAACACGCAGTCGGAGAAAGTGCGCAATTTGCTCTCCCAGACGCGGGGGCGGCGTTGCACCGGTCCGTTTGAATTTGTCTATACACAACAGTTGAGGTTGAGAAACAGAGTGAAAGTTGTAAATTTACTTGGGCGATCGAGAATAGCAAGGGCCGTGCGGCGACACAAGATGTACAAACCACTTTTTGCCCTCCGCAGCTTAAATTTGGGATGCTGTAGGCCGTCGGGGAAGAAGACATTCACGGCGCGTTTGCGTTCGCGTTGCAAGTGCAGAGGGACGCGCATTGTGCCCAGGCGGATGAGGAAATCTGTTTTATCGCAAGTTGTAAGCGCGGAGCGGCAGTGAAGGAGAAAGAAAGACCTGTGGGCATAAAGCGCTGGGAAAGGTAGCACAGGCGAATGGGGGTCGACAGCATGCGGACTGGGAGGAATATAAGGGAGGAAGCGTCCACAGGAGTCATTTTCAGCGCGTACGGTACGGGCTGGACCACCACTTGTGCTCTTGTGCAGACATTTCTCGGGGCACGGTGGTTAGGTGCGCGGTTTTGGCAGGAATCCTGCGCCTGTGGGGCGGAAAGGGAGGAGGGCCCTTGTGCCGGTCATAGTCATGCGAATGGGTGATAATATTTGGCTCTGAAAGGAGGACGGAGCGGGGATAGTCTCGGGGCAGAACAGAGTGCAGGGGACGTGGCGGCGGGGGCGGGGGCTTGGGTTTCGGAGTTGGAAAGGGGTAGTTGGCGGAGAGAGGGAGCTTGACCAGACGAGGAAGAATGCGAGGCATAGGAACGAGCGTGAGTGTTTATAGCGTCCGTCTTGGAGAGACTAGGCATGACCGCGTTTGTCACGGCTAGTCACTTAACCTCGTTCTACAATGTCCCACTTGCTCTCGACCACCAAGAATATTCTCAACAGGAAATCCAGCAAATCTACAATCCCTGCTGTTCCCCGCACACCTGTAACACTCGCTATCATTGGCTGTGGCCAACGCGGACGCGCGTATGCCGAGTATGCCCTTCTCTCCCCCGATTTCTGCAAGGTCGTCGCAATCGCAGAGCCCCGTCCAAAGACTCGTCGCCGTTTCGCCGATTCTCACAACGTCGACAACACCCTCGTCTTCAATACTTGGCAGGAGTTGCATGCCGCTTCTGAAGAGACCATAAATACTATCGACAGACGCCTAGCGGACGCGGTGGTGGTCGCTGTTCAGGACCAATACCACAAGGATGTCGTTCTTGCCTTTGCAAGCCAAGGTTCGCCAGCCCAGCTCACCTTCACCCTCCGCTCATCCGTCTTCATTTCAAGGTTATCACATCCTTTGCGAGAAGCCGATGGCCACAAGTCTGGAAGATATCATCGAAATCGAGGACGCCGTCAACCGCGCCGGCACAATCTTCGGCATGGGACACGTTATGCGCTACTCGCCCTACAGTCGCGAAATCACAGAATATGTCCGCTCAGGGGCCCTCGGGAAGCTCGTCAACGTCGTGCAGGTCGAACCTGTCGGGTATTTTCACTTTGCGCATTCCTACGTCCGGGGCAACTGGCACTCGGAGGAAACGAGCTCATTCACGTTAATGACCAAGTGCTGCCAGTGAGTAGTAAACAGGCCAGAAGCATAACCTTTTCTTGCTCAAGAATCATTTCAGCGATATTGATATCATATGTTACTGGCTATCGCCTTCAACGCCGTCTCGGGTCTCGTCATTTGGATCTCTGCAACATTTTCGTAAATCTTCAAAACCTGTGGAGGCTGGTGCCGCTACTCGATGTCTCGATTGTCCCATGGAAAAGGACTGCGCATATAGCGCCAAGAAGAGTCAGGAATTCTATCAAGTGGCTCTATTATATCCTCTAAAGGACCCCCAGTCTACCTAGATGCTGTATCTCGGGGTAACACTGGATGGCCTGTATCACCTCTCGTCGACGGCCTCCCAGACATTGAGAACGTCACTCACGCGCTGCGCACGGGGCCCTATGGCCAATGCGTCTACGAATCGCCCAACGACGTCTGCGACCAGCAAGTGGTCAACTTTGAATTTTCCGACGGCGCCACCGCGTCCTTCACCATGATCGCGTACACCTCGCTCATCTGCGACCGCCAGGTTCGGTTGCACTTTACGAACGGCGAAATCGTGGGTGACATGCGGACGTTCACCGTGACCGACTTTCGGACGGGAAAACGATCGACAGTCGTGCCCCGGGACGAGGGCGGCGGGCACGGGGGCGGTGATCTAGGTTTAATCAGAGCCTTCGTCGAGGCGGTGCGGACCCAGCGGCAGGAGGCCCTTGGGACCACGATTGGGGAGGTGGTGAAGAGTCATATGACGGTATTCGCTGCGGAGACGAGCCGGAGGGAGGGCCGTGTCGTCGATTGCGTCGAGTTTGAGCGCTCGGTGCGGGAGAGGGTGGCTGCCGCTCGTAGTGCGGTCGCTGCTGTCGCTGATGAGTCCGCTTCAGCTACAGTAAACGGCACGAGCGCTAAGTCAGTCGACTCCAATGACCCTGTGTCCTAATCCACGAACCAAGTCCCGTTCTTTCGGGATGAGGAAGTAGGGCTACATTGCAATAATATCACCACACGTTGTCGCGAGGAAGACGTCAACTGAAACTTCAAACTCATGGCGACGAGCAAATATGGCTACTCCTTCCTCGAGGAAAGTGTTTACGTCCCTTCGCAAAATGAATCGATAATTCCGCCGTGTAAACGAGGCGCGGCGTTCGCGGTGGCGCACGCCGCACAAAGCATTGCACCGACGGGCCATGTCGTATCTCAGAGCGCCCCACTTGGCGCGGGTTCCTAACTAACATCGCCGCGATTCTACGAAACGGCACGCGTACATTGGGCGATTGGTCGCCACCGGGATGCTGCAAAAGGTGGTAAGAGCTTTTTGTTGGAGGGAGGAAACGCGGCGTTGCAATTTATACTCGACGAGCAGTCGGCTATATGTACAAGCACTATATGAGATGGTACAGATGAAAAATATAAACGGAATAAAGCAGGTAGCACTGAGATAGAATGAAATGAAGCACCAAGGTGGAAAAGAGGGAGAAAAAAAGCAGACGATCAATCCTGGAGTTCAAGCTCTTTGCGGATGATCTCCCTTACTTCGCGCAAGCCACCGGCTTCGCGCTTGACTCTCCGCGGGCTCCGGGTAAGGAGCGCCTCCGCACTGTCAATTACACCTCCAGGACTACCTGGCACCGACTTCTTGGATGGGCTACCACCTTCGTTACTTCCAGCGGACGGAGCGGGCATCTCCAGCCAGCCTTCGCCGGCGATGGTGAGCTCCTTCAGGAAGAAAGGACACAGCTTCGCGAGCATCGCCAGAGAATCCACAGCTTCCGCGGAAGACAAGGGGACGGGCGACGACTTGACGACAGAGGCGGTGACCTCGGATAAGGGCAGCGCACGCCGCTTGCGAGGGGATGTGGATACAGAAGAGCCGAGCGCAGGCGTAGAGAACATCCTTTACAAAATGGAGTGAGCGACGATCGTTCGAGAAATAGATATCCTTACATCCAGACGCTCTCTGCGATCCCAGCGAGGCGGCCCAGCAGGCATCTCCTTCGTAGCTCATCTTGTCCCATTTTCAAAATCTGGTCGCGGGTCAGCTTTCCACCCTTTACGTCGCTGCTGGCAGCCTTGGTAGGGGAAGCTGAGAGCGACCGCTGACGGAGGCGTTCATAGAGAGCCTGGCGCCGAGATGAAGTCGGCGTCTGTGGGACCGTCTCTGCAGTGGCTCCGCGTTGGTGAACAGGCGTCGAAGGCTGCGAAAGAGCTTCAGAGAGAGAAGTTTTCGGGGTTCGCGGAGTGAGCTCGGGTGCGGAACGGTTCGATCGCGAGGAAGGGGTCTGGGGTATGGCGACAGAGCCTTTCGTCGGAGATTTCAAGCCACTACCGGATGCGAGAGGGAACGGGATCGCAAATTGATGAGGGGCAGTCTTGGATTTGCTGGGCGACCGGGAGGGAGAGGAGGGCGGCGCGGGGAGCTTGAAAGGAGAGAGCGAGGATTTTGGAGACAACGAGGCAAGAGTGCGGGTGAGAGAGGTCACTTTAGTCGAAGCGGAAAGACGAGGGAGGTCTGCACGTGGAATTTGGGGAACGGGGGTGACGCCGTCATGGAGCTACGAAATCTCAGTGAGCAAATGCAGCAAGTAGAACGAAGAATAAGAACACACCTTCATCCACCTGTTGACCTTTGCACGAAAGGCCGCCCGACGAGTTTCGCCAGCTGCTGTCCAACGGGCAACGGCAGCCATCCCACCCGACATGTCCTTGTCAATGTCCATCTCGACCTCAATTCCGATGCCGTACGCAGGAACTCGTTTGCCATCCACTTTGGAATGGTGACTGGTCTGACTGACGACCGTACCCATTGCACCCCGCATCCAGTCCTTTTGAGGGGGTCTGTCGTCGACAAAAGGGTTGTCCTCCTCTTCGGTGACAGAGGGAAGAGTTTTCCCGTCCCATTCCCAAATCCAGCAGAGTCTGCGCAGATCGTCGACTTGGAACTGGTTCGACAACCCAGAGTACGTGCTCAGAGAGACGTGATTCAGCACATTGCGTACGATGCCGGTGTCAGAGGTTGGGGAAGCGGCGCATGTCGCGAGTGCATGCGAGAGCGCATGTTGAAGTCCTGTATGGATGGTGCACAGTCGCGACAAATGGAGTGGCAACTCGGGGACGACGCGGGATTCTCCGGCCTTGGTGGAAGGGGTCATGCGAGAGCTTGGTCCCCTGGGTTGATAGGAAGTCAGATAATAGCTAGCAATCAGGGAGGGGAGAAACCAACGCAGTTCTAAGTCTTTTCGGAGTCGTCGTGTTGTCGTCGCGTTCTGGAGGGCATCGCTTCTTCTTCGGAGAGACCTGAAGAGAAGTGTAAAGATCGGACATGGACGAAGATGTGAGGGGGGGTAAGACGCGTCGAGAGTGGAGAGGTAATGGTGTCGCAGAGAGAGGTAGAGACGTGACGACACGCCGTGACAGTGATGGCCATGATTCGGCTTTTCCCGACTGACCTCCAACTCCAACTCCGCCGTCGATAAACGTATCTAGCTCTGGCTCGTCCTCGTTCCTAGGCGCTAATTTTGCATTCGACATCATGAGCCACGCCGAAGCCTGCAGTTTCAGCGCTAGAGATCGAACATGTGGCCTCCTGCAACATAGGCGCTTATAAGGGTTATTCTTGAGCAGCCTTTCCTCGTAGCACACCATGGAGGTCGCATCTCATACTCCCTCTCTCTCGCAAGAATACAAGGCTAAAATGTGTGTCAAGTTCGTTCCATCTTTCCGGCTGGGAACTGACTACCCGTAGTGAGCTCAACTTTGAGCTGTTGAAGAGCAAGTCATCCTTCGTTCTTGTAGCGCATGCCACGAACCACGCCTAGATGAAGTATTTAGTTTCATGACCTACGAAAAATCAACCCAGGAGACGATCCGCAAACTTGAGAGCGAACTAAACGTTCACAGACACGCGCTTACTGGTCTTGAACACGAGCGTGGTCGTCTTCAAAAACTGCAAGATGAAACTTTAAAGGAGAATGAGCATCTACGAGATCTAGTCAAGGTGGCTCACATCTGCACAAAGACTGAACACATTTGACCAGTGCACAGGGCCAAAGAGTTGTCACGTTGATAGACGGCGACGGCGCGATTTTCGCCCGAGATCTCGTTTCTCAAGGTCAAAAAGGCGGGCTCCTCGCTGCTCGCTCGCTATCGACCGCGATTACCGACTTTCTCTCGGCGAATTATGGGACCAGGCCTTCCCAGCTCTGGGTGTACTTGTTCTACAATAAACGGGGACTGACGGATACGTTCAACCGCGTTGGACTGGGTTACCTCAATAAAACATTCGAGGATTTTGTTGTTGGATTTAATCAAGCCGGGGAGCGCTTCATCATGGTGGATGTTGGGACAATGAAAGAGGCCGCTGATGTCAAGTTGAAAGGTACTTAGTGTCGCCTTCCGCATATCAGTGCTGTTTACCGTACCCCCCAGCGTATCTCGTGGACGACATTCAGCTCCCTCAAACCTTCAAAATCGTTTTTGGGGGTCAGGATCTATCGCGTGGTGATGATATCCATTCCTGACCCGTAAATTATAGGTTGTCACGATGGCGGATATGTCTCCAGTCTTCAGTCACAGATCACCGCCGGATTTCGTGAAAAGTTGATTCTCTTGAAAGGATATACGCAAATGGCCCCCACTATAGCCGCGTTGGATCTTCCTCTCCTCGAAATCCCTGAACTTTTCATGACCCAGAAACTTGTCGTTGGGAATCGAGGGACGACCCCTTCACAATCTCCGAATCTGATGGTAACCGATAGCGAAACGATGCTCGATGACTCGTCAAAGATATCAGGAGAGTCAGACGAGGTGGAATCGACAGCTTCGAGTTATTCTCGCGTGTTGAAACGTGCGGCAGCGCCCAACTTGCGTGAGAACACCCGCAACCCAGGCCCGTCGACTGAGGCGAGCTGGCAAGGCTCTTACTCGCACGCTACACCAGGGACCAGGCATATTGTTCCCGGCGTCGTTGAGTTGTCCCATTCTTGCCACTGAACTCGGACTGACTTGGATCTGATTCTGCTCAGCGTCTATCGAAACGTGAGTCGAATACGCGTCGTATTGTTTGATTTCTGAGCCAAATTTGCAGAGAAACCGCCCCCTTGCACCCTGTTTTATCTGTCCAATTGCAAGCTTGGCTCCAAATGTAAATATGCGCACGACTACCTGTTAGATGCGGAACACTTCCAGGAGATGCGTGAAAATGCACGCCTGGGGCCGTGCCCGATGATCAACCGAGGCGCGTCTTATTACAAGTTTGCGCAACTCAATATAATTTCTTTTATACAGGAGAGACGTGTACGTGGGGCGATGCCTGCTGCTACGGGCATTTCTGTCCCCACTTGACCAAGTGTCCATTCTTCAAAGTCGGGACGTGTAAATTCCAGGGAGGTCCGTGTTTGGGTGATGTCCGTGATGTGCCAAAACTAACGGGACAGGGAAGCTGATATGCATAGCAAGGGTCCTGGGGGCGTGTAGATCGCAGAGCTCGCTATGTCTCTCTCAGTACCTATTTGGGTTCGGAGATAGTAATGTAACCGCTCTAATATTAAAGCACTTGCCAGTTCCCCGTGCTTCCAAAGGAAGCTCCATCGGCATCTTCCCAGCCCACTCTCGGCTGCTTGAATAATAGGAAAAAGAACCGAAGATCGAACGCCTTGTTGATTATACTCTAACTCTTGCTTTAGTCCTTCACGTTAACTAATCCTCTGTCTCTTCCCTCTTTTCCACCACCCTCCTTCCTCCCCTCATGTCTACCACCCAGTCCTTGCCAGACACGAACCAGCAGATTTGGTGCGCGTCCTTACCGGCCTGCTCGTAATAACTCCTGCTGACCGCTTACAGGGACGACACCCTCACCAGACTAATCAGTACGCGCACGTCTCCCCGCTGTTATGCTTGCATTGACTCGCTTCAGATCTTCATAACGCGACAATGCAGAGGAACGCGCTTTTGGAGGCACATGTCGCGGAGCTCCAGATGGAGACTGAGATGTGGCAGCGCGCGCACTGCGTCGCGGTCGAGTCGTTGGTCCCATCCATTCTCTCTCCCTCTCTGCTCTCACCTCAACACAGCTCGGAGCGAAACGTCGCGGCACATCAACGACTCGTCGGCACTCTCAACAAGCAAATATCGACTCGTGGGTTGTTTGAGGTCGGCGCTCCGTGGGTTCCCTTGTATTCATGCTCACTAATCGCCAGAACCAGAACCCCCTCATTCTTTGTGTTATCAATGGGGACGAAAAAATCTTCAGCGGATTCGGCCGCGGTCAACAAGGCGGCATAGCCGCAGCACGCGACTTGACGCAAAAGATCGCCACGTTCCTCTCCCAGGATGACCTCCAGACCTTTGGGCGCATCTCGTTCTGGATTACTGTTTATTTTAACCGAGGAGAACTTCTCGATAGGCTTATGGGTAACAATATTTGCTCTGCGCAACAATTCGATGCGTTTGTGGCAGTGAGTTCGTTCATCTGCACCCTTTGACGACTGGCCCAACTCGCACTTAGGGCTTTAGCCAATGCTCCCCGCGCTTCTCGTTGGTAGACGTCGGTTATGTGGACGGCACCGACATGAAGATCAGAGGTACGCGACATTGTTTCCCCTCGGGTTTGAGCGCTGATTCATATCGTGACAGAATATGTTCAGACTTATGTCCGTTTCCCACAAACACTCCGGGTCTTTCTTGCTGGTGCGCATCCAGGGACCAGTACCGTTGACCAGAAAAAAAAACTTACCGACTCGCAGGCGGGAACGACCCTCAATATACATCGACGTTCGACGCTTTAGATAGCGAACAAGTTCTTGGTAAATTGGTAATCTTGGGTGCGAACGACGGAAGCGTCGATTCAATAAGCATCCCGCTCCCATCCTTAAGAGTGGATGGCATCTTCATGAATCAACAACTGCATAAACCGGTTGTGCGCTGCGTCAATACTGGAGGGCTCATTAGCCCTCAGTCCCCGGCGTCGCATACCAGTGGGCGGAGCATCGACCCTTCCCTCGTACGTTCGCTTGTGGTCCATTTGAATCGTATTGATATACCCTGCAGCCGTTGCATAAACGTACGGATGGTCAACTTCTCGCGTCGTCTGCTGACCGACTTGGTATTCTTCCTCAGAAAACCCTCCGCCCTGTAACGAACACTATTTAATGACATGCTCTAAGGGGGTGAGCAAACATGTCCTTCGTCCCTTGTCCATCGCTGATGCTGTGTTTTAGCCCGCTGTATGCAAGTACTCGCATGAGTACCATTTAACGCCGGAACAATTGGCTTCCCTGGCGAGCAACGCGAAAAAAGCACCTTGCAACTGGCTTAAAAACGGTACGTCGGTTGCTGGTCGATGGTCGCCTATTGCACATTGCTTACGCTGTATAGGCCTCCAGTGCCCGTACGGAGAGCAATGCTGCTGGGGCCACGTTTGCCCAAACGGACCCAAATGCGTGAGAATCGTTACCGTTTTTCTCTTGCGCTCGAACCTGATTCCCCTGCGCTAGTTTCATCTCAGTAAAAGCAAATGCTGGTTCAAGGGCGGTCAGTCTCCTCATTTCGTTTTCGTTCCGGTCCTCATTGTGCGTACAGAAGCGATGCACCCACCCCTCGCTCACGAACTGTCTCCGCGCGGTGCCTAAATGGCCGATGGAACTCCCTTCTTGGCGCAAAATGCTGGCGCGTTTATTATTTTGATTATCTCGATTGGAAGGAGGGAGGAATCGATATGCACATAGCATTTATTTAAACATAAATTGTTCACTATACATATGTACATCTTGCAGCGAATTGCTTTTTGACGCGTTTGAACGGAATGTTACTGTAAAGTGTTCAGAGCGGTGCATCTGATGCGGATCATACTGTCGCATCGATAAACCCGTCCTTAGCCACTACCACCACGACCAGCGGCCATGTCCCACGTCCGTCTCTGCCCTCCACCCAGCGACTATCTACTCACCTTGGTCACAGGCAGACGAAGATCACGCTGACCTCGCCCCCTCGGCGACCCCAGGTCATTACATCTCTGTTTCCGTGCTTCATCCCTAACGTTCCTAGGCTACAAGCCCTCTGCCGCCAAATCCGCTGATGAGTATGCCCAGCTCGATGCCGAGGACGAGAGTCTTGCGCGCTGGAAGGCTTCTCTGGGTATAACAATCCCCTGGGCACCGCGATTGCTGTTCTCAGACCAATACAGGTATCGTCCCTGGCGCCGGCGGAGCTGCCTCTGGGCCAAAGGTGAGAATCTTTCAGTCACCTTCATTGATAACAAGTCTCCAATATCATTGCCAGGTCACCGTCTTGACTCTCGAGGTGGGCTGCTGAGTAGACCACTTCGGATCGCCGTCTGATTGCCTACTTAGCTGGATTCGACAACGCTCCCCGCTGGCAAGACGATTGCCTTCAACCTTAACGACACCGCCAGACTGGCCGATACCAAGAAAAATCCAATCGTCATCAAGGAGGATGTGGATTACAAGTCGGTGATCTTACCCTTTACTCTGGATCAAGAGCTTAACCTGCACCAGCGTCCGCATTACATTCAAAGTCAACCACTCTATAATATCAGGGGTCCGGTATATCCAGGTCGTGAAGAGATCTGGTGTCAAAGGTGGGCGACCAACTCCTACCACTGATACAGTTGCTGATGCATAGCCTAGTCGACAAGTTGGAACAGATGTTGGGCTCCTATGGACCGCACCCCAAAGGAGAACCCTACATCAAGAACTTCGATACCGACCACTCACCCAGCGGTGGGCAACGTTTATGTCCATGTCCTCCCGTTCTGACTTGGTTTTAGGTATGATTGCCCGGTCTGGAACGTACAACGTGAAAAGTCGCGTCGTGGACGATGACGGTGAAGTCTACGCAGGTGCGAGCGTTCTCACCGCCAGTTGTCCGTCCACACTTTGACACGCGTACAGATTGGGAATGGAGTTTCAAGCTTGCGAAAGAATGGTAAACGTTGGAATCGCGAAGAGTGGTTGTTGGATATACGTCGCAGTTGTTTTTGCCTAGGAAATGAAATTTCATGTTGTACTTTGTCGCGAGTGCGTGACCGTGATGAACCTTTGCACCAGCACCACCACTATCCGGCGTGGTTTACGACTGCACCTACAATGCTACTCTTCGACCCTTCCGTTCACTCGTTCTTCCTTCGTTGTTGGACGCATACACCGCCGTTTGGTCTCATCTCAGACCCTCCCCACCAAATCATGGGTCGAGCATCTTCCCTCAAAAGCTCGGCCTTATTTATACCTTTCTCGAATCGATAAACCTATAGGGACTTTGCTCTTGTTCTATCCCTGTGGTCTGTACCCGTCGGGCGCTCTTTCTGGCCTTCTGACGCGAGATGTGTAGCTTGGTCGATCACAATGGCCTCATACGCGCTGCAACTTCCCTTCACAACGCCGCTGGCCTACACATGCCTCTTCGGCGTCGGCGCGCTCGTAATGCGCGGCGCGGGCTGCACAATCAACGACATGTGGGACAAGAATCTCGACAAGGCAGTAGGTGAGTGCCTACTCGTTGTTTTTTGGTCTCCGTTGAGCGGTTCACTTCAGCAAGGACCAGGGAGCGGCCACTCGCAAGAGGAGACATTACTCAGGGTCAAGCGCTAGCATTCCTAGCGGCGCAGCTCTCCGCTGGGCTGGCTGTGTTGGTCCAGCTGAACTGGTATAGGTGTGTTTTTTCTCTTGAACTTGCACGTTATTGATTACCATAAGCCCAGTATTCTCCTAGGTGCTGCCTCATTATCGGTGGTAGTTATATATCCATTAATGAAGCGCATCACCTACTGGCCGCAAGCCGTCCTTGGTCGGTGTCTGATCGTATCCGTTATTCTGCGTCTCATCGAATTAGGCATGGCGTTCAACTGGGGCGCTCTCCTGGGCTGGTCCGCGGTTGCGGGGACCGTCGACTGGAGTGTCTGCTTCCCCCTATACGCTAGCGGAGTGACCTGGACACTCGTATACGACAGCATTTATGCTCATCAAGTCCGTGCTCATCTCCGCCCATTCGTCGTAAACTAAACCAATATCCCACAGGATAAAAAAGACGACGTTGGTGTTGGCATCCGCTCGACTGCTCTACTTTTCGGGGAACGCACTCGACCAATCCTCAGTGCTCTTTCGACAACTTCCCTGTCGCTGGTCAGCTATGCCGGCTATTTGAACGCTCAGGGCACGCCGTTTTACCTCGGCATCTCGCTGGCCGCGACTCAACTCGCCCGCATCATATACCGGACGGATTTCCACCAGCGGCAAAGCTGTTGGCAAGGATTCGTCGACTGTGGCTGGTCGGGATTCTGGATTTGGATGGGAGCCCTCGCCGATTACGCCCTCCTCATTTGGTAGACAGGCAGGTCGTATTACTAGATCGTTAATGGATACAATGTGTCTATCAAACCGAACAAGCAAGACGCGGCGACTAGCGGGAACGACAAATGGTATGGTACAGTTGAACAAAGTAAGGATCATAGAATTTCGTGAAATACATTTAAATACGTCTCATGCGGCACTGTGGTAGGACACAGCGGGCTTCGTACGAGTCTTGAGCCATCCGTGGAAGGCAACGACGCAGATCGTCCAGCAGAATGCCAGACAAGTTATCGCCACAGCACTAACCGCGAACATCATTATGTCTGCAAATTGATTAGTGCTCCACCGGACGGGCGAAGTAGAATGCACATACCATCCCGCCCTCGACGCATCGCGGCGATAGTTACTTCTTCCGTGGAAAACATGAAGCTGACGCCTCCACATGCAAGGAAGAAGGATCCCACAGCTTCGGTGGGCGGTCGCGACGGAAGTGTAGATCGAGGGGGAGCGACCCAGAGGAAGAAATAAGTCAAACAGCGCAAGACCGCAAACGCGAGCAACAGATTGCCCCACAGCGCGTGTATTTGGACCTGAACGAATAGATGAGAAAAAAATCTTCGACAAATGCGCCGCACATACTTGGAAGAGATAGGTCTGGAAATGGGCCGCCATTACAGCTCCAGTAACGCCAATGACGAGTGCTGGGAAAGGGTTGAAACTGGAGGTGTATGTCGCGGGCTCCGCGACGCTCTCTGAGGTATCTACAGCCAACGCTGCGAGCCACCTGCGGATTCTTTTGGACTCGAGTGCCATGCCTATGGTAGAGTGAGGTTCTGCGAGCTCCGGAGCAATATAAAAAGGGTTCATACCCACAAGGCCAGCGAACCAAAACATGATCTATTCAAGAGGAGGGTCAAACTTGTCCGAACACACAAAATGAGTCGGCTACTTACAGCGATCCCAATGTGTTGAATTTGTTTAGTTGTATATGGATCTTCCGGATTCGCTCCGAATCTACCTTTAGGTTCAGAAACGGAACGGTTGACGTTGAAGAACATGAAAGCACCTCTCCATCCAAGTATTCGTGATGCCATAAAGAAAGATGATGAACGACTCGACGAACTCGCCGGTGGGGTAGCCAGAGGTGGGGGCACGGTTCCACGCCCAGCCGAGTTCAGCGCCCCCGCCGAGGAATCGGGCGAACGAGATCAAGCCGTAGGACCAGAATATTCCACCTTCTGCATTAGTGGAGGGACGATCAGGAACTGCCGTGGACTGCACAGAATAACTCACTGATAAGGTGCGCCAAACATACGTTGAGGTAGTTTTGCCTGCAGCCACCTAAACGAACCGAAAAAATCAGTGAATAAAATCCGGAGTAAGTATTTGATTTGAACGGACCCGTGTAAATCACGATTCCTGTTAAAAACAGGCCGAACCCAGCGAAAACAAGCGCCCGTTCTGTTGTTGCGAACGCGGCCCGACCAATCCGACGAAGCAGGGACGTGCGGGGAAGGGGGAAGTGGGTGTCGTGTAGGGTAACATCCGAATTGGGAGAGCCTGGACCAAAAACGGTACCGTCGGACAACATAGAGTGCGATCGGACATGGTTCGCCCATTGTTCCGTGTTCCCGTGGTTGAAAGCTTGAGAGCTGTGGGAATCAGGATCGTCGTACGAATGACGACCATGCCCCTTCACGTCCTCGACGGAATCAGGTTCTTCCGCAATCAGTCCAATATATTCTGCGCCCGACCCTTTGCTATCAGGGTCCTCACGGCCCAAGAGGGCATTGGCAAAGCCCAGCAAGGTATAATGTTTCGCGGTTCGCGCGAAAGTAACAATACGATGGAGAGCACCGAGAGTGTCAACGAGGGTCAACGCAAGTGCAACGACGAGCACAGAGTATCCGTGCCGAGCATGGCTTGCATTGGGGTACCTGTCAAAGGACAACACTGCTTTGAGATTCGAAAGCACATACCCAATGCAGGAAAACGCGGATCACGTACATATCGGGCGTAAGTTTTCTGTATACCGAACTCGCTGCACAGGCCAAAAAGAACGACGCATAAAACGCGAATACGGCCACTCCATGCAAAGAGTGCTTGACGGAGCGTAGTGCGATGCCTAGAAGAGGTGTTAGGCACGCAACAGCCGAGTTGGGGATGTCTTACCCATCGGAAGGCAAACGAAGAAGGCGAGAGACATGAAGATCGCATGTGTGATAATTAAACCAGGATGACGAGCTGAAGCCTGCTCGGGATCTTCCCAGTCTATCGTATAATACGATGGGGGCGTGGGTTGGTGGTAGAGGCCCACTTCAGTCTCATTCAACTCGAGCAACGGCGCAACGGCACTATGATGTTCGTGCTCATCCGACCTCCCTGCAAGCTGAAAGAGGTCGAAGGCCGGAGAGGGGGCAGAAGTGGCAGCCACGAGCACAAGAGAGGCGGTTAGGGCGAGACCGAGAGCCTGAAAGTGCATCGTGAAGAAACGGGGGTGCCAAATTGTACTTTCGCTATTTCTGCTTATAAAACGGGCGGCACAATGAACAAGCCAGTGATACCCATTTGTCTGGACCAGCCCGGGCAAGCAGATGACTCGGTGGTGATGTTCTTGAACGTTCGAACGGCCGTCGCGTAAGACTTTGTTTCGTAAGCCAGGCTTAGTTATCCATTGAGCGTTAATAAATGGGGACCCATCTTGTTCCGATACAAACCGAAATGGCTGACAACTCTTCAGAACCCCGAAGACATCGTGAGTGAGTCTGGTTTTATTTTCGGATTTCTGCCTTCCTAATTGGGAGGAAACGACCTGGCATTTGTCCATGTTATTTCCAGAAAGCGGGTCCGACTTTTTCAAGAGTTGTTCAGAGTTGTTGGGCTGGCTCCGGCTGGGATTTGGAAACAAGCTGGAGACAGAGGTGTCTTGTGGTCCGGGCACCGGGCGCTTTGCTGACGATTCAGGTTTAGAACGGAAGCGGTCCCGATATCGGGAAATCGGAGCAGTTCGGCGGCGATATTATGTTGCAGTGATGACATACGGTGCGATCTGGGTGGACAAGAAATTTCGTTGAGGATGTCGAGATTGAACAAAAGCCAAGCGCACACATTTGCCTGCTCTAGGCCACCAACATCACACCTCGCGTCGACATAATTTCATATTGCTTGAATTTGTATAGCGAAAAGTACTAAAAAATACAGTGAAGGTCAAGAGTCGCCCATTTCACCCGCCAGGAGTGTGGGCTGAATAAGTGCACTCGGGCGCTGTAGTTAGTTGGTAACCTACGCGGTCGTCAGTTTGTGCATTCACAGATACGTTTCATATCCCACCTTTAAGGTTTTCGGCGATTCAACGCTGTGACTTTCTTCTGAGGATCCGAATTCCTCAGGCAAGTCGACGGGAACGGGAATGCGGGGTATACTGTGTTGGGCACGATGCTGGGTAACGGGAGCCGGCGAGAGACTAGCAGGGGTGGGTTCGGCAGCCATCGGTGGGACGTATGGCGAGTAGTACGCCTGAGATGCTCCTGGGTACTCGGCCTGTTGTTGCGGCGCCTGCGGTGCGCCGTAAAAGCCCGGGTGTTGCTGCGGAGGCTGCGATGCGCCGTAGTATGCAGGCTGAGCCCCACCATAGAACTGGAATGGCTCCGCACTGTACGTCGTGCCGTATCCTTGGGCAGGCTGCGCGCTGCTGCCGAGCGTCCCAAGACTGGGGTTGGCCGAATGGCCTTTCTCGGAACCATCATACCGGTCTGCGGCGGCCAGAAGGCGAGGATCGAAGGAGACAGCATCATCCAGGAGCCGGTTCCTCCTGCGTCGCCGGAACACAAAGGTAACGAGAACGACAATCAAGACGAGGACCAGGAGGCCGAGGACACCGAAAACGCTGCCCGAGAGGGCTTTGTTCTGGAGGAACGACTCGCTGTGAGGGGCCGACGTCGGCGTCGATGAACTGGAGGCGGTTTCGAGGATGATGTTGGAGACAGTGTAGACTTGCCCATTGCTACCTGTCGACACCTCCGGAAGTGCAGAGGCGGACGTTGCAGGGGCACTGGGAGTCGGAGTCGAAGAAGGAGGACTCGAGGGCGGAGGCGCACTGGGAGTCGAAGCCCTGAATTAAAAAACGCGTCAAATAGAGTCAACTGCAACGCGATGGGTGCATACGAAGCGGCTGAGGACGCGCTGGCAGGCGGCGGCGATATGGACGCGGCCGAGGCTGATGCAGATTGCGAACTATGAAAGAGATGTAAACGAGGGTTGGAAGGAAATGTAGGAGAACTCACTCGGACGCGGGTGGGGTGGGGAAAAGCGGGGGGAGGGATGGAAGGGTGGGGAGGGAGAGTGGCAAACTCGGCAAACCAATGCCGCCGCCAAGCAGTCCGCCAGTGGGTTTGGTCCCTACGCCGCCACTGTCGATTCATTTTACTTAGACGCGAATACGACGATATGAAGGATGCTCACAGCAGACCACTCACAACTGTGCCAAGTTAGCAAGTGGGAAAACAAAAAGAATGAAGAGGACGAACCACCACCGAGGAGAGCCATGTCGAATTAAAGAAAAAGATAAAGGAAAGTCGGGGCGGAAAGAGCTTAAAACGGGGCTGCGTTCAGGTTGAGATTTGTGCAGACCAGAGTATGAGGTGGTGGGAGGGGAAAGGATAGGTGAGCTTGCCCGGCAAACAAAACAGCGTGCAAGTGGGGCCGCTCCAAAAAATGATGACCGTTGCCAGTGAATGCCCAAGAAACACGTTCCCGTGGTCGATACATTTCGTTAGTGTTGCCGCAGATTGAGTTGAGGCGAGCCGAGCTGACCAACTCGTCTCAACTCGAACACGCGAGTTGAGCCGAGTTTTGATCGAGTTGAGACGGATCAAATTTGCATAGCCACCTTCCCCAATCTGGACAGCGGCCTCGAAAAAAATGCTTAAGGAAGGGAGTCAAACACTATTTACAGGTCTGAACCCACAAATCGAATGTCAGCTATCTAGAGGTCTTCCTGTTCGCTTTCAGGAATATTCTGGGGCCAAAAGGGCCTTGGATGACCTGCCCCAATACATTGGCTTGTTTTACCCCCAGAAAAAAAGGGACTGCATACTGGAGTACTAAATAAGTGTCCAATGCCTTTAACCCAAGACTTGGAGGCCATTCCAGGTGTGTTCTAGGAAAATGCACTCTGCTCGCTGGTTGAGGACAGCGGCTGTCGTACTTTCCCAGGGGTTTTGGCGGATGGGAAACTGATGGAAGTGATGGGGTCAACTCGACTGACATCGGTGCCCAACTCGACTCGACTCGGCCAGTCGAGTAATCTCGGTTCCAGATCTTTCGGGTGTGGTTCCGGTTTGGGACGCCATCAGGCAAGAAAATGATGCAAAAGAGATACCGGAACGTACACCCTAAGATCTGGTGCAACTCGAACCATAACCGTTGTACTGCTCCAATCGGTCACGGGTGTCACATCTGGTAAAGTCGCTCAATTATCAAGGTTGTTGGTCACTCTGGGTCTGCAGTGCTCGCATTGGACGCCGATAAGGTTTCTCGATGTGCCGAGCCCACAAACGCGAGGGGAACGCGTCAAAAACTAACTTTCTGATGAAGTACACATTTTGTTCACTTCATCAGAATTATGAATACCTACCCCTCCTGGTCCAGGAAAATTATGGTTGGCCACTGAGCACATTTGGCATCACACACAAAAGGATTGAAACGTTCTCTGTGTCCGATAACGCTTGTTGTACCTCTCCATTCACCCTACAATAACCTCTGATCTACACCCAGATATTAATTCATACACGCGTAAATCCCTCCTGATGTGGGCACCAGAGGGGAGGGGAAACACAGCAGAGTCCGAATACACCTCGAAACACGTTAATCGGGCAAGAAATGAACGATATCCGTTGAAAATACTAAAACCGTGACTCAGTCCAACGGTTACCATACGAGTTGCACCAGACGTTATAGGGCAGTTCTCCGCGGTCACATCTCATCATTATTTCACCTCGTCAACATCTCGACATCCCCGATTGGATTTCTGCCCGGGAGCGGAGCGAACGGCTGCCCTATAACGTCGGGTACGAGACTACCAGTCGAGTTCATCAACTCGGTAGGCGAGTCGAGTTCAAAATCAGATCCAACTCAATCTGACAGCAACACTACATTTCGTAGTCTATACACAGTAACCCTATCGAGACCCCCGTCCATACCGTTCCCCGGCCTTGCGCTCCATGATCTCCCGTAACGGCCCCAGCAATCGCGTAAACGCAGGCGCGTCCAACGCCGCAACCTTCAGTCGTGGCATCCCGCTATCCTCCCGCTGGATCGCACTCACCGTCGCAGCCCGCGGCGCCAGGCGTAGTAGTGACAGTTCTGCGAGGTATTCTTTCAGTTGCGGCACCACAAGAAGCGGGATCAACTTACCGCCAAAGTAATCGCCTTTCTTCAAATGCCCCACCTTGATTTCCCGCGCCTCCCCATTGTCGTCTTGCTGAGTTTTCGTAGCGATCGCCTCCCCTTCCTCCACGAAAAAGAACGTGTCCCCCATCTCGCCCTGCTTCACAATCGCCTCCCCGTCCATGTACACTTTGCTCACCAGCGCGTCCGCGATTTTGCTCCTCTCCGGCGCGTCAAGCGAGGATAGGAGCGTCACAGTGGACAAGAATTGCTCGTACATCGTCCGCCGCCGGTGCGCCGCTTTTAGGATAATTGTGCGGAACGTAATACGGTCTAGTGCCCACAACGTCGACGGCTCGATGGACATGACAGTCGCTGCCCGCGGGTGACCGTACATGAGCGCCAGTTCGCCAAACGACGTCCCTGGCGTGCACTCGGCGACCTGGCGGCCATACTCGGGATGGGCCCCCGGCTGGAGGAACATCTCGTCAGGGCTGACGCTCACCGACGCGCGGCTGTTCGTCGACCACGTCGGCGGTAAGGGTTCGGGGCGAATATAGCAGTGCAGGACACCAGACTCGACGACGTAAAAGTACTCTCCCGCGTCCCCTTGCCGTATCACGACCTCGTCCTTGGCCGTTGTTTTCTCTTGCATCGCGTTGAGAACGCCCGTTTCCTGTTCTTCATCGAGGTCACGAAAGATGAGATTGTTAGCAATGGACGCCTTTATGCGTCGGAGCTGGTCGGGCGATTTGGGAAACACGGGAAGCGGCTCGTCGCTCTCGACATCAACAGCGATGGATTCCGCGGAGACGGATGTACGCCGGGCAAAGATCGCGGAGTTTGGGGGGTGTAGATAGTCGCCAGGGTTGAGAGGCGCCGGGGCGTTCCCGTCAAAGCTGGCAAAGGGATTGGGCAGAGGAGACGTTGGCGCGAGCTGGCGGCCGTCAATCTGGAAGATGGGAGGGCCGTCGGAGAGGAGGGCGTTCCCGGGCACGTTCAAGGTCCCAAATGGACTCTGAGAGGCACTGTTTCGCAGAGAAGAGCGATGTGTGGGTGGGGCCTGGGAGAATGGGGAGACGGTGGCATGGGGAGAGTGGGTGCCAAAGGGCGCGTCGACGAAGAGGTCAGTGGGGAGGTCTCTGGAGAATGAATGTGGGCGCTGGGAGAGGACATCGCGGGTGCGGGCGCGCTGCTCCTCGAGCCTGGACTGGAACCAGTTTGCACAGAACTGGAGGGCGTCTTTTGGCTGGACGCGATTGATGTCGCGAGTGAGGTCGGCGACGAGCGATTCAAACGTCGACATCGTCGGTGGCGCGCGTGCAAATTGGTTCCGTCGTGAGAGGCAAAAGCAAGTACAATGCCAAACAAATCCATTATTTCGTTTAAATTACAAACATCATCCAAGAAAGACAGTTCTAGTCTGCCTCGTCCACCCACGCTCCCTCCACAACACGCTCCATATATGCGCGCAACCACCGCGGTCGCTGCTCGTGTTGAGCAAGCAACTGCGCCCGTCTCTGTATCCTCGCCTGAGCCTGCTGATCCTCGACGTTTTCATCCAGTTGGGCAGCACGCGCGTTCGCGTCCATTCTAATCTGCCCTTCCCGCTGCCTCAACACAGCCCGTCTTCGGTTCCACACCGCCGGGTGCATCGTCGTCACAAACAGGCTCACAAACGCGATCGATTTGCTCCAGAAGCCCGGCTCTTCAACCGGCGTCCCTCGGCGAATAGACTCCTCCTCCGTTTGTATATTGAAGTTGGCAAGTCCGTCGAGGGCCGCAGCTAGTTGCTGGTCCAGGTCATTGGCAGCGACAGCGCCGGCGCCGGGGCGCTGCTGAGCCGGACCCTGTCGCTGACCTGCGTTTGGCTGCCCGTTGGCAGCAGGTTGGCCAGGAAAATTCCGTTGCCGCGGCTGTTGCGCTTGTTGTTGGGGTTGGTTGGGATTATTCCCCTGTTCGGCGGCAGCGCGCGCCCACCCCCGTTGTAGCCCTTCCCTGATAGGGCGCCAAACCTCATACATCATCCATATCACAATAAGGATCCCAAACACTGGTTTCCTCGCTGGCGCAAAGAAATACAGCAGCACCGCGGTCCGCAACATCAGCAGGAAAAGCGGTAGCAAGAGTGGGCGCAGCGGCAGCTCTGGAGGCTGAGCGGCGGCGATGTTTATGTTCGGTGCGAGGTTAGCATTGGCGCCATTGCGGATCGCTGGAAGCCCCAGTTGCTGGAGAAGGACGTTGACATTGGGGACATTGGGTACATTCGGCAGGTGCTGGGAGGTGGTGATCCGGGTCTGCGCAGGGGCGGGGACAGGTAATGCTAGGATGGGGAACGTGGCGGCGAGGACATTCAACGCGTGAAGTTGGATCGCGGTTGGTTGTTGCTCGGCCGATTCCACGAGCCGGAGATATGTTTGTCCCCTGCGAACAAGTAAGTTGGTGTGTTGTGCTGAAGAGAAATAATTTACTCGATGACGGAACGCTCGTATTTGACCCCACTGGCCTCGGTCGCCAGAGGGAATTCATCATCGAGAATGGGCGGCCATGACCAACCGTGGCGTTCGATGGCCTGAACCGCAGCATATCTCGAAGCCAGCATATCGGAATCAAGAGGCGAAACCCTCAACTGCTCGAGGGCATTAAACGCCTGCTGGTGCCTCGCAACGACATAGGCGAGGGGATTGGCGGGAGTAAAGAGAGACGGAAGGGGAGTTCGAGGAGGGAAGATTGAGGAAAGAAAGGGAGCCGTAGCCGGGGGCGGGGGAGGTAGAGAAGCTCCTAGAGGAGCATGGGGGACATCCGGCGGGGTAGTCGACCAAGCTGAAGGATGGACGGCCAAGTGGACAATACGCGGTTCATTAGGAGTCTATCGCATGATGAGCGAGAGTACCAGTGGAATGCATGTGTAAGTACACGGACCTGCCAGAGCTCGTCGACCTTCTCAGTATCGAGCAGCGAGCGGCCTCTCCAAATGATCCTCTGCCCCTCGACCCGTGGCGCGCCAACGCAGACGCGATGAATCTCGCGCTTGAGATCCAAAACTGTGCATGAATCCGGCACCTGGACGTTCAGTGTGCGAGAGAATGCAGGCAGCTCTACGCGTATGAGAGGCATGAAGGCAAGACGAGGTAGAAATTGTGGGCAAAGCGGAGACACGTTGCGCCGATGACCGCTCATGCCGCCTGATCCGCGCGACTAATTAAGGTTCACCGCGTTTTCAGTCCAAAGCCTTGTACAATATTACTGATACACCGGGAACCATCCTTGACTACTGGGGGACCACGAGGGTCGCGCCCTCCTTCGAGCTCTTGTGTGCAAGCTCCACCATCTCAATGAGCGCAGTCGCATCCTCCCACTTGATGGCGAGCTCCGCGCCCTCGCGAATGGACGCGGCGAGGTTCCTGAAAAGGTCCGCATAGCAGCCAGGCTCAGATGGCCATCTGTGAAAAGTGAGTTTAGTCCCAGGCAAGGGGGTCTCGATTTACATGTTCTTGGTCATCGTAACGTCGTCGTCCTCGATACACTCGACAGTGCCCCAGATGCTTTCAGGTTCGACACCATATCCTTTTTCGTGGATGGTATTCGGTGTTGATATAACCTTCAGCTGGTCTTCCTGGACATCAACTCCATATTTGACATACGAGCCTTTAGTCCCGAGAACAACATAACGAGGTTGCAGAGCCCGAACGGATGTCAACTGCGCTCTTGCAATCACCGTTACAGGCCGCGGAAGTTTACCTCCGGCAGCAAAATGCATGTGGATGGTAAACTGTTCGTTCCAATGTCAGTACCAGCTGAAATCGCAAGTCGAAACGAACGCTGTCGTCCACATCGGGATGGCCAACCCCACGGGTATTTTGAATAAAGGCGGTGAGTTTCTCCGGACGGCCGAACAAAGCCAATGCTTGATCCATGAGATGTGTGCCCAAGTCATAGGTATGCCCAACGCCGGGCGCTGGCTCGTCTTTCCAAGAGTTCTTGATGCCTTTCCGATACCGATCGAAGCTGTGCCATTCAGCTGCTTCCCTTGCTTCTGGGATCGGGCTTACTGGGTTTCAACCTCGACAACGTCCCCGATGGATTGAGGGGACGAAGCAGGGAGTGCGAGAAGCTTCTTCAAGGAAATGAAATCCGAGTCGAAACGCCGGTTTTGGAACGCGTAGAGAACGAGGCCTTTAGCTTTGGCCAGTGCACCCAATTCACGCGCTTCAGCGGACGTGGATGTGACAGGCTTGTCGACCAGAACTGGGTGTGTTTTTGGAATCGCGTCAAACGGGAGTGGGACCTTTGCCCACCATGCTTGCCAGCCTCGAGCGCGGCCTTTGCATAAGAAAAGTGGGTCGGACTGGGAGTTGCTGTGTCGGCGTTAGATGCAGGCGAACGCGACGGATTTGTGGGATTAACCGATGATAACGAGCTCAATCTGGGGATCTTGAAGAACCTGGTCGAGAGTGTTGTGTATCTTTGCGGACACTCCGAAGCGCTCGCGGAGTTTACCGCCTTCGGAAGTTGGATTCCTCTCCAATACAGCGACGAGGGTGAAGCATTCGGGCAAGGCGAGGACAAAGGGGACATGAAAGGTTAGTCCTGCAAGACCGACACCGAGTACGCAGGTACGGATAGGCGACATGGTGGTGAGAGCAGACAGGAGGGCGGGCCGGGATAGCCGCAGCGTCATGTCCTTATAAGGATGCTCCATCAAACGCGACTTGAACCGCGACCATAATGTTGCCAACTCTGTGTTTCTTGCAGCTCATACTCCCTGCTCTCGCTCAGCTTGCCCTCCCCACTCCACCATATATTCCCTCTAATATTCCAACTCAACCGTCGTCATCCTCCACAACACCAAACCCACACTGGTCTACTTTACTCGGCAACCTCATATACTTTTATGACGCGCAGCGCTCTGGCCCCCTCCCGTCCACAAACAGGGTCTCATGGCGCAACTCGAGTGCACTCGACGACGGAAAGGACGTTGGTCTCGATTTGAGTGGTCCGTCCTCGCAGCAACCTTCTTCAAGTCGTGCTTACCCTTCGTCAAGGTGGCTATTATGATGCCGGAGACTTCATCAAGGCGACCTTCCCGCTGGCAAGTCCACCAGATTAACTTCAAGCCTGCATTCTCAACCGTCCTAGTCGTTCACATTAATGTCCATATGTTGGTCTGGAATGGACTTTGGAAAGGGTAACATTATTTATCTGCCCTGTGCGCGGTCCTGATCCCTCACAGGCTACGATATGGCAAACCAGACAGCCTATCTGGACTCGATGCTGCGGTATGGGCTGGACTGGCTCATAAAGGCAAGTATTAAATTCTCTTGACATACACCGCTGTTAAATTCCTTGCATTAAGGCCCACCCCGCCCCGAGTACACTATATGTTCTTGTTGGAAGTAGTGCGTCCATTCCTCCCACCCAACTTCCCCCTTTATTGACCAAAAATGGGGTGCAGCCGACTTGGACGACGCTTACTGGGGTGGCGATCAAAATATCCCCACCAACCGCCCCTCGTATTCTATTAATGACACGAAGCCTGGAACGGACGCAGCAGCCAGTGCATCTGCCGCATTTGCTGCCTGCGCAGCCCTCTATTCCGGGCGGGCCTTCAACGGATCTTACTCTGCTCCTGCCTCGTTGCAAAACGCAACTTACGCCCAAACGCTACAAACTCACGCCCAGCAACTCTATACTTTCGCGGTTAATGCTACCGGCGGCCAAAAAACATATCAGTCCTCGGTCCCCGCTGTAGGGGAGAGCTACGGGTCTTCGGGGTTCGGTGATGACTTGACCATTGCCGCCCTGTTCCTGGCCTGGGCCAGTGGTACCTCGTCGTACTACCAAGATGCCCAACATTATTTCCAGCAGTTCAAACTCACCGGACAAGATGACGTGTTCAACTGGGACACAAAAACTCCAGGGATATACGTACTATTCGCGCAAATTGCTCAGGGGTCTTCCGGTCTCGGCGGTGATTTGACTACCTGGCAAGCTGAATGCGAAAAGTACTTTGACGCCATTGTGAACGATAATGGCCCCGCTTCTTTAACGAGTGGTTCGACATTCCGCCCTGTTTGTTCCTCCCGTATCCTCACGATGCACAGATGGATTGCTCTACTACAACGGCGACTCGGATGACGCGACACTCAATCCTGCTCTTAACGCCGCGATGTTGCTTACCCGATATGCGCCTATGGCCTCTACTGCGGACAAAAAAGCCTCGTACGCTGTATGCTTTATTTATTTCGTTGCCAAGGCTATTTCTGACGATTCATGTATTATAGAAATTTGCCCAAAGTCAGCTTGACTATGCCCTTGGAAAAAACGCCATGTCAGGTAATGAATCGCTCTATCCAAATCCCTTCTGCCTCTCCCCACTAAAAGCACATGCCTATGTAGTTCCATACGTCGTAGGATCCAACCCAAACTCGCCCGCAAACCCCCATTCGGCGATGGCGAGCGGCGGAAATGACATCGGGAACATCAACACGTCGCCTCCACAGGAGGCGTACGTCCTGTACGGCGCGGTTGTCGGCGGCCCCGACAAACATGGACGATTTTACGACATCCGCAGCGACTGGCCAGAAACAGAGGCAAGTAAAGCCTGAAGCCAACCTTTCGGCTCGTCTAAATAAAAACAGGTCGCATTGGACTACAATGCGCCGATGGTGGCTCTTGCCGCCATGCATGTGCTGAATGACACAAATGACCCTTTTTACACGTCGCTGGAGGCGGGTGCGTACGCCAAAGTACGGCCCTCTGGACAACCCTGCGACTCCGCCATCTCTGATGGCTGTGGCGGCCCCAAGCTCTCCAAGGCCGCGATTATTGCTATGGCTGTCATCCTCAGCGTGGTCGGCCTGGCCATTCTCGGACTTGTAATTTGGTACTTCCGGATTCGCACGCGCAAATAATTTGCGACTTTGAAGAACACTTCGTGTCTTTGGACTTTTTTGTATGTATTGTAGCGAGCTAGAAAAACGGCCGAATGGAAATCTATTGCATACTAATCCAGAATTAAAACAAAGCATAGATCGATCAGTACACCTCCAGCACATAGCGCTCCTCCTCCTTCAAGCTCTCCAAATATTCGCCTGCCGACTCCGCTGTATGTCCTTTGTATTTCACCAGCGCTCCGACGAGGGCCTCGTAAACATCGGGAACGGGCCAGGTCGGTCCGCAAAGGTAGAACACGCCCTTGTCATCTTTCAACATCTGCGCGAGCGCCTCCGAATCCTCCAACATCTTGTGCTGAATATACACCTTCTTCGGCCCATCGCGAGAGAACGCCAGGCCCGCGCGGGTGATGACGCTGTCGAGGATGAACGCCTCGATTTCCTCCCCATAAAGATACTCTTGCGACTGGTAACGCGAGCCGAAGTAATAGTACACCGGGCCAACGTCCTCCCCGCGCTGCATAAGCATCGCACGATGCTGCAGGAAGGCGCGGAACGGCGCGGCACCCGTACCAAGTCCAGCCATAATCAAGGGTTGACGACTGTCCGGAGGCAGCTGGTGAACACGTGGGTTAGTCGTGGACGGGCAAGACAGAGAGGCGAACACGAACCTTCATCACACTCGGCTTGATTGAGACAGTAACCTTTTGGCCTACTCGGAGGCCAGCAAGGTAACGCGTACATTGGCCGTACCGCGGAGAGCCTAAAGGACAGCATGAGCCGAGTAAATTGAGCAGAAATAAAGAAAACTCACCACTCGGCGTCGCCCATTCGACAGTCACAACCAGCAGATCGACCCGGTTCCCGACGACGCTCTGGGCACTGGCAATACTATAATGCCGGGGCTTGATGTCGCCCACCATCTCGCAGAGCGTCTCGATTCCGGGTCTGGCGCTGGCATACATCCGGAGAACGTCCGCAAATGTGACAGTGTCCTTCTCCGACAGCTTTTTAAACGTCGCAACACCTTCCGGAGACCCAATGAACAGCAGTGCGTGCTTGTCGACGGACGTGGTCGCGTAGGCGGCCAAGTCCGTGAAGAACGACTTGGGCGGCCGCCCAAAAAGATCGATCTGCTGCTGCAGGGCCTGAAAGACGGTGCGCGTGTGCATTTTGTCTTCGCTTGAAGGGACAGGAATGGTGACGAGGCGACTTGGATCTACCCCATACCACTGACAAAACTCGAGGACATCCTGCTCATCATTCCAGCCGTGCACACCAAGCGCCTCGCCGATCGCGTATTTCAGCCCAGTGCCGTTGGTATCGAATTCGAGGTGGAATACATTGCGATCGTACTCCAGAGCAGTCAGGCGGCGGTTGACGGTGCAGGTGACAAGGAACGTGCGGTCGGGAACCTCGGGACGGAGGGCAGGATTCTGGGCAAATGTGTCTGTCTCGTCAAAGGACGGGACGGCGTTGAACGCAGCTGGGAACATGAGGTGTTTCGCGGCGTCGTGCCATGAGCCGAGGCGTGCCCCGTTGACCACATCGCCGTCATCCGTCTGCACGGCGATGGCATTGAACTCAAAGTCCTTGAGGGGATGCGCCGCAGCCTCCATTGACGGAGGTGGAGCCAGACCGACTTCAACCAATGCGGACCAGACATGCGCATTGATCTTCGACAGTTCAACACCATGGATGACCTCGTCGAACAGACCTCGCGCGATCTTAAAGATAAGGGGCTCTTGGGCCGCCTTGCCCAGATACAGTCGCAGAAATGCGAGATGGACGGTGAGGTTTTGCACCGCGTCGTTGACCGGCCCAGCAGCACCGACGAGTTTGAAAGCAACGGCTTGCGGGTCCACCACAAAAAGTCGGATATTACGGCTGATGAGGAGGTCGGTGACGTCGGGGGGAAGGTTTGAGGACACCTCGGCGGCCGACCATGTGGATGCGAGCAAGACGACCGAGCCGGCCTTGGCGTATTTAACCAGCGAGTGTGAGCTGAGGAGAGAATGGTCGAGGACGGCCAGGAAATCCGCCTCGCCGCCACTCTCATGGTCGAGAGGGATTGCAAAGGGAATGGGGACACCGTCCGCGAGAGCGCCGTTGGCCCCGAGCAATAAACGGCTCGTTGCAATTCCTCCTTTACGAGAGAACACATCGTAGTCGGTGAGGAAGCGGGTTGAAAGCGTCTCACTCGACAGGAATGTGTCAGCGATAAAGTGGGGGGCCGACGCCAGCGTGGACTGCGGCGTTCCAAAGACGACAAACTTTTTCACCGCAGGAGAATCGGTGGGAGGAGTGGGGGCAGCGGGGACGAGGGTGGTTAGGAACCCAAAGAACGCGCCATGCTGTAACAGGTAGGATTGGGTCTGCGATGGTACTGTCCGATGGGCGTGCACAGCGGGCGGAGTTTTGCCGCTCAACAACGTCCCGAATACGTCGACATATAGGCTGCCCTGTGTGGACGCGTTCGGGACATCGTCGAGGACGTGAATTGTTCGCACGCTCTGCGGCAACATATTGCGGAGAGCCTGCTCGTCCCAAGGACGCAGCACGCTGACAGTGACCACGCCAAGGCCGGGAATCTGCGCGGCGAATGCCTTTGCAGCGAGCGCCAGCGGACCGTTCAAAAGGACGAGGGCAGTATGCGCAGAAGGGTCTCCTGCATATGTAAAGAAACTGTGACCGGCCTGCTTAAAGGCGTCCGCCACAGAGCTGATGGGAATGTCGCTTGGTGGGGGGGCCAGGGAGAGCCCGACCTCACGAGCAACGCTGTAGTGGTCGAAGAGATGAATGACGTGAGAGGTGGGCAGGCGGTACGAGATGTGGGTAAAGTCGAGGGTTTCTTGCGGGGTCGCGGATAGGAAAATGACGAGATCCTGGTGCAAAGTCGGTACGACGGTTGCGAGAGACGCCAATGTCGGCGAAAAGGAGAAAGAATCACCGACGGAGGTGACAGTGGGGACCTGGATTACGAGCCTGCTGGAGGCGCTTGCGGGAGGCAGATAGGCGAGAGCGGGTGCCATCATGGCAAGACCGGCGGGGGTGGTGTACGCGGTGATGACGGAGCCTTTCCCAGCGTCGCGACTGGTTCCTTCCGAAAGTCTGCCGACGAGACTGAGGCCTGCGCCGGCCCTTGTTTGGAGGTCGACTACTGAGGCGGTATTTTGGGTCTTTGCCCATTCTTTTGTGAGGGTTCCGAAGCCTGCCTGCTCTGCGAGGTCATAGACATAGACTGCCGAGCTGGTGTCCGGGCGCGAGGCTAGGAACTCGACGGCGGTAGAGGCGGACACCTGGGGGTTGGCATAGATGTCGTGGAACGGTTTCGGCGAAATTGTGGGGGAGGAGAGCACGGTCGACGACGCGGACAGCGGGGTAGACGTTCCGGACGACATGCTAGTAGCAGACGGGATTCGGGTGAGCCGCTTTCTTTTCCTTGCATTTTCGACATATTCGTCAGGATCACGCAATACCGGAAGATGCCGCGGCCGCTTTCTTCACATCCTCCTCGGGGACTTTATTTATCTGCCCGAGCTCAGACGAACATACCGAGTCCTTGGCTGTACTTGGTGGGATTTTCTTTAGGACTGGGTAAGTGCTAGGAAGGCTCGAAGCGTTCACCCAAAGGAGTCCAAAATCAAACTGTCGAGGGCAGAGACTACATTGCAACGAACTCAACTTTAAGTTTACATGTCAGGAGGAATTTACAAGAAAAAGAATAATTTCTATTTGTCACGACACCGCGTCAACAGGCTACAGCACTAGGCGCGGAGGGTGTTGAACAAGCGGTCTCCCTGCGCTTAAGTCGTTAACGCGGGCGAACAAGAAGTTAATGAAGACATACAGCGTCACCGAGCCCTGGGCTGATCAGGCCCTGCGCTGTGAGCGTTTGGTCTACGCCAGCGACCCAAATCTTTATCGGTTCAGCTCCGAGTGCCCACGAACATGGAGAGCTACTCACCTCCAACTCAGGAAACTCGGCTTGCACATGATCCAGGCCTTCTTGGGACGCAAGCACGCACAGAAGCTTTACCTTGTCGATGGGCATGCCCCAGTCCGTGATCATCGACAACGCCGCGCATGCAGTCCCTCCCGTTGCAATTAGCGGGTCTAAGAGCTAACACAAACATCAGCGGCCATCTGAGAGGGCTACGCAGCTCGCATCCTCACGTAAACCATGTCGATGGGCGGAGATGAAGGTAGCTTCGAGTAGTCTGTGTTTTGTGGAGGGTCAGCCGGAGGACTCGGAAAATACAACACTCTCGCGCACATTCAACCGGTTGAAGGGTCACTTTTTCTCGGAAGAGACCCAGATGGTAGATTGGGGCGTCACTGAAAGTTATTGAACTATAGAACCGGCCAAAAATGTTGAACATACGGGAAGAGTGACAACTAAGGAAATATAAGCAAGAGGGCTAGAAACGCGGAGCAACACACCAAGGCGTCTGTCATGCCCAGACCGGCGCGCAAGATGGGGGTCAAACCAATCCGCGGCTTGATGACCGTCCCCGTGAAGGAACCCACGGGCGATTGCTAGGAGACCTGTTGAGGATACGGGAGGCAAGATCCGAGCTGCAGCTCACAGCGGTGAATGTTTCCTCTAGTGTCGGACGGGTGAAATGAGGACAGGCGTAAGTTATACAGCCTGCGTACCCTCTAGTGTACGACTAGCCTCGAGGCCCAGGATCAAGCTGAGATGGTTTACGCCTTCGCGAAACTCCTTCGCAGTTGTTGTTGTCCGCCTTAGCTTGGACAGTTCTGCGTTGGCCTGGCAAAGTGAGACGCATTCAGGCGACACTTGCAGCTCTTACAATGGGATGCGAGAGAACATTGACTTGCGGCATGGTAGAGTGGGTCGAGGCGATCAATTAAGCGACTCGCGATACGTAAGTGGGTTATCTCCTTTTATACTCGCATGGCTTTAGTACCTGCCCCTTCGCCAGAATAGCAGCCCATTCCTTCTTGTTCTTACCCACAGAAGCCACCTTCTTGAACTCGAACAACGTGAAATGAGTGTTCCCGTCGTCCTGCAAGATAATTTAATTTACTAGTCGATGAAACGAAAACTATCGACGTGCCTTGGATTTCAACTTGAAACCAACGGACGCGACCAGTTGTGAAAACTCATCGACATCAGTGAATCGACTGGCAACTTCTGCGATCTTCAGCTCGCCGCTAAACAAGTGAATTCAGCCATCGGCCAGGGTAACCAAACGGAACTGACTTCGGTCGCAGAATCCGCCACGCCTGACGGATGCAGTGCATCCAGTTAGTGCCCATAAGACTGAGTGCACAGACGACCACATCGACAATCTGGCCCGCGCCGTCCGACCTCTCACCCTCGGCTGGCTCCGAGCCGGGAAGCGGGATCTTGTCGCAAATGTCCGCCTCGACAACAAATACGCCATCCGAAACGAGATCAAAAGACAAGACGTTGAGGCCCTTGGGAATTAGCGACCGAGCCATGGCCGCGTCACCACATCCCAGGTCAGCAATGACCGTTTTGGCGGGGAATTTGGACAAAACTGAAATATAGTGTTGGACAGGATTAGTGGGCCACGACTGAACTTGGTGTCGAAAGCCGGTGTGATACTGGCTTGCACTGATGAGCACAGGGGGTAACTCAGAGCAAGACATGCGCACTTCTTGGTAGACTTTCGGGTCATTCTGCATCATTTCATGCGCTTGTTGGCTGTCGCTTTTATACAACGTTTCGTTTATTAACCTGACCAAAATAAATGTGTTGCGCGCAAATTCAGAGGACGAATCAAGTCACCGGAAACGCGCGCCGTCGAGACTTCGCTTCATCCCTTTTTGCAGTGCCGTCAAAGCAGCTTCAGGTTTCGCGGGCAGGCTGTCCTCGGGAATAGTTGGTAGAGGAGGTTTATCGGGTTCATGCGTCCTCTTTGGCCGCTTTGCCGGCCGCGCAAGAGACACGCTTGAAGACGACGCAGCCATTTGCTGTTTCTTGTCCGCAATCATTTGCTGACCCTTTTCCGAAGGCGTCAAAGCCTTAGGTAAAGAAATGGATCTCTTCTTCTCTTCCAATGCGGTAGCCTTTTTTTGGCGTTGTCGGTCCATGGTCTTTTTCACCAGGGACTTTCCAATCTCCTTGACGCGGCTTGCGCCGCGCGAGACCGTAGATGACGCGTCGTCTCCCTCGGAATCGCTCCTACGATGTTTCTTGACCAGCTTCTGCAAATCAACCGGCTCAGGGGAGTCGTTGTCCTCGGTTGATCTCTTGCGTTTCTTCGAGCCAGCCGACAAAGGCTCGACCACGACGGGTAAACTGGCCACAGACCATCCGGGGACCTCGAATAGTGGCATGGGTAGAAGGGGAGGAAGCGATTGTTTGGAAGTGCAGTGCCATCGTTCGGCAGCTTTCGGCACCTTGAACCACAATCAAGCAGAATTCAACTCTTGGTTCGCGTCCGCCTCAATACACAATAGCCAACGCTCGGTCTCTGCGTGGTTATTTATTCAACGCCTCATCCCAGTTTTCGACGCGAACGGAAATATCCCAGCTTCTCATAAAGGATACGGAGCTATAAACTAGCGAGGAACGAGCGCAAGTGTTTATAGCGTCTGTCTTGGAGAGACTAATACGGAGCATATCACTGTGAGGACAGAATTTTGAGAAGAACTTGAGGGTCCTCTGCTGGTGTTTCGTAGAAAAGTGCATGAAGCTGAACCCCTCAGTACACCAACCACCCGCTCGCCTTGTTCAACGCCTCATCCCAAGACCCAGAAGTCCGATGCCAAACGGCCACGCTCTCAACCTCCGCTTGACCTAAACGGCCATTGTAAAGGTGGGGGAAAAATCCATCGGCACCTCTCTCCCCGCAGACTGGTGATATGATAAATCGTTGAAACGCCAATGAGCTTGAGCCAGAAAGAGAACATGCATGCCTTCAGCCTTGGGATCCTCCCATTTGATGCGATCTTGATGTTGAGCGTACGGAATCCGGAGGACGACCACCTTGTCGTCGTCGGCGAAAAAGTATTTCAGAGTTCCGGGGAGTTGTGTCGCCGTCGAGAGGTGGATGAAGCCCGACGCTGCGTCCAAATCACTCAGAGGTAGCACCTCGGGGAGTGGGTCTGGAACCGGAGACGAAGAGGGCACGAGCTTGTACACATACGTGGGTGAGCTCATCGAGTAGCGAAAGAGAGTGCGAATTGATCGAGACGTTGTCATTCCTGGCTTACATGATACATGCAGATAAATATATAAATATTAGACAGAAGCATCCACGTCCTCAGAGGTCTTCAATTTTTGTCGGACGCGCTGGAAAACAGAGGTGGCCGAACGTCTCGAGATTCTCGAGCGTTGCTGGAATCTCCATAGGCCAGAAAAAGTGTATAGAGCGGCAAAAACGAGGATGAGGAAGACAAGGAAGAGTGAGAGTACCATCCAGGCTGACAGACGGTCGGGTGAAGCTGGGGCGTCTGCCTCTTGCATGGCGTACGCAAGAATCGACGCGGTGAATGTGACAACAGCCCAGACCAAGAGGACAGGAGGGAGACTCAGGATCATGGCATGTCCGTGATACCCCAGATAATTGTGCTGGGCATTATACATGTAGGTGAACTGACACAAGACAATCAGGCCGGAGCGAAAGGAAATCTGGACGGCACCCACCGAATCGGCGGTACGAGTGCTCGCTTGATGTCGCCAGATTGCTACAACCCCGACGATAATGCTGCCAAGAGAAGCGAGGGCCGACACTATTGCAGCGGTTTTGGCTGGCTGCAAGATGTCTGACACGGACAAAAGTCCAACCGTGGCCCTATTTCGGTGTTAAGGGGCGCAAAGAGTGCGAAAGGGCAACTGACGAAAGAAGTACGGTTGACTTGGGATGATGTCAGTAAGACGCGGAAAGGAAATCGTTGGAAAACCTACAATTAGCAGAAAATGGGCGTATTCGCGGACCAGGCGCTCGATATATCGCTCCCAGTTTTGTTGGACGTTCGCAAGGCGGCCACGGTATTCTGATGACTTGCGAACGTGGGACAGATATATCAGAGGAATCCCGAAGAAGAAGACACGGATGAGGACGTTCAGAAGGGGAAGCATGAACACCGGAGGACGAGTGATGGTTGTAGACGAGGTTTTCGACTCTTGTCGCTGCACGACTGATTGTTTCGCAGTGTGGGTGCCATATTGCTCCGAGTCGCGGAAGCTACAAACTTCACGGAGGAACCATGACACGAAAACGGTCTTTGCAGGCGAGGTGTCGTAACAAGAATCTACAGGGAGCGTCGGCAATGGATAAGCTCAATGTCATGAATCTACCTGAAAGCTCTTTAAGAACCCTGCCGAGATCGTCACATTCCGGTTTTGAAAACGGGACGATAGACCGTTGTCCTGAGATCAGGTTGTCTGTCTAACACATATCTGCATGAGCTTCCCCAACAACTAGTCGTGTGCTTACTATATACCAGAGTAGTGCATCCTTTGCCTCTGGGAGTGCTCTCGAGGGAAGCGCAACATGCGACGGGTGGTTCCACAAAAAATTCCAATAAAGTCGTCGCCGGCGATTCACTAGTGAGGCCAGCGTGAACAATTTCACCAGGAGAAGAGGATGAGTCCTACGTGCGCGCAAGTCTGTCGGGGGATCGTTGAAGGATTTTACGTCGTGGAATTCATAAGATGCGATGCAGTTCGAGTGGTCTATGGCAAGGCTCAAGACGCCGACCCCAGGCCCAGAAGATTGAAGATCTTGGGTTACTTGCAGATGAGTTTCTATGTCCCCCAAGTCCACGTTCGACGGATTTAGCTGAATAGCCTTGTCAAGTATTTCATAAACCTCCGGTATCCGGACATCCTTCCAGGTCCCCATAGTTCAGCACGCGAAACGAGACGTTCGCGCGACACTCGCCTGGTCGGTGACTATCTTGAGTGACGGACTGGAGAAATAAATCCAGCCTTGGGGATGGACGTGAAGGAGCCACCCTTTGAAAAGCTCAGAGTAGGTGTGATTTGAGGCGACGTAATTAATTGCCTTCAGGAACAGAGCTCTCCGCAACCAGAGTGCTTGAACGAGACACCATGATAGTCTGTGAGATCCTAGGCCGCGGCCAGCCGTAGTGCAGATCACAGATCACTGACGCTTTTGGCAAACACAGCACGCGCCCTTTCCGAGGCTTTCCAGTCATGAGTTTCTTCAACAATCCGGCTCCTTCTGGCGCAGGCACCCCGCCAGCAACTTCTAATATCTTTGGAGGTACTCCATTTTGCGCGTCCATTACGCGTCAAGGGCCTAAATTATCGTCATTTAGCGAACCCGGGCGGTGGGTTATTTGGCGGGGGTACCACATCCGCTGCACCTGCATCCGGTGGCTTGTTCGGTGGCAACAGTTCCACCCCATCGTCGGGCGGTTCGTTTGGAAACAATAACGCCACTCCTGCACCTGCCTCGGGAGGAATATTCGGCGGAGCTCCCGCTAACTCGGCGGCCAAACCCCAGCCCAGTTTGTTCGGTGGCGCTCCTGCAGGAGGCTCCTCAAATATGTTCGGCGGCTCTACATCGACGTCGACCCCACCGACGACCGGCATCTTCGGGACATCTTCCCAGCCACCTGGGTCCAATCCGCTATTTGGAGGAGCGTCAATAAAGCCAGCAGATCCCGCTTCGAATCAACAGAAGCCCGCCTCGAGTTGTAATCCTCAGACTATACTTCCCAACCAACGGGTATCTAATATCTGACTTTCGCAGTCTTCAACACGCCCACGTCGTCCACGGCTCCATCCACTGGCGCGTTTAACCTTCCTGCGAAGCCTGCGGCTGCATCGACAACTGCACCGACAAACAGCTTATTCGCCGCCCCGGCGCCTTCACCATTTTCGCTTGGAGGAAACAAAGATGCTGCAACAGGGCCTGCGCCAGGTTGGTTCCAATGACTTCCGATTGTTTCAAGTCATTCAACTTGAAATAGCTGCTGGAGGCTTTTTCGCCAAGCCAGCCTCGACGACACCTGCACCTGCTGCAAATGCACCCGCGTCTTCCCCCTTTTCCCTTTCTCTCGCCGGAGGAAAGGACGGTGGCGCTGCTACTTCAGGTATCTTGCATTGAAGCTCTGTATGTGCCGATCTCAAACTGGTGTCTGGCAGCTCCGTCCCTTTTCGCCCCCAAACCGGATGCAACTCCAGGTACGATTTTCGTGTTCTGGGACAACTTTATCCGACTCTGCTCTTCTCGTAGGATTTAGCTTAACCAAGCCGAAGGAAGGCGAGAAAGCACCCAGTATGGCGCCTTTCAAATTCTGGAACTTTTCTGACCGTAAGTAGCGCCGCTCGCAGGTGCTTCTTCTTCAGTCGCAGGTCCTGTCGTCGCGGTTGCACCACCCTCCATGCTCCGAGGGAAAACAATCGAGGAAATAGTTAACAAGTGGTCCGGCGAACTGGAGACCCATGTCCGCGAGTTCAACAAGTTCGCGGGAGAAGTCGCAGTTTGGGATCGGGCGTTGATCGAAAACGGCAATAATGCGAGTCTTCCACACGTCTAATGAATGGCTTTGAATAACCAAGTCGTGTATCCAGCTGGCTGCGCTCTACAGCCATGTGTTGGCTGCAGAACGGGAACAGAATGACATCGACCAGTCACTCGATCACATCGAGCAACAGCAGAAGGACCTCAGCTCCACACTAGACGCATACGAGAAGGCCACGCAGGAGGTTTTCGGAGGGCATGGCGGTAACCTGCGGGCACTTGATACTGGCCCTGCGGACACCGAGCGCGACAAAAAGTTTGTTTTGCCGTCTCAGAACGGATGGAGTTCACTGATTCCTTCCCAGTTATATGCTCGCCACAGATCTCCACACCCAGCTGGATGACTTGTCTGGATCGCTAACCCAAATGATCGAATCTGTTAACGGGCTTTCGTTACCCTCGGGCCTTGAAGACTCCAGTGACGATCCGATGGGGCAGATTGCGCAGATTTTGGGCAGTCACCTCGAAAGTCTGCAGTGGATCGACGGTGCTGTGCGGGAAGTTGAGGGTAAAGTGACGGAGGTTGAAAAGCGGGTGAAAGACTCTGGCTACAATCCAGGCGCCAGTAGCGCAGTAAAACGAGGCTACGGCTTGTGATCATCTTAGGTTCCTTCCATTCATTGCCGCTCCCTGCTCTGTACTATTTCCTTGCATCGTGTAGAAATAAAGATATCAAAAAGAAAACAATTACAGGACACTGTATCTACCCGACGTCGCGGTGGGATTGCGCATCTCGGCCTGCAATGCGGCTGCGGAAGCTTCGATGAGAAGACGTTTAATCTCCCTAACGGCTTGTTCCACCTGGTAAACTGTGTTTGAGTATTCTTTTGTAGAAAGACAAAAGGAGGAACGTACCCGATACTCCTCATTTGATTCGATAAGGAGATGCAACTTTGGCGGTCCTTCCATCGGGGGCTCCTTGCCCTGCTCGTAGTAAATGCCTTTGTTAGTGACGGACGCCCCAGTCATGTCGATGAGCTACAACATATAAATGCGGGAAACAATGTAACGCTGCTTAGGTTGCTCACCTGAACCATAGTCTCCTTATTCGTGACACGCCACCTGGCTTTCTGCGGGTAGTCGTTGATAGGAATGATGGCATGGAAGTCGGTCGAGTCGGGGTTGACTTTGCGACCGCTGATATCCTCTGCTTGCAGGGAACTCTGCAACAGCAATTTGGAAGCCCGCATCTGAGCGTTCAATTTCGCGACAACGCTCAGCGCCTGCTTATGTGCCGGAGTATCTTTACCGGCCCGTGCAGCGGCCTCCTCGGCCACCTTGACCTGAGCCTGAATACGCTCCTCCTCTTTGGCTTGGACGAGTCGACGGGCAGCTGCGATGGCGCCTGTCACACCAAGCAGGCCCTTGGACGAATCGGGAGCGGGGCCACGCTTGATTTCGACCTTGAAGTTGCCGAAGGTCATGTCGTCGCTGCTGGCCGCCGTTGCCTTCGCGGTGGATTCTTCGGCTGGTGTCGCCTTCTCCTCCGTAGCACCGCCCTCCGGCTCACCGTAGGCCTTGCGCTCCGCCTTCGCTTTGAGGTCCCGTTCCTGGTCCAGTCTGTCAAGACCTTTACCGCCAAAGCCGGACCCAGAAGCATGAGCTTTCCCGCTCTTGAGCTTTTCGAGGAATGCTGTACGATCTGGATCAGAACTGACAATTCTGAAGCCGCGCAGTTGACGCTTACCATTCGCCAACTCCTCCAGCTCCTTCGACACCGGCGCGTTACTGGCCTTCACCGCACGATAGATGTCGACTGAATATCGATCCTGCTCGGGAGTGATGAAGGTGACGCAGGTTCCCTTATTCCCCGCCCGGCCAGTCCGTCCTGCGCGATGAACGTAATCCTCCATGTGATTCGGGGCATCGTAGTTTATGACAAGTCTCAACTGCTTCACGTCTAATCCTCGAGCAGCAACGGAGGTGGCGATGACGATGGGAACAACTCCAGCCTTGAAATCGGCGATAGTCGAGTCGCGGTCGACTTGGTCCTTACCACCATGAAGGGACATACAGAGGTACCCTTTGCGCATCAGTTCGCGTAGCAGATTGTCGGCCGCCTCTTGTCGATCTACGAATACGAGCGTCCTGCACTCGGGGTCCTCGTTGTACATCTGCCCAAGGATTTCAAGCAGGCGATTGAACTTGGTATCCTCCACGCGGACCTCCACGATCTGCTCGATCTCCGCCGCTACCACAGACCTCCCACCGACGGTGATCTCGAGCGGCTTATGCAAAATTTTACGAGCCAGCCCGTCCATCTGCTTGGGAAAGGTTGCAGAGAACAAAACGGTTTGGCGGTCGGGACGGATGTTGTTGATGATTTTCATCACTTGCGGCTCGAAACCCATGTCGAACATACGGTCGGCCTCGTCGAGTACGACATAGGTTACACGCTTCAGATTGGTGACCCGTCCAGAGTTGGCGGTCAACAAATCGATCATACGCCCTGGGGTGCAGACGATAATTTCGGCTCCCTTCTTCAGCTCGGCGATCTGATCTTTGATTGGAGAGCCGCCATAAGCGCAGACAGCCTGGTATGGAGTAAGAGAAGCGCACTGTAGCTCTTGAACAAAAGGCACTCACCCGTAAATTCATGACCTTTAAAAACGGTTTACATTCTCGATGAATTTGAACAGCCAACTCGCGGGTCGGGGTCATCACGATTGCAATCGGGCCCTCCATCTGCTCCAACGAACGCTGGTCCTTGATATGCCTGAAGAGAGGCAGAAGGAAGGCGATGGTTTTGCCCGAACCGGTCTTCGCTACACCAATGACATCGCGACCGGACATGATAGCTGGGATTGCCTGGGCTTGAATGGACGTAGGCGCGGTGTAGTTTAATCGCTTGATCACATCGAGACTAAAAAAAAGTTGGTCACTAAAATGGAATTTGAGGAACCAAAGTGAAAACGCACCAGTTGGCTGGGAGCCCATAGTGACTCCATTTCGTTACCGGTCTCGGGCAATCCAAGCCTCGAATTTTGATACTGTCAAGCTCCAATCTGAGCAGGTCGGCTTCTTCATCTGTCATGGCTGCGATATCGGGAGGGGGGATATAAAATTCTTTGCGGAATGGCTCGTATTTCACGCGCGCGTGGTCCACCGTGGGCATCTCCTTCTTCTTCGCCTTTTTCGCAGCCAACGCAAGAATATCTTCGGGGTTCAGCTCCGTCGTGTCGAGCTCGTCGACAGCAACTTCGACGTCTTCCGAGCCATCCTCTATCATCCGCTCGTCGAGTCTTATCCTCGACCGACCCCCGGGAGCACCCACGACCTTCTTCATGTCCTCCAGATTCACTTTCGTGACCTCCTCCTTAACACCGCTCATGAACGCATCCAACGGATCAACCTCGTCCTCATCCACATCCATGGCCTCCTTGGCTTTGATTTTAGCCGCCTGGTCCATCCTGTTCGCCTCCTCGTCATCGTCGTCTACTTCCAGATCGCCAACACTGGCTTCACCTTCGGCCATGGTCATGTCGATCGCGGGCATGTCACCGAGAGTTTCCAGCTTTCGCTTAGTCTCGACCGAGTCATCCATGGAAGCAGCCCGCATTGACCTTGGTCGACTTTGCAAACTCGGGTTTGAGTGGGAGACCCTTGAGACCCAGGCCGCCGAGAGCGGCGCGATTGAGTTGGCCGGTGACGGGAGTGGTGGCGGGAACTATTGGGAAATGGATCAAGTGTTGTGAAATCATGAAAACAGCAAAAGACACGGATTACTCACCTGCGGCGGATTTTCCAGCCAGTGCTAGAGCTTTTGCCTTTGCTTCGTCCAGGGCTTTCTTCGCCTCGCGCTCCTTCTTCCAGGCCTCGAGCTTCTCCTTCCGGGCTCTTATTTTTTCATCTTCGGGCGGGGGAGTTGGGACAGACTCTGGGTTAAGACGCGGAGGGGTAGGTGGTTGGGCTGCCCTGCGTTCTCTGGAGCGAGAGCGACGACGATCGTCCCGTCTATCGTCCCTGTAAGAATCTCGTCTTCTGTCGTCGCGATACCTATCCTCACGGTAGCGCTCTTTGTCCCTGGACCTATCGTCGTCCCGATAGCGGTCCCTGTTTGCGGGGGCCCTCTGAGTGCTGCGCCTGGTCGGCGACGGGGACCGGGGTGAACGATGGGAAGGTCTTACCCGCTTATTCGAGGTTTCGGGCGATGGCGATCTGTCTCGGCGCACCATGGGAGAAGGCAAGAGCTGTTGGGGTTTATTGACTGGCGCCGTCACGAGCTTGCGCGTCTCTTTCCCGCTCACCATGGCCAATGTCCTCGATCCCGCTGCACTCATCAGCCTCCTCCCCACCCTTCTCCCTCCCTTCAAAGAAAGTCTTGGCCTCGTCCCAGGATGGCATCGCCTGCCCTCCTTCATGCAGCAATGACCTCTCTTGCCTTTCGTCTCATCGCTGTCGACGATGCCTCCTCGGCGTCCTCTTCCCTCGCTGTGCTGCCAGAGGAGTGGAACAAAAATGGCCCCTAGTCCATTACACGCTCAGATACAAGCACGACCAGAGCAGTCTCGAGTTTGTCCTCACCATCTCTAAACTTGGAGGCCGCACCTCTCATCAATGCCATTGCGCTCGAGGTATGTGCACTCTGTAGCTTGTATACCTCATGTAACGTCTGTTTCATAAGAGCGACAAGGCTTCGTCTCTGGACATCGCGACTAACGATTTCGTTTCGCCCTCGTTTTATCCTCACATTCTAAGCGCATCCGATGCGAATCCATTGATCCACGGTTTCATCTCGTCCAATCGAGTTGCGGATCTCATGTCGCAGTTCCAGTTGAAAATAATCCAGAAACTCGTTCCTGGCCTCCGTAAAGATGGCTACACAGAGTCTGCGGATGTGCAAACGACTTCCTACCTCCTCGAACGCGAGTACTTCTAATCCTCCTCCCCGTGCGGATCCGCTTCGGAGCCAGCCCTCTCCAGTGTTCCCTGGGGTAAATCCATATGAGCTTCCGCCCAGAGCCGGTCCCAGAAGCCCTCTCGAGATTGGGCGACGCGATTTGGATCCGTTCCCTGGAATGCCCGCCAATCCGTTCTCGCCTCCGCCTCTCTTTCCTGGAGGTGGTGATGCCGACGGCATGTTTGTCGGTCCTGGTCATCCCATTTTTGGGGGCGGACAAGCTCCCCGTGCGCCTATGGGACCCTGGGGAGGTGATGGTTACCTTCCGCCCATGGGTGCGCCGCCTGGAGCTAGGTTTGATCCCGTTGGGCCCATATTTCCAGGCGGCGGGTTTGGTCGCGGAAGAGGCGGTCCTCGCAGGTTTGGGGGGCCCGATAACGACGAATTCATGCCCCCAGGCAATGTAAGCTCCTCTGCTATTATGCTTTTCTCAACTCACAAATCAAACAGGACGATATGTTCATGTAAATTGTAGTAGCAAAGCGGCCTGACGTGTACAAGTATACTGTGATAAAGGAGATGTCGATTTATTATCGGTTGTATGAGGAAGGGAGCGAAATTCGGGACGGACGCAACAAGGATGCAAGTGACGATGACAGGTATCAACAACACGCATAAATCTCGTCCCCCCTATCTCCCATTCTATGCAGGCTCTTTCCTCGCCAACCTGAGTTTATAATCATGAGAGACACACAGAAGAAACATCACTGATATTATTTGAGCTACACACAAGACTAGCAATACACTTTTTCTCTTCACGCTGTATAGATAAAATACGGATTCCTGTTTGAAGTGAGTCGATATTGGGGCTTCCGATTGAATGACGAACTGTTTGTCGGTTAAATCAGCAAAGGCGTGTTTATCTCTTTCCCTCTGGACGTCCTCGTCGCTCCAGCCGTTCTGCGCTTTGATTTCAGCCAACTTTGCACGTTTCTTCATGTTGAGTCGCAGGTTTATCCAGCGGATCAACCACGACAGTCCAAGTTGCACCGTAAGGAGGACCATAATTGCGGTCTTCCCCGGGATGTAATCCGGCGCGTCGTGTGGTTGAAATATCTGCGTTCCTAAATCCAAAGAGATCAGATCCTTACGTAATGCCGTAGAGTGTCGAGTTAAAAGTGTAGAGTACACGGCCGCACCTATAATGTTCCCTACAGCGAATGATACCAGGGTGGACGAGTTAATTGTAGATTTTTTCTTCACGTTGTTCAGATAAGTATGGTGCCCTGCGGATGGACGTGAACGCGAACCGTATGACCGGCTGTATTACTTAGTCTGTAGTTGAACGCGGGGCCATAACCGCTCGCCTGCTTATTACCAATCATGACCAATCTTTTTGGCGGGGGCTTACCAAATCACTTTGCTTCTCAACTCCTGCAGCAGCCACAACACATCAGTACCTCATGCTTCCACAAAAACAGTGAATTTCAAGTCCATCCCGAGCCATCCAGTGCTTCAAAATATTTTTTTGCACCGACTTCAAGTTGAACCAAGAGCTCGGCCGTTGCGGCATGCCGGGGGATCAATTTTCGGCTTCATTCATACGGAGGTTTTACACTACATAGTGGCGGAGAAGATTACTCAGAAAAGCCTCCTGAACATGTAGAGACGTTGAAACACACGGTAAACACGTCGTAGACACGGTTTTGGCACCCAGGAAAACTGTGATTGGTAATAGGCAGGCGAGCGATCGAGTGATGGGTTTCATTAACAGACTACAACATAACGAGGTACGAGATAGATTGTTGTAGCGTCTGTCTACGAGAGACTATGTATTACTGGCGTTATAGGCATAAACCGTGGATAACGCGCTCCCAAACGTCCCAATGAGGTACGCCCCTTGGAGAAAGGGATGAGGGTAGCGAATGAATCGAGCAGGGCTGCAATTACCGAACAGCAAACCACCCTTCGCACTATGTTTCAGACCAATGAGCAGCGCTATCAAGGTCTTAGTCAGAATCTTGAACCAAACGACTTCTACTTACCGGTCCCCACAATGGTGGGGACCAAGGCTATTATAATCGGCAACATTCGCTCTCCCTGTTTTTGGTTTCAGTGACACCAGGAGTACAAGTATCAAGATGGACCTTTTTGTCAGAGTACCAGCCACATACAAGGGTAGTGACAGCGGCAACGGCGCCAGCAGGCGTCGACAGTATCAATGTCTGCTTCGAACTTGGGAGCGAGAATTAGCAACGAAGAAATACTCTTGAAAGGGACGAAAGTTACGTGTAACCGAACCCCTTGATGATTAGGTTGCTATCTGAACTTGGCATTAACAAGCATTTTTTTTCGAAGGGTGGACAGGAATTACATGAGGAAATTGCACCGTTCGGGATGCTAGCTAGCAAGGAATTATGTCAGGCTCGCAGGCAAATTGCGTTGAGAGTGGACACACTCAATAAGGTCGTGAGGATGATGAGCCAGGTTCGCACGTCGAGGAAGGCCTCAAATATCTGCTCCTTCTTGATCTTCTTATTCTCCGTCCCGCCCTGGTCGTTACGGACGCGCTCGAGCGCCGCGATGCGTTCCTCTCTGTCGAGGAAATGGGCGTGCACCGGCGAGTCAGGCATCCAGATGAGGACTGCGATGCCCACAACGATCGCAAGGCCACCGAGCAGGAGATATATGATTTTGTATGGTGCAAGCCGGGTACCAGGGTAGAATGTGATGCCCTGCGACATGTTGAAGACCTTAGCGGGCCTTTTGAAGGCGAAACTAGCTTACATATGCCACGAAGCCGCCGAAGATTTGGGTAAGGCCGTTCTAAGGTAGTGTCGGGACAGCATAAGTGTCAACTCAGTATGCAACACAAAACCCATGGTGCGTACCATGACATAGAACCACGAGATACGGGAGGCCTAGCAAGCAGAATAAATCACAACGATGGATAAACTCGAAGATTTCTTTACCTGCTCATTCTTTTTGTAAAACATAGAAATAACCAGGATCAGAATCGGTGCAACACAGCACTCGCACATGCCTGCATTGAGTGAAAGGTTATCGCAACCTTCAGCATCAGCATACAAAATATACTTGCCCAGGAGAAATCGCAAGGCGAAGAACGCGCCAAAGGACGTCCCGACCGAATGAAGCATCAGAACGATGCCCCAGACTATTATGTTCGCGCCTGTAGCACCATGTTCGTTACCTCCCTCTGTGTGGACGGGGAAAAGTCCCCTTACCCAGATACTTTGCAACTCGGGTCTTCTGAGATAAATAGACGCTGGGAAATTCCCAAACCAGGAAACCTAAGATGGTATGAATTAAAGGCGCCGAAAAACCGACCGCCTGCTGTTACCAAAGTAGAAAGCGGCCGACACAAGGCTGGCGAAACTCAGGTTAGCCCTCCGTGCCAGTGGCGTCTATCAATATGAGCCGAAACATACTTGTACCGCTGCGAAACTCAGTTAGCCCTCCGTGGCGTGTACCAATATGGGCCGAAACATACCTGTCCTGTGATCGGCAAGCCCATAATGCTGAAAGGTGGCAGTCGTTAGTGCATCTCCGAAGGATAAATTAACGGCGCCTGATGGCGACCTACCTCGCATAATTCAATGATGTCTTGTCTCTGAAATAGGTCCTTTAGTCGGTGGACTGTGCCTGGAGCCCATAAATCCCGTACAGAAATTGGGTAAAGTATACAGCAGCACAAAGCGGGGGAATGAGTCGATCCTGATACAACGATGAATATGTGAAGCGAAGCAGGAATAAATATGGACCCACCAGCTTCCTCCTCAGCTTCAGATTGTACTCCTCGCTGAACTGCGTGGTGCGCGCAGTCCCCACGAGCCGCAGAGCCTCGTCGCCGTCCAAAGAGGCGATGGTAGAAGTACTTTCGACCTTCTCGTCGTGAACTTGCACGTCGACAGAGTCCTTCTTGGTTTCCGACATGACAGTAAGATCGAGAAGAAAAGGTTGGAGGGACCCGGCTTATTTCGATGATACAGCGAGGGCAGTTATAGCAGAGAGTCTTATCACCCGATAAAGGTTTGGTGCACAATCTTCCGTCGCATGACTGCCTCAATCGTACTACCAAAGGTCAGCGTGGGTTTCGGCGACTCAATTTAAGGAATGTACTGATGACGGTTGCGGGGCACCGACCCGGAGCGGAGGGTTTTTCTCAGGTATTAATGCCGTTTTGGCGATTTCTCCATTATGCTCAAGATACAAACGACACCTTGAGAGCTGCAAGTTCGGGCCGAGGACACTGGGAGACTCCACTGGCGCAGCCGCTCCAGTCAAAGCGCTTGCTTTAAACATTTGCCTGGGTCGAGCTTGGAAATCTGGCATAAGAGCGAAACCTCAAAGATGGCTTAAATTGTGTCGGCCAGTCTCGGAAGTTGCAGCATCTCTATGGCATTTTCACTGAGCTGTAACAAAACACATACACAGATAACGTTACAGTTTCTGAATGATGATGGCAGACGCCGCTCCGCCCTGGTGCGATGAATATCTGAATGAGTGGACACTATACCAGAAACGAGTGAGAGACGTACCCCATTGCAGACGCCAGCGGCGCCATACTCGCCCGACTTCAGCGCATGGACAAGGGACACCTACTATCCGTGCGCCCGAGCTGCCGATGGCGTGGCCGAGCGCAACGGCCCCACTGTGGGTGCAAGCGTGAGACGATCGATGACGGGCATAGGGAGTTGAAGTACACACCCGTTCACGTTGATTTTTGCCGGGTCGATGCTGAGGACTTTCTCGGCGATGCGGACCACGACCGAGAAGGCTTCATTGATCTCGAACAGCGATATGTCGTTGACCGTCAAATTCGCTTTCTTGAGCGCTTTTGGCAGGGCGACGGTTGGGGCAATGGGAAAGTCGATGGGCTCAACACCGGCATCGGCATACGCTACAACGCAGAATAGGTCAGGATCACCGGAAGAAGGTGGAGATAAGACATACAGATGACTTTGGCGAGAGGTGTTATGCCGAACTCCTTTGCCTTTTCGGCGGACATGAGAACGAGCGCAGAGGCACCATCGTTCAAGGGGGAAGAGTTGGCCGCGGTGATGCTTCCTCCCTGCTTGAACGCGGATTTGAGACTCGGAACCTTTTCGTAGATAACGCGCTTGTATTCCTCGTCCTCCTTGACGATGACATCCCCCTTCTTGCCCTTGACGGTGAGCGGTGCCAGCTCTGCATCAAATGCACCGGCCTGCCATGCGCGTTCAGCACGCTTGTAAGATTCAATCGCGTGTTGGTCCTGGGCTTCGCGGGTGATGCCGTGTTTCTCGGCGGCGGATTCGCCACAGTTGCCCATCGCCTGGTTGTTGTACACATCCCACAGACCGTCGTTCTCCAGCGAGTCGATGGCGGTGAATTTACCAAAGGCAGGGTTTTGACGGGGAATCAGGAAACTGACGCGCAGATTAAGAAATTATTGCTAGAATGAGAATGGGGGACCCACGGCGCGTTGCTCATGCTCTCCATTCCACCGGCCGCGGCGACGCTGCTGTCGCCGAGCTGGATGCTTTGGGTCGCGAGCATTATTGATTTCATGCCGCTGGCGCAGACCTTGTTAATGGTGGTTGCATCGGAGCTGGAGCTGAGACCGGCGCTGAGCGCGACCTGGCGTGCCGGTGACTGCCCTACGCCAGCCTGGACGACGTTGCCAAAGTAAAGCTCCTCGACGATCGCGGGATCGATGTTCTTGGAGGCGAGGGCGTGTTTGAGGGCGGCGGTGCCGAGCTGGGTTGCGGTGAAGGATTTGAGGGAGCCGTTGAGGGATCCGACCGGAGTGCGGGACGCGGCGACGATGACAACTTCGTGAACCTGCGACAATGAGCGTCGAGCTACCTGGAAATGGTGCTCCGTACCATTGTGCGAGCAAGACGGGGGGTGAAGGAATGAATGGACTGCCTTGAGGACTTAAGTAGCAAACCACGGCTGCTCTGGAACATCCGATATGATATGTCGTACGATGATATGTATAATCCCAGAATGTGGGCGTCGGTTATAGAACAAGACGCTCGGTCGCGGTCGGGAACAAGAGAGGTTCCAGTGTAATAATTATTTATTCAATGTGTACGGGAAACCCTCCCGCCGACGTATCACATGTTCACTGCTTTCGGGAGGACCATAAACTAATTCTTCAGCCATTCCCCCACCTCGGTCATGACTTCCGAGTCCACCGCGACGGATGGAGGTACCAGCACTGTGTTCCCAGAGGAGGAGCGGAACGGCCGAGCCACTCAAAGGCGGTGGCGGACGAGATGAGGCAATCCAATTTGAGGTGGGTACTCCGAGGGTGTCTCAATGTTTGCGGCTTGGAGTCCTGATCTTACAGTTAGTTAAGTCACCTCGAGCTACAGAATTTACCCGATGCGACGTGGAGATTGCGCTCGTTGAACAAGGTGCGCCGGCAGCTCTGACAAAGACGGGAGAGTGATTTGCCGGGGCAGGAGGCGCAGGGATAGCAGGGACAGCGAGCCTTAACATATGGAGCGGCGTTGTATTTCGATTGCGCGCGAAACTCCACGCAAGCCTTGTTTAGATGGGCGCGCTGATTAGGACGGAGACGAAAAACTCACCGTTCTTCCCGTACAACCGATGTGTTGATCAGAACCCCATTTAACGTGGATCATATCAAGCGCCCACTGAGAGGTGGCCGCGAGGGTCCAGGTTGAGACCGAGCAGCGATCCAACCGGACCTTGAACCTTTATTCCTTGCCTAGGTCGAATCACAAATTCACTACTGTCCCGAGGACCATGAACCACGTCTCCAGCCATCCCCGGGCTTTCTCGCCGAGCTCGGTCATAATTTCGTCCACCGCAGCCGCCGACTCGCACGGGTGAAAGTACCAGCAGGGTGTTCCCAGCGTCGGATGATCGCCCTGGGAGAGGAGGGGAAAGGCCGAGCCAGGGAGGCTCACTGCGAACGTCGTGCTCTCTGTGCCTTCGAAGGCGAAACGGTGGAAGAGGGTAGTGCGGACAAGGTCATCAAGGGGCAGAGGGGCGCCACCTGGGCCAGATACTGAGCAGCATAGCAGAAGGAGCACAGAGAGACGCACTCGCGTCGCGGAGTGTAAAGTAAAAGGTAGGTACTTGAAAGGTCGGCGAGTAGACAATGTACTGCGTGCAGGTGAGGGTTTCTGGAGGGGTGGATGCTGTCGCGTCGTCGTCGTCCGCGTTGTCCGTGTCATCGCTGCGGCGGGTGTAGAGGCGGTCGCGGGCCATGTAGGCGCAGGCAGGCAGCGAGTGGTCGTGCCATGTCCAGTCGCTGCCAGCGATGAACGCGTCTGCGGCTTTGCGAAAGTCGAGGGGAACCATTGTCGGTTAAACCCGGTTATTGCCGAGCCGACGTGCACGTGACCTTTCCGCACGTGTGGAACTGTAAAACCACAGCCACTGAATCGTCTCGTCCTCTCTCCTCAAAACTCGCCGGTAGGCCACCCTTTCTCCTCTCCACCATGGCCGTAGGCAAGGTACCATGCTTCGCGTTCCGTTCTCCTGCTCCCTCTCACCTCCCCGCAGAACAAGCGCCTTTCAAAAGGCAAGAAGGGTATCAAGAAAAAGGTCGTGGACCCCTTCTCCCGCAAGGGTACGCGTCTCCCTCTTGCACACCCTCCTCAAACTCACATTTCCACTCCAGAATGGTACGACATCAAGGCCCCCTCCATCTTCGAGGTCCGCAACGTCGGCAAGACCCTCGTCAACCGGTCGCAGGGCCTGAGTTCGTCCACCTCCGCCTCGTGTGTGCCCGTGTGCTCACCCCCCTTCGTCTAGAAAACGCAAACGATTCGCTCAAGGGCCGCATTGTCGAGGTGTCGCTGGCAGACCTCAACAAGGACGAGGAGCAGTCCTTCCGTAAAATTAAACTACGTGTCGACGAGGTCCAGGGCAAGAACTGCCTCACCAACTTCCACGGCATGGACTTCACCTCCGACAAACTCCGTTCCCTCGTCCGCAAATGGCAGACACTCATCGAGGCACACGTCGACGTCAAAACCACCGACGGCTACCTCCTCCGCCTCTTCGCTATTGGCTTCACCAAGCGTCGCCAATCCCAGGTCCGAAAGACCACCTACGCACAGTCTTCCCAGATTCGCGAGATCCGGAAGAAGATGTTCGAGATCATGACCCGCGAGGCGACGTCCTGCGACCTGAAGGAGCTGGTCCAGAAGTTTGTCCCCGAGGCGATTGGGCGCGAGATTGAGAAGGCGGCACGGAGTATCTACCCCCTCCAGAACGTATACGTACGGAAGGCGAAAATTCTCAAAGCGCCCAAATTCGATGTCTCGAAGCTGATGGAGCTGCACGGCGAGTCAACAGACGTGAGTTTTTATCTCTTTTGGTCTCTTCTCGCCTCGATACTAACTATCCTGCAGGAGACTGGGACACGAGTGGCCAAGGACTTCAAGGAACCGGAAGTTCTCGAGTCCGTATAGTTGTCGTAGTTTATTCGCTCTTATTACATGCGCCTTATGCTACGGGAATCCAATCTATGAGCATGCATGATCAAATCAGAAACGGTTTCTCTTCTCCTACCCCATGGCCGACGTCGAGTTCCTCAAGAGCCAGCTCACTGCGCACCCCGATTTCCCCAAAAAGGTCGAGGCCTCCGTTGTCTCTTCCAAGTACATCGCTTATGGGCGCGGGCGCGTAGGGCATCGTGTTCTTGGATATTTTTCCAATCCTCCGCAATCCGATCGCATTCGAGACGCTCATAACTCACTTTATCCACCACCTCACATCGCACACTATCGCCGCTGCGCCCTCCAAAAAGATAGATGTCGTCGTCGGCCTCGACGCACGCGGGTTTCTCCTCGGCCCCATCATCGCGCTGAGGCTCGGTGCTGCTTTCGTTCCTGTCCGCAAGCAGGGAAAACTGCCCGGTCAGTGCGACTCCGCGTCGTACGAGAAGGAGTATGGAACAGTAAGTCACTTTCCCTACCGTGCTCTGCATTCATAAACATATATTTCTGGTAGGACTCGTTTGAGATGCAGGCGGGTGCCATAAAACCTGGCCAGTCGGTTATTGTCGTCGATGATTTAATTGCAACCGGTTCGTTTGCGTTTTGCCGTTGAGATTCTCACTGAACTGGATTCGCAGGCGGATCCGCAAAGGCTGCAGGCGAGCTCGTCGCAAAACAAGGAGGAAAAACCCTCGAGTACCTCTTCATCATCGAGCTCATGTTCCTCAAGGGCGGCTCGAAGCTCGATGCACCAGTTTACTCCATTGTACAATCCGATGATTAATTAGATTTAAACTAAGCCGGTAGATAATCTAGACCAGTATTCGTGTATTCAACAGCGGATGGCCATTGAGATACAATATCTTTGGTGCTTTTTCTGGCGGTCGTTTCTCCTGCTCGGGCGCTATCGGCCCAGCAGAAGGCACTAGTAGATGCTCAGGATCCAACTGAAGCATGGCCTGCCCCCCTCGTTCCTCCGTGCTGTCAAGCATGTCGTTGACCAACTGTCCCACCGCTGGCGACAGCACTATAAGCGCTACGTCGCCCAGATCCCCCGCTGCCTCCAGCTCCTGCGGGTCCGCAGTCGGGTTCAACGGGATGTCCTCGTGCGTAATCACGAGCACGCCCGCTGCGCCCGCGTCTTGGGCCATGAGCAGCTTCTCGAGAAACGTGCACTCCCCGCGGTGCACAAGTAATACCGCGTCCTGAAAGGACTCCTCGTACGGGAGACAGCCCATGGTGTTACGATCGTCGCGGTAGATCGGAACACCATTCGGGTTGTTGATGCGCAGCGGCGGGTCGTCGATGCCCAGCTCTGGTCCGAACAGCGCGGTGTAGCCGCTAGCGGAGACGTCCATCATGTTTAGGAGGTCGGGAATCCCGGGCTGCGTTTGCCACTGCGGATCGGTACTGTCGGTGAAGAAGCGCAGGGGAACGTCCAGCGCCCGGGGAGCTTCCGTGGCGTCGTCGAAGGGGTCGGGACTAAAGATGCTCGAGTCGTTAATGTAAACGAGGTGCCCCGATCGAACGTCGTAGTGGCCCACTGTACAATGAATCAGATGTTGGATAGCATTGAATGTGCAAGCTCACGCTTTCGGACGTCGTAACCCTTCCCGTCCAATCTCTGCACAATGTGTATCCGGATGCCGGTGACGTTGTGTATTATGAAACCATTGTCAATGAGATCCAGTTTGAACCGAGATGGACTCAAATCTTCAGCTGACGAGCTTGGCGTTCGCCGACAACACAAAGTCGTACGCCTACATGCTCGTCAGTGCACAATATTTGACACGATGCACTTCACCCACAAATAGATCAACGTATGGCCGTTCACACCAGCCCGACTCCGACCATACCTCCTGATCCACGTCGCTTGCTGGCTGAGACAAGAGCTCTCGCGCATAATCGACGTCCCCACGAGATCGGATTCCCATGGTCATCCCAAGACCCTGGCCAAGAGGACGATACGCCGGGCATTGATGGTTGTCTATCTTGCGGCGAGCACGGCGGGTGGGTTTCTGATGCTTTGGTCCGAGAGTCAGTAGGTGACCTTCAGTGGTGAATACATAGTTCGAGTCGTCCTTGTGCAAAGGATTATCTTCGTCAAAGAGTAAGAAGAGATACTGCAATTGCGTGTTAGGGTTGACGAGAAGGAACACCAGTGAAAGGCTAGCCTTGAGTGTTTCGGACAAGACGAAAGATTCCATTCTGTCATCACGAGAATTGGTTCTAAGATCCTTGATTCCGGCCAAGCCGCATGGCACCTTTGCACGGGTGGTTATATCAAAGAGAACTCTCTCTCCTACGTCGAGATAGAATGAATCCCCCGTCGCCTGTGGGAGAGTTAGTGTATGATCCCGGCAGGAGATTCGACACTGACTCGATATAGATACCACGTCGACTCGATGAATTCTATGTTGGCCTCAGACGAAGACCGCGAGTGCGAGAGAGTATGGCTCACCTGGTCGGAGAGGATACTGATGAGACGTCGCCTGTTTGAAGTTTGTATCATATACTTCAGGAAGACCCGAGTGCTTGCGCCAAAGATTATAATCTTTTTGACGTCTTTAGTCAAGAGCGGGTTTGAACTCAAGGACTCACAAATCATGTGCAGCTTGATGGCACTTTGCACGTCTCCGGCCAGCACTTTGGACAGGTCAGTAACGAGTAACCGGGGAGCGGGAAAGACCCCCTACCTTGTAGTCCAGGCCAGAACGCAGACAGTGAATCTACTGTAAAGTATGCGGTCTCGCCGTTGATCATGTGAATTGGTCGGTACTGAGAAATATTGTCAGGTTTTATGTTTGGAGATTCAGGCCACACGGAACATACCCAAAAGCCATCCGGGGCTCGCGAATACCTCATAATGGAAGCATAGAGGTCGTCCCAAACGTCTAAAAACTCCACGTCGCCTATAGGAACGGTTTAGGATAGAGGCAACCCACATCTCGAATTTATTACCGCTAGATAGGCATTCAGTAAAAGAGTTAACACAACGAGAGCAGATCGAACCTCATGATGTAAAATTTAAGCGCATATTCCAAACAAGAGGAAAAAGATCAGACTGGATCCGTAGGGTTGAGGGATAATCTACCATGGAATGAATCAATTCCGGCACCTACAGGATCGATGAGATAGGTCCACACAGTAAGTAGCAGAGTACGTACCGATTCCGCTCACTTCTGGCTTTGTCCAAGCCTGAAGAGGTGAGTTAGACGACAAGAAACAGGTCGAGGGGGTACTACCCACTCCAGTCCTGATATTTATCGTGTTCCCAACCAGGCCAATGTCTGACCTGCGGTTCCAAACGGCGAAAAAGGCTTTATATGCAGCTTTTTCGAACCGCTCATCGCCGGTTAAACGCGATAAAGTTGCAAACTCCAGCATGAGAGATCCAGCACCAGCGGTACCTGTTCGAGGTTGAGATTCGGAGGAGAACCCGAGGGAAATCGCCCTGACATGTCTCGATACCCTCCCCCTTCAGAACCCCATGGCGTAGATTTATCTGGGAAAACGATTCAGGGAGTCCCTGCGACCCTCGGGAAGAGTCACCTACCCTGGCATAAGGCAATCCTGTGAAAGTTAAGATGTTCAGGCGGATATGTCCATGCGCACAAAGCAGGGTCCGCACCGGTAGGAGTTGAAAATGCAGGTAGAAGCCGCTTCCGAGATCATGGGCCATTGCCAAAAGTTCTCCCCGATACCATGGGAGGAAAAAAGGCTGCCCGGTTTGGTTCGCAAAGATGTGACCAGACAGAAGCCCTCCGAGGACACGAATGGTGGTCTCAAAGACCTGAGGTCGGGTGTTAACCTAGGCAGAGTGAGTCAACAGTAAAGAAGATGGCATAGAATGAACCAGTTTACATCGAAGGATACCCACTCGATCACGTTCTTCACAGCCTTTTCAAATCCCGGTCGATCGTTGAGGACCACCAGTGTATCCAGCACGTCTATCAGAGTGAGGCTAAAGTTGCCTGCGACATCATTGGCTGCATAGTTTTCGCTGCACATTGTTTTGAGCGTACCCCAATTATGGTACTTCAGGGACTCACTCACGGATGATCCCAATCGGGTCCTTGCCCTGTACACGAGAGCGGTGCAAGCTATGAGCGAATGAGTCCTAGCTCGTGGAACAACTGAGAAAGGGAGACCTCGTCCAAAGGGAACGCTGTATGCCGTGTTAGATTGGTGGGTCAATACTGATAAAATAGAATGATACGCACCAAAGGTCATGTAGTGGTCGAAGCCGTGATACCACAAGTCACGGACTTTCTCCCTACATAAGATTGCGTGGCATTGGATTCGCGACCTGAAATACGTGTAGGTGGAACCAACCGAACAGCCAGTTTCCGTTCTTTCGTCCAGCTATTGCTGAGGGGTGCTGAACTGGCATTATAAGCGCATTGTGCGCCGGGGAGAACTACAAGGAGGAGAGCGACGAGGGATTCTGGCCAGCGGTGTCCGAGCCACTTCATGCTACCAAGCTGGAGAGGAAGAACCGAAAGCGGACAAACTGGATTTCGACACGTCGTCGCGTGTGGTCTTGCTTGGTCAGTATCTGCCGGCAGCCGGCAACCTTTCTCTTCCCAAAATGTCGAACCGCGATGTGTCTGCTATACTCGGCGAATATATGCTCAAGGTACGTCCAGCTGTCCCTTAACGAGACCGCGCCGGTAATCCTTTCCTTCCTCAGGGCTGGGTTTTGACCGACGAAAGATGTTCAAAACGCCGGATGCAATGTTCCCTCTATGCGCTCCCCCACAGGCAAAACGCCTGTCGTGCACTTCTGTGCCAGCTGCGACGGTAGTCCTGACTGTACGCGTTCTTTCTTTGCGCGACTATGGACTGTTTCGAGCGATCCACATAGCCATTCGTCCTCAGGCAGATTCTTCCTCGTCCAGTTCCCATCTCTCCCGAACGTCTACGCCGCCGACCGAAATTTCGAGCACCCTCAGCTCTCCTGTATTCGCGCTTCCTGCCGAAACCGAGGAGAGCAGGCGAAGAAGAGAACAGTCGGATCAGGCCTCAGCTGCAATTGGCCAGCGGTTGCTCAAGGTAAGAAATATCCAGCGAGTAGGCTGCAGGACTTGATTCCCATCGCTCAGGGTTGGGCAATGCTGGCGGATGAGTGTCCTAACTTCACGCTGCTTCGGCGTTCCTTTGGTAAGACCACCCAAGGCTGGCGGAGAAAAAGATCCTCGCAAAGTTGGTTGCCCAATCGTCCACTTTCGTTTTCAGCCCTAATCCGCAGTAGGAATGCGTTGTCTGTGGAATCGTTTATGTTACCGAAGTCGACTGGGCCGGTCGCGAGCGCCTTGTTCCCGAGAATGTTCCCAAGGAGTTGGACACGCCTAGCAAAGGCAAATCGCGAGTAGAAGAAAAAGTAAGTCCGACTTTTTTTTTTTTTCTCGAACACTGACCACCGGCGCCAGGATCCTGCATCGCGCTCCCCGCAGCTTGAAACCATTGTTGCGAGTCCCCAGGTAAAACAAGTCAAAGCAGGCTTTTTCAGAAACTGAGCGCGTAAATAAAGCTTCTACCACCCGCTCCTGTCCATGCACCGACCCAATTCTCCCCCTCTCTGGTATGTTTGTTTATATTCTGTTCGGATTCAGCTATAACTGCCGTCAGGTCCAATCCAACGGCCTGCACTTGACCCTGAATGAATCGGCGAAGGGACTTGAATCGACCCTTCGTACGCTGTCTGGGAGGCTCACGTCGTTGACAGCTGGGCATTCGGATCCTTCTTCGATTGGATCGGCCGCCGATGCCATTTCCAAGGTCGTCCTCGCATTGGGTCATATTCGACAGCTTCAATGGGCCGAGAAACATGCTGGCGAAAACTTGTAATAACGATTTTCGCGTTCTCTTAGGTGCAGTGTCGTTGAAATATATCCTTCGTCTGCAATTGAACCGAATCATGACGTGCACGACATCCTTGAGGGTATTTCTTGTCTCCTGCCGCCAGGCCGATCTAACTCGTGCGGGCCTCGTGGGTTAACGCCTAAATACGAAGATCGGAAATTCGCTCGAGACTACTTCCCCTATGCATCTCTTCAAGTTATTCAGGCCCTTTAGTGCCAGTTCTTCGTCCAACGACGCTCAGATCAGAGGGGAAGCTGAGATCTATGTTCCCTCCCCTGACCCATCGACTGGTTCCTCCCGAAAACGTCGACGGCTGAAACGGCGCGTAACGAAGCAGTCTGCAGCTAGGAGGCAGGTTCGTTTGCACTACATAGCACCAAGCCTTCTGCAAACATCTAATTGTCGAGCAGTCCACGGATGTGAGGTGCTCATAAAAGTCATTCAATCATCTGACTATTTTCAAGACATTTTTGACCAACACCCGGCTCCCGCACGACGCCAATGAGGCCGCTCGCAGTGCTCCAGATCTGCTGGACGAAAGATCCGGCGAGATCGAAGGAGATTTCGAGTCTAGATCCTGGAGTCCTGCTCTTCAACGGCACTCTGCAGCATCGCCTTCGAGCCGTTTACGCGAAACCTTTTCTGATCAACACAATACCTCGACATTCCCAACCAATGCTCCACGGTATGCGATGCCCTCGCTCGGCCGGCCCCCTCCGGAGTCCTATGGTAGAGTCCCCACTCTTTGGTCCTCGGGAGCAAGGGCTCTTTCGGGAAGAACTGCCGTACGACATGAACGCGGACAGTCCTCTTTCACAGGTAACCCCGACTTTTAACTGTACCATTGCCGTGTCTGATACTCATCCTCGGAGCTGGCGTCGGGTTGGAGGGACACGCCGCCCTACATTCCTAGGAGACTTCCTGATGTCCGTCCCATTCCTCATGTGGTCTGCATTCAGTGCTTGACCTCAAATAGCCCCCGGTTCGCAATCCCCGCGGAGCGGCCGAGCTACCGGAGTCGACGAGTTCCAAGGTGAACGCAGAGTGGAGGCATTCTCCGGAGGCCAAACCCATGCAGTCGAGCAGCTTCGCCTGAGGTTCGGCACTTTACTTCGTTACCTGAGACATGCCGTTCAATGCAGCCCACAGTCCCGTCGCAGCTCAGAAAGCGTTGACGGCACTTATTATATCGTGCCAGGGGGCATGAACGTGGTCTTTCAAGATGCAGAAGGAAATGAGATTACGAGGTATTTTTCGCCAAGCTACCTCTTACGTTTGGCCTAATAGTGATTGTTTTGCAGAGTGGGGGATTTCAGTGGGCGACGAAGGCCGATCTCCCCGATCATTGTGCAAGATGAATATGGCCGCGAGCTGTACCGGTCGGTTGTTTCGGGATTTGTGTGCGGGAAGGATCTGATCTTTCTCCAAGGACGAGCGACCCCCATATCCACCGTAGGGGCGAGCCAGACCGACCAGAACGCTCCATTCTCGCCGAGAAAGAGAGAGTCGTTCTAGGTCTGCCGAACCATTCGGCTCACAGCGGTAAGATATATTGCTAGAACGCTGTCCCCGGTCTGACCTTTGTGCAGATCAGATTACGGCCGAAGCGAGCCGCCAACCATTGTTTTGATCGACAGAAGAGGTCGCCAAATCCCGATGTACGTTCCACAAAGACTCCCCCACCAGTGCTGATTCGTCGGTCAGTATGCCTCTAGCTTCCGGTCGATCCTCGGAGTAGCAACACTATTTCCCACGTCCCCGCGAGCTTCCACCTCTTCCTCCCCGGCCCCGTCCTCGTCCTCGTCCACGACCACTTCCTCTCCGAGGGCCGTCTTGAACACTACTTATCTCGTCCCGGCTGAGTTTCAGCATCCCCCCGCTGAACTTGCCCACTCCCATCTTCAACCCTCGATCACGATTTTTCTTGGGAGCATTGGATGCCTCCTCGGTCTCGAACAATTTTTTTATCGTAGGATGGTAGTTACCGAGGTTTTTCGCCTGTTTCATTAAGTTGAATCAACGGTTGGAGAATTTTCTAGATGGGTGAACGCACCTCTTCTACTTGTTGCTTGTGCCTCTCTTCTGTTTCTCGAGCATCCCTTCGCGGACTCGTTTTGCAGCCTTGTTCCTCTCGCCCTCTCTGACGGATTTTTCGCCCTTGCCGAGCTTGGCCTGCCCCGACAGTTCCAAAACTCGACCGGCTAGCGCTTTTTTCCTGTGCGCCGGTGTCATATTCAGCTCTGAATTCAAGGACCCCGAAAGTAGTTTTGTGTGAACTAGACGATGGAGCAGAGCATCGTTTTGAGCATTTGTTCTATGATAAATCAGAGAGAGAGCACCCTGGTATTGAGGACAGCACGGTTACCGTTCATCTTCCTCGTTCGCGGGGGACGATTCTGGTGGTGGAAGCCCGGGATCTTCTCGTAATTTGGAGACTTTTGAAGACTGACGCGAGAATCAGCGGAGTTCAGGAATGAGGGGGAAACACACCATGAATGCCTTCTTCTGCGCCATGGAGGAGAGACTGGATGGCCCGGGTTTACTAACCGTGTCTGAGAATACGACAACGGTCTGGTTGGTAGCGGCGGATGTAAATTCATCATCGTCCTGCTCGAAATCTGCAAGTAAACGAAATTTTAACACAACCATAAGGATGGCTAGCATGTACACCGGCCATTTTCCATCTCCTCTTCGGATTCTGACTGTTCCGCTTGGATACCGGTCCATTCTTCGTCGTCCTCGGGCTCAGACGGTTGGAGCTTGTGGACCTTTAACGGACGCGAGGAGCTATCTGGGCCTTTCCTTTTTATGCCGGAGGAGGCTGGGAGAGAGAAGGAGCTCAGAAACGACTGGCCATGGGCATTCAAAATTTGCAGCAGATCACCGTCGGAAGCAGCCATGGTGTACGTAACACCTCTTTTGGATGTCTTCCACTTCGGCGAACCTGGACATAGATGAGCAAGAGCAATGGCGTCTTATAAAGGAGTCTGGTGTCTTGAAAAACGTCGACACCGTCGACTCCCGAGAGTTGCCTCTCCCTGAAGGTAATCACTGGTTACATCCTGCTTCCACTGCAACCTGACGTGTGTTAGAAATATTCAACGCTCTGCTTTTAATCACCCCGTGCTCTTTCCTCCTCGTCTTGATGGACATGTTCGTACTGGATATCTCTGGTAGTCGGCGCTGTTGATGCAAACGCAACCCACAGCTTGATTTACAACCAATATGGCCAGGAAGTCAACCTGAAAACTGTGGTTGACAGGATGATCTCAGGAATTCCGAGTATGCGTATTAGTATCCTCCTCATCCGTGCTAACCACCCTTTAGTCCTGTCTGTATTCATATTCTACAGTACGTGCCATTCACTAGCTCCGTCGTGCGATCACTGTATCTCTTCATCCGTAGCGTCTCGGCACAAGCAAGATCGAAGAGTACAGCGGTTACTCTTTCTCATTGGCACCGCTGCTGGTTCCAGAATGCTGTTCTTGCTGAAACGTGGATCCTACTTGCTGAATATGCAGCAGGTGAACTATATTGAGTATCGCGATGCTTCAAGCTCAAACCCCGCAGGTTCCTCCTCTCATCACTCTGTGGGTGTATATCGTCATTCAGCTCGATCTGAGCCTCGCTGTTTTGAATTTAACGACGGTCGGCGCCTTCTGCTGGTGGAAAAGTCTCGATTTATTTAGCTAACTACTTTGGAAATAACGAGAGAGTTTTGTGTCCTTGTGGTGCGGACTGCGCCACCACATAGGCGTCAGCGCTAGGTAAATTTCGCGGGGAATCCAACGCTGGCGACATGCAAGGATTTAATATGTGCTCGATGATACGCCAGGCAACTGGTTGGGTTCTTGGACCAGCAGGGCACCTTTTACGAGCATGAACGAGAATCAGAAGGGACGAGTGGAGTAGAGTGAGCCGGCCGCCGTAAATCTGAAATACATTATGTCTGTGGATGTTAGTACAATGCTGGTATGTATGAAACGAACAAAATGAGCTTCAAGGAGTCGCTTATACACCTTCACCTTCGTCGAGTTCTCCCGCCAGAAGCTCGACTTTATTCTAACGTAAAAGATATTGAGAGTAGCTGAGACGGAGTTTGAGGAACAACGCACCCTGAACGTGGTGGTTCGCCCTTCAAGAACGGTTCTTAAACCCTCAACTGCCACTTCAACCGCTTCGTCAGCTTGAATTGGATAGCCGTCTTGTGCGCGTCCAATCTCTCTGCAAACGCCTTGTACACACGGTCATCTCGGGCAAAATAGTATGTCTGTAGGGCAGGAAATCATATGAAATAAACGATGGAAGATTCGACGGAACTCACAGGTATCCGGTCGACTTCCAATGTCTCAGCAGCCATAGTCCAGGCGCCCATCATCCTGTTACCGGCTCAGCATGCAACCGTCAGCAGGAGGAGAGGCATACAAAAGGTCGGCCGTGGCATTGGCGATGCTTCAAGGACGTCAACAAGGATGAGGGACCCACATAGCACTCACTAATCAGCGAGGGTGGCTATCAGATCAGCCTTCCCGAGCTCACGCGTAGCGAACTTGCGCACAGCCGAACCGGCTGTTTTGACTGGCTGACCCTCAGTACCCGCCCTCAGGGCGAGTCCGACATTGGCCGCCTGTCCCAAAACCCATGTGTCGCCTTGACTCATGATGAGTCTGGATGGGAGTGAATTTAGGAGGCAGAGAAATGCAGAGAGACTCGAGTACGTTTGAAGGAAAGACGCTGTTAAATCGCTCCCTTGCGTCTTGGTCAGTCCATAGTCTATGGCAAGCTTGAGGTTGGTTCCTACGATCAAGCGTCAATTGTCATCTTTCAAACGGGTGGTCAGACGTTACGTAGGGCTTTGAGGACCATCTTGGTGCGGGGATTGTCCATTTGGTCATCCTCGAGATGATTTACCCACCGGGAAAAGGCCCTGCTTGCACGTTGATAGGTGGTCATAATTCAGAGTGCTCACATACCCTAGCAGTACGACCGCCACATCTCGGTGTGACTTACCGAGGCGCATTCGCGTGGAGAAGTGGAGTTATCCCGCCACTCATCCGCACGAGGAGCTAGGGAAATTGAGAAACACTGCCGGCGGTTGTTGAAATGTACATACACAGACATGGAATGACCGGTCCCTGATTTCCATTAAATATAATAGATCTCTTCGCTCCACCGCACGTAGAACTTCGAATGGCTGGGGTTCCTTCCAAGCCGAGTTGGGTCGAGTATCTTGTCGACGTTGTATCAAGGAAGATCCAAAGGACTTGATGGAAGGAGATGAAGCGAGTGAAGACAGACTCGGTCTCCTCTGATGACCCGACTGCTCCTCGTTGACTTCCAGCTCTGGCTCTGGAGAGTCGGGCGGGGTAGGACTGCGTCGCAGCTGGCGAAGGATAGCTTTCGGAGCATCAATTTCAGCCTCTCGTTGCAAAAAGCCTGCGTCTGTGTGAACAGTGTTTCGAGGAGACGATAGCCGACTTACTCGTCGTTGGCAGGCGTTCCTGGAAGACATGGCGAGGAGGAAACGCGTCTCCTCGGAGTAGGATGCGGGCTGGTGGGTTCACCCGCCACGCCTAGAGAGTGGACGATGGAGCGTAATTCATACAAGTGACGGCGCATCAACCCGGCTCAACCCGGACGCTCATGATCAAGCTGTGGAAAAAGAAATGGAAAGAGCAGAACGAGCACAACAGCCACGAAACCCCAGGTGGATCTGGCAGCAGCGGGCCGTCCTTGCGCTCATCTGAGCCAGCTCCACCCGCCGATTTCCAGCCTGTTGTACCGTCTGCTCGTCCCGTAACAAAACGCTCCCAAACTCAGGCTTTCAGCGATCCCACCCCAGCCCCTCCCGCTAAGAAGGCAAAGACGGACCCTCTGTCCACGCCCTATGCCCCAAATTCCATGGTCGAGCCGGACGGCGCGTCTTGTTCGCCAAACGAAGTGGTACTGGTCTACGACCCAGTCCCCGAGGGCCCTGAAACTGAACTCTTCCTCCGCGTCGTCTCGATGGAGCCCTCTGAAACTATATTTCGCCGCCAGTTGAAGGACGCACGTCGAGTAAGGGCTGATGTTGGGACGTGTGCGGCAGATCTGGTTTGGCGTCGCGCGTTGAAGGACATGGCAGTCGATCCTTTGCCGTATTCCGAGGATGAAGATGATGATGGCCCTCTTGAGATCCTGAACAAGGCGAAGGTCAAAATCAGAGACCTGGTGAAAAATTGGACCTTTACAATGCCCAACCTGGAGCCGAACTCACAAGGCTTCAACGTGACACCGAAATTTTTGCGACTCGTCCAGGGTGCTCAAATCTTGCGAGCCGTATGGCGAAGACTTCCGTGGAATTGTGTTTGGTAGGATTTAGCCACTTCCAATCGTAAATACTATTCATGAGCCCCGTCTCTCCCAGTAAAACGCCGCGCAGTCGCCTTCGCTCTCTCGGATTTGATCCCCATGCTCGGCGACCATATCGGATTTATTCGCGCGCATACATTCACAGGCCAGCGATCGCTGTTGCTCGATGATAAACCACAGGTGGCTCATTCATCGTTGATTGCGGTATGGTTGCTAAATTTGACGCGTAGCGCGAAGTCTTCCGCAAATTCAAGTTGGGCATCTATAACCTCCTCATCGCCACAAGCTCTGTTCAAGACCTCGAGATACCCTAAATCAACGATCGTGATCCGGTTTGCCCTTTCATCACTGCGATGTTCCTTCTCATAATTTGGCCTAGGTTTGATCTCTTCGAGGGCGATGTATCTCGTGCATTTGCCCAATCGCTGACCGCGGGTAACGCCGGTCATTTGGTACACATGCTAGAACGAGGGAAATGACGGACATCGCCATAATTTGCTTTCCACGACGGTGCTATCGAACTCGGAAATGGCTCGATGGGCTAACATTCTACGCTGTTGCCCGACCAGTGCGATTCCCCCGCGTCCTCTTATTGCTCCCCGCTGTTCCGAGCAATCAGACAGCGAAGAAGAGGAAGCGCCAGAATCTTCCATTGAGGATCCTGTCACAGGTGGTCGAATATACCTCCGGGATGCTACCATGGTCGTATACAGGCTTGCATCAACAGTAAACCCAAGCCCATTTCCGTCTCCTCTCTTCGACTTCCAATCCCGCAGTTCCATGACCACACCGTCGCCGGTTTACACATGTACAGTTCTCATACCTGGAACGCCTGCGCACAACACCACTGGACCGCCCTGTTCTTCAATGAGCCATGCGAGGCGTGCGGCGTGCTACAATTTTTGTGTCAAACTGGCTGAAACCGGCTTCCTGGAGTCCAAGTTATTTCCTCTGTCGACGTCAAGTTCTAGGGGATCAGAGCACGCGGAACAGACTCGAGAGCTCCCCGATGTCGGAGTGCAGGTCTATTCACGCAGGACTCCCTTTCTCTGGTCCCATCCAAGCTGGAGCGGCGACCGTCCTTTTCCCACTTATAATTACTGTGCCCCATCCAAACCAACCGCCTCACGCCCCCATCGTACTTCTGACCCGACAGTCATTACCACACTTTCCCATCTTCAAACTGTTCTATTCGAGCACGCCCACTCCTATCCACACCTATAGAGGAACCCCCTTGGTGATAGACCACGAGAAACTGGGCATCCTACACATGTATACGCTCAGGCTCTGCAGAGCGGTGGCTAATAAGCCGTTCACCTGCCCTCTGGAGGATATGCCGTATCTTCTTGCCCCGCTTTCGGCGAGCTGGGATTGCCCCAAAGAGTACTGGTCGTTGGGACCTTTCTGATGTCGCCGCGCACATTCCGTGGGATGTTATCACTCTCGGCGCCCAATCGTGGTCTGTGCCCTTGAAGTATGGACAATCAGAAGACATCACCAGCGATATCGAGGATGCCGTAATCCAAGATAGGTCAACCGAACTGACGAGAAGATACGATGTCCTTCGAGTGCGACCAGACCTTTCTCCTTTGAGTCCATCCAGAGGACTAGTCCTGTAAGCTGGATCCAACTACCAACCGGCTCGTCACTGACACACATTTCCAAGCGGGAAGCCGAATACAGTAGCCTATTGGATTATTGTAAAAACATTCGAAAGAACTTCGAAGGCTTGAAGGATGAAAAGCAGGCGATCATCGAGGTCTCCTCCATCATGTGCGCACTTTCCCGGCTGGATCCAGCGGCACGTCCCCCGCCTCCGGTAGGCCCACCACCTCCACGGTGTGAGCAGTTATGGCTTGATTATCCTGTTCCTCATACTGAGCGTTGCACAGACCTCATCCCCGAACTCTGTTTCAAATTCACCATCCCTGCAAGGTGAGCTCCGGCCCGCAGGCCACTTTTCTGGTTAATCGAAAATTTCCCAGCACCTTCCGGACTGCTCTCCTCCTCCCATCGATAAGCCGGAGACTTGATGGCTTTTTACTTGCGAAAGAATTAAACGCCCGGTTGTTTGACCATCAAATATCCGATTCCTTGCTAGATATGGCCATCACAACGCCTTCAACCCGAATGGAGTATGATTACGAGCGCTTGGAATGGCTCGGTGAGTATAGTTCGATTGTTTTCCACATTACGGTAATCTGACGACGACGCCAAGGCGATTCGTTCTTGAAATATCTGACCTCGATCTATGTATTCGTGAACGAACCGTCGAACAAGGAGGGCGTACTGCATACTGCCAGACAGCATCTTGTCAGCAACAACACCCTATTCCACAGTTCTCATCGTGCAGGCCTACCCTCCTATCTTCAATCCAAACCCTTCAGTATCAAGTCCTGGCAGCCCCCCAATTTCCGGACCTCCCCAGAACAGGCCTCGGCGGCAGCTGAATCTAACAGGCACCGGAAAGATGCCGAACAGAGACTGGGAGACAAGGTAATTTACTTCGGCGTCGCCGTCGTTTCTTGCCACTAAATTTTAGATTTCGTAGGTTGTTCGCGGATGTCGCCGAAGCAATTCTAGGCGCAGCATACCTATCTGGCGGGAATGAGACCGCCCTCATGGCCGCAAAGGCCATGCATATCCCGCTGCCAAATGTCGAGAGGTGGTCCTGACTTTGGGCGAAAGCTTTTGATACCTCCGCCCATCATTTCTGCGAAAATGAAGCCCGGGGCGCTTCAGGCCGTAGAGAAAATGACTAGACAGAGTTTCAAACACCCTCATCTTCTGGCACAAGCTTTGGTACGAGTTTCTGTGATTTCTCTTTGCTGCTGCGTTGACCAAATCCCCTTCAGACTCACTGCCTCGGTGTCAGGATACGAGCGTGTATCCTATGAACGGCTTGAATTTATCGGCGACTGCCATCTTGGAATTTTGTACGGCCTGTTTACTAATGATGTACGCACGCTTATCTCTTTTACAGTGGTAATCCGGCACATATTCGAGCGTTACCAGAATATGACGCCGGGTGGTTTGACTTTGCTCAAGGTATGCATATTCCTATTCCACATTCACTAGGGCCGCAATGACCAAGGCAGGGGGCCATGGTGTCGAATTCTGCACTGGCTGCCGTCTGTATTTCCTCTGGGCTACACAACCATTTTCTGCAGGCGACTCGTCTCACGGGTGCCGTCACGGACTATATGGAGCGTCTACAAGTGAAGCAAGCCGAGGAGTACGAGCTTGCGCGAGTCGAGAAACGGCCACCAGGTCAATATTGGCAGGAGATCGAGCCTCCCAAGGTCAGTCGTTACGGGAAACCAACTGTCTAGCTATTGACCAGGCATCTCCAAGGTTCTCTCGGATGTCGTCGAGTCTGTGCTCGGCGCCATTTATGTTTCGGATAATTTCACGCCTGCTGGCGCGGAGGCTTTTTTTGAGTCTGTTCTCAAACCCTTCTACGAGAAGCATATCACCTTGAAAACTGTGGCACTGGCTTCCCACCCCACCAAGACGCTCTTCGAGCTCCTCCAGGCTCACAGGTGTCAAAAGCTTAAACTTTTGAAACAAAAGACGCTCAGCGGGACGTACTGCCACGGTGAGCTTGTTGCATGGTCGAGTATTCCTCGTTTGACCATCACAGTCCTGGTCCACGACGTGATTTTGGCAACCGGGGAGGGCCCTTCGATCTCCTTGGCAGCTAGAAACGCGTCTTGGTGCGCACTGGACGCACTCGAAGGAGACGGCGATTTCTTACGAATTTGTGATTGTCCGAAACATGGGGTCAAAGGACGGACAACGAAGGGCTTCGAGGATGTCTTGGCCAGTTTAGAAGAGTGAGGTGTATTTCCGGCTGATTATGTTCAAGTCGAGTAGAATCTATGTCTATAGTTCTAAGTCTAGGGGTTTAACCACAGTTCGTCCAGGTTCGTTTATGAGGAGGCCTCGTGTTTCATACTGGTGGTAGGTGAGCATATATTCTTTGGACCAGTTCATGACGCACTGCTGGATCTTAACTGCAACGAAAGGAATGGCGAAGCCCACGCTGAGAACAACACACATTTTCACAGCTTCCAGGCAGATGAGAAGGCGTACAGTTGGGCGAGTTGTCGCTTACCAAACGGCACCGCCGGTGCGCCTTGGAATGGGGCAACAAAGGGCAGGTGCTAGTGAGGTGGCAGTGAGATGTCAATTTTTTTCAATGAGGTTTGAGTGGCGTACGTTGTAGTCGCCGTGGCCAGAACGGAGACGAGATGTTGTGTGAAGACGAGCAGCGCTGAGCTGGCGGAACGCAGGAGCAGGAATGCGAGCGAGGCGGAGCATGGTGTTGGTGGAAAGAGGGTACTGTAGCGGGATAAATCGGATGCGACGATCTCGGCTATCGGCTACCTCATATCCCCTGTAACCCCGCCCATTTTGAGCGAACGGCGCTCGGTCGTATGCTGTTAGCGAGCTAGCTGTGGAGCCTCAAGGTGGAGGTAAGCTGTTGCAGGCGGTGAGCCCGGCGCCATTCTGCCCATCGGCGATAAAGGGCACCACGTTCCCGCTTCCTGATGCAGAGTCTACTAAGCATCGGATGACCGCCCATCTTATCGCTCGTCTTTCGACTCTCACCATGGCTCACGCAACAACCATTCGCACAGGTCTCAGCGAAATAAATATCTTCATACTCCCCACTCATGCAACGATCCGCGTCCAGGTCTCAGCGAAATAAAGGTTTCAACTGCCCTGTTCATCAACAATCAGTTTGTGCCGTCCGTCGACTCTGCGGAACGCATCGACGTCGTGAACCCGTTCTCAGAGGGTAAAAAGCCTCTGTTAGCCCTCCTTTCAGTTATGAAAACAAACTTCAGAGGTCATTTGCTCGGTCGTGAGTGGATCGTCCAAGGAGTAGGTCCCACACCCCGTTTTGGCCTTGTTCAAGGCCCCTTGCTGAACTGATAGTATTGACGCTGCCGTTGCGGCTGCGCGCAAGGCGTTCAACACTACATGGGGCAAGAATGTCACTGGATTCGAGCGCTCGCGGCTGCTCAACAGGCTGGCCGATTTGATCGAGCAGAATGCGCAGGTAGGTCACCAAACTCATCTGGAGCTCAATGAATCAACGGCGTTCTCAAAGGAACTTGCGGAGCTCGAGTCCCTTAATAACGGAAAACCCGTGAGGTAAGTGCTCATGCCCCATTCTTTCTGAGTGAGCTGATTCGGACTTGGCGTAAGAATCGCCCGCGATTTCGACATTGGAGATTCAGTCCAGGTCAGTTTTAATGCGGTACAACCGGCATTCATCTCATATCCTTTTCCTCCAACAGTGTCTTCGATATTACGCAGGTTGGGCTGATAAACTGGCCGGACAATCGCTTGAAGTAGACAACAAGGTACATCCTTCCCTTGTCTCTCTTCCTCGCCTCGTCCTCAACCATGGCAGACCAAGTTTGCCTTCACAAGGCAGGAACCTTTTCCAGAAAAAAAAGAACGCGACTAAAAATTCAAGTTAGACACGAGCCCATCGGAGTTTGTGGTCAAATCATCCCTTGGAACTATCCCGATCGTACGCCATGTTCCCCTCAGCCATTGACCTCGTCTGAGCATGGAAACAAATAGAACATGTGGTCTTGTTCGCATTCCGTCGAATATCTGTTTCCAGACTGATGCGGCGCATTTCAGGGAAAGTTGCCCCGGCCTTAGCTGTCGGATGCACAATAGTCATGAAGCCGTCTGAGCTCACTCCTCTAACTGCCCTCGTAATCCCTGCCATATTTTCGTGTTGTTCTAAACTGATTATTCCTAGAAACTCTCCGAGTTAGTCCAGGAAGCCGGGTAAGAGTGATGTCAGAGCGTTGTGTTACCTGGTCTAAGCAACAGCCTAGATTCCCGCCTGGTGTTGTGAACACGGTCCCTTCCCTTGGTTCGGTTGGAGGTGCCGCCTTGGCGAGTCATCCCGACGTCGACAAAGTTGCATTCACCGGTATGCTCTCCTCAATTAGCGTGGCACCAAGATTATAACACGAACGTCAGGGTCTACGGCCGTAGGCCGCAAAATCATGGAAGCAGCCGCCAAAAGTAATCTGAAGAAGGTTTCCCTTGAACTCGGCGGCAAAGGTTAGAATTCGTTGTTGAGTTGGGTTTTTAACCCTAACCCCACTAGGTCCCCACTTGATCTTCGAATCGTGTGATATGGACCAAGGTCAGTTACCATTTTAATCGCGCTTTGGTGCTGATAAAAATTCAGCCGCAAACTGGGCGGCCCTTGGTATCTGTTACAACTCTGGTCAGGATTGCACCGCCGGCTCGCGAGTTTACATCCAGGATAAGCACGGCAGTTTGTTGACTTCTTTCCTATTTTTCCTAATGCTTTGTTAGCATCCACGACAAGTTTGTCGACCTATTGGTTTCAAAGGTCAAGGAGCTGGTTGTCGGTGATGGGATGGATGACAAGTCTTCCTGCGGTCCTCTTGTGGGTGGATAGTTCGGCTCGCTGTGTCCCTTCTCAAGTGATGTCCACAGGTTTCAAAATCTCAGTATGACCGAGTGTGGGGGGTATATAGACTCAGGGAAGCAAGAAGGCGCCAAAGTCGTACTGGGCGGGGAAAAACGGCAAGGGAAGGGATTTTTCTGTGATCCCACGAGTGAGTTATTCGCTGACATTCCGGACGGTTGCTAAGTTCGTCAGTTTTCACCGAGATTCGACCCGATATGAAAATTGTCAAGGAAGAGGTCAGTCTCGACGTTTAGACCGTGGAATTTGTTTGAAACACCGCTGTACAGATATTTGGGCCAGTGCTTTGTGTTGGCAGGTTCAAAACCGAGGAGGAAGCCATCAATCTGGCGAATGATACAACTTATGGTCTCGGGGCCGGCCTCCATTCCAGTACATCTCACTTGGACGCACCCGGCGGCCGCTGACCTGACCATAATTATAGACGATGCGAATCAGATAATGCGAGTGGCGACGGCCCTCGAGGCTGGCACGGTATGTAGAGTCTCCTTCGCCTGATCATGCCTGACCGCGGTATGCTCGTGCAGGTTTGGGTATGCTCCATCTTCCGTAAACGTGGCCCGTCGGCGACTGATTTTCGTCCCTCTGAAGATCAACCAGTATAATCTCCTGTCTAACAACGTCCCCTTCGGGGGAAAGAAGCAATCGGTTCGTCCAGATTCCATTTATCTATTCACGGTCTGATAGCTATACTCTTTGAAGGGCATCGGTGCGTGTCTTTGGCCTTCGGTTTCATTGTGACGGCCCCGAGACCTTAGTCAGGGCGCGAGTTGGGAAGCTATGCTCTGGAAGAATGTAAGAAGCCTCACAGCGAACAAAATCCGGTTCGCTGACCCGTCGGCGCTACAGATACTTCGGTCAAGGCGGTGCATTGGAACTTTGGAGAGAAGCTCGACTGGCCCTTTTGATCGGGCACCTACAACATCTTTGTCCTGAAATCTCTGTGTATGATGTATCGGTATAGCTTGGGAAAAACACCAGACGAGCGGACCTGGGAAAAGAAAAACGTGTTGGCGACGATCAGAAAATATAGGTCCGCAATTGTCGCGAACCAGGGACATGATGAGATTGGAGAACTGTCGAACAGCTTTCACAAAAGCACCGTGTGTCAGAACTTGTGTTACTTCCGTGCGAGTTTGCTTTGCTTCGCCTTCTTCGATGCCGTACGGTCCGAGGCAGCTACAGTCGAATTCGATTTCAGATGGATTAAGATACATTTTTGTTACGAGTGTCCACAAGCGCGGACGATTAGGTACGACGGAAAACTATGCGAGAAAGTACAGTAATGTGGAGCAAGGAGACTGGGGAGACGGCCCCTACTGACCGTCCGCCGCAGTAGCATACGGGGCCATGACAATTGCATCTGCAGGAGAATTAGCGAAACGCGTTGTGTGTAAAAGTCGGAACCTGCCTCTGTTGTGGCATAGACCCTTGCGACCACTGGTTCGACGGGAGCGGCGTATTGGGAGGGGTAACCGTACGGCGCAGAGTACCCTTGGGCTTGAGACCCCCCGTATGGAGCCTGACTTGGCATGTATGGAGGAGACGCGTTATAGTTGGGAGGATATCCCGGATGCGACGGCTGGGATGGCGGCGGGGGATTCCACTGGCCATACGGAGGTTGGACTGGGTAGGTCGGCATGTACGCAGTGGGCGGGGCATTGTGAGCCGACCCGTTTGAGTATGGCAGCGGAAGGATCGGGCTTTCTGGGGTCGGTGTTGAGGAATAATCCTCGTCGACCGCAACGTATTCACAAGTGAGTGAACGCTTCGTACATCGCGCGCAGGGATTGCGTGGAGGCTCCTCGGTGGTGACGCACTGCGGGAGATTAGAGATTGGGAGAAACTACTCTGGGTGGGCAGTACTTTTATCTTCCTCTTCCGACAGGCTGCATGTTCGGGAGGTGAGTGTCTGTGGGCTTGATGGAAGGCGGGGTAACTGACCCTTGCAGGCAATCATCGCTCTTCGGCGTCGGTTCATGAGTAGGGCAGCGGTAGTAGAGTCTGCCATGGAGAGAGGACGTGGTGGGGTGGGCAGGGTGACTCCGCCCACTCCCTATATATACACAACTGCTGTATCGGGTCACTTTTCGAGGTCCAAAAGAGCGCTGAAAATGCCACATGGAGAACTGCTGTGCAGCAGCACAATTGCCTGCCACCTTCCCAGGAAAAAGGGAGATCATCAGGATTGTATCATTGCATCAAGCCGAGGTCCTAGAATGTATGTTGCCTTGACTCCCTTCGGAGGTCCCGAGAGCCGCTCAACAATAAAGGCCACCATGAAATCAGTTTCACAGCAGTTAGCCACAGAGTCGGCCCAAAGCTGATTGGTTTCGAGAAAGCTTGGGGAAACTTCCGTAAGGTTCGAAGCCGACGAGGATAGACAAGGCATAGGTATCGGGCAGTAGGAGCGGGTTATTAAAATGTTGCACACGATTTGATCCATGCCAATGGACGTAGATTCTCTTCTGATGTCATTAAATGAACTGAGCGCGGGGCTCACAGCATCACGGCCGGCGGGCTAAAAGTGAAAGTGGTCAGCGAGGGTATGCAACGTGTAGACCGCAGTTTACGGTTTAAACAGGTTTAAGCCCGCGCATGATCAATCGGCACAGCCCCGACGCCAGAACGCCAAAGAATGCCGCATGGAGCACGAACCTCGTTCAACGGAAGAACTTGTCGAAAGCTATGCTTTCGCTCTCAGAAAGATCAGAGTGGAAAGATCAGAGAATTTTATACAGCGTACAGAAAAGGCAAGTCTAATTCACAGTGCAAGATAATCCCGGACCTCCTCCTCCGTGAGCTTGCGGAACGTGGGTTTCGGTCGGCCAGTTTCGCCTCCGATCTTGCCTTCCTCGAGCTCCGCCGTAGTTGGAACAGTGATGACACCTATTTCAATGGTTTTTTCCGTCATCTGTCCCTCGAATCCTTCTTTCAGGGTCAAGAGAGCAGTATGAATAGCGTCCTCCAAGCTAATGTCATCGTTGTATCTTTCAAGCGATCAGGACTGAACTATGCGGAGGCGAAGGTAAAACACACCGTTTTTCCAAAAAGGTTTTGGCATTGACCATATTCTTTCCTATTGCGCTTGCCTTCCAAGCCCAGAAGGAACCCGACGGATCTACCTGGTACAGCGTAGGTCCCCGGGTAATGTCCCAGCCTGCAACAAGGAGAGAGACACCGTATGGTCGAACACCGCTATTTGGTTAGATGAGCGCCCGAGGAGATTGATGTCGTCCATAGGCACGCACCCCGATTGCGTCGCTTGCTGCATCACAGTAGCAATCTCTTGTGTCAACACCCGTGTCGGTGGGTATTCGCCGTATATCTTCCAGTAGGCCTGAGCACTCTTCCGCGCCTTTGTGATCAGCACGCGGAAATCCGGGCCCATTCCCGAGTAGACGATGCCAATATTCGGACATATAACAGCGACTTTGTCGATCATTGAGTCGTCGATGAGGATTGAAGAGGATTTCTTCTCCGTGGCGATGACAATGCCATTGGAAGCTTTGGGAATGTTAGATGCAGGATAGGGTACTTCTTTGCATCCTACCCTTGATCCCGAGGCTCGTCGTGCCGCCTGCTACCGCTGCGAGGGCATGCTCAATCTGAACCAACTTGCCGCTCGGAGAGAAAACGGTGAGGGAGTAGCTGAGAAGAGGATGAGCAGCAGTATATGGCTAAGGCCATGGAACGCACGGACCTGTAGGCACCGCCGTCTGCGCTGGCCATGATGAGAGATGGAGAAGACGCGTCTACTTCGTACGCGTCAGCGTTGTTTGGTCGGTGCTCTCAAATCCAAACAACTCATTGATTACAACTACATTTACAAAAAAAGCTAACTAGTAAAACGCGACTGCATGCAGAATATTATGAGGGTGGGTTTCCTGTTGCACTTGCAGGATTCCGTCGATATCCTGGTCGATATCCTCAGCTTTCTCAATCTGTGCAAAGATCTATCCAAATGCATTCAATATTGATTACCCTACTCACCGCTGTTGCAAGATCCAGGATCGCCTGACCGCCAATGGAGGCCTCTTCGTGGTTGTCCTTGATCTCAATGTTGATGATGTGGACAGGTCGGTTGAAATCACCTCCCCGAGCCAACAGGTCTGCGACTAGTCAGGAAACTCGCAATGGTCTGATAAATGTGCATCCCACCGTCGCACACGGCGTCGAAGCAGCGTTCTTCGCACGTTATAACGATGTCGGCCACTGTTTTGCTTTCTTGCCAACGCTCGGGTGCGAGTTTCAAATGGCGATTGCGGTCAATCATGGGCAAAACACCGTTTGCGGAATATCTAAAAACTGAGTTAGGATGATCCGACTGTACTAGTCAGTTTCAGCTCACAGGCGGGCATCTTTGCCGCTTAATTCTTCATAGATTGTATTATAGGGCGTTCCGAAAGAGTAGATGTTGGGCTTGTCTATTGAAGGGCCGGGGAGACGAACAGCAGAACCTGTGCCAGAGGAAATCACGCGAAACCCCGCGCGCCTTCAATAAGCCACAGTTAGTTTTCTTTCGACAATTGACACATGGGCAAAACACACGACAAGACCAAATGCCCCTCCATCGAGCGGTTCTGGAAATGTGAGGCACGCGGACATGGACCAACTCGGAATATTCACTTGGTTACTGGCGCAAACCACGCAGAACAAAGGTCGCGGCTTATAGGCCGGGCTTTCGACAGTTGGTATTGGAGTCGTCGACTGCGACTCGGTATATGGTGCAACAGTGGTTGGCGGCGGGGTTGGGTAGCCGTTCTCGATCGGCTGTGACTGGCGGTGGAGTTGGTGTGGACGTAGGAGTATCTTGTAGACGTTGCAGACGAGGATCCGCACGAGCCAGCCGGGGATCACGAGCTCTACGAGGGTCCATGCTGCTTCGAGAGTCTGTAAACAGCGGGTTCAGCGCCATGAATGAGAGTTTTGGATTTCAAAAAGAAAAAAGAGCTTCAGCAGTATCTAGAACATTTTTCGGTCTTCACGTCGACCCAGGAAGGCCTGGAACGGTAACGGGTCGATGTAGATTCCACTCTGAATCATCACCAGCCCTAGGGGAAGCTGGACGCGAAATTCACCTAGCTTGTGGTTTGAGAAGGAAACCGAGAACGTGATGCCATGGATTGATTTCGGCCGAAGGCTTCAAGCTTAGTTTGGTTTTCTACCTACATGTACTGGCCACCTAACACACCCTTGTATGACCGTGGACCTCACCTCCTTACCTATATGACCTCTAAGCCATTCCGGACGACATTCTGGCAGCAAACCGATGCGTCGGGGGGCATTGGGGCAGCGTATTACCGTCATTTTTGGACGCTTCACCTCTTCCGGTCGAGGCTATACGTCGACGGGAAGAGCTGGCTGGCAATGATATATATCGCGTTGTGGGAGGGACCACTGGACCGCGACAATACCGCGAACGTCGACCCAAGGCACTCGACGCGCCGCAGACACGCGCTATGCCCTGTGCCCGCGCCTTACGCCCTCGATTGGTGACACTCTAGGCGTTGTAAACAACGAATTTGAAGCTACTCTAGGGACCCCATTTTTTGTTGTCTAAATATTCATCATCATCTTCCGCGCTCTGTGAATCGCACCTTCCAGCGTTGTGTACAGCCCATGTACAGCTCGACATCTACCACAGTAGTATGGCTAAGAACGAAAACCGAGCGTACAAATATCAAGAAAATTGCGGTCATCAGCCGAAATCCAGTTGGCAAACGTATGGGCGGCCCAAAAGGGCGCAGCGGTTCTGTACACCCAACAGCTTATTGAATCGCGTCGACTCGCTGCATTCCTCACGACAAGACAGGATTGCAACACAATATATTCAAGGAGAAATGTTGGTCTACTTCTATGGCAGCCGGCCGTCTGACTACATGCCAGCCGCCTCAAACAAGGATCATGATTATCTGTCCCCCCACAAATGTGGTCCAACGCTGACCACGAGAGCCAGACGCGCAGACGAAAGCAGATGAGGGAGGGAGGATGATTGAAAAAAAATCATCGGCGCCGGTTTCGGCTTTTATAGGTTGTCGCTTATTCGGCCATCAGGCGGCCTGAAAGCCAACTTTGCGCAATCCCAACTCTAACCAGGCCTCCATGAGCGCACAAGTGGCCGCTGGGAAGCTCAACGCGGATGTCGCGTCGAGGTAGGCATCAGTCAACGGAAGCAATACCATGCATTTCACCGTTAAATTGCCGCCAGCGGGCAACTCGCCAAACTCGCGTTCTTCAGTCTTTCTCTTGGAATTGTCCCTATCGCGTCCTACTTTGGGTCAATGAAATATCTTTGGAACGGTGCGTCAAGTCGCCGGGTCCAGACATTCCGCCTCAATACCCACACAGGTAATGCCACATATGCCGCGTTAACCGCCGTCGTCGGCGCCAATCTCGTCCTCGTCGCGTACATTATCGCAGCCATACGGGATGACCAAAGAACCCCTCCACCAGCGACAGAATCAAAGAAAACCCAATGAATATTCCATTTAGGCCGGATACGAATATTACAGCAGGCTGGATACGCTACGAATGTTCATGCGTGTCCGCCTGGACACCCCAAAGTGTGTATTACTAGGTTTTGCGTTGGCTACGAATACATAATTGTCTAATGGAGGCAGACCAGTGCCGAATCGACGAAAAAGTTGCATTAAACAGAACGAAGATAATAAATATTGGCCGTTGGCCAGGATATTAAACAGCGTATCCATACCGCAATGGCGGTAGGGCGGAAGACGGTGGTCTCGTGCCCTTGGCTACAGTTAGAGGTATGGATAGCCATAATGAGCAGCACGAACCAAGTGGGGTCTGGCATCAACGGGTGGGCGCGATGCGACTCGCCGCCTGTGGTTCATGGAGGTAGTATCGCTCGAAGTGTTGCGATGTGAATTCGATGCAGTCGGTAGTAACGGTTGCAGATGCGGGACGGACTGCGCCGTTCGTAAACGAGGCGATGGGATTCGCCGAGTACTCCCGGCTTCGCTGGGCAGTCCTCCTTCAAGCCCAGGAGTCGTGGGAGGTGTGGAGTCCAGTCTGGGACGCGCCGAGAGGGAGCTCCCGGATTTTTTGAGGATCGAGATTGGAGAAGGTGAAGCGCTTTTTCTGGTGGAATAAAGCGAGGGCTCGACAGACCGAGCAGTCGTCGGTGTAGCGACGGGTGTGGATTCCGCGGAGCTAAAAGAGGGCGAATGCATCGCTGGTGAAGGAGGGAGAGGTGCTATGGAGGGCGTGGGGAGTAAAACGAGTGGTTTCGGTGCCGCGCGTCTGCGCGTGTGTGGCAAGGGTGGAGGAGGCGGAAATAAGGATAAAGGAAATTGGACATTCTTCTTCTGAGTGGTCTCGTCGCCGGAGAGCTCAGAATCCGAATCCGAAGTTAAGTCCGGTGTGCGTATCAAATATGGCGTCGACTCGGAACCCCCAGCGCGATACATAGCGGGTCGGGGTTTGCGAGTGAAAGAAGGGTCGAAGATATGTTCAGCTCCGCGACTGTTCAATGATACACTCGATGCATAGGGGCGGTCCCGGAAGGGACCGCTCCGGCGTGGGAGGAAGAGAGCGAACTCATCCGTATCCTCTTCCTCAGCGTCCCGGATGAAGCCCTCCCAAACATTGTCGAGCTCTGGCATTTTGCGCCCGGGCCGAACGGAGGGCTCGTCGGGGATCAGGGGTTGCCTATGTAACGTTCTTCTGGTTCCCACATACTTGGGAGATGTGGGAGCAGGTGCGACGGGCGTGGGAATGGGGGTAGAGGTTTAGGGAAGGCGGCCGAGGGGGCCTCACAGGAGGGACGGGGGGTAGTGGTCGGTCGAGTGAAGCTGGGGAAAGCAGAGGGGATGGGCGTTCATCCGACACGTCTGTGGGAGGATGGTGGAATGGAAGGGAATGTGGGGAGCGGGAGGCTGACCCGGTCTGTGGCTGCGGTAGTTTACCGACGGAAGCGAGGCTGCTTGTATCGGTGTCCAGCGCATAATTGGATTTAAAAAGTCGGAGAAAGCGCGTAGAACCGTCCGACGGAGTGTCGGATGGGCGTCGTTTGTTAGGGGGACGATCAGAGACCGGGCTGGTGTTGCTGGACCGCGGGGGGGCAGGAACTTGAGCAGCGTAGGTAGACCCCTGCGTGGGAGAAGTCTGTGCGCGGTCCCTTCTCCCCCAGCTACGGAAAAACGACGGGGGGTGGGGCATTGCCAGAACGGAGGGAGGGAGGGAGGAGGGAGGGAGGGAGAAAAGCTGGGCTTCAGTGCATACCGCCAAACTTATATACCGCACTCTATAAGTGTGTGAGTTGCATAGGTCAATGAGGTGATCTGGCCCGGGGATCAGTTCCTGACAGGCGAAGGGAGAGTGGCTTTATGTAGCGCTCCTGAGCGACATCCAGGGATTGTGCGATCGTGTGGGACCCCTCAAGTACCCTACAAGAGTAACCCTGCAAGCGGCTTTCTGGTAGCCAGAGAAATCTCGAAGACAGAAATTCAAGCAAAGCAACGGCAGACAACGGCAGCCGCAAGTTCGAAAAATCTAAGTTTGAACGAGCCGCAGTGTATGGAAGCCGAGACACAGTATCAACGATTAGATGTCTCATCTCCGCTGTTATCGAATGGTGGTGCGTCTGTCTTGTGTCTGTCCCTGGTGTATGATCCTGGAGGACAGAATGGCAGGGTGCGGATTCCGATTCATGTATGCTGAACAGGTTAGACTTTTCTTGCACTGTGAGCAGTTGCCAGGGATTCTTGCGGGATGAATGGTTCGGGGCTGAAACCGTCAAGCAAGAAGACAGAAACGGCGAAACAGAGGCGGACAGAGCGTGGTGGCTCTGCGCCGAGGTCTAATTGAATTTGATCCGGTGAGTCCATTCAAGTTGTCGCGCCGAAATCTCTCAGAACTCTGCCCTGTTAGTTGACAGGTCTCGCCCCGCGGCCGACATGTTTCCTCGACCAGTGGGGCCTTGTGGAATCCCACTTCCATCTTATGGAAACGCCGCAAATTCACCGCCGATATTCGCTCAAATTTCAGGCTAGTAGTCGCCGTGAATGAACGACGAAGGCCATGCATTAATTTTAAGTTACAGGTATACAGAGAGGTCTAAGGGAAAAGAGTACATGTGGTGAGATAAAAAATGTGAGTGCGATAGATAGTAATGCAGTACAATGACTAGAAAAGATGGAATGTTTAATCGATGCGGCACACAGGTTAGAAGTCCTCGTCGGTGACACTGCGAATGTGGTGAGCCAGCAGCCAATGATAAATGAACCCAACGTACAATGCTTTGGCCGACGTTTGTGCGGTGTTATTGCCCGAACCCGAGATATTGGCCTTCGAGTAGTCCGAAACGCGCTTCTCAAAGAAGTTGGTTTTGCCTTGCAGCGAGATCATGTCCATAAAGTCGAAAGGATTTGTCGAGTTGTAGACCTTGTCGTTACCCAGCGCGACCAGGAGGCGGTCAGCGACAAACTCGATGTACTGACACATGAGCTTGGCGTTCATGCCGATGAGGCCAACGGGGAGAGCGTCTAGAGGAGGAATAAGCGACGGTGAAGGGGGGGGGGGGGGGGGGAAACACTTGAAAACGCACCCGTAAGGAACTCCTGCTCGATCTTTACGGCCTCAGTGATCACCCGTCGGACGGTGTCTGGGTGTGGGCGGCGCTTGAGGTGAGTGAACAAGAGGCATGCAAAGTCGGTGTGCATGCCCTCATCACGGCTGATGAGCTCGTTCGAGAACGTCAGACCAGGCATTAGGCCACGCTTCTTCATCCAAAAAATGGACGCGAAGGAGCCAGAGAAGAAGATACCCTCGACCGCGGCAAACGCGACCAGTCGCTCGCCAAAGGTAGACTTTTCGTCGGTGATCCAGCGGAGCGCCCACTCGGCCTTGCGCTTAATGCAAGGGATGGTCTCGATCGCGTCGAAGAGGTAATCGCGCTCGGCGGGCTCCTTGATGTAGGTGTCGATGAGCAGGGAGTATGTCTCGGAGTGAATGTTCTCCATCATGATCTGGAAGCCGTAAAAGCAGCGGGCCTCGGCGATCTGCACCTCGTTCGAGAAACGCTCGAGGAGATTCTCGTTGACGATGCCATCGGACGCAGCGAAGAAGGCGAGGACGTGGGAGATGAAGTGACGCTCGTCATCGTTAAGCTTGTTGTTCCAGTCGTGCAGGTCCTTGGACAGATCCATCTCCTCGGCGGTCCAGAAGGATGCTTCTGCCTTTTTGTACATTTGCCATATCTGACGCGACTTGTGTGAGTAAAAGACGCGTGACAAGACGCGTTAATAGTACCTCGTGGTATTGGATGGGGAAGAGGACGAAGCGGCGACGCGACTCCTTGAGGATGGGCTCTTCGCCTGGTGGCAAAAGTCAGCGAGGGAGACGCGACGCGACGCGACGCGCAACACGTACTTTCTGGCAAGGTGATGTCCCCGACAAACTTGCGACGCAGCTCCTCGATGTCGTCCGCGTCAGAGTCGGGCGATGTGGAGCGACGATGGTCGTCGACGAGCTTTATGGGTTTAGCGAGGTGCTTAGCAGCGACATTCTTGGTGGGTGACTCAAGGTCGAGGCCAGAAAAGCGCGCAGCGGCCTAGAAGGGGTGAGCAAGGGACGCGACGCGACGCGGGATGGGACGCGACCTGTTTGCTGGGGGTGGGGCCCGGGGAGGTGAGACGGGTGGTAGCGACTGGGGCCATTGGAAGCGGGGGTGGGAGTGGAGATGGTGGTGGTAGTGGATGAAGACAAGATTGTTGACGCCTGTTTTTATAGCGTCTGTTGTCGTTGTTTGGTCCCCTCTCCGGTCAACAACGCGGTACGTGTGCGCGTTTTTGAAGCACGTGCGGATGCCGTAACTCTGAATTTTTTGCAAGTTCTCCTTTGGCGTCGATCATCCTGGCATGCAAAATGTATGTGGCTCCCAACTCTACCAGGTAATCCTTGGTTGACGGAAAATCAGGTCACCTCATCTTTCGCCAACGTTTCTCTGAATGAGGGGCCCGACTTGGATCTCTCCCGTCAGCGTTTTGTTGGCGCCGTAGATCTTCCAGAGTGTTCGTGCCGCATACTTGTCCTTTCCACCGCGTTTAACATCCAGATAGGTGAGGAGCCGTTGCTCAAACCATCCCCGCGCCGGTTTGTACTATTCCCCATCCAATACAACGAGGTTCGTCCCTTGAAACCCCTGCGAATCGCGCTTAGTTCTCCCAGATATGGCAAATGTACAAAAAGGCGCAGGCCTGCTTCTGGACCGCCGAAGAAATGGATCTGTCACACGACCTTCTCGACTGGACCGATAACTTGAACTCCAACGAGCGCCATTTTATATCGCACGTCCTCGCCTTCTTTGCCGCTTCGGATGGTATTGTCAACGAAAACCTCTTGGAGCGATTCTCAAACGAGGTTCAAGCCGCCGAGGCCCGCTGTTTCTACGGGTTTCAAATCATGATGGAAAACATTCACTCCGAAACTTACTCGCTGCTCATCGACACATACATTCGAGAACCGGCAGAACGCGATTATCTCTTCGATGCCGTCCAGACCATTCCGTGCATCAAGCGCAAAGCCGACTGGGCTCTCAAATGGATCTCGGATAAACGCTCAACGTTTGCGGAGCGCTTGGTTGCGTTCGCCGCCGTTGAAGGTATCTTCTTTTCTGGGTCCTTTGCTTCCATTTTCTGGATAAAAAAACGCGGCCTCATGCCCGGCCTGACGTTCTCGAATGAACTAATCAGCCGAGACGAGGGCATGCATACCGATTTTGCATGCCTCCTCTTCACGCATCTTCAACGGCGGCCGCATCCGGACACTGTCCGACGCATCATCACCGAGGCCGTCAAGATCGAGCAAGAGTTTTTGACTGGTGCTTTCCCCCTCTTCTCTGCCCCCGCACTATGCTCACCTCCACCAGACGCCCTACCCGTCGACTTGATCGGCATGAACTCCAAATTAATGCGCCAGTACATAGAATTCGTAGCGGACCGCCTTCTCGTTTCGCTCGGGAATGAAAAGGTGTACCATGCGACGAACCCGTTCGATTTCATGGACATGATCTCTTTGCAAGGGAAAACCAACTTTTTCGAAAAACGGGTGTCGGATTACTCCAAAGCCAACATAAACCATTCAGGTCAAGCCGATCCGTCACCGACGACAAACAAACTTTTGCAAGTATTCACAACCTTTGTGTGAACAGCACTGACCTCGTCAGTTAGCACTCTTGACGAAGATTTCTGAACGACACCTACAACTGTATCGTTACCACCACTCCATCTATAACCATAAGCACCCTTACTTACACCAAGATAAACTGTATCATATTCACAGCAAATAATACACACTCGTCGCTATTGTACATTGGTCTGATCAAAATAGGTTCAGGTTCAGTATCGACGGTTGTTGTGCATCGTAAACCTCGTGCGTAAACGCGATGAAATCTGGTTCAGTCCAAAGTTTTGTCTGCTTGTTGGCCTCCAAATCGGTGAGAAATCTTTTGCAGTTTCTTAACGGCGTCCTCAGATGCGGGTGGACGTCCTTCCAACGCCATTTCCTTCAGAAAGCCTGCCAAGTCCAAAATCTTGGCTGTGGTCGGGTCAGCCTTGGTGTCGAGGCGAACAAACCCATATCGGTTGGCGCTGTTGTCCATCGTCCCCCATTGACCAACAAATAGCCATCCTTTGATTCGAAATGGTGCGTTGGTAAACGCAGGGAAACAGTGGACACGCCGGTCCTTCCATGACTGTCCTTCGCCCCGTACACCGGATGCGAACGCAACCTGAGGAGCCAGACTCGTCCCGAGAAGACCGAATATCTCGTATTGGCTGAGCTCAACGAGGGGCGAAAGGAAATCGGTGAGCGACTGGACGACAGTCGCGGGGGTGAAGACGGGGAGGCATGCGGAACTAGCCACCTGGTGGCCGTGAAGACCCACGTATGCGAACTGGACCGGGTAGCGCGCGTCGTCCTGCCACGAGAGAAAAGCAGGGTGGACGAGCTCCTCGATTGAGTAAAAGAGCTGAGGCTCGTCAATGAGGAGCTGGTGGATCTGCTCTTCAGAGATTTGAGTATTCAGCAGCACGAGACGGCGGAGCTTCGGGGACATGGAAAGGACTTTGCGCAACGTGTCGACGGTGATGTTGGAATTATGAGAAAGTTCAAGGATTTCGACCTTGTCAGTGCCAGTGGCGGTCAATACGGAAGTGAACTGGCTGTCCGACAGGGAAAACCCAGCAAGGTCGATCGTGTTGCTGACGGATCCAGCTTCGTGCTCCAAGACCTTGGCTAGGAGTGATATGCCAGAATCGGGGAAAGGGATTTGGCCGCGTAAAACCGATTTAATGTGGTGGGCCTTTCCTGGCATCCACACCAGACCTTCCAATTCGTCCGTTTCACCTATTTTGATGGCGTGTTCAACGGCTGGCTTCAACGACAGATCGGCGAGGGAGGGAACAAGTGGCGGTAGATTCGACGCCAGCAGCGTCAGTGACGGATTCTTCTGTGGCATTCGAAGCAGCAGCAGAATATTCGCTGGGCCAAGCCTCCGCCAGCATATCGAGTGTCATCAAACGCTCGCCGCTGAGAGCATCAATCTTCATCTGGACGTCTGCTTCGTTTTCCTTGATGCCCTCTTTCTCCTTCTGCAGGATTTCAGCAGAATACCGTGACGTAGTCCAGGAGAGCGTACCTGTTTCTCATCTGGAACGGGATAGTACGCGCGGACATACTGCTCTGCTGTGAGAGGAACCTAGATGGCGAACACTGTTAGTCATGCAGAAATAAGGTGAGGAGAAGAAAGTACTAACCCAAGGTTCTACATCCACCTCACTCTCAAGTCCACCAATGGACACGAAGCAATAGGCGGGATTCGTTGGATCGGTGATGTCGAAGACCGTGATGCCGTCGTTATTGTCTGTCGGAGCAAGGTCAGTATCTCGACCTTGGCAAATGCTACTACTATGTCGCTACTGACCACCGTCACTGCTGCCCATGCTTGCTTCAAGAACGCTGTTTCGGAAAGACACACCGCTCGCGTAGCTCGCCTAATTTTCAGATTCTGCGGTCAGTGTCATTCAAAAACAAGGCGGTGGAACCTCACCTCCAAGTCAACACACCACGCACTCGCCATGAGAAACGTCGGGTAAGCGCAAGGCACTTCGGGCATGAGGGGCTCGGTTTGGCCAGGACCATATTTTCCTTGGATGGCACGAAGTTGATCTCGAATGATTTGAGCGTTGTCCTTTTGTTTAACAAGAGTGAGGAATCGCCTCGCAGCGATGAGAGGAAGTCTGGGGACTGTTGGAGATCGCCGAGTGGGTGAAAAGGACAACGTACCTTCCATAACACCTGTTTCGCAGAGGTATCAGAGGCAGGCAAAGTGAAGTGAGGGCGAAAGTGGCACCATTGATGATGGTACGCCCCGACACAACGATAGCGGGCGGCAGTGGTGCCATGCGCAGCTACACGCGCGACAATGAATATTTGGTGCCTCTGACCCATAACCTAGAGGCGTGTGGATACAGTGGACTGAAGGGAGCGGCCTTTTGTAGTGGAACAGAAGAGAAGCACGCGGGGCCGCTACAATAAGCCGGCCCTGAACTTGTCGAGATTATTTGTCCATTGACAAAAGTGAGGACTAAAAGGCAAAACGTGATCGCGATCAAACTTTTTTGCTCAATGCTGCGACGCCAAACGAGAGAACGGCGGCAATATGTCTACGCAAAGTCCTTGGAGGCACAGGAGCGACAGACTTATGAACGCAAACAACAAATAAAGGATGCCCTGGCCACCGGAAAGGCTCTGCCAACAGAATTGAAGAAAGACGCAAAACAGCTCGGAAAGGATTTGGCCTTTGACGAAGCACAAACTGGTCAGACTTTTACAGGGCGCACAACCAAGTCGTTGACGCTTGAATCTAGACCCCACCACACATGTCGATAATGAATACTCGAGAGCGGGCATTCAAGACCCCAAAATCGTTATTACCACTTCTCGCGACCCGAGCTCGAAGCTTCTCCAGTTCGCAAAGGTCTTGGGCCTGCAACTCCACGACTACATCTTGCTCACTCTTGTATGCCAGGAAATGCGCCTCGTTTTCCCGAATTCACATCGCATCAACCGGGGTAATTATGTTGTGAAAGAACTGGCGGATGCCTGCAGGGCGAACGAAGTGACGGACTTGATTGTCCTACATGAGCATCGTGGCACGCCGGGTACGTAGCCTCTATCTACCAATATTGCTCTGCGCTAATTCTAGGATGCAGACGCAATGATTGTCTCGCACTTTCCTCACGGGCCAACGGTGTACTTCACGCTGAGCAATGTCTCCTTGCGGCACGATATTGGAACCTACAAATCGTCCACCGTTTCTGAGCAGTACCCCCATCTCATCTTCGAGAACTTCAGCTCCAAGCTGGGCGAACGGGTACAGGATGTGCTCAAATACCTCTTCCCTGTTCCCAAGGAGGACAGCAAGCGGGTGATGACCTTTTCAAATGAGGACGACTTTATCTCGTTCCGGTACGTCTTACGTCGTCCTTCCGTCCAACTCCATCTCAAGATTGAGGTAGCCACCATGTATTTGTAAAAATTCCTCGACAAGTTCAGCTTGCAGAGGTTGGACCACGTTTCGACATGAAACGTACGCCTTTTTTCACGTCCCCCTTCCATTTAGGCTGATTTTTCAACAGCGTATGAGATCCGCCAAGGCACATTCGAGCAGTCAGAGGCTGAACGGGAGTGGGTGCTTGCTCACTACGCGCGCACGTCAAAGAAGCGCAGCGTCCTCTCCGGCCCTGGTTCATATTCCACGGCCAGCGACCACGCTAGCAAGAAAACGAAGCGATGAAACCTCGTGGCCATGGCCTACACCACATCTTGCAGGCTCGTCTTGCTGAGCGTCCCGGGCGTGTATCAACCTTTCCCCGACAGAGTGCCGGGTCCAAGCGCTGGGTCCGTTCCTGGGGAAACGCAGATCGTCCGTTGTTCAATCATACATACATGTCGGGCGTATGTACGGTACTAATTCCACATACTTATTCCACAACCAGGTTCCTTTCCAGCTCAGCGTAACTTTCGAACAGCGAGCGGAAGAGGTCAATGGCATTCTGGACATCGTGCGATCCGGCAGTCTCTCGGATACTATGCATACTCAGCTGGGCTATGCCTACGTCGCAGGTTTTGATGCCCATTTTTGAGAGCATTGGACCAACGGTCGATCCACACGCCCTGACAATTTTAGACTTTGAGCGTTCTGTTTTCATAGCTGAACCAGCTACAACGCACATATCATTCCGCACTTCATATTCCTGCACCTGGCCGCCCTTGCGCTCAACGAGTTGTTTGATAACAAAGGAGGTAATCGCGTCCGTGGCGTAGCGCTGCTTGGCATTGCTTTTGATGACAACCCCACCATTCATCCGGGGCTTGTGGTTGTCCTCGTGCTTGGACGTGTAGTTGGGGTGCACTGCGTGACCCATATCGGATGAGAGGAGGAACGACTTGGACACGCTTTGTGCAAAGGTGCCGGGAGTGGGCGAGAGTCGGTTTATGAGCGACGGCAGGAGACTGGACTCGGCTCCGGATGTCGAGACGCTCCCAATTTCCTCGTGATTGAAGAGGGCAATGCAATTGACATTGCCTTCCAACGTGTTAAAGTCCGGCGTCGAGACACTTTGTGCGAGAGCTTCGACAGCGCAGAAGCTGGGGAGTCTTTCAGAATATCGGATACGAGAAGGAGATTGAAACGCACGACGAGAACAAATTATCCAAACGAGGGCTGAAGACAAACTCATAATTGAGTCCGCCGAGAACAGAGGGCTGTGTATCGTATAGCGACCTGGTAACAAGTTCAGAACAAGCCGAAAAGATGGCGAGGCAATATACAATTCGAAATCGTGGATTTCTTCCGGGCCCACGGACAGTTCATCAGCAAGGAGAGACAGAAGCGCTGGATGGTGATTGTTCTGGATGCTAGATGCCTTCTGGGGCGGAAGATCTTTCTCTGAGACCGACTCGTTTAATTGAGAGGCGATTTGGCCAAGAATGGGCACGAATTCGGTCTCCTGGTTGAATTTGAAGGTGTCGTTGACATTCCTGTCCACTTGAACCGTGTTATTATCGGCAAAATCCGGTGGCGGGGGTACTCACAGTGAATGGCAAGAGTGGGGATACGGAGGAGGGGCCGATCAATTTTTACGAGCCTGGATTTGAACCCGTCCCCATGAGCGGTTACGACTCGACCTGCGACAGACAGATCGCGGTCCAACCTGTAGGCCTCTGATGAAGCAGGCCGCGGTCAGAGAAGGTTCAATATACCATGAGTGCCTAGATGGCGAAATAAGACGAGAAGGAAGAGAGAGATGAGTTGCCCCACCAGATGCCGCCTCCGTAGCTGGATATGTGTCAACGACTATCTTCACAAAAGTACACAGAGTTGGCCGCCATACGTCTCTACACCAACTTGGATATAGCCTTCCTTTGTGCGCTTGGAGACTGGTCGGACCTGAATAAATGCGTTGTAGCAGTTGTCTCGTTCGTTCATACAAGGCAAGCACTTTGAGGTTGGGAGAGTCAACGTGTGTGGCGACGATGCTAACGCCGGCACCCTGTTTCCACTTCTGGGGGAGCGTGAAAGCGACGAGAGCCGCCTGTGTCCTGGTGAAGTAGTATTTGCCGCCGGGCTTGACTGTTTCTTCCCAAGCATCTTGTTCGAGCACCCTTTGGAAGCCAGCCGCTTCGAGTCGTCCGACGGCGTTTTGGATTGCATGGTAGGGTGTTGGCGAACCATTGAGAAATTTGAGAAGGCGGTGTGCCTCCGGTAGGCCATGGACGGACGAAGACGACATATGCATCCGGTGAGAGTCGAAGCAGGGAGTTCAGTGAGATCAGGGCCGTCGGTAAACACGAGCACACAGGAAGGGGTTGCCGCTTGACAATCGAAGTCCCTTTTCGGTACATCAATTCTCACGACTCTTGACCAAAATTTCATGGTCGCGTCCTACTTGCGCCACGGACCAACCCAGGTCCGCCTCCTGCTTCCTCGCACAACTTCGACTGACATGTTCTAGGCCTTTGGGATTGTCTGCAGCTCCTCCTCAAACTCCCACTACGATGGGAAACTCGCATATGTTCCCGCACTCGAGGACATTCTCGTCTGGGACGTTAAAAAAGGCCAAATGATTGCCATGTGGCATGAGACGGGCCACCGCGCAGAGGTAACCGCCGTGCTCCGCTCCCCTCAAAAGGACACGTTCGCAGTCGGATATGCCGATGGTTCAATTCGTCTCTGGAGCGCATCCGCAGGCTCTGTGCTCACAACTTTCAACGGCCATAAAAAAGCCGTGACTGCCCTTGCCTTCGACGACAGGGGGACGCGCCTTGCGTCGGGCTCTCAAGATACCGATCTTATTGTCTGGGACGTGGTGGCCGAGGCAGGCCTCTTCCGGTACGTTCAAATCCACAACGTTCTCAACGAAATCTGGGTCTGAGTCTGAGTTCCATCCAGCCTTCGTGGCCATCGAGATCAGGTCACCGCTCTCCAGTTTATTACCACGCCGGACAATCTGCCGTCCACTTCGACCGCTCCAGCCTCTGGCCTGCTCCTTAGCGCGTCCAAGGACACATTTCTGAAACTCTGGGACCTTTCGACCCAACACTGTGTTCAGACCATTGTTGCGCACCGCTCAGAAATATGGACTATGGATGTGGATTCTGAACAAAACCTTGTCTTCACTGGAAGCGGCGAAGGAGAACTCAAAGCATGGAAGCTCGACCATGAGGCTTTCGGAGAAGGCCTGAAAGAAACGGAGACGGGCGAAGTGAGTGGCCAAAACTTGTAACAGACCAATATCAATATTCCTTGCAGATCACCAAAATGATTCATGGCGTTGCCAATCTTCCTCTGTCTTCTAATCATCGGGTCTCGCAAATCACATTCCATCCGACGCAGCCGTACCTTGCCGTCCAGTCTCACGATCGTTCCGTCGAGATCTTCCGCATCCGTACCGAAGAAGAGGTGCGCAAGAAGCAGGCTCGCAGGCGTAAACGCGCCAAAGAGAAGAAGAAAGAGGGAAAGGGAAAGGCCAAGGAGGATCAGGACATGGACGACGAGATTGACGAGGAAGTCCAACTCGTCGATCTATTCACCCCGTATCTCGTGGTACGCGGTACGGGGAAAGTGAGATCCTTCACTTTTGGACCAGATGACGCTGGCGCCAAGGGCGGTATACAGGTACGCAGTATTCCTGGGTGTTTCTGTCATCCCTTCTTATCTTCCGGTGCAGCTCTTCCTCGCCCTGGCGTCGAATGCCCTGGAGGTTTACACTGTCCCCGCTCCCGCAAAATCAAAGGAAGAACCTCCAGAAGCGACACGGTTGTATTCTGTCGATCTTCCGGGGCATCGAACAGATGTACGAACATTGTGTCTGAGCTCCGATGACCGATTACTGGCTTCTGCCTCGAACGGTAGGCTTCCTCCCATTCCAAACGAGCAACCCTAATTCAGCAACGTTTCAAGGGTCACTGAAACTGTGGAACATCAAAACCACGTCCTGTATCCGTACAATGCCGTGTGGTTACGCGATATGTAGCACTTTCCTTCCCGGTGACCGTCAGGTGAGCTGGGATTTTCCTCGATTATTTCCACTAGCCCAATACTTTAGATCGCTGTTGGCACCAAAACGGGAGAGATTCTCATTTACGATCTGGCGTCGTCTTCGTTGATTGAGACAATACAAGCCCACACTGGAACGGTCTGGTCGCTGCACGTTAGAGCAGATGAACAGGCTTTGATAAGCGGCAGCGCGGACAAGGACGTCAAATTTTGGGAGTTTGAGCAAAAGAGTGCCTCAGGGGACGTGGTCAGTGATTAGCACTGTGCTCCTTTGACGCCCACTAAGCTTGGTCTATGCAGACTGGCAAGCTCTTGTCCTTGGTACATATTCGGACCTTGAAGATGACCGACGAAGTTCTCTCCGTGAGGTACAGCCCGAACGGCAAACTTTTAGCCGTTTCCCTCCTCGACTCGACCGTCAAAGTCTTTTACCAAGATTCTCTCAAGTTCTTCCTGTCATTGTACGGCCACAAAGTCGGTATTCAAACCATATCTGTTTATCCTTCCTCATCATCTCCGCAGCTCCCTGTGCTGTCGATGGACATTTCTCACGACTCGAAACTAATCGTGACTTGCTCTGCCGATAAAAATGTCAAGATCTGGGGTCTTGACTTTGGCGATTGCCACAAGTCCATATTTGCGCATGACGAGAGCGTCATGCAAGTCGCGTTTGAGCACGAGTCACACTACTTCTGGACCGTAGGCAAGGACAAAATGCTCAAGTATTGGGATGGCGACAAGGTGTGAAACGAATCCCATATTTTCCGGCCTGCCTCACCACTTTGCGCAGTTTGAGAACATCCAAAAACTAGACGGCCACCACGGCGAGGTGTGGGCTTTAGCCTTGAGCCATCGGGGAGATTTTGTTGTCACCGGATCACACGACAAGTCTATTCGCGTTTGGGAAAAGCTGGACGAACCCGTTCGTTTTCTCTCGCTTCAATGACCCGTAACGCTGACACTCTTCTCAGCTTTTCCTGGAAGAAGAGCGCGAACGCGAACTCGAAAACATCTACGAAAGTGGTATCGCTGACTCGCTCAATCGCGGCGACGCTCTGGTTGGCAGCGGCGTTGGTGACAGCCGGGGAGACGCAGAACAAGGAGCAGAAGCGACTGGTGTCACCAAGCAAACTACGGAGACCCTCATGGCCGGAGAACGTATCATGGAGGCGCTGGAGCTGGCTGATAGCGAGAGGGCTTTGTTCCGGGATTATGAAGAAGCCATCGCTCGGCTGGCGGGAGACGCTATGCGACTCGCCCCACCCCCGCGCAATGCGGTGTTGGCAGCGTACGACCTCGAGCCAGAAGCATGGGTTCTGAGGGTTGTGGAGCGAGTGGAAAGCACGGCGTTGCAAGACGCTTTGTTGGTGCTGCCCTTTGACAAGGTCGTCTCACTCATGATCTATCTCAATATTTGGGCTCAGCGGGTGAGTTATGTACGTCGTTCTTCTCTTGACACTCGTTGATATCGATATAGGATTGGAACATCACCCTCGTCTCTCGCATCATTTTCTTCCTGCTTAAGACACACCACCATCAAATTGTCGCTAATCGCATCATGCGAACCGCCCTCATCCCGCTTCGCAAAAACTTGCGAGGTGCCCTGCAGCGCCAGAAGGAAGTCATTGGATACAACCTGGCGGCTCTACAGTACATTCGGCGCCGCAATGACGCAGAACGTGTGGCACAGTTCTACGAGGAGGAGGGAATGGACGAGGAAAAGGTTCGCGCCAAGATTGCCGAAGGGAAGAAGAGGAAGAGGGTTACTTTGAAAACATGATAGAGTGTGGAATACATTTTACTATGTGTTACATGTACAGTGGCAGGTTGAGTAGGTTTACATCTGCGAGTCAAAGTTGCTACAAATCTAGGTTGTCCATGCGCGCACACAAATCGAGTCTAGCGGGGCCCCCACAGGTCCTCGAACCTGTCAAGGTTGCTTCAGGCACGCAGGAGGTTTGTCAGGGAAGAGCCACGCTTACCATACAGTCGGTTCGGACGCCTGTCGATACTGAACCATCATCGTGCCTTCGTCCAACCGCGCCAGTTTACTGAATGCACTGCGAGTGAGATCGACATGTTTACTACCGGCAGCGCAGCCAGCGCAGGTGTCAACAACGCGGACAAATATGCATTTCTCCGGGCTGTTGCACACTGACAGGACGGTCAGATTTGGCACGACAGCGCTGGCAAGGACCTTACATTCGAGGAAACTGAAACACTGTGGTTTCTCGACCCAACCTTGCAAAGTGAGGGCGCATACAAAGGAAGCATCCTGTCAATGCGCGTAAGAAAAGGGGAGGGGGACGATGGAGTGGAAGAACCGTCGGGGCCCAACGCGTATTCGCCCAGCAGCTGGGATTGAGCAGGTCGTGGCCGGTATACCTTCCACACAATGTCAGTACGGCGAGCGGTGTACTTCAGGCTAACGCACCAAGTGATAATCACCCCCTTCTGCGGTTTCCCAATACCCTTCAGACCATATAGAACGCCGGATTTGAGGGCGGAGAAGGCAGTTGTGAGAGACTGGAGCATTGAATTCTGCTTCTTGGGAGACTTGTTGCTATTGTTGGAAGGTTCACGGCGATATTTGTACTGTAGGTTGCTAGCATTGAACGTCTGCCATCCATCGCGGGGGTCGAAGGTGTAGGAGTCGTCGCCGAGTGAGTGTGCCTGGGTGTATTTGCTTCGCGCGATTTCTCGTGAACTGGTACTGTTGATGGCACTGGCGCCGGCGATGGCAGGAAGGGAGACGATGCAAAAGGCAAAAAGGGCGAGAGAGGCGAGACGGTTCATGTCGAGGCGAGTGAAGGAAAGGTTTAATGGCGAGCGAGATGAGGTTCAAGTTCAGGTTCAAGCAAATAGGGACAAAGTCGGTGGTCCGGCATTCCATGCGATGCCGCAAGAAGCCGGTTCACGGTCGGCTGGCGGAAACAAACCTTCGGCAGCCGATCCACAGGGTGAGCGCGCGTTGCCGTCGGGCAAAAGCTTGAAGAACAGCCGGAGTTGCGATCAAGAAAGTGTGACTAACTAATTGAACTCCTTTCCCTCATCTAGCATGCCTGTCGATTCTTCCCGCAAGGCAGCGCGCAAGCCCACGAACGACGAGGAGACAGACGTTCGACGCGCTCGGGGAGAGGTGCGCATTTGATTCTGCATGAGTCGTACTTGGACTGATCGGAAACCTTCTTCCCCCTTGTTCTGCATTCCCATCCTCTTCATCCATTGAATCATCTAACGGGTTAAATGGCCAGATTTCATGTGCTGAGGTGGATACTTTTGTTGACCCACAGTGGACTGAACTGGATTATTGAGCACCGACTAGTGCCGGAGGCTGAAACTTAAATGCGACAAGAAGCTGCCATGCAGTTCCTGCAGTGAGCGAGACTTTGCCGGAGTGGAATAAAAGTCGAGTTAAACGCTTGATAGTTCGCCGAGGATGCCCCTCCATCTGCCCGAATGGCAGTCTATCTAGCCAAGGCACTAGATTCGTCCTCGCTTCGACAGACCATCTCCACACAAAGATAGGTGAAATGGGACAACGAATTCGCCAATTGGAGGATGCCCTCGCCATTTTTCAGGCGTCGACGGGCTCCAACGAGTACGTTGCCTCATTTTCTTCACCTCCAGCCAGTATATTCAACTTCCGGTTAAGATCCCATCCGCTCCTTCGTGACGAGCTGCTTTCCATAAAGTTTGGACCTGAGAAAGGTGCCCCAGAGAAACAAACGAAAGCAAAAGAGCACTCTTTGGATTCCATCGACGCCTTTGGAACGCTTACTATCGGGGACGATGACGGGAAGTATGGTCGGTATTTCGGACCTTCTGCTGGCTCCGAGGTTCGTTTCCGATTTTGTTTTTGTACTGAAATTGTTGAATTCTTCGCGCAGACATTGTTTTTGGTAACGAGTCTCTCTTGATCCAGTGGCTTGCTGCCTAACCAATGAGATAGGCAGGTGCTGAGCTGGAAATGTCGTCCTCCGTCGACGAGGAAGAGTTCCCGATGCTCAACGTCGAGATTGCCAGGCTCTCCAATTCGTTTCCTTTCAGCGCCGGCGGGGCCCCGGGGCGATCATTGGATCTGCTATTCGATTATCTACCTGAGCAGCCTCGGGCATGGTCCCTGTGTGAGACGTACATGGAGCAGTGCGCCTGGCAATTTCGGCCCATCAGCCGGGAAGAAATGATTGACGACTTTCTCACTCCAATTTATAAATCCTTGCGGGATCGGAGAAACTGGAACAGCGAAGCCGAATTCCCGCATACTGTCTCGCCGCACAAAATCGCCGTCTTGTTTATGCTGTTTGCTTTGGGCGCCCTGGTGGACCTGACCTTGGAACCTCGTAAACATATTTGAAGGTGGCGCCAATAGACTGCTGACATCTTGTTTTGCAGACAACATCGAATCCGACCGCTATTGTCACGCAAGTCGCGCGTCCTTGGCGTTGCGCTCCGTTTTCGATTCGCCCGAAATGGCCACGGTCCAGGCGATCCTGTTGATGTCGTCTTATCATAGTATGGGTGGACGAAACTACACTATGGAAAGTTCTGTAAGCTGTTGATTATCTCAAAGTGTGAACATTTTTTCACCGGTTTTATTCAGTGGTCTTTGATGTGTCTGGGTTCCAAGGTTAGTTAAATCTTCGAGTGCGTCTTTCCAAATACCAATGAATTTCGAAATCGTGCAGCTTGCTCAAAGTGTGCGTTGTGCAATAATATACCCCCCTAAGATCTCACTAATCCCTGTTTCCAGCTGGGTTTACGTGGGTGGATTGGCCCATTTCCCTTATACGTCCTGAAATGCTGCTAGATCGAGATAGTGCGCGGTGGAATATGGAACCGAAGACAGTCAACCGCCGTCGTGGTGAGTTTTGCGATTCCTTTCCCGAGCACACGACTACAATTTTTTTCCTCCAGCTCTGTTCTGGGAATTGTTCAGCTCCGAACTATTCCAGGTCAGGACAGCGCTTCGCGCAGCCGACCAAATATCTGATCTGAACATAGAGCATCTCCCTAGGGCGACCTCCCTCTATCCGCCTGTCATATGTCGACTGCGAATTTCCCGCACCAGAAAATAGTCCTTTAGATGAAAACGGCAACCCACAAGTCAGTTGTACGTATGCTCTTTTCACGGTTTACTCGAGACTTGACTTTCACAGACTACGAATGGAAACATACCTTTACTCGTGACGTCTTCAGTATCATAACTGAACGCACGCTGACCGCTGAGTCCCCCTCGTATGAAACCGTACTGGAGCTGGATCGGTTGGTGAGAGCCAAGACACTGCCCGCGTACTTAAATGTTTTCCTCGGTCGTGAGGACGAAAATTGCACACCATCGGCATATATGCGAGGGTATGCTGAATACCTGCGCCTCATACGTTGTGGGATGACGAATGACTTTCAGGTGTTTACTCGGTCAATATCGCTCCGTTGGTGGGTATCGCTTCCTCTCGTCCTTTTGCTGCTTTCTGACCGCCATTTCAGCGCTACTCTATATCCACCGGACCTTCTTCGCACAGGCGATGCTCGACCACCCCGTTAATCCCCTCCGAAGCCCTTACGCTCCATCCTTCCTTGCCGCATATCGGTGTGCATCTGGGATGATCAAGGCGAACCTCAATCACTTTGAGAGGTAAGCTCGTGAAGGAGGCCTTTGCGAAACACCTCAACTTCTTCGATAGGTTCCCGGAGCTCTGCTGCAGATGGTGGGTTGTTTGGACGCATTGTAAGTACATATTTTCAACGCGTATTCGGATGGTTAGCTAACGGCTAACGCAGTGTTCTCTGCCGCGGTATGCTGAGCGATAACTTGTGTGTGCTGTACCGATTCTGTTCCAGATCATAGTCGGCTGTATCGTGACCCGCTCGCCTTCGTCGAGCATGGCATCAACCGCGTTCGTTGAACTGGGACTGGCATGTGATCTGTTCGAGAAAGGCGCCAAATCTTCTCGGAGAGCACGAAGTGGTTTCGTAAGGAAAACTTCTCCCCCTCCTCCTCCTCGTATTCATCCGATTCATCCGACCTAGGCTATTCTATGCAAATTGAGGGAAAAGGCCTTTCGAGTGTACTCTCAATTCCGCAGCGGAAACCCCACCCCTCCTAGCACAGGATTTGGGCTCGGACTGTTCGATTACGGAGAAGACGAACTGTCTTTGTTCGGAGGCCAAACCCGTGTCCTGGTCACCAAGTTGATCTCCAAGAAAAAGAACAAAGACTCGGAAGATCCGTCCTTCTTTTCCCCCGCGACGGCGTCGACCTCATCTCCGCCGTCTTCCGAGTCAGTTCCTGATGTTCATCCCTCTCTAGTCGAGTATCTGTCCCTCTTTCCACCGCAGTACGCAGATGTGCAGCCGCCCCCTCAGGACATACCGCAGCCTTTCCAGCAGGCGATGCTCGAGCAATCTCTGCCGATCTCCACCCCGTATGGGTACGAACAGGCCTACCTCGGCGGTGGGCCGGTTCCGGCGCGGCCTTCATTTGCCGATGCAGATACTGGCCGCACGGACCTGTCCGACTTGAGCATGCTTATGTCTGGCGACTCGGGGATCGATGAACAGTGGAAGCAATTTATGAAGACGTCCTTTAATGGTTTGCTGGACGAAGGCTTGACGACACCGACACAGTACTAGACCGTGACGTGATAGTTAGATAATATTACCGTTCGGCCGTCGGGCCACTCTGCCGAAGATAGCCCTTGTTAGGGGTCACACTTACTCGCACACTCTCACTCTCACTCTATCGATGGCACCCAAGGTCGTAGAACGAAAAGGCACCCACCTCGTCCACGCCGACGACAAACTCCGACGCGGCGAAGATGTTGCGCCCGCCATTTCTGTCAGCACGAGTACGCACACTGCATCAACTTACTTCCCGAAAGATAATTGACTCGACCTCAGCTTTCCTGACGCGTCTACCGAACCAAGTAGGGGATGTGACGGACTACAGGGTTCACCTCCTCCATCCCTTCGTCATCGCTATCTCATCCAGTTCACAGAATCCTTCCCGACACGTCTATAGTCGATATTCAACATCTACTTCCACTCGAGTCGAACATATATTGAGCCAGATAACGGTAAGTTAGGGTCCGGCACGATGAGATCCAATTTAAAATGAACACAGGACGGTTTCGCATTGTCGTATTCGTCTGGGCTAGCGGCCAGTTACGCTGTGCGCGTTCAAATTGGTACAAGGTTCTCCAACTCAATTTTTTGGACCAGGCCTTAGTATTCTTCAAACCGAAACGGATCGCGATAACCGAGGGCTACCAAGGCTGCCATGCCATGATTCAAGTTTACCTGAAATCAGCACCCGACGTGAAGCTAATCAAGTTGGACGACGACTTCCAACGCGGCGACCTGTAATTCTCCTCCTTTCTGATGACCTCAGGCTCACGGTTCTCAGCTGCTGGCTTGAAACCCCTTTGAATCCCACCGGAGAATCCAGGTTGGTTACCCAATAGTTGCTGTGCGATACACGCTCTTGAAGCATACTAGGGACATACAATACTACGCTAACAAGGTATGGCGCCATATAAGCACCGCTGCTTCACTCTCCCTCATGCTTTCACAGGTGCATAAGGTGAATGGATGATGCCATGGATGGATGAACCGCTATTAAACAATATTAGGTGGGCGGGAAACTGATAGTGGACTCCACCTTTGCGCCCCCGCCCCTCCAGTATCCTTTCAAATTTGGGGCAGATTGGTGAGTATTACATACCTCTCTCAGTGCCGCGGACCTAATGACACGTCACGGTAGCATTCTGCATTCTGGTAGCCGTGGGTCCTGATAATTGTAGGACTATGCTGATTCCGTCCACAGCCACCAAATATTTCGGTGGACACTCTGACCTTCTCGCCGGAGTTTTGGTTGTTCGCACAAAGGAAGAATGGGATACAGTTCGTCAGTTTCCATCTTCGAAACAAACAACTAATCCACAGCTACACTAGCTTCAAAGCGACAGAACATACCTAGGTAGGTCCCAATCTACACTTAGCGAGTGCTCACTGAACAAGATCCACAGGAAGTTCAATGGGTGAGCACCCATTTATCTCCTCTTGAGTGAACGATGCACCTAAAATTGTTTTCTAGGTTCTCTGGATGGCTGGCTCTTACTTCGGTCGCTTCGTACCTTCCATTTGCGCCTTCCCAGGCAATCAGAAACCGCTACTGCATTGGTAGAGTGGCTTCAAAAGATTGTTTCGATACCGGAGGGACAAGTCTTCGAAGGGATTCCTGGCGGAATTCTTACTCGAGTTTCGCACTCGTCGTTGCAAGGCAAAGACTCGAGGGGATTCGACCCCATGGCACAACAGATGATCGGGGGAGGGAACCCCACATTTTCGATCGAGGTTTGAATCGCAATCTGTGCCCATCGGTCTCCACTGACCGTTCACAGCTTTCGAAGGCGGAATATGCTGCCTGGTTCCCTCATTCCCTCGAGTACTTCACGGTGAACAAACCCAATGCGCGATCGAAACATCATAGCTTACTCCATGTCCCAGCCTGCGACAAGCCTCGGCGGTGTGGAATCTTTGGCAGAATATAGATATTCGTGGGACCCAACCTCGAACCCACGAGCCGTTCGAATCAGTATCGGCGTCGAGGATCTGGATGACTTGAAGGCGGATATACGCCAGGCGCTGAAGCATTTGGTTCAGGTAGGATCCTGACTTTGCTATTCGACGGGATCCTGACGGAAAATCTCCAACAGAAGTCGAAACTTTGAACGTCCTGGTCAAATGGGAACAGGGCTGGGCTGGGTTATGTATGCGTCAAGTAGATACGCATATGCCAACTTTGAAATGGATCGGATCAACCATCAAAACTGAGCTTGAATCCCCTCTTGATCCTTCCCATAATTTCCATTCGCCTCTTGACTCTTCCCAGAAATTTTCTTTTATTCGACAGTCCCCGAGGATGTCCTCAACTCGACTCTATCTCAAAAGTCTGTAAAAAGCAACTCTCACATCTTTCGATCGTCCTGACCGGCCAGATCTGCCTTGCTGTGCCAAAAACGACGTGTTCAGTTACCTGGAGCGCTTCGGGAAACTAACAGAGCTCAAGATTATTGAGAAAGATTCTGGCCGGTTTGGTATGCGTTTGCATTGTAGGGAGAAAAACAATCTTGAGTCTGTTTCGTGGCAGGTTTCGCCCAATACGCCTCGGAACAGGATGCAAAATTCGTTCTAGATGCCTTCAAGGGCCGCCTCTTCCTTGGTCATAGTGTGTGCTGTCTTTCTCTCATTCTGTCGCCTTTCTCAGGTCATCCGAGAAACCGTCATCGAGCCTGCTCGTCCTTTGCGCAAAGATATGCCGTGGATCGAGTCGCGCAGCAGTGACGAATCGAGTTCCACCCGCAATGAAACAAGCTCCCGTTATCCCATTCAGCCCACCTATTATTCCAACCGAGCGCATCCATGCAGGTATCCAGTGCTTGTTACCGACATTCCTAGGCGGGTCTGCTGGCAGGTCGGCGCTCACCGCTCGACCATTCAAGACGAGCCCTAACGTACAGCTACAGGAGCTCAAAGACTTCGGAAGGTTGAGCGGTGGCGCCGTTGCTTTCTGTAACTTGGATCGCGAGAGGCCTGGGAATGGATTCATTGAATACCTGAGCCAGGAGGCCGCCGATGAAGCGATTAGCATGCTGAATGGACAACGCTTGGGCGGTCGCGCTGTTACTGTCTCCGCATATACTAGGGCCACTCGTCGTACTGACCGTTCGCGCTCCCCGATACGCCGCCGTCGTTACGAAGTCGATGCCTCCAAAGCTAGCGATGGCGACAAACGTCGTGACGAGTTCCCTGCTTCCGCCTCCTGCTACTCTGCGCCAGAGTCGTCAGAAAACGTTGCGTCGTCGCGAGACTCTCGTCCCTATTATTCCACCGAACCCGTTCCACCGCCGCCAATCGTTGTTCATCCCGAACTGTACACATTCTCCCAAACCGTAGAATCTTACCGCACCGGCCAGTTTCACTGCGACCCAGCCGCGGACCAGGGTCCCTTGACACTCCCAGTATCATCCTCTTTTGACTCCACCCAACCGCTGTCCGTGTTCGATTTCGACGCGTACCTTCGACTTAGCTATGACCGCCGTTTGCAACATCTTCCCGAAAGTTATTCGTCGTTGCAATGATTGGGTGCGTAGTGCAAAGAGGCTGCTGCCGCCGATCTAGGTCTAATGTTGTTGAAACAGTGGGATCTGTGTCCGTCTCTTCTCCATCCCTGTTGACCATTCCCACAAGCATCTGTATCTTCTTGCTCATCCACATCCAAGGAACCTCACCACGCATTTGTTACTTAAAGCATGCATATCATCTTGTTCTCATAGTTATCATCACGTTGCTCTCGCTCGCATCTCCCGAAACTGCACCAGTTGTATTTGTCTACATTCGAAGATCGTTACATGTATTTTGCGACTACCTTTTCTTGAGAGAAAACAACTGCAGGAAAGAAACTTTATCTTCCCAGCCCATTCCTGTGCGCTTCATTTTTCCTATTTGAGCGATCAGGGCAGCACAGGTCTCGGCGAGTGGGTCTGTTTCGTTGGAACCGGTGAGTACCTCACTGGCAAGGAAGAGCTGGGAACTGGGGGACTCTGACGGAGCGAGAAGGCGAATCGAGACGGCCTGGGGTGCCAGCGATGCGGCAACGCTGAACACGTGGGAGATGGGATTGAGGGCCGTTGGGATCGTATGTGCGAGGGTGGCCGCAAATCTCGTGGGCGGATCATATCTACGAACAGGATTAGCGAGAGCGACTGAAGTCGGTAAACATTGCGTATACCTCACAGACATCACGAACACATTATAGCCCCGAACTGGAATTTTCTGCCGGAAGACATCTGCGAAACGGAGTAGTGCTCTCCCGTTGCTGGTTGTGCACTCTGGGAAGACAACGAGCGGGCGCGTAGCATGCCTGCGGATGTCGTCCAGGCTTTCATAACGACCTGTATTTTGAAACGGGGGTGTGCAACCCGTATATCGGAGGGCCGACAGTAGCGAAACCTGACAAAAACCAACGATTGGAACCCGCGCGGTGACCGCGCGACTGGTCGCCGTTATATTTGCTGAACCAGTTCCCGTTCGGCGCCCAGGCGTATGACTGACTGCTTCAGACACCAATGCAGGAGTGGCGGAAGCAGCGACCGTCTCTGTCACTGGCAGGACGAAGATGGGATTAAACCTGTTTTCTTGCAATCGGTATCATTAGTGCGAGATAATAGAGGAGCATACCGGAAAGCAAGCCAAAGAATTTCAACCCAAGACACCCAGTTGGACACGATGATATCTCCCGCGCGAGGGTTCCACGACTCGATATCCTTTGCCCCGCGACTAAGACCGCGGTAAGCGTTCTGTTCCTTCCTGAGCAACAGTGAGAGCGCACCCTCGTTTTCGAGTGACGTTGTCGACTGAGATCCAAAACAAGCCGAGACATAAGAGGGCCAGACGGGCGGTAATAGCAGTGAAAATACGTGTGGCGAACCGATGAACGAAGGGGACGGGGATCTGACTGGGGTGTACAGTAGTGGTCGCGAGGAGAGGGCACGTCTTACGAATATGACGGATAAACCTCGGACGAGGATGAGATGGACAAGGAGGAGGACAAGGACCAGAGCAGTGCGCACGACACCGACAAGAAAGGCGAGTGGGAGGGACAATTTTGCCAGAATGTGACTGGGTGGAGGGACGATGGGAAGGAACGGCTATTGACGCGTTAATCCAAGGGCAGAAAGATTGAGAATATTGACCTGGACGCCTGTCCCCGGATCCCGGTACGCGCTGTATTTTTCCATTGCCCGTAATGCGCCTGGGGCGTGGTCGGATACTTAGTCAAGTTAGTGCGCGTGCGCGTGCCGGGTGACCGCGGCGGATATACGTAACCTCATCACTGCGGATCACTGACCTCGCAGGCCTCGTCGACCTACAATGTCCTCTGTTCTGAACCTCCTCAAGTCTCTGCCTCGCTGGGCCCTTCGTCGCTACCAGAAGCTCCCACTCTATGGAAAGCTTCTTCTCTGGGTCTGGACGCTCTTCGAGATCTGTTTGGGTGCACACTCTCCCTCCCGCTGCTCAAATTATCCCCTCTGAATACCCTGCCAGTCATTGCGGTCATCGTAATTTCTCCTAGTGTGGTTGCCCAATTGTTTGCATCCCCGCAAACGCGAAAATATGGCACTGATTCGGGCCTGCAGCATGTACGACAATGCGGAGAAACTCGCCCGTCATCCTCTTGGTTGGACGGTCGTTATCCTTTTGGTCCTAGCTGCAAGTTTCCCCCCGCTCCACGGTCACAGTGGGTTTGCCCATATCCTCCTCAATAATCACGCTGAAAACTTCTGCAAGCCACAATCACGACATTGTGCGGGTTTGCATGGGGACTGAAGGGTTTCTTCATTGCTGCCCCGGCCAGTGTCCTCGGCGCCGCCTTGGTATTTATCGTTCTGCGACTTAGCTTCAAGGAAAGGCTGCGTGCAATTTCCAAGGGCAACGAGAAGTGGCAGGCACTGGAGTCCGTCATTGTGAGCATTCTCCCAACTGCGACAATATTTTACTCAACCGTCAAAGGCTGCCAAGGGTCTCCCGCTCATCATCTTGATCCGGATATCTCCCTTTCCTCCGTAAGCTGGGCCCCGACCCAATAGGGATTATACTCAAGGGATGGACCATAGATGGGCGTACTCGAATATCTTGTTCGCGTCTATCGGATCCGTCTCTCTCTGGCAATTTGTCGTCGCCACCTGCTTTGTGTTTCCCAAAATCTTCCTCCATGTCTTCATCGGCTCAAGGATAGCCGCATTATCTGACGGCGAACAGCGCAGCCATATGGACACTAGCACGTATCCCTGCCTATCCCGCGATGCTCACCTCGTAACTCTGAATCAAACAGGTACCAAGATTATAAACGGGCTTCTCATCGGGGGCGGGATTCTCGTCGCAATATTGGCGAGCTGGTATGTCTGCGACTCTCTGTATCCGTACTAGCCATCGACCTGGTTTACAGGTTCGTATATACGTCCGTGCAGAAGCATATCCGCCATCTCTCCGGAATTTCAGAGGAAACCGAGGAGCTCGCAGCGGAGGCTTTGGAGGACTCAGAGGAGGCTCCTCTATTGACCGCCTAGGTAGATACTGCCCTCATTTATCCTATGTACCATTCTATAATCTCGCTAGAAAGCAATAGGGATACACGGCCAATTGAATTAATATAATCGTTAGATCAGACAAAACACTGTCAGCAATACGCACTCCGGCTTGCTGGCACGTAGTGGCCCAAAATTCACCTCCTCGGCACCACGCGTATCCAGTTCAACTCGAAAATAAAGAGCTGTGTTTTCCTCTCAAAGAGATGTAAAGGGCTAATAGTAATGTAGAAACAGTAGGCTCAAGCTCGCCCCAATGAGGAAGACCAAGATGAACAACCGCCCATCATTTGCTCTTCTCTTTGCCTCCTTGAGTTGCACATTGCCCTTTTCCACCGTCGAGGTCGTCGCTATTGCATCCTCGTACAGCTGTTCGGTCAACTCTGTTTGCCGCGTCAAGTGGGTGACCAGCTCCATCTGCAAAGCACTAATGTCCATCAGACGCGATTCTGCTTGTTGAACAGATTCAAGAGTGTCCTGAACACTGCGCAGCATGTTTGCGTTCTCCGTCTCGAATTGTAATATCTGAGATGCCGACAACTCGATATCGTCGTCTTCATCGTCATCCGAGGGTGTGGGGATTTCGGTGAATTTGACGGCAGAAGAACTAGGACGATGTGCCTCGGACGGTGAGGGCGCGCCAATGGTCGCGGCGATGAGGCTCGAGGATGCACCGCCGAGCCAACTGCTGCTCCCAGCCGCAGGTTCAGGCTCTTCCGCATGAAAAAGCGGGTCAAGACCGATGCTGAGTGCTTCCCTCGCCGCGCCAGACCCCAAAGTCTTTGACCGTTCCAACTGCCGCTTCACGCGCTCCTCCTGCATTTCCTTCTGATTCTGGCTTGCTTCCGTTAATCGACGATTGAGATACCAAGTAATACTGGAACGGTGAGCAGCAACAAAGTCGGAGGACAGCGTAGCCGCGTCCTGCCTTAGTCGGGCAGGCAGGAAGCGTGTGAGTGGATTTGCCTTGCTTGCAACAAGTTCAGTGCGTCCTAAAAAAAGATGGAATGCAAAGTTGTCCCAAGTCCAGGTAAATATTCCATACGCTTTTCCAAGGCCTCCATGTCTTTCACCCGATCAGCGCAACGGGACAAGATGACGCGAGCCTGCAGGTCGATCTGGTCGCGGTCTTGATTGGAGAGATGTCGAATCGCACTCCATGACTGCTCAGAGGCGTTGAGGTCTAGGGTCTGCGAAGGCTGGCGGTACGTAGGGCCCGTCCGTGAGTCTACGTTGAGATACGGTCGGCGAATATTTGCCAACACGCGAGTCAACGTGTTGATATGGTTCAACTTGAGTCGGATATTCAGCGAACCAGAAGCAAAGGAGGTATGCTACTCACAATGAGATACGCCTCTGTGACATACGGATTTCCGGGCCCAAGCTGAGGATCGCGTTCAGCTTCACTGGCTAGCCTGGACGTTCTCCGCCGTTTGGCCGTAGGAAGGGCGTCTTCCTTTTCACTGGTGACTTGACGGAAATCATGGGTACGGTCTGAACAGGGCATGCGTCGAGGTGAAGGGCAATGGACGTAGGATTAAATAATGGAATGGCTCCGTCCAAGTCGAATTGATCGGAACTGACAACACGCACAAAGTGCCTTCGACCGCTACCTCGTTAACGTGTCTGCTGGCTTTCTGGGACTAACTGAAATGGAGCCAACGGATTCTGCTCACAAACCTGTGAGGCGCGTGCCCTCGGGGAGCCTCAAATCCCCGCCGTCCTCTAACTTCCAATATCCAACACCTCGGCGGAAATCTTGGCTTCGTTTGGGACTGGAGACCTCCGAATACGACCTCTTGTTCCTTTCTACGTCCATAAAATTGCTCCTCTTTCCCTCTTAGTAAGTAGCTGCTGAAACTACAACCGGTATTGGTATTGATGATCGAGGACAGTCGCTCTACCGACTTTGAGGTTCATAGAAATTGGATGGCCATCACTCACTCTCTCCCCATGTCCCAGTGGTATTACGATGTGTGTTTTCCTCTTCGTGGCGTGTCCCAACTTACACGTAACTTGCACCAAGACGACCTCTGAGTGGAGTACGCAACTGAACTGCAATGGCACATGGAGTGCTGATATTTCGCAGCACTGGACTATCCTCCATTCTTTGCCTACTTCGAGAAGCTTCTCTCAATACCCGCGTCCTTCATCGACCCCAAGATGGTGGACCTGAATAATCTCGACTACGCCCCGTGGTCGGTGATTGCGTACCAGCGAACCACGGTAATCCTTTCCGAGCTGGTTCTCGGTGCTGCTCTACTCAGGTTCAACCAAAAATTATCTTTTGTGTTCAGCCTGACAAACAAAACAGGTTCATCCGCGGCTCCGTAGACCCTTCGACGCAACGTATCATCTCAGCCTCTTTGTTTCTTCACCCAGGCTTTCTCATCGTGGATCACATACATTTCCAGTATAACGGGTTCATGTTTGGTATCATGCTTTGGTCAATCCTCATGGCCCGTAACGTGAGAACTCTTGCCTCTGCGCTGAATGTCCTCTGAATTTCGGCCCTAGGGTAATAAACTCGCCAGCGGTGTTCTGTTTGCGGTTTTGCTCAACTTCAAGCATATTTATATGTATCTGGCGGTTCGTCGTCTGTTTCAAGCACCGTTCTTCCGAGGTGTGATTCCTGATTTCACAGCCGGCATACTTTGTCTACCTCCTTCGTAGTTTTTGCATCTCCCCATCTGGAAAATTGGAGATCAAGAACTTTCTCTCTCTGGCAAACGCCGTCATCGCGGTGTTCATTGTGTCCTTCGGGCCGTGGATAGTCATGGGTCAAATCCCCCAAGTCCTCTCTCGTTTATTCCCATTTACGCGCGGATTAAACCACGCCTACTGGGCTTCGAATTTTTGGGCACTGGTCACTGCTGGGGATCGAGTACTTCTTCGATGTGAGACTTGCTTGGTTTTGTTCAAATCACGTCTGATTCCCTCCTCCAGACGTGAGTCGCACTGGCGCCGACGTAGCAATTAACATCTCTGGTGTGGCATCCACATCGCGAGGACTTGTGGGCGATACCGTTTTCGCGGTCCTGCCTACCATCAAACCTATCCATACTTTTATATTGACTGTCGGCCTGCAATCCGTTCGTTGGTCACAGCCAATCTTGCTTCTTCATTTCACAACTCGTTCCAGATTGCTCTTGTCAAGCTTTGGTTCACTCCCACCTACAAGTCTTTTTTAACCTCCCTCACTCTCTGTGGATACGCTTCGTATCTTTTTGGCTGGCACGTCCACGAGAAGGCAATTCTACTCGTTCTTGTTCCGCTCAGGTATATCTGTTCTCGACTCGGATTGACCATCTCTCACGGAACCCTAGTCTTTTAGCCGCTGAGCGGCACGCATATTTCCGAACGTTTATCATAGCCAGCGTCGCCGGAGTCTTTTCCCTTTTCCCGTTGATTTTCACCCCCGGAGGTTTGCTTAGTATTCATTCTGCTGTCTATCTTTCTCACTACCGCCTACGTCCAGAATCAATCGTCAAGGTGCTTTACTCTGTGCTATGGGTCGTTTTCGTTTACGTTCCTCTGACGAGACGAGTCTACGAGTGATTTTTGCCGTTTCAGCGATGCTTCCCAAGTTAATTCGAGTTGCAGATTCCCGGTATCTCTTTCCTTTGTGATCATCGACACTCTGGAGAAGATCTACTTGGCCGGATTCCCATTCCTTCAGCTCTTCGTCACCCTCTTCCCCATGTGGGTCGCGCGTCGACAGCAATCGGTCGCCGCACCCGCCGACACATGCATCTCGACCGCTGACTTTGTGTGTCCCGAGCCGGACCCACATACGGGAGGTGTATCGGCCATGGAGTTCCTGCCTCTTATGCTCACGAGTGTATACTGCGCAATAGGCCTCCTCTGGGGGTTCTGCCGGTTGATGTTCGTTTACTTGAATGAGGAGACCACGTATCAGGGCCCGCTAAGTCGTATTTAACGCGCGGAGGATCATGTGGTAAATACAAAGTAATGGCTACAGCAACGCAATGTGTGGTGCTCATTTCTTGGAGATGTGGACAACTGCAATACGAATCAGAGGTCTCAGGGAACGAGAGAAATGTCACGCACCATCTTCATCTTCCAGGATGTGGTCCAAGCCGACCTTCTGACCGCGCGAATGTTTAGCGCTCGCACCCCAAACGATAGCGCTGGTATATAGGGATAAGCAGAGAGAAAACTTAAGTTGTTTAGGATGGCTCACTATTTCATCTGTTTCGCAATTTCTTTGTGGATAGAGTTACAAAAGTCCTCCACGGAGCATTTGCCACGTCGCAAGACAACTGGTTGAGTGTAATCGGGCGCAAGCCCTCGCGGCTTTGTGTATACTCGGACCAGGTCGAGTGTTGACCACATTTTTTCGATTAATTCATCGATGTTCAGCCACTCTTTGGAAGATATGGGGACCGACATGGGTATCTTGTAGCTGTTGTAATCAGCCTCGAGCGAATGCTGGGGGGGACCGACTCACAGAAGGTCCAGTTCCTCTATTGATATTGCGTCGATCTAGCAGCGAGTTGTTGATAACGGCAGATACAAAAGAAAATGCACAGACTTTGTTCAGGATCTGAAATGGAATTAGACACCGGACCAGCAAGTCATTAAAGGTCTCACGTAGAGTGCCGGGATATACACCCGATTCCCCTCAATAACATCTACCAAATCGTCGGCGGTCGCGCCGGGTTCTCGGATGGCGATATCGCAGTTGTTGATCTTGAATTCGCTGAGAATCCCTTTGATGTCGTCGTGGTCGATATTTGTTAATGGCACGGTGTTCGTGATTGCAATGCCGCCTTTTTCTTTTCTCCGGACAAGGATCGCTGGCGGGCGTTTGTTTAATCGTATACCGAACCCTTCCAGCTCGGCCTCGATAATCGCTTTGTCCCCGAGCGGTCTGAGTTGTGAGTTGGGGAGGGGGGGGGGGGTTCGAGCGTAAAACCTACTTTAGCACATCCAACACTGATAATGCCGAATCAGGGCCCGTTGTATTGCGAGGGGAACGACCAACCAATGAAGATCAGATTGCACGTGCGGGCGACAGCAATGACCTGACGACCTCGCCCTCTCCCGTCATTTGCGCCCTCAATGATTCCTGGCAGGTCTAGGATCTGAATGGGTGCTCCGTGGACCTTGACAGTGCCAGGGACAGTTGTGAGAGTCGTGAAGTCTATCTCAGAGACCTCCGAGTGTGTGCCGGTGAGTTTGGACATCAATGTCGACTGCTCGAGGTCTATATGAGGTAATCGGCGCGCAAGGAAGAAACATACCTTGCCCACAGATGGAAAGCCTACGAAACCAACCGATGCTACACCCGTTCTAGAGAAAGATAAGACGGAGACTTGGGTTGCCAAATGGCGCATACCGTGCAACATCGAAACCAACGCCTGCACCTCCACCCCCGCCGCCACCAGTTGGGCTGATGAGCTCACGGCGAAGCTTTGCCAACTTGGCCTTGAGTTGCCCCAAGTGATAACTCGTGGCCTTGTTTTTTTGGGCTAGGAAACGAGGTAAAAAGCCATCCTATTGTTTTGTAGCTGCAAACACACTTTTGGCCTGAGAAAGAGTGAATTGGGACAATAGCAAGGAAGCGGGAGACCTACCATCTCATCTTCGACTTCCTGCTGCTGTGAGTGACTAGAAGAGACAATGAGGATTGACGGACCTTTATTTTCTGAACGGTGGTCATTGTGACGAGAAAGGACTGCTGTATTGGGGTGTTTGTGCTCTCCCTGGTTACTTACTCCGCCATCGCTCATTGCAATCCGTCGCTCGCTGCTCGCTCCTACGCTGCAGGCGACTGGCTTCGCCCCGCGTACCACAGAATATCTTTCTAGTCACAGTCCTGTCCAGACCTCGCAATGTGCGGCGGTGGCCCCAAATGGAAGCGTGAGGTCGTTCAAGACCACAAAGTGTGTACATCCCTCCCCCGCACGACCGTCTTATTCATTTCTCCAAGTTCGACTTCATCTCCGTCGCCGACTTCAAGGACAATGGCTTCAAAATGCGCTCAAAGTACCTCTTCCTCTTTCTCATCTTCTTCAAGTCCTTCGCCGTCTACATGTCCGACATCTTCACCGCCGTAACGATGTTGACAACAACGAGCTGGTCGAATCAAATCTTCGACGAATGTACCGCCCAGCAGAACAACGGTTGTGTCTTCATCCCGTTCAACACCGGCAAGTGGTTGTTCGTCGGGTGCATCATCTTCTCCTTCCTCCTCGTGAGCACCGTCCCCGACCTCTCTTAATCCTCTCTGACCCTATCCAACCAGTTGGGCTATGAGGCTCGCAAAGCAAAGCTTATCGTCGCTAGCCACGATATCTCCTATGCATTCACCAATGTGCTCGCCAACAATTATTACTCGCTGCGTATGTCCCTCGATTCTGTGGCCTTCCGGCATGTTCACCCTCCGCGCAGGCTCGTACGACCACTTTTGCTTCTTCGACCACATCAGCAACTCGACAAAGACGAGTGACGATTTTGCCTTCTTCGTCTTCTTCGTCTTCAAGAGTGTGTTCTCTCCCTCATGTCCACACCGATCGTGTTAACTGTGTGCCCAGGTTGGAAGCGAGTCTTGTTGGCCGATGGCCCCCGACAGACCATCAACGCATTGACGCTTTACGCCGTATGGTTAGCCAAACACGAAAAGGCAGGGTGGGACATCCCAAAGTACTTCGCTGGGAACACCGTCTCGACCTCCTTGTTGACGGTCACCACCTTTTTCACCGTTGTGGTGTTCATCGGCTCCCTTGGCCTTCTCATGCTCGCCGGAATATGCTATATTCCTTTACTCTGCTATATCCGCGGAAACCTAAAGGTACGCTGACCTCTCGCGTTCCAGTTACACCGTCGCTCACCATCGAATGAACAGGAATACTGCTGTCACAAGGTTGACAAGGTGCATAAAGCCCGCTTCGACCTGATTGGTTTACTGATGCGGAGTTGCAGCGCATTGAGGGCGTGATCAAGAAGCGGCAGAAGAAGAGGCTTGACGAGAACCAGAAACAAGCGATGAGGGAGGCGAGGGGTGACTTCTCCCACCTGAAGAACAAGAAGGGTGAATTCACGTCCAAGCCTCTCCCTCAACCCACTTTGCCCAACCTTTCCGTGGACGATGATTTGGACGACAAATCATCTATGCATACCCGAGTTGCTCCCAGCACGTACACCCAAGACTCGTACTACTACTACAACGCGGACATGAAGAATGCAAATCCACCCCCAATGCCCGCCTACAATCCATACTCCACCCATCAGGCTCCCGACGCCTACACCAATTTCAATCCTTCGCAGGCAACTTTCCAGCAGCCGGAGGAATATCAGCCCCAATACGAGGATGAAAGCGCCATGCACCTAACTTCGGGCGCAGCGCCCTTCTCGCATTCGCAGTATCCCATCGACCGCCCTGGGTCTGCGGCCCCCAGCGTCTACTCTCAACATCCCATTGACCGTCCTGGTTCTGCGGCACCACCAAACCAATATTTTGGCGGTGGAAACCAGTACCAGCAGCCAGACGCTCCCCTCCCCCATTCCCAATACCCAATAGACCGTTCTGGGTCCACCCCGCCGAACCCGTACCACCACCACGGGAACGGGAGTTACGACCCCCACGACGTGTACCAGGGCCGGGCAGTGCCCAGTCCCCGTCCCCAACAGCGTTCGCCGAACAGCTCGCTCGCGCAGCCCGTGAGCGGGCTCGCGTACGACGACGCCGACGCTTATGGGGGGTATTCGGCCTCGCCTCTTCAGCAGCAAGAACACGCCGCACCCGGGCAGTGGAACCCCGGCCGCGACGCAGAGAGAGGCGGAGGATACTAGTTTATTTCATTTAGGACATTTAGTCTCTTGCCCGAATCTGTCTCCTTCGCAGCCGTTGTACAAATTCATTAATGCAGGCCGTCTCGAAGCATAAATTGGAAGGAGATATTAACATATAAAGAAGGTAGAAGTCGGTTCATGCAAGTTTCTCGTAGAGGATTATACCGATGAGTAGGATGAGAACGAGGATGATAGCGCCAGTAACGACGCGCTGCTGGTACATCCTAGATAAATCTGTTCAGATGGGTTGGGATTGCGCTGAGATGAGGTATATCTTACCTTCTTATCATACCCTTTAGTGTTCCCGATGCGCGTTCAATCGAAGTATTTGCTGTTTGGAGCTGGCAGGATGTTAACATGGAGGTGGCGTTCGCTTTGTGAGAAGAACAAACCGTATCGCGAGAATTTATAATCTGTTCCCGTTGTTGTCTGAGGTTCAGAAGAATATCGGCGCCCTGGCCTTCGGTCTCGAGTGCAATGCGATGTGAGTCCTGCAGCCGTTTCGTCCCGTCCTCGAGCACGGATGTGCCGGCGAGCAGCCGGGTGCGGTCGCTGGTCGGGCCGTACGGTTCGTCCGAGGTGAATGCGCCAGCGTGGTTGGATGACGACGAGAGCAGGGCGCTCCGGGCGAGTTGCGCGTGTACGTCCTTGTACTGCTTCTTGTAGCGCGTCAGATCGGCTTTGGCAGTGCGCAGCCGCGCCTGGTATTGCGGACGTATGGACTGCGGGATGCCTTGGATTTCAATTTCCATTTGGGAGACCTGGGGACAGATGAGCGGCGGCGGCAACACGTTGGGGATTGCGCAGTACCATTTCGTCCGCCTCGTCGAGCTCCATCTCGGCACGCCTCAGCGACGCCTTGCGTTGTTCTGCAGGGAAATTCTGAGTGCGATCCTTGGCGCTGGGGAACACTGAACGCACCACCCGAGTCATCCTTGCCCTCTCCATCGAGTTTCTGGCGTATGGTGTCGATGAATTGCTGAAAGTCCTACAGCCATTGCGGATGAGCATGCGAGCTAGTCACAGAAAGCGAAGCGAGGAATGACTTGTTCGTACGAGTCAAACAGGGCGGTAGGGGAGTTGTCCATGTCGTTGAGGCGGGATGATGGTGGTGGTCGGGTTCAAGGATGCAATTGTGCCGCATCATCCCACACGTGTCAGCAACCAGGACTCGACCTTATTTCTTTCCGAATGAAAACCCGCACTACATTGTCAATTATATGGTTAATACATGAGTCGCCGTCACTCTGACTATAACTCGTCGTGGACCACTACATTTCCCTCCTCGTCAATTTCCTCCATCTCGATCGAAACTTGGTCTTTCAGGTGGTCAGGTAATTCAACTCCAACCTTGTTGTTCTTGTACGGGTCCTCCTCCGGGAAACCGAAGTCGGGCTGGGGCTCAACATACTCTTCCGTGGGGAGTTCAGGGTCCACAGGTGGAGCGGGGTTGACAGTCGTGTCGGTGGGAGCAGTCTCGGAAACACCAAGAGAACGTCTGAGGACTCGATCGACGCGAGTGAAGAAACTATGGGTGCGAGATGAGTCAAAATGAGGGCACTGGCTAGAAATTACACTGACATGTTGGAATCGGGAACTTCGAATCCAGAGCGAACAAGAGCGCCGTCAATGAGAATGGAGGCGACCTCATTGAGTTCGGCCTCAGCCTCAGTATCTGGCTCTTCGCCTTCCTCTGGAAGTTGTTTCACTCGGCGAAGGAGACCCTCTATCAAGGGGGAACGCGGGTTGATTTCTAGGACTTTGGCTTTCTTCGCAAATTCATGCATGTAGGGGTTCTGTTGTTGATTCTTCCCATTCGAAGCGCCTAATGAGCTGGTGAAAAAAGGCCACAGTGCGCGAGGGGGAAACTTACTCATCATCCTCTCGACGTTGGCGGTATAACCGTGGCTATCGGCCACGACGGCGCAAGGACTGGTAACCAAGCGGTTGGAGATGACAACTGCAACAGTCTGTCAGTCTTGAAAGTAACAAGTATTCGAAGAGCACTCACCGTCACGAACAATGTCCTTTGAATGATCCTTAAGGTACTTGAGCAAAGGCTGGAATTTTTCCGCCATTTCCTCCTTCTCTTCCTTCTCCTGTGCCTCGACTTCTGCCGTCGAATATTAGAAGAAGCAGTTGTAAGAATCGAATGAGAACCAACCTTCGTCACCGAACTTCAGTCCCGCCTTCGCGACGTCCTGGAAGGGAACATTCCTGAACGACATCAGGGACGACTTTGTAACGCGACCAGGGATCCTCCTACTTGTAGTGCCGGAGATTTTGAACGAGAATCTCGTCCAGGGGTTCATTAAGGAGTAGAACTTCGTACCCTCGAGCGTGCAACTTCTCCACGAAAACGCTCTTGGCCAAATTCTCCGTGGTCTTGCCCATTTCAGCAAGGTAGAAGATCTTGAGGTGTATGTGTATGTCAGGAACAGCCTAATAGGAGGTGAATTGTTTGGCGCACCTGCTTCTGGCCCTGTTTCTTGTTTTCCAGGTACTAGGTAGATTGATAAGTATTATGCCGACAAAAACAAAACAGCTCAGACGCACTTTTTCAAGAGAAGTGTTGTTCCGTTGGTTTGTTGTGAAACGAGTCAAGGCGGTCAGCTTGTCACGGTTCTTAACGTCTTCCACAGCACCAAGCTTAAATATCGACCCATAAACTTCCACGATTTTCGCGAATTTCTCTTCGTCGTCCTCCGCGATACGGGTAAACAGTTGAAGTATCCGCTTCATGATGATCTGTTTCATTTGTCTGAGGAAACGAGTAGATTGGAGCGTCTCTCGGGATACGTTCAACGGGAGATCCTCAGCTGGTGAAAACATAAATCACGGTTAGGAACGGTAGGATGGGCTACGAACCGTCAACAACAGCCTTCACCCAACTAGCCCACTTGGGAAGAACATCGTCGCCGAGATCGGACGTGATAAACACGCGTTTGACCATCAGCTTAATGTCGGTGGACTTGTATGCGAGGGGTTGTTTCCAATACTCGTCGTCGCTGCGACCAGGTTGGATCACTAAGCGTAACATCGGACAGGATGGCAACTTACAGTTTGCCAGGGAGGTAGATGATGGATTTGAAGGACACCCCAGACTCTGAATCGCCGGAGAAGTGCTGCCACGCCAGGGGTTTGGTATAATCCTTCCAAAATCCAGTGTAGAAAAGCTCGTAATCCTCTGTTTCAACATAAGCATGCGAATCACAACATTTAGACTAATAGGCTTACCGTCGGAGGCATTTTTCGGATCCCTGAATCAAGGCGGTGAGCAAACTGGTAAGATGGAGGAGCTGGTTGCTGACCGCATCCACAGAGGAGGAAGAGCGTTGAGCTGAACCCACTCATCGGTAACGACAGTCTTCATTTTGGGCGGTACAGGCTCTGCAGCAACCTTCTCTTCAGCGACGACTTCTTCTTCCACGGTTGCCTCGTCGCTGTCTTCCGGGGCCTTGGCGGTTTCCGCTTCTGCGTCCGAAGTGACGGCTTCAGATGCTTCAGCGGGCTTGTCTTCAGATGCAGTGAGGTCGATAGGCTCAACGTCGGGAACATCGGGGACTTCCTCGCTCGATTGAACGAACAAGTAGATCGGGAAGGTCGACGAGTACGAAGAGTGTTTGTTCCTATCCACGCTGGTCAGTAGGCAAACTCGGTGCATCTTTGCTTTCACGTACACCAATGCCCGAAGTCTGTCAGTGTCAAGGTACTCTATCGCGTCTTCCTTCAGATGAAGAGTGATCTCAGTGCCATGAGCACCGAGGGTATTTCCACGGGGGTCGGGGAAGATTTCATAAGAGCTGTCGTCAGCAGAAGAGCTGAAGACGTGCTGAACGGGGTTCGGGTTTTTGGCGGTCTTCGGAGCGACAGATGCGACGTAGACGCGATCGGCGACAAGGAAACTACTGTAAAATCCGAGACCAAAGGCGCCAATGAGATTGCCGGTGCCGGTGCCATCGCCACTTTCCGCCTGAGCTAGAAAGTCGGAGGTCCCGGACTTGGCCAACGTTCCCTGGAAAGACGTCAGAGCGCTGCGGTGTCATAGTTTTTGACAATGCGCACCAAATTGGTGGTTAATTCGTCCGTAGACATCCCAATACCAGTGTCTAACCATCCACTTAGCGAAGAGAAAGACCGGGAAACGAGAACGGCGCGTACCAGCAATGATAATACGCCCTCCCTTGCCATCTTCGTCCTTGATGGTCTTGATAGTAACGTTGAGCGGGGCGCCGCCGTCCCAGATGGATTTGTCCTTCAAGGCGGTAAGGCGCAATTTTTCCAAGGCATCCTGGCAGGGTCTAAGTCGGTGGCTGGTGGGGACTGCTGGGAACCTACATTCGCGTTCGAGATTAATTCTCGGAGGAAGATGTCCCTGCAGTAGAGTAAAACCGGTGTTCAAGCGAGGTTGGGGTGAGAGGTTTACTTGTGCGAGTAAAGACTGGGTGGATGTGAGTTGCGAGTTGTGAGGATCGGGGAAATACTTGCCTGTTAATGACGATTTTTCTGAGACGGGTAACATCACTCTGAGATAACGGTGAGCGGGACCAAAGAGCAATACGAGTTGAGGCCGGACCTGGTAGCTGTGTTTCTCCTTGGGCACCTCGGGGGCATCAAAGTCCTGGGCGGCAGCATAAGAGAGCAGGGCCAACGAGAAGAGACGGAGGAGACGCATTGCAGCGCTCAGCTATGTCGGTGGATGATCGAGAGATGTATCTAACTAATTTATAGCAGTGACACGTAGCAGACACGTCGTAATGGAACTCATCCAAATCCTCGCGTCTTCCTTCGACCGGGTTAATCATTCTCACACGCCGCGAGACACACGAAGATATTACTGAAATACAACAATGCGCCCTTATTTTGGTACATGTACAGACAGCTGCGGTGCAGACAACTGAGCCAGGTACATCTACCAGTCCCTGAGCGTTGAAGGTAATCCTTTTGAACAAGGCTCACCTTTATCCATCGCTCGCGCTGATCCGGGACATGGTCGAACATGATATACCGCTTGTCGTTCTGCACCTCGGGATCAGCGGAACCCTCGACGCTGAGAAGTTGTCTGACCTTCAACACCTTTTCAACCTCTCCAACGTCAACGCTCTTGGCAAGGACCTTCATGTCGACCTTTCCACCACCCCCTTCGCCTTCGTCTTCATTTTCAGGCTCGTCGGCTTTGACACCACCGTCAACCTGGTCCCAAGATGATCGGTATGGAGAAAATCGAGACGAAACTGAACAGCTTACGCCTTCTCCTCCGATCTTTTTCAGTTTACCCCAAAACTCAATAAACGAATTCTCGGAAAGCATCTCGTCGAACGCTTTCCTCGACTCGTTCGTCCTCTCTCGCTGCCATTTCTGGAATTCGTGCTCCAGACCACGACTATCAAGACCCAGTTTCGTCACGGGCAGCGCGCCGAGTAAAGAGTCAGTAGGCAGGGATGCAAAGGTGGTGGCCAATGAAGGCGCATGAGCCTCGAAAAGGGCATAGAGACCCGTCAAGTGTTTTGCCCGCAGATGTTCGACGTGAGCATGGAACAGGTTCATCTGTGCATTCGCGGAAAGAGGAGAATTCCGGAAGCGCGGGTCCGCTGATAGCAGTGGCACAACGACCTCCCAAGTCGTCTGGAAAAGTTCATGAGGTACTGCACTCTGCCGAGGGAACCGCATACCGGGTAGCGTATGGCGTCGGTCGACATGCTCCTAAGTCGCAGGGGGGGGGGATCGAGATAAGCGCCAGACCATACGCTGCTCAGAATGAGGCAAACTAAGAGGCGCACTTGAACAACATTTCACCCTCCTCTTTGTCCCCCATCTGACGGGCCCTCCCAATTTCACCCTCCACGCGACCAAGATCCGCTCGCACTTTGTCTTCTCTGTCCTTGACCGCTTGCTTGGCACGCTCTTGACGTTTTTTCTGCTGCTCTTCGTGAGTTTCCTCGGGTTGCGGCATATCGTCGGCCACCGGGGTGCTCTCGACCAAGGGAGCAGACCCTGTTGAGGTTCCTTTCACGAATGTATTGAAGAGCTCCTCGCGAAGGGAGGAAGATCCTACTGCGTCGTAACGCGGATCTTCGGATAGCTTGCGTTTAACCTGATGCGCGATGAGGATCTGTTGTCGCGGTCATGAAATCGGACCCTACATCTTTCCAAAGTGAGCCTTCTTTACCGACGGCTCTCTCGCGCAATAAAGCAAAGAAATCGGATTCGGCTTTGAGAGCAGCGGCCCTTTTTTCTTGTGGAGTGGTCAAAAACACAAATACTAGATGACGGGTAATTCAACTTACTTTCGCCAAGTTCTCTGATCCATTCACGGAACTTTTTCTCCCTCTCCCTGTCGTCTCGACCCCATCCGTAGAATCTTCGGTCTTTCTTCCAAGTGCGGCGGAAATCAGACCAAGAAGTCCTCGTGCTCTTGACTTCCTCCTTCAAAAACAGTTCGAATTCTTGTTTGGGGTCAAGCGCCTCCTTCTTGAGAAATGAGGCTTGTCGAATCTCCCGCGCGCGGTCACGGCAGTATTCTTGGAAGGCGTTTTGACGATCGGACACTGACGCAAGAAGGACATAGCGAGGGTCAGATACGAACTGTGGTAAAGCGACGTCCCATGGATGCAGAGGATTTATGTCTTTTTCTCTGAGTAGCGTCTGGGTTGGGTTACATTGCAATGAAAAACAGCAAGACCAGCCAATACTAAATAAACTTGCCTTGAACAGCGCCTTCGCTTCCTCGACGGATAGGTCCACTCTCTTCGGCATGTTAAGTTGGGCCGCCAGTAACTTTTGGTTCTCCGCATCTGCTTCCTCCTTCAACCGCTTGTCCTCTGCCTCCAGCCTCAACTTCTCCTCCTCCGCCTCGGCAGCTAATTGTGCAGCAGCTTCCTGCTGCCAGTCTTCTTCCTCACTCTCGTCGCTCTCCTCGTCGACATCGTCAGTCTTGAATTTCTTGGTTATAACAACTTCGTCGACGGGAATTGGGTCCTCGGCCTTTCGTTTGACCGCCTCCGCGACCTCGTTCTTGACTCTGTCGATTTCACGCGAGATTTCGGGCGAGGATGCAGCCTCTGCCGCTTTTTCTCGCTCATCCTTCTCCAACGCCTCGACTGCAGCGGCAATTTCTTCTGGGATGTGCCATATGCTCTCCTTCTTGACCTTGTGCGAATAGAATATATTCCCCTCGGTAGTCTTTATGCGCAGCCAGTCGGTCCCTGGGATGGGGGTTTTCACGAGGGGCTTTTCCTTCTTCTTTTTGACCAACGGTTGCGCTATTGGAGGTGGTAGTGGGCGAACATATGTTGATTCCTTCGTGTTCGCGTTAAAATAATACGGTTGGTTGGTGGGAGCTGCGAGGGTCAATACATGTCTCGTATACTGCGCGGGAAAGGACTGACTCAGGTGCTCAGTCCAGCCAAAGGGCAGCGGTGGTGGTGGATAAGACATGAGAGTTGAGAGGCTTATGTGATCTGAACGGCTCTGTCTCAAACTTGCTCATGCAAGTCATCGACCTCACACTGGACTCTCCCCCGCCGAAAGGCGATGGCGCCGCGGCCGATGACGGGAAGCGTGCACGCAAAAAAGAGCGGAAGGAGAAGCGGGACGGGAAACGCGAGAAACGGCAGCGGAGGCATGAGGACGAAATGGAACGGCAGGAATCGGTGGGGAGAGGAGAACGTCACTCGCGACACGAGGAAAGCGAGAGGCACCACGGTCGGGATGGAAAGCGGAGGCGCGAGTCATCCCGAGGAGCGCGATCCGGACAGAAAACGCAGTCGCAGGTCCCGCGAGCATAAACGCGAACCCCCCGTGCCCGACGAAGAGCTGTTCTATATCGACGCAACCCCGACTCAATTACCTGCCGCAGCCCTCTATGTTGCAATAACTGCAGTCGAACAACCCGAACATAACCTAATCCTCCCCGCTCACGTATCTGTTTTTGGTGAAACTCCTGCTGCTCTTCCTGAAGCTGCACCAGACTCGGATGACGACGACTACATTGAGTACCTGGACTATGGCAACCGTAAGGTATGTTTGGCGTTTTTTTCCCCGCTCCAACCGTCTTTACCTCCTGCAGGACTTTGTCCGATACTACGACGATAAAACAGAAGAAAAGCGCGTCAGGGTTGTGTGCAAAAAGTGCGGGGCAGGAACGCACTACGCGGCGGAATGCCCTGTCCTCATTGTTCGTTTCTTCCTCCGTGGCGTTATTACAATTTGAATCATCCCGCATTTTCCCAGTGCACTACATGCGGAGTTCGCGACGAGCACCCCACACGCAATTGCAACATCGGCAAAACGTGCTTCAGCTGCGGTATGAAGGGCCATATCAGCATGGTATGTATCCTTTCGACTTGAGCTTACTTTCCTGACCTGGCCCAGGACTGCCCTAATCGACTATCAAGGTCAAGAACTCAGAGCAGGCCCGGGTGCGACCGGTGCAACGCTCTTTCTCACCAAACATCGGTCAGCTTACCATTCCTGCTTGCTTCCAATTTACTCATGGACCTCAGGAATGTCCATTGTTGTGGCGACTCTACGAGTATGTCGAGGATGCCGAACAGGAGAGTATTCTCCAAACGCGAAAATCCAAGAAGGGCCTCGCTCTAGGACAGGGTGGCGAGGGTTACATTGCGGGCGATGCGTGGTGTTACAACTGTGGCGGGTCTGGTCACTGGGGCGATGTGAGTCGGATTCTTCATGACTTCCCTGCACAATCGACTCAAGAAAACGAACAGGACTGTCGAGAATTCTACCACCATGAGCCGGTGACTGAACCCACTGCGTTCAGCTCTCACGTTCTTTCGGCGGGACCATTTTCTGTACCTGAAGAAGCATCGGACAGTCGAGCACCTCGAGAATGGGTACGAGAGGTCCCTCTTCCCGGCGGCATGGAAGACGTCGGAAGGCGGGGGCGAAACAAGGAAAAAGAAAAGCTAGGGCGGCACGCGCAGCAGGTAGCCGATGATACAGAAGACTGGTTCCAGCAAAACTCACAAAAGACAAAGCGTCGAGCGGACCACATTCCCACTGGTCCGCGCGCGGGATCATCGAAGGATCCTCCCCCGCCCCCATTCGTCTTTACGGGGGCTTCATCTTCGAAGATGTCGCTTTCCAGCCGTCTTACTGACCCTCCCCGACGCGACAAATCTGTCTCATCAAAATCAGACCGCGAGTCCCGTGGCCGCGCCGCGGATTCGAGACACCACAACGAGCGCGATCAGCGAGGGAACGGGCCGCGTTACAAGGGCGGGTACTCGCGATAGAAGTACTTTAGTTCTCATGTAGATTTGGCCATTTTGTTAGTGCAACAATTGCAGCCGCATCCAGTGATTGCGCTTTCTCTTTCCTTCTCCCATCATGCTTGCAATTGGCAATCTCGTCCCCCCTTCGATGGATTTCGGGGTCCGACCCAAACCCGCGGCAAAGAAGACTGCGCCCATCGCGCCAGACTCAATCGATCCAGTCACTCGGACGACGATATCCCTAGAATATGCCTCTCTGCAGCACCGAGACCATTGTCCGCTGGGAAGGTTGCTTCGGTCTGCCTGGGATTGCAACTCATACCTCTACAGGCATGTATGTCGTCCCGTCGCCAGAGACGCTGATGGTCTGGGACGCGGTGCTCTTCGTGCATCAAGGTGCGCAGGCTGTAGTCTCGCAGCCCAAGAAGACTAATTGAGTCTCCACAAGGATACTATGCAGACGCTATCCTGAAGTTCCGACTGACGTTTCCCAATAACTATCCCGAGAGCCCACCTGTGGTCCAGTTCGTCGCAGAGGACGTGGTTTTTCACCCCCTCGTTTCACACTCTGGGATCTTCAACCTCGCACCACGCTTCCGTCCCTGGCGGTAACTCATTTTACGGCCATGTTATCTTCCCGCCTGACTCAACATACCTCGCTCGACAGCCCAAAGGAACATCGCGTATTCGATGTCTTACACTGGGTGAAAGCGGCGTTCAAGAAACACGCTCTGGACGAAATTCGAGAGTCGGACTGCTTGAACAAGGAGGCGTACCGGTTAGTCCCTTCCACTTCTTCCACCCTCGCCGCCGACATGTTTCTCCAGATTGTACGAATTCAAATCATGCCTTGAAATAATCAAGTCTAACTCAACACAGATATCACGAATCAACCTCATCCTTTGCAGGCCTTGCCACTCAGTCCTCCCTCCTCTCCCAATCTGCCCCAGCCCTCTTCGACCGAGATCACCCCTCACTAAAGGGAAAGCCTCGCGACGCTCTGCCGTTCCGAGAGCTTGCCCCAGACCAACTACAACTTGGGCGCACAAAGCTGGGGCTGAAAGAATGGTTAGACAAGAATTGACCATGGTATTGTACTGTACATTATGCGAATCTAACGAGGTTTATAAGAAATTAGGATATTCTATGGGTCGTCGCTGCTGCTGTCGCCGCCGGCCCCGGCGACCGATATTGGGTCTGCCTGGATCGTCTCGAATGGGGTATCCGGGCCAGTATCGTCGTCCTGCTTCAGTTATAAGAGGTCGCCCAGCGTGCGGTATGGAAAGGACCTACGTTGTTTAGTCTGTGGAAATGCTTCGACAACTTTTCGATGACGAGCGAGTATGGCAAGTGTTGCGTTAATTTTCTGGGTTGAGCATTAGCGGTGCTCGGGAGTAAAGCTACCGTCTTACTTGCGGGCCTGCACATTGAGCGAGTGCCGTGCGTCCAACGTGGAATCTAAAACATTCGAGGAATGGGCTCCTTCGCTAAGCGATAGCCTGATCGAGTATTCCTTGTCGGATTTTCCACGTCCATGGTTCCGCTCATACAACTCGAAAGTGATGGAAGACTGCAAGGTATTGTTAAAGAGATGAACTGGCAACGGGTAGTGGCACTCACGCAGTAGTCGAGCTCGGGGATGCGACGGTTTGCGATCGGGAGGCCGGATTGCAGGACGAGATTGACGAGGGTGTGGATGTGGCTTTCCTTGGTAAAGTAGAGCGTCAAAGAGCTCCCGCCGTTGTTTCGCGCTGCCTCGAGATCCTCGACCACATTCCGGAGCAGGGGAAGTGAAGTAAGGACGCCGATTTCTTCCCTGAAAGAAAGGTCAGTCATGCCAATTGACCGTTTAGCGGCACCCACTTCTCCTCCGGTTCTATCCCGTATTCCTGAGGTGCAACCAGGTCAAAGAGGGCTTTTGCCCGGCCATAAAGTTCGTGCAATTTTCGATCACGAGGCGGCTGCAGTGGGTCTGAGCGGCCGTGTTCATCGAAAATTGCAAACAAAAAGGTCCGATGCTGGATACAATTTACATCAGTTTCTGGGGTGAACAGAGGAGGCCAGCAAGTCTTACGTGAAGGGCACAGTATTTGATTGTGTCGTACAGCTCCGAGACCTTCAAGGGAGGTCAGAAATGACTTGGCAAGCCCTCAAACAACCTACCCGGGATGGATCGAATTTCTTCTGCTCGACGTCGCAAAAATCTTCAAAGAGCTTTTCCCACCGCTCGCGGAAAAGCCAAGGCTCATCTCCGCAACACCTGCGCTCGAAATAAAGGGGGAAAGTCATCTAAAAAGCGAGTGAGCTCACCATCGTTCCTGAATTTTGTCCACATCCATAGTCTCAAAGTTTTTGCGCATGATGGTTCGGAACGAACTGAGGAGCTCAATGACTTCCTTGAGCCCGCGTAAGCATTTATCTTATCATGAGCAGAAAAAGACAATATAAACGCACTTTCACCACCTCAACCGGCTCCTTGTTCATGCTCTTCGGCCAAGTCAACTCCGGTCTTTTTTCGGACTCTCCGGGGCGCAACAGGATCTTGAGTCGCTTCTTGACGTCGTCCATCAAATCCTTTGCTGCATTCGAATCGTCCAGAAGGTCCTTCCGGACGATGAGGTTGAGCGGCGTCTGGCTCAGGGTCGGAGTGGACGTGGGGTTGGAGGCCTTATTGATGAGATGGCTACTACTACTACTACCTACAATATCTGTCGAGGACCGAGAAGACATCGAGCTTGGCGTAGAAGACGGTGCAGAATATGTCGAGTTCTGGGAGTCCACCAGGGCGGCCGCGAAGATCTCGGCCGATGCTATTACGCGACGCTCTGAGGACGTGAATATCTGAGGGGTCATTTCAGTATGTGTGGGGGAGAATGGATCCGAATACGCACCTTGACGTTGTTGAGAGCGTCCTTGTCTATTCGACGAAATTAGAGGACGCGGACTAAGGAGGCCGCCGAGCACGTACTCATGATCGAGATATCCTTCTTCATGTTCTCCCCTAGATCCCGAGATTGGTACCGCGCCGAATGAGTAAACTCGCCGCCCCTGCGGAATGTTAGTCTCTCTCGGGCAGAGCAAGGCGCTTTGCGCACCATTTGAACACCAGGGTCAGTTTCGTCAATCGTCGAACCTGACCGGCCTGACGCTTGGAGTAAACGGGCTTTAACTGGGCCTTTGTTCCAGGGAGATCGATCTTGCTGAATAGAGCGGTGCTGAGCTGTGTCAGCTTTGTGAGGTCTTCGCCGCCTGCGCCGAGTTTTTTCGCCTCTTCGACAGCGACAGCAATGAAATTGAGCTGCTTCTTTTCGCGTAGTATGATCTCTTCCTTCTCCCCGTTCAGAAGGGTCACGAAAGGTTGCGTCCATGATTCTCCGATGGGAAAATTGCTGCGAAGGCATCAGTGGGCAAGTGGTGTGATCTGGGGAGAGCGAATACAATTTCAGCTTCTGTTTCGGGGTTCGGTCCGCGTGCCTGCAGTTTTCGTTGGCTTTTGTTTCTAGATCGTCTCAGCTACTCACCTAAACACGGTGACGTTCGCTTTGAGTAACCAAGTCGGCGATTCAAGGGTGGTGATTTCGGCAGCAGGTAAAGGTCGATCGGGAGACGAGGATAGGCGCATGCACAGCGCTGCCAGAATTTCAGCTGCTCTGTCTGGAGAACATAATGGTCAAAGATAGAGTCAAATCCGAGTGCAGTAGGAGCACCATAATATGACTCGTTTCCTTTCACAAAGCTCCAGCCATTCACGTCGATAACTTGACTGCGTTGGCCGTTGTCGCATCGCAACATGTCGTAGCCGCAAACCCGTTGTCCGAAGCCCTCGCAAATCTTCTTTGCCCACGTCTTTTCTTCCTCGCTCAACCGCGTGATAAACCTAGCGGAACATGAGCAAATGCGTATTTATTTCGGGAGAGGACACACCGTATCTCCTTCCCGTCCGTGTTGCGCCGTACAACGCCGTCAACCACCGGAGACTTTCTAGTTTCGGCATGGGTATATTCCTGGCCAACAGTGTATACTTTGATGTCCTCCGAATTGTCCACGTCGATGAATTGCTCGTAGATGTAAGATCCGTCCGTTCTGGGATGATTGAGAGTCGGGTCGAGGTCGCTCGATTTGTTTCCGACCTGCAACGCTCTTAGTTTGCAGGCGCAACATAGGAGTCAATGGGGTGAACCTTTCTGAAGAGTCGACGCCCGCCGCCACCGCGGAAATAGATATATACGTTGTGGTCCTCGCCGCTGACCGGTTTCTCCACGAAAGGCTTCTCTAGAACCTTGCCGTCGATGATGATGGCATCGCCGTCCTCGCGAAGGTTAACTTCTGGAGTGACGGTAAATCCTCCGATTGTAAATCCCAACTTGGTCTTGATGAGGTCTCTGAGTTCACTGTCTACTCTCGGTCCGCCATCCCGAGAGACCTCCAGGCGAGGCGGGGTAGGGACCTTGAGATTGTCGAGGACGGCGCCGACAAGGCGACGGTCCCACAGGAGGGCTTGCGACGGAAGGTCGTTGATGCAAAAGGGACTCCGGAGCTTGACATAAGAAATGGCCTTGTCCAATGGAAAGTCGGTGGAGAAGAAGGAGATGAGGACGTCGCATCGAGGCCAGTTTTCCACATCTGTTGTTGGTTGAGAGTGTGTCCGAGTGAGGGCGCGGAATCACATACCTTCGTCCAATATGACCTTGTCGCCAAAAACCTTGACCTCTATTGCACCATTTGCGCGTTCGACGAGGCGAGTGACAATCTCGCGCATTGCCTTTGAACGGGCCTTGACGTCCATGGCGCAAACGCCGAGGACCATGGGTTTGCCCGAGTGCTTGGTCGGGACTACGGTATCGGTTGAGTCCATTCTGCTCGGCGAATTGAGTGCCAGGTCGGAGATGGAATGGGAGCTGGAGGCGGGTGAAGAAGATCTTGTAATGACTGAACTGGAGCGATTGGACGAAGAAGAAGAAGAGGATTTTTCGGGAGAATGGAAAAAGTGCGAGATGCGGGAGCGCGACATGGCGCTGGAAACGCGAGCAGGATCGTGGCGGGAATGGGGGACAAAGCTTAAAGGAGTCCGGTCCGATTGTGGCTGGCGCGGCTGCAGTTATGGCACATTTGCCTCGTCTCACACGACCAGCTCGTATGGCGTGGATTTCCGATTCAAAGCTTATTTCCCTCTACTTTGGGGCAGTTCAAGCTCTAGCCCTCCTTCTTCTCAATACGATTTCTCTCTCGGAACATAACCACGCTTGTGTCGGGAAAAGGCCATCGATATCGGTCCGAGCTGGAAACCTTGTTCTGCCCGAGTGGATGTGGCACAATATGCGGCGCTGGCTGACCGAGATCCAGTGCGCTGGCTGACTCGGGCTGACTGAGGACGACTGGAATGAGGGAAATGTTGGAGGACGCGGGACTGACTCAGCAGCGTTGCCGGTTGCAGTTGAGGCATTTTTTGGGTTCTCACCCGGAACGTCATTCGCTATAAAGGCTCGATATGTTTTCGGCGATCTCTTATATCCACAATGGCTTCCTATCGATTCCACCCAGCAATGCCCAGCCCCCTCGGCGACAAATCAACCACAGTGCATGTATCAAACCTCCACTGCGGTAGCTGCGTCATTACCATCCAGCAAGCTTTGGCCCTCCTCCAGCCCCCACCAATCTCTGTCGAGGTCTCAATCGTCTCACAGACCGTCACTGTTCACCACCTGGCGCCTCTCTCATCAGACGATATTCACAACGCCATTCTCGACGCGGGTTTCGATGTCGATCTACCCCAAGTCGACCCTTCCGGTTCCTCGCATCCGGCACCAAACACACATGCTACAATGTGACCTGTGCCAGAAAGAGCACGCTGCCGACGCGCAGGGGACACAGTACGTTGGATATGAAGCCTTCCGGGGGGTCTGCGCCACAGCTCTTCCGCCTCACACTTTCTGTCGGTGGAATGTCCTGCGCGAACCTGCGTCAACTCCATTACGCGCAGCCTTCAACAGGAAGGCTTCTCGGACGTTGTCGTCAGTCTCCTTGAGAGCTCCGCAACAGCCCTCATAACCCGCAAGGAACTGGCAGATGTCGCTGTTGAGTCCGTCGAGGACTGCGGATTCGACGCACATATCATGAGTGTGGACCCGGTCGGCCCTCGCCCTCCTGGCGAAACCTCACGGACGATTTCATTACGCGTCGGTGGAATGTTTTGCAAGTATGTGTTCTCCTTGCCTCTGTCTTATCCTTCTCACCCTCTGCTAGACATTGTCCCTATGAAAGCCATGGCTGCACTAGAGGCCCTCGGCCCCCGCGTGGTCGTCACTACCCCACTCACATCTCACACCGACCCAATCGTAACGCTCTCGTACGAACCCGACGCTCCGACATTCACGATTCGTACTATCATCGCTACTCTGGAATCGTCCAATTCTCCGCCATTCGAGGTCGCTATATACAGGCCCCCGTCGCTGGAGGAGCGTGCCAAGGCAATGCATGCCCGTGAACAGCGTCCACTTACTGTTCAGGACATTATTCACGCTGGCTGGTCGCCATTCCCACCTTCATCATCGGCATAGTCTACATGAGCTTGGTCAAAGAGGGCAACCCCGGCAAAGACTACCTCATGGCGCCGATGTGGACATGGTAACACCTCGCGATCCACATGGGCGCTAGTTTTTCTTGGCACTTCCTGTCATGTTTTATAGCGCCGGGCTATTCCATCGCAGAAGCATCAAGGAGATTCGAGCGCTTTGGAAGCGGGGCAGCAAGACTCCCGTTTTTCAACGCTTCTTCCGTTTCGGCAGCATGAATCTCTTGGTCTCCACCGGTGTCTCTGTTGCGTTCTTCGCTTCAGTCGGTCTATTGGGACTTTCCGCACGGCAGCCCCCTCAGATGAAAGGGAGACACAACCACTTACTTTGATTCTGTGATATTCCTGTCTCTGTTTCTCCTGGCAGGTGAATATATCTAGGTCGTGAATGGAACGAAAGCATTACTTAACTATTTTTCTACAGGTCGCTACCTGGAAGCGTATAGTAAAGCGCGTACATCAGATGCGATTACAGCGCTCGCAGGTCTCCGTCCTGTTGAGGCGCAGCTCGTTGTTGCCCGCGACTCGTTCAAGGAAAAGCCCGAAGACTACGACCCCGAGAAGGCCGAGAGCGACGCGGAGTTGGACGGTTCTCATCGGAACAAGAATTGTGAAGACTACTCCAGACTTTCTGGAGGTCGGTGACATTAGTGAGCCGCCTCTTTGCCTTCAACGCCAGGTTGAGAAGTAATATCTTGTAGTCCGTTGTAACACTGGATCGACACCGGCAGCCGATGGAACTATCGTCGGCCCTTCTCAAAAGAGCACGTTCACATTCGACGAAAGCATGCTGACGGGGGAGTCCATGCCGGTCACCAAACAACTAGGCGATAAAGTCTTCCTCGGTTCCATAAATCGAGGACAGAGTGTCCACGTTCGGGTTGACACGATCGGAGGGGGTACGATGTGCGTGTTTCCCATCCTTTATGTCTGTATCAGCCCTCAAATATTTTCGCAGGTTGGACAATATCGTCGCGGTTGTGCGCGAAGGTTCAACCCGCCGAGCTCCCATCGAGAGGATTGCGGACTGTAATAACCTAGCTATTTCGTACCAGGTATGCCACTGCTTCTGTCGTCCGTGCAGGCATTTAACCGATTCCCCTCAAGTAATAACGCTGCTGGCTATCCTGACCTGGATCCTCTGGCTTATTTTGGCGTACACCGGTGTGTTGCCTGCGGATTATCTCGACATTGAGATTGGCGGGTGGAGTAAGTCCTTCCACTCTCTCTGGCGTGCAGTCTTTGACGAACCCTTTACAGCTGTTTGGTCCCTCGAATTCGCCATTGCGGTGTTTGTCGTCGCCTGTCCCTGTGGTATTGCTCTGGCCGCGCCGACCGCCCTCCTGGTTGGATCTGGGCTCGCCGCAAAATATGGCATCCTGGCCCGCGGCGGTGGGGAGGCGTTCCAAGAGATGGAACGTGTCGACGTGGTGGTCTTTGATAAAACGGGCACGCTGACCGTGGGCGAAGAGCCCCGCGTCTCGGACTGCGAGTTCAATCCCGAGTCTCGTTGGAAGAAGGAGGTCCTCCTTGGGATCGCCACCGAGCTGGAATCCGCTTCTTCGCACCCGCTGGCCATCGCCATCCACCACTTCTGCGCCGGCAATGGCGCGATCGAGCAGAGCGGGTCCGAGTTTAAGGAGACTGCCGGTCTCGGGATCGGGGCCAAGTTTGCGGCAGGCGCCGCGATCATTGGCAGCCAGGCGTTCATGCAGCAAAATGGTGTCGTCGTCGATGAGAGCACCTCCGAGCTCGTCCAGACCTGGAAATCAGAGGCAAAAAGCGTCGTGTTTTTTGCCGTCTCCGACTCCGACCAGTTCAGCGAAGTCGCGGCGGTCTTCGCTGTGACCGACCCCATACGCGAGGAAGCCCCGGCTGTGATTGCGTGGTTTGCAAAGCAAGGCATCAGCACTTGGATGATATCGGGCGACAACATCACGACTGCGTCTGCGGTCGCGAAAATGGTCGGTATCCCGAATTCGAATGTCATCGCAGGTTAGTCATCGATCAACATTTTTCCTGCTCAAAAAAATTGAACTGGTCATTGCAGGTGTCCTCCCTCATGAAAAGGTGAAAAGCTTCTCTCACGGAGCAGCAGACGGGCGCTGATATTCCTCTCCAGGGCGAAAAAATCCAAATGCTTCAAAACAGCGGACCGAAACGACCGAAAAGCTTCTGGCGTTCATTTGGTGGGCGACCTCAGACCAATCGGAGCGCCGTGGCAATGGTTGGGGACGGGATAAACGATGCTGTGGTCCGTCCTAGTCCGAGTTCTTTGTATGGCGTGTACTCACTCCTTTCTTGGAAGGCTTTGACTGTCGCCGATGTAGGCATCGCTATTGGATCTGGCAGTGAGTTCTCATCGTGTCTCTCAGGAACCAGAATGCTCATCGGAGCTCTGTAGGCGACGTCGCCATCTCTAGTGCAAGCTTCATCCTCCTTTCCTCGGACCTACGCGCGTTGATCACCCTCTGCGATCTATCCCGGAGCATCATGAGGCGGGTGCGACTGAACTTTGTGCGTCAATCTATGCTCGCCGTCCTAAAGAGCCCAGCTGAGTTGACTTGTAGATTTGGGCAACCTTTTATAATCTTGCCGCGCTGCCCGTGGCCGCTGGAGCGATCTACCCTGCAGGGCACATTCGCCTGAATCCCGTTTGGGCTTCACTCGCTATGGCGCTGTCGTACGTTTCTTTCGGTTTACTATCCACATGCGCTGATGCGGTCCCCAGGTCGGTTTCGGTCGTCTGCAGCTCTCTTGCCCTCAAGCTGTACCGCGCACCGAAGTTCCCTTGATGTCGCATATTCATATTATTAACGCCTTGAACACGATCTTGAAGTACGATAGACAACGACAACCCGCGGCGGCGCTGAGAGCTTTTCTGCCGTGCTAATGTATTTACTGGGTAATTACCATAACGATGAAACTTCATTATTGAGCAACTCAATTTCACGCGCGACTGGTCAAAAAAAAAAGTTTATAGCGCAATCTATGCGGATGCTCATACTATGCAAGAGTTCGTACATGGCGGTATATCGAAACGGCCTACAAGGAGTACAATGGGATGAAAGGTCGTAACGGGTCGTAAGAAGCAGTCGGAGTGCCTATCTAGAAGGGGTTCTCGTCATCGACATCCATGGCCAGTTGTGGCTGGTTCTGGTTCTGCTCCGGCACGGCAGATTCCTCGTCGCTCTCGGCCCCCTGCTCCTCTGTTTGAGCAAATAGCTGGATAGGTTTGGTACCCCTGGAAGAGGGTCAGCGGGAGCGACGACAAAGAGCAGGAGGGCACACACTTTTTGAAATGCTTCTTCTTGGCGGCCGTGAGCTTTTGGGTGCACGGGGTCATCAGGTTGTCTGTGGGCGAGATGTATGTTGGGTTGCTGCGACGGATGGATATTAGAGCTGGATGCCACTGGGGAGAACGGTACTTACAGGTTCTTTGCCATCTTCTTTGCCAAAAGAGCCTTTGCTCCCATTCCTGCGGGCTGGTTGGCAACGTTGCCGAGCGGGGCCTTTGGGACAACGACGTGGGCAGCGTGCTCGGGGTTGTGGAGAGGCTGGATGGGCGCCGAGATGGGGGAGTCGTTCGGGGTGGTCACTGCGGACATGGTGGGATGTGGCAAGAGTGGATGTGGTGGCTAGAACTGGGGTAACTTTTTGAGACGCGAATCAACCTACACGTGATCGAGTGGCTTTGATCGATGATGCCCTCAGCTTTTCCATTGTTCCAAACGAGAATTGACCATTGTCTGTCCAAGACCTATTATGTCTCTGCTGGCTATCCCCCCCGAGCTGATTGAGACCATTTTCCACTGGCTCGATGCATCGAACACCCTGAAATTGGCGCAGGTTCATCACCTCTATCACCTCAAGCCTACGCGCGCAGTCTCACCCCTTCCAGGTTTCGCGTCAATTTTGGCGCATCTATCAGCAGTCTTCTGCTCTCCGATACAGAACTCATCTCGAGCTGGCCGGTCTACGCGATGGTCAAGGCGGAAACTTTGGGTCTGCTGCCCGCTTGGACATTCTTCGAACCTACCAGGCGGCGTGGGCCAATTTCGACTGGTCCCAGAGCACCAAAACTGCCGTCCAAATGAGCGGAAACCTGTGGGAGCTTGTGGGGAACGTATTGGCCACTCACAGCCCCGAGGCAGGCTTTCTCTTCACTCGAATTCCTTCCCCACTTCGCCAGGTTCCCCACGAAGAGTGGTCTATAACCGATCTATCTTTTGGTGTGAACGATTTTTCGATGGATTTCTCTATGGACCTTCTCCTCGTCGTTCAGGTCGACTCTTTGTGAGTTTTTCTAATTCTTGATCCAATCGTGCCCTTGAATCTTGTGCCTAGGACATCTATCGTTGTCCACCTTCTCTCATTACGAACCGGTCGTCCTCATCCGTTGGCCCGCCAACCTCAGCTTTCTGTGCAGGTGGACCCACTCATGCCATCCCTGGCATATAGTTTCCAGATTCGGATCTTTGGTGAATTCATAGGCGTCATGACCGAACCGGAAGACGGAGATCCCGAGTTGCACGTCTGGGAATGGAAAAGTGGTCTTCTTAAAAGGGTTTGTTCTTTTCCGAAGTCCCGAACACCGTAATTAACGAGTTGCAGCACATCGACGATCACATAACTTCTTTCGCTTTTCTGGACGATCGAAGGCTCCTCACGAGCGGTTTTGTGGATCATCGCGCAGAACTCAAAGTTTCGGAAATCAATGAAGCCGCAACCGAAGCAGCCTCTTTTTCCTTTCTACTCCCCGACCTACGACTTGATCCATGGGAGGTGGATATAAGTATTCAAACGGAACCCCCTCCATCATGGCCAGCTAATACTCAATTATCGGAGCCATTCACGACTTCGCACGCCGATCGCTTATTCGTGGTCTCCCTGCGGGGATGGGGTCGAGCCGTTGAACCGGCATTTTTGCTCTGCGTTCAGCTTTCGACCTTCATCAAGATAATGGAGAAGTCTACTACCAGCACTGGTCGTCATCGAATACTGTGGGAGCGATGGGGTCCTTCCAACACTCGCATGCTACGGGTTCCAATTGTCCCCGATAGTTGGGTTTGCTATGTCTACGGCCAGCGCTGTGTCATACAGACCGACGAGACGCAATGGAAGATATTAGATTTCAACCAGTTCAACCTCAACCCCAAATGTCGAATAGAGCACGACAAGACCGTGGACCAGCGACGGCGAATGTTTGTTGAAGCTGTGACAACTTCGGCGCCTTTCACCCTTCATTCGGTCTCGATTCCGCCCTCCATTCGCGGAGTAATGCTTGCTGAAGACGCAATTGTGACGGTGTCGGTATGTACTTGTCGCAATCTTGGGCGAACCTGGCTTGATGCAACTTTTAGTTGGAAGAGGAAGTACTCAGCATTTTCTCCATCTAAATACTTGGTGGTTTGTGGTCGTCCACGGTTTTATCGGATCTGTAGTCATCGTCTCGGAATATTTGGCCCGATATCGTGACAGTTGTGATCTCTGTGTGACTTCCAGTTTTACTACGGTCGGCGCTTGTGGATCTCCACCATCGTATGGGATACCGCTGCCATTCCATCTAAGGCGACCTGCTTCTCCATCCATATTTATATTCCGTTGGACGCGCCTCCGCCGCTCGTAGATCCATCAATCCCACCTAGCGCCTGCTTTTACCTACGGACCCACGCAGCGTGTTTCTTATCTTCGGCGCCTTACTGCACTCTTTCCGCCGCTCTATTGGGTCAAATGTCGACGAACAAGCGCAGAATTGCAGTCTTGGGATCCCGTTCAGTCGGTATGCCCCTCCCTCTCTCAACTCCTCCCACGTCGCTGACTGATTGGACGCTCATCCCTTTCACCTATCTGTGAACATTGTTGCTTGAAACCCCCAGGGAAATCCTCTCTGATAATCCAATATTGCCAGAACGAATTCGTCGAGTCTTATTACCCGACCATTGAATCCACTTTTGCCAAGACTGTCAACTTCAAGAACACTGAATACGACTGTGAAATCATTGACACCGCTGGCCAGGTTGGTCCCAGTTCCCTGGGTGTCCGGATCCGTGTTAACCCATTCCCCAGGACGAATTCTCCATCCTCAACTCCAAGCATGCTATTGGCATTCATGGCTATGTCCTCGCACGTCGCTTTCTATATTTTTCCTAGACCAACGCACTTACCACCTCTGTTAGGTCTACTCCGTCAGCTCCCGCAACTCGTTCGAGATGATCCAAGTTGTCTACGACAAAATCATTAACTTTTGCGGGGTAACCGATATTCCCTGTGTTATCGTCGGATCCAAGGTGGACCTCGACAAAAGGTGAGGCTCCCTAGAGTCTTTTAGAGCGTCTTCTCACGACCATAATAGCCGACAGGTCAAGTCCGAAGAAGGCCAAAAGCTAGCCACTGACAATGCTACCGCATGGGTCGAGACGAGTGCAAAGAGTAACATCAACGTCGGTCGGTGTTCCTGTCTCATCCCCCTTGCCCTTCGCTCACCAACTCTCAGCCAAGGTCTTCGAGCTTTGTTTGAGCGAGATCGAGAAACGAACCCCAACCAACCAAGCCGAACCTCCGGCGAGTCGATGTGTTATCATGTAGAGCAGAAGAACAGTCCTCACGTATTTTACCCTCTCTTCCCCCTCGCTCTTTTCGGGAGCGCACCTATTATAGACTACTCATTCTGTTTATCCTTCCTCTGGCACTGGCACGGGCACGCTGCATGCGTTGTAAATTACCTCACTCAATAGCCTTTTCCCTGGTGGTTCATAATCGTCGTATAATGACGCTCTGTACATCTCCTCGGACCATCCCTATACATTATACATATGGACGAAATAGACCTTGTTATGCCGTTCCATCCCCCAAATATCTCAACTTGACGCTTCTCCCGTTCAAACCAACTCCTTGGATTGTTTGCGGATCATCTGTGTTACGACTGCTCAGGAAACGTTGTGCACTATTCAGAAAACCGGTCTTGCCTGGCACGAGCGAGATTGCCTGGTCGCTCCATTTGATGTCAGGCCCCTCCTCCTCAACATCGAGAACGACGCCCGTGACCGGTTTGTTCGTGGAGAGAGTGAGGCTCTCTCCATTCGCCCTAATCTTGATTTCGGTGTCGGGGGGAAAGCTAATGAATTTGAATGGCTCCGGCCTAGCAGCTCAAAGTAAGGATTGTGCTGTTACGAAGAGAGCAAAATTTACCAATTACTGTATCTTCCCAGAACCTCGTCGTTGTCACCGAGGAGTCGGGCAGACACGATAATTGTCTTTGGAACTTGGCTGAGCTTTGTTCTAATCGCCTGGCCCGGGAGTGCACCCTTGTGGAGCTCCGTGCTAGAGTTGGCCTTCAGCAACACCTCCTTCGACCATTTGTCGCGCCAACAGTCGGAATGAAGGTCGAATGAGGTAACTTCAAGGATAGCCTTCTTGTCAACCAAGGTGCTGTTGGTGCCCCAGATTTCCAGAACTGTTTCGATTGTGAACTGAGCCGATGCCAGTTCGTTCGGAAAAACTTGTTTGGTCCTTGCGGGTAATTCCGACTGTGAACTGTCGTCGGCTCAGTTCACAATCAAAATAGTCCTCCAAAAAGAATTGGCACCTGTCGCAATTCCCGAGCGATGGCGAAATAGGCAGGTTTCGGCCGGAGAAAATAGTCCGCAATGCTCCAAGAGGTTACCGGCCAGCAGTCATTGAGCTTGGTCATTGAGGTAAGAGAGGGGTCACGAGAAGAAACAGACTATGCGCACCTGCCAGACCAGAGCTCCCGCAGTATACTCCCTCCCTTCCCCCGCCCAGTTGCGCCTCCAGAGACGGTACGCTGCTGCAAGTGTTTCTGCTTGCATAATTTGCGTATAGTAACAGTAGCTGCAATGCCTTAGCTCGATTTGCAGCTACTATCCATGTGCGGAATGCATACCTTTCCATTTCGAAGGAATGTTTGAAATTCTCGACCAGGTAAAGCTGTCCGGGCTGAGACAAGTGCGGTGAATGGCTAAAAGAAGGCAGCTTGCCTCCAATCTCCTTTCAAACCCATCCGCTTTGTTGTGGTTATTATTGGTCCTACGGGAGGTGAGCAACAACAAGTTGAATACATACGAAAACTTACCTGGATTGAGGGTGCCTTTCAGATTTATCGCCATCGAGCCAATAATCCACGGTTCTCATGTTTGGATAGCCCTCCCTGTCCACCCGTCAGCAAGGAAAGTATACGAATATCATGTTCACCGCCTACATTCCGAATTCGGAGACAAAGCGCCCAGCAAGCTTATCCCAGTTGCTCCAAGGCTCCTGCGAACTGCCTGATGTCAAACACTGCATCCGAGGCGCCAGAATGAACAACGGACCCATGCCATACGTTCCACTGGTGCAAATCACCATACTCCTTGTCCGTTGTAAGTTTTCCTTTCCCCGAATAAGGAGATCCCCTGTGGTAAAAGACATCGGAGAATTGCTCGACGATCTCAGGCAACAATCTTTCGTAGATATGGCGGGCAGGGAAGTTAGTCTTGAGATAATCCGATTTCTCGTCCGAATAATCAAGCTCGAGCTTAAGGGACTCGGCAATTTGATAATCTAGCTCAATGCTTCAGCCGACAGGGTTAGCCGCACCGATCAAGGTCTACCTTCGTTATTGCCTGCGAAGATGACGAGCGATGGATGGTGTCGCAAGCGCTTCACGTTCTGTTCCGCCTCGACCTTGACCGAGTCCAAGAACGATTGATACCCAGGGTACTGTTCGATGTGAGTTTTGGAATCGCGCGAGAGGAGTTTCATGCCTGTCCACAGCCAAAAAGAAAGTCCTGCCATACGAGGACGCCCATTTCTGCGTATGTTGTAATTGAGAGAAGCATGGATGAGTGTATAGAGACTCGCCATCGCATATGTCATAAAATATGTCTGCTTCATAGACTCCTCCACCCCACACCCTCACCATGTTTTGATTCCCGTCTACGAGAAGCTGCAGCCATGCCCGATATCGCTCTGGGGTAACCGTAGTCAAAAAGGAATCGGCTGGTATCCAGTTGGATCCTGCGGCCCACAGTAAGCTCCTAATTTGAGGGTCTTGACAGGTCGAACGAACGAACCTCCGCAGAATAGCCTGATGTTGTTCACCTCGAAGTAGAATGTGAGGCCGTCTTGATCAACGAGCTTCTCCTGAACACAGCGCACACGCCGCAATCCGATCTTTTGCGTGCGCGCGTCAAGCACATTGCCTTCCTGCATCCAAAGAAAGTCAATTGACTGTCCGATACGCAGCGGTAAGTCTTACTGGATCAGTAATTTCCACCTCGACGGTGTAGAGAGGTTGCTCTCCGTAATTCACGGGGTACCAGAGTTGCAGTTGCCCGGCGGGGAACGTGAAGGACACTTCGGCAACGCCTTCATCCGTCGGGGTCTTGGGCCCCGAGATCTCGAGAGTGCCATCCGGACGTTTGAACACCAACGAAGCATACCCTTTCTCTTTGTTGAATGAGAATTTCGCGGTGAGTGTTACGTCCAGCGTTTCAGAGACTTGAGCTCGGACGTCAAGATCCGTAATTCGATTCTCGTAGGAATGAAAACTGAGGAGCAGGGGTTGGCATTATCACTCGAGGAGGAGCGAGGGGGCACCAACCTGATAGGCTTCCAAGGGCCTATAGTCTATGTAAAGGTGAGCTCGGATTTAACTAAAGGACCGTCGAACAAACCATCAAGACAGGACCTGCCATGCAAAACTCATCAACTTGAATTCAGACGAACAAACGAAACGAACCCCAGTCCCACCCATAGCTAGCGAAGGGGTTAAGTATGCCACAAAGATGGCCACTGGCTTGACTGACTTGTATTGAGCCTTCCTGACGTGCAGGCGGCTGGAATCTCCGTTCCACAAGTTCAACTTGCCATGCTTCTTCTCCAGCTCTCTCCCCTGAAGCGAGGTATTATTAAAAGACGTACGAACACGTTGGGCGTACATACCACGGAAAAGGCGCTCTCAAAATTCAGGACCAAGACATTCTCTCCGACTTTCAAATGGGGTTTAACAGGTACTCGGTACGACACGAATTGATTGTCGGTTTTGAGGATCTCGAATCCATTCTGGTCCCAGATGAGCTACGACGGACAGAGCTAGTAGACACGACACACAAGGAGGACTGAGGCGAAAGTGTCGAGGCCATCAAACACCAGATCGCAGTGGGCGTTGTTCAGTTCATTGTCGTCAACGTTAAATGCGGTTTTGAAAGCCCAGCCACATTCGCCGACCCATTGACAGTCCCACTCATGGATCCCAATGAACTAGAAGAGATATCGATGAAACGAGTGTGGAGACTCGGATGTACAACGAACGGGGTCTGGGATCTTCTTGAGTTTCAAGAGCTCGACATGGACCGTGGTTGGGAGCGAGACGTCGAGCCATTCACCGTCTTTGGTCCCTTCACCGCCTCCGATCTGTGTAAAAGCCCAGTTCGTAAGTAGACGACTCATGGTGTGAGGAGAGGCCAATTCAACCGTGACCTCGGGGTAATGGTCGGGGAAAGCTCGGTGCACACCGGGCCGGTTTCACGGTCACGGTCTCTAATTACGTCACGCGCTAAAGTAGATATCGATATCCCTTGGGCTCGTCCATTTCCGCCTCTCGCCTTTCAGCCTCTGCGTTGAGATATGCAAGGCGTTGCCTGAACATGAAAGATAACAGGATGCCCAGCGCGGAAAAGAAGATACAGATCGAGTAACTCGCCCGATAGCTGGGACCGAATGAGGTCGGCCATAGGTACGCCCCAAATATGTTGCCTTGCAGAACATTAATTAGCAAAAGCCAAAAGGGAGAAAGGGAAAAGTTACCCAGAGACGAAACAACGTTAATCAACGCCAAACCGGTCGCCCGTTTGTGGGCAGGCCGGATTGTCCCGGAGGCCCAGGACAAATAGGTGATGAACCCAGCGTAAGAAGAAGCCATTAAAAACCTAGACGCGCGTGAATTGAGGTAAAAATGCGGACAAAACAACCCACAGTGAAATGTACCGAGCGAAGGTATTCATAGTTGACATCGCCAGGAGGAAGCCCAGGATGCCAACCACGAGGGGGGTGACAATGTGCCAGAAACGCTCGCCCGCATGGTCAGAATGTCTGCCATGATGAGCAGGGAGTCGAGAGAATATAATCAGAAGTACCTCGAGATCGCAAAACTAGCAAACGTGGCGAAGAACCAGGGAGGTGCACAGAGAAGGAGCGTGATGGTCCTGCTGTAGCCCATTGTTTCGGCCAGTGTGGGGAAGTAACTGAGCATACAAGTTCAGTAAGGCATGCGGAACCAACGAGCTTGCTCACGCATTAAAGCTGAGCGATGCCACTATACTGGTGAGGGTCAGGGCGAGCCCTGGAGTCGGATGATGGCTGTTTCATGGAACAGTAAACATGTGGGCCACTTACACCAGACTTTGCCATCAGATACAGCCATGAGGAAACCGGCTATTGATCCCTGTTTAGGATTTGCTTCCTCGCCCATTCCGTCCTCCATCATGCGCCGTTGGGCGAGGGCCACCTCGGCCGCCGACAGCCAGCTGGAGGAATTTTCCGGAAAGTCTGGAAGGATAAACATGGACAGCAACGCGACAGCGACTGTCATGCCACCCTCTCACCGCAAAGGTTCAGCTCAGGGAAAATTTGGCGTCATAGCGCGGACATACCAAGGAAGAACAACCAGCTACCGATGCAAATGAAGGTGAGGTTTGCGAACTCGTGTTCTGAGAAATACGAACCGCCAGGCTGCATAACCCAAACGACCTTCCATCGTGTTCAGAATTGTAGACGCAATGAGGGACTGAGAGGAATCAGTCGGGGCATTCGAATATCGGTTTGGCCTACACCAAATGCATTTGAGATGAGCGACTGGGAGATGGAAGTCAAGGTCAACGATCGCGGACAAATAACAGACTCATACACCACAGGATAATAAAGCTGTTCTTTGGGAGAGCTCGTTTCTTGTGTACCATTTCGAGATCAGAAACTGCAGAAATTCTAGCCAGACCAAATCGAGTCGTCGGGTTGCTCACCCACGCCCCGCTATTGTTGGTCAGCGAGGAATGAGCAGTAGAATGGATGGGGCCTTCACGGAAAGAACGCTGCTTCGGTGAAGCCTGGCCTGGATTCAGGATATACAACACAAGGATACGAAGCAGATTACCAATGAAAAATCTAGTGTACATTACGCCCACAAAGCTACGGAGCAGAAAGGTAAGTCAAGATTTGTCGCTCGTTAAGATAAGGGCAAACGTGGTGGCGAAACCTGGAAGACATTCAGACATCGCAACAGACATTGGGGAGATTCGGACCAGTGGATACCGATATTAATCCCCAAAGGGCCATACACGCAGGAAGGTAGAGTGAAGGTCGGCCGATGTAATTTAGAAACATATTTCTACGGGAACGTTAGCTGCGCAGAGTTGGATAAGGAATCGCGCACGAGGGTACCTGCATAAGCAGGTAACCAACTGGGCAAAAGTAAATTTCCATGTTTCATTCGCCCAGATTACCCACCGTAGAGGATAGACAGGACGCTAGCAAACTGGTTGCCCGTTAGATTGAGATCCCGCTCGAACCCATAGAGCCTGGCGGCGCTAGCATTATTCCGGTCGATGTCTGTAGTACTCGATTGGTGTGTGTAGCCGAGCTCAAACCCGGGAACCTTACAGTTAAGCACCTATTCAGCGTTCAGCAAGCACCGAGCAGACAAATTAATGGGCCAGTACGTATATCAGCACGAGTATGGAATTCCTCTTGCTGCTTAGCCTCTCAGATGTAGGTCCCGACGGAAGAAGGAGAAAAGCACTCTAGTTTCGAAACAAGTCGGCTCTCCAGTTCCTTTCGAGCTTGTTTCCCGCCGAAGCAGTGCATCAGGGATCTGTCTCGCCATCGTCCAGGAGCGGGCCTATCTTGTTCGTCGCTGAGGGTCCATGCGAGTAAGTAGGAGAAGAGGCGTGGCTCCGAGCGGATCAAACAATTGCAATTCGGGGATATAACCTGGACGATTACAAATCGAGAGTTACTTACCTCTCTCTTCAGCTGTCGCCCGCCGTACTCTCGCTCCAATGTCGGCTGAATTCCAACTACCACCGCATCCTCTCCCCTGTCCTGCGGGATTGGATTAATACCGGCGACAAACAATTCTCCCAATCGACGCCCGTTGGAATACTTGCTTGTCAACGTGACGCGATGCTACGCCGACTGAACGTGCTGGTGGTTTCTAGCGCCATCTACTCCGCACCTCCCCTTCCGAAGGGCAAGAGCGCGAAGAAGGCCGTTTTGGCACCGACCATTCCTCAGGATGCTGTCTGCATCGAGCTCATATTATCGGACACCGTAATATTCCCGGAGGGCGGTGCGTAATGGCGCCTCGCCAAACCTCTAGTACTGAGGAGGTGTTAGGTGGCCAGCCCTCAGACACAGGAATCGTTACTACTGCGGATGGTATCTCGACCTTCCTTCACTTTGAACTTTGCTGAACCTTTCCTGCAGGCACCGTGTGGAATGTTCTCCAAGCGAAACGACACGGAGGACATGCTATTCACTACGTCCACGTTCCCGATGGCGACGCGGACGCGGCCCTGCTAACCTTTTCTCCAGGCGCAAAGGTCACAGTTGAACACGACCAGACACGAAGATACGACCACGTCAGTCGTTCACTTCACCACCAGAATACGTTCCGACTCTTGCCAACAGATGACCCTACACACCTCCCAGCACCTCTTATCTGCGCTTCTAGAGTCCCGCTTGGGATTGCCTACCCTGTCGTGGTCTTTGACTAGTTATCCGGCACCGTGTTACGTCGAAATTCCTAGAGGGCTCAATGCTCAAGAGATATCAATGATCCAAGACGAGGCGAATCGACTCGTATTCGAGGGTAAACAGATCCATGTAGAGGTCGAAGAGCTGGATCCCGAATCCAAGAAGCCTGCCGAAAAGTTGGAAAGCGGTCGCGCTGTTGGCAGGGGCCTTCCGGACGACTATACGGATGTTGAAACCATTCGGGTTTTATTACTGTGCTGATTCCAACTGCAGGGGGGTGTTAATCGTGGTATGTTGAAACCATTCGGGTTTGATTACTGTGCTGATTGCAACTGCAGTCGTCGTTATTGAGGGCGTGGACCGAAATCCGTACGTCGGGTTACCGCACATTCAATACGTTTATTCACGCGTTTCTAGATGCTGTGGAACTCATCTCCCAAGTTTAAACAACCTCCAGTTGTTTATTTTACCCCATACTGACGCCCTATCTCGCTCATCTACGACGGTGGCGCGTCTCAATTTCCTTGCTGGACCGCGCTTGATCGCGCACATGGTGTCCACTCACTCGCGCTTAACGTCTACGGCGGCGATACTGTCCTGTGGCCTTCCTCAGGTGCCTGAGCGTGTCCAACAGTTCGTAGATGAGCGGAAGAATGCGACGAGGCGGATAGAAGAGGTCGAGCTCGAGCTGGCCAAGTATATCGCCACGGATCTCGTCCGTGAGATGCAAAGCGTGAACGGCATCTTCAAGAAACATTTACATCGCACAGACGATTCGAGCACCGCTTTGAGCGTCTTGACCGCCATCTCATCTGCGTTCGCCAGCATGGCCGGAACGGAGGCGCCGTACCTCGTTCTTCTATCGTCTTCCCCGAGCGTCCAAACGCAGACGAACACCAACGTTCTGTTCTGTTTTGGTTCGGATGATAAACACATCAAGTTGGTTGGCGACGGTCTGAAAACAAAGCTCGGGGTGAAGGGAGGGGGTAAAGGATTGAAATATAGCGGAAAGTTGATCGGCCTCTGGAAAATTGCGAAGGAGGATGTAATTGTGGACGAGATTCTCGACAGTATTGCGTAGGTTGATACAATATACAAGATCTACTAGATGTGGATGCGATAAATATATGAAGGCACATTATGCGCTCGACTGCTGTTACTTGGGCTCTTCTCCTGTGGCATCGTCGGACGACTCGTCCAAGGACTCGTGATCGTCGTGAACTGAGACACTGACTTGGACTTCTACGCCTAGTAAAGTCAGCTTTGGCGGTGGTCGCAACAAGTTAAGGCACCATCTTCCTCGATGCTATGGTCTCCTTCGGATGATGGCTCGGACTCCGCACCGTTCATTTGCATTCCGTCCCCGTCGCTGCTGCGCTCCCACATGTCTTCCTCAAAGTCGACATCCATATCAAAGTCCGTGTCGGTAAATCCATCCGAGGTATTGAACACATCGTCTTCGTCTTCGTCATCTTCCGGGATGTATTCCCCACCGTCTGAGGATTCGTCATCTGAGCCCGGTGGCTGGATGTCCAGGAACTCGTCTCGGCAAGTGGGACAGCTGCCGTGCTAGAATGCGCATTGAGAACGGCGCCATGGCGGGAGCAGCATAGGGGTATGCACCATATTTCGTATCCATTCAACAAGACTGCAATGTTTATGAGTTGGCGGCAGAAGAGAGGTGTGGGTATGTACTTACTCCTTCCGACAGAAGATATGGCTGCAGGAGAGCTTCGTTACGCCACATTCCTCGTTATTAGGGTCTAAATCGGACTCGTCCAATAAAGCAGCGAAGGGGTTCAAGCAGATAGGGCACGAGTCGCTGTCGCCGACGTCGGTAACGACTGGCAGTGAGTCGATGAAGGCGGTGATTCGGTCTTGAACGTTGTCCATGAGAGCGTGAGAAACCAAACTTGAACGCGTTGTTTGCTGATGCGTTGCTTGTCGCGGTCACGCGACTATTCTGCTCAACCACGGTCCGGGTCATGGCCCAGGTACCGCTCTCTCACGATCTTTATCCCAGTGCGCGTCAAGCTCGGTTGCCCCGTGCCCCGTGCCACTAGCCGACTATATATGAACCCGTGAGCCAAAAGATTGGAACGGCTCCGTCGTTCCGACTCTCCCATGTCGTCTTCTCTCGAGAAAGGCCAGAATAATGGCTCAGACCTCAATCTGCATCTCCATGAACACTCCCCAGAGCGGCGCGCGCTCGAGAAGAAACTCCTACGCAAGGTGGATTTGAGGTGAGTTGGGACGCATCCCGCGCACGGTCTCGCCTCACGACGAGAAAAAAAAAGAATGTCCATACTCGTTGTTATCTATATCCTCAACTACGTGCGTTCGTCCTCTTTCAAACCTCTGCGATGTTCCGACATACTTGCCCAGATCGACCGCAATAATGCTGCGTACATATTTCCGGACCTCCGCTTGCCAATCTACCCGCTGACTTGATTCCAGTGCCGCCAGAAAGCGCGGACTGGAGACGGATCTGAAGCTCAAGGGTCAAGAGTTTCCGACGCTTTTGTCAATTTTATATGTTGGGTGTGAGTGTTTCAACCTGAACCGTCATCCAAATGCCTCGAACCCGCATTCTTACTCAAAAGTCTTCCCCAGACATCATCATGCAGATACCCAGTAATATGTTTTTGAACGCCATTGGTGCGATGCCTGGCCCGACGTTTTCAATCTCATGTCCTGATATATCCCAGGAAAACCGTCGTGGTACTTACCTGGAGCTATGATTATCTGGGGGGTCATATCGTGCTTAACTGGTTCGGAACGTCAAGTTTTCGAGGTTGCATGCTCATGTTATCCTAGGAATTACTCACAAGTTGGCCTCTATATCCAGCTCCCCATTCGCATTTGTCTGACAGAACGGGTTACTTAGTTTCGTTGGTGCTCTGCTTACACGATGTACGTGCCGGTGTCTGTTTGCTTTCTTCTTGAAAATCAATCCTCGCCGCTTAATCTAGTCTTTCTCGGATTCGTAGAGGCCGCCTTCTTCCCGTATGTTCCTACCGGTCTTCGTCGTCTCTCGCCCTCACTGACTTTACTCTGCTGAATAGTGGAGCGTTGTTCCTCCTCTCCAAGGTACTACCTACTGTTTTATCACTGGAACTCTTCACCTACGCGTCTTCCAGTGGTACAAGCGCGATGAACTTGGCCTCCGAACTGCCATCCTGTACTGCGGAAATATTATCAGGTAAGTGATTCAGCGCCTCCGCTGGCTTCGAGGCAACGATAATCCGTCTTTGCACTGCACGCCGGAAACCCATTCGACCACAGGCTGATCAAAACTGCAGTAACGCGTTTGGGAGTTTGATGGCAAGCGGAATACTCAGCATGAACACCAGGCTTGGCCATGCTGCTTGGAGGTAAGTTTTTCGTCTTTGAGCGAGCTCAAAACTCACTGGCATTATCCAATTAGATGGCTGTTTTTTATCGGTCAGCACTATCGATGACTTGACATTACTGCCCGTAATTCTCACGAGGGTTGTATGCAGAGGGCTCACTCACGGTCTTCGTCGCCATCTGCGCCATCTTTATTCTCCCGGACTTCCCAACTACGTCAAAATGGCTAACGCCAGAGGTGAGATTTCTAGCGAGATAAAACGAGCGACGTTGAAGTTTCGTTTTTTTAAAAGGAGAAAGAATTGGCGGTACTTAGAATGACTGAAGACGCCGGCGTAGGTGATCAGAAGGAGACTGAACAAGGCGGACCGCTATTCGGACTCTGGCTAGCAATAACCGATTGGAGGGTCTGGTGTAAGTCGTCCGCTTGGTTGCGGTCGGACTGCGTTGAACATTTTTAGGGCTCGCCTTCGCACTGACCGCCCAGGTGGTGGCTTTGTCGTTCAATGCCTTCTTCCCCACTCTCACCGCGACACTCGGATATTCTCCGACGGTCACTCTGCTCTTGGTGAGCAATGCCCTTTGAAACGAGGTTGCGTGTTGAACTCAATTAACCCAGTGCGCCCCACCGTTCGCTATTGCCGCCTTGGCCGCGTTCTTGTTGGCCCGGCACTCGGATAAAGTCTGTAGTTGAAACAGTCATATAATTCTGGGCTAACCTAGGGAATAGGTGGGAGAACGATGCTTCCACATGATCTCATCTTTCGGCCTGGGGGTTGTTGGCTTCGTTATAGCGATTTCAACGATGAACACCGCGGCTCGATATATTGCGCTGTATGTGCGTTTTTCAGCTCCTGTTTCCTCACCGACGTTCTGCCAGGTTTTTGATGGCTCAATCATACGCTGGTTTCGTGGTAATGTACACCTGGATGAGCAACTCGTTCCCGCGTCCGCCGTCCAAGCGGGCTGTTGCGCTGGCCTTGATGAACGCCTTCAGTCAGCTGGGCAACATTGCGTTGAGTCGATTTGTTTGAGCGTCTTTTCTCGCGTTGACTGTGGCTAGTGGGAGTTATGTTTGGCCAAGTACCTGGGGGCCAACTTACCGCAACTCGTATGCCATCTGTATCGCCTGCTCGGGGACCACGATTGTTATGTGAGGAGTACTACCTCTTGTTCAGACGGCCGCTGACTTGGTTCAGGTGCCTCTTGTTCCGATGGTCGCTGATTATTAAAAATCGGCAGCTGGACAGGGAGGAAGAGGAGGATGTGAAGAAGGAGGGCGGGCATGGATTCCGGTATATGCTATGAATTATTTACGATCCACGATGTGAACGTTTGTTACCTGAAGGAGAATTGATTGATCCATTGATCTGAAGACTTTCCGGTGGTACGAGCCCTACGAGCCTACCACGCCTCTCCTACGCTCCTGGTACGACGCCGAGATCGTGCTTGCGGCGAGCGCATGAACAGCTTGAACTACTTGTCGCGCCAGTTCGACGCCCTCGCGTCGGCCAGGACTCCGCCGTCGACTCCGACCACAGAGCACGACCACTTTATTCCCGACAAGTACACCAAATCACGCAAGGCAACTGGGTCAGAGTCCTCGTCCCTTCCCCGTGTTCAGACTTGGTCGACAAAGTCCTTTCTCTTCCCCCCACGCTCCTCGGCTGGTCCTGCGTCCAAGGCGCGCCCGAAGCGCTCCCTCTCGTCTCCCGCGGACTTCATCGCGCTTGCATCGTTGCAGCGTACCCAACCTCCATCCACCGTAGCAGCGGGGTCCACATCCCTCGAGGCATCACCTACTGTCGCCCACCTCGAGGCTGTTCTCCACCGCACATTCATCGTCCGCGTCCTTTTGTTCGCATGGAATACAATACGCGCCGCCTGGACGTCGTTGACCGGCCGCACGGGCCTGGGCAGAAGCAGAGAGGCAGCAGTGGAGGACGGCTCTCCCCTCGTAGAAAAGGACAGCAGCGACGACGAAACCTCCGATGAACAGTCCACATCTACCTCCACGCCACCATCCAGTTCAAACCGACCCTTGTACATGTCGACGGTTCGCCCGCCTCCAGACGCGCAGATACCGTACGACGCCCCACCGGATTCAACATTACCCTCTCGTGGTTTACTATCCACCACCCTGCCATCACAAGCAACCGATAGTTCTACCCCATCCCGCTCGTCGACTCCGCTCGCCAACGCCGCCAGGAGAACGCCGTTCCACTTACCAAAGACGCTGGTTCTCGACCTCGATGAAACCCTAATCCACTCCACATCGCGCCCGTTGATGTCAGGTAGCAGCAGCACTGGCTTCCTCGGCCTGGGAGCCTTCAACCGAAACCAGGGCTCTAGCCACATGGTGGAGGTCGTTCTCGGCGGCCATAGCACCTTGTACCATGTCTACAAGCGTCCCTTTGTGGATTTCTTCCTCCGGACTGTCCGCAACCTTCCGTTTCCATAACCGCCAAGTAATTGACGCGTTACTTTTTAGGTTTCTGGATGGTACACGCTTGTCATCTTCACCGCTTCCATGCAGGAATATGCAGATCCGCTGATCGATTGGCTGGATGCTGGGCGAGGCATCCTCGAACACAGACTTTTCCGAGACGTGCGTTTGCTTCTCATCGTTAAGATGACTTTTAAATATTCTGTGCAGTCTTGCACCCAGCTTCCCAACGGCTCTTACACAAAAGATTTGTCCGTTGTAGATCCAGACCTCTCGCGCGTCTGCATCATCGACAACTCGCCCATCAGCTATCGCGTTAATGAAGGTCGGTGCTATTGAAACATTTACCTTCACTCCCTTCTTACGCTCTTGAGCAGCAAATGGCATCCCAATAGAGGGTTGGACCCATGATCCGTCAGACGAGGCTTTGCTCGACTTGCTCCCCGTTTTGGACTCTCTGCGATTTACGTCGGACGTGCGCCGGGTGCTTGGTCTTCGTACTGCGGGAGGAAGAACGTAGTCTCTCCGTCCCTAGACTTATTCGTATTTCGGGTCTTGGTTTCTTCATCTGCACATCGTCCTAACTTAATGCATCCATATCATCGCAAGTACAGAATGCTGTCTTATAATAATCTTCAACTCATGTACACCTACGTATATCTATCTTGCTTTCTGGGCTGAATCCAAGTCATTATGAATCGTACATTGAGTATTAGAACAGTGGAAGAGATATGCGGGAAAGGGAAAGAGACCCAGAGCAATAGATACAAGAGTGTGGTGGGGCCGCGCCGTGTTACATAGCCATCTCTGCTTGTAGTTGTCGGAGTGCTGCCTCCTCGTCGTCCTCGGTGACCATGGCGGGTTGTCCTGAAAGCGAGTGTTGTTAACCCATCGGTAAACACCGAATAAAGATACGAGTTGGCGCACTTTCCACCCTGGCACCTTCCGGCACATGTACTGGTACATGGTCTGCCCCCATGAGCCTATCGGTTAGGACCTCGTCCTCCAGTGCGGACAGTTCGGCTTCGAGCTCGGCCTATAGTATCATTTCAGTGAGAATAGTCGCATAGGAAGAACAAGGCCGCTGACGTCGCCCGCCATGTCGGCGCCCATAGGATTCGAAATCAGCTCTGTTATCTCGTTCGCCACTTCGCGCTGCTCCGTTATCTGCGCCATAGTCTCATCGACCTTGGCGACGGACCTGCGGATGGGTGGGGGAGTTAAATGTGCTCAATACCGGCCTGGAAACACACTCACATGCCGGAATGAATTTGCTGGAGGACTTCGGCGGCCTTCTTCATTGCTGCCATTGTCTCCGCGTTCAGGTTGGCCGATTCGAGGGTGTTGACCTGCATCTCGAGTTGCATCTGCTGTCCCCGCAGTTGCTCGAGCTGCGTCTCGTTCGCGCGCTTCCGCTTCAGCGCCGCGGTCGCCACTTTGGTGGATGGTCAAAGGCGAGCAAGGCAATGGGAAGAACCGAGGGCGGCTTACGCGGTTTATTTGAGACTGCATTGGCCTTTGCAATCTTGAGTTCCTGGTCCACCTTCTTCTGTAAGTGCTCCTCCTTCTTCTCTATCATTTGGAGCTGCTGCCTCAGGCCGACAATGGCCTCGCGGGCAGACTGCTTCGTGTCCCTGCGACCAAAGTAGCTCATGAAGCTCGCCATCATGTGTAGCGGGAGAGGGAGGTCGGAATAGGATGTGTTGATGAAGTAAGCAAACGATGATCCCGATAAAGCTGTCTCATCAGAGTCCTGCAGGACTGTCGCTTGTGGTTACTCCATTTTTCTTTCTCTCCCAAAAATCTACTCGTATAAGTACCGGACTCAAGATCTAACTGAACGCTCCCACTACTGATCCTTTTTGTCGTCGTCCAATTCACTGAAAAACAATTAGTGATTTGTGAACGCAGCAGAAACTGCCTTACCCTTCTTCATCACTCCGGGTATCGGAAGCACCTTCATTTGTGGTGAGAGCCATCCACGCCACGCGACATATCGTCCCAAACCAGACGAGTTGTAGGATCTGCGCCACGAAGAAATCAGCACTGCGGATTGTTCATGAGGCGCTCGCCGTACTTGTAATGCCGTCAGGCATGCACAAAAGACGACCCAGTATTCTCTGCTGAGGAAGCGGCCGAGGTGAGGCGCCCACTCAAAGGGCACGAGTCGCGGCAGGTCGGTGTATGTCGAGACGAGAACAATAGTGAACAGAATGTGCCGTGTAATTAACCATGAAATGAGGAACGCTGCGAATAACGAGTCGCACATTAACTTGGGCATGTTAATGTAGCGCATCATCTTGGCAATCTTGACGCAGAGTGAGACCGACACCAAAGAACCAGGCTCGAGCACGTACCGGCAAGAAAATATCACTGCAGTCCATTAACACCATGATTATACAGCCGACGCGCGTGAAGTTGAAAAAGTAGCTGATACCCATTAAGAAGACGGATATAAAATGGTGGGCCATCATCTGCCAGTGGTCTTTGCGACGGGCCTCGGCGTTGATAATGAATATTTGGTGCGTATAAAACGCGGACTGGGTAAGGTAGTAGATTTTGACGGGCGCGGCGAGGGGTATATGGGGATAATCGCGCCAGAGGCTCTCGGACGCGAAGATGCTGGTAGGGAGATAATAGTTGACATACTAGAAAGGTTATCTATTATGAGACCATAGTAAAGAAAAAAGAAACTTGACTGACGAGGCCAAAGCCCCATTGGATTGGATAGTACACGGCAGACCAGCCCTGCTCTGCGAACCGAAGAACGCTCCGGTGCAGGTGGCGGAGTTCTTTTTTAGTGGGACCGGCTGCGTGGCCGTTTGTTTTTCCGTTTGCTGTTCCGTTCGACGCGGTGCCGTTGGGGTGCTTGGAATACTCGGCGTTGAGATCCCTGGTGAGCTTCCACCGCGCAAAGGGCTCGAAGAGGCCGAGACGGAGCGCGTCGCGCAGGAGGGCCATGAGGGCCATGCACGTTATTATGAGGCAGACATCCTTAAAACCAGTGGTGTAGTACGGGGAGTCGGGGAACGAGTCTGGGTGTGCTGGGGTGGACGTGCGATGGGAGAGGGAGAAGAAGGGGACAATGGACGGAGGGAGCCACTGCTCGGCAAGGGTTGGCATCGAGGTAGAAGAGAGAAATGGTTCAGCTGGCACGACGGCGTTTATACAAAAGTTTGAAGTCCGTCTGATCCTTCTCCTTTAAACCGCCATGTCGGCCACGAACCAGCCCAACACCACCCTCTATATAAACAATCTCAACGACAAGGTCAACAAGGACGAGCTCCGTTCTCAGCTCTACGCCCTCTTCACCACCTATGGCAAAATAATCGATGTCATTGCCTCGAAAAGCCAGCGCATGCGCGGCCAGGCGTTTTTGGTGTTTTCTGACCTCGCAGGCGCGACGACAGCCATGCGCGCATGCGAGGGCATGGTATTCTATGACAAGCCCCTCGTCCGTGCCCGCTTCCCGTCCGCAGCGGTCGTGTAAACCTAATAGCTGTCTCCAGCACATTGACTACGCAAAAACAAAATCATACGCGACTTCCCGCAAGGAGGACCCCTCCTTTGTGCCCGCCACCTCTGCAAACGCGAGTGCGCTGTTACTGCAGAAGGGCAGGGCTGATAAGAAGAGACAACGGGAAGAGGAGGTCACCGAGGGCGAGCGAAAGGCCAAACGCGATAAAGGAGACGACGACGACGAAGAAATGGAGATTGATGAGGACGAGGACACCGGCAATGCATGTACGTCGTGTGCTGCCCGTCAAATACATCTACTTCACACTCCTTTCTCCAAAAGCTGGGGAGCAGCCTGTGGCCGGCCCGACAGCGCGTTTACTGTGTACAAATCTACCGCAGGAGGTATCCGACGGTGTTTTATCTGTTTTGTTCCAACAGTGCGTCCCTATCTTACCGCCCTGACCTTTCCATTCATCCCGTCGTGCAGATACCATGGCTTCAAATCGACAAATGTTACCCCAACGGACGTGCCACACGGTAATATAACATTACACTCTCCAAAGTACCTCAGAAACCAACTCTTCTTCGCTAGTGAAAAAAGCCCAGGTCCTGTTCGACAGTCCTCAGCTCGCCTCCGTTGCCAAAGAAGCTCTAAACGGCTTCACGCTCAAAAAGGATTGGCTAATGAGTGTCCAATACATCTAATTGTATTTTTTCTTGCCTTCGGCGGGCGCCGTACCTCGGAACCAATATTGCCGGGTGAGCAGCGCCCATCTGCGTCCCTATTGCTTCAGGCTAAGGCTCTGCTGTGTAAAGTACAACTTGTGCGTGTTTTCAATGATACATTGTGATATTATCTGGACCGCGCGTCACTCCGCTGCAATGCCCGCGCCGAGTAGAGCACGCCCGATGGGACCCGAGGACAGTGTAGCGTCGTACGACTGGCCGGTTGCACCTCGAGCTGGAGAAATACAGCCACTTCCCAAGCCGCCTTGGTTTTCTCGTATCTTCCAACGAGACTGATGATCTTGTCCTCAAGGAGGAATGGAATTCTTCGCGCGTTACGCGCTGTTCGATCTTGACTTTGCCAGCCTAGCCTTTCCTACCAGCAAAGACGAACGCGTAGTACACTCAACTTTTTTGTACGCGTTATACCGAGTCTCAGGCGAGACGCTACCAAACCATGTTGTAAAAAATTACATTCTCCGACGGGGTCGATGAACAGTAGCTGTTTCGACACGGAAATGCATTGAGAATCGCGGCCATGGCAGAGAATTGATCGAGTGAACCCTAATTGGGTCTAAATCACTCTCAATCAGTTCAAACGTTCACCATGTCCTCGTTCTTTGGCCTGTCCGTTTGCCTGTATTCCTCCTTCATTATGGACTCAAACTCTTCTGCAGCGGCAAGACTCGCACATTCAAGCCTCGCAAGGATGTCCCCGAAGGCACCAAGCAGTACCAACTCAGAAAGTATGCGGAAGCTACTTTAGTACGTTCTGGCGTGCCGCCCCCGCGGTTGGGGATCGCTCTGACATTCTCTAGGGCTCCGGTAATCTGAGGCTTGCGGTACAGCTCCCCGAGGGCGAGGACCAGAACGAATGGCTCGCGGTGCACGGTCAGCGCAACTTCAAGATCACGACACATCTCTGCTAACGCGTCGGACAGCGGTGGACTTTTTCAACCACCTCAACATGCTGTATGGGACGATTACAGAGTTCTGCACGAGAGAAGAGGCCTGTGCCCGTCGCGTTCAGCATCCATCCCCCGACTTACCCGTGCACTGTAGTGCCCGATGATGTCCGCAGGACCACGATACGAGTATCTGTGGGAGGACGGCGTCAAGTACAAGCGTCCTACGAAACTGGCCGCGCCGGACTACGTCGACGCACTCATGAACTGGGCTCAGGGGCTCCTCGATGATGAGGCCGTCTTCCCGAATAAAATCGGTACGTCCTCACACGTCGCCGTCGAATCCTCGCTCACCGGCCGGCTAGGCGTGCCCTTCCCGAGGAACTTTAGAGACACCGTGCGCACCATTGTGCGCCGGCTGTTTCGCGTCTACGCCCATATATACAGCAATCACTTTGATCACATATGCGCTCTCGGTATCGAAGGTATTGGTGCATGTAACCAATTACATGCGGCGTCTCACTACCCTTTCAACCAGCCCATCTCAACACCAGCTACCGCCACTTTTTCTTGTTCATCAACGAGGTGCGACCCTAGTCATCCCTGTGATTTGAACGAGTCCTAACATATCCCTTAGTTCGATTTGGTGGATAAGAAAGAGCTTGCGCCTTTAGACGAACTCAACGACGCTATCCTTCTCGAGGACAAGGCGCGGTAGCACTGTGGATTCTTTGTAACACTTGAGCGCTCGACTTGTAATTTTTTCTAATTTGGCCGTATTGCAAGTACGTTCAGAAGATCCGTTGGTCTTATTCGTGTGTAGTAAGACAAAATATGTGGCTACAAAAGAGTCGTGCGCGTGCGTGTTTGTTGCGCCGACCGTTTATGGGAGTGGTATGGTAATGGTATGGTACAACAACGACTATGTTCAGGCTGTAAAGTGCAGGAGACGACGAGCAAAGCGGCGGGCGTGTGTGTGTTTCAATGCAGGTAGTGATACATAATGAGGGGATTGCAGGAGTCAATAAGGAATAGCGAGGGGGTGCAACCAGTCGCAAACGCGCATTTCTTGTTTTCGGCGATTATGCGGGTGCGAGCTACGAGTGTTATATGGTTCGCTGTGCAGAAATGTCAGCGAGATGATGAACAGGTGAATGTTCCCAACCTTGACGATGGACCATTGCACGATGAGGTTTTTGACGCGGTCATGGAGGGCGTTTTTACAGTGGTCACAGGGCAGATGTTCTGCAAGAGGTCGCAGGGCGGATTCGAGCGCATTGGTGGACATATCTGTGGGCTATGTTAGCCAACCAGTATATTGGCCCAACCGGAACTGACCTGGTCGAATATCCCATGCAAGGTACGCGGATGCTAGTGCCCACGCCCGGCTGAGACCTTTTTGAGAATTGAAGTCGCAGGAAGGTGTTGGCGGGTGTGGATGTGGGGGCGGCAGCAGGACACGTTTCAGGGCCTCAGCGCGGCCAAAGTGGAGAAAAAATAACCTGTGGCACGTTAGAGAGTCCCGAGTTGTTGGCGACAGGTAGGCTTGCCTCTTCAAGTAGATGGGCCCCATCCTCTCGGACATTTGGTCAGTTAAACGCGAGAGAGGATATGCCAGTAAATGCGAGGACGTTGGGACGGCCAGATCGAAGATGTCGTAATGAGCAGCGAGGGCGTAAAGTTCAAGTGGGAAGAGTGGGGCGTGGGACAGAAGGAAGCGGGAAGAGCGGCGTCGAAGGCAGGATCTACGGTGGAGCTGAGGGAGGGTATTTTATATATAAAGGGTGGGTACACACGGTTGATTTTGGATGTATGCCGTAGATGGGCATGGAGTCGACTGCACTAACGAGGGTGTCGAACGGCGGAGAGTAGTGAGTGCAGGACATGTCGTAAATCACGTGTAAAATGACATTCAGGACTGGCGAGGCCTCGGGGACATTCAGGACGGGTGGCTCGTCGTCACTGGTGGGGGGAAGGGGGAGCATGGCACGAAATCGGTTTTCTGATGCCTCAAGGAGGAGGTCTGAGTGAACATAGAAGTAGACCGAGTCCTTGGACAGCAGAACGAGATCTGGTGGCTGTGGTCGATGTTGCGCGGTGAGAAAGAATGTGGTAGAGATTGCGACGGTGTTTCCGGCGTCCTCTTCGTGCGTGTCGTCGGTGGGTGTATCGGCCACAGGGGAACCGTCATGCGAATGCTGTAGGCAGGTAAGATACGGCGCGTCGTGGAGTGTTAGAGGGACGGACTGGCGGGGTGGGGAGGTGGTCGTATTTGGGAGAGTACTGCAAGTCGCTGCTGAACTGCATGAGGTCCCAGTCGTAGGAGTCCATGGAGCAACCAGCGCAAACCGAACCTCAGTCAAGAGGTTTGGAGTGAAGCCACGTTGAATATAAATACGCGCAACAGAACACCGCCGTCCTCGAGTCCTAACAACAGTACACACTGACGTAGCTTCGCAAAGGGGCAAGAATCCTCTCGAAACGATGAGCAACGCAGATCTCTGGCAGTCCGCTCGCGAGAGTACAGATCCATCTCGATTCAATCCGATTCCGCACCAGATCGTCCGTGGAATACGTTGTCGACTCCCCGCCGTCCCACGCACTTTCAAAATGTTTAAACCCTACTCGACCCGTCCTCTCTCCCTCTTTTTCTTGTGAATCTCTTCCCGTTCCCCAAACTTCGAGTCGTGAAGTTCCTGCACTGATGCGTAAATAAATGTCAGCTAGAGACGGTCGCAGCCAAAGTGTTCTCACCATGTTCGCGAGCCGCTTGGCAGTGGCCACGGTGTTCAATTTTTCCAACACGCGGGCCTCGGGCAGCGTCATTTCCTCCAATCGAGTATCTGTCGACGATCAGCATCCATCTGCAATAAGAGTAAATAGCGATTGACTGATGCGCTCCTCGATCTTCAGAATCCGTTCCTCGTCCCGTTCCGTCACAAAGCTAATGGCGACGCCACCCCGGCCAGCCCGCGCAGTGCGTCCTACTCGATGTGTGTACTCCTCTGGTTCGTTCGGCAGATCCCAGTTGATCACAATCGCCACATCTTCGATATCTAGTCCTCGCGCCCCCACGTCCGTAGATATTAACACGGGAACCACGAAGGACCTGAACAACGCTAGTGACGACAGCCGTTCGCGTTGGGTCAATCGGGAGTGGAGCGCAGTGCTTCGTATCGACAGAGTTTTCAGGAGATTGGTCAAGAACGCAGCCGTCTTTGGGCGAGCGCAGAATATAATCGTCGGTGGGGGCTGCTCCGGGACCTCGTCCTCGTCCGTCGGCTTTCTTTTGCTTTTTTGATTTCGTCTTGGGCTTCTGGGACGCCTTGGTCAGTTCTGGCGGCGCTCGACGCAAGTGGACCGTGGATTCCGGGGGGTTGCACAGCAGATGAAACAGATACATCTCTCGGACATGGGACGGCACTAGAATATAATGCTGCTTCAAGGTTTCCACTGTCTCGACGCTATGGCTTGTTTTAGATGAGACGAGCAGGAAGGGGAATGCCCAAACCTTTGGAGCGTTCTGTGAATAAAGGGCTTGTCCTTGCCCGGACGCGGGGGTGCCACCGCCAAAGCCTCGATGGAAGGGGTTAAAGTAGCAGTGAAGAGACACGTTTGGCGGTCCTTGGAAGAGAACCGAACAAGTAGGATAGCTCAGGGGCAAAGGTAGGACTGAGCAAACGATCCGCCTCATCCAGAACCTGGCGAATATTGAATCAGGGGTGGCGAAGAAAAGGCACAAGACGTAAAATACAAGAAACTTGAGCCTCGAAAGGTCCCACTCCCCGCCGCTACTCCGTAGATGGTCCACGATTCGGCCGGGGGTAGCAACGACAATGTGCGGTCGGTTTCCGAGCTCCAGAGCTTGAGCCATCATGTCCATGCCGCCCACGATGACAGCAGTGCGCACATTCACAGAGCCGCCCAGTACAGCAAATTGCTCGGATATCTGGAACGCCAGTTCTCTACGCGGATGATTGATTTAGCACGCTGCTATGATTGAAATATTGGACTGACCTGGTTGGAGTGAGGATGAGAGCAAATATTCCGTACGGGTCAGCAGAAAGCTTCTGCAGGATTGGAAGAGCGAATGCTATGGTTTTACCGGAACCAGTTTTCGCAGTTTCCGATGCAGTCTCGTCCTACCGAAACTGTTAAACGCGAACGTAAGGTGCATTGTAACCTGTTACCTTGCAAAAGGGGAGGAATACACGCGGCTTGGACCTCCGTTGGGGCGCGAATAGACATGGACGTGAGGGCCGTTTGCAAAGACGGAGAGATACCCAGGCCGGAGAATGTAACCGAACGAGCGAGTCGCGAAGGTGGGTCGTGATCAGGTGCGGGGTGCAATAGTTAACCGTGAGCGTGAATGCGGCTCTGGGGATGTGGCTTCTTCCTCGGTCTCGTCGTCTGTGCCCGAGTCCAAGTTCTGTTGTGCAAGTTGATTTTCGGACGCGTCTTCTGAATCGCTGGCATCGTTGGACCGCGGGGATGCTGCGCGGGATGTCTTGAGGCGCTTTTGTGGGCCTTCCTGTTGGCGGAGCAGGTCATCTGCGGTGAGGGATTTCCGTTTGGCGGTCATTGTAAGAAAATGATGTTGATCACGTAATGCAGAGTGCTTGCTTGCTCGTATGGCTGGTTGTACTCGCGCTAAGCTGCTCTAAGCCAGCTGCATATGTTTACCGGTCGGCCAGGGTCGGTCCCAGGCGGGTGCCAATATATTGGGGTCAGATGTATCATTTATAGGACGGATACCATCATTCTCGTTCTCATAAAGCCCCTGTCGCGTTCGCTGACTTCCCTCCTTCCTTCCTCACCACCACCACCACACAATGTCGAAATCCATCTCGTCCCACACCTTGCAGCTCGTCACTTTCACCACCGCGACCCCCTTCGCAGAGGTCATCGCGCGTCTCGACAAGGAAGTCGGCAAAGGCCCAAAGCCCGGCATGGCTGCCCTCGTCGGCGCGACCTCCAAGGACGACTTTGAGAAGCGCGTCGGAGAGGCCATCGGTCCCAGCGGCTTCATGTTAGTATCTGTCGCTCAGAAACCACACACCTCGCTCAACGGCTTACCAGGTACTTCAACGACGTCAACCACTCTACGTGGCTTCAGCTATACACGAAAGCGCCCGGACTCGTCGTCTATGTCATCGGGAATCCCCAGATTGCAGCCACGGTACTCGAGCACGACGTGCGCGCAGCCTACAACATGCCCCCCCGCTTGCTCGTCATCGACAAGGCCAACGAAGGCACAGAGGTCGTCTATCATCTGCCCTCCTCAGTCATGGCTCTCGGCGACAAAGCGGAGGTGAAGGCCGCTGCAGAGGCCATCGACAGCAAATTGGAGGCATTGGCGGCAAAGATCACAGCATAGATTGAAACATAAATTGTATTTCCGCAAGCAGAGTGAAAAGGAATTGAATGTAAAGAAAAATATGGATACAGGACAGTCAATCTAAGCAATACACAAGGCCACTCGTTAGAGAGATACCGGTCATAAGGTCATAATCACGCTCGTTCCTACTGATCGCTGGTCCCCATAGTCGGAAAGACCCAGTTGTCGAACGAAAATGTGGCGTTCGAATCGTTGGTGAAGTTGTACGACTCGTCCAGCGTCATCATGAACTGGCTATCCGGGAAGGCGTTCTGGTGGTCCGTCGAGACAGGGTCCGCGCCCGTGTCGTTCGCCGGGTCAGGGTAAGACGCTGACTGGTTCAGGGCGGAGAAGTGGAACGGAGTGCGAAGGTTGTGCGCCTGGTCGAGGGTGGAGTAGGGGAACGCATAAAGGTCGGCCGCCGGGGGCACCGGGAAGTTCGCGGTGGTGGGCGTCTGAAAGGTACAGTGAGCAACGCGGCAAGGGATTGAAAACAATACAAAGACGCACGAGATTGAGATCACGGACAAGGTTCGTTAGGCCCGTTTCGGAGGACGCTGAGGCGGGGCGCTCAGGCCCAGATCCGGAGTCGAAGCAGGAAGAGTCCCCGTCCAGTCTTCGCACAAAGCCGAGCGACGTGGAAGGGCGACGCGGTGCAGGGAAGTGCGGCGCGGGAAAATGCGGATATGAGTGTTGAGGGAAGAAAGGAGGTAAAGGAGCGTCGTTCGAGGCCGGCTCTGGGGAGGGGAGAGTAGGAGGTGGGGTATTGGAGGCCGATAGAGACGTCCAAGTATAAGAATTCAAGTGCTTCGCCTCGGTGGGGGAAGAAGGAAGACTGCAAGGCAGCGACCGGGTGGATCCATATGCCTCTCCAACGGGCTGCGTCTTGGACCTGCACCTTGGGCTTCCGCTGGCGGGAAGCGCAAATGGAGGGGCCAGATATGCCGAGGTATTTTTCGCGCAAATTCCGAATGACAGAGTCGCTGTTGTCGTCATTGGGGCGGACTTTGGACTTGCCCTTTCCGCGGGGAGAAGGTTTGAAGTGGTAGTCGGGGTATTCGAGCTGGTGCAAGGCGGCACGCTCGGCCGCCAGATCCTGCCACACACGCTTTTCCGCCACAGGTCAACAAGTTCCAGCACTGGCCAGCCACCCGACTGAGGGTCTGCTGGCGGCGCTCGACCTGGTCCGGTATTTTCCCGTGTTTCAAAAGGTCGGAGCGATAAAGAATGAACGCGTTGGGTGGGCGCGGGATGCGGACTCGACTTTGACTGCGGGGAGGTTGGTGACGGAGGGAGGGGGTGGTGGGGCTGAGAGCGGTAGTACGGGGATTGCAGCGTCCGCGACATCGTTGTCCTCGACTCTTTGTCTGTCGGTTCCGCGGACAGAGCGGGCAACGCGAACATGCCCCAAAGGCAGCACGGCTTGGGATTCGGTTGGCGAGCCGAACTGGGACCAGTCGCTGGCGGTGGTGCAGCCAGAGTCGGACGAAGGTGGGGTAGGGAAGTGATATTCGACCTTGACAGGGGGCGGGGTCTGGACGTCTCTGTCAGAGAGAACTTGTAAGAGATTACTGGGAACGTACCATAAGAGTTCATTGTTGAATGTCGTGTAATGGAGTGAAACCGGTTGCAGAGAGATGAAATGCAGGATTGAGAATGGGAGAACCAAGGATGGCTCGCGTTTGCTTAAGTACATTGCGGTGGATTGACACGAGTCGCTGCACGAAGTCGGGATTGATTGAAGAGGGAACGAGGCAGAAGTAAAGAAAGGGAGCGCCCTCCACCGAGCTGAAGGTCATGTGATGAGAACCTGCAAGCGAGGTTAGCGCTGGGAACTTTGCAAAACATGAGGCATTTCGGAATTTGCCGCGACCACGACTTTGCCTCATGTTCCAAAGTACGCCGGTTCGAATGCCACGCTGCAAAAATCAAAGAAAGAATCAATGATACCTCCAAAATCGATTGATGCCGAAAGAAATGCAAAAGCGCGCCCACAGGCGCCCATAAGAATAGCTTGGATTTCAGCGGTGCAGGCTCGGCGCTTACACATAATGTTCGCGATTTCGTCTGAATTCAGTGTAGAGCTCGAGGCGCGTTGGAAAAACCCTGGCTGTATGGCACTGCAGAAGCGATACCTTTCCAAACCGCCTCTCAACTTCAAAATCTCTTGCTGCTAGTTATCGCCCAAGAGCACACATGCTTGAGGGGGGGGCAGTCCCGAAATTGAATGAGAAGATTGTATATGTTCAGTCCAATTGATATTTTGCATTGCAGGCAATTATTCCGAGTTGGGGTCATATGGTTTGGGCAACTCCAGTCCTACTCTGCGGGTCGTGGCCCTAAAATATCGTTAGCGAACGCAAAGGAGGCGAGTAACACGTCCGCACTGTAGTCTCTCCTCAGCGGTGTATTTTCCTGTCGGGTTGTATCTTTCGAGTAGGATCTGAGTTGCCGATGTCAGGGACTGGAGGTCCAGATGACCAGAATGTGCCCGACCTTGTGGATGCGTTGGGACCTCAGGAAGATTAATGCGTTCTCTATGTCGTCGTATTTCCCGGACGCGCGCTGTTTTTCGACTATTGAACGGAAGTTGGCAGCGAGTGGTCTGTTGAATTTTCCTGGGGTAACGGCCTGGTGGAAAATGAGCGGGTTGAAAGTGGGATTGAAAGGCCAATACCGACGCTCGCAACTCGCGCAGGGCGGCGCGATAATGGATGGTTGCGGGCGAGAGCATCGCGTTGTTGACGGATTGTTGGCCTAGGACTCCATCATCCCCATATTCTGCTCTCTCAGCTGCACTCATTAGCGCGCGCTCTCGTATGCGGCTGTCCGTCGCCACGTCCATGTGCTCAGGCTTGTCCATCTATCTGTTCAGCCTATTGAATAGACTGCGCTTTTCGGTGACCGTGTCGAGCTGGCCACTGGCACTAGCTACTGCCTCGTAAACCAGCTTAATGGCCTAGTAAATTAGCACTGCGCTGTAGTTCGACCCATGTATTATGCCGAGTGTCTGTAGATGCCCGCTCGTCATGAAACGAGCTCAAGGAAGTCTCCGAGTCCCACATGAACGGGCAATCAAAGAGTTTGTCAGCGCAGTGGTGGCTTTCAATGGCCCTTGCCTGGTTACTATTTCCTTGAAGCCATTGTGAGAGTCGCTCGGTACTCCCAATCTCCTTCTCCACTTCCCCCGTCTTACAAGTCCACTGTAGTGCATTGAAGCAGGTTCTTACCCAGGCCGCTTTGGATCCATGGCACGGAGCGCCGTTGCATTGAACCCTGCGTCAACCCCGTTCTTCCCTGGTGGCATCCGCGCCAGCGAAGACGAGTTCAGCAGTGGTTTCAGTCGCCGCGCACTCCATGAACAGGACCGCAGCTCCATGTCCTCCGTCTCCATCTCCCCGTCCGACTTTCGCTCCGTCAGATCATCTCCCAGCCCCCCACAGCCAGTCGGCGGTGACCCGGAGCGCATCCCTCCAAGGAAACAGTCCTTTGATGCTCTGCGCCAGTCTCCGCCCTCTCGCTTGGTCGAATCGAGTCGTCCCGATTCACGTCGCGCAAGAGAAGGGAGCATGCTAGGTGGCCTCGATCCACTGGCCGAGAGTGAAGACACCCAGGATACTCCCGGCCCCACCGAGAGCACTCTTCATCAGCCCAAATCCTCCTTCTTCCCCGCCTTTGCTGCGCGAACACCTCCGGTGCCCATGAACAATGTGACGTCGTACAATGCGCCGGGCGGTCTGACCTCTTCCTCTCCCGTGTCTTCGCTGGATTCTGGGAGCCACTTTGCTGGCAACGACCATGCCGCGCAAAGTTTCGACGCCCAACTCAAGGCTTCGCCCTTGATCCACGACATTCTAGATCGCCTCCTTCGCGTCGAGTACTCCACTCGTGAAGTGCAACGGGATGTCGGTGATATGCAGCGCAAGGTTAACCTCCTGGTGGATCGCTCTCTCGGCTTTGGCAGTCAACCCGAGTTCAAGGATCCCTTTGCCGTCACCCCCAATGGGCAGAGCTTTTCTTCCCCTTCCTTGAACGGTCACCGACCCTCGATAGGCATTGCTCCGAACCAGGCTACACCTTCCGACGACATGGTCTCGGTGTCGCAGCGTCTCGATATGCTCACCGCTTCGGTGGGCCAACTGACTGCTGCTTCTCATCAAATACACTGCCTCCATTTCTCCACTGACAAATAATGGTCTGGTCGGTCCTGGGACTCCGCAACTCGACTTGGCCCCCAACCAGATGATGTCTCCTGGAGCATCTGGTGCGGCTATGCTCGGCCACGGGTTGCCCAATCGCCCCGATCTGAGGCAGTCGGTGCGGGCACCTAATTCACCAATGCGGACTTGGTCGGCAGGTACTCTTGACCTGCCAATGCGTCCTTCCGACCCTAGCCGGCAAGATGCTATGCTCCGCGACAAACGCCGTTCGGTATCGGGTCTTGTGCGGCGTGATTCTGCTGGTGTACGGGATTCAGGTTACTTCATCTTCAGATACCTAATCTTTTTTTCTGCGCAGATTCTGGACCTTCAGAGCGACAGCTGGATGACTGGCTCTCCTCGTGAAACTGGACCGATGATATCGAAATGGGAGCAGCTCTCTCTTGCCCCAGATCTACTTCGGTCGCTCAGTAAATTTGGGTTAGTGCTTGGCCGTTCAACAGTGACAGCTCTAATTCCCGATGCAGGGTGGGGCCTCCCAACAAAATCCAGCAGCGCGCTCTTCCTTTCCTACTACGCGGAGCGGATATCATCGCCCAAGCCCCTCCTACGCAGGAAAGAATCGCAGCTTATGTGATACCTGCAATCCAGATCGCCGTCACCAACATTACAGTTCGTCCTCCGAACCGTGGACCGATCGTCATCATGGTCTCCACGACCGTGGACCAGGCCACGCAAGCTCAGCGCATGATTCGTGATTTAGGAGGTCCGATTGGCGTGAGGTCCGCCCTCGGCGTTGGTGCAACTACCAGCGACATCAGTCAAGAGCTTCGTTTACTCCAGCAAAATATGCCACACATCATTTGCGGGACGCCCCAGAAGCTCCATGCGCTCTTCACGACTTCAGGTGGTCTCGTTGGCTCCGAGGTCCGCTTCCTGGTTCTAGATGAAGTTGACCAACTCATTGCCCGAAATCTGCATGAGTATGTGTTCAATATCGTCAAGCTCTTACCGCCTCCGCGATCCCGTCCTTTGGGTCCCAGCACTCCCACGCCGAATGCGACACCAGGCACCATTTCGCAGCCGACGTTCACTTCACCTTTCGACTCTCCGAATCCTGGAAGGAGATTCTCTGGTCTCGCGCCGTCGCCACCCAACGAGGGCATCACGACCACTCAACAACCCATCGAGCGCCAAACCGCTCTCTTTTCGAACACTGTTCCGCAAGATGTTCTTAATCTTGCATCTGCAATCCAACTTCGTGAACCCGTGCGGGTTCTTGTCCGGCGAGACGGGAACGTCACCCACGCCGATACAACACAGAGTTCCCGAGGGCTCAGGCAGTTCTATCTGTACCTCGCGTTCACTGCGGGGGGCCGCTCGGATCCGATGGCGGCCGCACCCGGCGGTGGTCTTGGAATCATTGGCTCCGGACGCGGTGCTTCTAGTGCTGAGAGCGCTCAGGCACGAGAATGGAAACTCGATGCACTCGCGGACTTGTTCGATGATGTCGACGTTGCGCAGGCTATTGTCCATGTTGGCGGAATGACCGCCCTCGACTCGGTCGTTTACAAACTGGCCAGCCGAGGGCTCGAGGCGGTGCCACTGGTTCGTTTTCATTCCTCTTCCTTCTTTTGTCGGGCACTTATATGCATCATCAGCACGGCGACATGAATGCTGGCACCAAACTGGCGGCGTTGAACAAGTTCCGAGGCACGTCCTCTATAATTATGCGACAACCTGCGACCAAAGTCCTCGTCGTCTACGATGTCCAAGTCAAGACCCCCGAGGTCGCCCATGTACCCCTCATTATTAATTACGGTTAGCTTGGAGTGTCGCTTTTTTCTCTCTCTGCAAACTCACGTCGGTCCAGATTTGCCCAAGGCAGTTGAAGAATATGCTCATCGGTATAGTTATCTTCCACCGTCTCCGAATACTCCTCATCTATTTCAGCGTTGCACCCGCCATCGCTTCCAACTACTCCCGTGCTGGAGTCATTGTCAATTTCGTGACTGCCACGGGGGGTGATGTCGAAATGTTACGATCTATAGAGTGTTTTTACAAGTTGAGCGCATTTACATTCGTCTTCGTATAAAATACTCACCGTTGATGTTCCCCAGAATCAAATGCGTTCGTCTATTCCCGCTGCTTCTATTCACCCGACCTAACTAACGCTACTATTACAGCCTGAAGTTCCCATGAGTCTCCGTGACATTGTCTGACGTTGTTAACGACCTATCGTTCTTGTATCCCTATTGCCCCTCCTTGCTGTTGCTCCCCACTATATTCACACTCCGCATTTCCTTCATGTCCGATACCCTTTATACTGCACTACTGTCTAAATTGTCTCATTACCACCTCGCTCTGGGTCTTACAACCCACTGCACCCTACTGTATAGCAGATCTCTGACTTCATTCGTAGTTATTTGGATTCCACCATAGTGACTAGGAAAATCCTCAATGTACCATCTTCACTACAGCTGGCGAGCTCTTTCGGGCTACCCTGACTTGTTGGACGCCAACTCAATCTGTGGACTTGTCCAACATGCGCTGTCCTGTTGTTCAAGCTAAGTATTCGTGTTGGGACTGCGAGAAGGATCGAGCGTACCCAGAGCCGAAGGTGTAGTCCAGACGCCAATTCGTCGTGGCGCTTGCTGCATTTGAATATACTAGAATTGCTCCCGTTTCAAGCCCGATAGCTAGGTGACGCCTGACGCGGATTCAGCGATAGCGGGAGCGCAAAGAATACGCTATTTACCGCTCTCCTGAATCTACGGGGGAGAAATCTACCGCAGTCGCTGCCTCTTTGAGATTGATAACTTCTGTCGAAGTCCATTTCGTGTCGGGTCCGCGTTGCCATATTTTGACCTTGATACGATATTCAATACTTACGAACAAGTCAAAGATATGGCCACAAACCGTTTTATCCCGAGACGCTGTGGCAAATATATCACCTTCGGATGCCCATGCACAGTCCCAAATTATTCGTCCATGGGATTTGTCGGCGGCGACGGGAAGATAAGCTGAACCAAGTTTGGGCTATTGGTTCCGCGGATCATTGAAAATCGACTGACCACCGGTGTCTTGAATTTCATACAGTCTCCAGGACCTATCCCTTGATACGGAGAGGACGAATCGGTCATCAGGGCTGAATGCAATGCGTGTAACTGTGAGGGTATGTCCTGATAACGGCTGGCCCACGGGCTGCCATTTGTCGCTGTCGTAAACACGTACGACCGCGTGCTCAGCCGTCGAAGCTTTGCACGCTGTTGCGATGAGTCGCCGAGATTTGGACGCCGAAAGACTCGTAGACTATAATGAGGTGGTGAGCGGGTGTGTCGATATTCACAAAGATGAATGCAGAACCTCGTATCCGTGGCCGAATATTTTATCGGTTTCCGGCCAAAGAGTTGTGGCAGCAAGTTCACCTTCAAAGGTGATCTCAAGCCCTCAGATTCACTGAGAAGAACGACAGCTACTCCCGGATGAGATTAATTCGTTGCCTTTTTTGTTCATTCTCACCTTCATTCACCGCCTTGTTGGACAGGCCAAGGGGCGGGACACTGGCGGCTACAGGCCGATCATGCTGTGGGCATGCTACTCGTGAGACAGAAGCGCAGAACATAGAGACGAAGGACCTGCCTGGTCCTCCGTGAATACAGCGACTCCCAACTTTTCTGTCAGATCTACGAAACCCCGCGGTGCTTCGAATACACGGGCAACTTTCTCGTCTGCTATGCTAACAAACCTAAGAGGACCCAAGAAAGCCACCCCGAGGACGTCGTAACCGTGAACCTGAGGTCGACCGAGCTCGCGCCAGGAAAGACCGTCGGGACCACGTACCGGGCCGTGGATCCTCGTAGTTTGGTCAAGTCTGGGCGAGGTAAAAAGACGAGAAAGAACAAAGTGACTCCTTGGCTTACCCAACAGAAATGAGGTATTCTCCCGTCGGGCTCCAATCCAGACTTTTGACTGGGCCACCATGTCCGGTAATCGCACCAATCTCCCCCCAAATCTCGTCGGCGACCTTCTCTGTAGCTTTTACAGACTGCCATCGCCGCCATCCACCAGACCAGCCCCAAGCCAACGCCTCGTCGCCGCCTCGAGCCCACAGACCCCCAACGAATCCACCCAGGCGCTGCCCACCAACGTCACCAAAACGCTGTCGACTGATCCAAATAGAGGTCGAGCCGCTCTCGGAGGAGGATCTAATGGTGGTGGGGGACCACAAGATTAAGGATGAATCTGTTGATGTAGATAGAAGCGTCGGAGTTGCATCGGGAGTAGAGGGTCGCCATGAAAGAGATGTTACACCCGCTTCGTGTCCAACGAGGAGGGCATCAAAAGTAATCGAGTATTGGGCAGAACTAGGGGACATTATCCAACTGCGAGCACCAAGTTTAGTGCAAGATACCTAGTTTGGTTCGACTTGACGGTTAGAATATGCCGCTTCAATGATATCTGTCGACCGCCTTCCTCTGCATCTGCAAGATCGCCCAAAGATGCTTCGAATGCGTCGAGAAGGTGGTCACTGAGAGCATCCGAGGGTCGACTATTCACAGAGGAATCGACCGGCCGCGTGAAGGTCTCAATTTTCCACAGACGGATTGTCGCATCCTGGGAGCCTGAAGCTAACGTGAGAGGCTCTTCTGGCGTCGCCGGATCTTGAAACGCGAGGCTCCTAACCCAGTCTTCGTGACCAGGACAGGACGGCAGACCGTACAAACTGATAGGTCGCAACGTTCAGGGCAAGGCGGGATAACGAACTCGGACGAACCAGGTCGCCAGAACGCGTCCATATTTGTATATTTCGATCAGTTCCATCCAATGGCCAGAATTTCCGCTGCCAATCGGGTGAAATGCGGTCCACGGGAAGGCGAGGCAGCAAACCTTTCGAGTGCGGTAGAGTCGTCATGGCAAGCGCAAGAGGGTATTTTCCGTTCAGAGACAAAAGTTGGACTTCCTCCAACTGATCTAACGTAGTTTTTTCTCAACGTCAGATCTTGGGGATTGCAGCGAACACACATGCCTGTCTCGGAGGCAACTTTCCATATTTTCACAGTACCATCGGACGCGCCCGTGGCCAGACAGTCATTATATACACACAAGGACGAAATGGCTTGCCTGTGGGCATCAGTTTTGGCGGTCGATTTCCACTAGCATGGCAGATTAGATCTTTTACGACGTGAGTTGCACGAGGGCAGCATGCCTGAGACCCATTTTGTCTCCAGCATCTTAGAGCGCCCTTGTCGTCCGCAGAAACCAGGAGGTCACTCGTCAAAAAGCGAACACAAGTCACTAATCCTCCATGTCCCGCAAGGGTTTTAAAAACTCCGCGATCGCCTGAGGTATTCCACAGAGAAACGAGGGTGGATGAAGCTGAGGCTAAGATTGACGCGCTTGAGATGGCGGCAGCGTGAGGATGGCGGTTTGTCGACGCGGATATATACGAGGTCATCAGAGAACTTTGCACAGCCGCATTCCTTATTCTCGACTTTATGGTGCTCGGGATCGGTGTCGATGTCGTCCATCTTCCCCGCATCGCTGCGCTGCTGAAGCGGTATCCTAAAAGACTCGTCTCTCGTATCCTCAGTCCACACGAAATCGCACAGTCCCACTCAGCGGTCGCAGACCCGACGTTTGTTGCTGTTCGGTACGGCCTCCGACCAAATTCCCAGCTCATCGACTCTTATTGTGGCCAGCTGGGCAGTAAAAGAGGCCGCGTACAAAGCTCTCTACCCACACAGGAAACCTACTTGGAGGGAGCTTTCTTACTACGGGCTCAAAGACGGACGCAAGCCTGCGTTGGTCTATCATCCTCTACACTCCGATGCCGATCTTCCAAGCATAGGGAATATTCACGTTTCGGTCAGCCACGACGGGGAGTATGTATTTGCTTCAGTGCTGGTTCAGGCCGTCCGTACAAGTCATTCAAGGGGGGTGGTTTAAAGGACGCAGAATATTATTGCTCTTTGCGTGGCCACCATTCAGGTCGCCATTGTGTCACATTCCAAGTACCGCCAGCCTCAACATCCATTTCGAACGCCAGCTTTCCCTGTTCGGCAGCCTCCGCTTGTTCCAGTCGCAGAAGAGCCAGACCAACTCCTTGGACGGAACTGAGGAGCTTGCCGCTTCCTCGAGGGCGTGGACGAGGTTTATCTTGCTCTGGACTTTGCGATGACACGCCTCGGATATCGGTGCCTGGGGGGAAAGAAGGCATATCTGGAGACGGCACTTGCATCGTCGGCCTAAGTCCTCTTGTCAGCTCATACATTCCGAGCGAGTAGCTGCAGACTGACAAATCTGGCGGGTGTATAACCACTGGCATTATTCGTTTCCTGATAATTCCGGTGTGGTATGTCCGGACAGTAAGTTCTTGACCGACGTAACAGCCTTTGCGAAAGTCCACTTGAAAAAATCAACGCCTGAGGAATGAGGGCCGAAAAATGTGCTGACATCCGCCCATAAAATCCAGATTAGAATCCATAGGGAACGCCTGCATCGCTGGCATATCTGTTAGACCCTCGGGAACGCCATGGAGGATACGATGGAGCGTGTAATCATCCGAGGAAGCCACCAGATGAGAGGACGCCTCCGCAGCTAGAGGAATGGTGTTCATGCTCCCCTTGAAAAAAATGACAGATACGCACGAAGGTCGCCCTTGCGGACAAGGAGTCTGTTTCCCATCCCGGGGGCCCGTCGGTCGTGAATTATCTCGTGTTTTGAGCCCCACGGCCACTCATCCGCCGTATTCCACACCGGTTCAGCGGCACCACTATTCTCTGCCCATTTCCAGCGCCTTTCGACATCCGCCTCCTCGCCGGGCGAGCCCCAAACGCCCCATACGTCGTACTCGTCGGAAGCATCTCTAACTTTGACTCGCGACCGCAGGACGTAGCGCTTGATAAGATCCAAGAGTGGTGGTGCCTCAGAGGGCCGAGAGTCGTAATCGATAAGGTATCCCGGTTGGCCGGTAGGATTCATGCGCGTATAGACAAAGATATCGTAAAGAATTCGCCCCTGGGCATGGAGAAAGGCGGAGTAAAAGGGACGAGGGGAAGCGTGAACCTGAGTTGATATTATTCCGTTTAGAAACTCAGATGCCTGTGAGCCTGCTAGTGAGAGCACGGATCTGTGAGGGACCCGTGCAACAGTCGGGATTTTAGGGAGCGTTAGGCCTAGTGGCGGTCGCATTGGAAGAGACAGTGACCAAACAAGAGTCACCACTCTACTTTGCGCTCTCCATGTCTTCCTCATGTAAAGGTCTCATAGCCGCTATGAAAGACTGCATAATGCACTCGGACTGTGTCGTGAAAGACGGCCACAAGCCCTCGGAATGTTTACGAAACCACACAGCTGAGCTCCCAGAGGAATGTCAGTCGTTGAGAAGAGCCACCTTCGAATGTAAACGGGGGATGGTCAGTACTGTCTGCTTGGTTCTTCCGTTACTTTCCTCTTTCCTGACCCGGTATCCAGTTGGATATGAGAAACAGATTTAGAGGGAATATTGGATCGCAGTTCGAATTCGTGCCTGGCGAAAAACCCTCCGAGTCCACCTGAATATAACCGCATTCTCTGTCCAGTCCGCCCGTGGAGCCCGTTACACTCTGTCTCGGTGACCCAGACGTTCTCATCGCACTTCCGCCCGTGCCTGCGGCCCGGGATTGACCCTATTGATCCTTGCCACGCGAGTTCGGGTAAATTTGATGGACGCAAGTGCTCTGAGAACGTCTGGGGCAGTTGCGCTGCCCTACCCCCCATGCTGTCACACCCTTCCCCTGCTCCTCCTCCCCTCGGCTTTGCCCCAAGCAATTTTTTGTCAACCCTGTCTACATCCCAGAATACAGCTCCCCATTTTTCCGGAATTGTTGCGTCCCTTTTTGACCCTCGTCGGAGGCCGCAAAGTCGGTGTGTTTTGGCGGGCATTCCAGCCATCCGAGAACACTTTTGGTGGGGAGCCCGAATCAAATCCTGAAAAAAATCCTTTGACTTCATAAACAATTTAAAAGTGTCTTTGGCTCACTAAATGAATATTAAACCAACTCGAGGGCGCCTCAATGCGAAATTCGACGGGGGTGTGACGTGACAGCATGGGGGGTGTCGCTATACGAACTGCCCCAGACGTTCCGGTGATCTTTGCGTCCCCATCATTCTTACCAAAACGCTCGGATCACCGGGACGTCTGGGTTACCGAGACAGCGTTACACTTATATCGCGCTTTATCAGCCTCCGCCACCCTTAGTCAACTGACTTCCCAAGCACGACATCTGGCTATTTAAGACAAGCATCGCGAGGGACCTCCACCGCGTCAACTACCATGCCCGCATCTCCCAAACCCTTTTTGCTCTATACGGGCAGCACCCCAAATGCATGTTTCTTGATCAGGACTACCGGTTGCCCATTAACGTGTTTCACAGGGGTACAAAGTCTCCATCTTCCTCGAAGAATTGAGAGCTCTCTATCCAAACCTCGAATATGAGTGAGCATCTGCGTCGCAAGAAACCCCCGAGGTTATTCAACGGAAGCCAGCGTCGAAAACATCGATATTTCTACCAATAAGCAGAAGGAGCCGTGGTTCATTGCCCTGAATCCGAATGGTATGTCTGCTTTAACGGATGCAAGTAAGCTATCGGTCTGACTGTCGGGTGCAAGGCCGGATTCCTGTTCTCGTTGATAGATCTCGCGACAACTTCATCATCTTTGAGACGGCAGCCATCCTCCTTTATCTCGAGCAGCACTACGACAAGGAAAAGACCTTTGCCTTCGACCCGCAGAGCGATCCCAACAACTTCAGTGAGATGCTGCAGTGGATTTTCTTCGCCCATGGAGGCGTCGGGCCCATGCAAGGACAATGTGCGTTGTTAATTAACTGTACCGTGCAGCGCAGAGTGCTAAACCTCCGTCCGCAGCGCACCATTTCAACAGATATGCCCCGGAAGATATCCCCTATGCCAAGAAGCGTCCGAATTCTCGCTCTTCGCTCTTCTGGGCCCCATTGATCGTATTGCAGGTTACGTCGACGAGACGAAGCGGCTTTATGGTGTGCTTGAAATCAGACTGGCTCACCGCGACTGGTTGGCTGGGCCCGGCCGGGGGAAACTTTCGGTCGCTGACTTCAATGTGTTTCCCTGGTGAGCAACAGTGCTCTTGCCCGTGAGATACGATGCTCATCCGTGCGATAGGGTCCGACGTCACCAGTTCGCGGCTGTGGAGACGCTGGACGAGTTCCCCAACCTCAAGGTTCGTTCTCTCCCGCGCTAATAATTATGTTTTCCAATCGTTCGCAGGCGTGGGTTGAACGCTTAGAGGCAAGGCCTGGGGTCCAAGCTGGAATTGCAGTTTCTCCTCCCAAGAAGTAACATCGACGCAACTCAGTCAATGTAGCGGTAGTGTACGAGAACAGTAGGCAGTTATGATTCTTTGTAAAAAGAAAACTCGAATATATCAAGTTGGACAAGTTGGTAGATTCTCCGTCCTTGTAATGTACATTACTCCCTGAGACTACTTACTATTAATACAGATTGGCCGTGCGGCCAGCATACACGAGGTAAACGGGGAGTATCGTAGCTGTCATAAAATGCGTGGCAAGTAGCCCTGTTCATGCGGGAGAGCTCTCCACGGAATGGGGAGATTTGCGGAAGCCTTGACCGATGTTGTAACCAATTTCGTTCAAACTCGGTAAACCTGGCGCCCGTGCCGATCGACCTCTGCGCCAGAGCGCGCGTCGACATATTTGCGGCGGCGGGAACGACCCAGGAAACCCCACGAGCTGTCGCTCGATTTATGGCGGTAGTGTCGCCCGAAGCCGAAGAAACGGCGGATGCGTTCACCGAGCGATGGGCGGTGATGGCTGCCGTGCCTCCCGTGCCTGTGGTGACCGTGCCGACCACTGCTCGTCTGCTATAAAGATTAGCAGCTGCCACTCGCTCGAAAGGTAACAGAGACCGACCACTACGGTCGTTCCAGAGACGACGGTCGGTCCATGGTGGTGTCGCCTACTGCTTGAGTGTGTAGGGACAACGACGACGTTTCCGCCGCCATACGAGGGCTGTTGTTCATAATAGCCACCGCCAGATTGGTGATAGCCATGACCGTGGTGGCTTCTGTGACCGCCGCTAGAGTAGACGGGCTGCGCATACGAGTTTTGTGTAGGATAGTAGCTCATGTGTGGACTGGGAGGGACGGGTGTGGTGGAGAGAGATGAAGAAGGGAAATCAGCCTTTTATGTAATGGACCTCGTTCCGTCGTCATTGTCCTTCCGGGCAGTGTTTGGCGCCGCAGTAAAAATACCAATGCCATTGAGTTTTATATTGTACAGAACGCATCTACAGGCTATGCTGCGAATCCCCCACTCAATCCATATCCTGGAAGTCTCCCTCGTCCAGGTCGTGTGGCTGCAGCATCCAAGTCAGCAAATAATCGCGTCGGTCGCGAAAAGTACCGACCTCTTTTGGCTCCTCGTCTTCCCCGTACTGCATGGTGTAGTCAATATGACTTATTACGGTCTCGAGCGAGTCCGGAGAAGTGAGGTCAAGAGGAAGGAACGAAACGAGAGGATGGTCCTCTATCTATCAATACAGCAAAGAGGCGTTGAGCGTGTGGCGCCACTGCCGCAAATAAACGGTGCTCACCAACTGCACGATAGCCTGGTTAAGCGCGTGAAATCGCGGGTTCGCGGTGTTCTCTTCCTGCCCTCGAGCAGACACGAGCAGGAGGGGATCTGGGTCCAAATATCTAGCGAGAGAAATACACTTAGGAAAATACACTAAAAACGCCGCGGCAGAGTCCCAAGGCGGCTCCAATGCCTCGACTGTTCGTCGTGCCCAGCATGAGCCAGGAATAGGCTGGAACCACGGGACATGGAATGATTGCACACCTTGCAATGTTTCTTCGGCCGCGGAAGCCATTTCTTGCTCCGCCTGAGGGGTCTTCAGGATTGGAACTAACCAAGTCCATTTTGGACATGACGTTTATCCACGGTATTTCCAAATTAACCATTGCGGACATGGCCGAGAGCACACCACTGTGTGGCGTTTCAATGGACGAACAGCAAAAGCTGTAGGGCGACGTCACCTGAAGAACTTGTATTTATCCTCCATAAATTGGGACTCTATGAGATAGACGGCGCTAGTGCGTATCCCCATCCTGGTTAAATGCTGAACCAGTGTAGGGAGGAAGGGATGATGAGTATACAGCTCGATTTGACCTGAGATCTGTTCAATTTTGAGCGAATAAATATTCCGAGAGCACGCGAACCGGGACAGTCAAAGATAAGATAGTCGTCGTCAAAGCCGCCGAGCTCTTCCTCGAGCCAGTCCATGTTCTGCAAGAGATATCTACCTCGCATTAATTACGAACGCCGTAGTTTTTTGACGTTCATACAAGCGCACTCACTCACTCAAAACAGTAGACCAGCCCGCCGTTTGGGCCATAATTCAGCTCCCCCATAACGTCCTCCAGGCTAACCAAGTCCTTGATGTCAATAACCGGTTCGTATTCAAAGCTACTAGCTGAGGCAGCGGGATCGAGATTGACAAGATGTCCGGTCCGTCGGGAGGCAGACAGATGGGTCAGAAACGACTTTGTAAAGGTTGATTTTCCGGCGCCTGCTGGGCCAGTAACGAGCACTGCGTACCGCATCGAGGTAGTAGTGGTAAACGCGAGAATGTCGAGAGCCTCTAGGCAACATTGACAAACACAATGTCCCTACCACCAATTAACCCTAGCAAGACCGTCGCTGGCATCGCGCTCGACCCGCAAACATTGGAGCGCGTTATTCCCGAGTCACGACGCCCAGACGGAACGTAAGGAGTTCCTAAATCCCCACATCCTTTCCAAATGTATTCCACGCAGTGTCCGCAAACAGATTAAAATCCGACCAGGCTTCACACCTCAAGAGGATGTTCGTCGATTCCGCGGTAGGAACTCGATACAGGGCTCTGGGTATACATTAATCTCATACTTTGACGCGTCAGGTACAAAGCAGACGCAGCAGGATGCAAATGCTCTTCCCAAAGGCCATATAATCGGCTGGGCGCCTCCACCAACCTCCCAGGCCTCTGGATCGGCCACAAAGCCTCTGAGCAAGAGCGCGAAGAAGAATGCCAAGAGACGAGAGAAGAAGGAGGACAAGAAGGATGAGACCGTCGCGGATAATTGGGAGGATGACGAGGAGGCATCGAGTACCGCCGCTGGTACAGCTTCCCCGGATGCTACCTCGCCGGATCCTACCCCAGAGCAGAAGAGGGGTCCACGGTTCAGTTCGGGGAGTGCGCATACCCCTGAGAATCCAAACTGGGCAGCCGCCGTGAGCGAGTCCTCTTTAACCGCCAAACTCGAGCAATTGGACGTCAAGTAGACGCCGTGGAGAATGTATAATATAATCGCGTTGTAAGGTGTTATACACAATATGAAGTACATGTAGATAGTCAGTCTAGGTTTCATTATCTCAAGGATCATCATGTTACCCAGTCGTCGAGACCCTCTGGTTGCGGCTGCTTGACGTCTTTCGCGGAAAGAGGATGGAACTGGGCGGAGACTGGCGCTGTCCTTGGTCTTGGTCGCAGTTCCATTGATAGAACAATGACGACAAGAAAACCAGAGAGGGTCACTGGCAGGTGATTTAGCCTTGCGGACGCAACAACGGGGATAAAGAGCGACATACCAACCGCTCGTCGCATATTGTGCCATTTAATTTCCTCGACATCGGTGCGAAGGTCGCTGATATTCACCACAGCCTTGTTTAGCAGTTCCTGGCGTTGTCATGAGTCTAGTTGGAGACGTGGGTCAAAGTCAAGACCTCAATGGTAATATCGTGTTGCTTGAATTCAGGATTTTGCCTCATTTTTACGACTGTCCAATTCCATCTGGATTCTATGCGGGGGCGATCAGAAGATACACATGAAGGGAAACAAGACTACTTACTCGTGCTTGAGCGTGGCTAACATCCTCCTTCATCTTGATGTCTAAACGGTCGACCTCTCGTCTAAGCGCAGCAGTAGCGGTGCGCATGGCGGCGGAGTCGTTGTTTGTGCTCATCGTAATTTCGGCGCGAAGCTCAGCGAGAGCAGCACGGAAAAGGTATGCTTGCTTTTGGAATGAGAGGTTAGGCGTTGGAGGACAGACACGATGAGCCGCACGTTGTCAAGATCCTTCACAGTGAGTCCTTCACGTCGAACTCGTCCTACGCGATCAACTAGTAGCGCTCGTGTCGCGCGCATGAGACTGCGAGCGGTGGGAGTCGGGAAGGTCTTTTCCAGTGCGGTGAAGAAGGCATGAGTGTGGAAAGGTGGGTTCGCGTACGACGCATTAGAAGTGGTTCCTAAGCGTGTTGAGGGGACACCAGAGGTCGAGAGCGGAGCTTCGGGCGAAACGGAAGCTTCCTTCTGGTGGAGGAGGATCCAACTTAACTGGGCTCGTCGCTCGGGGGCGACGAGGTCCAGTGTGGTATTCTTTCCGACTGAACCGAAGGGTCGCGAGGGTGCGCGAGGGATATTGAACGGCCAGTGGAGGGGTCGGATATTGACGGGCCCGGGGCAGAGTGCGCATCGCGGGAGAGCACGATGGGCAACATGAGACGATGAAGGGGAAATGTGAGCCTCAGTCGCGATAGTTCGACAAAATCGAGGCAGTCGGCGCAGAATCATGATTCAAGGTAGCTGGTGTTACGTCACGAATTCGAAGGAATCCAGCCCAAGTTACAAAATGAATACAGGGAGGTAGAAAACATATGAACATAGAGTAGTATCATGGCAAGTCGCACTCGAGAGGATATTTTACACTAGCGAAGGATATAGTAGGAAATTAGTCCACTTCTTCCATCCTTCCGTACCTCAATCCATCGCAGTATCTTCATGTCGTGCCATTTCAGCGGCGCCAAAGAGTCGAAGCTGGTCGAGGACCTCGTTGACCTGCGTGACCGTTTTGGTCCGAGCCTGGACTTGCCCCGGGTCATCGCGTACTCCTTCCCACAAAACCGCGAGGTTGACCTCGATCTGAGCGGCGCGCGATGAGCACAAGAGTGAGACGAGTCGAGACTGGTGCATACCTTTTGTGCCAAGTCGTCCAACGAAACCGTGAGGGTCTTGCCAATGGCGTCGGCTGCACCGGTAAGTCGATCCATGATGACATCGGCGCTGTCCTCAAAGATCTCGTCCTTGCGGTCCTTTATAAACGAGTGGAAGACAGCTTTTTGACGCGCTACAGAGCCTGCTCCGCGCTCCTCCATTGCGGTTTCATAACCGTCCAAAAGTTGCTCTTGAACATGTGGCGCGAGGGATCGTGAAATTTCCTTCTGTTCGCCGGAGAGCGTTTCCTTGACAGTCTCGATAGTTTTGTCCAAGGCCACGCGGGCGGATTCAAGGCAACTCTCGCCCTGGATTCGGGCGCGGTCCTTCAAACCGGACGCAGCCGACCGCTCGATGTCACCGATGAGCTTGTTGATGCAGTCGACGGTCGACGAAAGCAGGCCGGAGAAGATATCAGCTTCAAACACCTGCGAACGACGGTCAACGCGTAGACGCGACACGGACATCAGACGGGCTTGCCTGCTGCCATTTTGTAGCAATGTTCCGCGTGAACGGATTCACCAGCTCGACGTTCAGGTCGCGACGGTATTCACCGTTGCGTCTCAACGTGGCCCTGTAGGAGGCTATGTAATGGGGGTGAGTTCAGGAAATGCAACAAAAGGAGGACCCTACCCCAGTGCATGGAACCAGCGAATTCGTCGGAGGTGGGGACCGCTGACTCCGCAGCCTGGCAGGAGTTAACGGCAGGACAGCGAGATAGTGAAACTGGAGGGGACATACATTTAAAGCGCCGACGCGACAGCGCTCTTCCAGTCCGTCGCGCAAATGGTCCTTGAGCGAGGAGACGCTGTTTTCCACGACCTGGCCGAATTCCTAGTAGCCGTGGTCAAGTGGGGCAAGTCAATAAAGGAGGTGTCACATACTGTCATGAGTCTCGGTGTGATGCCAATGGGGTGTCCGTAGCGGTCCACCTTGGGTTGATAAGTCGGCATCGTGTAAAGACCGTTATTTGCCAAGTTTCCCAGAATTGCCGAGAAAGGATCGTCGTCGTCGGCCGGCTCAGTTTCCTGCTCTCCAGACTCCCATTTGTCGCGCAGCGTCTCGCGATCAACAGCCGTCACGTCGCCAATGCCGGTAACATAGTCTTTCACGTCCTTCGCAAAACGCGCGAGCTCTTTGAGGAACCTTTTGGCAGAGCGCTCACGAGACGACTTGGTCAGGCTATGGCACCATTCCTGAATATCTGGGATACCGGTGTCGCGGGGGTTGGAAAAGCAGGACGGCTCGCCGTCGCCGCGCACCAAGCCTTTTAACCGGGCATAGTCGCGGCTGGAGGCGGTGAAGACAGGAAGATCTATCGCGTCATAGTCTGGCGGGGGTCAGGCTAAGAAACAGTATAGAAACAGGTAGCATACCGCGTATGGGTATCGAAGGATCAAAGTTGGCGGGGTCTCGCTCCTCCGCGACCGCTTCTACGTTCAAAGTCAGCGATCGAGTAAGGTGTAGCGAATGACACACAAACCATCCAAATCCTTGAGACCTGATCTACAATGACGGTCAGCCGCGAATGGAGTGAAGTAGAACGTCCACTAACCTGAAATCCTCTTTCAAGTGACCACGTGAATACTGATATGCCGTTAAATGAGGTTCAAAGAATAGAAATAGCTGAGCTGACCTCCGAACGTTTCTTCGAACAAAACCTGTTCTTCTCCTATTTCGACCCAGTCTCAGCATGGACGATACGAGACTCACAATCATTCGTACCTTTTGCGCCGTCGCCGCCTTTTTCTTCAGCGTGGCGAGGTGATCGATCGCGTCCTTCTTGGCTTTGCGTGCGTCGTTCAGGCGTTGTACGCGTTTCGTCCATAGTTTTCTTCGCCTCCGCGATGTCGGCCTTGATTGCCTCTTCCGTCACCTCCTCTTCCTCTTGCTCTTCCTCGTGGACGCTCTCGATATCGGAATCCTTTTCACGGTCCGAGTCCTCTCCATCATCCGAGGCCTTGTCGCTGTCGTCCGCGAAGAGGTCGTCCGAGTCCGATCCACGCGAGTCCGAGTCCGAGTCCGAACCCGAGTCATCAGAGTCCTTGTCGCTGTCGGAGCTCATCTCGTCGTCCTCGTCCTCGTCGCCGTCGACCGATTCGCTTCTCTGTCGCTTCGGCGATCCCTTCTTCCCGCCACGAGTATTCTTTCGCTTCTTGCTCTTGGTGGCCTTGGGCTTGGGTGTACCGCTCTTCTTCGCCGTCAGGCGCGCGACGAACGGCTTGCCGTCTTGGAAACACTCGAGGTGTTCCTTGTGTTCTGCATGGATGGCGCGCTTCTCCTTGAGGTCTTTCTCAACCGCTGGAACGAAAACAATGAGCATCGTCATACTGCAAGTAGAAGCCACTCACATTTAACCAGTCTGTCGGCCGCTCCCTTCTTCTTCTTCCACTCTGAAGTGTTATCCCGAATGCGATTGATTTTTTCTTCTATCACTTCAAGCTCTTCGTCGTCGTCGAGGCCTAGCGCTCGGATAGCTTCCGAGCAGGAAATGTCGTCGCATTTCGTGGCTAAAAGCAGGTCTCAAAGGGCATGGTGGGCACCCAAATGGACCACGTACCGATGAAGGTGATCATCTTATCGTCGTATCTAGCAACGAAAGCGTTGAAATCAAGCGTTAGAATCAAGCCATTGGAGGTGTTTGACTGGGAGCGCACCCTCCATCCACTGAATGACACAAGTAAGTAAGTAAGTAGGGCAACAATGTGGACTGATGACACGAACTCATTAGTTGAATCCGAAACGCGTCGCCCAAGAGATCTTTCGCGATCTTGTCGTCGACCGCCCTGATATGCCACGTAAGCGACCGCCGACGAAGGAGAGAATAAAAAACACCTTTGGATAGGGGCCAATACCCAGACACAATTCGCTTTCTTGAGGTAGGTTTTGGCGATAGAGTCTGCGGTGACGGTGAATAAGTCAAGACTTCAGTTCGAGCAAGCAAAATCAAGCCTACTGCGAGCAGCGTTCGCATCACCGGTGCCGGGCAGGTCGACGAGTATAGGCGCCCTGTAGCAAGGGCCGGTGCCGAGCAGCGTACATTGACTCCACGAATAAGCGGCCACAGCGCGGGGCCATCGTCCTTACTCTTCTTGTCCTTTTTCTTGTCGTTGTCTTTCTTCTTGTCCTTGTCGCCCTGTTCGTCGTCCTCATCGTCGTTCTTCTTCTTCTTGTCCTTCTTCTTGTCCTTGCTCCGCTTCTTCTCCTTCGAGTCGATGTATTTGGCGATCTCGGCGGTAAACGTTTTGGAATCACGAGCGACAATCTTCTTGGTAGCCCCCAGGATGCGCGCGATCTTGGGGTCCTTGGCTATGATTTGGTCGGCGGTCATGGTAACCAGCCTCTCCTGCGATATGGTCGGGTACACCGCGTGCACCTGGTCATGTCAGAAGCGCCAACAGAAAGGCAGGGAGCGAGAAAAACCTTTTGCCATGCAACACCGGCGTCGCTCTTCAAGGTCTGCGCTCCGTTTAATTGTACCATCTTCCTCAACGAGGTCGCCGAGGAGGATCTCGAGCTCCTCCTGGATAATGGTCAAAAAAAAGTACAAACAATGCAAGATAATGGCGTGCAAACCTTCCACTCGGTTTCCGACAAGAACGAGACGTCTGCGTCGATGGTCTTCTTCTTATGGTACGCAATTTCTGTGACGACGGCGGTGCACGCTAAGGACTGCTGTTAGCCGCGAATAGGACGACGAATTTATCGGGCCCACCTCTCATGCCGCTGGTGGGAACGATATTGTCTAGAGAAGCAAGTCAGATGCCGCGTGGATTACATGTCGCGTCAATCAAGTATTTACCGTCCAGAATGGCATTGAGGAGAGACGACTTGCCGGCGCCGGTCGCGCCACAGACCGCGATGAGGGTTGACGGGACGCCTTGACTGCGGAGGCTAAGGAGGGGGGTCAGATTACGGAGTACAGACAGAGGCGTTGAGCGCATCACCAACCTGGTTGTGTCGCGGAGCCAGACCTCCTGCCGCCGCGGTCCAAGCTGCAGTGCTTCGATGGTAGAGGCCAGCTTAGTTGACCATCTTCAGCCCTTGCTGCAGAGCGTGCTCCGGCGTGTATTCGATCTCCTCGGCGGTCGTATAGACTTTGAAATCACTCGCGTTGAGCGGCGTGCTGGTGGGAGGGGGAACGGGGTCCGCAGCATCCTCCATCTGGACATCTTCGTCTTCTGGGTGCTCCGCGACGGTCGAACTTGGTCCAGGGCTTTGAAGCAGTGGCAAAAAGCTGAGGGTGCTTAATGACGCGCATTTTTCGACAAGATTGAGGTATTTACTGTGGTGTCGGTATCAACGACTTCGCCTTTGACTTTGACGCCATTTGAAGTGGTGAGCGCGGGCATACGGACTTCAGTGGGCTCGAGTTTGACCTGTTTGGGACTGAAAGCGCGTTAGGGGCCTGTACATAGATAAGGAGACCAAGGAGGACATACCGGATTGTTCCCCATGTTTTCCTTGTAGTGGCTCATTCGAAAATGGGCGCGTTTGGCGCGAAGGACGAGGGAGCCGTCTGTGAGTGGTCACGGCAATTGAAAGGAGAGATGGATTTTGTCACGGGCGCTTTTGATAACAGGCGTGTCACTAATTGATGGCTGTGACGACACGCGTTTATTCCCACGACGAAAATACACAAAATAATGATAAATCTACTATCGTCGCCAACTAGAGTTTCTGAGGGAGCCAGTGACCGCGGAGTGCCTTGGCCACATCGACCTCTGCATTCGAAGAATGCGGGGACCGGTTGCCCACGCCCGACAGGTTCATAAATAGGAAGGCCCAATAATAGCGCGCGTCCTTGGGTGAAGCGCGCGTCAAACGCACTGGCGACGTCGCTGCCTTCGGAAGTCGTGTCCACGTACGCCATGAGTTCTTCACCGCTGCCGGCGTCTTCGTTCGCAGTCCTCCTCCATCGCACCCAGGTCGTAGCCATAGTCAGCAGCAAGCGCATCGTAGCCAGAATCCGCCAAGTAAACCGCGTCCGCGGCGGGCTCTTCCCAGCCGTTTGACCCGAGTTCATCCCCAGTATCCATGAAGGGGCCGGCTTCGTACTGGTCGTATAGTGATTCCGCGTAATCTAATCCTCCAATCACGTCCATGTATTCAGCGTCCGCCGACGCCTCTTCACACGGAGCCAAGAACTCTTCATCCTCGTAGTCGTTGTCAAAAGCAGCGGTGGCCATGATATTCCAGTTCCCTTCGACGTAGCAACCGAGCTGAGTAGTGACATCGAGAGGCCTCCTCTTCCTCGGAGTACTGCGGCATTGACAACTCGTCAGGGTAGAAATCTGACTGAGACGTTTGTAAACTGGGCGCATAGTGGTTCGGATCTTCCGGTAGCACAACCTGGATCATAGCAGATGGGTAGAGAATGCAATCCTGCGGAACAGCTTGAACGGAGGGGAATTGGTTTGCCAGGACCCTGTTGCGAGTGGGAACAGCAAAGCACGTCGGTGGAACAAGGGTGTGTTGTGGTTGGGGCTCGAGATCTTGGTCACTTTGCAGCGGCTCGTGCTCCGCTTCGATGGATGAGACAGATTTGACCGGGAGGGGTGGGGGCGTTGAGCGTTTCGCCGGTGTTTGCTCAGCTGAGGGGAAGTACCGGGACGCGGCTTGCACCGGGAGGGGTTTGAATTGGGAAGCCGACTGCGATGGGCCCAAGGAAGGGCTCGAGGGAATAACGGGGTCGGGAGTTTCTGCTGGGTCTACGTTAGCAGCCTTTGCCACTCGCTCAGACCAAGCTGGCATCCGAGCGTCCACAATGACAGTCCCATGAACGTGGATAGCGCTAGTTTCTTCGACAGACCGGAGTTTCTGCTTGCGGAGTCTCTTCTTCTCCGAGGCACGCGATTCCATGTCCCAGATATCTGAATCGGGGTTTTTCGACAGGTCCGAGGCAGGTCGAGCGACTGCTGGGGTCTGACGAGCTTCCCGCGTAGGGGCTTTCTTCTTGGACGCCGGGATCTCCTGCGCTGAGGTTGCGGAAGATTCACTGCTAGACATAGAGGCATCCTTTTCGGCGGCCTTCTTGGTATTATTGAGAAACCCCAGTTCAGAAAAATGGCGAATTTTGTGTCCTGGAAGGGTTACTCATCAGTACCGTGCAGCTGCCTCAGAGCCAGGCCGCACCCTTCGGTTTCGAATTAACCTTGGCCTTGAAAGATGCTTTCCCCTTCTTAAACACGCCAACGTTCGATGGAGGCTTTAGCTAGCAAAACGATCGGATACACGCAAAAGGCGAAGGGGCCGACAACATACTGTGAGGCGATTCTTGCCGACATTGGTCGCGGAGAAGCCATGCATGAGTGCAAAGGCCGAGGGTACTTTGGGTTTTTTCCCCTTTACTTTCGTTCGTTTCTTGGACTTTAGATTGCCGGTCTCGGACGCTGTCTCGGACTCGCTGGGCTCCTTTGGCTGGACGATGGCTCGTTTGACGCGCTTACGCTCACGTCGTTCCACGAGACCTATCGCGCGACGCTGAGTGGGGCGATTCCTGAGAAGGAGAAAGGCATACGAGCGGCTTGATCCTCGTCATGTTCCGACTCTGGCCCAGCTCGCTTCTTTGACTTGATGTTGGAGGGTTTTTCGGGTTTTGGGGCTGTCTGACTGGGATGACCTTGTTCGGTGTTCGTTGTTTGAGAACAGGTGTCGCGAAGCCGACATTGTGGGAGGAGGGTTTTTGAGGTGTAGTCTGGATATCGGACAGGGAGCGGCCTTGCTTAGCGTACTCTTTAGCGTGGGCATTCTGAGCGCGTATGAAGTCTAGTATGAACTGATTCTTGTCGAGTTTGGGCAACGCGGGGAGCGACGCAGAGAAGGCCATGGCTGTGAGGAGACGGCCGCTAGTCGGATGCCGTACAATGCTGACGTGGCAGCATTGACACCCTTCTCCGCGCTTGGGCCCGAAACGCGTAACATCTTCCACCGGAATTACAGCGCTTACTGGGACGCGTTTTCATGAACCGCAGTAGCAGTCCTTGCTCAACATACGTTTTTCTGACTGGTACAAAAAAAAACCCCTACTGGGCTACTACCCTGCACTTCTCTGATCCGTTCAGCAGGGGTGGGGCTGCAGAATCCCGTTGTGTACGATGCCGATGTATAAAAAGTGCCGATTACCCGGGATATCTACTCGACCCACCCATTGCCGATTCAATGTGGGGTACGCGACTCTTGAGTCGCCGCAAAAGAAGGGACCGTTCTGGTATTTCTCCACCGTAAAGGGTGAATTCGCTGCGGCAGTTGCGCTGTTTCAGGGTAGAATTAAAGTGCGGTGCTGACTGTGTGAGGCGGAAAGTGATTTGTCAATAATCGGGTTGATGTCCGTTTGTTTTTGGATGATCCCAAACAGTCAGTCGGTGTTCTCTTCTCCCTCACAGTCCACAACCACCCGATGGCTCCTGCTCCCGCTGCAGGCGCGTCGCGGCCACGGCCATGGTACAAGCGCGTCGCTGCATTCAGATCGCAGACCTCTTTTCCCGGAAACGGGTCCCCGGCCCGCCTCGCACGGTCTTTGTAAACCAGCCTCTGCCCGCCGAGTATGTCGACCACAAGGGAAAGGTCAAGCCAGGTCAGAAAAACCCCGTATCACTCCCAAACCCCTTCTAAAAACCACTCTTGCAGCCCATACCTACCCTTCGAACCAGGTCATTACCTCAAAGTATACCATCGTAACTTTCCTCCCCCGCAACCTACTCGAGCAGTTCCGCCGCGTCGCAAACATGTGAGTTCTCTACACCATCCCCGACGACCCTTCTAACCTGCCCCAGCTTCTTCCTTGCCCTCGCAATCCTCCAGTTCTTTTCCAAGTTCGCGACTGTCTCTGTCGGCGTCGTTATTCTGCCCTTGATCATCGTCATCTCCTTCTCCGCCATAAAGGACGGATATGAAGACTTTATTCGCCATCAGTCGGATCGACGATTGAACAACAGCCAAACTTTGGTTCTGGGAGCAGCCGACTGGAAGAATCCGAATGCAATGGAGGCCAAGAGCCGCACCTTTGTACGCGCCCTCGTCCCGAAGCGCACAAAACGCTCGCCCACCGCGGGATCGCCGTCAAAGGACGTCGAGGACGCCTCGCTCGCAGACTGGGAGCTGACCTCTTGGGAGGACGTCCGCGTGGGGGACTTTATAAAGATCCGGGACAACGATGCAATTCCGGCCGACATCCTCATCTGCGCCACATCCGAGGAGGAGAACGTAGCGTTCGTCGAAACTAAAAATCTGGACGGCGAGACCAACCTCAAGTCGCGCCACGCCGTCGCCGGCCTTTCCCACCTCAACACCGCTGCCGACTGCGCGACCGCATTAAACGCATTTGCCATAAAGTCCGATCGCCCAGATACGAATATGTATAAACTTAATGCGGCGGTCGTAATGGGCGATGATACGTTCCCGGTCGATTTATCCATGACTTTACTCCGGGGGACCGTCTTGCGGAACACTCAGTGGGTCATAGGAGTCGTGCTGTACACCGGACTCGACACCAAGATCGTCATGAACTCTGGGGGTGCTCCGAGCAAGCGCAGCAGGGTCGAAAGACAGATGGATCCTCAAGTGTAAGTCAGTTGGCGCGCTTTCATTCCTGTATTAAAGTTTTACAGCTTGATCAATCTGCTCATTTTGTTCCTCATGGCTGTCGCATGTGGTATCGGTGACTCTGTTCTCGAGCACCAGTACGAGCCTCACAGCGCGCCTTGGCTGTACGGCGACGATAGGTCGGACGACAATCCGTCGGTGAACGGCGTCATTACCTGGGCTTTTGCCTTCCTAACGTCCGTCTCCCTTTCTGCCCGATTCCGCCCCGTCTCACGCCTTGTAGGTTCCAAGATATTGTCCCCATCTCACTGTACATATCGATGGAAGTCGTCCGCACCTTCCAAGCCGCCTTCATCTTTTTCGATCGGGAGATCTGGTACGAGCGGACTGATCAAGCTACGCAAGCCAAAAGCTGGAACTTGTCCGATGATCTTGGCCAAATCGAATACATCTTTTCGGACAAGACGGGCACGCTTACTCAAGTACGTGGATCTGCCATATACGCGCCCAAACACTGACGTCCCGCCAGAATTTGATGGTTTTTAGACAATGCTCCGTTGGGGGCAAAGCGTACACGGGAGATGCACCGCCATATGAGGAACCCGCAACAAAACTGGACGTCGATGTAGCCGGCAAGGACGTTTCCTCGACCAGCACCACCAACAGTACCGATGACGGCATCTTCCACTTCAAGGACGCTGCTCTGACATGCGACCTCGAGGCCGCCGTCTCCGCCGACCCCTAACTCTGGCAACGCCTGCCCACGCCCGTTCGTTGAATGGATTCTTCAAAGTTCTTGGGCTTTGCCACACGGTCCTCACCGGCACCGATGCCACGACCGGCGCGATCGAGTACAAGTCACAGTCGCCCGACGAATCCGCTCTGGTCCAAGCCGCCGCGGACGTCGGGTTCGTCTTCCTCGGCCGCGACCGCGACTACCTCACGCTGCGCACGCCGTTCTCAACTGAACCCGAGCGGTATCAGCTCATGAACATCCTCGAGTTCACGAGTGCGCGCAAGCGCATGAGCGTGGTGGTGAAACAGCTCGACGGGGCGGACGAGCGGCTGTTCCTCCTGACCAAGGGCGCCGATAACGTCATTTTTGAGCGCCTCAAAGAAGGCGGGGATGAGTTGAAGGTCGCTACCGAAGGTCACCTCAGTGATTTTGCCAATAATGGCTTGCGGACCTTGACCCTGGCGTACAAAGTCATTCAAGGTTCGTCTTGGTTCTCGTTATGTTGTCTGTGATGCACACTAACCCTTGCTTGTTCAGAGGAGGAGTATACCGCGTGGAGCGAGCGATACCACGAGGCTTCTGTCGCGCTGGACGATCGTGAGGAGAGGATCGAGGCTGTTTCCGACGAGCTTGAACGGGATCTGCGTCTCCTCGGCGCCACCGCCATCGAAGACAAGCTCCAGGATGGCGTGCCGGAAACGATCGCCGACTTGAAGAGGGCTGGTATCAAAATCTGGGTGGCGACTGGAGACAAACTAGAGACGGCCATTGGTGGGTGCGATCTTCCTTCGCCCTGCTAGCTTGACTGACGGTTCTGCCTATAGCTATCGGTAAAAGCACCGAACCTCATCACTCCCGACTCCAATATCATCATTATTCGAGGCGGTAACGACCGTGGGCGCACGATCCAGGAGCAGATGCATTTCGCCATCGAGAAATACTTCCCGGAGAACGAGGCTATTAGTACCGCGGAACTGGCGCGCCCATCGTCATCCCTCCGCGATGGCTATCCCCTTCAGCGTATCGAAACCGGTATTTCGTCGATCGTCGGAGAGCATAATGGTGAAAGGCCAGGCGGTTTCGTTCTCGTTGTCGATGGCACTGCTTTACTTCATGTAAGTGCCTTCTATGAAGCGCAGGCCCCAACTCATTTCTCTGGTTATAGGCTTTCGAAGGCGAGGAAAGTAAAGCCTTGCTTCTGCGGCTCGCGACGATGTGTGAAGGCGTAATTTGCTGCCGAGTCTCACCGTTGCAGAAGGCTCTCGTTGTTCGACTGGTGAAGGACGGGCTGGGATCCATGACGCTCGCCATTGGGGATGGTGCAAACGACGTCTCGATGATACAGGCTGCAGATGTCGGTGTTGGGATCTCGGGCGAGGAGGGGCTCCAGGCTGCCAATTCATCGGATTACGCTATTGCACAATTCCGCTTCCTGAAAAAGCTCCTACTCGTGCACGGGCATTGGTCTTATGCTCGCAATGGAACCATGTTAGTCCTTCGCTCACTACCTTATCCACCGCCACTAAGTCTGAGTTTACTCTAGGATCCTCAACTTCTTTTACAAGAACATCGGTATGTTCCGTCCTTCCGTCGTGGATGAAAGGCGGGAATCTGATTTATTCCTCAGTGCCTATCGGCGTGCTGTGGTGGTTCCAGATCTACAACGGTTGGAGTGCGAGCTAGTGAGTGACTTGATTTCGTTAACAAAAAAACTGGCGCTGAGCTAGCGCAGCGTCTTCGCCTACGTCTATGTCCTGTTCTGGAACTCCCTGTGGACTCTTTTGCCGGTTGTGGCCGTCGGAGTGTTTGATCGCTTCATCGGTATGTGTAATTTTACTCTTCTCAGGGACGGGGCTTTTTCTGATTATCCTCAGACGCCAAGGTCCTAATGGCCGTCCCCGAACTCTACCATTTCGGGAGGGAACGACATTGGTTTAATCTCCACTCCTTCTTTATTTATCTCCTCGATGGGGCTTACCAGGCAAGCATCACTGCCCCACATTCTTTCTACTTTTGCATTTACCCGGGCTTCCAGTCTGTCATCATCTATTTCTTCATACATTTCACCTACCAGTCGCCGACATCGCGCACCGACGGGTATGATATGTACATTAACGAAATGTCGACCACCATGGCCATCTCCGCCGCAATGGTCGCCAACGTATACACTGGATTAATGGCCACCGCGTGGAGCTTTTGGATGTTCTTCGCCCTCGCTTTCGGGCTCTCCCTCGTTTGGGGTTTCACGGTGAGACTACAAACCTTTGGCCAAGTCTCGCGCTCACAACCTCCAGGCGATCTACTCCATCATATCACCGGGATACGCGGTGACAGTGTTGTACGGCAACGACCACTACGTTCTCCAATCCGCCAATTTCTGGCTATGCCTCCTTCTGTATGTTGCTTTCCCTCTCGTTGGATTCATCTCTTAAACTCTTTTCCCTGCAGCACATTCTTCCTCGCGTTCACTCCGCGCTACCTGGTCAAGGCCTGGAACTTTGGCTACAATCCTAGCGATATTGATATCCTGAGATGGATGAGCCAAGAGCATCCCAACCGCGACATGCAAAACGACCTGACCATCCAGGGACGTGGTCTCGCTGCCATGAAGCGACCCCGACCGACGTCTTTGGCCGCCTCCCATGCGTCCAGACGAACGTCCAGGACAGGCAGCATCATGACCATCGACCCGCATCGGATGTCTGTTGACGTGCGGTCTGCCAGTCGCACGGATCTAGCGACAGGGTTGGTTTCGGTGGATCGCGGATTCGATTTCGCGACGGAAGAGAATGGCGTTGCGATGCGGCGAATGCAAAGTAACCTGTCAGAGATGCGGATAAGTAACCGCAATCTCCCTCTACCGACAGAGAGGAAGGGGAAGCTGTCGTTGAAGAGAGGAATCAAGTCACTAACCAGGAGACGTGTACTGTCCAATGACCCTGGGCACTAATGAACACACTAGCTATGAATTATTTATTTTCGCTTTTCGTGTATCCAACCCATATGTATCTACTATTACTCCACGTCCCTATTCGCTCGTTTAGTCCTAATTACAATGCATACTGGTTAGAAACATGGGAGCAGGATTTGTTACACAGGCGCCTGGGGCTGTGCTAACCGAGATTAAACGCGCCTTTCTGTCCTCCATCATGCACTCGCCAGACCCAGACTCTTCCTCGTCGTCCGACTCTCCCCCGCCCGACGACGACCACAGCTATCAGCCTTCTTCCTCCGCCTCCACCTTTCTCAATATCGCCAGTCATATCACCTCCTCGTTCTCTGGCAGTCCCTCGAAGCGTCGCTTGCCCGGTGGCTCGTCCTTTGCTGCCGCGTCCTCTAACCGTGATCCCAAATCGCGAAGACGCGAGGATCCCCGACGTGGAGGCACATGGGAGGGCAAGGAGGGAGGGAAGAGAGATAAAGAGGAACTCATTGATAGCTCTATTGTGGAACACTTGAGAAAGGGTTTGTACGATTCAAGATGGTCTCCGTCGCGTTCACTTATTGTTCAAAAGAAATCGGGGACCCCTTCAACGAAACCTCTTCTAAATCTGCAAGCTGAATGAGGTGCCTGGCGACTTGTTCGTCCTCCCTGGTCCGGCGCTGATTGTTCTCAAGCAGATAACAATTTCTCGTCTATCCAATAGCCACTTGTAAAATATACGCGCTGTGTTCTTCATCTTGACACCCCAGAATGCTACGAAAAACTATGTATTTGAGCGGGATTGAACCGGCGACGCCCTGGCGGCGTGCGAGAGATTTCCTAAACAGGTCTCAACGAGGTATATAAGGCGTCACTTTGAGTGGAATTCAGCATCCGAATCCCCAACATGTATTCACCACCAAGCAGTCCCAGCAGCGCCCGCAGCCCGTCCCGCGCCTCACAGATGCGCCACAAGACAGCCCTTCCTCATGGCTTCCGTCCGGCGTCAAAACCAAAGCGCACACCGATATCCGAAATGACCTTGCGGGAACTGGAAGATCTCCACAGTACCAACACGCGCCTACTCTCCCCGTACGTCGCCCGCCCCCACCGTCTCGAGCTCAATCTGACTCGTTCACGCCACAGCCGCGAATCAACGTCAGCGGACGCCGACTCGGAGTCGTCGTGGATGGTGAGAGTCAAGCAAGAACAAGCCGCCGTGGAAGGACGGTTACTCGAACTCGTAGGAATGGACGCTATCAACTCCGGACTGAGGAACACCGCAATCAAAGGCGAAGAAGACATGCAAGTAGATCCTCCACCTGAGCCCTACACCAACCCGACTCTCGATGCAAAGCGCAAGGCACTCTCGAGATTTGTACGTCCTGTTCAGTCTCCTGGTAATACCCCGACTCAATGGGAATCATATAGCAACCCGCAAACAATGGAACGATAATGGGATCGCTGAGCATGCAGGAAGCTATTGACCTGGAGCAACGCGCACATTTGTACGGACATTTCCTCATTCTATTGTTCTTCAACTGACTAGCATTTCAGAGCAGATAAGGAGAGGCAGGAGCGCCTTTTGGAGAAGAGGAAGCGGATGGGCATGTCAATTCCCGGGGAGCAATTGACTCGTCAAGAGAGAGAGGCTCGGATGTGGGCATTTATGTGCGTTTCGCCACATCAACAATATTTCCAACAAACCTAACCTCCCGCCAGGAACCACAAACCCAGCCAGTCGGATCTTGAAGAAGACAGCGAGGACGAATATGATGACGACGACCCCTGCTACGTGGTTCGAGGACGATCAGGACGATGGCCGTAAAGGCCAGCTGATAGTCGAGCCAGACGAAGAAGACTACAGTTCGGTCATTCAAATCGACGGCAGCAGACTGCCCAGGGAGTATAGCACGTTCTACGAGCCCCGGGACGACGACTAAATCCTCTCGTTCCCGACCAAATCATAATGTAACACTGCAGGCAACAACTATATTGGCAATGGCTTTTCGACTAATTCCACGTCGACCATTTATTTGCGGAGACCCAGGGTTAGCGCGCGTGAATGGGGCAGCTCTTGCCCCGTTGTAACCAGGAGGTCAGGCAGGCTGTGGTTTCGTCAATAGGGACGAAGCACGCGGCCCTGGAGGACATACCGTTATGGAAGCTGCAGAAACAGCTCAAACGGGCAACCATTGAACCTGAAAATATACAGTGAGCTACAGGAAGCCCATTCGGTGCTTCCAACGATGACTGACCACTCATGAACTCTTCCAGACAGATGACGCCTAGTTTGGGTTAAATCAGCTTGATGGTGGTATCGTCGCGGACGCCTTACATTCTACTCCGACGAGCGTGCTTTCAGCGGGAAGGCGATAGACGAGATATTTCGGGGCCTGCGGCGTAGCGCCGGAACCGCCCTCCAGACACGACCTGACATGTATCTCCTGCGCCGTAGCATCACCGACCTCTTCCAAATTGCGATTGCACACAGGGCACCTGCAGAATTCGATGATTGTAGTTGTACTGTCGTCAGATACGGATGTACGCACTCTGCGAGATCGCTCAGTTGTGAGCTGGATTGCCGACGGGATAGATTCCCCGGTATCACCAAGCGCTCTTGGTCAACCTCGATGCGCTCCATCGACGTTGCGCGCATCCCGTACAATCTACTCGGGACGGCGGCGTTGACTTCGTCGTGGCAGGAGGAGCAGACCCGTTGGGAGCTCGCAGACGCTGTAGACTCTGGGAACGCCGGGTCTTGCACGATATCCGAGGGATCGAGGAGGGCGCGATAAACAGAGCATCGATCGCAGAAGATACGGCCGCATCGGCGACAATGCTGTGGCCCGTTAGTTTTGGACGAGAATCCCAAGGGTAAAAAACATACGTGCTGCGAGGTTATTAGCGTCGTGGACGGAGGGAGAAGAGTAGGAAACGACGTACGCGACGGGTAAGAAAGTTGAAACGGCGCTGGCAATCACGACACTGATGCACCGTGTCGTCGCGCTCCCACTGGGCATGCATTTGGTGGGGAGTGGGCGCCCACCGGGGCGCAGGCACCTTTTGAGGGGCCTCATGTGTGGGGACACGAAAGTCTGGCGCCTGTGAAAGCTGTGGTGTCAAATCAGTTGGTGCCCGAGAAACGCCCGGCCGAGTGAAGTAGTCTGCTGTAAAGCTCGATGATCTCGAGGCAGGGCGCATGCTATCCAAGGGGGAAGCGACAGGGTAGTGGAACTCTTCGTCGGAACTGCCCTCGTCTTCGTCTATATCGTCGTCTGGAAATATAAATAAATAAATTGAGCGCAGCAAGGCTGTGATGAAATGCACAACCTGTCCCAGACAACAGCAGTCCACGCGCACCAGCTGCAAGGCGCCGTCGTTCAAGATCGCGGCTATACGCATTCAATAACACCTCTGCCTGTGTTTTTCGCTCCGTGTCCTCGTCGCCTGGGTAAAATGTCAATGGCGCTGCTGCAAACAAGACACAACACGAACCGAGTAGTCCTTGTCTCAGTTCCATGGTAGCGCGCTCCAGCTTGGCGATCGCTCTCCGTGCCTCCACGCTCGACTCGACGCTGCTGTCGGTCTGGGCTCCAACCAGATACCGGGCGCGCGCAACATAGTCTTGGGCAGACGAAATAAATGTCGCCCGCATCGAACCGAGCTCCTGCCCGTCGCCGTCGCCGGCATCGCTATGCGAATCATCAACGAACGGAATCAGCGTGCCGTCCGCGTCAAGGTGATACATCCCGCCATCGGGCTCCGCGAACGGGAGCGGGGGGATATCAAGTCGCCGACGCAGGACGCGCACCCATCGTCGTCGGCGCACCCATGTCAACGGGGAGCGGCTGCTGCTCGTAGATGCAGAACCACGCCGTGAAGACGAGGCTCCTAAACCCGAACCCACGATCCCATTCCCTGCCAGCGCCCGTTCGAGTTGCGGCGGCTTCTCGGCCGTCCACTGATCGTCCGGATCGCTAAAATGGTGGGCATACTGCCATCCCGCCTCTGCATCGACGCCGGGCGGGGTGACGTCGAGCGTCCAATCGGATCTGGATATTTTTTTTTAGTGTGAGGGCCACACAATAGCAGCGCAAACCCAAGCTTACAACCAAAAGTGACTTCGCTCAATAGTATCTGTAGCACCTCGTTCAATGGGCCCCGGTTTCGGAAGGTTCCAAGGGTCGTCACGGAGCGGGAGTTGGACGTCACTCCGCCAGGCGGCTATCTCGCGAACACCCGTCTCCTCGTCCGTCCTTGGGGAGCCTTAGCTGGAATGGAGCGCGACGACCCTGTTTACCGAGGCCAGATGCCGAGAACTTCGGCCGACCGCCCGAAACGGCGAGGGTTTTGAGTCGGCTATCCAATCGCTGGTTTTCGTAGAGCACGAGCGGGACGGTCGTGTGAACTGAGAGCGGGTTGTATGGTACGGTGGTCCCGCGCCATCTTTCTGCTTCGGCCTTTTGGAGAACCTGGAGGCGTGGTCGACAATTCGGCGACGCGTTCGAGAACGTGAGAGCGCACCTCGCATATCCAGACTTCGAACACGGCTGCTGCAGCATCGAATGCGGTCTCGCCCCAGTTGTTCCTGATCAATGGGTTTGCAGACTGTTTTGCAAGAAGATACAAAACAACAGGGAGATGGCCCTTGGAAGAGGCGTTCACTGCGGTTTTGTAAGCCAAGTTTCACGGAGCACGAAAGAACGGACACACTGAGAGGTGTCCAACCGCCTTTGCTCCGGGAATCTACGCCTCGTACCCCATGGTGCTCCTCTGCCGCACCACCACTCTCAGCAAAGCCACCGCACAATGTCGAGATATCCCTAGCGCATCGTTGAATAAAATGCAAGTGTTTAGTGAGATTGTTACCTTTGAACACGCATTATGTAGAGGCGGTCCAGCCATCTGCATCTCGAGCGTTGACGTCGGCCTTTGCTGGGAGGAGATATTTGATAATGGGAGATGTGGCCGTTAACGCGGCCTTGTGGAGGGCGGTTTCACCCTCCTTGTCCTCGAGGTCTGGCATGGCATATCCGGATTCAATACACCAGATGACGATGTCGAGGTAGCCACGACTAGCGGCGGCGTGGAGGGCGGTGAAGCCTGTGCGCGGGGATGCGTCGTTTGAGAGACTGAATGGCTCGACATTGCCGGTGTCCAACGCGTTGCGGAAGAGACGTTTGAGGAGGGACAGGTCACCCGAAGATGCTGCTGCATAGATGGACTCTAACTGGGCCGGTGACGGATGTTGGAGCGGGGGTGCCGAGGGAGCCTGTTGGGCACCTGAGGTAGGATATACGAACTCGTCGTCGTCGTCGTCGGCGTCTTGGATGGGGGACGGGCGTGCGGGGGATGATGCGAGGGATGTGTGGGCGTCGGACCAGGCGGACCTGCATGAATTATGGTCAGTATTCGAGGCTTCACCGAAGAGACGCACTCGTCGATTGTGCCCAGGTCCCGGCCGCTCATCGTGGTCTGGATGGAAAACCAGATGTTACGGTCACATGACCATACGCGTACATAATAAAAATCAATTAAAAATCAATTAAAATAAAATCAAACCGCCGCCGCCAGCCCATTCGCCTTCCTTGGATTCGCCGTGGCCAGTGACCGCTGCCGGTAAACGGCTCGCAATCACCTCATTTCAACCACAAATTGGTCTTCCATTGGTGATCATATCATCGGCCGATGCTTCCACGGAAATTTGTACTCAACACACTCAACCACCATCTTCTCCGTCGCCCACTCACGGCCATGGCTGTCGACCGCTCAAACCTCGTTCCCTTCTCCTCCCGTCTCAAAGAGGGCCGCGCTCTTGCGGAGGACGTCTGGTCCATCTACAAGTTTCGTCCTTCCAGTCATAACATGGCCTCTGCCCGCTCATCACACAAGCAGCGTCGCCAACCTCCCCGCAGACTGTATCAACCTCGGCCAGGGCTACATGAACTTTGCCCCCCCGAAATGGGTTACCGAAGCCGCGAATGAGGCCCTCCAGGGTGTCGCCCAGAACCACTATTCGCATCCCAAGGGCCGCATGCGTCTTCGCCAGGCAATCAAGAACCACTATGGCCCAAAGTTCAACCGCGATCTCAATGTCGAGACCGACATTCTCGTCACCAGCGGCGCCAACGAAGGTACGCACACATCGTCGTTCGTTAAACGCTAACGCCCCAACTCTCCTCAGGCCAGTACTCGGTCTTCGTCGCCTTTCTCGAGCAGGGCGACGAGGTCATCATGTTCGAGCCATTCTTCGATCAGTACCTACCCTCGGTTACCTTCAACGGCGGCAAGCCCGTCTACGTTCCCCTCCACCCCCCGAGCGGAGACAGCAAGAAGCCCACCAGCAATGACTGGACCATCGATCTCGCAGAGCTGAGGTGAGCAGTCATCCCACAATAAGTCATCCTCCATTTCTAAACCGACTCCAGGCGCGCGATTACAAGCCGCACCAAAATGCTCATCGTCAACACCCCGCACAACCCCGTCGGCAAGGTCTTTACGCGCGAGGAACTCGAAGGTATCGCCGCCCTCGCTGAAGAATTCAATCTCATCGTCATGTCCGACGAGGTCGTACGTCTATCCTCACTGCTCGTTATCTTTTCCAATTTTAATTCTCGCTAGTACGACTGCCTGACTTTTGACGGTAAAGAGCACGTCCGCATTGCGAATCTGCCCGGGATGTGGGACCGCACTGTCACCGTCGGGTCTGCCGGCAGTACGTATTCACATCTGTGCATCCTCTGTTGTTCGCTCAACAGGTTCTTTTTACAGAGGCCTTTGCTGCCACCGGATGGCGTGTCGGCTGGCTCATCGGGCCCCCCTCCATCATCCGCCCCACCCTCGCCGCGAGCACCCGCATCGTCTTCTGCACCAACTCGCCTCTCCAAGAGGCCGCCGCTGCTGGACTCGAACAGGCGGAGCAGCGCGGTTACTTTAAGACGCAGATCGCGGAATACACCGAGCGCCGCCAGATCCTTGTGGAGGCCTTTGACAAGCTCGGTTTGACATACACCTTGCCGGAAGGGAGTTACTTCATCCTCCTGGTACGGAACTCCGTCTGTCGGATTTTCTTCATCACTCAACTCCAACAGGACATCTCGAACGTCAAATTCCCCGAGGACTACCCATTCCCACAGAGCGTTCTCGGCCGCGGCCGCGACTTCAAGTGAGATCTGCCATGTTAACCCTACATCATTCGCGTCCTTACATCTGCCCAGGGCCTGTTGGTTCATCGCGCTCGAGATAGGTGTATCTTCCATCCCTGTCAGCGAGGTCAGTCAGCATTCAGTCAGCTACACCTAGGTACTGATATGCTATCTAGTTCTATTGCGAGGAGCACGCCAACATTGGCGAAGCCTACGCCCGCTTCGCATTCTGCAAAGATACCGACACCCTCACAAAAGCGGCAGAGCGCTTGCAGAAACTGAAGAATTACATTCAATAAATGTTACGCTCATTGTACTGTAGATATCTAGACGACTGTACCAGTTACCTCGCCGACCTTTGGCTGGGATGCGTACACAAGGTCATCGACAATCCGCGAAAGGTTCTCATCCCGCGAGGTTGACACACAGTCGTAGTATGTCGGGTTGGTCGCGATGCGCTGTGCAAGGAAGGTAAACGAGAGCGCATCAACCAGCTGCTGCTTATCGAGGTTCGCATGCCCTGCAAACCAGGCACGCAGCTCTGGTGAATTTAGGAGCGCCGACTCGAGAGGTAGCCCGTCGTTCAGGAACCGCATGAACGTGTCCTTCGCCTCTGCCTGGCAGAAGAGGTGGAAGTGACCAGCGCCGGAATGGCGCACTGCACGGCTCTGCATGCGCACCAGCTCCGTCAGCCCATAGTCGCGCAGCTGCCGGTCTCCCCCCTCCCCCTCAGCGTGCACGTACTGCGTCCCCATCACCACAACCACAGCGGCGCGCACGGGCAGCGTCCAGCACGAGTCGCGCGGCACGATCAGTACACGAATGAGGCCTTCCGCGTAGAGCTCGAGCATAAGGTTGCGGTCGGGCTTGTGGATCCCTTCGTGGAAGAAGCCGACGCCGCGTGAGACGACGTCGATGAGGCTCGCGTCCCGTAGACGGGCGAGGTAGTCTTCGAGCCGTTCCTGCGAGACACTGTCGGGGAGGTACCCCTTTTCAGTTTCCTGCTCAAGAGCGCACTGGGTGATCAAGTCGTATGCGACGGATCGGCATTGTCCGCGTGAGGGTACAAAGACGACTGCGGACTCGCCCGAGGCGGCGCTTCGGATAGCAGCGTGTGCGGGCTTGGCCATGGCTTTGAAAAGTGAGGATGATTGGGGGATGCTGAATGTGTGTGGGGATGTGGTAAGAGACTGGTCACGGTCGCTCGGTCGGAAGCTGAGAAGGGCGGCGGGATTGACGCGTAGCCACGCTCCGAGATCCACCGGATCGTTGAGAGAGCTCGATGCGCCGACAAAACGCGTTGGACAAGTCTGGACGGCGTGCCGCAGTAGCGAGACGCCGAGCTCGTATGCAGGATCGAGTTGTTCCAAACTTTCACAAACGACAAGATCTAGACCTCGTATTGGGATCTTTGGATCCCGTTGAGAAACGAGTTGAAGCAGATGTGCGGCGGTTACAATTCGGATTACTCTTCCTCGGGGCCGCGTGAGTGCATTTTGGGTGAAGTTCAGCTCGATGGAAACCCCGGAGTTGGATGAAGCTCGCAGTTCCGAAAGCAGCTCTGAAGCTACGCTCTTTCGCGGACACACAAGCAGCACCCAAACGTCAGGGGCTTTCATGACTGTCATCCTAATGGATCGGAATGAGAACAGGCCATAAAGCGAGCTGAATACATACCATACGAGAACTTGAATCAGCACCGATTTACCACTACCAACAGGTGCACAAAGGAGCGAATGCCATTTTGTGCTCAGCAAGGTCCAGAAAGACTGCGTTTGGATAGAGTTGAAGTTGTTCAAACGGCCAGCAAACAGCGACTCCACGGTGGGGTTCCGGAGTATGGAGGGCGAAAGGAACGGCAAGTCGAGCCGAGGGCTATGGCTGTGAGATGCCATTGGCATTACCAGAGTGTCTAATGGGATAGATATTTCGTCTTCTGCTCCCATCCATCGATCCGACACAAATCGTATCGTGACGGAGGGAGGTGCTTGGCCGTCTGGGATCGAAATGACAAAGTCGACATTCAGGGTCTCCGTGGTTGGTCGGAAAATGAGATGGGAGAGTTGAAGAATGTTTAAAGCGTCATGATCTTCAACCCAAAGCCAGAATGGCTCAGCACTGCCGTGCACCTTGTTGCTCCAAACAAAAGTAGGCGTTACCCGAACGGCAATTCTGAGCACATCGAATCCCAACGGACGGAGATTGTATGTGATGCGAACGGACGGGAATTGTTTGGCAGCGTTGAGGATGGCCTGACCGTGACGCTCGTTGAGGTGAACCAATTTCCCCAGTTCATCCGCGCTGACCGCTGCAAGCTCTGCAGGCGACCATTCATCTGCCCACCGCTCCAAGCCATAAAAGATGTCGCCTTTTAGATCAAATTGTTTCAGCGGTTGATCAAATGGCCAAAGTCGTTTCTCGATGGCCTTGCTCATACCCATGAGCACCGCCGTTACATTCGCCCATTTTCTGCTGATGGCGATCTCAAGCAGGGCTCTGACTATTCGCCCACCATTTTGAGCAGCATAAGCAGTATCGGAAACCAAAGCAAAGTCTTCCACAGGTTGTCTTGATATGAAACCTTGCAGCAGGATGTTGACTTTGCCCCGACTCGTATCGGTACCCCCCTGCGAGTAAATTAATTGAGGAAGAGGAACGATAGAGGAGCGAGGTTACTTTAACATCGCATGGGACAATCTCCATGAGCTGCTCGAGTTCCTTGACCTCGGACTCGCGAACTTGTATTTGGTCGAACTGAAAACAGTGTCAAGAACCCATCTTGATCAAATTCGAAAACGCACCTCTGTACTCATACTGAGCATCCCCAATACATCAGCCTCGGACATCCTCTGCCGGAACTCCTTGTTGAAGATTTCGATCGACGTGTAGCGGATGTAGTACTTTGCGGCAATTCTGCCCAAATCGGTAATTGTCAAGTCCCCGGTGAGGCGATCAAAGATTATCATGCCGGCATTGGCCAATGTCTGTCCGGCAGCGGTGATCAACTCGTTCCTCTTGCTACCCAATTGTGGATCGTCGCCCGTGGCATCCCGAGATATTCCTGACGAGAACGATGAGGGAGAGGAATGGGTGAATGGAATGAACAGACCGTAAACGAAAGGGTTCTTGCGCATCCGCACAAACAGGTACGTATATCCCAACCACCTAACTCCGTCGCGGGTGTTTGCAACGGTACCCAGAGATATCTCGGCGTTGAGCGAGTCGATCATGCCGCCTTGGAATCTGCAAGAAAAGGATATTAGCCAGGACAGCGAAGACGGGAGGAAGGACGGACTGTGATTCGATGGGGTTCTGAGCGAGGCGGTTAGCATTGAATATGGGATCAATTATATCTCCTTACCTGGGAAGTAACCGCGTCGAGGTAATGCGCGAGTTTGTCCTCGGTGGTGCAGATATAACCTTCGCCGCTGGTTTCGAGGCCAGGACGTCCGGCTCGTCCGAAAACTTGTAACACATCGAGAACAGAAAGATCCACAAAGGCACCTGGAACGACGTAAGCTTGAACCGGTCGAGGAGGCGGGCCAGAAGGGACCTTTAGAGCTAGTCGTAAACCTGCGTCCCCTTGATAATCACTGGAGGGTGTTCATTAGCACGAGTCGAAGCCAGAGGGTTGTGGACTTCACCGGCATGAGCGGGCAAGTTGACACCCCAAGCCAAGGTAGCAGTACAACACAGAACCTATACGCGGTGGTCAGCAGCTGAGAGCAACACTGATAAGTAACCGGATTTACCTTGATGGCTCGCGCCTCAAACATCCTCTCCATCATATTTCTATCCGAGCGCAACATTCCCGCGTGGTGAATGCCAAAGCCGCCGTCGAACAGCTGCTTCATCTCCTTATTTCGGGACTCTCCTATGCTTCGGCGAAAGAAGTTCCACTGAGGGTGCTCTTCACAGCTAAAGTTGTCTGAATTGCCCTCAAGGGCCGAAGCTTCCCGGAGCCCTAATGCCGTCTTGACCGTCTCTTTGCGTGCATGGACAAAGACCATCACTTGATGGCCCTGTGCGACCAGCTCAGAGACCTTCTGGAAGCACACTCGGTCGAGATTCTTCCTTGATTGCAAACTTCCCGGTTTGCCTTTAATGCCGAGGAAATGTTGTTCGAGGGGAACAGGTCGGAACGACGAATCGAAATAAAATAAGCCTTTATGGCGAGAGACACTGAACTCTGCTCAGCGTGAGACAAGACAGTAAGATAGAGAGGGCTACCTCAGGAATTCCGCGACATCCATGTAGTTTGGGAGTGTTGCACTCAACCCGACTATCCTGATCACGGATTGACTTGATTCTACCTAGTGTGTCGGATTAATCCGCAGAACAGCCGGCGGAGAGGAGGCGCTCACTTGTCGGAGAGTTCGTGCCACGATGGTTTCGATGACTGCGCCACGTTCTTCGTTCAAAAGATGCACCTCATCGATAATGAGTAGTTTGAGACTCTGCGCGGTTCGTGAGTGGGGAGAGTGTCGAATTTGCGTGAAGTCGAACCGATGCCAGTTCTCCTTCTCCGGTCGGTTTTCTTGTGACGACATCCCATTTTTCTGGGGTGGTGACGATAACTTGGGTTTGAGCAATTTCTGCTTTGGTCAACTGCATATCACCTGCGAAAAATGTCAAAACATGAGCCGGAACTGGGATAAAGTATTCACCAGTCAACTCGCGTACTTGGATGGACAGCCACTGCAGACGTTTACTAAATTTCCGGACGATTTCAGAGGCCAATGCTTTCATAGGTGCACTAGTGGCGACGTCAACCCAGGGCGAAAAGTAAAGTGGATCGACTTACACGTAGATGATTTTAAACGAAGACTTATTTATGGTGGAGGCGATGGAAGTGTTTCCAGAGCTAGGTGATCTATGTTGATCCAATACGCGCAAAATAGTCAACATTGCTACATCAGTTTTGCCCTTTCAACAAGTCAGTCTTGGAGAGTTTGTGATGTCTCCTCAAAAGACTCACGGCACCAGTGGGAGCTGTTTCGACTTGTGAGTACGCTGCGACAGAGAAAGAAAGGGGACTCGTCTCACCACATATGAGCAGATTTTCGTTCGATCCGTAAGCAGTTGGATACACCTGTGGGGCTTCAGTTCTCAACTATGCCCCCGCAACGGCAGAAAGAATCACGATTGACTGGATGCGATTGAGGGTTTCGTAACCCTACTTATCGCCTTTAGCCAGCACAAATTAATTTCTTGAAAGATCTTACGGGAAACGAGCCCTTGGCGAGAGGATCCAGCTCAGAAACGGAAATAAGGCGCTCCGTTACTCGTGGAGGTACAGGTCTTGCTGGTGGAATTATGACTTCCTCAAAGTCCTGAGTCCGTGTCAAGAGAGCCGCCAAAACTGATAATAGAAAGCGGTCTTACCTCGTGCATCTCACGAACAGTGCCTAGCGGGAGCATGTACTTGCTACCAAACTGCGACAGGACGTTCCCTTGGGCCATTGGCGTTGAGGTGTAAACGTGAGGTAGGATTTCGGGTGCTGCTTCCTATAAGCCACTGTCAGGAAATGGCAAGAGATTCCAAGTTTCTCTCACAGCAGTTCCGGAGAAAAGAGGGCGGGCGGCATTCTTTCTGAAACCTTCTTCCATGCGTTTACGGGCAGTCCTCTTGAGATAGACTCGCAGCTAGATGATGGCCATAAGGGGCGAGCGTTTCTCTGCCAAAATTTGGACGAACAAGAAAGAGTCGTGGTGGAAGGGCCAGACGCCGATCGACGAAATTGCTCGAGCTTTTTTTTCAGGTCGTAAGGAACGGGGGGGAAGAGTACGGCGGAAGATTGAGCCCTACACACCTGCTTCACAAACTCTTCTCGCGTGTCGAGTATCTCCATAATCACATCCATGTCCTCGTAGCCGATAGCTTCAGCGACTTCTCCCGAAACATCGTGGCCCCGGGGTTGAGATAAAATCGAATAGAGAGACTCCAAAAGAGGTTCAGCATCGGGCTTTCTGAGCGAGAGACACTAGTTATTTCAGATAGTCCGAGCGGAGGGTTCACGACACACTGCAGAAGTTTGTCAAGAGCTGTGCGTGGTGTGCTGCCAGAGGACGCGTATCTGTACGCGTCCAATACGGAATCCCAACTGCTGCGATATTCATTCGACGATGACCTGGTGGTAGACGATGTAGAGCAAGATCAGACCCGAGCGTCCTGCGCAAAACTAATGATTCAGACGGGTATGGATGTGCTGGTACCTGGCCATCTTCGCGAGGCGGCATCGAGCTCGACTGTGTCAACAATAACGAAATGCTGGAGAGCATCGTTCGGTGTAAGTAGAGAAGTCAAAGATTCGAGACGGTCAGCGGTTCCGGCCGATCACGCTCCGGTTGCCAACAAGTCCAGCTTTGTTGATTATTTGCGCAAACTGTCGGTATTCTACGCCCTGGCCAAGAGAGGGCTAGACGTAGACACATGTGCGTCCACACGCGAGATGATATATCCCTGTTCTTGGGTCACCGTCAGGCAACGTAGTGCTGAATACGTGTATACCCGGAACATCCCCTGGCCGCCGGCATGACTATGTAGCGAGTGCGCCCGACGGCAGGTACGCGGGAGGGTACGATGACGCCGCGCAATCGACGCGACTTGCGTGAGGAGGGGGGGGGTAGCGCCGCGACGCGACGCCACGGGTGAAGTAGAGTAAGGGAACATACGCAGTGCGGCAAGGCACTCGCTCGCAGTCGGGAAAGGGGTACGCAGCGTCGACAGATAAACCCTCTCGTGCGAGCCCCAACTCTCCGTACTGGGGGGTTAGGAGCCTGGAGTCTCCCGCCGTGTCGTTGTGTAACTTAGACCCGTCGTCGATTGAGGTTGAGTCCCCGGCTCGAATGAATCGGTGAAATCGGAATCGGTCGGAATGACGGAACGGGACGCGAGCTCTCGGCGCGGCCTTGGAGGGCTTGTACGTGTTTGACGGCACTCTAAACGCGTGGGGCGATAAAGCGAAACGAGATGATCGCAATCAAGCCAAAGCGGATGTTGGCAAGTTACAAATTCAAATTATATGCAGAAAAGTCCTAACTCTTTAGCTACTCTGCGCACCAAACGCGCTTTTCGAATGTATCATCCAGTGCGCGTGGGAGTCACTCTGGATTTTTTTGAGGGTTAGGGTGTCGGGACCCGTCGAGAAACCAAACCGCCAGACAACGGCCCAAACTAGTATACACTAATCGTGAATCAACCAAGCCTAAGGGTACCTGGAAGCTCCAGGTTAAATGTTGAGGGGGGTCCCTAGCGTTCAAGGACATACGGGGCCAAATGTGTTTGAGTCTTGGCTGTGGAAGGCGTCGCCTTCGAGCCAAACGTGGCCCTGGGGCACAGAAATCTCGGGTTCCGGATAAGGAGGTAGAGTTCGCACAGTGTCGCCCTCGATGGCCATGATTCGTTTTACCAGCTGGCGTTTGAGATTAACCGGAGACCTGGTCGGTATTCAACAGAGGGCCTGATTCTCAGAAAGCGCAAGTACTTGAATGCAACGATGTCGCCTCTCTTGGAATGTTCGAGTCGATGTGTCAAAAGGCGGCCTTCGAATATGGCGACGTCGCGCCAGAGGACCGAGGAATCAGGATTGAGAGTTGGCTGGCAAGGAGATCAGGTAAGGATGGGCTACTGAGCAGTAGCGAACCTGACGAAAATGTGGAAATCAAAGCTGCGAACCTGCATACTACGACCGGATACTAGCTTCAGGGTGTAAAAGTCCGTCAGCAGTACGACCGTTGGCAGCCAATACAGAACGGCCCAGGCGCGTTTGAGTGGAGACATGCGCGTCGGAGAAGGAAGGTGATCTATTTGGCTCTATTGATTTGTACATTCCCGCCTCACTCGACATAGAAAATAACCTCCTGTGCCAGCGCTTCACCCAATCCTGCGATACAGCCCAGAATATCCTCCCGGATTTCTTCAACGCTCCAATGCGGAGATTTCTGCTCCGAGGCATGAGCGAAATTTCCATCGTTAAAAGACATCAAGACGCACATCCACAGGGATTACACTTATTGTACTGTTCTCGATCCCACGTACAAGAAGAACCTTACCCAAAACATCATCGCTTGTTTCGGGAGGCTCGTTAACTATGCTCTATGAGGTTTCGGTGTTTTCGCGCCAGTTCAAGACTCACTTTGCATGGAACTTGAGGGTTCTGCAGTTGAATGGTCCGGCTCAGAGAAGCATGCATATCGGTTTTGCTCAAGCAGGGGAAGACATTCTTTCAGAGGAAACCAGACATAGGTTTCCTGAGATCGTTGGTTAGTCTTCGAAATCGGCAGTGAACTTTAAAAACTTACCGGATCCGCAAGATACGAAGGGTGATAGTCCCCTGGTTCGGGTGTTAGATCGCTCGATCCCTTGTCTTGAAAAGAAAGCCCTAAAACCTTTGTACTTCATCTTGGGGCAGGAGTGTATATAGTATCCTAAAAAGACAAGTTGAGACTTGGAACGGCCCACTCGCAGTGTGATAAGTACCCATGTAAAGCCATGCCATTCCGGCCACACCAGCGGCCCTGATCTCGGCGGCGAGAGAGACTTCACGCAAGGCGCTAAGCTATTGTTTCGTCAGCATTGACTCCCGAAAGTGAAAGACTTGGGTATACTTTTCCAATTGAATAATCACCCCATGCCTGGAACGATTGAGGGGCTGAGCGGTGGTAGCCTGTAGTATACGCACCGAATCATACATGAAATACACACTGGAGACGCAGGATGGGAGTATGTCGATCACGCCCATTGCGAAGAGTTGACCGTCACATTTGTAAAGCTGGTGGTAAGAGCTTGGAAGATCGTCAGAATGTTGATCGCGGAAACCTGAACAAAGGGTGTTACCCATAATTTGTGGGCAGATGAGGGGGAGGCGGCGACGGGTATGGGATTGGAGTTGACTGTTTGAAGTTAGTAGGGATCTACTGGAAACGGAACCGGACAAATTTACGATCAACGGGGAATGAACGAGGAAGCTTCGGAACCGCGAGGGAGTGGACTTCGAGTCGTTGAATATCTCTTTGATATTTACAATACAGGTCGTATTTTTCTTGTGTGTAAGAAGACGGCTCTAAGATGGTCTGCCCGAGTACTGAACGAATTGACAAAGGGGAGCAGCGCACAACCTTACCTCAAACTGGTGTTCCCGGGGTTCAGTTGAACAAAAAGCAACCTCGGCAGCGTGAATAGCATCGCTCAAAGAAAAGGTTTTTTCCTTGGACTTGGACGGAAGGTCGGTCTCTTTTCCGCGCAGAATGAACCGATTCCAGCTTTGGCCTTGTTCAGACAGAGCCGCGTGCTCAAGAAACCATACCGGTTGATAAGTTTCCGCTGACTTTTCGAGGGCTTGAACTTGTCTGCATCCAATCTGCGTCGGGTGAGTTGTGAGGCGGCACTGGTGGAAAGAGCTACTACTTGATGGTGTAGGATGGGCAACATGATGCCTTCAAGTCAGGTTTATAGCACCAGGTGCCTTATACTTGAAATCAATGACCGAGAAACACGCTTTTGAGATGAAAGGGAATGAACCAGAGCGACGCCAGCCTCGGTCGATCATCTTCTGGTAAACCTCGCATGAGAGTTGGTGTGCCTGAGTCCAGCAGCATGGGCGGCAGAGCGTGAGGATGATGTCTTCCCGGTCGAGCAGTATCCGCACGTTGTCGCGGCAGGTCCAGATGGGCTGCCAACAGATATTGCCATGGTCATGGTAGCTGCAGTATGAACTTCGGACTTCAAGCGATCATTGTCGGATCAAAGGACGCCGGAACAGGACATGGCTTTGGTTTGTCGAGAGCATGCACAGAGCCTCTAGCACCTCAAACTGTGCCCCGTATACGATATCTGCCTCACCCAGGACCGTAACCCTCTCCAATTAATTGGCCAACGCTGTTGACAGTGAGCGCGACTATATTGAACAATCGAACAAGTGGACATATCGACACGATCAGGGACGGACAACAGTCCCCGTCCTTTCTCTTTCTACCTCCATGAGACTTTTGCTTCCTCTGGGTCTGCTTCCTGCAGCATCCGCCGCCGCCGCTGGTTCATTCAAGAACGTCCTTTCTCTTTCTACCTCCATGAGACTTTTGCTTCCTCTGAGTCTGCTTCCTGCAGCATCCGCCGCTGCTGCTGGTTCATTCGAGGCTGTTGGCGATACACTTGTCAGTGCTATGATGATGTTCCTGGGGAGCAATGACAAGGTAGTCTTGCGGACGCGGACTTGTGTGGAAGACTCGTTCACACAGACAAGGTGTATATTATCGACAAGGCCGAGGGGAATGCCGCTCAAGTCAACGGGCATGCAGCATGGGGTTCAGTATGGTATGTTACCTGCCCTTAGTTAACGCCAACCTCATGGGTTGGACAGGGATATGGCAACACGACAAACTACGGTCATGGACATTTTGACCAACACATTCTGCAGTTCTGGTGTGTTTCTTGATTCTCAGATACGTCCTGCAATCTCAGTCTCAATGCAGGTTTCCACCTTCCAAATGGGTATTACACTCTGGTCGTGTCCATTTCAAGTATTGATTTTCGCCCAGTTCTTTCGTGACCTTTGGCGGGAACGGCGCTGCTGGCCCTGGCGGAAACGAGGGGTAACCACTCTCTCGAACAGTGCTGCAAAAACGGCACTTCGTGAATTGACTAAATGTGCTCTTCTAGATCTCTTGTGTACCCAGGTGGCAGCTCAGCTAGTTGGGATGTTACCTATCAAGATTTCGACGGCGCCTTGAGTATCAGACTACTCAACCCGTGCGACTCCTCCCAAGATTTTACAGCCCCCGAGTGCCAGTGGTTTGACAACCCTGCGGTTCTGGCGATGCAGGCGAAACGATGGTATTCTACGGTACGTGGTTTTTCTTTCGCAGTCTGGGTAACATTCGAGTATCCTGTAAAGGCGGAGGCTCTGGCAAACGGTACAATTGCAATCATCGGTAGGTTTCAGCAATGGAGGTACGCTTACGTCCAAAAGCTCGCGAGAGCGTGCTGATTTCTTTCTCCAGGTTTTATATTGCGCAATTTTCCCAACGGAAGTAGGGCATTTGCGAATTCATCAGGAATTCACCTCTAACTACTTTGATTTACTAGATCCGCATGATGGTGCCGAACTCACTTACGAGTTCTTCCCCTCAAATGGTCGACCGCCGCAAGGCTTGGACTTCCTCGTGCAGACGTCCGGATTAAATGCCTACCCCCACACTATGTTGCTTAGGTTGGCCGCTTCACTACCCTTTTCATTTTGGTTTCTCATCAACGTAGTTCGGGCCAGATGTTCATGCAAGCCAATGTCTCTACCAGTGCGTACTTTTGTCATTCCCGTCGTCTTTCATTGAACCCTGTGTCCTAGTGATCTGGAACTACGAGACGAACACTGAGACTGCTCTCCCTGATATGCCGCACAACGTCGTCCGCGTGTATCCTGCCAGTGGCGCGACAGCCATGCTTCCCATGACCCCGGCCAACAATTACTCTCAGACCATCATCTTCTGCGGAGGTTCCGACATGCCTGACGAGGCCTGGGGCAACTTTTCGTATCCGTACATAAACACCTGGGACTATCCGGCTTCCAAGGACTGTCAGCGTATCACTCCCGAGCCCGCTGACGGATCATGCCCCACAATATGTCCAAGACGATGATATGCCCGAAGGCCGCACTATGGGACAGTTTATCCTCCTGCCTGACGGAAAACTTCTCGTGGTCAATGGTGGACTCAATGGTACCGCTGGGTTTGGCCACAGAAATCTTTTGACACCCGAAGACGAGATGCCGTTCGGACAGTCATTTGCGTCCGGTCCTGTGGGAACCCCTGCAATCTACGATCCCGAGGCTCCTGCAGGCAGTCGTTGGTCCAACGCCGGCTTGGCGACCTCGTCAATCGCTCGGCTCTATCATTCTTCCGCCATCCTCCTTTCAGATGCCTCGGTATTCGTCGCTGGAAGCAATCCTAATTTGGACGTGCAAATCGAGAACGTACCCTTCCCGACGCAGTACACGGCCGAGAAGTTCTACCCTCCCTACTTCGCTGCGACCACTCGGCCAGCCCCGTCCGGAATGCCCTCGAAACTCACTTATGGCGGCAGTTCATTCGACATTACGATTCCTGCGAGCTCCTACTCCGGCGCCGGAAACGCCGCAGCCAATGCCACTAAGGTCACTGTTGTTCGCGGTGGATGGACCACGCACGGCATGAACATGGGTCAGCGGTATATGCAGGTTGGTCGCGATTTGACATCCGCATAGAGCTTGAGACTGAACTGATCCTGCGCAGCTCAAGAATACTTACACTGTCAATAAGGATGGGTCTATCATCCTGCATGTTGCACAGATGCCCCCGAACCCCAACCTTTTCCAGCCGGGCCCAGCACTTTTGTTCGTTGTGGTCAATGGTGATTCTGTTGGACATTTCCACTGTCTTCATGTCTAACATACACTTAGGCGTACCCAGTAACGGGACGCATGTTATCATCGGCAGCGGCGCTGTCGAAGCGCAGCCCACTGCAAACGAGGCTGTACTCCCAGGTCAGCGTTTTAACCGACGCCAGCGGTTCTGCCAGCTCCTCGTCGACCGGAAACGGCAATGGCGGCTCCAACTCGTCTACCAGCACCTCGCACGTCGCTCTGATCGCCGGGATCGCTGGCGGCGTCGGCGTTGTCGCCCTCCTCGCCATCGGTGTCGGAATCTGTCTTTCCCGCCGGCGCCGCGCACGCATTCGTGCCTCGATTGCCGCATCAAAGGCCGCGCAGGCCCCCGCTGCTCCCTACCAGAAGATGCCGCCGAATAGTGACTCGCAGCTTTTCTTGAACCAGAATAATGAAAGCAAAGCGTGGGGTAATCAACCCGAATGGAACGCAAGCTCGCCGAGCTTCCAGCCTTACCACGATGATAACATGTCGGCCCATCCGCCTGCCCATTATGAAGAATATAAACCGAATGTTGGTGGCTACTCTGAACAACCTCGTTATTAGATACTCGTCGTTATCGTTCTTTATCATTACGACTGTCTTTTCTCTCTGTAGGGCCTGCTTTGGACATTTGGACGAGACATAATGAATAATCTGTTCTACCAAGGTTCTGACGCGAGGCTTCGTGGTCCTCGATCGAACTGAAAAGCTTCAAGTTCCCGAAAGTTTCAATCGACTTTACCCGGATACGAACACGAGCTGTGGGTTAATCGTGATCATGATTTCCGCATATCTCAGCACCAGCGTCTCACATGCGAAACATCGTATGTATACATCGTCATGCAGTCCCATATATTGCTATAATAATGCAGTGCGTATGAGGAGTCCGCCTGTGAAAACCCACAACAAGTGAATCCAGAGAAATGCGTCGTCAGAAAATAGATTAGTAAACTTAACGATAGATACAGGGCAGTCCAGTGAGGGGGTCAAGGGTAGCGCGAAACGTAAAGACAGACATGGACTGCAAGAGCAGTCACGATGGACGTGACCCCCAGGCGGACAGACGCTAATGGCCGTTGGCTGGGGGAGGGGGGAGTGGAGGAGGGGAAACGGACACGGACATGAAATCTACGGCCTAAGCCATACTTTTAGGCCTTCCACCGTCAGAGTGGAATGCCGGTACGGGCGGAATGAGGGCGGAAGGGTCCGCGGGCGCGAAGCTCTGCGGCCGGTCACCCGGCTGGCCCGCAAAGGTACGGGGCACGAACAAGCTGCTGCCATTGGAGGTTTGGCGCGGCCGTGGCATAGGACCCGGGCTGCTCGTGCCAAACTGCTCGTCAGTGAGACGAACCTGAATGTACGGAGTCGCGCGAGGGCTGGCGCTGCGGCGGCATCATGGATTCCCGTGTCGCCTGGCGGATGGGCTGTATCATCGACTCGCGCTGCTGCTGCTGCTGCTGCTGCTGAGGCGGCATCATAGAATCCCGCGAGGGATTCCGCTGAGGCAGGGACTGCTCCGACGGTGGTATCGGGGACTGGCGCTGAGGGGCCCCCGGGGCAGCTCGCGAGGGAGGAGGGGGCGGTGCCTGCCGTTGAGGAGGCGGCGGTAGAATCATGGGTTCAGGGGCGTCCGTAGTGGGTGAGGAGACGAAGATCGGGTCCTCCTCTGAAGGACTACGTGGGAAGCCGACACTTCGGGGCCTATCATCGAAGCTGCGGGCAGGGGCAACGAGCGAGTCCTCGGAGGGTTGCCGTTGGTAGTTCACGCTCTTGGGTCGGTCACCGGGATTGCCGTCAAAGCTACGGAACCCAGGAGAAGGCGGGACGAAGAGTTGTTCCTCGGAAACGGCTATGGAGGGCTGGCGCTGATAATTGGCGCTGGAGGGCCGATCGACAGGTCGAAGACCGCTTCCCTTGAAGGTGCGAGTCGTCGGCGACGGGGGAATGAACATGTCGTCTTCGCTGATAGCCATTGAGACGGGTGTTCGGTCGGCGAGTGGAACACCGGCGGCAAAACTATCTCTTGGGTTCATGGACATGGGCCTGTCCTCCGTGAGCGCCATAGAGACTGGCTGGTAAATATGCGGCTGGGGGTCCGGACCGGCTATGTAGCTACTCCGAGGATCCATCGGCATAGGCGTAGAGCGACCGCGGGCCTTCCTTATGGTCGACTTCGACTTGCGTTTGCGACAGAAGAAAATTGCTCCAAACACGATGAGGACGATGAGGACGACAGCGTTGAGGGCCATTATTCCCAGCATGGCTGGGAGGTATGCCACGATCTTGCCCAGATTGTCGTTGACGTCTGAAGATATTGAGACGGACGAAGGGTCGGTGGACGTGGCATTCGAGGCGTTGTACGTGATGTTGGAGGCGGCAGTACCACCACGAGCACTGTGGAAATCCTTGGACGCGTCGTTGGGGTCGACGAGAGCCAATAGCTTCACGTACGGGTTCCCCATCTTCTTGTTCGAATCAAAGTCCCCAAAGTCGTAAATGGAATACATCGAACGCAGCACATTGTCACCAACAAGCCAGTCGCTGTTCGGCGCGTGAGTAAAACGACAGCGTAAAGATGAGAAGCTACTTGCAATTCTCCCGCGCCGACAGAGACCGTCTGAGGGACAAAGGTTCCAACACAAAGGGAGGCGTTGCTCAGGCTGGCCGCGGTTATATCCAACGGATGTAAAGGATAGACTTGGACCGCTTGAAAAAAAAGTATGAGAAGGACAAGCTTCGCATAATAAGAGGGGCGTGCGTACGCAAATTGCAGGGCAATGTCAACCTCGGTATCGCAGGGAAGAGTCCATTGACCTAGAGAGGCGTCGAATTGAGCACCGGCCGCTCCAGAGTATATGGCGTCGCAGATAGCCTTGGGTGCATAGCTGATCGCGGGTCAGCCGAATCCAAATTCGGGAACCGGACGTACGTATACGAAGTCCCGCTGTCAAGTAAAACGACCGCTCTGTTGCTTGGTGCACCGACAACGCCGGTGGTGGGGGTGACCACGGTGTTGCCCACCAAAAGAGCCTCCAAAAGGACGTTCCACCGACTGGGGAATGTAACAGGCCAGGTGGGAATGGCTGGTCCGTCCAACACGGCGGCGTACTGCGGCTCGGCCTCACCTGATCATTTTTCAGCGCTCAGGGCCAGTATGAAACCGGAGACGGAACACACCAATGGAGAAGCTTCCTTCAACGGTGTCTGTGGCATCGCTACTCCGCTGGAGGGCGAACGCAATGAAGTTGGGCTCCGATGGGTTGTCCTGGAAGAGGTTGTACAGCAGACTACGGCCGGTGGAGGCACCGGTCTTGTTGACCGCGCTATCAATGGAGGAGAGAGAGGTGAATCCGAGTCCAACGAGGCCGTCAGCGCCATAGCCCAAGGCAGGGTTGTTTGCTGCCGAGACATCGAGTATCGCTTGCGACGAAACGGAAATCCTAGGTGCAAGTTCAGTAGCGCCCAGATGCAGACAGAGGATACGCACCCAGCGAACTGGACAGGTCCGTACGCGATGTGACCAAACACCCAACCAATACCGTACTAATAGAGGATCAGTGAATGCCGACGGCAACAAGATGGGGCCCACAGTGAGGTTGTAAGTGTTCGTCTGTGGCTCGGGTAAGGCGAGAATGAATGGCGGTAGGAAGAGTGCTCACGGAGTCGGTTACGCCGGGAAGAGGGGAGGAAGGACCTTTCACCCATACATCGGACGAGCCAGTATCGAGCTGAACAGGGTAGACTGGAATATGGGTTCAGAGCATGGATAACGAGGCGGGTGTAGCGAAGAGTACCTGATGTGCCGACGGTGACCTAGAGAGCTCGGGTTAGCTAGCGCGGTGCTGCTTAAAAGGTAAAACGTGCATTAGCCATGTATATCAGGTCATGGACCGTGCTGCGAAGGAATTAATCTCTGGTCTGATGTGCGCATACAAGGCTGTTGGACACACTTTATGTCGACACCATTTGAGTCGCTGGCGGCTGCTGCGAGGACTGAAACCTTGGAGATGCCGCTTCTGCGATCGAGGGCGGGGCGGCGGACCTGGTGGAAGGGGATGCGGATAGCGAGGACGGCGGGGAGGAGGAGGAGGAGGGCTGGGAGAGCGACGGGGAGGAGCATGGGGAAGGACCGTAATGGAGGGAAGAGCGAGACCTCTCTGCCTCATCACAATTTTTTGATGCCGTCGATCCCCACACTGTGTTCTGCTGCCGCGACCAGTGACCACCACCGTCGTCCATGGCCTCCAGGACTACGATAGCTCGCCTTATTAATAATGCCCAGCATTCGTCCTGCCCTTGTCACGGCGCACATAATGCCGCCGCCCACCCAGCCGCAATGAACCAGCTGCGGCGGTATGCCACTCCTCTGAACACCATTCAGAAAGAATACGCGTTCGAGGTCGCCGCTTCCAACCTCCGATTCGGTGACGGCGTCACCCGCGAGGTGGGAATGGACTTGGCCAACATGAAGGCCCGCAAGGTCGGCGTGTTCACCGACCAGAATGTCGCAGAGCTGGCGCCCATGAAGACGGTCAGTTGCGTTCGATCTTGAAGCCGCCGTATAACCGCGAGCCTAGGCTCTCGAGTCGCTTGAGGCGCAGTCAAATCTCCACTTCCAAGTTATGAACCTCCCGGCCAGCGAGCCGACCGAGGAAACTTTCAACGACGCGATAGCGTGGGCGCGCGCCCACGATTTTAGCCATTTCCTTGCGTCAGTCGCGTGATTACTCGGCTCCATGTCGTCTGAGTATGTACTTTCAGTGTGGGTGGTGGGAGTGTCATCGACACCGCCAAAGCGGCCAACTTGTTCTCGGTTTACAAGGACGCGCACCTACTTGATTTCGTCAACGCGCCTATCGGAAAGGGTCTGTCCCCAGTAATGAATGACAGGGAACGCACTCAATTATTATAGGTTTACCTATTACACAGGCCCTCCGCCCGCTCATCGCAGTTCCTACCACCGCAGGAACAGGTTCAAAAGCATCAATTAATTTACTTTCGGAGTACTGAGAGTCTGTAGGCTCGGAAACCACCGGGACCGCGATCCTCGACATAACCTCTCGCTCATTCAAGACCGGCATCGCCAACCGCGCGATGAAACCGGTCCTTGGCGTCGTTGTAGGCGCCCCCGTCGTTGAATAACCGGCCTCCTCACCAGCTTCGCATAGGACACCCAAAACACCGCCAGCTGCCCGACCGCCGTGCACATCAGCGCTGGTCTGGACGTCCTCTTCCACAGCCTGGAAAGCTACACCGCAATCCCGTACACCGAGCGCACCCCGCGCCCCTCGAACCCCATCCTGCGACCCGCATACCAGGGCAGCAACCCCGTCGCGGACGTATTTTCGCTGTGGGCACTTCAAACGACAGTCAAGTACTTGCCGCGCGTTGCGAAATATCCTGACGATGAGGAGGCAAGGAGGCAGATGCTGTATGTGATTTCATCTGGCTCCTACCAATCCAAACCATCTCCGCAGTCTCGCGGCCTCGTTTGCTGGAATTGGGTTCGGTAATGCAGGTATTCATCCATTTGTATTGTTTTTCTCTTCCCTCTAATCCTGATGTAGGTGTCCACCTTTCACATGGAGTCAGTACTGCCTTTCCTCCTTGTTCATTTTCTTGATTGCATTCGTCTTCTAGATGTCGTATCCGGTACAGTTTTTTTCTATGGTCGTTGCGAATCTCCCTTCTGACCCCTGTCTTTTCCAGATATCGGGATTGAACAAGCAGGGGCCAAAATATAAGCACCCAGGGTACTGTCAACGCGAATCCCATTATCCCGCACGGAATCAGCGTTGCCATCACTGGACCCGCCGGTAAGGCTCCCCGCTATTCCCTCGTCAGGGCGCTAAAAACCAACAGTCTTTCAATTCACCGCACCGTCCTCGCCCGACCGCCACCGCCACATTCTCGCCATCTTCAATGACACTACCGTTTCCGACCCCTCCATCACGCGCATCCCGGACTCGGAGATTGGAGCGCATATCTTTGATACGATCGCGCGCTTCCTCGACGGCCTCGGTGTCCCGCGCGGACTCAAGGCCTTGGGCTACACAGCTGCCGATATTGACTCGTTAGCGGAGGGGACTCTGCCGCAGCGCCGGGTATTGGACTTGGCCCCAGGCATTGGGGACGTGGTGGACGAGGATGGCAGAATGCATATTGAGAAGATGCTTCACAGTTCGTTGGAGTATTAGGCTAGCCACGAGTAGAGCCAATGTGTACATATTAAACAGAATTCAACAGTTTGGTGTTACGTGCGACAAGTTCGTCGAAAGCTACGAGACTACCGCCAAAAATGTCCAGAGAACTGTAGGGGTCAGCTTCTTCCAATCGGAAGCTTGATACGAACTACCTTCCGTAGGTAAGGTCCACTCTGCCGCGAGAGAGCCGATGCACGGTGTCAAGGTCATCGATACCTGCAACAAAGTCAGGGAGGAAGTGCTTGCTAGAGGAATTGGCAGTACTTTTGGCCCCGCCAGCGTAGGTGCAAGGGATGCGAACCCACTCGCCGAGCTCTATGTAGCGGTTATGAAGCGATTGATTACTAGCAGCGCAGAACATACTAGTCACCAGCGCCTCGTCTATTCCTTGACAAAGGCCCTCGACGTCTGCGGCGTGTATTAGAAACTCACTGGGGAGTGATTAGAAATCAACCGACTGCATAGTGCGATAATTAATTACCTGCAATACTTCGAGAGCATGTCGAGCGATTCTAGTGGAATCAGTTGTGTTGCGTTCGGATTCCAAGCACCACAGACCTCGCGTGACCTGCATGTCGGTGATATCTTGCCATTTATTCATCGCAACGAACCAGCCGTCTCCTCGTTTTCGGCAGCTTCCCACCCTTAATCGACTGGTCAAGAAGTTCAACGAAGGTGGCCCACCTCACGTCGATGACGAGGTTGTCCTTCCCGACTGTGGTTGAAAGCGCCTCGAGTCGTTCCAAGGAGAATTTGGCGTGCGGGAAGAGGAACGAAGTGACGATGACCTAAAGGCGTCGTGGTTCAATGGAGATCTCAGCCAGTGTCTGCAGTCCCAACTTTGCTCGCCCCAGCGTCGAGCCACTCTTGAGCGTTCGTGTCGTTGATTCCGCCGCCGATCTGAAGGCCCCCTAGATGAAGTCTAGTGTTGCTTTGGAATACCGAGTGTAGAGAGACCTGGCCAAGATGAGAGCGCAGCACGGGCTGCGGCGTCGTTTCCAGGCCCGAGCTTGATTACATGGCCACCCGGGAGGTTATTGTCCCTGTATAAACGGGCGAATTCGTCGGCAGATTGACTGGGTAGGAGTTTGTTTCGAGCTAAGTGCAGCCTGGCGGGAGACGAGCCTTGAGACGAAATTAGTCTTGAGGGATTGCGGGGCAGCGTCGTCGAGAGTGCCGCCAATTATTTGCTTGACTTGACCGTCGTGGAGGTCGATGCACGGCCTGAACATTCCGATTTTCCGACCAGACTTTTGATCGATAATCAAAACTGCACTACTTTCACACGATCGTCCCTCACTCGCCCTCATCAAGGTAAAAAATCGACACCGTCCCCTCCGACACCGTCCTACAGACCCCGCCACTGACTCTCGTTCTACAGACTCCGCCAACATGCCCGGGAAAGTCAAGGCCTATGAGCTCCAGTCAAAGTGCGCACGCCGAAACGCGCCTCCGATGGGCTGCCCGTCTCACCATCGTCCTGTAGATCCAAAAATGACTTGTCGAAGCAGCTCGTGGAGCTCAAGAACGAGCTGCTAACTCTGCGGGTACAGAAAATTGCGGGGGGTTCTGCGTCCAAACTGACGAAAATGTGCGTTGCTTGCCGTTGCATGCGTCTCCATGTTCTGACTGTTCCGTTCTCGCAGCAATACCGTCCGCAAATCCATCGCACGCGTCCTGACGGTCATGAACCAGAAAGCCCGCCAAAATCTGCGCGAGTACTACAAAGACAAGAAGTACCTCCCCCTTGACCTCCGCGCGAAGAGGACCCGGGCTATCAGACGGCGTCTTTCCAAGGTCAGTGGTGGCCGATCGCGCTTTACTGAACTGGACGGCTCAATCCCCTGCAGCACGACTCTTCAGCTGAAGACGCTGAAGCAGCGGAAGAAGGACCTCAACTTCCCCATCCGCAAATACGCAGTCAAGGCATAGGCAGTACGATACAGTATATTCCTTGTGTACCATGTTCCATGCCAGCACTATGCCATTGCCATCCTATGCACTGCGTATCTTCCGTGCCGCTTTTCACTTTTTCTTTTCTTATTGCATTAGTCATATACGGACAGGAGTCCACGCCTCTCTCCTCCGCCCACTGACCAGTCCTCTCTCCGCCCGCTCGGGCACTTGCTCCGTCCCCGCCAGTGTTTTCGTCAGACATCCGTAGAGCGGGTCCTCGCCCATTTTTCGACATCGATTGACCAGTCATCCATACCCGTCGTCGGACTTGATTGTCGATTTATTGCATTGGCTGGTGCCCAGTGTCACAGGATAGTCTCAGTGAGATGGTGAGACATTTTCTATTTTTCTCAGTCTGTACTGTAGCCGGTCGGGCGATGCACGTGTGGGCATCAGCCCGAATGAGGTCAGGCTTGGCTGGAGCTTCTTCAGCGCTCCCCCATTGCCCCAATGGCCCCCGGCTCCCGCCTCAGGAAGCGTAGTACTGATGATTCTCCAAAGCAGTCAAGGTCCCCCGCTCCCCCCGAGCATCCAGCCTCCTCCCCGGGAGCCGTACCCGATACCCAGCAGCAACCCTGCAAGTCAGTACACCCTCCTCGAGAAGCTGGGAACGGGCAGTTTTGGCACCGTATACAAGGCCATGCACAATGACACCAAGCAGATTGTAGCTATTAAACAAATCGGTCCGCCTCTCTTCTCTCTCTTTCATTTAATCTCTAGTCGGCTCACTTTGCGGCGAAAAAGATTTGGAAGACTCGGACGACGACATCTCCGAGATTCAGCAAGAGATTGCCAGCCTGGCTCAGTGCGACTCGGAGTATGTTACCCGCTACTACGGCTCCTTTGTCGTCGCCTACAAGCTTTGGATCGTTATGGAGTACCTCGCCGGTGGCTCTTGCCTCGATCTCTTGAAACCGGGCACCTTCTCCGAAGCTCACATCGCTGTCATCTGCCGCGAACTCCTCCTGGGCCTCGACTACCTCCATACCGAGGGCACCATCCACCGCGACATCAAAGCCGCCAACATTTTGCTGTCCTCCTCGGGCAAAGTCAAACTGGCCGACTTTGGTGTGGCCGCCCAACTCACGAGCACCCTGCGCCACACGTTCGTCGGTACACCGTTCTGGATGGCGCCCGAGGTCATCCGGCAAGCCGGCTACGACGCAAAGGCGGATATGTGGAGTTTGGGAATCACTGCTATTGAGATGGCCAAGGGGGAGCCGCCGCTGGCAGAATACCATCCCATGCGTGTCCTCTTCCTCATCCCAAAGGCGAAACCACCCGTGCTCGAGGGTCCATTCTCGGCCGCCTTCAAGGACTTTGTGACGCAATGCCTCACGAAGGACCCGAATGCTGTAAGCAACATTTCCTGCGCGCGACCTTTAAATCTCATCCGTTCGCAGCGCCCCTCCGCCAACGAGCTTCTGCAGCATCGGTTCATCCGCAGTGCTCGCAAGACTTCGTATCTCACCGAACTCATTGAGCGCTATCAAGATTACCGTGCGCGATCCCCACAGAAGGGAGGGCACCAGCCCTTTCAACCAACTGTACGAGCATGGGAGACGACGGGGACGATGCGCAGCGACTGGAACTTTGACACGATCAAGTCAGTTTCTGCGATGGGTACGTTTAGGAGTATGGCGAAGGATCTCGCTATGCCCCCGGGCATGGAGTTGGATGAGGACGAGGAGGATTCAGACGACTACGACGAAGGACACGCTTCTATCGATACAGGTGGAGCGACGAAGGGTAGCGACCCTATTCACATTGGCATGCACTCACAAGCAGCACACTCAACCGTCATCATCCGACCGCCACCATCGCCTGCGGCCTCGGAGAAGGATATCCCCACTCTGTTGGCCGACAGCGCATCCGCTGACACCTCGTCGGACAGTCCGCAAACGCCGCCCCTAGACTCCGCCCTTGGCGCACCACCCGCTTATACTGGGTCCGTGCGGACAAACCGCCGCGCGTCGTATGCGGCCCGCAACGCAGTCAGCGGCTCTGGCACGGTCATGCGCGAGGCGGACCTTGGCACAGGCGTAGATACCATTCGTCCAGTGAAGAAGGTGGACACCGTTGGATCCTTGAGAATGTCTGCTGGCTATGTGGGGAGCATGCGGAGGGAAGGCAGCGGGTCGACGCCGACGTCACCGACAGCTAGTACACATCGGAGGGCTTCGAGCGAGGCTGCAAAGGCCGGTAAAACCCTGGTTGACGAGGTTGTGCTTCCAATATTACAGAACGTTCGTCATACTGTTCCATGCGCGGACGCTGCTTATCGTATCCCTTACAGGCCACCCGAGACGATATGGATGCTCGCGAGATAGAATCGCTGAGCATGCTTTCGAGGGGCTTCAGCGAGCTGAAGGAAGCAAACCCAGAGCTAGCATACAACGTCATTCTCGACATACTTTCTGGCATCAACGAGTTAGTAGTCCTCCTTCAGTTTATCTGTGCCCTCTGTCTGACCTCGGTTTTAGCAACACCTCCGTCCGCCAACATGTACAGACCGCTCGAGGGTTGTTCCCGCACAAGCGTATTATCCGGAAGAGCGAAATGACAGCCAAGGGGCTTGTCGTCACTGAAGTTCAGGAGGACATAGCTGGCCTGCCGTCAACCATGGACGCCACGAAGGTGGTGGACGAGCCGGCGGTAGCCGCAAAGAAGTCTCCGATCTCCGAACTAATATACATGCGGTGGCTGGAGGGCCTGCGGCTCAAGTGGCCGAGCCTGACATAGCGGGTTTGGTCGCAGCTTTCTTTCGTTTTTGTGTCTGTGATTTGGATTTTAACGGTATCTAATGACTTTCCCGTACCGTGCTACATACCGGCCTTTTTTTATTTCACTCAAGTAATGTTTTATTGATGACCCACTTACGACTATATACCTACAAGCTTGTACACCTCAGCTCATGCTCGTTTACGCATTGAAATCATGATATCTTACGCGCCTGCCTCAAAATCTGTCTTCAACGCGTATATTATACGCTCATACTAAATGATTAAAGCACATTCGACACAAGGGAAGCCACCAGACACAACAACACCACAGAGCTCGTCGCTGCGACCTTGGGAAGGGCAGAGCTAGGTTGAGCTGACGTGCTGGGCGAGGCGGACGCGGACGACCCTGAGCCTGACGGTGAACCGGTTTGAGACGACCGCTGGGTGCTGCTACAGAAGGTCAGAAAGCTTTTCCATTGAAACATCCAGTGCAACACACCTTCCGGAGGGCGAACCAGAGGGCGAACCAGACGCAGCAGGGGAAGCACTGTTCGCAGCGAGAATGACATCTGCGGGCGTGACAGCGCCCGAGCTGCTCGGTGCGTTCTGATATGCGGAAGTTCCCTCAACCATTTGAGCGAGAGAACCGGTGTTCCAGCTGTTCTGCTTCATGACCGGGTACGCGGCCATGAATGAGGCGACCGATAAATTGGAGAGTTCATGCTCCAAGATGATGAGACCCGGGCTCTTGGGCCCAGTGAGCCATTCTGCCATGGAGGAATTTATGGCCTGCGAAGTGGTTCCGCCTGTGGTCAGGCTCCAGTCTTCCGTGCTAAGTAGAGATCAGTTAGTTTCTGGGCCGGATCAACTCGGAGTTGATGGTGTTCCTTTTAAGGCAACCGCTAGGATTGGCCTTGCGAGGACACTCTGGACTCACTCTTGGTTCCAGATAACCGTCGTCATTCCGAAAACCTTCGTGCAGGTTAGTTTCAACCATCCAACATCGAGGTGGAGCACCGACCTCTTTGGCAATCGCCCGAATTCGATTATCCGAGTCTATCGCAACAAAAGGGTCAGCCTGAATCTGGAGTGCAAAAAGCCTAAATTTACCTCCGAATGGCGGCTGAGGCGAACAATCGGTAAGCAGTCCAATGGAATTGTGGGACGGAAAAAACTCACGCGCCAGAATTTGGCGACCCGACCGCCCGTGCTGTTGTGGATCAACTCGATGCTCCAGCCAAGTTGCGCGACCGCATCTTCGTTGCTCAGGGTAGTCATATATGGATGGGTCCAACTGTGACCGATTTTAGGCTGAAATTGCGAAAGAGAAAGCGAAAAAAACCAACGTGTGAACAGCGATATCTCCTCCCATGTTGAATGCCTGGACTTTGGATGAGTATTTGAGTAAACTTATACTGTGGCAGGTACGACCTTTGAAAATTCAGTGGGATATTGGAGAATGTTGACACCACTTGAATTTCAAAAGGTCAGAGTCGACGTTAAGCGAAGGAGGCAGAACATACATCATGAAATGGGTGGCTGTTTCGTTGTTTGTCTGCAGGAAGTCGTAAAGCTCATCCGACGCCTTGATTGCGTTCAATCTCTGGAAACAATTGAGCAACATGCAACTCACAGGTTGCGGCCCGTCATCAAATGAGATCCCAAGCATCCCATCCGGCGCTGATTTTCGTGAGCAATGTTGGTTGAGATGTGCCAAATCGGTATCTACCATCCCAAATATCGCCCGGGTTCCTGCACTTGTAGGTGGCTGAGCAAACGACGGCGCCGTTGGGGTCTGACCCAGTTGGATATGTGGGGTTTTCGCCTATTTTCGGTTGCATGAGTTACGTCCTGCAGTGCAGCAAGGTAATTATTCACCTGGAAGATTGGTCGAGACGGGGATGTTTGGGATGGATCCAGCAGCGACGGCCGCGTTCAACGCCTGTAGGATCCAACAATAAGCATAGTTCTCGGCGAGAGAAGGAAAATATATGACATTGAGCCACTCAGCAGGCATGGCTTTCGAGTCGGGAGTGCTTTGAGGGTAAGGCGCGGACCACGCTGATAGCAGGTAAGTGTTGTATTGTTTTTCAACAATAACAGACGCACTGGGAGATCCTACTTCTGCGTACACAATACCGTCGGTGGCAGGACCGCGTCGGAACAGGCTATGAACTTGTTTTTTGTCTCAAATCAGGAGACATATAACGGCCGAAATTGAGAGAATTTACCAGGATGGTCGGAGCGTTGATACCAAGTGGACGGAAGCCGTTTCGAAGAGGCATGTGAGTGGTCATCATGGCGGTGGCGGATCAGGCCAGCTGAGACGAAAGGGCTGAGGAGGAGAGCAGATAATAAAAGCATTAGAGGCGAAAGGGAGAAGAAGAAGGGGGTAGAAGAAGCCAGTTCCTTATACGACCAGCCAAAATGGCCTGTCGGGTCTTTATGCTGAATTCGCCTGCATAGCTTTTTGACAACCGGCGACGATCGACGACGATGATGGAGATCTCGCAACTCCTGTGCTCCGATGCTACCGTCCCACCTTTTTCCAGTATTGCCCCGTATTTACGAGCAATCCGAGCGCAATGCGATAGTCGACTCAAAGGATAGAAAAGCAAGTTTCTGGACGCAGCATGAGGGCTAGTAAATGGTGAGTACTGGTTAGCAGCAACGTAACATCGGACATGTCCAACTCCGGGTCGACAACGAGTTACAATCAATGCACACATTTGGACGCGGAAACATGCCGTCACTTTGAAGCCCCTGTCTTTGGGTAAAGCTCAGGTAATGAATTCTCGCACAATATTTATGCAAAGTATCATGCAAATAATTACCGCTCACGTCCCACTGTACGCGCTCCGTAGGACCACCACTCCACCCTTCAGCTGCGCAACTTCCTTTATCAACGCTGTAAACTTGGACTTTTTTGCTTCGTCCGTCAAGTAGGGCTGGAAGTATTGGATGCAGTCGCGTGTCGTCGCATTGGGGGTATTCCTCAGCCACTCAATCACCATTTTATCCTCCAACTCGCCCGCGGGAACGGCCCCGCCGTTGTGTGCTTTGCGCTTCTTGGCCTTCGGCGGCGCGCCATTGGGTGACGTAGGCGAAGGAGAACCAGCTGCATACTCATCCGTAGCCTTCCTCTTCTTCTGCGATCCGTTTACATTTGGACCTGCCGCTCCTCCCGCAATGGGACTTGTCGCGCGGCTATTCCCTACGGGACTGGTGGCACGACTCGCCAATGGGCTGTTTCCTCGACTTGCGCCGTTGGATTTCTGCTTCGGGGCTTTGGGACTGGTGGCTCGTTTGGCTACAACAGAATGCCCCCCTAGTCCAGGAGACGGGGCGGGAGAAGGTTGCTCGGGATCCCACTTCGAGCCCCCGGCCTGAGGTCGGGCTGCAGGTATAGGTGTTTGTGGTCCCGGCGTCTGCGAAGTTCCTCGAGAATCAGCCGCGGCCTGCGGTGGGACGGGTGGCTGCAAAATAACGGGTTCTGGAGGTGCTTCCTCATCCTCTTCCTCCTCCTGGTGATCGGATATTAGCGCTCAGACATGATCTGGAGGAATGAACATATACTCGCCGAGGAGGCGTATGGATTCTTCTCGTCGTCGCTATCATATGCATCGTTCCCTTCTCTGCTTCTGATGAGCTTCTGCATGGCCTTTGCCTGCTTCGACATGCCAGGCGTATCTTCGTCGTCGGATTCATCAATGTGCCCGTCCCTTTGCTTGTTGGCGCTCTTGTATTCCTTCTTCAACCGTTCCTGTGCAGATGGGTTAGGCCGCGGCAGGTATGAGGGCATTGAAACAATACGAACCTCGATATCCTTCGTTTCCTCGTCTTCAGCTTCGAGCTCCACTTTCTCGTCGTCGTCGGCGAAATCCTCTTCAAATACAATCTCATCCATATCCCCTTCACCTCCATATTCCTTTTCTCGCCGTCGTTGCGCACCGCCGTCCTCGTCATCACCCTCACCAAACAGATTGCTCATGCCGCTGTCTACCGTCTTGAGCTTCCTGCCGTTGGGACCTAAACTCTGACCGGCGCTGTGGACGAGCGAGCTGCTCCCCGCAAGCGCGCGTCCTTCCGATTCCGCTTGAACATGGCAGCAGTTTCGTCCGAAGGGCCCTTGCCATTGCGATTTAACAACCATTGCTGCGGATCACGCTTCTGGCTGTTCGTGTACTGTTGTAAAAAGGTTAGACTAGTACGCCGCATAATGTCACCATACGGACTGCAGACTCCATGCTCTGAGTGTCCGTCGGAAGGTCGTGCTTGAGTTTCTTCTGAAATTTATACCATCGATGTGCGGGAACGAATTTGAAGATATCGTTCGCTGCAGGCATGAAGAAGGCGTGGGTACCAGACCTAGAGATGTCCTCCAGCTGTCCGACCCAACTTTCCTGCTGATTCGCGTCCTCCATCACCCATGGGTATCGCTCCTCTCTCCGCAGCTGCCGCGTCTCCTCAGGAACGACATAGACCTGCCTGGTCTTCTTCTGAAACTTCTTCTTCCCATTCAGGGCGGGCCCCTTGCCCTTGGGGTCCTTTGCGGTCTCTGCATGTATCGGTTTGCCCTCCGCATCAACCATGACGAATTTCCCGTCGGGACCGACAACAGGCTTGCCATCCAGTCCCAACATAGGGCCCACGGCCACCTGGGTCCCCGACGGGTCGTCTCGCCGCATCTCTTTCCTGTTCAGTTTGATTGGTGCCGGCCAACTGGTGAGGTCGACGGGCTTGCGCGAATCAAACTTCATCACATCGTATTTCCAGCCATTGAGGGCAGAGGACATGACTTTAAAGTCCTCAAACGGGGTGTCGGGGAGTTTGAGCTCCTCCTCGTCGTCATTGGGTATAGGTTTGGGACGCGGCGTGGAGGACTTCTTCGGGGGCGACGTAGTTGTGTCTTTCTTAGCACCCTTCTTCGGGTGAAAGAGCATGGCGATATTAGGCTTCGGACCCATGGCTAATGTAGCAAGGGGCGATATGCTAAGGTACGGGCGGGGCAAGGACGAACGCGACGAGATGAGTGGCGGCTCGGGGCAAGCAGTGGGTGGTCACAGTCACAAATTGACGACCTTGTTCCTCAGCCCCACCGATGGCGCCAGCCGAGCACTATCTCGCTGTCCTCACGGCGTCCTACGACTATAACCCCGATCCCGGCGCAGACGAGGAAATTCCTATAAAGGAAGGCCAGCTCCTCTTCCTCAAGGAGCGCGTCGACTCGGAGTAATACCCCTCACCGCATTCTCCATCCCTCGCGCTCATTTTACTGCAGCTGGTGGAAGGTCAAGATCAAGGGCGAGTCACAAGAGGAAGACAGCCCAGTCGGCCTCGTTCCCGCAGCATACGTTGAGCCAGTACGTCTATTGCACCATCAAGTGTCATCGTTCACCTACTGTGAGCGTCCAGGCAGACCACACCTCCCTCGTAAAGGCCCTCTACGACTACGAGGCTAGCGCGCCAGGCGAGCTCTCCATCACCGAGGACCAGATCCTCCGTGTCTTTGACACCGAAGAGGAATGGCTCCTAGGTTCAAACAGACGATGATGGTGGAAAGGCTGGCTTTGTACCTGCAAACTACGTCGAGGCCACCTCTGGTGAGGATGAAGAGGCCCGCCGCGTCCCAGATCGTCGTGCCCTCGTCGGTGCGTTAGTCTGTCGCTGCGCCGCAGAATTTGCCTTATCCAACTCCACAGCCCCCGAAACCCGAGTACGTCGACCCCGCAGCCAGAGTCGCCTCAACCAAGATCAAGTCCGATGATATCAAGACATGGTCCGTCTCTGAGGTCGATAAGAAGGGCAAGAAGAAAAAGGGCACACTCGGCGTCGGTAATGGCGCCGTGTTCTTTGCGAGCGAGTCGGACAAGGTTCGTCTCGGTGTTTAGCCAAATTCTGGTCCCAACCCTCTCCACAGACGCCGGTGCAGAAGTGGCAGACTGCTCATATCACCAACATCACTGTCGAAAAGTCGAAGCATGTTCATATTGACGTTGGGGGGCCAAAGCCTATCAACCTTCACTTTAGTGTAGGATCCAAGGACAACTCGGATGCCATCGTCTCCAAACTCGAATCCTCCAAGCAGCTCTCCGCTCCTTCTCCGAGCAGCTCGCCTGCCCCCGGGTCTTCAAGTCCGCCACCCCGCGGCAGCTCTCCGCCAAAGGCTGTCCACTTCGCCCCAGAGTCGCCTACTGTCATCCCAATTTCAGACGAGGAAGAGGAAGCGCAACCAGCCGAGGAAGAGGAGGCCGAGGAAGAGGGCGACATGGCCACCGCCTTGTATCCGTTCAACGCTGACGCCGAGGACGAACTCTCTGTCGCTGAAGGAGAACGTCTTCTCGTCCTCGAGAGAGATGGCGATGAGTGGTGGAAGTGCCGCAATTCCGAGGGGCGAGAAGGTGTTGTTCCTGCTTCGTACCTCGAAGTAAGTTTACTATCTCGTGCAAATTGGAGAAAATTAACGTGTGTAGGGTTCATCCAGCTCCCATGCCGCGACACGGGAAGAGCGTGAAGAGCCTGAAGAGGTGGACGAGCCCGAACCTGAGCCTGAAGAGGAAGAAGAGGTAGAGGACGATGGCGCAGCCGCCCGTGAGGCGGAAGAACGCGCCGAGGCGGCGCGAGAGCGTGCTGAGGCGCAGCGCCTTGCTAAAGCCAAGGAGAAGGAACGCGCGGAGAAGGAACGCAAGAAACTGGAGGCTCAGCAACGGGCCAAGGCAGCTGCCGTGTCGGCTGAACTGGAGCGCAAGAAGCGCAAAGAGAGTAAGGAGGCCAAGGAGGCTGCTGCTGCCGCCACTGCGCGCGCACAACCCTCGTCACCCCCTCCTGCTCCGTATGTATCTCCTTCTTGAAATGCATCCCCCTCACCTGTTTCCCAGGCGCTCTCCCGCGGAACAACCCAAGAAGCCGGAAAGCAAGTCGAGTTCAAGCCGCACATCCATGGATCCCGCCGCCCGTAAGCGTCCAACTCTAAATTCACTACGTTCCTTGACATTTCCAAGGTCCTCCCCCAGACCGTGTTCGCACGTGGCACGATCGGACCGGTCAATTCCGTGTCGACGCCGCCTACCTCGGGTTCAACAGCGGTAAATTGCGGCTGCACAAGACCAACGGGGTCATCGTAGAAGTCCCTGCCGAGAAGATGTCAGTAGAGGACATGAAGTACGTAGACAAGGTGGAGAAACGATCTAGGACCGCAACGGCGGCAGCAGCTCCCCGCAGAAACTCGGACGACGAGCCTCTGGCTGTTACCGCAGCCAAACGTGCGTCAATGGCGCAGCCCAAGAAGCCCAGCGTCGACTGGTTCGACTTCTTCCTCAATGCTGGCTGTCATCACGACGACTGCACACGCTACGCGGCCGCCTTCGAGCGTGACAAGATTGACGAGAGCATCCTTCTCGACATCACAGACGCAACTATGCGGTCACTGGGTCTTCGCGAGGGCGATATTATTCGTGTCACGAAGGCGATCGACAAGCGACGGCCAAAGGAGAGCGAGGATGTCGATGGTCCTACGAAGAGTCCCCCGAACTTGTTTACCAATCCTGGTGGCGCTCTGAAGAATCCGCGACGAGGACGGCCGCAACCAAGCAAGAGTTTGCCTGCGACGGTGGACCTCCAGGCCATTTCCACCGTTTCCGACCAGATCCAGCGGACCAGTTCCCCGCAGGTCCTTACTCCGACGACGGTCAACCCGCCACCGCGGTCCAGCTCTACTCTTGTTCCTGCTGGCAGTGGGTTCGACGACGACGCGTGGACGAACCGACCGAGCTCTACTCAGCCAGTCGCGACGGCTGTGTCGACTCCCGTTGCTGCGCCTCAGAGAGCACCATCAGCACCTCCCGCTGCAGCCCCAGTGCAAGCGGCGCCACCGGCGCCTGTCGCTCCTCCGCAGCCCCCTGCTGTGCAGTCGCCCCCCAGTCTGGCCAAGACGACCGAATCTGATGTCTTCGACCAGCTTGCACGTCTTTCGGCGCTGAAATCTCAGGCAGCCCAGACCCAACCTGCTCTTACTCCGCCGGTCAGTAGTCCCGCGATCAACACTCCTCCCGTTGGCTACGTCTCTGGACTCGGGATGGGGTCGTCGCCGATCCCTATGGGCCAGCATCTGAACAGTCAGCGAACGGGTCTTCTGCCTTCGCCGTCGCCTCAGCCTCAGCCAGCATACAATGGCCCCCGCGGGCCGTTCGCTCCGGTCCCAGCCAATCAGAGTTTGCTGCAGCCTTTGATCCCTACGCAGACGGGGTTCAACAATTTTATACCTACGCGCCCTGGTGCCTCGATATCTCCCTTTGCCAACCCACCTATGCAGCCGCAGCAGCCGTCCTTTCTGTCGGCTCAACCTACGGGTTTCCCAAGTATGCAACCGCAACAAACTGGTTTCCCTGGCCAGCAGCCAATGTCGTACCAGCCTACTGGTTCCCCATTCGGAAACTTTAACAATAACCAGAACGGGTTTGTGCAAAGCAGTCAGTGTTCATCCCTGATAATATGCGCGTCCTAACCGCTTGGTCAGATCCTACCGGTTTTGGGCAATCACCGTTCAATAACAACCAATCGCCGTTCAACAATCCGGCACCGTTCAATAATAACAATGGATTTTCATCCCCTCCGCCCGTACCACCACTTCCGTCATCCAACACAACCAACACGAACCCAGCGAATATCTTCGCACAGATGAAATCTGGGACATTTGGGGCAGAAGATAATGTTCCTCAGGGGTCAGACCGATACGATGCTCTGAGACCAAATCGTGCGCTTCAATATTTCTTGGCGATCATACTTGTACTAACTTGGTTTCCAGCTATGGTAGCTCAAGCCACTGGGTGGGGAGGTGGATACCAGCCTGGTGGTGGATATGGAGGTTACTGATCTTGTCTACTAAATATTATTATCCGGATTATACAGAAGTGTGAAATATATAAATAGCTATTCTTCAGGAGGATCCATCAGGCCTTGGGTAACCCCTACACGAATGAAGTAGGTCTTGAGACTCTTCCGGATACTAGGATCTGGCCCAACGTCCCGACCGAGTAATTCCGTTGCGAGGGGATATATTGCCGGCAGATACCGCCCGAACTGGAAAGGAAATGAGTCGCTTTGACCGTGACAACACAGCCTCTCATACCGCTTTGTCATCGAATCCGCAAAAGCCATCTAGAATCTCGCCGACAACGGGTGTCCAGGCAACGATGTTTTTACCTTGAGTATCGGGCCGTAGTTTGTTATAATCTTGCAGCACTCCCAGACCCAGCCTAAAGAAACACGGTTAGAATGATAAAGATCACGCCAGGTTTCATGCTCACGGCATTAACCGCTCAGCAATTTGCGGACGAGCAGCTTGGTGCTCAGGGCGGGAGTCGTAGTACATGCGCAGGAGAATATGCACCAACGTCGAAGCACTGCTTGATTCCTGCTTCAGGAGATTTGGAAGATGCTTCATAAACCCTAGGATAAATTAGCATCATTATTTGAGCAGAAATTTGGAAATACTCACCGACTTTCCACAGTCCAGTCCTGAGGTCCTTGTCCTCGTTGAACATTCGGGCGAATTGATAGCTATGGTCAAGGACACCCATCAACCGAAGAAGGTGCTCCGGCGGTATCGTGTTGTAAACGTCGTCATTGCGAAGCAAGTCGTTGGTCATCTCGATAAGGAGCAGTTGGAGAACACATTTGACAATGATTTGTTTGAAGATCCGCCGCCGGTCAGCGCTCGACGTTTTCGCATCCACTCTGGGCTGTTCGCCATTGGGAGAAAGCGGCGCTGGTAATATTGTCTGTCCGTTCAGTTCTGAAGCAAGAAAGATCAACTGTCGTGATCACCCTGTCGTGGTTGGAACAAACCTGTGGTCTCAGACAGTTCTGGAGTGGTGCCATCTATTTCAACTCGGAGGCTGTCGTCAAAGAGCTGGTGCGGGGTGGTGGTCCGGAAGAGCTTGACGAAGGTCGTCGCGACTCGTTCCCACCGAGCTGCGCTCAGTTTCGTCACGTTATTCTCCAGTAGCTGTTGCAAACACGATGTTCCTATCCGCGCGAGAGTGTCGTTCTCTGGGCGGACTTGAGAATGGGTCCAAATATGAAGGCTGCGAGCCTACCTTGACATATACAGACACAGAGCAGGTCGAGGAGGCCATCCAGGAACCGTTCTAGGATGTCGAAGTAGAACGTGTAGAGATCGATGAGATCTCGTAACGCCTGAATCATAGTCGTCGAGAGCCAGACGCTCATATCCTCCTGAGTACTAAACCGTGATACGTCCTGACTCGATTTCAAGACAGCAAAGATCGGGAATAGAAGCTCCTGGCACACAGTGTCCCAGAATTCGACAGGATACGTGGAGCCATAAGTCTTTAGTGTCGTGAACAGGGAGTCCAACGCCCTGTGATCGGTGAGAAAACCGGTCGGAGTAGGGAACAACAGCTTACAGTCTTCGGACTTCTAGATCTTCGCCATTCATGATGATATCGTAAAAGCCGAATAATACAGGATACCAGTATTTGATCATATTGTCGTCCATGGCTGTGGCCGGAGACGAGACAGGAGCAGCCCATGAGCACTCCGGACACTCCAGCATGACGGGGATGACACCACGAAGCATGGCAATCGCCAACAAGCTGATCTTCTGGTATTTGCTGACTTTGCAAAAGTCGGTGATGCAGACTGTTAAATCAGCAAAAGCACCGTGGCGAACGATGGCATTGAAGTGGTCCTTGTTCAATCGAGTGACGATTTCAAAGGCAGAAGTCGCAACTCTCTCTTGGGGGAAGGTTATCAAATGCAGGACCCCGTTATGTGAGAACGAACCAGTGAGGACCTTCGAGGCAGCCTGAAACACCCCGAACATAGTCCGCCATCCAGACCGCATATTCTGCACTCGGGCCTGTATCATTTGCTGCAGGCACTGCAACACCTGATAGAAGGACAAAACAATTCAACATCCCAAGTCAAAGGTCCAAAAAAGGGCACTTACCATATCACGAATATCGGGGTTAGGGTTATGGATCATCGTGTGCTCGAACGGTTTCAAGAAATCCTTCTGAAACTTGAAATGTGGCAGTTCCTCTTTCTCAAGGAATCGCATCGCAAGTTGGCGGAGAGAATCCAAAGCGAAGAAACCGACGTGAGGGTTATTGTGACAGCATACCTGAAAGGAACATACGTCAATTCGGTAAATAAAAACAGGCAAATAAATCACTTGATTGAAATGCTCTCCCAGAATATCCCACAAGTTGGACCATTCGAGTCGGATCCGGTTCATGTTGTAATATGAGATCTCGACCAGCTTTTGTAGACTGAAGAGGCGCGGGTGTTGGGAGAGACCCGACGATTGAATTTCTTCCCAAGAGACATCGCTCAAGGCTTGTACGAAGTCTACGATAGCATTCTACGAGAGAATTGATCAGAAATACGGGTGTGGTTGTGGACTCGGAAACGTACCCCGGTCAAAAAGTGGCTGAGAGAGAATACCATGTCCGTCGCGACAGTGATATGTGTTGACCTGCTCTCGTTCGCTAATTCTTCTGTTGGCCGTTTTCTTGCGCGTCTGGGGTCGGAAGAGACTCAGCACAAGCGACCACAAGGTAACACAAAAGACGCCACTTACCCCTTCCCTCCGGAACCCTCTTCAGTGCCCCCACTTATCAGCTGCATATGTTCCAACTGGCTGACGCAAGTCAGAACCTCATGCCAAGAACTCTTGAGGTGGTTGCCCTCAGTGACTGCGACATCCAGCAGCGTCTTAATCGCCTCCATGTTCTTGGTTTTCATCTCTCCCAAGTTGTTCAAGAATGTGAACTTGCCAAGAGTCGTAACAAAGGCGTTACGCTCCAACTCGAGATCAAAGAAACAAACGATGCGGATCGCACTCTTGAAGCCATCGAGACAGAGTTCTACAACCTCGAGATCGTCCGTGTCCTGTAAAGGACCCGAGAGACCGGCCAAGAACGGTATCCAGGCGACTTCGAACATCGGGCGAACGTGGACAAAGTGCGAGGCGCTGAAGAATTGATCTCCACCCTTGCTTCCTTTTCGTTGAGTGCGCATCATGGTTCGGAATAATGCCTATGGCAATGGTTAGACAATTGTGCAAGGAAGAAGTACAGTCTCTACCTCGGTTTTGTTAGCCATGCCGCTGGACTGTAGAACGTATGCTTCCTTTTGTAGGTCTCGTCCCACGTTGGCAAGCGCACCTGCCAGTCCAGGCCCCGCAGCGGTGGCTCCGGTGGCGGCTTCAACCTCGTCCTTCATCCGAATTTCATTGGCGTCGATTTCATCGAAGATTTCAGACAGGAACTGCTCCGGAAGATCAGCGCCGTCGTTGATTCCGCGATTGTTTTTGATGAAGTCGGTCTTCGTCATGCGCTTCTTAACTTGAGGATTGTAATGATCCGTATTGAGCAGAATAACAGAGTAGGCCAATACATAGGCCGTGTCTGTTTGTCAAGAACGCCTAAGTCTCACAAAAGTTGGGCGAGATGCAGCCACATACCGGCGTTCGCGAATGGAGTCTGCGTGTTGCCGTCGATGTAGCGCTCGGCGAATTTGAGCATGAATCGGTCGATTTTTTGAGCTTCTCCCGGAAGACGGAAAGATTGCAGGAACAGCCTCAGGGCGTCCACGAACGCAAGATCTTTGAATTCGAGAGTGTCCACAAAAGCGTGCATTATGGCAACATTCTCGTCCTCGCTGAAAAGGATTAGATGAAACGACCGCCGAGAATAGCGAAGTGTTTACCCTTCTCCAAGATATTCCCCGATCATAGCCTTATTCAACCCATCAGTCGACAAAAGGAATTTAGCGACATCCTGAGGCGAGTGGCTAGGTATGAATCCGGTGTCGATTAAGAATCGGATTCCCTGCGGGTCGTAAGAGAATGGACAGGAGGGGGATTAGAGCACCTTACACGTTTGGGCTTGAAGTTGAACTTTTTGATGCCTTCGAGCAACGTTGTTTTCTTTTGCTTGGCGCTCTCGAACTTGGTGGGGTCGTCCATAGAATCTGGCGTGGGCTGGCGAAGAGCCTCTACGCTACTTCCCGCCGTAAGCTTGTCGACGGACTGATCTGGGCCGATGGAGTCCCGTCGCCCGTCCTCGCCTGGATGCGACCGTGTAGAAGGTGTTGCAGGGTCATCCGACATTTTTCCCGACGCCGTTCCCCAGGCCACAAGAGATCGAAGCACAGCGACAAGACATTCGAGCCCCTGACGTTTGAGTTGGTTGTCGGTGAGCCCCATCACGGATGTGTCCATTGTGCCAGAAATCGCAAGGGCAGAAGTGCTCAAGGATGGTGGGATCCCGCCTGGGTGTTTAACCGTCGGACTAAGAGCCGGGCTAGGAGGTTCGCTCGCCTTTGGCGGGGCTACGGCGAAAGGCATACTGCCGATCTTGGAGATGATATTCATGAGACTAGGAAACAGTCAAACCTTAGTCATTACAGGAAAGAGAGATCGCGCACTGTTCATAGATATTATCTGCCGCCTCGCTGTCGCAATCATAATTGAGATAAATCTCAACCAGGGCTTGTGGATCCTGGCAGAGACGCGACAGCATGCCTAGAATCACAGCCTTTTGCTTCAACGTCGATGTGCGCATTTCAAGAATCGGAATGAAAATCTCGTGTAGGAGGACTTCAATTTCTTTCTATATTCGACAAGAATTAATCATGTGAGAATCCACCGATTTTGCCTCTCACCTTGAGTTTGGTACGCATTCCAGATATGACACGCCAGAATATTTCTACGCTGATCTCAAAGACCTGAGGTACAGGGCTGACAGCGTTCCGGCTCAAGCTCAAACACAGGTACTGGTTGATGGCCTGGACGAAATTCGTCGCCTCGTGCGAGGTGTTGGAATATATAATGGCTGAGGGGTCGACAAACAGCGGCATATGTGAGTTCAAGATCGTGAGCACAAGATGCAAAGACAACAGTTTCGACCGCATAGCATGCGACTTGAGGTCACGTTCGCTGTTCCAAGTTGAGTAATCACGTCGCGGAAGAACGGTTCTGAGAGATACCTCTCGTTGTTCAACGGCTTCATGGTCAACTTGCATAACGCTCGGAACACAAGAAACGCGTCTTTGATGAACAGATCGTTTATGGTCAACTCTCCATGATCTAGACTCTCTGTAGGGGGTTGTCCCTCAGCGGAGCTCCTTGCTGCGACGCTTTCTCTGCGGGTTGTATTCAAAATAAGGTCAAGAAAGGGTGCGGAAATTCACGAACGGTGCAGAAACCGGGGGGGAATCAGCATGCACGCCATTTGAATGCGGACCATCGCCATTGAGATGTTCCGACTGGGATCCCTGCTCAGACTGGGAACCCTCATCCACCTCGACAGAGTCTTCGCGAACCACAGGTTTCTCTACGGGCGGGGGCGGAGACCGAACGCTGTCCTGGCTACCCGTCGAGTGCATCGAATCAGAGACGGGAATGGTCGCGCTGATTTTACAGCGAGTGAAGACGTGATGGACCATCTGAGTGAGACCACCTTGAGCTACCATCTGGTTGACGGGATCCGAACTCAACAGAACACGTTGTAAACGGTCCGGACTGCTTTGAGCAGGGAAGAGTGGTGGACGAGAATGGTCGAAGATAAGACCAGCGAGAGGAGCGCCTTGACGATTTGCAAGGACACAGTCTCGGGGGTGGTTTCGGAGTGACATGCGGCAATTGTGTTAGCGACGAGGTCGACAAGGGAGGGGGGATGCAGGTTAGTTTGTGACGACTCTGCAGCAGAATTTCGGCCCAGTGGATTCGGAGAGGGAGGAGGCGAAGGGAGGCCATGGGCCGTGGACGGAGATGATTCAACGAAGAATGAGTAGGATATCAGCTTGGATATACAGTCCAAGCTGGCAATCATTAGTTTCTCGTTCCGTGTCTCGCAAGCGAGCCGTAATGGCTCGAATATTTCTCTCGGGCGATCCCCGCCCTGGTTTGCGCGGAGCATCTCCAGAGCACGGTGCGTACTGTCTCGCAGAGGAGCGGACCGTTTTGCCTCTTTAGAAGCGGCAATTATATCCAACGCGGAAGAAATGAGCACAACGGACACGGTGTTGCCTCTGGAAATGGTCAGAGACCGTCGATGTATTGGAGAGTCGGGGACCGATGTGGTCGGTGTCGACGGGGACTCATGATACCCGTTTGTCGGGGGATGGTGTGGGGATGGTTGGGGAAGCGGAATGGATTTGGCGGGAGGTGTGGGAGGGAAACCAGGAGTACTCGGTGCTGCGTCCTGCTGAGACGCTGCATCCTGCTGAGACGCGTCGACCACCTGGACTTGAGTTGAGGGCTGTTCTGGTTGAGAGCTGGAGGCTCTTCTTCCACAGAAGGGGCTGGTGAAGGGGTATGCTCCCTTCCGGACGGCGGTATTTCTTCTGGCTCGACGTGTTCCGCAGAATGTGTGGGAGGATCGTGGTCCTGGGACGCCACGACGTCGAGAATGGCGACGGGAGCCTCCTCTAGCGGCGGGGAGAGCGGGAGAGGAATGGAAACTGGTCCGTCCTCCGAGTCCATGTTGGCAGCAACTTGCTTGCACCTGCGGACAATATTTCTGGTCACGTCGAAGGTCACGGCACCAGAATGTCTTCTACCACAACCTCCAGTGTCCCTGCCGGCGCCTCATCCGCCGTGCTGCTGCCCTCGGCACCGCTTCCCGACTCTGCGGTGTCTGTTCAGGGCCCCGACTTCGACTCGCCCCATTCCCTCCAGACATTTCTTAAAAGTTACGAACGCATCGGATTCCAGGCAACCAGTTTGGGCCGCGCAATAAACACAGTAAACAATATGGTAAGCTTCCACCTCTCTGGCAGCTATCGCCAACCGTTTTCAGCGCAAATGGCGGCTCTCAGACGAGCCCATCGCTGCGCATGAATCAGACGAGTATCTCGATCCGGCCGTCCGTGCCGAAACGCGCTGCAACGTCTTCCTGGGCTACACATCCAATCTCATTTCGTCTGGCCTCCGCGAGGTGTTTCTACATCTGGTTAAACACAAGCATGTTTCTGTTCTTGTCACGACTGCCGGTGGAATCGAGGAAGATTTTATCAAGTGCCTCGGAAAAACTTACCTGGCCGATTTTAACCTCGACGGCGCCGACTTGCGCAAACGCGGGATGAACCGTATCGGCAACCTCATCGTCCCCAATGACAACTACTGCAAATTCGAGGATTGGCTCACCCCCATTCTCGATGCAATGCTGGCCGAACAAAAAGAGAGCGGGCAAGTGTGGACCCCGAGCTCTTTCATTCGACGTTTGGGGAAGGAGATTAACAACGAAGAGTCTGTGTATTATTGGGCGTACAAAGTGAATAGATGGATTTTTTTGTCTCATATTCGACCTCTGAGATCATCTGCTCAGAACAACATTCCTGTCTTTTGCCCCGCCCTTACTGACGGGTCTATCGGAGACATGATCTACTTCCATTCCTTCCGCTCCCCCGGCCTCATCCTGGATATTGTCCGCGACATCCGCGACCTGAACGACCTGTCGCGGAATTCTAAAAAGGCGGGCATGATCGTGCTCGGCGGCGGAGTTTGTAAGCACCAGATTGCAAACGCCATGCTAATTGTACTCGTTCCTCTCATGATATAACCCCCCAACTTACTGGTCCACATAGCGCAACGGTGCCGACTATTCGGTATTCATTGTAAGCGTCCAACACTAGAGACTGTCGGCTTCTCACTTATTCTACAGAACACCGGTCAAGAATTCGACGGCTCTGATTCAGGTGCTCGTCCCGATGAGGCTGTTTCCTGGGGCAAAATCCGGGCTGGCGCAGAGGCAATCAAAGTGCGTGTTCGATTCCTGGATCCAATGTCGATTAATTTGTTTCAGGTTTTCGCCGACGCCACCCTTGTTTTCCCACTCTTGGTGGCTGCCACATTTGCGCAAGATGTTCAACAACAATAGACTAAAAAATATTCGAGTAGTGCATATACTATACCTACAAATTACCCATGAACTCGCGGATGACCCGACCGAAGATTTCTACAGCTTTCTTCATCTCCTCGTCCTCCAAATTGCTGAAGCTTATACGGAAGTGACCCGAAGTTTCAGATGACCAGTCACCAGTCGGAGAAAACATGGAGCCTGAACGGAATTGACTTAGGTAATCTCGCAGCATCCTAACGAGAAGAAAGTGCGAACCTGGGCCAAACAACACTCCGGCCTCGGCCAGTTCTGTATCAGATTCAAATTGTGACCGTATACATCGATGCTGGATAGCGCACCGATCCAAAGTTTCATTTCCAGGTCCTTGGCCGTCATACTGCTGATTGAAGGGTGTTGGTCGAAATGAATCTTGAGCTAGAGCAAGACGAGTTGAGAAGAACAGAATATCTATCCGGTGCAAAGGTCCTACCCAAACAAACATGCCAGACGTGGGAGGAACAAACGAGAAAAGGGGACTGGACATCGGCGCCTTTTCGTTGAAGTAACCGGTGATGCTGCGCTTGGGCTTCGCGGAACCAGTGTACACTTGAGCGCCTTCCCACATGCCCTCCGTGCCGGAGGACACAGTCAACTGAAATTCTTCCGCCAAACAATCAACGAGGTAGTCGCGGCGGAGGGTGTACTGCAGGCGAAGGGCTAAACGATCCACGACTGAGCTTGCAAGGAGAAAAATTTCAGGATTATTCCTACCCTTCAACCAACGGATGTAACCCTCGTAGCCCCATTCTTGGAGTGTGGCGGTGACGAGCGACTTAAGTGGGCTGAGCAATGCGGCGGTGAGTCCATACTGGATAGGGGCCTACCTGCCCAAACCCACAGGGTGCTTGTGTACTTGTTTCGGCAGATCTCTCCAGTTTTTCGGCAAACATGGGGTTGCATGTGTACCAACCGAGTCTACAGCCCGGTGCGATAGTCTTAAGAGAGTCAGACGGCTCGCTCAATACGGATGAGCATTGAGGTACCTTGGAGAATGTGTCCAAGCGAATGACGCGCCCTTGGTAATCGAACCTATTCAATCGGTTTCAGCAGCCAGAGTATTAAGAGGAGAAACGGTACTTCAAGTAGCTCGGTTCCAACGAAGCAATAAATTTCGCCTCCTCTCCAGGGCCGGTACTGGTTTGGTTCTGACGGCCACGCAGCGATTTAGGCACGTACTCGCCCTCTTGCAGTACAAAGTACGGGTCATCTTCCACCTGCAAATGAATTTGTTCAATCTACGGTATATAATGAAGAGGGCGAATTCACCAGGATTCTGCCAGGAATAAATATCGAACGTTCGAAAAAACACAGTTATGGCGACTCACATGTCTGGGGCATGTCTGAGTAACGCTGGTACGTATAAGCTGGGAAAGTGGGCTCACCAAATTCAACACAGATTTGATAAATTCCCTTCTTGCGAGCAGCCCTAGTGGTCTTTCATAGGGTCACAATGGGATCCGAAGGAAAGTAAAACGAAAACAGACGGTTCCCGTCGGATTCTCGCCAATCGGGACTGCGTAGATAACACGAGGCCTATGAGAACAGTCAGCAACGGATATACGGGCTAAATATACTGAAGATACCGTGGCATTCCCCGGGCCACTTCGTCCCATTCGGTTAGCAGAGTCCGCAGTGCATCACTCCGCATGCCTTCGCTGTCAATTTCGACCGGTACGGGCTTGATATTGTACGGCTGCATTGTCGCCATCGCACTGCGTGAAACGGTCAATGAGGGGGATAATTAGCCCCGGGAAAACACAAATCACCTTGGGTACGTCCATTTCGAGACCAGCACACCGTGCCCGGGGTTACAGATGGTGGTAATGACTTTGTGCCAAGCATCCGTATTTCCCGCATGCAGCAGAACGGTGTAGTTCTCGTAGCCCGGTGTGTAGACTTTGTCGCTGAACTCCTTGACAATCTTTTGAAGTTGAGGAAGACCGGCAGACATTCCTGTTGGGGAGGGTCGGTCGTAGACCGTGGTAAGATACATGATACATACCATACTGAAGGGCCTAGGGTGAAGATTTAATACAAGAACGCCAATTGAGCAGTAATTTCTCACAGTTGCTAGGTTAAGGTCTTCAGGACGGACTGGGTACTTGGGAATCGTGACCGGAGTTGTCTTTTCCTTGTCTGCGCCAAAGAGCTTCCAGAGCCACGAAAACGAGGACTCTTCTTGTTTGCGGTCAACGGGGAAGGAGTTCGAAACCAATACATTGGCGGATATGTCGGAGAAGGGGAAATACGCGGGGCTCGGTAGTCCTGCAACATTGGTGTGAGAGGAGGCTTGAATCGGGGAGTAGGCACGCAAGTCTAACCTCCTGCAAGGCTGATCAATCCCGGGCGGCCCCAGTACTTCTGCAAGCCTATGAAGATTAGCGAGGGTGAAACTGGGAAGCGAATGAGTTGTACCCTTTAGCGGGGAAATTTGTCGGGCCTTGGCAAGGTCTGCAGAGAGAGTCAATCCTGAGACGACGGAAAGGGCTGGTAAATGTGCCTGATAAGTGGTGGGAAAGATCGACAGCCTCTGGCTTAAGGAACGACATTGGGGTGAAGTGTAAGAAGGGTCCCGGGGCGCCGTTGGATGACGGAGATCATTTCCGCTGATAAATCAAACATACATACTACGCTATCTTTGCCGACCGGATAGCAGGTTCTGTAAGGGGGATAGAGACATTAGACGGATTCCCATTCGCTCGGTGAATGGCTCGGTGAGAGCGAGAGTTCGCGGGGGCGTCAGAAGCATACGGGCTTGCCGTTTTGGCCGTGCCATCACCAAAGCGCGTTGCTGACACAGCAAAAATCGGGTTAACCACAACCATCACTCAGCTTCAATCTTTTTCCACGGAGGAGGCCGTTGTGCGAGGGAGAAGTGAAGGATTTGAGAATGGCGTACCAGTTCAGTAGGAAAGGGTGTTTCAAGTGCGGAAATCGTTGCGTGCTTTTTTTTTCGTCAATTACCTCTCAGCCTGACCTTGAACGCAGTCGGCCATATTGCTGAGAGCTGCTCTTCGGACCAGCGACTTTGTTATAACTGCCGGCAACCTGGCCACGAATCCTCTGCGTGTCCGTCTCCGCGCACCGTATCGGCCAAGCAGTGTTATTCTTGCGGTGGAGTTGGGCACATCCAGGGTTCCTTGTTTTCTGACCTCCTACCGACCTCGAGTTGACTCTGTTGCGCAGCGGAATGCCCTAGCTTGAGGATCCAACAGCAAGGCGGCGGTGGAGGGCAGAAGTGCTACGTGAGTGGTGTGGAAGTGTGAGCGTGGTTGTGCTGAGATTGGGGGGCTAGAACTGCGGCCGTTTTGGTCATATTGCACGCACTTGCCCCAGCGGTGCGATGGGCGGTGCTATGGTCGCTCCTGCTTTCGCATCGCGTCCTCCGCCTATGGGTCGGGCTCTTAACACCTCCACGCTACCCCCAGTCAAGTGCTATCGGTGCGGCGGCCCAAACCACATGGCCAAGTACTCGAATTTGTTCGTCTTGTTTCTGCGTCGTTGACATTGTCCAGGGACTGCCTCGCCGCCGCTGGAACGATCATGGATTCGTCGGTGCCGACCGGTCCTGCGGGAATGAACAAGAGTAAAACGTGTTACAAGTGCCAGCAGGAGGGCCATGTGCGTCTCTTTTTAACCTATCGGTAGCAGCCCTAATCTTCGGTCTTCAGATCGCGAGAGAATGCCCCGAGAACGCTGATTTTATGGGATAAATTTCTCGATACTGATTCGTGGGGCACAACAGTCGACTAGCACGATCTCTTTATGTGTATTTTTGCTACTTGCTTGCTACTTGAATTGCTTCGCAAAGTTGTCGTTGCTCGCCATAAAAATTGGCTCCTCCGATCATTCGAAACGCCCAAGTTGCCGGGCCCCGGCTTGAAATGCTTCGTGTCTCGCGACTTGTCGTGCCTCTCGCATCGTATACTTGCCGCCGACAGTTATTCTCGCTGCCCGACCTCTCCAATATACTTCCCGGTGGAACCGACCTCCAGACCTATCACGAACAGAGGACTCTTCCGTGCGTGCCTCCACTGACCCCGCCACTTCAGGTTGAATTCACTCCACCGTTCAAGTTACACGCGCCAACAACTCTATAGAGTCGTCTCGGATGTTGCGTCTTACCAGCACTTCATCCCCTTCTGCTCTGCGTCGCGGGTTCTCAGCACTACTGATCAAACGCGAACACCAATCGTGCTGGACGCCGAGTTGACTGTCCAATTCCTGGCTCTCAAAGAAAGCTACGTGAGCAAAGTAACCTGTATACCATTAGAATCAGTTCAGGTATGTCTCAAGACGCGTCGTCCTATTCGATAATTCTTATTCCTCCCAGGCAGTGGCGTCCTCCTCAACCCCGCTTTTCAAGGAGTTGACTACTACCTGGCGGTTTCAGCCCTCTCCTGAGCAAAACCCATTGAATGATTCTACCACTACCAGTACTCTGGTAAGCCTCGATCTGGCGTTTGCATTCGCTAGCCCCATCCATGCGGCGATTTCGTCGTCCTTTTTCGGTCAAGTATCGAAGCTCATGGTCAACGCCTTCGAGGAACGGTGCGCGGAGGTGTACGGAGGCCGATAGTGAGACATGGTTATCATAATGCATTCATTGTCATTGCGTGACAGAAGATTTTGAGCGACGCGCTTCGACGCGCAGTCTTGAAATTTACGCGTCGTGCTTTTCTTTCGGCGTGTCAGGTGGAGCGAGCACAGACCTTGGTGGCCCACCAAGAAAGGGTCTCGACGCAGTCCCTGGTTCCGTTCCCCACAGAAGCCAACGCCACACCCTCGGCCGTACCACACTGTAAACCTTCCCCTGCAAAAATTGCTGCCGCTCTGCGGCAGAGAGTACGGCCACAAACCGCTCGCGCTCTGCGTCGCTCAGCGAGAGCGGATCCGCTTGAACAAACTTCTTCTCGATCAATTGTTGGTTGTTGAGTTGGGGGAGGATAACACTTTTGAGATAGCTAGCGCAGCGTAGGTAATTTTGCATTGGGAGAATGCGCACGGTACGCACTGCATGGACCTCAAGGGGTGGTTTATGGCTTGTTTCATGGGTTGCCGGATTCTTCCGGTTTTCGTGCGGTAGGATTGGAGTACAGGGGGAGGTAGCGCGGGACCTGGTGGGCGGAGAGCAACACCTTCCCCAAATATTTCTAGCGCACTGAGTCCGACTGGCGAATGTTTTTTGAGAACACGCAGAACAAGGTCCATCGCCTCTGTTGGATCCGGACGCGATGGATTTGGTTTGGGAGTGGTCCTTGCCATGGACGCAAACAATCGAATGGCCATCGAGAGAGGAAAGAGAGTGATGGCGCTAAACACCGTCGGCCGAGCCTTTCGGCTTGTTGATCTACTGTCAACTCCCGCCGTCTCCGAAAGCGCCTGCCTCCAGTCTAGTCGGCCCTTAGGCCCCTTACTTCTGAAAACGCTTCAAATGCCGGGCCCGATTTTGGGTAGCCTCTCGCTCCAGTCTCCCTCGCCAGCTACCCAAATAGTAAGTGTGTCCCGCTCGACCTGCCTTGACATCGGTTCCTTCAAAGGTGCGTACTCGTCCATCCTATAATTCAGCACACGTTTCAAACAGCCGACTCAGAGTTGCTCAAAGAGTATCGGAAACTCGATGACGGGATCACAATGCGTTTAAATCGCGAAAATGCTATGGTTCGCGAACTTGGAGCGTTCTGGCCGTCCGGGGAAGAACGACCAGGCTTGTGCGAATCTCTGGGGCGAGCTGGTGGCCACTTGGAGCAGGCGGAAACAAATAATTGATTACTGCGTGGCGGTGGTTGACCAGTCAAAGGAGGAGAAACAGAAGGCTGCCGAGGTGGAGGAGGACCCGTCGAAACGACGCAAACTCGAGGCAGCCATGTTCTCCGACTGATGTCAAGGTGAATACTTTCATCCATATACTTAATTACATTCCAGGTAGTCTGAATGCAAGTGCCTGCAGCGAACGCAGGTCCACAACGAACTTACTGTTGATGGTATTGTCCGTAAACGATCGTTGGAAGGTGACCCAAGCTCTGCCGAACGTGGACGTCTCTGACACCCTTTAGCTTTCCGCTCCCGCTGTCGATACTTTGTCCCTCCATTAACAGATAGTGAAGCCCGAAGAATGTGGGATTCGGTTTCAACAACCTGATGTGAATTATTTGCGTGGAATGAATGAGCCAGTTTATTTATGACGCAAATCGGTGCAACTAAGACGCCATTCGAAGACTCTTGTCTTTAACCCTCATGTACTCAACGGTGCTTGTCCTCAGCTTCCTTGCTGCCACCGGCGCTGTCCATGCGGTGGACGATGCGGATTCAGGCGCAATTCCTGTTTCGCGGGGACGCAGTTCAAGTTCCAGTTGAACTTGGCGTGAATTGCGTGAATCAGAATGTGATGAGCAGGTGCACAAAATGAAAGTTTCACAGCTCAGATTCTTAGTTACGCCAGATGCCCGGACGCGCTGTTTTGTGAACCTATATTTGACGCCGTCATGCAAAAGGTTGGGGCGAAAATGAAGCTGGAATTGGTATACGTTGCCCAGTATGTTCCAAGCGGCCATGTTCGAGACAGGTTCCTGAGAGCTTTCCATTCTGGTTCAGCCTGAACTCGAGCGACGCCGACTTTGGTGTTACGTGCATGCATGGGCCGGGGGAGTGCGCTGGCAATGTTCAGCAGCTCTGTGCGGCGAAGTATTCGAGTGCCTGGTGGGGGTTCGTACAGTGCCAAAATTCTCGAGGGCGATCTCAGGTCGGCGCCCCAGACGTGGCACTGGAGTGTGCTGAGTCGGTGGGAATTGACTGGGAAACAAGCGGAGTGGGCAAGTGCGCGGGTTTTGATGGAGAGGGTAAGGGACAGGAGGGCACCCAGCTGTTGCGGGAGAGCGCGCTTCGGGGGAAAGCCCTCGGGATCGAGTGAGGCTTTTAATTGACTTTCTTCCTTGGCTGAAGTAGTTTCTTCCCAGAAAAAGCTGCACGGTGTTGATCAATCATCGAAAAGTATGCGTACACGACTCGGAGTGGAAGGATTGCGATGTGAGTGGCTTCGTATCAACGCCCAAGAGTAGCATCTGAAAATTAACAGGGAGGTCATGGTGTCGATGACTTTGTCAAGCAAATCAACACGGAATATGAGCGGTTGAATCCGGACCACTGACCGGTACCGACTGTTCATCCCACTATGGACCCCACTTACCTGTTGTTCATCTCACTCCGTCGTGATCGCGTCGAGTTTCAACCATAGTCGAGAGAAATGATATGCATTGGTTTAGGCGCCTCCGAGAAGTAGTTCATAGACGATTATTATTATGTTACAGACAATCAGAGGAACTGCGATTCTGTCAGCGTCGCGGGGCTGGCCCATACAGTGAATACGCACTCCGCATTAACGTCCGCACGGCACTTATCAGGTCGATTAAGCGCGCCTTCATTCCAACCTCTGGCTGTGGGTTCCCGTAGCCGGTCTGAGGGTCGTATGTTTGGTGAAAACTGGCGCTGGCGGTGGCGTTTGGGACCTGAGACGAAGCCCAGCCGACTGCGCGCGTCGTGTCAGCAGTAGTGTTGTGTTTTTAGCGGGGTGTCGCTTACTTCGGGCAAGAAAGCGGTCTTCACTGAGAACGGCCATGGAATTTATGACGAGCAGGCCCACGTATATAATGGTTCCCAGCATCTTCGTGGGTGCAAGGGTGAGCATGGCTGGCGGTTGTGGCTGGAGGTAAAAGTGATTTTGATCCGAACTATATTTCTTTCTTGAACGGCATGCTTGGACGGTCCTTGTCGACGAGGCCGCGTTGGATACAACACTCGGTCGCTGGACCGTCTCATCTATCGCCAGTCCGAGCGCCGCTATCCTGTCGCCAGTGCGCTTTTTTTCGCGGCTCCTTGACACTCGGTTTCTGACTATTTCTCCAGTGAAAGTTCTTTCAGTCCTCTTGAATGGCTTGCCCGTACTCTGTCTCCAGCACCGCTAGTTGGGGACGAAGGGGAGCCACGGGCTCCTCCTGCCGAGAAACCAGCCAAGAGCTCAAACATCTTTGCAACGGAGCGGACGCCATTGCGCGCACGGCCCTCACGCGTGCGGCCTGCAGTCCCACGAAAACCTCAAGTGTCGGACATCCCAGTGCCGTTTGTACGTCTGGCGGAAATATAATGTCCAGTACTCATTTTTTATGGCAGCACAAAGAGACTACTATTCCTTTCGTGATATCGCACCGCAAACTCAACAAGCTAGGACGCCAAATCGCCGGGAAACCCATCGACTACGCAATTCTGCAGATGCAGTTTAGCGAGAAACGCGCGGGATCGAAGATCAAGGACCTGCTCGTGAATGCAAAGCAGCAAGCGGTTCGGCGCAGGAAGATGGATTCACCAACGCTTGTTGTTGGTCTGTTGGATTTTCACTGGCCGGATGGAATACGTGCTCATCCTTATTCTCGGTAGCGGAAGCCTGGGTGAATAAGCGCAAAACGCGATCGAAGAAGATGGTTGCGCAGGGGCGTGGTCACCGAGGGATACGGGTGAAGCGCAGTGCGACGATGACGGTGGTGTTGAAGGAAGGCAAGACGGTGGAACAGCAGAAAGCAGATGAGCGGAAGCGGAAACTCTCGCGAATTGTATCTGCGGCGGTGACGCGGGAGGACAAACCGCTGCGCAATCCGGCGCCGATGTGGACTTGGTAGCGATGAATATAAAACACCATTTCCCGTTTGTTTTATAGCTTGATTGCCTAAGCAATATCCCATCAATATCTTCCACCCTTCGCGCCATGGACCCGAACGCACCACCAACTTTCGGATACCAGCAGCGTCTCCTCGAAGAGAACATCGTCCCGCAGCGGTGGCGGAGGCCTGCTCTCCCGCAGCAATTCTCAGTCGGGCGGCGGTATGAGCATCCTCACCCAGCCGACAGGCTCCTCGACTACCCCTGCCACTCGCCACTGGACACCCTCTCATCGTGTCACAAACAGTCTTGACGCAGTCCGCAGCAAGTGGGAGGGCCGTGTTCGAGACGCAGACAACGAGGAGGCGAGGGTCGCTTCTTCATCCGGAGTCCGTGTGTCCTCCCCGACCTCGTTTACGGGCTCATCCACCTCCTCGGGCCTTGCATCCACCTCCTCAGGCCTCGCATCCCCCACTGGGTCCATATCTAGGCCCGATCGTCGTCCATCCACCCCGCCATCCCGCCCACCGCCCACTAATGCGGAAACTCATCGCACTCCGGCATACCTCAAACGCCATACCATGCCCGCACCCATCATCGCCACCCCGCTCTCTCCCAACACCACTGGTGTCTCCGTAGAGACCGACTCCTCCTCGTTTGGGGCAGAACTGAATCGCATACGCTTGCCTTCATCGACGGCCTTTCCGTCGGTCTCTCCCGTCAAAGAGCATAACTTTCCATCCCACATCTCGGGTGCGGGTCAGAGTGTGCGGTCTCGCTCCCAGACGCTGGATGCCACCCTCAGCGATGCATCTCAAGTCGCGTCCTCTTCACGCCAAACTCGCGAACCGTTCCCCAGACCCCTCTCTTCCGCCTCACCGTCACGGAGACCCACATCCCATTATGGTTCTCTGTACACGAGTCCCGACTCAGGCCTCAAGTCAGGCACCGAGCGGGGTTTCCACATTCCCCAACACTTCCAAGCCTCTCCCTCCACAAGCATTGCCCGCCGACTCGTCTGTCATGTCACCGCCAGCTTACAGAAGCTCATACATGTCCACCCGCAGCAAGGCCTCGACGTACGGCGACCATCTCGGGGTAGGCGGCCGAAAGCTCGGCCGGCATTTGCCTCGTATAGCAAGCGGTGACGGTGACGAGGAGCGGGGCCAAGTCATCGAGCAGCAGCAGAAAGAATCCCGCGAGTCGCGGAGAGCCGCCCGCTTGCGGGATCGGGGTGGAGACGAGTTCACAGCGCCGCTCAAGTCACCCCCTCCTTTGCCGGAACTCGTTGTCTCAGATGTCGCGAACGATGTAACTGGTGTTCCCGGGCGAATGCGCCTTGTCTCGGGATAAGGCAACAGCCATACCCGCGTCTCCCTTACCTTCTGCTCGTCTGGGCCGGGGCCGGGGCCTTTGGGCGGACACTCAACGACATTTACTTCAGGCGTATGAGTATCTATGTCACGTCGGCGAAGCCCAACAGTGGATCGAGGGATGCCTCAACGAGGAGCTGGAGTTTGGCGTGGTAGAGTTGGAAGATGGTCTACGGAATGGGGTCGTGCTAGCGAAGCTCGTGCGAGTGTTCCGGCCAGGTGCCGTGAAGAAGATTTACGATGTTTGCAGCATTTCCTTTGCACTCTACTTGGGCTGATTTCTTTTTAAGGCCCCCAAATTGGATTTTCGTCATTCCGATAATATCAACTATTTTTTCAATTTCGTCCGCGAGATTGGTCTGCCCGAGGTACGATCTTTTCCTTCCTTTTCCATTGTTAGTCTCACGTCCCGGTGAAGGGGTTCATCTTCGAATTGACCGACCTTTACGAGAAGAAGAACTTGCCCAAAGTGATATACTGCATCCATGCATTGAGGTTAGTTTGTCTCAACTTCTGTTCATGGAGCTCTAGCTAATAACTATCCAGTCACTTGCTCGCCCGGCGTGGAATGGCTGAACGCATCGGCAATCTATTTGGGCACTTGCAGTTCTCCGACGATCAACTTGCACGTACCCAAAAGGGGCTCAACGACGCAGGCGTCGCGATGCCCAACTTTGGGAACGTTGGAAATGAGCTCGCCCGTGAGATCAACGAGGAGCCCGAAGTGGAAGTCGAGACTGAAGATGAACGTACGTCCCTTGACCGATTTTCATCTGTCGGTAATTAAAAGAGCGTATGTAGGCCGGGACCGATTATTGATGGAGAACGAGTCCTCTATCTTCGCACTCCAGTGCGCCGCTCGTGGACATCTCGTCCGCCGATACCAAAGCACCCTTCGAGCCCGCCTGCAACTCACCGAGCGTCACATGGCCAAGTTCCAGGCTCATTGCATCGCTGTGCTGGTTCGGCGTCGCTTGGCTCAACAACGTCGTGCTCAGCGCGACATTGTCCCTTGGGTCCTCGCTCTCCAGGCTGCAGCCCGAGCAATGATCGTCCGACGAAAGTGGCGTTACCGATTGCGTGAAATTGCGGGTTCCAGCTATTACGTCATCAAGATTCAGGCCCAACTTCGAGGCGTCCTACAACGGCGTAGATTCGCTCGCCTGAAGACTGCCTTGAGATCTAGCACCGTCTACGTCGCGAAGCTTCAGGCTATTGCCCGCGCTCGGATATCACGGAATGTCCACCGAGCGCTCGCCGCGACATTCAGCAGACCAGCCGTTCAGTTCTCTGTTGTCTCCTTGCAGGCCCACGCGAGAGGTGTCCTCGCGAGGAGGATAGCGATGCGTAGAGAGCGCATACTGCAGCACTTTGAGCCCAACTTCGTTGCCCTGCAAGCTCATTGCCGCGGCGTTCTCATGCGTCGGCGGATGCGCAATCAGATGGCGACTCTCGAGGACGTCTCGGAGACGGTGGTACGCATTCAAGCTGCAGTTCCGTACTTATCTCGCGCGGAAACGCCTGCTCGTTCTCATCCGCGGTCTTCGGAAGGCGACCCCAGTCGTCGTCGGTTTCCAAGCTCGTGCTCGGGCAAACCTTGCACGCCAGCAGCACCGCAACATCAACAAGGCACTGGCGCAAGCGACGACCATTGTTTCAGTTGGGGGATTCCAGGCTCTCGCCCGTGCTTCAATCGCACGAAACCGACACCGCGAGCTGAATAGGAGTCTTGGGTTCGTGGCACCCGATGTCGTCGGGTTCCAGGCAGTCTGCCGTGGAGCGCTCGTCCGACAGGATTACTATGCCTGGAGGGATCATGTGCGAAGAAGCCACCCAATAGCGACACTGCTACAGGCGATGCTGCGTGGCGCGGTGCAAAGGAAATTGTTCCGGATGAAGCTGAATTATTACAAGGCCAACCTGAGCAAGGTCATCAAGATACAGTCGCTGTTCCGTGCCAAGGAAACACGAGAGCAGTATCGACAACTTACCCTGGGGACTAATGTCTCGATTGGCACAATCAAGAACTTTGTCCATTTGTTGGACGACTCCGAGGCGGATTTCCAGGATGAGGTCAAAGTCGAGCGACTGCGGAAGAAGGTGGTCGAAAGCATTCGTGAGAACCAGGCCCTGGAGAGCGAGCTCAGCGACCTCGATGTCAAAATCGCCTTGGTCGTCCAGCACGTGCAGAGCTTTGACGGCATCAAAGCCAGGAGGCTTGGGGCGGACAGTGCCGCCGCCCACGCTGCGAGAGCTTCTCTCCTTGCAGCGCATGGCGACCCATTTTCTGGACCCAACACTCTTGACCAGGCCGCTCGTCGAAAGCTTGAACTGTATCAGCAGCTGTTCTACCTTCTGCAAACCCGTGGCGAGTATCTCAGTCGTCTGTTCATCCAAATGTCGATGGACAACGCACTGGAGAAGAACAGGCGTTTCACTGAGCGAGTCGTGTTGACAATTTTCGGATTCGGGCAGGATCGTCGCGAGGACTTTTTGATGCTCAAGTTGTTCCAGGTCCGCACCTTATTTGCTCGAATTCCCAGTTGCTCATCTCCCCCAGCTTGCCATCCAAGACGAGATCAATTCGGCAGACTCGCTTGTCGAGATAATACATGGACACCCAGTGTACATCAACATAGCGGTTCCATATGTTCGCCCGAAGCAAAACAACTATGTTAGGGATGTTTTGCAGACCGTCATCCGCAGGGTAATCGACGCCCCCTCTGTTGGCGAGCCCCCCATTGACTTGGAGCTCGACCCATCGGTGGTAAGTCCTTCGAAAAGAATAACGAATAGACGTAACAGTTTCTAGATATATCGGACCCGCATTGAGCTAGAGGAGATTCATCTCGGCACGGCAAGCGGGAAGCGGAAAGATCTGACCTTCCGAGAAGCACTACTGGACGGACCTACGAGGGCAGTATACATCCGATGTATGCCCTTCCTCTATATCTTATTTTCATTCCGGCTTTTTAACAGTCGCACAGCGCTGCAAACCCTGCAAAAATGCACTGAATGGTTCCTCGAAGCGCTCTCTCAGTCGGTGAAGAAAATGCCTTACAGCATCCGGTATCTTGCTCGGGAAACCCTCATCGCCCTCCGAGTGGGTTCGATTTTGTTCCTTGTCGTCCCCACACTTACTCCCCCCTCTCAGGAAAAGTACCCCGAGGCTCCGGAGACATCGCTTGCTGCATGCATTGGGAGATTGGTTTATTATCGTTATATTAACCCGGCGATAGTGTGCGTCCGAGCCTTTGTATGTTTGCTTGTTGGCTGACGTCCCGTGCCAGTACACCCGAAACCTTCGATATAGTCTCAAAGACTCTTGATCGCGATGCCCGCAAGAATCTGGACCAAATCTCCCGTGTCTTGACCCAGATTACCACTGGAACGCTATTCGACGACGACAGTCCCGCATACGTTCCCATGAACCAGTTCATTGAGCGGGCTATCACCGAAATGACAGCGTGGTTACTTGAGGGTACGCTTCATGTGCACGCTTTTTCCTCGTCAGCTTATCCGCCCTAGTTGCCAATGTACCCGACGCCGAAACTCAGTTCCATGCTCACGAGTTCCTCGACGCAACGGTTCAGCCCAAGCCCATCTATATATCCCCCAATGAAATATATACCATTCACGGGCTCTTAACTCAACATCAGGACTTTTTGGTTCGCTTTAACTCCTGCCGTATGTACCAGTCTAATCCTTCGGCAGGCTCCTCAACCCAACGATATCTTACGAACAATCCTTACCGAGTTAGGCGGTGTTCCGCACCTGGGCAACGACGAGTTGAAGGATGCCAGAGATCAAGCCATTACGCTGGAGCTGACAAATCGGTTTGCCAACGTCCGAGGTCGGTTCATTCCTGCTATGACATCTAATCGGGGTTCAATTTTTTTCTAGACCCTCACGCGGAAGAGAAAACACTGTGGATTCAAGCCAAGAGAGGCGTTCTGGCCCTCCTTCGTGTCCAACCTGCTCAAAATCTTATCGATGCAATTCTGGAGCCTGTTACAGAAGAACATGAGCAGATATGGGAAGAGATTCTGGAGGCCGAAGCAGATCACGAGCAAATTGGCCACGGCAGGCGCCAAGCCTCAACCACTGCCGCCGATTCTGCATACCGACTGGACGATATCCGCTCGTAAGCCTTCTCCTTCTGCTTCTATCGATACTCAACCTTTTTTCCCAGATATAACTTCCATACCGTTAAAGCGCGCGCCATTTCTTTCCTCCTAGCGCTGGAGAAAATGGGCAAGATAAACCGGGACGATGGTTTCCAGGGCATTCTCAACGCCATCGCCGGTGACGTTCGCAGCAAGCACAGGAAGCGAATCCAACGCCAACAAGAAATGGAATCAATGAACGAAGTTCTGAGGCAGTTGGCGGAAAGCAAGAAGCAGTTCGAGGAAAAGATCAACAGCTATCATAGCTACGTGGATGCGGCCATGCAAACCATGCAACGCGGGAATAATAAAAAGTGCGTGATAAAAGCTTCTTCGAACCTGCTTTTAACTTTGAGTAGGAGAAAACAGATAGTCCTTCCGTTTACTCGACAATACTTCCATCTCCGCGACCTCCAAAGATCTGGGGAAAAACCGCAATTCGGGTCCTTCCTATACACCGCCAAGGATCTGTACGAAAAGGGCATTTTGCTCTCCATCGACCAGTACTCTCCCCGTCAATTCGACAAACTTCACATCACAATGTCCTCGAATGCCCCTGGCATCTTCACCATCCTTCTCGAATCGACGCTCCTCGGCGTCTCCACCCGTATTGCGAGTGAAGACGTGAGCATGGAGAACCTCCTGCAAGCGCGATATGAGAAACGACCCTTCTTGTCGCTGTTCGATGGCAAGGCCAAGGTCAATTTCGAGCGCTTCGTCTATCAGATCAATAAAAAGTATATTTTTCTGGCACCCATGTCGTCCCAGTGTCTAACTCCATCCCAGATTTTATGTTTAATGATTTCATGCCATTCACGCCATCTAACGACCCGCTTGCTGACACCCTCATCATCACACTAACCACCCACATTCAACCTCATGTACTGCTAGTCGACTCGACGTACTTGTGTATTTTTGGCATATCCAGTATCATGAACGAACAACCATGTAGAGAATTAATATTGTTCATAACGTCTGCTCCTTGGACATCTAACATTAGTGGGTAGGATATACAACAGAGGTATGTATGTAGTATGCATGGGGTATAGATGACATGAGTGCAGGAGACAGAACGAAAGCAAAACGATCCAGGGCTAGGCGACACGCGACCTAACCCCACCCGTCCCAACGGCCAAAGCGACGAAACTCCTCAAGGACACACTTGCGACTCTGTTTCTCGCCGCCGTCCTTCTTCTCCTTCTCTTTGCCCTTCGCCTTGTCGAACCGACTCAGCACAGACGACCCGCTGGATGTCCGTTGACGGGGCATCGACGCGGGTTTAGCCGAAGATGATGAGCCTACATGAATTGGAGTAGCCTTGTCCTTTGAGGAGACGGAGTTGGGGAGGGACAGGCGATACCATCCACCCGCATACGTAAGTGCAATGAGCTGGTACTCAACTGGGCCACTGCTGTGGTTCTCATCCGGTGCCTCGATCCACCCAACTACGCACCGCTCCTCGTCCACCTCCGCAGTTGGGGAACGTATCGACGTCTGCGACAACGAAATGTGGCTAGACTGTACCGGAATTCGATACTGCGCATACGACCACTCCGACTCAAAGTACTTGGGGAGCGGAAGATACGACACCAACGGCGACAACGTCGATTGCCGGTTGCTGCAACAATAAATGTCGGGCAGAGCTATCTGGAAGATATGAGGGACTTACGAGGCGCCAGAGACAACGAGGTTGAAGACATGGACGGTGCCCTTATCACTCCAGACGCACAACTCGCGCTCGTCAGGTCGGAAGGCCACGCCAAAGATTTCCGCCTTGTCGGTACCGCGCCGGAATTCTCGCACAAGCTTGCCAGAAATGGTATCCCAAGTTCGTACGAGCGTGCCTCGCGAGGAAGTAGTTGCAAGGAGACGCCCGGATGGCGGTAGTGAGAGAGTGGTGAGAGCGGTCTCATGTGCCGCAATTATAGCTACTGGATGTTTCGTCGAAGGTGGTGGGGGTTTGCGGGGTAGCGAGGCGGGAGGTGGGCCTAGAGGCGTAGGGGGAATACACGGCGGAAGGTGGATAAGCTGGACATGCCCCATCTGCCTTCCAGGGATAGCTAGTAGCGTAGCGTAGGTACCGCTAGCGAGCGCGAGTAGTCCTTGAAGCAGCTGGCCAGTTAGCAGTCCGCCAATCAGTCAGATGGGACATTCACCTCTCGGATTGTCCCAAGTGTCCCACTCGCCGACACGGGTGACCTGCTCGCCGAGCTCAAAGACGACGACGCGGCGTCTGAGGGCGACCGCGAGCCAACCGCGGCGGCAGGCGAGGCCCCGGACACGCTCACGGAACTCGAGCTCTGCGACTTCAGTTCCTAAGGCGTCATCCCAGAAGACGACCTTGTTTGGCGGGTAGAGGGGACTGGGACCGCCCCCGAGGAGAAACAGGACGGATGAGGTGTGGAGGGGGACCACTGCGGCAAGGGTGCCGCCTGTGAGTTCTGAAAGACGCGTCAGACGAATGGGAAATGGGAGCAAGGCACGCCTTACCGCGCTTGCGGACGAGGGTCAAAGGGCATGTGCGATAGACGGCAAAGCCTGCGGGAGTGGCGGCCGTGAATATATTGCAGTCGGCGTCGAAGCGGGCGTCGAAGATGTTGACTGGGCTCGTCGACGAGATGTGCGTCCGGGCCAGGTTCATCGCGAACGCGGTCGTCGTTCTGAATCAAGCCGCATGCGAACGGAACAAACACTAATTAGGACAGATCCGGCGTGAACCGCGCGACGCGCGTGCCAGTGCAATATTTCACAGCTTTTCTCGCAGGTTGGCGTGAGATCCTTGCGAGAAAAAGGTCATGTATCATGGCCAGCCTCTCCCCAGATGTCATATTTATTGCGGCAGGACTGCAACTCCCAGAAATCAGGACATCGAAACAAATCTGTCTTCGTTAGCATTTCATTCAAGCACTAGATAACAGGGCAAGCGTTTGAAGCACACGTACACGGACGCGTGAAACTCGAGATACAAATGAAACCAATAAAACCCACAATATATTACATACAGCACCTATACACCCGCTGTACATGCTTCAGCTGCGCGTCGACGGTGCTATTCGTGCCGCCGATCGCTCCGCATCCGTCGCCGCCGACCAGCTCTTGGGCGGACGTAGTCCAATATTCGCAAGCGCCTGTCGCGCCGCCCTAAACTCCAGCTCCTCGGCCTCATTCTGTGCGACCAACGCCGCCTTTGCTTCTGCCTGCCGCTGCAGCTCTGCCTCGGACTCGTCCGAGAGGTAGTCGGTGAACCCGCCGTCTGATGTTATCGTGCTCTCAGTTAGTGACCCGAGACTGTCGCTACCGCTGCTGCTCGATGCGCTGGAAGACTCGGGGTCAACCTTTTTCTGAGGTCTTGGGGGCGGCTCGGCGGGCCGCACTGGGGGAGATGCCGTCTTGGTCGATACTGGGGGAGAAGTCTTGCTCGAGGATTGCGCGGAAGAGAGTGAACGACGTCGCTCCTGAGACCCCGATATCAACGCGTCCGCAATCACCTTGGATGTTGTTGAAGGGGGCGGTCGTCCGCCGGAATTACGACGCGGCGTAAGCGGGCTGTCCAAGTCGACATGTTTTCGACTTGGTGACGAATTAGACGATCCTGGGGGCTTATCCGAATCTGTGGGAGCATCGCGCCGCCGTTGCGCTTGCTCCATATTCGACGCCGTCGGCACAGAAGTGGACATTCCGGCACCGCTACCAGACCCCCGCAAGCCGTTGCTCGCAATAGATGACGCGACCATCTGGGGGCTGCCCCCCGAACGGCCCTTTGTCGGGATCGGCACGGCGGCAGACTTTGCCGGCTTATTGGAGGTGCTGTTCCTCCGGTCCATAGATGGAATTGCAGATTTGGCACTCGGCCCAGACCGCACCGGACTGGTAGTGGGCGGTGAGGCAGGTCCGCCCAGCGAAGTGAGATTATCGAGGGCCGCCTTTACGTCGGACGGGATGGGTACGTGGTGGACTACCGATGTGAGCTGATGTGAGCAGCTGCGGGGCAGGAGGGAAACGAGCGCACCAAGGCTTACGGATCGCCAATCTGCGGGCTGTATGAGACGATGCTCATTCGTGGTTGGGGGACGACAGCAGCCTGGCCAGCCCGGATTATAGTACCCAGCCTGCTTTGGGGGGGGATTTGTGCGGGCCCACTGGGTTGTGTAAGGTGGAGAAGGGCGGATAGCAATTAGCTAATGCACCTTGCAATAGCCACAGCCGTTGAACGACTCGACTAACGCTGTGTATTGAGTGCATGTTTGGAACGAGGAGACTGCGGGGTACCTTCTGCGTTCTTGAGGAAGAGGACGTCGAAGCGGGGGTGGGCGGTCCGATTGCGACAAACGTCGCGGGTGTGGGGACAACTGGGAGGGTTCAGGGCATGAGCTGGAGGACGAGGTGGTGACTGACCTAGAGTGGGGGAAGGCTTTGCACATGGGACAGACATTCACGGCTTGGTCGAGAGAGCCGGAGGAATAGCACATTGGAAGGGAGGGAAAGTAATGGGAAAGCACCCAAGGTTAGTGAGGAACGAAGAGACAAGGTGGAAGCAGAAGAGAAGCACACATGCGGGCTGATGAGATCGATTGGTCGCGTGAAGAATTTCGAGCTCATCGCGGACGACGACGAGGAGCAGGTCTTGCTCGCTGTCTGCCGTGGACTCGGCTGGCTAGTCGGGTATTTGGGCTGGACATGAGGCCGGCCACGCTGCAGTTGAACGGAACGTGACGGCACCCGACGGATTGGAGCCCAAACGGGACTATATCGCATCTCTTTCCCCACCACAACAAGCTATGGGCAAATCCCAGTCCAAGCTCTCCCCGGAGCAGCTCGCAGACCTCCAGAAGAACACCTACTGTGCGCTCTCTCCCTGCTCTCTCCCCGCCCGCTGACCGCTCTAGTCGACAAGAAGGAGCTGCAGCAGTGGTACAAGGGCTTCCGCAAGGACTGCCCCTCCGGCCAGCTCGACAAGACCGAGTTCAGTCGCATATACAAACAATTCTTCCCCTTTGGCGATCCCGGAGAGTTTGCAGACTACGTCTTCAACGTGTTTGACGCGAACCAGAACGGCACCATCGACTTTAAGGAATTCATCTGCGCCCTCAGTGTAACCAGCCGCGGCCATCTCGACGAGAAACTCAAATGTGCGTTCTACTTGATGATATCCTCGCTCCGCGCGTCTCAACGCGTGCAGGGGCTTTCCAACTGTACGATATTGACAAGGACGGCACCATCACCTACGACGAGATGCTGCAGATCGTCCAGTCCATCTACAAGATGACCGGCGAGATGGTCAAGCTGCCCTCGGATGAGGACACGCCGGAGAAGGTGCGCAGTCGACGGCCGCGTTACGCTTAGCCCCCCGAGCTAACCGTTCCGAAGCGTGTGGACAAAATCTTCCGGAACATGGACAGGGACAAGGATGCGAAATTAACCTACGACGAGTTTGTAGAGGGCAGCAAGCAGGATCCAACAATCGTAAAGGTCGGTCGACCCATCCATTGAACAGTATTAACCTTCCCGCTGACCACCAACCAGGCATTATCGCTCTACGATGGCCTCGTCTAGCCGCGCCGAATTCCGGATGGGTTTTCTTGCGGGTGTGCTCCCTTGATGCTTACACCCTTTGCTTACATGCCGACTCAGATTTCGCTAATGACAAATTGAGTCCGGTACCTGTGCGCATCTGTACTCCATACGAACCTCTTCAATGTAGCTGTACGTGTAATGCTTGCTTTACATGATTTATTTGTGTTATACCCTTCACCCTCGGCGCGACCTCAACCCTCTCAACTCTCTGCCGCTCAACAGCTACAGCTTGTAGTCCCATTCTGTAGTCCCATTCAGCTGTCTGCGGTCCGAAAGACAGACACTCTCACGCAGATGCGGATATAAATTAATTGGGGGGAGTGCCATTATACAGCTGGTAATTTACCGTAGCGGCGCAGTACCCTTGCTTCTACACCCTCTCCGACCCATGAATACACCCCTTCGGAGAATTCCAAGTTGTCTCTTTCCGCCTTGAACAGCTTGCCAAAGTCCTGTGCGCCAGCAGCGGCAGGGGCGCCAAACGGGGACGCCGTCATGTCGCGCGAAGAGTCCGCCGCTGCGGGGAGTTGATTCAACGCGCTGTGTATTTATGGGAACGGCTTACAGTTGTCGCCGCCAAGGATGAGACGGTATAGACCGTTGAGACCAAAGAAGTTCAAAAAGTACCACGAGAGCGAGGAGACCCAACGGACGTCCATGTCGGTGGTCTCAATCCCTCGTTGCAGCATCGATTTGAAGCCCAGGGTAAGCGGGAACGGCAGTTTTACTACAGAAATGAAATGAGTCGGTAGCGAGTGGGAGGTGGGAACCCACTGAGGACAAAGCCTTGGAAGAAGAAATTAATCCAGCCCATTATGACCATTTGCGGGACCATCATGACTGGTATAGCAAGTTACCGCTGTGTTCGATTGTTCGAAGACGCAAAGAACACGCACCCATCTGAGTTTTCATGCCTGCCATCATACCGTCCATTGCAGCCGGGTCAGACATTGGGTTGGGGGGCAGCTTCGGCGCGTCGCCCTCGCGTGGCGGGCCGTCCTTGAGATAGGTCCCAGCCTCGAATGCATCGGAGAGGTGCCGCGAGATGGACTTGTAGTACGTCGGGGGTATGGGTGAGTTTGCAGCAGTAGACCGCAGGACTTGTGAGCGCGTCAAAGCGCGCCTGAGGTAAAATACCTCAGAAACAAAGTCTGACGCAGAGTTGAAATAGCACAAACTGTTCGCGGAGGGCCTCGCGGGGGAGTTTTTTGGGCGGACTTTGCAGCAGGATCATCACATAGTGGCGAAGGATCCCCACCAGGATCTAGAGGCCCGGAAATTGGGGTTTTTGGGAGGAGCGGGAGACACACGACTGACCATGACCAGGGTGATGGGGAAAAGCACCCAGTCCCGAATCTGCGGGTCTAGGTAGAGCGAGACGCTAGGGAAAGATGTAAATGGAGCGGGATGCACGCAGCGGGCTCACATACGCGCTGGTCATTGTCGTGGTCGAATACCAAATGTGGATCGGCGGCACGTGTGTCCTCTGCACTTATCCGGAACTCCCAGCGGTCTCATTCGATTATGGCCAGCCCTGCACCTTTCTCTCGTCTCCAGCTCGCCGCTGCTCTGCTAGGTACTCTTCCTTTCCTCGAGATGCCGTTCGTTTCTCAGTAATATCGCCCAGAGTATGACAACGACCCTTCGAATCCCGACGCGCCGTACCGCTCTGCGAATGAAAGCGCCATATTTGCCAACTTCAGGAGAGCGCAGTCCCGCGCGCAGATCACAGCGCGCAAAAGCGACTATCTAGGTGTCGCTCTTCCCAGCGAAACGGGCAGTTTGGGCGGTCGGGAATCCGCGTTGAGTGGAAGAAGATCCAGAGGGTCCCTTAATATTCTCCGGAATCCTTTCGGCGCTGATGAAAGTGGTGACTACGAGGACGAAGAGGGAGACGAGGAGGAGGGGGAGGGGGAGGAGCTTGAAGTCGATCTATCCTCTTGGGGCCTCGACGCCTTCATACCAAAAGACAAGGAAGCAAAGGCGGCGAAACGCAGGTCGCGCACTGCGACTCTCCCTAATCCTCACCCCGTGTTATCAGTCCGTGGACCTCAGACGTATGCTGGCGACGCCCCTCCCCGACGCACGGCAAGGTCCATGAGTGTTGGGAACCTGGACCATTTGACGAACGACGTACAAGACAACCGAAGAAAATCTTTCGGTTCGCCTCTCGACCTTGAGCAGGTGGAGGCCATTTCATTTCAACGCACCCGAGCCACTTCCCAGCCTTTGCCTCCGCCGTCTCCCCCGCCACATCAGTCTATTCCTTTCCCCACGGGTTCAGTCCGTTCACCCTCTCCCCAAACGCGGCCGGATGACTTTCGGTCTTCGGTTTTTACATCGAGATTCGATCCTAAATCTCAATTCGAGTCGTCTGGGAGTATGGACCCCAGATCTGTTCTCCGCGGTGAGGATGACGAGGATGAGGGGCCCCGAAGGCGTACCATGTCGAATGGAAGCATGAACTTACTTGTCGATGACAACAACCCCTTCGCGCTGCGACCTCCCAGTACTATGTCGAGATTTGACCCAAAAGCCGCAGCCCATGCCCGTACCATGTCCAATGCTTCCATGGGCTCCAGAATGATGCTGGATGATGCCTCAGTCATGACCGGACAGGGTCGGGATCGTCGCTATTCAACCTTGGAGTTATTGCGTCCGAAAATCCTTGTGATGCCCAGTCCTCTCCAATCTACATCTGGCCCTGTCGCACCTACGCCTTCTTCCCAAACCAGAGATGGTTTCCTCTCGTCAGCAGACCCTCCCCTTCCCCCAGGCGCTCGGTCTACACGGCGCTCGTCATCTTTTGCCGGCATGGATCCGTCGTCCGCACCCACTGCTTCCAACCTATTTACCCCCAACCCGCGGATGAATCTCACGTTGTCGCAACTAACGTTTCGCAATACTCTGCTCGTTGGGGGCCAGCGAGACGTTACATATACCGACATAGATGGAGATATCCCTCGGGCGCACGAGGACGGCGTACAGGTGCAGCAGATGGTGCCGGAAACAGAGATCGAGGAAATTCCTCAAATCATAGCTCCCTCCGAAGATCAGTCGAAGCCCAATCGACCAGCGGGCAAGCTGTTTGGCAAGAGCCTTATTGATGATCTTGAAAGTCGCAAGGCTGTTATGAGAACGAAACAACGGTAATGTGGTATCCTTGCTTGATCTGGGTTTCTGACACTTTTCCCAGTGTATTTACGGGCGACGCTCGTCCATCCATGATGGCACGCACCCAGCGTCAGAGTACGCTCATAGATCCAGCCCTACTCCCAGCACGACCCGACTCTCAGGTGCGGCCCTTGACACAAAACCTGGGCTCTTTCGATTCCCAGGGTTCCCAGCAAGCTCTTGGGCGAAGAAATTCTCTTAACGCCAAACCTCTTCTCAACTTCGACGACGAGGATAAACTCCTACGGCCCGGTCCCGTCGGTCGCCTGCCCAGCAACAGCCGTTCCGTCTTTGGTGTCGACACGCTTTGGGAGCGCGAACTAGGAAAATTAAAGGAGATTGAGGCTCAAGAGAAGATTGAGGAGGATTTACAGAGAGCAAAGGAGGCAGAAGAAGACGCCCGCGAAAGCAAGAAACGAGGACGAAAGGCGAAACGGAAGGATAAATCCAAAGCCATGGATCATTCCCCTGTTGCAGCGATACCTGATGCGATGAGCACTACCGAATCGGTGGCGATTGAACCGCGAATAGCCTCCTCCCCACCAGTCCTGCCGGCTATCCCCCAGGCTCTACGCCGGCCCCCGCCAGTCAACGACGATTCTGATAGCGACGACAGTGACCGTGCCGGGCCGTCAAATCCTCGAGACAGAGCCGCACCCGACGGGTGGGCGTCTTCCGACGACGAAGGTAACCCTACCCGCACGACTGGGACTGGCCCGCGCCTCGTCAAAAAAGCCGTGAGACCGACGGAGGACGAAGACAGTGAGGAGGACTTGCCGCTGGCCGCGACTATCGATCGCGTTGCACAGCGAGCAACTCAACTCCAAATTTCCGCGCCCGACTCTGATGAAGAGCAGCCCTTGTCAGTTCTTCTACAAAAGACCAAGATGAGCTTACCTTCCATCAATTTCGATCGGCGTTCAATGAGGCCCCGGATGGTGACGAGGACGATGACCAGCCCCTTGGTTTAAGGGCGTCGAGGGTTGCGCCATCGTTCAGCTCTGTCCACGGCGGTGAGGACGACGACATGCCCCTGGCCTATCACCCTGAACAGCAGCGCCGTTCTCAGTATCATATGATGGCGGCTCAAGTGCAGGCTCAGCAGCAGCAGCAGATGGCTCAGCAGCAGATGATGATGCAGGCCCAAATGCACAACAGCATGTTTTTCTCGCCCCAGCCGATGATGGCGCCCGGTTACTTTGGCCCGCATATGATGCAACCGCCTGCAGCGCCTGCGCACGACGAGGCAAAGTATGGATTGGTCGACCGATGGAGAAGGGATGTTGCGATCGAGGATGCCTAAACTTGACTTTTACATTCGGACAATATACATTCACATCCTCGCAGTAGGCTATAATCACACTTTGCTTTGAATCTCACTAAGTACCAGTCGGCGACTTGCCTCGGGGTCCTCAAATCAAAGTTGATCCGGCCTGTCAGTCATGCACCGCCACTAATCACACAACGTGAAGACGCGTGTCCTTTTACCATGGCTGACTTGGGCTCCCTCTTTGAAAACGCTCCTCAGGATGGTCGCGGACTAGAAGCCCTCCGTGAACGCGTCGCCCAAATTGTTTCCGACACCATCGCTCGTGGGGAGGATCCTGGCGCGAACCAGCTTTCCCCTGAGTAAACCGCAAACTGCCCCAACCTCCTGGTTATCCTTAATCTTCCGCCAGACAGCGGAGCCTCATTATATCCCATCTCCCACGACTATCCGAGGACCAAATACGCGGTCTCGGGCACCACGGTAAGTTGCCTGGCGCGCCATTGAACTTTCACCAAGTCAATCTCCAGATTCTTTATGCCCCATTTGTTTCACCCCGTTCATTGCTATCCTGGCCGAGGAGGAAACAGCGCTCGCCATGGACTCCCCTGCTTATCCCGCGGATGAGCTAGGTGTGACCAAACTGGGGGAGACATGGCAGTGTGGCCACCTGTTTTGTCGCAGAGAGTTCGTAGCCTCACGCCCGAATGCCTGCCAATATTGCTCAACGTCATTTAGCATCTCCAAATGGATTCGTGGTGGTGTAACAAGGTTCATTCTCTTACTGGAAGGTTTACTGATTCGCACGTTAGCACGGCTCGTGCCCAATGTGCCGCCGCTCGCTCGCAGAAACTACGGATTCCTGGTGCACCGCAAGAAGGGACTGCAACGACGAGTCCCGGCGACGAGCAATTGATCGAGTCCATTCGAGCTCACATGGAAGAGCTGTATAGCCAGGGCGCTGTGGCCTATGTGGACCACGACGGCGACTTTCGAGGTTTCGGAGAGAAGTTTGTACGCCCCGGCTGCGGGATACGATGACGATCGTAGTGAGTTTTCTGGTATGTACTCTTGAAGGAGGATGAAGGATAGCCATACCAAGAGCGATTGTATAAGGTAGCTAACTAAAGCTACGACAGACTGTACGACAGCAGATATCCTTTAAATATTTTAGTAACATATACGTGGGTAGTGAGATGTCCGGGTGAATGATGGTGAATGAATCAAAAATGCGCCGCGCCTAGTGGCGCTTAGTTTCTCCGGCAGCATCTGAAAAGATTGCGCTTGAAGAAGTAGAACAAACACTGGGAGCTGGATGAGTGACGGTCGTCGAAAGGCAAGAGGAGACTTACCCCCGCGAAACGAACGAGGGCCAAGGCGAACGTCGAGTAGAGGATGACTGCAAAGTAGTCATTCTGCCTCTGCACCAACTTCTCTTCGTCGAGCTCCTCATTCGCGCTTGGCAGCCCGTTTATGTTCTCGATAGCAATGGCGAGGGCAGCGTTTGACAGCATCCACGCGGCAACAAGACGAGTACGGAATGTTTCTGCAAAGGATTAGACACTTGCAAGGACATCGGAAAAGATACTCACTGTTTTCGTCATCCATCGTCGGCTTTTCGGGGACCTCCTTGACATCGAGTTTGGTGATGGCACGAGTGACAGTCTCTTTAAACGCCGCATCGACGGTCTCCTGGTTGTTGGCGGTATCTTCTACAACCGCCTCGGCCTCGGCCTCGTGCTTCTTGGAGGAAACGGAAGGCAGGGCCTCCGCCTTGTCGCTACCCTTGGTACCCCACGAAACCTTGAAGGAAAGGTTAGTGAGCGGGATACATGGATATAATTTGGCAGCATACATCGTGCAAGTTGCAGAAGGCGTACACGTTGAGTACGTTGGTGAAGCTTGGTGCAAGACCTGGAGAGATTGAATACATGATTGAACATATACCGAGAACTTACAAAGGTAAGGGAAGAAGGACGTGAACAAATGCCACGGATCACGCTACAGGGGAACCGGTGAGGAGTGGAGACGGGAGCAGTACACAAGGAGACATACATATAAGAACGACGCGATGAAGTAAATGCCTGCGAACCATAAGTCAAGGTCACGAAATCGGGAGGGTCGGAATAATTACCGAATGTCGACACCATCGCAGCAATCAAGGCACCGACAGGCGGCTTGAAGAAGGTAGCGATGACCTGAGACGTCGTCTTGTTCGCCAGCTCGTTGGGGATGTTCTGTTGAACTGGGTCAGGAAAACTGCGGTATAGCAGAAAGGGAAGCGGAAGACGTACGGCGAAGGCCTTGCCTGTAAGCCAGAACGAGCACACCAGCAGGTATATTGCCAGGAGCGCATAGACCCATAGAGTTATGGTGTATGCGGCTCGTTCACCCTTGGGCCGATTACCAAGGGCGAGAACGAATTGTAGTGCTAGGAATGACAGGTATATCCATTTGAATCCGTTATTGACCCAGTGAGTCTGTTGCAAGGGCTTGTCAATACGCCATGAAAGCAGGGGATGAAACATACAATTGTTGCCGTGCCGAAGATGAGGATGTTTTGCGAGGGAAGAAGGTCGATGATGATGCTGAACGTGAGCCAGATGTTGGCGAGGGCAAACCAGGAGAATATGAGAGAGAAGATGTTGTACTATCGTTTGTTTATTAACAAGATCAGTGAAAAGGAAAATCAGAAGACGTACGATGGCCTGGACGTGGAGGAAGAACATGCGGAAGATACCATGACCGGATTTGTAGAACATGAAAAAGTTGACCAGTGCATAGACGGATGCAGCAAAAGACCCATTGAGCCAACGCCGACGCTGGCCGATGAGCTCGACAGCCGTCTCGGGGACATCGGTCTCGGCCTTGCTGGGTTTCACATACGTGAGGGTCCACCGGTCACCAGCCTTGGCAACCAGTTCGAAACAGAGAATACGATCCTCAGCCAAAAACATGTTCTTGGTGAAAATGTTCATGCCGTAAATGCCTTTTTGCCCGAGTCGGTCCGCCAACGAGTGGTCTCCGTGAAAGTATTGCTCGAGCGGCCGCCCTAGAATGGCGCGATAGCGGTAGGCCGAAAAAGCACCAGGTAGCACAGAAACATAGCCGAAACTACTCTCCAAAGGCTTGTCTGTCGGAAGGTTAAAGACAAGTAAAGGGCAAGGCACACAACCTACCCAAGATGTTGGACATCTTGTACTCAAAGTTCTGGGCGGCAACCAAGGGATTGAGGAGCTTCCTGCCCCCCTTGATCATGGCGTGGATTTCACCACAGCATCCACCGAGATGGGGGTCGTTGTAGAAGGCCTCCCAAAGGTAGTAAATGGACTTGTGGCCCGGCTTTGTTCCCGCGTCAATCAAAACACACGTCTCGGGCTACCAAAATGGAATTAGAACGAGCTTGCGAAGATGTGGTTCGACATCATACCTGGAGCATTTTCCCGATAGCATTGAACAACCAACGGTGAGAGTTGATCTTCTTTTGATTTTTGGCTTTGAGAACGAAAATGATCTGCACCGGGACGAGGTTATTGGCGTCGCCACTTTGCGGGAGTACCAGCTGGGGCGTGGCGTCGATTGACAGTTGGGTCGTGTACTGAATTCGCACGTGTCAGCGGGGAGTCTGGAAGCAAGGGAAGGGCATGCCTCAAAGATGTGGGCGACGGTTTGCTTTGAATCGAGATCCTTCTTCATGATACCATCCTGGTAAACACCGACGGTGGCAAGAATATCGAGGACGCTCTTGTCCATGGAATCGAGACCGTCGACGATGAGGGCGACGACAATCTTTTGCCAACCAGGAGTACCCTCCTCCGCAGAGCGACGCCAGAACTTGGACTGCTTGGTTTTGCAAATGTCGCGAATGTTAAGCATGACGCCATGGAGCGTGCGAGCGTAGAGAGTCTTGTCCTCGTTGTAAGACGTGACGGCGATGAGTAGCTCAGTGTCGCGGTTGTATAATTTGGTGCGCAAAGAGTAGCCTGGCGCGTCCGAGATCAGCATACGAGCGCAGCCAGGTTTATACATTATTACCATTCTCCTGTGTAAAGAAGTCGGGGTCAACGGTCGCCGCGGTGTATCGCATGTGGCTATATATGGATGAGCGGGAGGCGGACGGGCGGATGAGCGGAAGACTAACGAGAATTCGGTGGAGTTTCCCTGGCGGTAAACGGGCTCGATAGCGCTGTAAATGGCGGTGGGGACTGGGTACTCTGCAATGAAATTGCCCTCTGTGAGTTTGATCTTTCGGGTTACACCACGGTCGCGTTTAATGGTCTGGCGACGGCGCCAGGCGCTGTCGACACCATTGGTGGAGGTAGAGACCACGGACGCAGGGCGCCCGTACGGGTCTCCATATGCGTTTGGGTCGACCGGACTGGGGAAGGTTTGGGTGCATTGATGGTTATGGATGACAGCGAACGCACCCTGGGGGATAAAAGCCGCCGCTGAAGCCAGCCTGGCCGGCGGCCAAAGGCTGCTTCTCGACGTAGTCGTCGTCCTCGTACTCGTCGCCGTGAAACGGATCGTTGTTGTTGTGAAAGTCCTGGGGATGCGGCAAGGAAGCGGTACTCTCATGAGGCTCGGCGAAGTCGGCGCGGCGGCCACCAGAGAAGGGGTCGCCGTAGGAAGGGTTCGCGGAGGGGAGAGGAGGACGGTCCATAGTGGAAGCGAGGACTAGTGGTGGTGAAAGGAAAGAACACTCCCGTTACTCCAATTTATTTGGATTCGAAACAGACACAGCCTGGCACGGCGTTGCTCATTGCATTCATTCATTCACCGCCTCCTTTTAGCTATCAAAATAAATATGCGTCTTTCCAACTTCATGAACATATCATGACCTTCAGCTCGTAGCCGGTTCTCTTGCATCCATCCACCATGTCGGGATCCGTTATTCTGTATCGGTGAGCCTCCCTTTTTGCACCTTGCACGGCGCTCATATGGCCGCAGCTACGACGCCTCTCCCTTCAGTGTAAAGGTATGTCGACCCCGACACTCCATTCGCGCCCACCTCTCACGGCCATCTAGATTGACAATGTCCTTCTCCTGAAGAAAGTGCCGCACGAGAAGGTCAACGTAAGCGACCCCGCCCGACGTCTAGTCGTCCCCGCCAAACCCGTGTAGGTTGCGACTACCCTGCCTCGCCCAGAAATTACCGACCTTCTCGGGCTCGCGTACCGCCGGATTCCGCTTCTTGCGATCGGGAATGACATTTACTGCGACACAAGGTACCGTGATAAACTGCGCCCAATGTCCAAACGGATTCACCTGCCGCAGTCTCATCGCATCTGCTCTGGAGCGACGTTTCCCTGCGACACGGGGCTATGGCACAATTTTCCCAAACAGGAAACATGGCGCCGACGCCGACACTGGTCTCATCAAGGTTGGATACTGCCATTTGCCCGGTCCGAGCTAACGTGCGGGCCAGGCTTTTGCGAAACACTGGGCAGATACAGTCCTGTTCCCCTTCGCCCCTCTTCTGCTTCCCTGGGAGAAATTTCCGCCCGCATTCATCAAAGACAGGAGCACAGTTCGTATATCATAGCCTTTCAACTTGGCGTTGCCCGATTGAAAAGGGTTTGTAGCTTTCTGGGCCTATCAATGTCGAAGGTATTGTGGCCTCGCGGGGGAAGGTCCTCAGCGCCCTTGCTGTGCATTTAGTGAGTCACCCCGCTCCCGGACGCGTCCCACTAAGGCCATGAACAGTCCCTTGTGGAAGAACAAGTAACAGGTCTCATTAGTCTTTGAACACGGGCTAACTGTTCTCGAGTTGGCAGATGGAAGGGAGTGGCTCTTCGACACGGAGCTGCCCTCCCTTGCAGACATCTCTGTCCACTTTGTGTACGCGTGGATAAAATCCTTCCGCGGCGTCGAGACCTTGTTCGATTCTAATACCTTTCCAAAATCGTTGGAGGTGAGACATACCGAGATAACCTTATCCACCCGTTTCTAACTAAGACACAGTGGCTTGCCCGTCTGACGACTTATCTCGCCCGGCTCAAGCTGAACCATGCTCCGGTTCCAAAGATCACTGGCAAGGATGCGGCGGAGCGTATTGTCGCGGCGTCATTCGAGCCGTACGACGTTGTAGGTTTCGACGCGCGCGAAGGCGGTCGTCTGGGACTGAACGCCGGCGATGAAATCTCTATCGCCCCGGACGATACTGGTCAGTCTTGGTTAATTCCTCGGTATACTTATGAAACTGACAAAATCAGGCAAAACATTTGCAACAGTCGGCAAGTTGGTTGGCCTCAACCGTGAGGAATTTGTTCTTGAGGTGAAGGGGACCGTCGGCCTTGTACGCTGCCATTTTCCGCGCGTCATGTTTACCGCTCGATTGGCCACCAAGCCCAAATTGTAATCTACATGAAATCTCATGTGCCAAGAGCTCCTTGTTCAAACTTCATGCTGAATTATATTTTACAACATGCAGGGGCCGAATTAAGACGGATGTACAAAATGGCGACGTATGTAGGCATAAAATGTACTTGCCAAGTTCATGATGCGTTCGTAATTCGTAACGGGCGTTTCGGGTAAGAGCTGATGATGGAGATGTCGCGCCGTCTCATTTCTTCTTCGGCCCTATCATCGTCGTCCTCCTCGGTATCTGTACCTTGTAGGCCGACGGGATCTCCCAATAAAGTTCTCCGGTGCGCTGGTCGGTGTAAATACGGGAAGCTGCCGCTGCCCTCAGGAAGTGGGTCGGAAACGGAGGGTTGGAGCACAGCTGGGCGTGGTTCCGCACGCAGTCGGTCGAACATCAATGAGAGCGTAGATCTGTCTGGCCGTCCTCTCCAGCCAGCTGAGATGAGGATGATATAAAAGGCGGCCATCCAAGCCAAGAAAACACCAAAGGTGCTTTTCGGCGCCTTGGTCCATAGCGATACAAGGCAAAAGACGCAAAAGCCAGCAAGCGCAACATGGAACAGCAAGCGCAAGAATATGGAGGCTGGCGGAGGCATGTTCGAGGGTTGCTCGACTAGTGGCTCCAGCAGAGTGCCGGGTGCTGAGGAAGGAAGCACAGTCGTTGTCGCGTGGTCAAGACTGTAGTCCAACTCTCCCTAAGTCGTCGATTAGAGCCATCAGAATAAACGAGAAAATGAGACATACGACGGCAGTAAGGCTTCGTCGACGATTGAGCCAGTCCAGATCGCCGAGACTGTGCGACCCAATTCCTTGGGACATATGCGTCAGGGGCACGCCGAGGCGGCTTCCGCTTGCTCGGCGTGTCCGAGCAGGTCGATTGAGGACCTCGAATCCACGATGGGGCGGTGTAGGATTGAATGGATCCCCCATCTCAGCGGATCCACTGTCAATCGACAACGAGTCCTCGCGTGTCTTTCCCCAGCTTGAGGGTCCCCAAGAGTGGGTCCGACGCCGGGGAGAGGCAGGAGGGGAAGGACTATGAGTGCTGCGAGGTGATCGATCCTTCTCTGTTACATCAGAGTCGGCGCGTTTCCTCGCATCGTTTGTTTCGAGTAAGGGTGCATGCTTCTTTGTCAACGCATGTATAAGTGCGAGGAGTGGGATTAGACCGTACAAGCAGATGAACAGGGCGAGCCCAGCTCGACCATGAACAGTGCTCAACGTGACGGGTTGTGCTGCGTCGGAGGATGATATCGTCGTGAAAGAGGTAGCTATTCCTGCGACGCCTAGGCCGTACCCAGCGAGAGCCAAGAGTCCAGAGGCATAAAACCACGGCCGAGGCAATGCTCTGTTGGAGGAACTGTTGAAGGAAAGCGACGTAAACCTAAACAAGAGGAAGGCTGGCAGCAATAGTGCGACGGATAGCGGAGCAAATAATTTGTGGAGAAGCGAAGTATTAAGTGAAGAAGCAGGGGTCGGATCGTTCGATTCGCCACCGGTACCCGGGGGCGAAGTCGAAGTCGAGGTCGAAGAAGGCGACGATGCCGAGGAGCTTGGAGTGAGCGCAGCGGCGCAGCCGGAGGTGATAAATTGGTTTTCAACTCCGGCACCATTTGCGTTGACACCGGTTTGTAGTTGTCCGTCCCCGAAGCCAGACCATTTCAGGTTTGTAGGGGTCACAAGGGCATTATACGCCCTCAAGAGCCAAAGTTCTGAAAGATAGTTCCCCGCCACATCGCGCCCACCGAAAACCTAGAGAAATTGAGGCCGGAATAGTCATGGAAAACGAACTAAACGCACAAGTATGTCAGAGGAAGTTGTCCGCGAATTACCCACAAGGGACAGAGGAGACATCACAGCGACTGAGCCCTCCCTAGGCGTAGGGAAAGATGGAGTACCAGAGGTGCCCGGATCCCCAGAAGGTAGTACACGTGTCCAAGACTGGGTCGCTATGTTGAGGACAGCCTTTTCAAACAGTAAGCAAAAAGGGAGATCCCCAGGAGAATGTACTGACCACTTCGCCTCGCTTCAGAGCACCTCCATCGTCCCAAAGTGTTGTGTTGAAGGCGCCCAAGAGAAGGAGCATCTGGGAGGCAAAACTGGTGGAAAATTGGTTGCCATTCGGGATAATGACGGGCAAAAGCCTGGGCGCCGGGCAGTGGAGGGCGGCGACTGCCGTAGCACTTTGGCCATTGGCGGCATTGATTATATAGGTGTCCTGCACAGCGCAAGAGTCACCCGAGATGGTGGTACCGTTGCACCCTCCCGAGACGATGACCTGCTGAGAGACGACTCCCCCTCCTTGGCCGAGCCTTCCCGGCATTTCACCCAGGGCAATCTGTTCCCAGCTGGCGACTGAATCGTTAGGCAGATTTGAGGACAGTGTGCCTGATACATTACTATCAGGGGTTAAAACGGATAGTCTGGGTCGTAATATAGCAGGCGCTTACAGACGCCAGAGATCGGAGAAGGCGGATTGGCCGTTTGACCCGCCAAAGAGCCAAAATGTATTGTTGGGACCCTACGGTGAGCGGGAGGTGTGAATGAGTTGTGAACGCGAGAGACAGCGTGCGCACAGGCAACACAGGATCCTTAACGAAGTCAGCGACACACAACTCGTCTCACAGTCGAGAGAAAATACCGAGACAGCAGCAACACGTGTGTCAATCCCGCCACTGGATCCCCAGCGTGAAGGACCACCAGGAGAGATATTCTAGGTACCACGGTCAGAACTACTGCGACTCGGACAAAAATGCGAGATTATCATACCACTTCTGACCAGAATTCGTTGTTGAAGTCGTACTCCCTGAAAGAAAAGACGGGTTGCGAGTTCAGAGTATTCCTGATACCAGGACTGGAGAGAGCGGCTCACCATACGTCCGACAACGCCGCACCGTCGGTACCCTTTCCGCCTATGACAATAAATCCATCGCGACTGGGGAGATGAGGAAAATGAATTTCGACAAACGGAAGGACGTACTTGCTGGCGGCGTTATCACACCCGAAAACTGGACAATCGTGAGGACCGCGACGCGATTTGAGAGGGATGACGAGCACCTGTAGCACTCCGCGCTGGAGGCTTACGCGTAAGAGTCACCGGGGGTTTGGGGACTGACCATGTGAGAGTGTCGAGGTTGAGCCTGTGAAGGGATGACAAGAAGGCCAAAGTGAAAGGGCTCTAACTTACAAATAGGTCTGGTCCTGGGCTACGCCCGACGATGCCTCACCGCCGAATAGAATGAGTGAACGACCGTTCAACCCCATGGCAGCATCTTTTAATCCGGGAGGCTGGGTGGAACCCTTGAGGAGCGGAGTGAGGTTGAGCCATTGGAAGGGCGGGACTGGGTCCACGGAAAGAGCTGCGCGGACGACAGTGAGTAGCGGAAACCAGAAAAGACGACGACCCATCCGTCCGAGTGGGACCTGGAGAGCTGCAGTCTCTCGGCCCGAGCCCGATCGGCATTTCCCGACGTGTCCAAAAAACAATTATAAATACGCGTATTCACCGTGCATCTGAAACCATTATTGCAGACCAACAACGGCCTCTTTGGATCGCTGACAACATCGGCTTCTGCGGTGAATATGGAAGGACTAGTATATATGTACGCTACGTATCAACTTTTCCTTGACACGCGCAGCCGGTTGGCGCGCAGGAATGCAGAGCTACATTTGGTGCGCCCTTGTGCTGTAAATGGCACGAACCTGAGATTGGAGCTGGTTGCTGTGGGTCCAGTCTCTTGTATTTCGCCTAGACATACATCCAACTCCCACACAAGGTGGCCACATCTCAATCGAGCGGCCGCGGTTGCGGTGCCTTCTGATCTGGATCGCTTTGAGACTTGTGGGTCCATGTTGTATTTATTTTTTGGGCGAGAAATAAGGAAGGGAGCGAGCCAGTTGCTGCCTCCATATCCTGTTTGGTCTTGAAATGCGTTGAATTAACAGCGCTACGGGCAAGTAGTGGGCGCTAGGTTCAACTTTACCTTCGGTGTGACATGTGACTGGCGCGTCAGTCACACGCTATCCCACTTTGTCCCGGAACACACCATCATGTCTGAGTCGTCTCCCACAAAGAGGCTATACACAAGCACGCCAGATGTAACACCACATGCCTCGTATGTACACACACGCCCAACCGAGTCCCACTCAATCGCAATTGACGACATAGCACACCGCCAGACCTTGCTTTGCAGCTCCGCAGTGTTGGCTCGCGCGTGAGAAAAAGTACGGCGCGTCCCCAGAACGGCCTGATCCTTATTGACGCGTCGCGACGCTCCAGCTGTAATGGAAGGCTATAGTACCCAGCGTTCAGCACCGTCATCACCAACCAAGGCACCCCCGCGCGCAGACATCTTCACCTCGGCCATTGACACCCTCCACGACGTATTTGGTTCAGCTCCAACTCATCCACCAATTTCTCCCAGAAAACGAGCAAGAGAACACGACTCTGATGATTACGAGTCCGGCGACAAGATGGCTGTTGACTCTGAGGCTGGGGGAGGCGACGCTGAATCTGACGGCGAAACGGTGATCATACTCGACTCCAGGGGCGCGAGGCCCGTGAAACCCAGACCCAGGAGGCCGCTGATGCAAACTCAATCTTTGCCTACTGACGTGTTTGGCCGTTCTCGACGACCGCTCTCTGGTGACGCTATGGCGCCCTGCACTGTGCCCGCACAGAACCCCGAGGCTGACTGGGGCGCCAATCACTCCGGTACTTCGTCGCAACCACCTGCTTTTGAGCCTATGGTGCTGTAAGTAAGCAATCTATGATAAACGTGAGCCCACATCGCTTAATAACTCTCGCTCCCGCGATGATCCCTAGTTTGTAGGAAATTTAAGGTCGTCGCGATTTGTTTTAGTTTTAGCAGGGTTGGCGTAAATATGATTTGCGTGTAGGATTATCGAGCTGTGGTCTCGGCAAGTATCACGACCCGCAATGGGTTGTCGGTAAACTTTTGTCTACATTTGGACTTTACGATCGGGCGACTCTGATCTGCCAGATCGGAGATTCTCTCGCTTAGCGCGACATCCTCCCTTTGGCCGTTACCCTGTTCGGATCGTATAAAATATGCTATGGCTCTCGATATTCTTGTTTACCGCACCCCCGACATCCCCCCCATCCAACATCCCTTCAGTCCCTTCTCATGAACGCGAGTCCTTCTTTTCACTATGGCGCCCACAAGTGAGTGTCCTACATTTGCAATCCTTCCAAGTTCGTGCACGGGCAGCATCCTACTTGTCCCAGACATTTGGGGGACATAACCGCTCGGGCAGCTGTTCCCACCCTTCCACTGCCTGCGCCACGCCCCGAACCGGCCATTGAACGCGTTTTTCAGGCAGGCGGAGAATCTGCAATATGCCTCCCTCCAGCAAATATACCCAATGCGCCCTCGCCATGAATACAGAGCCTCAGATTCAGATTTCCCTCTGCGGCCCGTCTCTCTTTCCCCTCCGCCTCCGCCTCCAGCTCGGCGGTCGCCTGGCGTCGCAGTTGCACGCGCCCACGCACGAGTCGACGTCTTGAACCGTACAATTAGCTCCACGTCGACGTGAGTGTTTACTCATATCTGTCTTGTTTTTGCTGAGTTGCGGTTCAAAGTCACCGACCTAGTGGGCGTGTGGAACACTCTCACCAAGTTGACAGTTCCAGGTCGGTCTCTTATTCCAGGTCCCCCGTGCTTGTGTTGAGACCTCAGCTACAGCTACTCGGCATCGAGGCCAAGAGCACAGGAGCGATTGTCTTCCGCACCCTCACTTTCGGTATTTAACGCCCCCACCGCTACATTCTATTGGCACAACTTGGTCGCTTCGTCGCAGATGAGACATGACCCGGTCCTATACGCCACGTACCATAACAGGCCGTCGCTGTCCGCCGACCTAGTTTCGGATTCGGATTCGGAAGATAGCTCGGAGGATGAGCGTAGAACCCCGTCGTCTTCGACTTATCGACGACGGGATGAGAGGACCGCGCTCGTCGCTGGTGGATTTGAATCTTTCCGCGACTCAGTCGTCCACAAACGGGAACCTTCGGTCGATATCTCGTCAGTTTGAATGCCCAGTTTCTCCATCCTCTCACTCAACTTTCCGCTCGTTTCAGACAACCGAGCTCACAGCGCGCAATTAGGCTGGTAGTTCGGTTCTCTTCGACGACTTCTGACTGACGCGCTTTATTCCAGTGCTGTAAATCCCCGGCGGCGGACTTCTCCGGCCTCCTCGACTTCCTCAGACCACCCGATTTTCGACATAGGTCTACCCCCTCGTCAGGATCACCGCTCTGGTCCCACCTACAGTTCATCTAGCCGCACGTCCCCCTCGACGACATCGACTGCACGCTCAGAGGGGGCTCCAACGTCCCCTGGAAGTAGCCAACAAGTCGCGACTGGACTCCCCGCGCCAAACCGCAACTGGGAGAATCACGCTATCCCACTCGGGAACAAGGAGGGTCCTGCGCAATTCCAGTGTACATGGATCCTACTAGCAACGGGCCAGCCATGTCCGTATTTCGCCAAGAAGCAACTGGTCAAACGACATGTGCAGACGACCCATCTGAAGATGAAGTGAGTGTTTCTCCTCCTCCGCCTTCCTGCCGCTCATTAGTCCATCACTGGCAGGCCTTATATTTGCGACGTATGTGAAAAAGGGTTTCCCCAGGTTTGTTTTCCCTGCAATCTTTTTCTATTCTTGTGCTCATCTCTTCATTTTAGAAATCCTCCCTCGAGATCCATCGCCACGGGCAGTCAGTTTTTTTGACTTCATCACTTGGAACCGAACTTAATCTCGAAAAAACTCGAAAAAACTAGTACGGGAGATAAACCCCATAATTGTAAATATGAATGCGGAAAGACCTTCAAAGACCCTGCCCGAAGGCATCGGTGCGTCCAACGTTTCATGTCCTCTCTTGACTTGACTGAGGCAACACAAAAAACAGACACCACGTCGATGTCCACGGTTATGTCCCAAAACAGGGCAAGAGGAAACAAAAGGCTCCCGCTCAGGGACAAGAAGCATCGCCATACGAATCCTTGCCGCCTATTCGGATGAATTCCGATCCAAACTCTACCTCTTGAGACGAAAGGGGACGTTTGTTCGCTGTGTTTTTAATGCTGTGACATCGTCTTGATGTTTTACCATGTCTCAGCCTTCGTGTATACTATCAGTAATCTGTAATGCCAATTTTGTATCGTTACATGCGTCTTCGTCTTGAATAGGCAAAAACCGTGGTCAAAATTGTTCTGCCGCGACACGGCCTTGTCGTTTAGGATCTTCAAGATGGTGGTCAATGTATTCCCCCGCTCACGACGCAGGGCGTCGTGCGAGGACTTCGGGCTTCGTAACTGGCTGAGCTTTACACAAGTGAAGTCGCCGAGCGTTCGCCGTGATCCAATCAGACACGTATTGGGAATCTCACAGATTCTGCTCTTTCTCAATGCGCTGGTGTACCGTTTCTCTACTCTCCTCTATTTTCTTGGCCGTAGCCAGGGCAGACTCCTTCGAGAACACTGCCATAGTGCGCACCGTTGAGCTTGGTGGCTCCCTCGTCCAAGTAACAACAACCTATGCTGTCAAGGCCCTCCAAGCGAACGCCAACGTCTACACCATCGCTCTCGGGGACGCGGAGAAGCAAGCGACCAGCTGGTTTGAGGCGAAAGTGAAGGGCCAGCCAAAGGCCCTTGCTACTGTCGACCGTGGCTTCGCAAAGTTGGTCCCCCGCACACCTTGCACAGTGGCCGTCCTAACAATGTCTCTTTCAGCGGTGTCCACCTCATAGACATTACATTACCGCAGGCTCTTGCTCTAAACGCGTCTCTGAACATTGTGCTTGACGCAATCCATACTCATGCTACGTCCCCGTGGCCCGAGACCGCGGCTCAAGGGGATGAGCAGGCTCTCAAGTACAAGTCAGACCTGTTCGTGCTGAGTCCATACCACACCGCGGTTCAGCGCACCAAGATCCGGTGCGTGCATTTAGCTTCGGTCCGTCCAAGGCGCTGAATGTCCACCAGTTCACCGTCTCCTACCATTCATTCCTACACAACGCCTCAGAACGTAGACGCGTTCACTCTCGACGCTCCGGTAACCAAGACAGGCGCCACCATTACCTATGGTCCCTACAACAACATTGCTCCGTCTGCCAACGACAAGTTCATATCAGCGCATCAACAATCCGTGGTGCTGCACTTCAATTATGAATACCCTGTTGTAGAGGTGCCCACACTGAAGCGTTCCGCCGAGATCAGTCATTGGGGAGCGAATCTGAACATCCAAGATGAGATAAATCTTCACAACGCCGGGCCTGCGTCAGTCGCGTCCGATTAGTTCTCCGTCTGCTTGTTTTATAACGACGTTCCAGTTTGAAGGGGCATTTCTCGCGTCTCGAGCACCAAACTCAGACCTTCTACAAGCGCTCGGCTCCTCACGTCATCCCGGGCCTCACTCTCCACCTTCCCGCTGGTATCCGTAACACTTACTTCTACGACCTCGTTGGCAATGTCTCCACATCTCGCCTCCGAACGGCACCCTCGGTCCCGAAAAATGCCCAAGCGAACCAGTATAGTGTGCTCGAGCTGAAGCCCCGATACCCCATCATGGGTGGATGGAATTATAGCTTCACGCTCGGGTGGGATGCGCCATTGACTGATTCTGCCAGTTGGGACAAGACAACTGGAAAGTATATTGTCCAGATACCTGTTCTCACGTCTATTCCCGCGGCGGTGGTGAACAAGGCTGAAATCACGATAATATTGCCTGAGGGTGCTACGTGAGTGATCCATGCCTGAGTTTGGTTCGGTACTGACGTTCTCTGAATCAGTGATGTTGAGTTTGCCACTCCCTTCCCGCCGGTATCTAGTTTCATGTCGACCCATACAACGTATCTCGATACGGTCGGGCGGCCTACTATCAACCTGGTTTTTAAGGACCTTACTGAAAGACATGCGCAACCGATACTTGTAGGCCATATTACTTGGTTGATCCCTCTTCCAATCTCAAATGAATGCTCTAGGTTTCTTACAGTGTGCCTCTTTCTGCACATCTCAAAAAGCCCATTGCAGTCGCGGTGGCGTTCTTTAGTGTGTTTGCGTTCACTCTCATCGCCAGACGCATCGATCTCCGGATCCACAAAAAATGAATTGTGTAACACTAGAGACGGAATGAAAAAAATGCTGATGATTAACCGGCATTCCCATTTCTCGCTTCCACGAAACTGTGCAGGGTTACAATATTGCAGTTAGCTGGTGTCGGGGATCTATGACTATCTTCAGTGCGTTTCGTGCACAATAGCACAGAATCACTCACGGGCTGAGAAAGAAAAATATGCCGGCGGTACCATCGTCGAGCGAACAAGAATAGAATACCCCACTATTACCAGACGTCCCTAGCTCGTAGCGAAGCATAGTTGCCCTCCACTGCCATGTTCCGCCTCGGACGATTGTTCCGGCTGGCTGTTTCCCAAGGACCATCTGAAGCGGCGGTACGCCGGGGATGTGCGTGCTGTTTCTGACGAGGACTGGATAAATCGTGCTCTCGTTTTTGTATTGCCACAGTTGATTCTGGGCCAGGGAGAACAGCGGCGGCGACCCACGTCCGCGTGGCTGCATAGGAAGTGCTGTTAAGTTTCCTGGTTCACCAGGAATGTGACTCGTTAAGTGGTGTTGGAACTTCAAATGGCCTCCCAGGACCTGACTGAAAAGAAGGGTGAGAATAATGCGCGTCGGTGTCAGTAAAGTCGCGAACGCACATGTGTGTGTTTGTGGGGACGAGGGAGCTCATAAAGTCGCTGCGTGGGTTGAGGCCTTCCCAGGTAGGAAGCGCAAGCACCGACACGGAGCACCACAGAGCGCAGAGGAAACAGAGGACGAAGGAGGACATCTGGGCACTTTGAGGCTGGCAACTGTATCCGTCGCGCTTTAAGTAGCGAGAGCATCTGACCAGGTCCACGTCTTGTATGATTTTCCCGAGCTCGAGCCAATGACGCGCCGTGATTTCGCCGTGTATGGAGGCACATGACCGTGTGCGAGAATTTTCCATTTGATGCTGCTTCGCCGTAGCCTCTGCAGCCCGTCTACGTCTCGATGTCTATACACTAACGCCCGACCACCCAGCCGTGCCAGAGACTCGGGTGTAGCAGAGCGCTCCCATCGACCCTCTAAATCTCCTCGCGCAGGCTCGAGTGACTCCTCTTCCCCTCGGTGGTCTAAGGACGGTGCACACGGAGGTCATGCATCCTCCCCTCCGCGCTACGTCCGCCGGGCAGCAGCCAGCCCCGACAGCAAGACCTCGCCAAAGCCAGAGGCAGCCCGCCAAACCCGTTTTAGGTCTCGGCATTACGATTCCTCGCGGGAAAAAGACCCGAATATGCGCCTCTTGGAACCGCACGTACTGTCCCTGAGGCTGAAGAAGTTGGCCGACGATAATCAGTTGGACACCGCTGTCGCGATGCTCAAGAACGCCCCTCTCCCCGCACAGAGCACGCCTGTTTGGAATACTTTGATTTGGGAATGTATGAAGGCCAAGCGATTCAAACTCGCATACGACCTTTTTATTGACGTGAGCCTTGTCTTGGTGACACGCTACTTTCTGTTAATCGTGCCGTAGATGAAGCGACGCGGTTTTCGCCCGACCACCCGCACATTTCAGACCATGTTCAGTGGTCTTTCGCGCATCGAGGTGTGGTCCGCCTACCCTCAGCAGCTGAAGCATGCTCGCTCCCTATATGAAGCTTACCAGCAACATATCGAAACGGTGAAGAGGAGCGACACAACTAGTTCGGAACTTTCGCTCGACCCTCTTCCCGCCTACATTACCATCCTTGGGAACGCGGGGCAGTTCGACGAAATATTCGTACTCTTCCACAGTCTAGCACCCGAAGGTCCTATGGCTGCCAACAAATTCATTTTCACCGCCATGTTCCGAGCCCTATCTGTAACCAACGCTGGCTTTGGTTCCGCGCGGTACGCGAAGAATGCGACCGATGCTAAAGTGCTATGGGACCAGGCGTTGAAAGCATCGGAAACGCAAGGTCTGGAGATTGATTCATTCCTCGTTACCGCGGCAGCGATAGCCATGTCGAAGGGGCAATCTTCCGAGCAGAAGTTTGCATTCCAGCTCGTCCGCGAATACTTTGGTCTTTCGACCTCGACCGAGTCCCCTGTTCATGGCAAACTCCCCCTCACCCCCGCGAGCTTGGCCGCTGCTCTTTCCTTGTGCAACATTAGCCATAAACCCGCTGAATGCATCCACCTTTTCCAACAAGTCATGAAACGGCCCTCAGCGAGCGGCGGTGTCAATGTTGTTGACCGTGCACATGTAGAGGAAGTCTTGAAAGCACGATTGGCGCTCGCGGCACCCGGGTCCGCACATTTATCCCTCGAAACGCTCGAATGGATGCTGGGCCAAGAAATCAAACGAGAAGATGGACCGAAAATCAGACCAGCGATCAGCACGTACAACCTCGTTCTACTTGCCTGCTGGCGCGGCCTAGATTGGAACTCTGCGACAAGGACATTCAACTTGATGACGGGATACCATTGTCACGATTTCATGGACGGTGCTGTGGCCCCCTCGCCGCGCGTAGACAAGCGTCCAAAAGGACGGAATCTCTTCCCCACGGCCGAGACGATGTCGTGCATGTTCCGTACCGCCCTCGCCACTCAGAACAGCGCCAACATGCGACAATGTCTGCGTATCGCTGACCATTTCAACAAGGCGACGGGCAGTTTCTTTGCCCAAGACAAGAAACTTGCCACCGAGAGTGTGAAATCGGTCAAAAACTGGGCCTTCCACATGGTGAAGCTCGCGTCGGCCGTGGTCGAGACAGTCGACCATGTCGTGGCAAATGGCACTGCGCAGGCGCATGAAATGAAGCGATGGACACAGCTTGGACAAGAGGCCAAGCGATTGCTCGCTAAAACGCCTGACCCCGCTGCTTCACAATTTATACCTACAATGGCGGAAGAAAAGGAGCGTATACAGCGGCCACGAACAAAGTATGAGATGGCTTTTGAGCAGTAATGGCAAGGAAATACACTATATTTCGCAAATAATCATACAGGAATCGTTAAGAACCGTACTCTGCGGAGAGTTTGATCATGGGCTAAAGCGTAAAGCGGAACTACGGCACGTCGGGACATGTTATCCAGGCGAATTGAAAGAACTCACGTCTGGATGCCTGTCGCCAATCGGAGCCCTAGTTTTACCAGAGTTCCATAGGTCCTCGTAGGCTGTAATGTTCGCCTGTCGGCGGCCCATATCACGTTGCTTATTCTCCCAGCGGCAGTAACATCTATGAAAGGAGTTAATCAGGATGAGGAGGGGACGAATCGACGTACACATTGACTGCGATGAGGATCCAAGCGAGGATCAAAAAACCAAGGACGATGCTATGCGCCCGGTGGTAAAGGGGCGCTTGATCTGCGGTGTAAATGTTTGTCGCAATAAAGCCTCTGCGAAAATCGTCTGACAATGCAGAATGAAGCATTTTGCGAGCTCACCCTGTGTTCGCAACGGCTAGTTGAAGCGCGGTTGTCGTCGCTCTCTTGTAGTATCCGGACCCGTTGTTTGGCAGTATCGATCTGTGAAGATATGAGTCTCGAAAACGGGTCCAGTGGGTGTACGAACAGAATCGCAGGTCCACTGGGATAGACGCCCGCAGCTAGAATATCGTTGAAGAGATGAAGGTAATAACCAGAAAGAGCGAACCGATGAGGAAGACGGCCCCATATCTGGACAAGTGTTAGTCCTAGACTGAGCAAGGGGTGTGCTCCACCTTTGAGCGTTGGTAGTCGCAGCTATCGCCAAGATGTAGCCCGCCTGTTGAACCTATCAATACAACGAGACGTTCGAATGGAGAAACACTTGCGATGGCGAACGGTAAACAGATGAGGATGAATGGTCCTCGCCATTTGAGTCGGTCACTCAAAATAGCCACGACCACTAAGGATAGTTAGCACGACGGACACTCGTCTCAAATAATCGGACACACCGGTCAGGACCTATGAAGCGAGAGTTAGGGCGGCAAGGGAGCGCGAAAAGGAGACTTACCGTTGCAGGCACGTATGGTGGTACTGCTGCCGTTAGGAAGACAAAAATGCGCACAATCAAGACCTACCGGTGTGCAGCTGAGCCGATTTCCCTTTGTATCCGAGACCGGCCACGATTGTAGGCAGAAACAGCGAAAACGAGTACAGCGACACCTGGAAGGGTATCTCAAAAGGAGGAAGAAAGATACGAAAAGTAGACAAACAATAAGCCCCAGATATGCTATCCCTGTGATCCATGCTTGTAGGTCTGTCAGGCCTGTTTTTGTTTGGTGAGAAACGGTCATATGCGGGATTGATTATTCTCAGACCTCGGATGACTTCGCTCCACTCGAACTTTTCGTCCATCATATGGATGGGCTTGGCTTCAGGACTCGGCGAATCTACATGTTCCACGGCGTACGCGTCTGATTTTTCTGACTTCTCCGGCTCTGCCTGTCGGATGGTATTCAAAGTGCTTGCGGTGATGGCTTCATCTTGATGGAATCGACCGACTGTGGGTGGGACGCGTCAGACGGAGTGAAAACTAACGCGGCAAGTGTCAATTAATGAATAAAAAGCACACTCACGAGCAAAGGCCTTTTCTTCCTCGGTCAGGAACTTGGCTCCGGCGATACTTTCGGGCAAGACCCAAGCAGCGATGAAGGCCGAGACGACCGTGGCGAGCCCTGAGTCAGATATGTAAACCTTGAGAGATTTTTTGGCCTAAGACTTTTTTCGAACCTTCCAAAATGAATATCCACCTCCATCCCTCAACTGGCATTAGCACAGAATCCATGATAGGTAGATATAACGAATCAACACACCTCTAACCCTCCTATGCCGTCCATAGACAGGATGGCGGTGGCGAGGAGACCTCCAAAGGCGCCGGATAGCGAGGCAGACGCGTAGAAGATCCCAACACTGAGGAGGTAAATGGTAAATTAAAATTCTCGTTGGGAGAATTCACACGTGACTCACCGCAACTGGAGCTCGTGAGGCTTGTAAATCGTACTCAAGTACAAAATGATTCCGGGGAGTAGCCCGCCTTATAACGCGTATATTAATGATTTATTCTCCACAGATATGTATTTCTTGAGCAAGAAGAAATGACCGCACCTTCACACACGCCGAGGAACATCCGTATCGCAATGAGGCCTCCAAAATTGTGCACTTGAGATCCGAGTCAGCACCAGAACCTCATCTCGAGATGCTCGGGCTGACCAACGGAGGTCAAAGTCGTGACCGCTCCCCACGTGAAAACGAGGAACGGAATCCACCGCTACAGTACGGGTGCAGGGGCGATTTAATAAAGCAAGAGCGCGTGGAAAGACGGGCTCCGCACGTTCGGTTTAACTTTCTTCATCACTAGGTTCGAGGGCACCTCTACGAGAAGGTAGCTGGGGCAGGTGTTATGTCAATCTGGCAGGAGACGGAATAATGAGGGACATGCGTTGCATAGAACACTGCGCGTGCAATATTCAGCGAACCAAAACCTTATCATTCGAGTGCGATATTACCGGTGAGAACGATGTTAAACTGGTTGTCTACGAGGTGCGTGTCCCGTTCAAGTCCGGCAATCCTGTAGAGGGCATTCTTTATCACTCGTGGCCACGGTTTATTTTGGTTACCAGAAGAATACCTTGCATTCCCAACGTTGCTTCGGTCTATGAAGTTACACAGCCACAAAAGCGCCAAGGGAGGCAAAACGCGACAGTCTAACCTTGACGATGTTCAACGGCGAGGGTATTATTTGCGACGTTGAAAATTGACTCACTTCCACAAAATCTTGTGTTGAATTCAAGGTCAAATTTATTCAACAACAGCCTGCAAAACGACCACCTTCCGAGCCATAACATCGTCGTAATGCTTCGCCTCTGAAGACATGCTATCTTGAATTCCGTTTTCAAGTTTAGAGGTCTCGGTGAGGATCGCTGGGATTGAGAAGAACGGAAGCCCGACGAGAAGTCGGGAGAGCGACGAGAGGCCAATACTTATAGGCACAAACCGTGGGCGAAAAGTGCTATTCGGAGGAGATCATGGGGCACCACAGCTGACGTTCTTTGTGAGAAACCGAGGCTTGCCGAGCGCGTCGAAGAGCGATGCAATATCACTCCAGTCAGTGCGCGGAAGCGGACCACCGTGCCGCAATCAGTGTTCCTGGAGTGAAGGCCAGGTACGCATAACTCGTTCTCAGTACTGGAAAAATACATTGTTCTACTACTCACGCTACAACTGTTGAAAGTTTGCTACTTGTTGAAAGGTAATGCTACAGGGATGTGTTCATGATTGGGGTTACGAAGTCGTTGAGGACGTTGAAGGATGCAATTGAGGCGAGTGGTTGAGACTCAGGAATGAGGGTCGAGCCCGTTGAGGGATCTGTAAAATTTAGTGGAATGGTGCCGTTGAGGACCAGTCTTGCCTAGTGGCCTAATGGCTGTAATCATAGCGCGAATAAAAGATCTCGGCATCGGAGGGAACCGTCTTTGCTCGGTGTCAAAATTGAAGTGGGCGATAGCAAAATTAAGCTCACCTGGTCTTTGCGTGGGCCTCTCAGCTTCCTGCCTTCCTTTTCGAGTTGTTGACGATAGTCGCGATCTTCTCTGAGCCTTTGGGGGTGTTATTAGTGGCGCGAGGGAAGAAGCGCAACACGAACCATTGCAAAGCTACTTGATACAGAGTGGACGAGCCAAGCTGTTTACGGAGGGCCGAATCGAGCGGGAGGGGCCAAAGGCTCGGTGGGGTGACCAAGCGACCAAAGGAAATGTGGGCAATGTGCGTCGGAAAGTCATTCAGGCCGTCAAAAATGTGAGTGGCGTCTGTGAGTCGATGAGTTTTCAAAAATACAAAGGGAGAAATGGGTGCTTGCAGAGGATTGTCGCCCCACGGGCCTCACTGTCGGCCTTGAGGAAGGTCATGAGCTCCTCACGGACAAGGACATCAAGGTCGACTGTGACTTCGTCGAGTAACAAGACATCGTATGGGGCCATGAGTCCAAAAACCAATTGCACTCGTCTGCGCTCGCCGTCCGAGATGTTATGCATGTGCCTGAATTCAATACAAAAATCAATACAGGCAGCTGCGCGCAACAGACGTCCAAATTACCAGTCAAGATCCACGTCGAGTATATCGAGAAGCTTGTCCCTGCGCTCCTTGTGGCGGTACCCTCCGACGGAATTCAAGAAATGGTCGACTATTATGTCGCCCCTCACGACTGGGTTCATGGCCCATTCGGTTCCAAGAAAAGTGACGCCAGGGGGCGAGTTGCGGAACACGTCTCTGTCCTTGATTCGGATATAGGTGTCTGCGCCGTTAACGAGGCGTTTTCCGGCGAGAATCTGGAGCAGCGTTGATTTTCCCGCTGTTAGATGTCAGCGGGGACTGGCGAAACAGATATAGGCCAAACCTCCGTTTGGCCCAACAATAACTGTGCGGGAGCCAGCTGGCAGATCGAGAGAGACAGAGTCGAGGGCTTTGAACTGGGCGTTGGGGTTGTGCACGTAGGAGAGGTCCTGAATATTGACGGCCATTTGCGTGGGTGACCTTGTGGTTGTAACTGGTAACGAGCAGATCACCCTATGGAGTTTAGTTTGTGACTGTTGTGAACGCGCCTTCCCATCCGCCGCCAATTCATCCCAGCGGCCTCATCTGCCATTCTGTTCCTCCCCTTCTCTTTTGTAACCCCCACACTCTTTATCCTCCATGAGACTCGAAGCCCTTCTCCCCCGCGCCAGCGACGACTGCATCACCTGTCCCCCAACCCCCGCCTGCAACTGCGGACAGGGCCAGCAGTGCTTTCTCCTCAACAGGTTCCCTTGTCTTTCTATCCATTCTACTCCTGCTAACCGTACTCCAGGGGTTGCTACTCGTGCGCAACTGTAAAGTGCGTAGCCAACGACTCGGTCAACGGCGGCTCGTCCAGCAGCGTCAGCAAGGGTGCCCTCGCAGGCGCGGTAATCGGCTCCCTCATCTTTCTCGCTCTGGCCGTCTGCGCTTTCCTCTGGTACCGCCGCCGCTCCCGCTTGCGCGCAGCGACCGCATTCGAGGCCAAGCCGGATGTCCCCGCGAGCGCAGAGACTGTCCTCAACCGTCCTGATCCCACCGAGAAGCCCACCACTCCCGCCATCCTCGAGCCCAATCACATCGTCCGCGTTTACTCGTCCTCCAACTTGACCATCGACCTCGACCCCCAGTCGCAAAACTCCCCCATACACAGCCCGTCGCGCCAGTCGACTCAATCAAATCCCTTCTCCGACAACCACTCCATTCAGACAGCCGGCACAGAGAGCACAAATGTCATACCCATTGCTCTAGTGTCCCCCGAGCACAGATCGGTCTCAGACACCGTCCCCACGACGTCTACCGGCCCCGTCCGTCCTAACCGCTCGCCCGACCTCAACCTTGACCACGCCAATGTGTCGCTCGACTCCCTCCGTCCGTCCAACAACGGCCGCTCAGCGCCCTCCCAGCGCTCGGGCATCTCCGCCGTCTCATCTCGCAACTCGTACATGTCCAACGCCAGCTTCGCCAGCGACTTCCTTAACGAGGCGCCCATGATCATTACGCCCGTCAAGGGCAATGTCCGTGTCGTTAAAGCGGCCGTGTTCAGCACGGGTCCCTTGTCGCCCGCCTTGTCGGACAACTCCCGCATCTCCCGCCCGCCCATCACGTCGCCCCTCGCGTCCAGGTCGTTCGGTCCAGCCGATGTCGTCAAAGAGGAGGAGGAAGCTACCGACCCCTTCCGGGACGGCGCTTCCTCTCCCTCGGCCTCGGTCACTACCTTTGGACACGCTTCTGGCGGACACACTTCCGTTGTGTCGGACTGGGCCACTGATGGCCCGAGCCTCCCGTGGACGCGCTCCGGCGCCGACACTCGTCCCTCGAGCATGAGCACACAAGCTGGATCCGTCATCGACATTGGGAGCGCTACCCGGGTGAATGTCGGCCTCGCCACTCCCCAGACGGGAGGCAGCTTCCCCCGTTCACCGTTCAGGACCACGATCGGCCGGCTTGTCACCCCAAATACCAACACTGGGAGCTTGGAAGAGCAGCAGCAACGAGCACTAGATCACGCGCAGGCGCGCGTACATGCTCAGGAAGGAGATCATCCCAGTCGGAGAATCTCCAACTCTTCTGTCATGACTTCCGCCTCGCGAGCTGACTCCATCCTCGAATCCTTCCCCTTTGTACCGCCCTCTCCCATCTCCGACCGACCGATGCGGACACCTCCCGTGTCTCCCCTTGCGCAGCAGTCCTTCTCGCAGTCGCCCCCCCGACGACCCGAGTTCCCCAAAACGCAGCTCAACGATGATTCGGACCTCCCTGCCCCGCCGAACAGGCGGACGCTCGGAATGTCCACGGCATCGCAATTCTCCACTGCATCATCGGGCCTGGGATCCTTCCCTTTCACGATTGATTCCGGGAACAGCTCGGACTCGACCCCGTTCAATGGCCGGCAACGCGCGAGTTTGGATACATTGGCCCTCACTAGCGACTTGTCGTCATATCCCCTCGGATTTGATCGCGACAGCGTCGCTGTCCCGACCCTCCCCAATCGTAAGATGTGAGGACCATCCTCACCACGATCCATGTCTGCCCCCTCCCGGTTCCAATCCGTCTTGTTTCGGTTTGCAGCTCTGAGCGAGCTGTACCTTCCTTATCAGTCTACTTATTATACGTGCGGCTTTTTCATATAGTCCCTTAGTTCCCGCTCGCTTGCGAGTTCTCACGACAGCGACGACCTCAGGTTTTTTGGGACTAATAGCGAGTATTTATGGATACCCTTTTGTACCTACGCTCGAATTTGCATATTCTGGCCAATTGCATTACGATCGATGTGACGTGACACCAGCGTCTTCAAGCCTTTCGAGTTCAATTTGCGACCACGACCACCATGTCAGAGGAACAAGTCCGACAGCTCACCGACATGGTACCCTTGAATTGGTTTCAACTACACGTCCATTTACGCGTTCATGAACAGGGCGCTACTGTGGCCCAAGCAAAGGCCGCTCTCGCGCAGTACAAGGACGTGATGCAGGCGGCGGAGCGTTTCTTCGAGGGGGCGTTTGACCACGTCACGGACGTGGACGGCGATGCGCCCATGGCCGCCGCGTCGTCTGCGCCAAAACGCACTATCCGAATGGCAGTAAGTGCCTCTCCGCCCGCCTGGCGCGTTCCAGGCGATTCATACCGATCCTTTCGATGTAGACACCCGAGGACGACGACGCCGACACACCGGCAGGCGACGGATCCGGCGACGAAGACGAGGAGGACGACGGTAAGTTCCGATTTGGTGTGTTCGCGCAATAGGCGCTGAACCGTCTCCAGGGGAGGAGGACTTTATTGACTATGACTCGGACGACGGACATGTGGCAGACGCCCCGCGCACGAACTCAGACGCGGACCCGTATGCTCGTACGCAGTGGATTTTTTTCTTTCGTGTTCGACGCGATTGTTTATGTGTCTCAGGCGTGTTCTTTTCAAAGGACCATCGCGAAGAAATCATTGAAGTGGAGGAGGAGCCAGAGCTCGTGTATATCCCTGGGCACTCTGATCAAGTGAGGCTCATGACACAGGGCGAGTGGATGAAGGGGTGCCCGCCGCCTTCTGGTGGAGAGCAGAGTTTCCTCTTTGCGCTGTATTCCCAGCTGAGTGACGGGAAATGCGTGTGCCCTCACGAATGTGGCTCATCGGTAGTACGGCAAAAGAGTGACTTCTTCCCGATATTTGTGAGTTTTCCGTGCCATTATACCGCCCCGCTAACGGTTTCATCGCAGCCCGAGTTTGCGTCGTATATTGCACATCTGCGAAGTGTCGTACCCAAGACTTGCCAGCGTTGCCACTCCGAATTCTGCTTTGCCTGTGGGGAGCCAATAACTGAGAAGGTGCAGCGTCCCGGGGCTGCTGCTCCTGGCGATCCTTTATTCCACTGCGCCGACATTCAGGGTGTCATTCTCGGCGTCGGACTCTCAATGCTTGAGCAAATGTTCACCGAGCAATCCCACGATGCAAGCGCCGCGCAGGATCCCAAGACGCGAAACAGTAAACGTAGGAAAACCGGAAAGATGTTTTCGAAGGACACTGACGACGACGACGACGAAGCTTACTACAATCTGGGCCCCAGCGGAAAGAGAGCCAAGGGTGGCGTCGGCTATGCTGGGGACCAGAAGGAGGATGTGGGTCTTCACATTTATTCTTTTCTCGCACTTGACGCTGGTTGATTGTCCGCGATAGAACTCGGGTCAAATAGAGGCGCAGGCGATGCAGGCCGTCAAGGATGCAAAAATTGGGACACTCCTCACGGAAATTGGTGTTTATCTTCCTTCTTTACACCGGGAGGGTCACCATCCGAGTGATTTCCTTCCACACCCAACGGCTTTGGCGCATCTTCGAAGACGGTTTAACTACGTGTCCAGCGCCTTGCTCAGAAACGATTCTTTGGCCGACATGTCTGACCGTTCTGTTCTCTACTTTAAACTCCTTGAATGGCTTGAGGTAAGACTCTGCTGTGGATATCGTGATCCCATTCCTTACCCGTTTGTAGACAATCTCTGCCCATGAAGCATTAGCGAGTATGATGGCCATGCCTATTATGACAATCTCTTCGGTCAAGGCGGTCACGACAAGGAAATCGGCCAACAACACCCCTATTCGAGAACGAACCATCATCTACGAAGGAAGTGCCGGACCGCGAGAGCTATTGGAGGCTATCGCTATCCAAGCGCATGCGGCGCTGAAGGCTTTGGAGAGTTCCAAGACACCAGAGGTGGCCGACGAGGAGCTGACCGAGGAGCAGAAGCGCATGACGGTGGATTCCAAGGGCAAAGCGAAGGAGGCTCTCGCCCCGATCGCCGACGAAAACCAAAAGCTGCTCGACTTTTGCCAGCGGATTCATGCGACGGCTAACGCTATTGATCGCTCCTTACGGGAAACGAAGGGTGACGCATTCGTTCAACGACTCCATGCATCGCTGCCCAAAATCCTCACCTCTTCTTCTGATGAGGGGATGCTGGTCGACGCGGGTGCAACGGAGGAGAGCGCGATCAAGGCGTACGTGGAGTGGGCTACGCGCATTCGATTCGAATACTGCGACTTGACCCTCCCGGCCACGGCTCCGCCAGCAAACGAGTCGGAACCTCAACTTCCTCATTATAAATCATACTACAATAACGAGATTCGTATGCTGGCGCTATCCGACATACCTAAACGATCCCTTGCCATCGCCAAGGAGGTGAAAAACTCGCTATTCACCCGTGCCCACTTTCTGATCTTTTCGAAGCTCTCAATCTTGACAAATAACCTTCCCATCGCATATGACTCGTCCATATTTTTGCGCATCGACGAGACTCGAGTTGACGTGATCAAGGCCCTTATCACGGGCCCTGAAGGCACACCGTATGCTTTTGTTCTTTGCTTTCCCTTGTGGTTCTTACTGAGACTTTGTGTAAAGATATTACAATGGCTGGTCAGCTAGCGTCCTCTGCGTCCTGTATCACTGACTCACATTCAGAAACAGTTATCTATTTGACATATTTCTCGGTCCCAGCTACAATCAATCCCCTCCCAGCGTCAAATACATGACGGTAAGTGCTTGGTGGTTGAGCCTGCTAGCTACAATCTGACTGCCAAAGACAAATGGCGGCAAATTCCGATTCAACCCTAATCTCTACGCAGTATGTTGGACTCTCTCGCTGTCATTTGCCTCGATTAACCAGCCCAGGACGGGAAAGTATGTTTATCATTGCTCGGAACGTGGCAAGGGCCGGGTTGGGTGTCTGGACGATCGACGCTCCTCCAGGCGAGTCTCCTTTGAGGGGGGAAGGTCCAGCGCTCACACTGACACAGGTCCTCATTTCCATACAATCCATGATTCTCTGCGAGGAACCCTACCTCAACGAGCCAGGGTGGGCACAAAGCGCCGGAACCCCGCAATCCCGTGCATGTCCGTGAAATTTTTCTCTTACCCGACCACAGAAGCTTACCCTTTGCCAAGACTCTGCCAACGTCCGACGAATGGTCGTCAAGACCGCGGTTCGTGTTGTCCGCTACTTGTCCTGTTGCTTTCTGCTCATCCAAAATTCGTTAGATGCTCGGCAACTTGCAGAACCCGCCCGAGCCTTTCGCAGATATCATCCGCACGCATTTCCGGCTAAAGGCTCAGTCTATATCTACCCAACTGGATCAATGGCTTAGCCAGGACGATGGTAAAGTGACGATTGGTGATGGTGCAGGTTTCGACGGAGTCGCAGGCCGCCAGTCTACAGGGACCAGCTCGAACGGTCTTGGGGCGGATGTGGCTGAGATGAAGAAGCTCTTGACGGAACTGCAGGCTGGGTTCGGAGGCAGCCGACGAGCTTGAGGCGATGTAAACATGACATGTAACATAGCGCGCAGAAGGCCCCGTGAAGCTCTACCAAAGGGTTGTCCGGAAATTTGGATTTTTGAGGCCCGAATTTCGCGATTTCCTTGTCCGAACTTTGGATTTTTTAGGCCAGAAATCCGAAAGCCTTGTCCGCAATTTGGATTTTCGAGGTCCAAACGGTCAATCTTCTCCCAACTTGTCGCGCTGACGAGAAAAATTCGAGTTCTTCGTGCGTTTCTTGGGCCGTTACTCCACGGCGCCCCTGCTAACGAACCTGCGGGCGAAAATTCAATTTTAAGGGTGCCACAAGCCGGTTTCCTTACGCTCCCACGGTGAGCACCCTTGTCCGATTTTGGATTTTCGAGGCCCAAACGGCCAGAAAATTTGGATTTTTGAGGCCGAAATCGGACCTTTTCGGCGGACAACCTTTGGTGGAGCTTCACGGGGCCTCGCGCAGAAATCTGAGGTTGTTCAAATCACGTAATTAAGACCCATGTGAAATCGAATCTTCCGGTACACTTAGCGCTGCTTTCTTCTTCTACCTTGTTCGCACATCGTCCCCCAAATATTACCGGCAGAAAATGAGTGACTCTGTAATCCATGCTGTAGCTGGGGGCGCTGCTGGAATTGTGGCAATGTCGTGCACCTAGTGAATCCACTTCCAAGTTGCTTTTGACGTCGCCTTGGGCTAACCCTCGTCAAGTCCTTTGATCTTTCTATCCACCCGCGCGGCTGTCGAAACCAAAAACGAATCCAAGGCATGCAACTCTCTAGCCTCTTTGGTTCTGCAAGCTCACTGGGATTTCAGACTGTTTACCAGGCCGTCGTGGACATTATCAAACGTGAGGGTGCTCTCGGCCTGTACAGCGGCCTGAGCTCGAGCTTGTTGGGCATCGCGGTGACCAACGGGTATGCATAACATCCGCGTTCAGGGCCGCGAATTGACGACCAGAAAGGGTATATTACTATTTCTACGAGCGCTCTAGAGGAATCGTACAGAAAGGTAAGGCGCTGAGTACGCCCGAGTCAATTTTAATCGGGCTTATTGCCGGTGAGGCTTGTTCCTGCCTCTGTCAAGTAACGCTCAAGCTTTCATGGCAGGATCTGCAACCACAATTATCAGCAATCCAATCTGGGTTGTCCAGGTACTGCCGAGGCTTTGGATGTTTTTCTCATCTCATTTTCCACAAGACTTCGCAGGCCGTACATACGCTGAATCAGGGCGAACCTTCGCCGAACCCTTCAAAGCCCGCGAAGAAGCTCTCAATGGGTGAGACAATTCAAGCCATACTCGCAAAGGACGGTATCGGGTAGGGTTGCCAAAAATCGACGGTCGATTTTGGCGCTCAAACTTTGCCAGAGCATTTTGGCGTGGCATTGGCCCCGCCCTCGTGCTCGTAATCAACCCCGTGCTTCAGGTCAACGCTTTCAAACTTTGGTGTGCGGCCAGAACTCATGTTTTTTTTGCCGGTAGTACACAATCTTTGAGCAACTCAAGAATTTGCTCATCGCCAGACGTACAACTAAATTGAGAGCTGCTGGGGCCGCCGCCGCAGTGGCCGCGCTGACCGACTGGGATTTCTTTCTGCTCGGCGCGTTGTCGAAACTAGGTACGATACCTTCTCGTGGACTTTCCGAGTGACAAATACAACGTCTTCAGTTGCTACGGCTTCGACGTATCCGTATATGTACGTCGAGTGGTTCATTTATCGTCGATCATACTGACCTGCAGTCAGCGTTGTAAAGAGCCGCCTTCAAGCGGGTCATGCACACGCCCTCAAGTACAAGTCATCGATGGATGGCCTTCTGACCATTCTCAAGGAGGAAGGGCTCAAAGGCCTCTACAAAGGGATTGGTGAGTCGCTCACACGTCTATGCTTGCCTCTTGCTGTGACGGAGGCTGCGATGAGCACCAGCGCTGATACAATCCGCGCACTCCAGGTAGCAAACTCGTTCAAAGCGTGTTGACGGCTGCCATCTTGTTCGCGGGCCAGCGCCGTATTTATGAAGTGACCAAGAAGGTACGAAATTTTGGTGCACTGTTGAATAGCGAATTTATTACGCCCCAACTTCCAGGCGATCTCTGGGTAATCGGCCGTAGACACGACTTGTCCTGTACATATAATACACGCCAGAATTGTAATTTACAGTGAAAACTGGTACTTGATTCGGACTTGGCAGTTTGGTGGGCGGGGAAATTCCGGCAATTTTTGATGAGATGATGGTTGCACATGAGGACGGCCTAGACTCATCTGCGGTCCTTCCTACGGTCTAAAATCGAAGGGGAGGGAAGATACCGAAGCCTGCGGGGTGTGGGAGGAGGTAGAATATCCAAGCACGATGTACCGTTTATACAGGGTTCAAAAAAGTTCTGACCTTTCCAATCCGACTTTAGCTCAGTTGGCAGAGCATCAGACTGTAATTGGATACTGTAATGCACATCTGGGTGTCGCCTGTTCGAACCAGGCAAGTCGGATACCTTTTGGCTCGCACCAACAGGTCCAGGACGCCGCCAGAAAGCTCAGATATCACGCCTATCACTTATTTTTCTCATGCCATTAACTTAACTTAACTTGCCTTCAAACATACGCAAGACGACGGCAAAAAATGCACTAAGGCCGAAAGGGGCTGCGACTTGGTGCATTCTTGACCGTTGATAGCCTTTTCTTCAACGGACCTTCGAGTTTGGAGCTCGAGAGCGCGGTAAAGGCGAAAGTCGATGAAAAACTCGGCCACAACAATTATTTGGTTTGAACAGCTGTAACGGCGGCTCTAGATACAAAATACAACTGCTCACAAGATACCCAAGCACGCGGACACTGTGTTGAGTTGCATAAAGCAGCAAGCAGCGCCGTTTTTTTCTTCCAGCAGAATCTGATCGAGGGAATGATCACGGCCTTTGTTCACGGAAAGTCGCAGGCGCACTGGTTAACGCGGTGGGGACAAATTTATCTGGCGTGGAGGTGCAGCGATGACCCGCTGCTACCGTCGTCGGAGGTCCTACTGTTGCCCTTGGTGACTTGCCCGACGCGACGCGACTGGATCAATGAGATCACGCGATCGCGTTATGTGGATGATGGCACACTTGTGCAAACAAAGTCTACTCTTAAAGCCATGAGCAAGAAAGGTGTGAGCACAAGCTAATTCGCGGTGCAAACGCTGATCAGCAGCAGTCTTGAAGGCAGTCGCCTTTATATCGCCAGAAAACCGACCTATCCTCATCCGCACCTTTTCAAATGACGACGAACAGGTCAAGTACCAGTATATCGCTCATACGAGCTTGGATGGTCTGTTTGCCTTCCCTCCCCACTTCACCTTCTCACCCGAGACTTAGTCATAGAAGAGCGAGGTTGAACCTTCTTCTTCTCTGACTTTGTCTTCTGACTGCTGGCCAGTCGCCGCAGGAGGAAAGGCCACCGAGTGCTACCTTGGCCTGCTCTATGCTATGGAAGATGTCGCCGTCTATGGGTACATAACGCCTCTGAAGGTTCGACCGATTATTTGCATACCATGTCGATCGTTGACGCCGCAAAAGGTCAAAATTGTGATTGCGTTGGCTCTCTCGGATTCTGTGGTCCGAGATGTAGAAATCAATCTGGTTCGTGGTTCCAAATGCCCTTCTATACGGTCCCAAGCTGAGTCTTATGGCAGCTTTGCAAGGCTTTACATATGGCTTATTATTCAGCCCTCTCGAATCCGTTCTTGAAACTAGATGCACCTACAGATGCTACGAACGACCATTCACCGTACCTTCTTGTCGGTCGCTCTAATTGGAAGAACTTTCGCCGCCGCCTCGATGAAATTAGCAGAGTGGTCAGCAATCCCTCGAACGTGTCGAGCATATGAAGCCCACGTCGGTTTTTCCCAAACGCAACTCATTCATTCGCATATGAGATTCGCGATGGGCCACTTCGGTGAATAAAACCTATATCAACATACCCTTCTATTGACTCAGATGACTTGAGCTTTCCGCCTTTGAGACAGATACGGGGTAGATATTTATTTATTTTTGTGCTTTATGTACCCAACATCGCCTCTTGGAGCTCCGCGAGTGCTTCGACCGCCTCTCGTGCCATTACCCGGACGACCATGTCCCCGTCAGTCGCAGCTACATAGCTCAAGGTGGTCCTGATACGCTTGAACGACCTACTAGAAAACTCTATGCGGGCTGATTCGTATATTTGCCGAGTGCTTTCGCGAATCAATAATCCAAGAAAGTGCAACGCCGCTCGTCGGAAGGGGGGCAGTTTTGAGTTGGCCGATACCGGGTTGTTGTCCTCGGACTCTGTAGAAATGTTGGACGAACTCTCGATCTGGAGCAAGTCGATCATCGCCTCCGAGAGGTCCGTAACATATGGTATCAGGGCGAGCGAACATGTATTTTCACATTCGGCCAACAGTGAAAGGGCCGATGTTCGGAGCGTCGTGGGTATTTGCGCAGACCGAACGACGTGGAAAAGCGGGGGTACCAAGATATCAACTTGGAAACATTTAGGGCGATAATAGGGTATTCCGCAGACATGACTTACTCAAGGCAGGTAATGCAGTTCCGCATCTTTTGATTACATATGCGAGGGCTTCCCCGACTCGGATCCGGACGTCAATATCCTGTTGCGTTACAGTGCTGCCACTAAGCCCATCGAGCCCCTGGCTGTACTCCTTGACAAGGCCCCTCAAAACGTCTTTGCCATATGCATCCTACCATGGCCGCAAGGCCTTGAACGGCATTGAGGAAGATGTATGAATCGTCGTCTTGTACTGACTGCAAAAATATGGATAGAATTGCAGGAACCAACGCTGGATCCGACAATTGAGCTCCTTCCGAGGTCTGTGGGGTGACCAGCTGTCGAAGTAATAACAGGCCATGGGCTCTGACGGGTAATATAGGATCCTGAAGAAGTTTCAAAGCCTTTTGATAAATTTCTTGAGAGGTGTCTTCTTCCCGAGCACTTCGTTTGGGCGCGGAAGTGGAGGCCAGACGGGCGGTCATGACCATCCGCGCTTCACGCGCTAAAGGCCGCACAAAAGACGACCCGGTCATCGACAGCGGCTCCAGCAGGGAGAATATCTCATTTAGAACCGGCGCAGTCCTCGCCGAAAGATCCTCATTGGCTAACTCGGTCAGGTTGGGACAGCGGCGAGAATAGCTGACGAACCTTCAAGCACGGCAAGAAGTAAGTTGACTGAGGTTTCGATCATATCATCGTCTGGAGGAAGAATCTCAGCTCCAGGAGTGTCGTCGTCGCTGTCGACTTCATCCGATTCATCCAGATTTAGTTGGTAGGGAGGAGCGTTGGAAGGCTTTTTTGCCTCGGGTTCCGGACGCCCCGAATCGAGAGCGTGTTTCACAAACGACAGCATGTGGGCTGGCTTCCCGAGAATCGTAGATGGCCCGTCTGAAAGCTGTGTTTGCATTTGGACCACCAGTTGCAGGAAGAGTAGAGTGCTGGATGCCTTTGAGAGGAGGTCAGAAAGAAGGCATCCAGATGACGAACCGAGTAGGATCGCCGTCACTCTCCAACTTTGAATCCCGATACGATTCCAATAACCGAACGAAGAGATCGGACGATATATCTGTGCGTTGGATCGATTTCAGGAAGCGAACGAAATGGACGGGATCTGGGTACAGGTTCAGTATATTCGTATCCAGGTCAATATCGTCGTCCGCGGGAGTCAGTAGCGACAAAGAAGCGGGTTTGTCAGACCTACCGATCAGTGAGCATATTGCATATGGAGAAGTCCGAATCCTTGCTCACTTTTCCATGCGAGTGATCTGCCCCTCCATATCTACGCTCCAGTCACCGCCCTGACCGTCAATTATAGACCACAAAATTGCAAGGGCTTCGGTAGCACCGCCGACCCTCCCCCACAGTCCCCAACAGTCCCCGCAGCACCTCTTTCAAGCTCGGATCAGCCGTCTTCACCTGGTCCAAGTGATAGAGTAACGAATACAATGCCGAAACAATGGGCGACAGTAGGGCAGATATGAGAGCGGGAGAGGGATCGGTATTTGTGACCAGCGTCATGATCGTGGTCAATGCTACTTGAGGCGGCGAGGTTGGGTTCAGTGAAAGAAGCGGAGAGTGCAGGAATGCAAGTGCGGAGGGAGCGGCGGGTGTTACAAGCATACGGGATAAGGAAAATGCTCCTGCCCGCCTGTAGGGAGCCGGGGCACGGTCGGACAGTAGCTCAAGAATTCGTGGAGTGATGGTAGAAAAATAATCCTGCTTGGTGTGAGTTGGCGATAAATAGAGCACACATTATTTCACCTCCGCCAACATTCCAGCGGGTGGAGTCGTCAGCACTCGAGCAACATGTTCGATCTTGTCCAATTGAACTTCATCGGCGTCCTCACCGAAAACAGCAGCACACAGTCCACGTACGCCGTCAGGCCGTAACAACTGCTTGCTCAGCAGAGACGCGCATGATTTGTGGACATGAGGCGGACAGGGCTTGACCGACAATACTGCTCCCAACGCAGTGATAGTTTGAGACGGGGGCAGACTAGTAAGATTCAAATTCTATTGGGCAGGCACGGTAGTACGCGACGTACGTATCGAGCAGGCGCAGCGTCAGCGGGCGCATCGACCGCGGTGTTGAATCGGACACGAGCGACTTGGGCAGCCATCCGATTGCAATGCACGGTCTCAGGAGTTGATCGAGGTGTCGAGTCAGCAGAGTCGTAGTCACGAAAGTAGGCGCATTGGCGGGGAGGGCAATACTCAGGATTCGAGATACCATGCCACACAAAAGTCGATAGTCTTCCGGCGCAGTGGTGAGATCGATGATCTGCGACCGCGCAGACCTGCTCGGCCAGGCGAGCATGGCGCGGGAGAGCAGTGGGTCGACGCCCCATTTGAAGGTGATTGCAAGCAAAGTGCGCAACTCTGCGAGATCGCGCGTCCCAATGGCGGCGTCCTCTGCATCCATGATTTCATGAACGCGTTCCAAGACGCTCAATGCCTCAGTCGCCGTGGTCGACTCGAGGGCTTGTAACGTTTCGGAGCCATCGAGGGTGGTGTTCTGCTCGAGACAGGCATAGTAACGTGTGAGACGAGATGATAGTACGGAGTTGAGATTAGGGGACGCATTATCGGCAGGTTCGACGATGCACAGGCCAGCAGCGAGTATAGTCCGCAGGTCAGCCATTAAAGTGAAAGACAAAGCAGGAAGCTCGGCAATCCGGTCCGAACACCGAAGCCAAAAAATATCGTACATTAAGTCATTCGAGGCCGACAGTTTGTACAACATTTTTCAAGTTACTGGCTATCCCAAGTCTATTTGGATGGAGCACGTGTACTGGTACAAGTCGTGAAGAACTCAAGCATTGATGGACATGTTCGCGACGCCCTCTGCCGCATCCTCGATGTGCCCCTCGATGAGCTTTGTGATCTTGCCGATGGCTATTGTTCGCCCTGGAGGAACTGGAATTGAGCATACAATGCTGGTTGGAATAGCAAAGACGTACCCTCGTCTCGCAGCGTGAAGCGGCCCAGTTGAGGATAGTCTGCGAAGCGCTCGACGCAGACTGGCGCAGCAGGTTTCGATTAACGCGACGATCTTTTGACCCCTTTTCGCAAATTGAGGCGGTTTCCGGGATTTGTGTCCCGTTGCCTTGTCAAAGTAGTGGAGAAGCGCCTGCATAACAGGATTAGAAGAGAGGACCACCAAGATATACAATTATGGCAGGTACCGGAAGCGTAACTTCCTCCGACAGAGTGTGGATGTGCATTACGGCGGAATAACCCGCGCAGATGATGTTCTTGTGCTCCAAGATGGCGAGCTCCGCCTGGAATTGGCGGACTGCATGGATGGGCTTGAGCGGGCTTGTCAGCATGAACCCGGGACTGATATCTTCGTCCTCCACGCCACGCAGCCGGATGCGCACGTTGTCGCCGCAAAGGGCCGAGTTGACTTCCTCCTCCATTTCATTGTAGATGGCCGCGACCTCGACGGTGTCTTTGTTGGGCATGAGGATAAGCGTGTCGCCCTTGCGCATGTGGCCCGACTCGACCTTGCCGACTACAATAGTGCCCATGTCCTTGTATTTTTCGGCCACGGGCATCATCAAAGGCGCGTTGATTTTGCGATCGACCATGGGCATGTGGTCGACGTGCTCGAGGAAAGAGGTGCCGCTGCAAGCGATTGAGCTTGAAAGGAAGTAACACCGCAAATAATACAACTCACGAATACCACGGCGCGATGGCCTTGGTCACCCGATCTTTGAGATTGACTCCGGTATAGGCAGAAACGGGTATAAAGGTGACGTCGGTTTTGGGGTTAAAGCCAGCTGAGCGCACGAAAGGGATGAGCTTGTCCCGTATTTCTTCGTAGCGTGCTTTTTCCCAGTTGACAGTGGGGTCGTCCATCTTGTTAATAGCAATGATGATTTTGGAGACGCCCGCAGTCTTCACGAGCATGATGTGCTCGCGGGTCTGGCCGCCCTTCTCAAAACCGGTCTCGAACTCGCCCTTGCGAGCGGAGATAACGAGAATGGCAATGTCGGCCTGCGCTGCGCCAGGAGATCATGGAGGGGACGAATGTCTTGTGGCCAGGGGGCATCTAGGATGGTGTATCGGCGGAAGGGCGTCTCAAAGTAGGCGCGTCCGACCTCCACGGTCTTGCCCTTTGCGCGCTCCTGGGGGGTGGAGTCGAGAGCCCAGCTGAGGTACCAAGGTCTCACGACCGGCCTCCTTGGCCTCGCGCTCGTACTTTTCCATTGTCCGCTTGTCGACCATGCCGGTGAGGTACAGTAGATTTCCACCCATAGTGCTTTTGCCGGCATCGACATGGCCGATGAAGACGATGTTCAGATGCTCCTTGACTGTTGGTCTCGGTTGAATAAGGGAAGACACCCAGGAGAGTGGGACACACCATCGCCATACAGATCCTCAAGAACAGCGTCGTCTGCAACAGTGCGCACCTCCTGGACGATAGCGGAGGTGTCTGTTTTGCTCTTTTCCGTGGAGAACGTCTTGGACGGGGGTGCAGCCGGGGCCGAGTTGATTGCGACAGATGGCTGGATTGCTGCGGGGGGAGGGGGTGCTGCAGCGGGAGCGGGAGTCGGCTTTGCTCCGCCGATGTTCAGGGAAATAGTGGGGGGTGGACGAGGGGCCTCTGTCTGCTCCGGACGCTCGAGAGGCTCGGGGGGTGGCGCCACGGGCTGGGGAGCAACAAAGCCTCGACCCGGGACGAATTCATATGCACCTGCGTTGAGCTTGCTCATGGATAGAGAAGAGGTATTTACGTGGAGCAAGGTGTGTATTGTCCAAGTAACTGCGAATTATATAGGGAGCACGCGGAGCCGTTCAAAAGTATTCGTCCGCCGCCCAGAGTCGGCTGAGTCGGAACTGAGTCGGTATCGAGTAACCTGAATGAGATCAAGAGTCAACGAAAAAGTCAGATCGCCGGGTCCGGCGCACATCTTGCATTTCCGGGAAAAAAAGCAGCACCAACATCGACGACCTGCTTGACTTTCAAGCCAACCACAGTCGAGAACAAATACATTTCCTGCTGAAGCGATATTTACACGTCCCTAGTCCCACAAATACAGTAAATCATGTCGGATGCCCGTCCGTTCTATGGATATTCCCGTTTTGCCCAGCGGGCCCGCCACTACTGGGAGGATACGAGTTTTGCGATGAACCGGGTCGGGAAGCGGTCGGCGGTGGCGGCTGCACCACGCCTGTGGGGGGATGGGAGCTTGGGGGATACGCTCCTGGACGAATCGTTTCCAACTCGTGCCGCAGCAGCTCAATCTCTCGCGCCATGTCTTGGTGACCCTGCTTGAGCTGGGTCACAAAGTCAATCGCTACGTGAAGGCTGGATTAAACGCCAATAAATTGCACCAAGAACAAAATCGACCTTTACTGAGGATTTCCCATTTGCTTGCCTTCATCCCTCGGTCAGCCGGCAGCTGATCTCGTAGTTCATCAAACAATTCCTTCATCTCCTTCCGTCTCTTGCGCTCAGCAAGTTTATGTGATACACGAAGTTCGGGTGAGCGTGAGTAGGGGGTCGTGCTACTCGATTCTTTCGAGTGTTTGCCCGAACCGGTTGGCGATGGAGCTGAGACCGGATCATCTTGGCCTGAGGAAGGACCAGAATGGTTGGCCTCCGGACTGTCGTTTTCGAGACGGGGGGCGTGACCGCGACCGAAGGGTCCTCTTTCCCGTCTGGGCTGGGTTAAGAGAGTCTGGGACGGACATTCGTCGCTCGGGGGAGATGTTCAGGCGGGGTGTCATACCGATGGGAGCTGAGGGATCAAGATTTCGGGGAGGTACAGGCATGTTTGGGTCCACCTCAGTGTGAATACCGCCAGGCTGATCCGGGGGGTGAGAAGGCCACGCGAAAGTAGCAATTCCGGGTGGAGGACGGCCATGTGGCGAATCACCTCCCGAGAAACTAGAACTGTAACCGCCGACACTCGACACACTTGAAAACATCGACGACGACGAGTCCCGTCTGTCATTCACCCACCACTGCGGGCCACGGGAATCGAGGGAATCTCGTCGATCATTTAGGCTCAGCTGTGCTATTCGCTGGGTATCAATGGTAGATCCTCGACGTTTGGGAGCCGGAGCCTCTGTATCCACATCCATCCCGCTTGGAACACCGGGCCCTGCGAGTGTCGGATCGATCTCCTCCCCTACCGTCGGGAAGCCGGCGGGGTCTGCCGACATCTTGCGCTTGATTCCGTGGGGCGCGGACAAATGAGAGGGCGAGCGCGAATGTGGGTCCTGGCCGACCGCAATGGAATGTCTGCGCATGCTGTAGTCAAAGGAGCTCTGGGGCTCACGGGACAGATGTCGAACGGGCGGATGTGGTGGTTGCTGCCCGTGCATCCCCTCTCCATCGATATTCATAGCATCGCCCCCGTTGTTTTTTGGGTTCACTAGGCGCCAAAACCAGATGGTCAATAACTGCACAAGTCCGTGGACTTAGCGAGGTACCTGAATCACGGTACGGGTCGGCAGGGATGCGTGAAGTTGAACTATGCGAATTTCCGTGGTCTGGCGAAGGGGTGCGTAGCAATTTGCGAAGATGGGTATTGTCGGCAGTGTGAGTCGCAGACCCGAAAACATAGGGCGACGCAGGGCGCTCAGAAAGATTAGACTTGTCCTGACGGAAAAACTGGGAGTTTATGTTCATGTTCTGGCGCGGGGCTGGGTGGCCTGCGTGCAGGGCATGGAGAGAAGGGTCCGTAATTGAGCCGCGCCGTTGGTTCTGGAGGAACTCGAGAGGAGCGAGGTTGGACGGCTCGTTGTTCGTCTTTGACTGATTATTGTGAGCCATCGACGACTGCCAGGCCGCCTCCAGTGGCGACGAGAATCCGAGCTCGCGAGGAATATTCGTCGGTGGTGAATCAAAGCTGTTGCCAAATTGATCCACACAGTGGCATGTCCATTTTAGGCTTAATCACAATGAACTGCTATTTAACGCCCTACGTGTTTCCTCCCCAACCACCAGACTCCTGTAATACGTCCGAGCGAGCCCACGCGTCCGCATCTGCCGGTACACCGCTTCTAACGCGTCCTCCCCTGCTATGATCTGCCTAACAAAAGGCACAAAATCAACATGAGTCGCCGGTTGTCCCAGCTGCCCCACAGGGAGGCAGGGGCTCAGCGCGTCGAGGAAAGCCTGGTAACTTTCGCGAGCACTGGACCAGGAGTCCTCAGTAACGCGCCTTCCACGTGATAACTCAATGACAGCGGCAATGATCTTTGTGTCCCAGTCGTATATCCCGTAGCCGTCGTTTAATGCATCGGCAAGGATAGGGTACCCAATTTCATCGTCAACGCTGGGCATGTATCGCGTCAAAGCAAGCGCCTCAAGTATCGTCAGCGCGAACGAGCAATTTGATGGACGAAATCTCACCTCGGGTTGGTCGAGCGAATCCCGCGTCATGTAAGCATCGACGAATGAGATTAGGTCGGCGTGGGGAACAGATTGCCGCGAGGCAACGTTCCAGTCCAAGAGGTGGTCCAACTCCGGACGCGTTCCCAGCGGGAACCCTTGGCAGAGCAGCTGAAGGCGCAAGATGGTGTGTCGTAGGTCTCGGCCGTGGCCATACATCTGGGAGAGGACCTCCCTCTTCACTAAGTAGCCCTCAAGGCAGCACAGACCTTGGAGATACGACCCCGCGACATCAGGGACACAGGGCTGAAACTCTAGGATCTTCTGAAGCGGAAGTTCACTGGTAGGAACCAAAGAAAGATCTAGGCAGGTATCAGGCTGTTGATGGAGAATGGTTTGGGCCGCTTACCGTTACAAGTACATATAATTGCACGTTTGCTATCGCGGCACAGTCTAATGACCGCGGGCCAGAAATTTCCGTCTGCTTGAAACAGAATATCGACTTCTTCCAGTAATATGACCGACTGTCGAGTTTGAGCTTTGACGTTTGGGGTAACGAAACCAAAGTCCGTGTCTGGTTCTGTTTCTTCATCTCGGCCGCGGCGCGTTCGACGGACGAGATGGTTCTTGCCGACCTCCCCGATTAGACTCTCTAGGCTGGCGCCATTTCGCTTCCCTATCCCAGGGTAAACCTCAAAAACCTCCCACCCAAGCTCTTCGGCACAAGAATAGACTGCGGTCGTCTTTCCGCTCCCCGACGGGCCGGTAAGGAGGATGGTGTTGGCAAGATGGTCGCGAAAGGAGTTGGGGGCCGAAGCACCCTCCGCAACAGGCGTGGGACGATACTCGTCGTCGTCGTCGCCGCCTTCCGGGTCAACAGCCATTTCTACATCTGACGAATAGTCGCTAGCGTCGCTGACGATCCAGCTATCGGAAGATTGTTGACGTCGCTTTCTCGCCCTGGTCACAGTGCGCATGACTTGTGGCCGCTTCACTCCGCGTGGTTCTTCTCTCCTGCTGTTCTCACCGCTGTCCAAGGAAGCAGGGACTTCGAATCGAACTTCAAGGGCCCGCAACCAGTCCCGAAGATACAGGGCGTTTTGTTCGTTGCCGAGGACCTCGTCGGCCCGCCGAGGACGCCAGCGCTCAGACCAGAGCTTTTCTGCCGAGGAAGAGGCGTCTGGTAGAGGTGTGATCGCAGCCGAAAGTCTCGCTATAGCGGGGTGGTCCCGTTTATGATCACTGGGAATGCTCTCAAGACACTCCTCCTTCTCCAGAATCGAAGCTGTTTGGCGAGTTAGTGTTCGTTGTGTGGATATTTCGTCGGTTCGTATTGGAACTTGGAAACGGTCCATCGGGTGCTGGGTTCGCGTGTCCGAGCGTTTCGGATATGCGGAGGTCAAAAAGGCACTCTGGGGACCGCGAATATGCTGGTCGTCCTTGGAGGGGAACGGCGCATCAGATTCCTTGACCGCGGTCAAAGATTTAGTGGGCAAGACTGGACCAGGTGGATTCTTTGGTTTAACGTTAAAGATGGAATACGTTGGGTGAGGGATAGGAGGAACTGAGGCTCCGTCAAGTTTGGGGCGAGGCGCAAATATGCTATAAGTTGGTTTAGACGCCTGTGTTTGAGGTGGCAACGTCGGAGGGGATTCGGAGCGCGAAGTCAAGTCGATTACAGGTGGCGGCCTGGTGAGGCCACTCGGAGGTTTATTCGAGCGTGACGATAGAGGCTTATTGCTCTCCTTTCTTGGGGATGGTGGTTTCAATGGAGGAGGGGATTCAGCGATATCGATTATTTCTGCCGTTTTCGATGTAGAGGCGACTGGTTGGGTGGAAGGAGCGGCGATTGAAGCTTGCAAAGGTTCAGTACGCGTCGTATGAAAGACGGTTGACATACTTTGAGCATCTAGTTCTCTGATAGGCGGAGGAACGGGGGGAGGGGAGGCTATTGCGTGTGGCACAGGGAGAGGTGCACTTTTCTTTGAGAAGAGATCTGTTATGGTTTGCTGACCGTGGTTCAGGCAGGCGTCGAGAGCAGCGTGGACGCGATCCTGACCTGTTTACTGCTCGAGCCCTTTGCGGTCGAAGCTGCTTTCTTTCTGCCAACCATCCAAGACGCGTTTCAAGTCGGAGGTTCTGGAGGGAGCGCGCCCGCGGTTGGACGCCGTCACGTTCGAGGATGAGTCTATATTTAGCGCCGATCGCGTTTGTTTGTTTACTCTGCACTTTCCTTCTGACCTCAATGGACTCTGATGTTTCACGCCAGATATCTGCTGAATATCATGGTATGGATATCAAATTGCCCTAGCTCCAACTATAATCGTCAGATCTGAACGGGGACCACATCGATGTGCTGGAAAAGCCCCCAACGCCGTTGGAATTTCCCGACTCGTCCACATTTCCAGACCGGTGCTCATTCGAGGTAGTAGACCGCGCAATCTATCGGCTCTATTGAACACCTTCCCAGGGATGGAAATTCCGTCTGTTCGACTCTGGGACGACGAATATCTGGCGGCGAGAATGGGAGACTCTACCAAGATTTCTGTCGCGGTGACACCGAATGGGTTTGAATTTGGCATCGAGTTGGCGCCTTCTCATACTACCCAGACGCGCAGACGCAGTCACCCGAGGGCCAGATGGTCGGTTCTACTTTGTTGAGCCTCACGTCGAGCAAATGACCGTCTCCGACTTTCTGTCTAAACTTTCATGTGGTATGATCATCGCATAAACTCACGCAGCTGAACCCAGCTTGACCGACAGAGGACGACGACTTGAACGTGTATTATTTGCAATCGCAGAATGGAAATGTTTATTCCAGTCGTTTCTTCCAAGGAACTCCAGACCCATCGGAGTTCGAAGCGCTTCGCGCTGATATCCCGAGCGAAATCTCATGGTGTAGTGAGGCATTTGGTATAATCTCCCGTCGCTCTTTCTCCTAGTCAGACTAACAAAACTGCCCAGGCAAGTCACCCGATGCTGTGAATTTATGGAGTTGGTCTTCACCCGGTCAATGAATTGCAAGTCCGAACTGAGCGCTTCGTAGTTGGAAGCCATAAAAGCGTCACAAGCATTCACAGTGGTAAACTGTCCCTTCAGAGTGGTTGAACCGAAGAAATGAATTGTTCCAGATCCTTACGAAAATATCTACACCGTTGTTCGAGGATCCAAGCAATTCACCCTACTTCCTCCCACAGAAGGATGGTGCTTGAAAGGTTTGACGCCCTCCTTGACTGACAGAGTCCGACCTGCTCACACCGAGTTGCCTAGAACGAATGTGGCCTCATGCGACGTGGCAAAAAACTGAGGCAGGTCTTGAACTGGCGCCGTCCACCAATAGCGCAGGACATCCGCTGGTCTTCTGTCATCGACCCTGATATCCAAGGTAATATTCCGTCGGGCGCACATCCCATTCGCATTACGCTCGAGCCCGGGGAGACCCTTTATCTACCACCAGGCTGGTGGCACCATGTGCGTCAAACCGACAACACTATCGCTTTGAATTGGTGGTATGATATCGAGATGAGGGGCATGTCCTGGGCCTGGCTCAGCTTTTTGAGAGGCACCGGGCCGGTTCCGTTAGGCAACGACTTCCTTACGTACACAAATGTGACCGTGACCGTGACTATTCCCTCCTTCGCTCGAAATTTTTGACACAACTGCAATGGCCAAAGACAAGACAGAAAAGAAGGACAAGAAGAGAAAGGCTGACGAGGTGGAAGATGTGGACGTCGAAATGACTGCTGCCGACGAGCCAAAAGTGCGGGGAAGTGTATTATTTCTGTGCAACGTCTGACCTCGCTCAGTCGCCCAAAAAAGCGAAGAAAGGAAAAGGAGGAGATCGTGATACCCGTAGAAGACTTGTCTCCACTGGCCCATCCCCTCGCGCAAAAGAAGCTGCTCAAGAAACTGCACAAAACCATCAAAAAGGTGAGATATCCGGTTTGCTGCTTTGTACCGCCGCCTTATTCGCTCTAGCTTCCAAAGCACGGCAGGTTAAACGTGGGGTCAAGGAGGTTGTAAAGGGCATACGAAAGGGCGAAAAGGGGTGAGCATTCTCGCCCAATGCTGTTGGAGTTGTTGCTCAAACACGCTTTGCATTACAGCTTGCTCATTCTTGCGGGCGACATAAACCCAATCGACATCATTTCGCATCTGCCTGTACTCGCGGAGGAGGGCCACATACCCTACATCTTCGTACCGTCCAAGGAGGAACTCGGGAATGCGAGCTCGACGAAACGGCCAACGAGTTGTGTGATGATTTGCCCGGGCCAGAAAAAGAAGGGGAAGCCAAAGGAGGGCATCGAGGAGGAGGAAGACTACAAAGAGCTGTACGACGAGGTGTACCAAGAAGTGGAGAAATTGGATACGCAAATCGTATTTTAACGCATTTTATTTTATTGCATACTTTTGTGGCGTTCGCACGATTTGGATCTCTCCTAACCTCTTCTCAAACAACTACTATGCCTCCCAAAACCAAGCCGGCACCTGCTAATGGCGCCGCCGCTGCTGCCAAAGGAACCGCCCCTTCCACAAATGGGACCACTACCCCCGTCTCCGCCGCCGATAAAAAGGACACGTTGGACTCTGCCGTTGCCCGGCCAGACAAGAAGGTCTTCGATGCTGAACAGGACAAAATTAAGGCCGACATCGATGCGCTACAAACTAAACTGGCAAGTGTTACCCTTCCCATGTGCCCGCCGTGCTCCCAGCTCATCCGACTCTGCTAGTCTGCTGTCCGGGAAAAGATTTCGCTCGCTACCAGGTCTGGCCCTGGCAATGACCGACGGACTGCTCTATACGCCGAATTAGATGCAATTCGTGGTCAACAGTCCAACAGCAAGCTGTCCAGGGGTAAACTGCAGGACCAGGTCAAGAGCGTCAACGAGAGCATTCAAAAAAAAGTAGTCCTATTTCGATCTCACTTGGACTTGCTCTCAAAAGTTTTCCTCAGATTAAGGACCTTCAGGCAGCCAAGTCCAAGGTTCCCTTCAAGACTGTCGCCGAGGTCGATGCTCATATCAAGTATGTGTTTATAGCTTTCAAACTTTGGAATAATCTCATAATTATATTCAGGCACCTTGAGCGACAGGTCGAGTCCGGCAGCATGAAACTAGTCGACGAAAAACGCGCGCTGCAGGAAATCAGTGCCCAGAAGCGCAACCGCCGTACTGTCGAGGCCTTCCAGGCGGAGCAGGAGGGAATCGACAAGGAGCGGGCCCACCTCGACGAACTGCGAAAACAGTACGACGACCCGGTGGCGAGAGCTGCCTCTGACCGCTTCGACGCGATCAAGGCCGAGCTCGACGGCATGAAGAAGGAGTCGGACGAGGCGTATAACAACCGTTCGGTCCTCTTCGCAGAGCGAGACACCATTCAGACGGAGCTCAACGTACTCTTCAACGAGAAGCGAGACTCGTCCCAGAAATTCCGGGAAAGCAACGACCGCTATTGGGCCAAGGTCAACGATGACCGGACGAAACGGGCGGAGCGGCTACGCACTCAGCGTGCCGCGGAGGAGCTCCAGAAGAAGCAGGAGCGGGCAGAGCGGATTCGCGAGGAGGCTGAGATGCCTGCCTTCCAGGCGCAGATTGAGGACTGTCAAACCCTCATCGACTACTTTTCCGGCAAGAGCAGCGGCACGGTCACGTTCAAGAGCGCGTCGCTCGCACCCAAGGCGGACGTCGCCGGTGTCCCAAAGCTCGAGATCCGAAAGGTCGAGTCCGCTCCCGAGGGCGCCGTTTTAAGGAAGAAGAAGGGTGAGGACCAGGACGCATACTTTGTCGGCGGTGGCGGCAAAGGAAAGGGCAAGGGCAAAAAGGCCGCGGCCAAGGCGGCTGACCCGGACGCCGCGCCCTCTGTTACTCAGCTCAACGTCCCTCTTGCCACGCTCTCGGCCCTCCTGACACTCTCCATCCCCCCTCCTGCATCCAACATCGACGTCCCGCGCGTGATCGAGGATCTCAAAACGAAGAAGGCATGGTTCGAGGCGAACCAGACGCGTGTCACCGCAGAAAACATCGCCAAGGCCGAGGCTGAGATCAAGAGCCTCAACGCCGCCGCGAAGGAGTCGAAGCTGGAGGAGGCGAACGGTGCTGCCGTGTCCCCGTCGCAGGTCGCAGATTCGCCCGCTCCCAGTGAGCAAGTTGCGGACAAGGTAGAGGAGGTCGTTGCGGCAGAGTCGTAACTTATTGCCGTCGTCGTGAGCGTAGTCTCGGTGCATAGTCTGGAACGGATTTCAATAATATCTGCTACACATTTTTTATCCAAGATAACACTCCGAACCCATATATATATTCATAACAAATTCCGCGCACGGAGACTGTACACTATTAAGGAGCGTGAAAAAATTCGCAAGTCAGGGCAACAAAAAGGTGATACAGAGGAGAATTATCATATATATAGGAGCAACAAGAACAGTTCAAAGCAACAAGATGGAAAAAAAAAAGGAACGGATTCTACACTCCCTGCTGCTGCTCCGTCTTGACGGGTTCGGGTTCATTGTCCGGCTCGCTCGATGGGGTGCCAGTCGAGTGCATGCCGAGATCCTGCGAGAATCCGTCGAACGTGTTCCCCGAACCTGAAAAGTCGCCGAACGAAAGGGAGGATTGGTGAACAGCCGGTAATGAGTCGTCCTGAGGCGCCGACGTGTCCATATACGATAGAGACCCGTACGCGTCCGAATTAAAAGCGGACGAGCCCGGGTCGAGGGATCCAGCAGGGAAAGGGTCGTTCTGCAGAGCCGCAAGCATGCTTGACGTTGTCGGTGTGTGGGCCATCAAATGTTGAGGTCGGACATCCATCCCGTTGAAGGTCTCTTGCCCGGCCATTGGCGACAGCGTGAAGAATTGCTGCTGCATCACCGGCTCCACAGAAGCTGCCACCGAGTTTGTCGAAAGGGCGACGCTTCTCAGGACATTGACCGCAATCCAATCACTAGAACGCGCAGTAAGCAACCATGAAAGAAAGGTAAATTCAGGCGAACTCACTCTAAAAACAGCTTCATGATTTGGAAAGCTCCAAAGGCGGGGTCGCTGCGAATCGTCTGAATGGATAGTGATGAGAAAAACACTGGTGCAAAGTAGCTGAAAACGCACCAGGTCGCGCATAACCTGACTCGTAACGTATCCCCAGCGAATCAGCACACTCCGCGAGCTCATCGTGCTCCGCTCCTCGGAGCCCCCGTGGCTGGCGCGGCTGCTGCCCATCAGCCGCTCACAGCACTTGTCCGCCCAAGTCATAACCTCCCGTACGGGCTCCGTACTCTTTGTCAAACTGTCCAGCATCCCGACAAATTCGACCTCCAACAGCTGCACCAGGTCCTCGTGGCGGCAGTTGCACACGAGCGCAGACTGGTTCCGAACAGACTCGAAATCGATCTTTGACCAGGAGCGCCGCATCTCCGCGAGTTGCTTCTGGTTGGTCAGAACGGTGTTGAGGGCCTGGGTAACCTGGTAGATATCCAGGAACCGCACTAGCGAAACGCGTCAAGAACATATGAATACGAGAAGACTCGTTTAGAACTTACGAACAAGATGGCCAAACCGGGCCCCGAGTTCGACTTTCGGCTCCACGAATGTGTTCCCGTAGCTCTCCAACGCAACGAGTAAAATCTTTTCCATCTTGTTCGCCAGTTGTCGCAAACTCGCCAGGGAAGTGGGCGTGATGGGCGACAACATTTGGGAGCGCAGAATTTCGAGGATTTCCTATTGTGAAAAAAAAAAATTGAATAGGGCGGCTACGGTGAGAAAAGAAAATGACTTGCATCGTAAACGATCGCATCCGCCTTTGCCATCAAACCCGCTATTGCGGGGGCATGCACCACTTCGCGGTGATTGCCCCCCAGACTCGACCAGAACGTCCGAAGATGCATCTCGAATTGGTCAAAGCGGAACGAACGCACGCTCTCGAGCAGAGAATCGAGATGATCCTGAAACCATCCCCAAACTTCACGAGCGGCGATTCCGTGGGGAGATGTCGAATTGACACCCACAGCCTCCTCGATTGATGGAAAGTGAGGGAACTGACGGACGGAAGTCGGCTGCTGAGACGCAAGATAGGGAACGGCGTTGGACGACGGCGGTGAATGCGACTGAGGGCCGAGCCCACCATCCTGCGTCGGATGCCTCCGGATCGAGGCGTGCAGGGGGAATGAGCCCTGGGGACGCTGCGCTGCCTGTGCCTGCGACAGGAGAGTCGCGGCGGTCGGGGTCTTGTCGCTCAGATCTTGGCCCGAAAAAGCAGGACCATTCTTGAGATCAGCACCGAGGGTCAACGAATTCCGTTTGGATCCCCCAGCGGCCGAGTTGACGCCCTCTGAATCCTCATCCTCGTCCTCATCTGACCGATCCTCGCTCCTATTCGACGACTCCGAGTGATCATTTGCCAATCGCGCTGCAGTGACAGAGGTCTGGCCAGCGGTGTTGTTCGACTTGTGAATGTAGTCCTGGAGCCATTCCGCCTCTGCAGAGGTCGCCGGACGTATACCGCAATCTACGGGGAGATCAGTATAAATGATTGGCGCGACTGAACTAGACGCACAGTGATATTTGCTATTCCCTCTGACTCCGAGTCGCCGTGTTTTGATAGTTGGGAAACACAGACGAATTGCCTTGCCCAGGGTTGCGGTATTGATGTGAGGAATACCATACTGGTCGCAGACGCGGCGGTAGGAGAAATAGAGGCCTTGTCTGGGTACATTCCCATCAGGATAGGGGGCATAGTTAGCGGTGAGCCTGACTGATGTGAGAAAGATAACATCGCGGACGTGGCAGACGCACCAAGCCTGGACAAATATCTGTTTCGCGCGGTCGGACGCACTGGTTGTGGTGGCGGCGCGGACGTTGGCTGCGAGCTTCTCGAGGGCATGGTCGGGGCTGATGGTCATGCGGCCAAAAGCACCCGCTGCATGCATTGCCTCCTGCTGATTTGGGGCCATTGTCTGAGGGGGGCCGAACATGGAGTGGTAGTCGGGTGCGGGATGGTTTCCGAGGAACATGGATATGTCGTCTGTCTCACTCGAGGACGAGTGGACGGAGTCGGTGTCGCGGGGATAGGGGGAAGCGGCTGCACGGGCTGCACGGATGTGGCTTGGACGAAGGTGGTTTTTGAGGGCGGGGTTGGTGACGTTGTGGTTTGGCGGCGACTGGACGAGGTGAGGTGGAGAAAGGAGGAGAATAAAAGAGAGACATACATGATCACTGAGAGAGGCGTTATGATGACCAAGCTGATACGAGACATGGTAGAGGTCGTCCTGGGAGGGGCCGAGGGCGGGCTGCATGCGGAGACCGCTGGATGACTGGGGGCGGGAGTTTGAGGAGTGTGTGGACGAGGAGGAGACCGAGTTTGAGCGGGAGTGTGACTGGGGGAGAAAGTCGAGGGGCATTTGGAGAGCCATCATTGTGGGAAGGAGAGTGTTGTGGGCCGGCCACGGAGTAGTAAAGGGAGCACTAAGTTACGCGAACGGAACGGGGGCGAAATCCAGCACAAGAGTCTGTCCCACCGCAAGATGGCACTTTTGTAAGACTTCGGTTGTTGGGGTCGTCAAAGAAACGGGCACCCAGACATTTATACACACAATCACAATCGTGGGACTATTCTGCCGCCATATTTCCTGTCCCTGTCCTCACCCTTCCCCTTCCCCCGTCTCCTCCCTGGCTTTCACCCTTCCCTCCCCACCCCATCCCTCTGCAATAAATAATATACAGGACCCAGTTACACTTGAAACAAATGTCATCCAATAAGCGCCAATGAACGGCCTCGGATGCCCGTTCACGCCCTGCAGTTAGAGGGCCCGTAGCGGCATTCTGGTCATCTCGCCATCGCACGTCCAAATTTGTGGCTGGCAGAGATCCGAGTTGAGCGATCAGCAGAGACCCACCAGCGGTTTCGTTATTCAAACGCGGGATGTCGCTGTGAGGTGGCCAGAGAGCAGGGCAGAGTCAGCCTTTTTTTGCCTAGACGCGAAGCAAACCATATCACCGACGCTATGACGGAAATTCTTCTGTTGCGAGATCTGTTCTGTTTTGCGTTCGGGACGTCGTCGGTGCAATTAGACGAGTTCCAAGCACACGACGACTTTGACCTGGAAGAAAAAGACCGGAAAGAACGAAAATGAGATGAACGAGGAACGTCGAGAGATCCGCAAAAACCGATCGAAGCCGTCTTGGTTGCCACCCTCGATAACTGCTACCGCTCGATTTAGATCGAATGCAATGTCTGTCAGTTCACAGATCCGTTCGGAGTCCTGATTTTTAGTCGAATGAGAAGCTGGCAGCCGTTGTGCGCAGCACAGCCTATGTTGACCTCGGAAGACTCGTTAGTCCCGCTTTTTCCGTGGTAATTCGTTGCGTAATTCAAAGAAGGCGGCGGAATATTTGAATGCAGGAGACGTTGGCTTCGTGAATACAGCAGAGAGAGACCGAGTGAATGCCAAGCTTGTCGAGGTTGAACTTTGGGCATTTGTTGGGCAGCACCCCCAGAACCAAAGCGTCCTCGAGCAACCGTCAAGAACCCAAAATTTTTTCCGTATTTTATTCCTATATTGAAAACACCAATAATTTCTTCTTTACATGTGCACAAGTATTGAAACAAAATCCTTCACCGAGACGGACGCCGGTTCGGATTCACCATCCCCCCATTGTCAAACTCGTTTGACCCAATGAGCGACGACTGCCCCGACCCGCCATGGCGCGCATACTTGTCCGCCACGGGCGTAGCCTTCGGATACGCTCGTCTACTGGATGAATGGGTCGACTTGTGCTTGGACGGGCCGCCGCTGCGCGTGCGTTTCTCCGTCATGACGGTCGGTAGGATGCTCGGCTTGCTAGCGGTGCCAGCGCGCCTCGTAGGCTTGGAGGATGCCTTGCTGTAGTCGTTCACAATGCCGGCCGTGACGGGCCCGTACCACATGTGGTAGTCCCCGTTGAGATGGCGCCGCGTAGCCAACGTCAAGAGGACGATGAATGCAAAGATAACTGTGGTGTGCGCGCATGTCAGGAAGTACGTCGGGATGCGAGATGAAAATCTCATTACTTAGGGCGGCGTTGATGAGGGAAAAGGCCATGAGAACACGATACATCGCGTGGTATTGTTCAGTCTGGACTGTAGCGTGCGTGCATTAGCCAGTGAGAATACTGGGTGGGTGGGTGGTGGCGCGACTCACAATCGGAGGCGGTATCTTCGAGCGCCACAGTGGAGGACGCGGACGAAAAGCATTCCACGTCTGCAGATTGAGAGTCGGACGTGGACAGGAAAACCCCGAGAGCTATATAGGCAGCATCGTGAGTAGTCGAATGAATGGAAGTAAGCGGATGCTAGCTACCCAGCCAAAGTATGCCTAGGAAACCTAGAGAAGCGATTTCAAGTCTCAACGAGACGGGGCTCCGCTCCCTCAAGAAGAAGCTGAATCCCAATCTGCGAACGGAATGTTGGTTGGTAAACGGGGGGCAGAAGGTGACCATATTTACAGGCATGAGATGAGCAGGAGCCCTGCGATACAGACGAAGAGCGCGAATGGCACGAAGCGAGCTGGGAAAGAGTTCATGTGAGTTGGACGGTGAGTGAAATTCAAGGCGACATACTGAGGTCCGACGAAGCCAAGACGCTCTGGAAATGCCCAGCCATGGCTAAACATATCAACGTTGCGAGGAAAACCGCGCCTGCAAACGATTCAGCTCCAGTGCGCGGAAAGAAGCAGCAGCAGGCGAACCATATAGACAAGCGCGGAGGGTAAGGAATAAGGACGGCATGAGAAGGGAGTGGCGTGTCGTAGAGTGGATGGGGTGTGTCGCTGGGAGGGAAGGGCCTCGGCAAGTGTATGGATAAGTATTAGGCTTGAAGACACGAGGCAAACATGAACTAGGAATCGCGTGGCGTGATTTTCGTGAGTGCCTGCCGATAGCGGGGAGGTGGACAGACAGATAGGCTGTAGGGACAGTGTGAGTGTCGTAGGGTCAGAGGAACGGCGGCGTTGTCTTGCCTCAAATTAGGCCGTTGTCGCGATCGACAAGGTGGCGGCCGGCTGCAAAAACTGCCTGATCCAATCCTCGGCCGCATCAAAAGCTTAATACAAGCGCCGTCCAAGTCGTTTAATTCAATGCCACTATAGTACTAGGTTTAATCATCTCTCTTCCCTCAGTTTAACCCCGATATCGTGATAGAATGCAAGACACTCCGGATTCGACAGCGTCGCCGGGTTGACGATGGACAACGGTGCTCCATTGATAATCTGAAAAAAATTGCAATGCGAGGAACAAGAGGAAACACAAGGCTTCACCTTCTTGACGAGCACCTCGACCCGTTTGCCATTGAGCGTGTAAGGCACCTCTCGAACTTGGATGATCTTGTTCTTCCGTCAGTTTCCGCGGGAAGCACAGAGCTCAAAATAACTCACCCGCGAAGGGACGTGCCTAGGGCTGCGTTTTTGGCGCACCTTTTACAACATGAAGGCACCATAGCCGCACATATGTGAGCATGCACTCACTTCGTTCTTAATTTGCTGCACTAAAGCATCTGAGAGCTCCTGGGAATCGGGAAGTTTGACGAACAAGATGACCCGTTCATCTGACCCTCCCCCAATCGTTTGACCAACTGCCAGGCAGTCGAGGATCTTGCCGGTCGAGCAAAACTCCGACTCGATCACGTCGTACAGCTCAGACGAGCCAAACCGAACACCACCTTTTCGATGTCAGTCCCATGATACATGCATTCGATGCCAAGCAGGCTTTCACCCACCCGGATTCCTGCCATTGCACGTCAGGATCGCATGAGCGGTTAATAAAAGCAGATCTGCGTACAGCACACCATCGCTCCGACCAAGCATCCTCACGCCTCCGCCGTTTCCAGCCCGCGAACGTGTGATAACAATATGATCGCCATGGTCTTTGCGGAAAGAAGTGAGAGCGTTACATAGAAAGCGCGGCAGCACAGCTCACACCACACGCCGTCGATTTCGGCAAAGTACGCCTGGTGGTACCGGGCTTTCGCAGCGGCCACCTCCTCATCCGTGCCAAAACCGGGCAACGGCCAGAAGCCTGCGGGCATACATGGGAAGGGCTTCAAGCACACGAGCTCACCTGGCTCATCCGGCGCGGCCACGGAGCCTGTCTCGTCATAACTCTCTACTGCCATGCCAAGCATGCGGCACTGAATCTCTCCAGCGTAGACGGGCAAGGCAGAGCACATGCCGGCAAAGAGGGAGCATATGTCGGTACCACCTATAGGGATTCAATACGGTGTGTTTGCACTCGGTGCGGGATCTCATACCCGTAATTGAGCCTAATAAAACGTTCGGATGAATATGTTCATACACATATTTGAACAGAACCTCCGACAGAGGGGATCCCGTAGAGTATATGTGTCGCAGGGAGGACAAGTCATGGTTTTCACGAGGTTTGTACCGTTTCTACGTGAATGGGTTGAGCGACGAGAGGTTGATCTGGACGAAAATAGGACAAGTACAGAAAGTTCGTCCAGATATTTTGCGCTCGTTCCGAAAATAGAGATGTTCAGTTCATCGGTAAGCGTCCACAATAAAGCGGGATTCCGAAGTGGACTGCCGTCGAACAAGACCAACGTGCAACCGATGCTTAATCCCGAAACGAGAAAATTATACATCATCCAGCCCCTTGGACATATTCAGTACGAGTAGAGAGGTATTGGTAAGACACGCACGTCGTCGTATAATAGAAAAAAACATCTGTTGGTTGAAGGTCGGCACAAATCACAAACTCTTTTTTCGCCTGCAAAAGCATGCCTCCAGCACGATGGACGATTGCTCTGAAACCTTAAATCAATGATCAAGGAGTCGCCGTTCAAACGTACTTGGGCCGACCTATTACGGGAACTCAAACAGTCACTAGATTCCTGTACAATCGTGCTCACCAGTTGAACCCGAAGAAAAAAGGATCCAAAGGGGCCAGTTGAAGGAGGCACGATGCCACAAAATCTCACCCGAAGGAGAGCGCCCCAATTTTTCGACCTCCCCTTGGAGTATAAACTCATCCAAACTTACCCAACCATCCTGCCACGCCGACCGCTCTTGCGGATAAGGTAGGGGATGCATTATCACAATCTTCGGAGCAGGCTCGCTGCCAAGACCCGATAGAAGAGCCACAAGCTTTGGAAGGTGGTCATGGACCTTGGCGTTGTACACAACTGCGTCTACGGCGAAGATGAATTTTGGTTGGACCTGCTCGAATCTGCATGCGGTATCACCAAACGGACTGTGGCCACTTTAAGCCACGAACCGTTCCAAGACGCCGGCAGGACCAAAATCAGCGGCCGCACTGACAAAAATTGCGCCGACAGCAGTCGTAGCCAGACACTGATTCTTAGCGGGCGCGACGGGTAAGTAACTTACGACCTACCAAGGCAACATTTTCAATGCTGTTCGACGAGTAAGAAGCGACGCGATCCCCGGGTTTCAGACCCTTGGCAAGAAGAGACGAAACGAGCTGAGAAACCAATTCATATAATTCCGCATAGGTACAGCGCCGTAAATGCGGCGTGGGGCTGAGCGGGGTTGGTTCCGCTGATACGAGTATTTTAGAGGGGCCACGGAGGAGAAGCACAGGTAACACAGACTCGCTTGGACCAAAGCCACCTTGTCCTTGGAGCGGCATTGAAGCATATTCTCTGCCCAATTGAGGCGAGCATCGTTGAACCATCGCGGATTGGCGGAAATATTGAGAGACTCGTCGATTATGTGGGTGCCCTTATGGCCGATCACGGCGGTGGCATCCCAGACCGTGGACCAAAAGTCGCCGACGTGAGAAGTGGACCAGATGAACAGCTCCGAATAGGTGCGGAGGTCAAGGCTGTACTTGGCGTTTACTTGTCTCATGAACGTGGCCACCTGAGAAGCATCCGCATCCTTGGGGATGTACAGCGGTGGTGCGTCGTCGAACATTGTTGCCTTTAGGTGTCACGGATTTCTGAAATGTGGGATGAGGGAAGATGCGCGCCCGCTTACATATGTAAATCCCGATTTGGACCATAATGAGTCTGACTCCCTCGAACGTGCGCACTGGTATATAATCCAACCATCCAACCAAGCCACCTTAGAGTACACCACCACTCTTATGCACATCTCCAACTTGCTCGCTCCCCACTCTGCTGAGGCTCGGGCGCACTCCCATGCTACGTCCGTCTACCTTTCCTCCCGCTCTTTCCCTTTTGAACAAAACAAACAGGGAGAATGACACGGACTGGGACGCCACTGCGAGTAGCCCAACAACTACAGACGAGACCGTCGTCGCTCTGTGTGCTTCCTACCGCAGTTTCGAGGTGAGAAATCGAGTGGCAACCCTCGTCGAGCAGCACATCTAACTGCTTACAGAGGTACTTGTCTGGTGAACACCTCTTCATCCCACCCCGCACGCGACGTGAACTCGAATCCATACTGTGCGCCACACTTGTCCCTCTCCTCCGACGTCTGTCCTCATCTCTCCCCTCAGCCGCCGCTACAGCACAGACGCGATTCATAATGCTATAGCCAAGAGGTGCGTCACCTCCCACAAATAGCATACGCTCGCCACTCATCTATTTCTATCTGAAGCCGCCGCACTCTCGCGCCGGGAGGATATTCCCGCCTTTGCCACCTCGCCGTGGACTCGATTGACGCCGTGCTCAACACCGGGGACAACTGTACCTATCTCCTCGCCCTGCATGCCCCCAAAGACTCGGAATCGACGCCCCACGAGCAAGAATCCATGCGGTCCACTGCGACCACCTGATATTCCCCGATGATTTACACTCCGGGGCTTCTGTGTTCTCTCTTGTTGTAGCTGTGTCATCGCATCTTGTAGCCCATTATACCTTATTAGAGCCTAGTTGAGCAAATAAAATGAAACTGTTGTACCACTTTTTTTCGTCGATCGCGCCGATCTTACCGCACGCGTGCCATAATTAATCTTACTACGAACGTTTGCTCACTCTGGACTCTGCCCTCGATGCTCTTGACCACCGTTCTCGTTCTCCTGTGCACGGGCTTATTCGACGTCGTCTCCGCCGCCCCAGAACAAGTCCCGCTCGAGGTCCCTGCTGTTGCTAGTACGCAACTCCGTCCAACCATTCCCCATTGGATCTGACTCCAAAAAGAGCCTCGGAAGCTCCATGGACGCTTTCTACACGTAGGGCGCCGACTCGGGTACTACCAGCAAGCCTAAACATCTTGCTTAGATTACAGACATGCATCCTGATCCATCTTACCGACCAAAAACGTCGGAAGAGGCAGCATGCCATCGAAAGAAAGGCAAGAAGAAGAAGAAGAACCGCGCGGGATACTATGGAGTGCCTCACTCGTGCGTTTGGACCGTAGCTTTGGTTGCGCGATTGGAACTCTTGTTCGCAGCGAATGTGATTCACCCCTTCGTTTGACCAACCTGACACTCGATTTCATCGAGAAAAAGGTGAACATCATACCTTCCAGGTCCTCATCCCTCTGACCCGCTGTAGTGGGCGTCAGAAATCGACTTTGTAATTTGTATACTCATTTCCTCTTCTTCCCAACTCCCACAATGTTGACTTTGCTGTCTCAGGGACGGGTGACAATGCGAGGTTTGACCCAAACCTATGCTACCGCCGGGGCTAAACTCATGACTAGACACGACAACGACCGCAAGCTGCCTCGAACGCCCAATGAAATTTACGACTTGAATCGAGCGGTAGCAAGCAAGATGGCTTCCATTTTCACGAGTCGAGGGATAGCCGTTGTACCTAGTCTTGGTAGCGTATATTCTCCGTTCCTTTCTACTGTATCAATGACATTTCCTAGGCAACAACGACGTCTGGCGTAAGTGCTCCGCCCCCAAACCTGTCCGTTCAATTCTTATTGTGTTTCGCAGCCCATGTGAGGAGGCATCTGGGTCCCTTGCGATGACCTTCTAATGTCTACAGAATATTATGATACCAGGTCCCAACAGTATCACGAATGAATTCGGGTCGTATGTCGCGCGCTTCTCGACCAGAAGGCGCGCTGCTGACCTTACCCCACAGCATATGGAAGGCGTTTATTCCGTTCCCTCATCTCCAGATCTTCCAACGCGGTGCATATTACGCCGTCGAAGTCGTGCCGGACTCGGTCGCAGTCAGCACAACTTATTTTATATCATCATGTAAAATTTAACAGTCACAGGTTGTAAGCCTCAACACCATGTACTTTTATGACTCCAACAAAGGCAAGTACTGCTACGTATTCTATTCCGGTGTTCGCTAACTGAAATGGCGATCCAGCGGTTGGGGGCTGCGAATTCAGCGACCGTGATGACGCTGGAAATCTGGAGTTCGATTGGCTCGAAGTGCAGTTGAAGGGCTTTAGAGCTCGAGGCATGCAAGTAAGAACGTCTTTTTTTTCGTTGGACGCGATCTCATCGACTGTCGTAGGTGTGGATCTCAGGTGCGACTGCGGATACCTTGTTCGATGCATTGTCATTTATCTTCGTCTCAAGGCCACGTCCCACCGTCACCAGGCAAGTATTCTCCGAACCACCCTCCGCGTAAAACTCATCCGTAGTCGTACTAGGGAATTATTTTCCAGAATGCTATGTTCGATATGTCGAGCTGGCGCTGAGATTTCAGGACACGATTTTGGGACATTTATACGGGGCAAGTTCCTATGTGAATCCACGAAATGACAATGCTGATAATGGCTTCAAGCATATGAATGCCGATCATGTATGTTGTCTGTTTGTTGTCTGTTCATGGCTAGAGCCGTTTAATGACCGTCTCCCAGTTTTTCTTTCTAGAGGCCAATGATCTCGACATTGTCGAGGCGGCCACGACTCCACCCTCGACCAAAGGTCAAGAAGACTTATTCGACGATCTCCTCGCCGACTTCGCGGCGATGCCCAAAGCCAAGGATGTCAATCTAGACGACTATGCCGTGATCAACGTATCACCTTCGGTTGTGCCCAATCCCTACCTCCCAAGCTTCCGGGTGTTCTCTTACAACGTTACCGGGCCTGCTACGACGAGACTCAAACGCAAGCATGGGCACCGCCGGGGGAAAAACAAGGACAAGGAGGCGCAATGCAAGCTGGACACCTATCGCGAGACATGGAGATGCCAGCTCAACGATACATGGCACTCTGACCCGGACGCGCCGTCACGGAGCAACCAGCTGTGGACACCGTTGGGGTATGCCCAGGTGCGTGTTATGGACTCTTTTCGCGCTCGCAGGAGTATTAATCTATCCCAGTACTACATTCCACACCTTGAGGATGGAAACAAGACCCACAAACCCAGCTTCAAGTTGGAATACGCAACCTATGCGCCGGATGCGCTAACGGGCAGCGGAGGGGTGTATCCGGTTCCCTCGAAGAATCTTCCTTCCAAGGTGAAGAAAAAGCACACGCCCTACAACCTGGAAGACTTGACGGTTGGATCGTGGGTGACGCTGGCCCGACGGATGGGCAATTCGAAGAAACTGAGTTCATTTTTTAAAACATACATGTACATGACGTGAAGCGATCTGGGGGTCCGGGTCGCGTATACTGAGTAACTGGCGCGCGGCGGCAAGGACGGCGATACATGCGACGCGGTATCGCAGAGGCACTGACTGCGTCCGAGAAAATTACACTCTTGAAAGTTTCTGTTGATCGACTGCCTTTTTGAGCTACATCAGTGGCGGTGCAGCTTACGTCACGAGACCGTGTTCCGGCGCTTAATTCGCTGGTTCTTCCAGTTCCTCCAACAGCCTACGCGCTTAACGAGTTTTGACGATACCGTCTCTGCTTTTCTTTTTCGAAATACTGAAGACGACGAAAAAACCATGACCGTTCGTTTCGCAAACTACCGGATCGCGTTCTATGGCAAACCCCGTTCTCCTTTTCATCGGTGTTTATCTGACCACTTCCCGCTCAGTGGTTGTATTCCTGCTATCAGGTTGGTCTCTGCTGTCGTCTCCTCCTTCGCGTATATTCCAACCCTCCCCAAGGAACCGTTCTCGGTCTCGCAGCCCACTTTGCCAACATATTTCTCCCACATCTGCATCGTATGCATCACATCCACGTTTTTTCGACTCACTTACTGAAGCGCCCCAGCCGACTTTACAATCTTCTCCCTGCTCATACCGTCTATCACGATCTTCGTGTTCCTACTGTCGTGCGGTTCCTCGGCCTCGTTGCGCCTACACCTCGTTCACATTTGCGTCCAGATTGCAATATGCGCAGCCTCGCACGGAAGCCCTCACACTGTTCATTCTATGGGCTCTGTGGCTCGGTACAGACTTCACTTCTCTCCCCATACTACGTTGCTGACTGTCTTGAAGCTATGGCAGCATGGGCAACGTGCGCCAATATCCTATTGGCTCAGAATATTGCCGTTGATTTTACCCTACACAGAGATATCATTGGGTCAGTTCAGTGCGATGCGCTAACAACTGAGACTATGCCAACAAAAACTGGGGTCATACGCCAAAAAGAATACTGCTATGAGATGAAAGTAATCCAAGCCTTTTCTTGGATGCTCTTCGTGCTCTTCACGTTCGCGTTCGGCCTTCTCCTTACCTTGGTCAGCCAAGCGGAGAGATTTGGATATAATGTCTGGACTCTGCCTATCCAAGGTACGCCGCCTTGAGATTGTAGATACAACCGGTGGTTAACCAAGGCCTTGCAGAGCTCGGATGGTTTGGGGAGGGGCCTGGTTACTATAATCATGGGCAAAACCACGCGCAGCAAGCCGGGTTCCAGTATCCCGTGTACCCCCAACAGTATGGGTACCCAATGGCACAAAGCTACGTCCAGGGACAACAACCCATGTACCAGATTCACCAAGGACCCAACGGTGGAATCACGGGCGGTGAGTTTCATCTCCAATGTCCGAGCTTTTTCCTAATGGTCGCTCCAGTCACTCAAGTACCTGTTACCACCGTATGAATCTTGGAGAAGCTAACAAAACGACGACAAAATATCTGTAGACACATGTAAAATTTGGCTCTATCTAACTCATGTATTCGGCGTGGTGGCCTCGTGCCTTTGTGTATTATTTAACGACGAATGTGATGCAAGCACTCTATCCGGAACCCCATGGCCCTGTTTCGAGACCGTCCCATTCGCTCTGTCGCCTCAGGCAGGTTTGTTCGCTCGACCGAGTAAGATTTATGCTCATAGATCCCCAGTGGCCGCAGTGCTGTTCGTTGCACACGTCGTGTCTCTCTTCGTGTCGTTCTTTCGTGAGCTCTCATCCGTAATAATTCAGAGGTCGTAGCGACCAGACCCCATCCAGATGTGTTCCACTTGACGCAAGCCTCGGTCGCGATTCTGGCCGTTAGCGGGATGATATTTCTGTGAGTCGTTTGCTGGTCGAGAGGCGGGAGGATTTGACAAAAGTCAGGGTTGCAATGCATCATCGTCGAGAGGGCCATCTGTTGACGCAAACGCAAGAAGAGATGGTGCTGATTTTCTGCTTTGGGCTATGGTGGATGAGTCCGTTCGTCCAAACTACTTCTGGGGTTGGTTCTGACAGAGATTTAACAGGCATGCTTCTTGGTTGGCGCGCATTGAAGACGCAGGGGGGCAGCCCAGGATTGGTTGGCGAGGTGAACACTGGAGTGCCAGTGGTTCCGAGGGAGATGCGAAGGCCGAGCGCGGGAATGGTTGGGCAGATAAGACCGTATCCGTGCTCATACGACGACGCGTACTGCCAGGTGGTCGAAGAGTATACGTTCTTTTGAGTTTGTGCTTGTAGATTTCGAGTAAACAGCATGAGGGAAAGGAGCAGGAACGAATTGATCGGTCTAATACGGTCTCCTTCTAACCACCACAACCAACTCGTTCTGAGCTCCGTCCTTATGATAAGTCCGCTCCCCAGCCTCGCTCCTGCACCCCGGCTAACCCCCACGTCCTATACGCCTCTCCCGGGAAGCGTCGCATCGAGACCGATGTCATGAAGATGTGCTGCACCGTCTCGTGCCTTGACCTGCCCACTAACCAGCTCCCCAGGCTCATGTCCGACTACGAGGTCTCTCTCGTCAACGACAGCATGCAGGAGTTCTACGTTCGATTCCACGGCCCTGCCGAGAGTAAGTCGGCGCCCTCACCACGCTGGCGCCACCGTTCACACCCTTCCTGCGATAAGCTCCGTTCGCTGGCGGTGTCTGGAAGATCCACGTCGAGCTGCCTGACCAATATCCGTTCAAGTCGCCGAGCATAGGCTTCATGAACAAGATATTCCACCCGAACATTGATGAACTGTACGTCCCCTGCGGCATTGTCTGCCACTGCGCTCATTCAGGCGGGGTAGAAGTGGTTCGGTCTGCCTCGACGTGATCAACCAGACCTGGTCGCCCATGTTCGGTTGGCGTCGTCAATTCGCCCAATGACTCCTGTGCTAACGATTGCAGACATGATCAATATCTTTGAAGTATTCCTTCCTCAGTTGTTGCGATACCCAAACCCCAACGATCCGTTAAATGGGGAGGCCGCAGCGCTGTTAATGCGTCACCCGAAGGAGTACGATGCGAAGGTCAAGGGTGCGTAACTGCTTGCTGTTCCAGTCATGGTCGATTGCTGAAGTGAATGCCAGAATACGTCCAGCGGTTTGCAACAAAGGAGGCTGCCGATGCTGGTGACGAGGACGAGGATGCGGACGAGGAGATGAGTGACATTGGCAGCATGAGCGAGGGCGAATGAGCTTCAAGGTCTTTGGCATTTTCTCTCACACGTCGCACCCCCCACCCTCCATTCCTTGTCGCATCTATATCCCATCTCTGTATATTTTGCATTCTCCGTGGATGTTGTAGCTGAAATACAATTTGTAATATTAATGGTTTACATGGGCGTTCAGGTTGCTGTTTCTGCGGGGATTGGTAGCACAAGCTCGTCTACCTTCTTTTGTACGTCGGCAGCAAGCTGGTTTGTGAATTAGAGGGCAATCCGCGCCAGATTCCAGGCTACACACCTTGACGAGCGTGTCTATTTGCGACTTGACGTTGTCCATGGTGTTGACCTTGGCCTTGCTCTCCTTGAGCAACTCTTCCTTCTGCTGCATGAGCTCCTTCTTCCTCTTGTCGAGACTGAGAGGGGTAAGAGGAGCCAACGAAAACACGAAGTGCGGCCTACCGTTGGCGCTCAACAAACTCAAAGCTGAGACGGTTGAGCAGGAGCTGGTGCTCATCGGACAGAACGTCCTCCGTGCGAGCCTCTGGAGGCGCAAGGAGCTTGAATTCGTCGAGGGTGTAGAGCGGTATGTCCTGATACACGGAACTAGGCAGAAACTGAACGGCGCGCGAAAACGACGCGACTTGCGGTACCTACGCGAACTGTCGACACTTTTCTATCTCGCGCTCGAGGTGACGCTTTTCATAGAGCAAATTCTGGAGGCCGAGGTGGGACTGGTCCATGTCATGGCGGGCAGCAGTGGTGTGTTCTTTTGTGGCGCGCGTTGCTGTGTTTGCCGCGCGGGCGAGGGATTTGAGACGGCCTGTGAGGGCTGCGGCGCGTATGTGGACGGCGGCGAGGTCCCTTGTCGGGTTGGCGGGGTCGACGAGCTCCTTGAGGGCGTCGAAGACCTTGAGGGAGTCGGCGGGTAAGCCCATGAGGATGGCTTTTCCGGGCCGAGAGTGACAGAGTCGGGCTCAGCTGGATCAAGGCGCTTACACTTGCAACTGCTTACAACTCAAACTCTACCAACTACCACAATATGTCGGGCTCTATCCCGTCTATGGAGACCAGCCACGCTGAGCTGAAGGACAACACCGTCATAATCGTCCTCGGGGCATCAGGCGATCTCGCAAAGAAAAAGGTCCGTGCCCGAGCATGTCCTCAGCTTCGTCGCGCTCATCCTCACCCCAATCTTCCCCAGACTTTCCCCGCTCTCTTCGGCCTCTTCAGGCAGGGCTTCCTCCCCCGCGATGTCAAAATCGTCGGCTACGCACGCACAAAGATGGACAAGGCCGAGTATCATAAGCGGGCCACCTCGTATATCAAGAATCCGAACGACGACCCCGAGATCACCCAGGCGATCGAGCAGTTCAAGGAGCTCTCCACATACATCGCAGGGAGTTATGAGGACGGGGAGGCCTTTGCCGTGCTCAACGAACATCTCGAGGAGATCGAGTCGCACTATCACTCCAAGGAGGCCAACCGTATCTTCTACTTTGCCCTCCCGCCCAGCGTGTTCGTGCCTGTAGCCAAGAACCTGAAAGAGCAGTGCTATGCCTCCACCGGCGGCGTCAATCGCGTTATCGTCGAGAAACCGTTTGGGAACGATCTCGACTCGGCTCGCGAGTTACTCAGCTCCCTCAAGCAGTACTGGACCGAGGACGAGACGTTCCGAATCGACCACTATTTAGGCAAGGAGATGGTGAAAAACCTCCTCGTACTGCGCTTCGCCAACGTCGCCTTGGGCAGCGCCTGGGACAAGAACCATATTTCCAATGTACAGATCACATTCAAGGAACCGTTTGGGACGGAGGGCCGAGGAGGGTATTTTGATAGCTACAATATCATCCGCGACGTGCTACAGAACCGTAAGTGAACCCCCTCCCCCCGGCCCTGGCCGTCTAACTTTATTCTCTAGATCTGTTACAGGTTCTGAGTATCCTGACTATGGAAAGACCGGTCTCCTTCTCTGCTGAAGACATCCGCGACGAAAAGGTTATTTTGCCACCTTTCCCGCTTTGAGCCGGTTCCGACGTGATCTACCCAGGTCAAAGTCCTCCGGTCCATCCCACCCATTGCCCGCGAAGACACTTTACTCGGTCAATATGTTTCGGCTAACGGCAAACCCGGTTACCTGGATGACGATACTGTCCCGCCGAACTCCGTGTGCCCGACGTTCGCCGCAACGACTCTCTGGATTCATAATCCCCGGTGGGAAGGTGTTCCGTTTATACTCAAGGCCGGAAAGGGTGGGTTCCACAGTCGACCAAGTCGGGCCACATTATCTCATCCACCTACAGCGTTAAACGAGGCAAAGGTCGAAGTCCGCATCCAGTTTAAAGATGTTACGCAGGGGATTTTCAAAGATATCGCCCGGAATGAACTCGTCAGTTCTTTCTCCTTCTTGTCCCTTTCAATTGGATGTTGATGGTGGGTCGGATAACAACAGGTGATTCGAATCCAGCCTTCAGAGGCGGTCTACCTCAAACTGAACGCCAAAACACCCGGCCTGTACACACGCGCCATGCCTACGGAGATGGATCTTACTTACAAACGTCGATTCACGGAGACCAAAATTCCTGAGGCTTACGAGGCTCTAATTTTGGACGCACTGAAAGGTGATCACTCCAACTTTGTGCGCCACGACGAGCTGGATGTTGCCTGGAAGGTTTGTGTTGTATTATACGGATCTCCCCGGACGCTAATCGTTTGCAAAGATTTTTACCCCGATTCTTCACTGGATCGACGGGAAGACTGGCGCGCGGCCCCGTCCGGTGCCCTACCCGTATGGATCGCGTGGTCCCAAAGAACTCGACCCCTTCATCCAGAAATTCGGCTTCAAGCGCGCCAACGACAGCTAGTGCGTGTCTAAACTCGTGGCAGGTATTAGTGCTGATTCTCCGTGCAGCGTCTGGCCCGTCACGAACTTGGCCTCCCTGTAATGATATATAAACGTTTTAGACCTCGGAATGCTCGTGTTTTGCAAGAGGGACGCGGTACTGTATTTCCGTTCAGCCAAGTGTACAATTTAAAACGAAATAAAGCATTTGTGGATTGTTTGCTGAGAGTCACAATCCCTTCCTAAAACGTCGATTGGCGGTAGTGGCCCAAAAGAGACATTGATGCGACGATCGGTATTTGATCCCCTCGCACCTTAGTGACTGACGACTCTCTCTCAATGGGCTGGTACAAGGCCGTCAAGGGAAAGCTGTACAGTAATACGAAGCGCGATGCCTCAAAGCCAGCGGCTGCTACTGCTCCGACCGGCGCGACCCCAAGTGCTCCCGCCCCTTACACCGCAGTTGCATCCACCGAGGCCGCCCACTATGAGATGAAGGACAATACCGTCATTGTCGGTGAGTCTGCACGGTCACTGACGCGCTGCGGGCCATTTCCTGACCACCCTTAGTCTTCGGTGCATCGGGGGACCTCGCGAAGAAGAAGGTAGGCTTGTTGGCATGCTGGTCCTCGCTCGATGCTCACTGTCGGCCCAGACTTTCCCCGCCCTGTTCGGCCTGTTTAGACAGGGGTTCCTCCCGACCGACGTGAAGATTGTCGGATACGCGCGGACGAAGATGGAAAAGGCGGATTTCCACTCGCGCGCGGTTTTCGTACATCAAAAACCCGGACAAGGACGCGGACATTAGCGCGTCCATACAGAAATTCCAGGACGTGTTAACATATGTTGACGGCGGCTACGACGATGGGGCGGCATTCGATGCGCTCAATGCGCATCTGCTGACCATCGAGGCTAAATACACTGGGAAGGAGCGGAACCGCTTGTTCTACTTTGCTCTCCCGCCGAACGTCTTTGTCACCGTGGCCAAGAACATCAAGGAGCACTGTTACGCAGAAACGGGGGTGAATCGCGTTATCGTCGAGAAGCCGTTCGGGAGGGACCTTGACTCGGCGCGCGAGCTGTTAAGCTCCCTCAAGCAGTACTGGTCGGAGGAAGAAACGTATCGGATCGACCACTATCTGGGCAAGGAGATGGTGAAGAATATACTTGTTCTTCGGTTTGCCAACGTGGCGATGGGGGCCATCTGGGATAAGACGCACATCTCCAACGTGCAGATCACCTTCAAGGAACCGTTTGGGACGGAGGGCCGGGGAGGCTATTTCGATTCGTTTTCCATCATCCGCGATGTGCTCCAGAACCGTAAATGAACCGTTCGCCCCCCTGGCCGATGGGCGCCCGCTGAAGACAGGCTTTGCTTTCTAGATTTGCTACAGGTGCTGAGCATCATAACGATGGAACGACCGGTGTCGTTTGACGCGGAGGACGTCAGGAACGAGAAGGTGCGCATGGGATCGTTGTCGCGTGAAACAGCCTCTGGATAGGGTACACACAGGTCAAGGTTCTGCGCAGTATTCCCCCAATCACGCAGGAGGATACACTCCTTGGGCAATACGTAGGAGCCGATGGGAAGCCGGGTTACCTCGAAGACGACACGGTTCCGCGTGGCTCGATCTGCCCGACGTTCGCCGCGACGACGCTGTGGGTCAACACGCCGCGATGGGAGGGGGTGCCGTTTATTCTCAAAGCGGGCAAAGGTTGGGCTTGCATGCGCTCCGGTATTAACATTTAAACTGACGCGCGCCACAGCACTCAATGAAGCCAAAGTGGAGGTTCGCATCCAGTTCAAGGATGTGACGCAGGGCATCTTCAAGGAAATTACTCGGAATGAGCTCGTATGTTTTTTTTTGACAGTAGAGTGAGTATCAATCCTAACTTCGTTGAACAGGTCATCCGGATTCAGCCGTCCGAGGCAATTTATCTCAAGATGAATCTAAAGAGCCCGGGACTGCAGACGCGCGCGATGGCGACCGAGATGGACCTCACCTACGACCGGCGCTTCGCAGACGCCAAGATTCCCGAGGCGAGTTTTTCAAATTTTATTCTTAATATTTCCTATGTTTATACCAAAAAGGCGTACGAGGCGCTTATCCTCGACGCGCTGCAAGGCGACCACTCGAACTTTGTGCGCCACGACGAGCTCGACGTTGCGTGGAAGGTGCGCGGGTGGTCATGGCTGGCTGCCTACATACACTGAACTGGGGCATATTAGATTTTCACGCCGATCCTGCACTGGATCGACGGGACGCGCCCAAAGCCGCTTTCATACGCGTACGGATCACGCGGGCCCGCCGAGCTGGACGCGTTCATCACGCGCTATGGGTACCAGCGCACCGCTGCGAGCTAGTACGTTGTCCACTAATGCTCTTGTTGTGGAGTATGTTTCTGTTTGACTTTCACTAATAAATCACAGCGAGTGGCCCGTGACAAACGTCGGGGGGATGTGAACCGGCTAAGTTAGGGGGTGCCTGGTCTGGTGAGGTTATTTCCTGCGGTATCTTTGTCCTTGATCATCGCTGTCGCCAACTCCTCGGGCGATGGGGGCCTTTGGGGCGGGATCGCGGGCGTGCGTAAGTAAGTAATTTTGATTGTCTGTCTGTCGTGTGTAACCGTAGAGCGCGCGCGTATAGACTTTCCCGCGCGCAGTGAGATGGAGTGTCCTCTTCCGTCGTCTGGCGTGAAAACCTCTCCGAGCAAGCCCCACCGTCTTCTAGATCCTGGGAGGCCCCTCTTGTGTTGTCTTGTCTTACCTCCACGCCGTACACCAGGCGGCATCTTGACTCAGCACCTGGGAACACATCGCGCGGCCTTGTCGGGCGTCCTGGCACGAAACTTACCTCCCCTCTTCCTTCCCTACCTTCCTTCCTCCCTTACCTTACCTCCCTTCCTTTGGATGATGCCCAGCTTGCTTTCAGAGCTGGAGCCATCCCTCCCTTCTTCTCTTCCTCCCATCTCCCGATCCGAGATTACCTGCTGCTTACCGCCCGCATTCGGCAGCCCCGTCCCCACGTTGTGGCCTCGGCAAAGTTCGGACTCATCGGATTCGGACTCGGGGACGGACAAACGACGCGTTCAATCCACCGTGCGATCCGCGCCCTCTGCGGAGGCGTGCTTTATTAATCTGTGCTGCGCTTCCTTCGCCGCGAGTATGTTTATCTGTCTGGCTGTGGAGCAGGGGAGAAATCGAATTAACGCGCGGCGCGGCGCGGCGGGCGCGTTTTTCGCTGGTCGTAACACACACATAACCGCGTCGGGAACTGCCGCGAAACTCGCTCGCCGCGCTACTTGCCTACCTCGGTCCGAGCGCGTGCAATCAACGCGGGACGAACGCGCGTTTCAAGGTTACTTACTAAGTTATGTGCGCGCCGAAAATCACGAAAAGGTGGAGTACATATCGCCCCGAAAATCACGAACGGCGCCAAACTGCAATCCGAATCCAATGCATATGCGGTCTACTGGCGGGTGGTACAGTACAGTACAGTACACGTAGTTGTTTTTATAACGACAAAAAAAATACCGGATAAGTAAGTAGTGGGTGGTGTAGATTATGTTGTTTGGTGCATGCAGGGCGGTGGTACAATGCGTTGTTGTGAGTGAGTGAGTGGGTGAGTGAGTGGTATGCAAGAAGGTCCGTATAAATAAGGTGGCTGCATTTTATGCAGTGGCCCAAAAAATCGAATCAAATAATAAAAGATCCAACAACGCGGTCTCAAAAGATCACACATCCGCTGGTGAACCACCTAGAGGGTAGACGCCGCGGTTTAAATAACGTGTTTTCTCTCGCCGAACCGACACCAACTCACCAGTTGTTATTGAGCTGCTCGATCCAGTGCACGACGAGGCGTAAGCGCAGGCTCGCGCTCCGCATGGGGAGGAGTTTCGCCTTTTCAAACTCGTCGATGGGGAGGATGAGGGCGACCCAGTAGGCAAAGGCTGCGGGGTCGGCGGGGGGCGCGCCGTAGACGTTGTTGAGGCGCTGGACGACCCAGGGCGCGGTGCCGCGGCGCAGCTGGTGCAGGAACGCGATGCAGGTCTCCATGAGCTCCTCGTTCGACGGACCTGCGAGCGTGAGCGACGGCGAGTCGGGCACGTCGTCAATTCTACGGAGCGGGCCGGTTAGTGTTCGAAAGTGAGGTGAAGAGAGGACCACCAACCTCTCGATGCGGCCGACGGTGTAGCCGTCGAGGGTGCCGCGCTCGAGGATGCGGAAGCGGTAGGTGGACCAGGTCTCTACCATGCTGCGGCCGTCTGCGAGCATCTGGACGCTGCGGACCTCGAGCATGGTGCCGTAGTCGGTCTGGGCCTGGACGCCGGCGCCGGCACCGGTGCGGGCGGGCATGATCATACCAAAAGAGGGGACGTCCTGCTCGAGGCAGCGGCGCAGCATGAGGCGGTAGCGGGGCTCGAAGAAGTGGAGGGCGGTGGGGTGGCCGGGGAAGATGAGCATGCAGACGAATATGGGTGTGTCGAGGCGGGCGTCGCGCTCCTCGGCGGCGATGGCGTCGCCGCGGGCAGTGTACTCTGCGGGAAAGGCGGTGGCGAGGAGGGTCTCGAGGACCTGGTTGCCCGGGTGGTCCTCGAAGAAGGAGAAGCCGGGGAGGGGATCGCGGCAGAGGGGGCAGAGGTTGCTGTGGTCGAGGGCGCGATGGAGGCACTTTGCGCAAAAGGTCTGGAATATAAACGAGATTAGAGGCAAGGACTGGGGCACCACAGACGACGCACATGCTGGCACGGGGTGGTGACCGGGCTGTAGAGGAGCATGAAGCAGATCTCGCATGAGAGTTCAGTCTGAAGTTCCTTCTCGAGTGACGGGGGCGGAGGGAGGGGGCGCATGCGGCCACTGCCGAGTGCGACGTGGGGAGCGGTGTCGCGCTGGCGGGCAGATGCGGACATGAGATGGGAAAGCAGGTCGCCATCGTCGTCGTCGCTGGGCGGGTCGTCGTGGATACGCTGCCGCTTGCGTGGTCTGCTCGGACCCGGCGAGTCTGGCCGCGTGCGCACGGTTGGTGAACGGGGCGGGCTGCGGGAGACTGTATCGTCGTCGTCGTCGTCCTGCTCGGTGTCGTCGCGGACGGAGTCGAGGAGGGCGAGGATCTTGTTTACGGTCACATCCGGCTTTGGTGTGTGCTCCGGGAGCTGGGGGATTGGTTGTGGGGGCGGCGGGAGGTAATTTACACGGGATGCTGGGGGTATACGGGGCGAGACGGGCCTGGCGGGGGAGCGCACTGGGGGACGGGGCACGGGGAGAGGTTGTGGAAGCTGCAGAGGGTATGGCCGCACGGCAGCGTAGTTGGATTGTCCAGTTTGTGCTGGCACAGCGGGCAGCGCAGACAGGCGTTGAGTATTGCTGGGATGTTCATTGTGGTGGCCGTCGTAAGAAAACCAGCTCCCTCTTGTAAGTATCAGAACTATTGGGCCAACTCGATGTGATGCTAGTTTTTCGGACCGAGTGATCCAATCTCCGAGATCTGCCTCGGAATATGTAGCCACCCCCGCACGCCACCCCGACACTGTAATCCACACCCAGACCACCCAGAGGACACGACCGAGACCGTGTCAGACAGTGCTCGCTCAAATTTGCTATTTCATATTTATTGCGCTTTGGACTTGAACTGTTATATTGCTTCCGCGTCCGATGTGCCCGACCCGCTAACAAAATGCTTGACTACACGTCTGCACGCGCCAACGACGCCTCTCTCGATCCTCGCCCACAGAGTGCGCCAATCGATCGCCCCGAGGTCTCTTGACTTTCCGCGTCGGCGCCGATCGACCGCAGAAATCTCGACACTGCCACAACATTGCCTTTTCGAGCTTCAGTGGGTGAATCCAAATCAGTCTAGGGGACGGGAAGAAGGGGACTGGAAAGTACCGGGTTGCTTTTGGGATGCGGATTGCCTCGAGCGAATTTTCGGGACGGTGTTCTGGATGGCGAGGAGAGTAAGGCTGAGTAGTAGTGTACACAGGAGTGGAGTTTCAGCTATAGTGGCGTCGGCGGCGGCGGTGGGCGCCCATCGTGAAGCATAGGTGGAGCATCATTATCTTAAACAGTCTGTTCTCAGGGGAAAGATGAACCAGCGGAAGTGCGACCACAAAAGTTCCTCGAAGCCGCTAGCTCACCGTGCTTCGGATGCCAACCCGCCGGTCACCAAGATGCCAAGGGAGGGTTATACGATCACCTGGGTAGATGAGCGCCACTACGGCGCCGACGAAAGCGAGAAGGATATCGCCCAAGTAATGTCCCGATAGATCCAGTCAATGCCTAGAGATGATAAGAAGAGTACGCCGTGCCCGCCGGGGCTTGTGGGGCGGCCAAGACAGAATAACGAGTGCTAGAGCCTAGCTAGGGAACGAGAAAGGGTTGCAAGCAGCTGGAAGAATTCCCGGACTGACCACGTAGCAGGCAGCGAGAAAAGCTGAAGAGGGTGGAGACGGTCCACCAGGTGGCTGAATGCGATGTCGATAGAGCGAACATAATAGAATTCGACGCGCTGGACGCGTCCGAGTCGAGGTATCCGAGTCGCGCCCACGACAATTGAAGGTTTTCCTGCCGTAGACGCGGCCTTGTATTACACACTCGACGATTAGCGTTGTGGTTCCTCTTTGAACTTGAGTACCGTATAACCCTGGAAGAGCTCAGTTTTGGACGTAGTTGAAAAGGTTAATTTGACGGATCACAGAACGTGGGAGGCCGATGGCGACGCTGCTGCTGCCCACAGTCCGTGTCCCCGTCCCCCGTACAACCAACCACCACACACACAACCGCACCCGCTCAAAGCTCGCAAGACCAACCCAATCCTCCGTAGACATCACCACGCCCCTCCCCCGCCCATGGACCCCAACAGACATCGCAAACGACTGGATCGGCCTCCCCCTCCACTTTGAAATAGTAACAGACCGCCTCGAGCTCGACGGATTCCAGATATACGCTGTAGAGAAGTGGTATGTATGCGTATCTTTGCCGCCCCCGCCCCCGCTCATGGCACCAGGATCGTAGAGCGCGACCGCCCGGTCACGGTCCTCACCGTCTATACCGGTGACCCCGCACACAAGGTGCGCGTCCCAAGCACTACAAAGACACATCTGACTGGCCCAGATCACCGTCACCGCCCTGCGCCCAGCAGCGTCACTCAGTCCCGCAGAAGCGACCGCCGAGTGGGACAAGGCCATCTTCCACCTCCGTCGCGATGCCCGTCCGCGAGAGGTCAGTGTCGCTTCCAGTTGATTCACTGTGTCCTCACTCGCGTAGACCCCGCACGGCGTCGTCCTCGCCACGTCCCTCGCCCACTTCCGCTCCGACTACACCATCGTCAACATCCCGACGGGCGACTTTCTCCAGGCCCGCGACCAGCTCTACACCAACATAAACCTCCTGCGAATGGGCTGTAGTGGTCGCAGTGCTCTCACCCTCGAGGAGCCTAGGTGTGTGGCGCGTAAAATCAAAGATATCTATTGACTTGAGCCAGCGAAACGACCAAGGACCGCTTCATCGCGACGTACCACCTCCCCGATACCATCGCCGGCGCGGCCTTGCCCCCGCTGCCCCTCTCCCCAATGCCCCCAAGTAGCCCGGTCCCGACCCCCCACTCGTCCCCCTCAAAACACCACCCGCGTTTGTCCATTTCCATTTCCCCTCCAAACCGCCGGTCCGAGGACACAAGGTCGTCGTCTCCCACCGCCCCTCGTCGGCCCCCGACGACCCTGCAGATCACACCCCCGACACCCACCTACAACGTCTCGTACGGCCTGACCTCGCCATCTCCCGCGACCACCCCCGGCGGCCGTTACGCCCCGAAAGGCAAATCACGCACCGACCGCGCCACATTCAGCGCGAGCGTCCTCGAGCTCGTCCGCCAGATCCAAGCCGGCCTCTCCATCTTTGGCCTCTTCCCCGCCGAACCGCGCGCGCTCGACGGCCTCCTCTGCGACAAGACCGTCGAAGGGCTGAGCACCTGGGTCGCCGACATTGGCGAGCAGTGCGTCAACGTCGAGGCGACGGAGCGCATCGCAGACCCCGCGGTCGTCTGCGCGCTCCTCAGCCTCGTCCTCGCGACGCGCAACAAGCTCGCCGCAGCGGGCTTTGCGCACGTCACGCCAAAGGATCCATTCCTGCGTCCGCACGCGTTTCTAGTCGCCCTCGGCGCTTATACGCATGCGAGTGGGAATTCGCCCGGGGGAAGCGCGTCCACCCCGGCCACGCCGGCGTTTCCGTTCCACCTCCACTCGCACTCGGTCCCGTCTACGCCTGGTGCGTCGGCGCTCTCGTTCGGTACCGCGACGACGCCAAAGGCTGCACCGGCGAACGTGGTGCTTACGCGTGCGCTCGTCGACGCCGTTGGCGCGGCGTACTCGGATAAGGCGCGCGCTGGGGAGCGGCGCCGGAGTCGTGGCGCGCGTGCGCTTCTACGGTTGGACGGCGAGGCGAGCGACGGCGCGAGTGGCGGTGAGGGTGCAGAAGCGAGCACGGGGGCGCTGACCGGAATTGGGAGTCTGGTGGGGCTTAATGTCGGCGGTGGAGGCGGCGCTGGTGGTGCTGCCGGCGTGCTTGAGGCGAGTGTGGACCTTGAGGCGTTTGTGCGCGTCGTGGTGGGGCGTGCAAAGGACAAGGGCAAGGCGAAAAATAAAGGGAAAGCGAAGGAGAAGGAAGGGCGCGCCGGGGAGGAGGAGCGCGAGAAGGACGCGGCGATCGTTAGTGGCGTCGCAGGGTGCGTGCGGGGGCTGTGGAGTGGACTCGTCTGGGGCGTGGTTGGTTTGCGCGAGCGGGAGATCGAGGGGCCGGCGTTGGGCGCGTCGCTCGGGACCCCTGAACGCAATGGCAAGGATCGGTGGGCGCCGGTTGTTGTTAGCGATGGCGACACGGAGGAGATGGAGTTGCGTGCGCACAGAGGCGATAAGGACGGTCGGTCTACGGAGGAGGAGGGGCCTGATAAGTGGGGCGGGCGCGTGCAGAAGAAATTCGAGTCCTGGACGAGGTGTGTACTGACTGACCTCTTGCATCCCCCGGCGGTAATTGACCCTCGTTAGGTTGAGTCGTTTGGACCGGAAGAAGGGGCCCACGAGCGTGGACTTGTCGTCGGGGCGGGACTCGTTCGACGACCCGCCGGGTCCGACTTTGTTGAGGAAACGCCCGCCACTGCCCTTGCATGAGCTGTCCCTGATCCCGATGACCTTTGGACGAAAGTGAGTTGTCCGCCTCCTCTTCTTTCTCGTCGTTTATATTTTCCAGTGAGGCCGACCTAGGCGAGGAAGAGCTGAGTAGCGGCCAAGTGTCGCCTTCCGGTGGTCAGTTGCCTTGCTTCTATATATTATATCCACAACTAACTAAGAAACACAGTCGATGACCCGCGCACACCCAAGCAGTTTGACATGCGTTCCGCGGGTAGCTCTGCAGCGAACCTCGACCCGAAAGAGTACGACCGCAAGCTGAGCGCGTTCAACCACAAGCGTCCGTGGGGCGCGCGCATGACGCAGACGCGCGTGTCCAGCTGGTCAGACCCGGTGAGCGCGCGCGAGAACATGGACGGGGACGAGAGCGACGAGAGCGCGACGGGCGAGGACGGGAGTGGGCCCAGTGTCGCGAGCGGGGCGGGGGCGCGGCGGGTGCGCGAGTACGGTGGGAGTCAGCTGGCGCGGGGCGGGAGTGTGCTTGGGGAGGAGGAGGTCATGTCCGAGGAACTGAGCGATGCGGAGGCGGCGGCGGCGGGCTATCTCAGTGATGCGCCCCCAGTCCCGGCTCCGCGACGACGGCCGGCCACGTTTGGCCCGCGACGGCGGCGGAGCTGGCACCAGGACCCAAAGTCTTTCAAGAATCTGAAAGTGCTAAGTCCTGAACGCATGCGAATCGATGTTGCGCTCTGCGGACAGGTTCTCATCCTGACGCGGAGGGAGGAGCATCTCAAGAATGTCATGGACTGTGTCCGGGCAAGTCGCTATCTATCTGTTTCATTGCTGGTTCTCATTTCTCTTAGGTATTGACGGCGTCGCTCTCTGAAACAAACGCCCGACTTCGGGAAGATTACCAAGCGCATACGCGGGCGCTGGCAAAGGTCGACCAACAGACCCGAGCGATCGCGGACATTGACGTCGAAGCGTCCAAGGCGGACAAGATCTCACAAGCGCAGAACACTATTTCGTATGAAACGCAACAATTCCTGGTCCGCGATCTATGGCACATCGCGAGCCCACCGCGGCATGCGACGTTTGCACTTCGGGACAAGGTCTTCGGTATGGGTGGCCGGCGATTGCCGCCCGGGAAGCATGGCGCGCACGGCCGCTTCAATCGCTTGCAGTGGACGCTGGACGGCCAGGAACGCCTCGTGGACCATCTCGGCCGCACCGAGAGCGAGGCGGAGGAGGAGAGTGTCGTGGACATTGAGGGATTCCATCTGCCGCCGACGGAAGACGAGGAGGAGGTCGTCAAGCACCCCTCCATGCGCCCGATGTGGCTCCTGCGCTTCTTTACGAGCTGGGGTGCAAAGTGGGGTGCGGCCCAGCCAGAGGCGGAAGCCAAGGCGAGTACAGGGGCGTCCGACCAACCGGGCGATACTAAAGGCGGGCGAGTTCCGGTTGCAGTCCCAGTATCGCGCGCATCAATTTAACCTCGGATATATTAAGTGGAATAAAGATAATGTAAATTCATTTGGCAAGTTTTCCTTGCTGTTTCCGGATCGAGCGTTTACGTTCGCGTTCGAGGACCTAGTTTCCCCGATGAGCAACCCGATTCGGGGGGGATGAGGGAGGCGTACCTTTTTCTGGTCTGCAGCGCTGAGTTTGGCGATGCGTTCCTCCTCCGCCTTGCGCTTGGCAGCTTTTTTGGCTTCCAATGCTTCCGCCTCCTGCATGCCATCGCGCTTGAGAAACTGAGTTGTATCTGCACTGGCGAAAACGCACCTCCTCCTTCTTGTCCTTCTCCGATTCCTTCTTGATGTCCTTCTCTGTCTCCTCCCTGACCTTGCGGAGTTTGTTCTTGGTTTCGGGGCGGAGGGCGACCTTGGACAGGGCGTCGATGAGGGGGAACATCGCGGCAACGATTCCGGCCGTGGCCGTAGCATGCGAAGCAGACGGCGCGCGCAAGCTCAGGATGACGTGTTTTTCGTGTTCGTTAGGTCCTAGAGGTTTCAAGGGCCGGTCACGAGGTTGGTCAGTAATCTAGACGCGTATTAGGGTGTAGCTTGTTGGGAAAATCGATAGAGCGACGGACCGAAAGCGAGCGGAAGTATGGCGCGACTTTAGGATCTTCTAGAAGTTTAGCCAGTGGGTAGGCTTTCAAGACACCGTCAGTCACGTCGGCAAATTCTAATCGAAGCCGTGAGCTCTGAGAGACACTGTGGACAGACCGGGCACTGACCAGACATGATTGAGAATTTCGAGGGGACGGCTGGGTTTTCTGTGGTTTTAGTGAACGTCTTGACGACTCTGGTCAGGGAGAACGTTTACGGGGAGCCAAGCGTGCTAACCAGGTCCCAACGGTCGGTCTTAACAGACAACAGTTCATCCTTGGAAACCACAGCCCACACAAAGTCATGTGCTAGCGTGCCTGGGAGGAGTTTAAAGTCGAGCTGGAGATCATCCGTGGGGCGGTATTGGAGATCTACAAATGTCTTGAGGGTTTGGAAAGCCCACTGGAAGAAGTCGTGGCGGGGACGGAGTGTAAAGATGGTGTGGAGAGAAGCGACGCCGCGCCTGCCTGTGGAAAAATTGAAAAAGTCCGAGTACCCGTCTTGCGTCCAGTGCTTGGGCTTTGAAAACTGCGCTTCCAACAGAGGCAGATGTGCGTCTAGCCTGCAAGACTCGCGTGAGACGGGAGCATACGAGATACGCGCGACACGTATGTACCACTTTGTTGCCTTTCTGGTATTGCTCCACCGCCCGTAGAGGAAGAAGAAAATGTAGCCAAGGAGGCCGGAAAGAAGGAAGACCTCCTGCTGGAACACTGGGCAGGCTTAATTCGCGTTGACGGTTTGCTTGCTGAGGAGGCTTACGTGCTGGCCTGAACACAAACCATTTCCAGCGAAACTCAAGCCCATCGTACTCCTCCGGATTAACGAAGGGCTGAGGAGTGAGCGCCGCCAGTATTTTTGTGATACCGGCCATGGAGGTTGAGACTTCGGGAAAGAAAGCCGATGAGCGTCGTTCAAAACCGTTCGAACCGGATTAGCTTAGTAATCCACTCTAGCTCCTTCCCATATATTGCACCGTGGGCAGCAGGCAATGAAGCTACTTCGCCTTCGCGTCACCCCATGCCAGCCGACATACCCGTACGTCCCCTGCGGTCCACCGACCCCGCTCATCCCTTCCTAGTGCACCGACTTTTCCCGCTTCGTCCTCGATGCAATCAAGTCCAGCACCGGCGCGGCGAACAAGCTCGACCAGGACGTCCTACGCGTCTGCCTCGAGCTCGCGTCCTCCTTTCTTGTGACTGACACGAGCACAAACCCGGATCCACACGCTGGATCCCAGACCTGGTATACGGGACTCTCGCAATTGGTTGACCTTATGGTCGCTCTTCACGCGATGGATCAACTGGAGCTGAAAACTGTGAATGCTGCGAGCAAGGTCGGTCAATTGTATTCGAATTGGGCGCGCGTCGATTATGCTTCGTCTAGGCATGTTCAGGTCAGACTCTCACCACGCGGATGTCTTACAAGTACTAATTGATCAGATACAAAAGAATGTTGGACCATTGCAGGGACATGGCGTGGCCTGGAAGAGTGCAGGGATGGCGTCAGAAAAGTAGGCGCAAAGTTAAAGACACTTCTAGCGGAAGACGGATTCACATATCGCGGGGAATACGGTGGGTATCTCATATTCTGTGCCGACATATCTGACGTTATAAACCTGCCAGTCTATTCTCCCTTGGCTCCCACTCGCCCTCCACCCCGTCTGGTGACCGTCGTCTCGGCCGAGGCAGAAGAAGAGCCCTGAATATCCCACAACATAATTATATTAAGCATCTAATTGCAAGCTTGTACATCTTTGAACACAGTGCCTTATTCGTTCGTCGATAATCCTATCACTCATTCGTTCTGATTCGAAGGAACAAATTATCGTCCGACTGGACGGAAGCGACGCTTCGCTCTTATCACGGTGTTTCTGCGCTCCAGGACACGTTTCGTCCTCAAAAATACGGTGCTCGATGCAAGCTCGATGAGAAACCAACATGTGTCGTATCGTGTCCCGACCCTGAGAGCTGCGACGTCGGATAGACTGCGACTTGATGCCGCTGCTCTGCATCACCTACAACCCACAGGCTTCGAGGCTCGAATTCAACTCTCCTTTATAAACGCGACCAACTTTGCAGCACAACGACAAGACGTATCTCGTCCCGCGTGCTTTTTGAACCACGATACTCATCTTGTGGGGCAGCGATACCTGGTTTTTAACCGTGTTCTATCTTGGTTGCATGCTGGCAGAGGTGACATTGCTGTCTCTTTAGATGATGCCGGTCCGTCTGACGCCTAAACTAGCTGCCGACGGCTTTTCCTCTCCGCAAGTTTCCTCTTGGACCATTTCTTTCGATCACCCTGCAGTGTTCAAGACAGGTACTGCGTCTTCCGGGTAACCGTTCGTCGTCGCATGGCGCGGCCTTGCTATATGTCTCGGTGTCTGTAATAACGTTAGTAGCTTCCTTCTCGGCCTATTCGAGTCAGCTTTCACCCCGGTTTTCCTAGGCTTGTCGCAAGCTAGTATAAATGTCCAGAATTGACCTCTCGTTCGAGATCAACGCGGTGTTTGACTTGGTCATCTACCCGCTCGCAAAACATGCTCAAAATCGAGGAGCGTTGGCTGCGTACCGCGTCGTCAACTTGGAGAGCGGGTCAAAACATACCAAACTCGGCAATGGATCTTAGCTGGCTCGTTTTGGTTGCGCCAGGCCTCCAAAAAAATCCCTGCGGTGCGGCACTGGCATTATTGTGTTGAAAGTCCATTACAGCGTCGAGAACGCGCGTCGAGATGAAGCACAGTCGTTGAAATTCCTCGCGTACCTCAGTAGCCGTAGCGGAAATACGAATTTAATTAGTGATTGATCGGCACTACGTCAGACTCGGCTTGCGCTGCGGCAGATACAGCTTTGCTGCTGCTTAATTCTTCCCTCATGCACAACGACACCGACAGCACCCAGCTCACTCCTCCTCGTCGCCCGACACGGCCCACTCCTCCACTAAACACCGATACGCCGCCACCGGACGAGGGGCATCCAGTCGTGGTCGTTTCCTCCCCAGTCGCCGAGGATGGCCCTGGCCCTTTGCACGACCTCACACCACTACGGGCCCACTACCTCAAGAAGTCATTAATACAGCTGCAGTTCAACCACGAACTCGACGCAATAACGACTCCCACCTCCACCAACGTATCGTCCTTCTCCTACCTGGGGCCACCGTTTTCGCCACCCCCAAAGGATGCACCCACCCTCGATCTCCCCTTCCTTCGATACATGTTCCGGCAATTTGTCCTCACATTCCCATTCATGGCCGCCGCACCCAAGGACTTTTATTCCGACAAGCTCCAGCCATTCATGGCCTCGGCTCTGGCCCGCAACATCTCTCCCACCTCCGTCTTTGACGATGGCTCCGAGCGTACCGAGCAGGCTCTGCGTCTTAGGCTCCTCGGAAAGGCAGAGCGAAATCTCTCTCTGTTCGTTGGTGCCGCAACCAAGCTCGCAGAGAAGGAGGAAGTCGTCCGCCTAACACAACTCGATCTCGATCGCCTGGAATCCGCCGCCAAGAAGAGGCAGGCAAAGACTCTCGAGGCCGTAAAGGACATATTCGAGGTCAACATCGTCAGCGTCCGCACGGTGGTAGATAAAGGACGCGTCCGAAGTAGAGTCCACGAGGTTAGACGATTGCTCTACATCAACTGTAACATTACAAACCTGAAAAATAGGAGTTCATTGTCCGCACCCGCCGTTCAAATGTTCCTGACGTGTTTGTATCCCGAAGATACGGGGATTTCAGAGCACTGGCCCTTGAAGTTCGTCTCCACAAATTTTGTTCCTCCACCGACATGTCTTTAACCCGTTTCGGGCAGCTTCGCAAAGCTCACCCTACCGAAGATATCAAGCCTCCTCCTGTAAAAGACCGAACTACAGTCAGTGCCCCGCCTACGGCCTCCCCACTCAGTCCAGCACCGACATTCGCTTCACGTCAACAATCAATGTGGGACGACCCTGACCAAACGCCTCAAATACAGCAGATATCTCGATTGGCACGCGAGAAGAATCGTCTTACACTTCGTGCATATCTGCACAGTCTTTTGGCGTCCTACACCATCGCATCGTCGCCCGTGCTAAAGTCGTTTTTATTATCGGGTCCTACAACTCTCAGTCATGAAGAGATTGAAGACGCATTAAGACGCGAGGAGGCCGATAGAGTTCGCGATGACGGCCGGAAACATTTCGCCAAGGAGATTGCCAGCCGTGTCGACGGTCTTCGAGATGCCGTGAAGAGTGTGAAGGGCGATATCATGGGGAAAGGTGCGTCGCAAAGGCCCCAACACTTGAACAGGTACCAACCTACTTTTTCAGATGGCTTGACCCAAATTTTCGCGACGGTCAAAGTCACACCAAATGTACGCGATCTGCCCGCAAATTACAAGGCCGTTCTTGAATGGGCGAGAATGTCGTGAGTAGCTCATTCAGTTCTTACGCGATGGCGAGATAACAGTTGTATAGCCTGGCCGCGACGGTCTTCCAACAGTTTGTAGCGTCGGATAATGCGTCAGAAACCTTTGCGAGTTTGAAGAGAATTCACGGCTTGATGCCCTACTTCATGCTCAAGACCGCTTTGCGAATTAGCAACCCCATTGCTATGATCAGGAGTGCGTTACTTTTCTGCTGCATTATTTACGTTTTGACCCGATCTCAAGGTGTCCTCGACCTATTCCTCGCACAACCTTTTGGTGGACGAAGCTTGCTCCAACGGTCAGCCGCCCCTCAGCCCTTCTGATTATAGAAAGCTGATTTGACGTCAGCATGTTCACTGGCTCTCTTACCGAGGAGGTGAGAGCACTCGAGGAGGAGATCGAGGCGGTCAAGGAGAAAGTCGAAGACCCGATGATCTGCGAGAAGATTCGCCAGTTCGTCTACGCCCCACGAGAGATCCAGGACATGCTCAAGGCTGATGCTGGTAAGTTGCATTCGCCGAAAGTAATGGACCACCCCCTGACCGATATCCACAGTCGCTGAACGCATGAATCTGATCACGGTCGTTTTACGGGCGGCGGACCAACCTTTCCTGTCGCGCGCTCAGATGCACCGGGTCGCAAAGGCGCATAGAGCACACGCCGTCTACATGAAGCATCGGGAGTCATTAGCGGACTCTGACGACGATGACGGTCCGCGGGATGACGATGCGTGGCTTTTCGAGGACTTGAAGGTGCTCGCGAACCTATACTCGCGACTGAGAGACCGGGAACAGTTGATCGGGTTGCTCTTCGAGGCACGTATTTTGGTATTCCCGCTTCATTTCATGCTAATGGTCGTCTCAGGGTTCCACGTCGGAGCTGCTTAAAGATATAATAACAATCTTTTACACGCCTTTGGCCCAAGTTTATCGAGCAGCCAGCATCGCCGACTCTTTGAGCGATCTCCAAAGCTTTATTAATGATCTGATCAGGACCGTTGAACACTCGGAGGATTGTGAGTTCTTCCTACTTCTACGTCGCCCAGGGGCTGACGACCGAGGCAGCGACGCAAGATGACCCGAAGCGGACAGTACAGGCCTTCATCAGTCTCGTCGAGCGGCATGAGCAGTCGTTTTACAACTTCGTCCACAAGGTTCACTCCAAGGGCGAGGGGCTCTTCGACAGCCTGATGCGATGGATCGAGCTGTTCTTGACCGTGGTACGGGAAGGCTTAGGTGGTCCGATCAGCCTCGAATTCCTTCTCCCGCATACCGGACAGGAACGCCAAGATATCCTCGCAGAGGTCGACAAGGTCGCGACGTATCACTACAAACTGAAGGTGATCTATGAGGACAAGCTTCGTCGCCGATTCGGCAAAGTGCAAGCCAATGCCATGCAGAACGACGCAGATGCGGAGGACGAGGCGACCAAGGCACTTGTTGATGGGGTCGCGGAAGAGATCAACTTTGGGGAATTGATACAAGGCGACGCGGTCGACCTCGCAGCCGAAGAAACCGACGAGGAGAGTTACGACGAATCGAGCGAATCGGAGTCGTCGTCGGGGTCGGACGAAAGCGGGAGCGAGGAAGAGAGCAGCGAAGAAAGTACCCAGGAGAGCGTTGAACAAAGAACCCCGGTGCAAAAACCTTTACCAGGACCTCCGCGGGTGAACCCCCACCATGTTCATTCCCCGCATCACTCGCAACACGTCCACCGACCACGTGAAGCGGCCGACGCGCCCCCCACACAGCGGAAGCGCTCCCTGTCTCTGAAGACCAAGCGGTCCATGACCTTCATCAAGGATCAGCTGTCGATTGGCCGACGCAGCCATGATTCTCCTCCAGTGCCGCCCCTGCCCAGGTCTCTTATTGCGGCGATGTCGAAGCCCCTCCCGCCTAGTCCCTCTCCTATGTCCTCCGGCGAGCAATTCGCCTCTTCGCCGCTCTCACCTTCACCGCTGTCTCCTGCTCCGTTCACGCCTACTCCATACACACCTTCTACGCGGCCCCCGCCGCCGCCGGCTCCCAAACGTAGACCGAGGCGAAAGGGAGCAGAGACGATCAAACCACCCGACCTTCAACATATTCCGCGCCTGCTTCCTATTTTTACAGAGATGGTAAGCCCCACCCCTCGTCTCCGATTCATTGCTGAAGGTGATCCAGATGCGACCATACCTCCTGCCTAGGAGAAGAACCAACAACTGACGCTCTTGCATCGCCTAATGTCTCCCAACGCTCTCGACTACTCCAGGACAATGTAATTCAATCCAAGACAAAAAGATATCTAAATTAGGTTCAAAGCGGTAGTGCTGTTTGTATTTGTTATTGACTGATAGGGGTACATTAATTGTATTGTTGAACATAGCTTCAGAAAGCATAATGCTTGAATGTGTAGCTGCGAAGGAGATGAGTACAACACCAACGCACACCGGGCCAAAAACAAACCCAAGGAAAGCAAGATCCTTGTTCGCGGCGCCTCCAGATTCGACTGGTACTTCTTCCGGCACTTGATCCAGCTCGTTAACCGGGAAGTACGACGTGTCAGTTATTGATCTAGCCAGCTATTTAGTGGGGGTATGGGAGGAACAGAGATATATATACCTCAGGTGCGGCACGAATGCTGGCGCCATGTCAGTCGAGGACATGAAACGGGAGAAGGACTCAGCGCTTACGAGCATCAATATTTCTAAGGGTTTGCCAATCCACACCTTGTTGGTGTCAGTATTGAACGGCGGAGCGCACAGGTAATGATACAAACCATAAAAGAATGGATGCTTTTTTATCTCTGAGACATTCAACCGTCGGTCAGCGGAGGTGATGAGACTGAAAACGATAACACGTCAAGTACTGAAGTGCAAAAGAGACGAACAACACACCGGCGGACCAAATCTTCCGCTTGTCTGCTAAGATGGACATCGTCTGGAAACGCAAGATGGTATTGCCACTGCATGATTTTCTGGTATGTGTCGTGGGGCGGATAGCCGACTAGACATTCGAACGCGATGGCCCCCAATGACCACCAATCACACTCCTTGCCGTATCCCTTCTGTTGGAAAATTTCCGGCGCAATGTAGTCGGGCGTTCCAACGGTGGAATATGCCTACCGGTAATGAGACGCATTGACGAGAATGAGAACGACAAGGCCTACCAACTTGCGCCGGTTTGCCTTCCAAGTCTGGATTTGCTCGTTCGTCATTGTGAGATTGATCGAGTTGACCATGACGCTGTTTCGAGAATTTTGAACTGCTGTTCCCGACGCTGGGTTGGTAGTGGACTCCAATAGGCGTTGGTAATAGTTGGAGTCGTGTTGCTTGTGAAACCCGGTCGAGAGCCCGAAATCACTTAATTTGACGTGGCCATCCTTGTCACTGAAAGCGATTATGGTTGTGCATTCGACGTTCACTATAAGGCGTACATTAGAATGTTGTCCGGTTTTATATCACTAGAGGATCGTTAGCTAAGGCACGGTCGGAAGGGGTCAAAGCATATACCGGTGAATAAAGCCCATCTGATGCACCGCTTCGATGGCGAGGACGCATTCTGCTATGTAGAAGCGTGTAACGTCCTCTGAAAACGTGTCGTATTTGATTAGCATTGTCTACGCGCTGTTTAGTATTTCCACAGGTAGTCGAGGAGGTGATAGTTTACCATAAGGTCGCCGCCTGGGAGAAATTCCATGACAAGGTAGAGGTATGTTGAATCTTGAAAACTGTAATACAGCTGGACAATCCCTACGAACAGTTGAGAAAACGATAGCCCTAGAGAAGAAACGAACAATCGGAGGCAGATTCTGCGAGGACATCACGCTCCGCGCGTACATGAGCGAGCTAGAATGAAGGGTAAGTCAAAGCAGACGCGAAGAATAACAGCGGTAGCGAACCTGGTCTTTCTTCAACATTGCTTCCTGAAATAATCGTCGAGTTCAAGTCAACTAGAGATACACAAAGCACGAACTTTGTTCAGAAGCTGTATAGGTCGAATCAGGTTAGGCTCAAGGAGTTAGCGCGGGTAGGGTAAACTTATTCATGGCATAGGTCTTTCCAGTGTCGGTCTTTTGAACAAGTCGGACCTGCCCAAGATATCAGTTTCTCGCTTGCTTATAGAAAACTCGGCTCGGCGTACTTCGCCGAAGGCCCCCTTTCCTATCACCTTTTAACACCCACGTTAACGTTTGTATTTTGGGCAGACGGGTCATTTCCCACCTTTAAGGTTCTAAAGTTTTCCAAGCCAAGTTTGGTGCGCCGCAGTCGGAGAAAGGTCTTGCAAAGTATTAGGCAATCCCGGCCCTTATTTGTGAAGCTCACCGATTCCTTCTTGCCCAGTTGTTGCAGCTGGCGCTGTTTCCGCTCCTCCGACATCATGTTATCGCCCTGGAGTTTACGCTCCAGTTCCACGCGTCTGGCTCGAGTTGAGTGGTACGAGCAAAGCACAGGGTTGTCCTGTCACCTTGTGTTTCTCTCTATGGCGTTGTCCACCGCGACTTTGTAATAATGCTCCAGCTTCATTTGAGCCCCTTTCGCGCGAGGAAGAATCTCGTCCGAGAAACCAGCAGTGGAACGGTCAAAATAAACATAGTCGGCCGGCTTCGACGCAGGCGGCGCTGGTGGCTGCATTGCTTGTCGGGACGACGGAAAGGTGGGGGTCGATGGGCTGCGAACAGAGCCATTGCGCGAGTTTGCCATGTTGAACCAGTTGGTGTCTAGCCAAAACTTCGAGCCAGTGCTCAATTGTACAGCGAAGAGGTCAAGAACGAAGGTGAGTAAGGTGAGTGGAAGTGAAGGTCTGAATTGCAACCGCCCGTCACAAGTGACAAGCGCCAATCAGCTTGAACCGGCGCGTCGCGTCTTCAAAACGACTTGTACATTAAGACTAGTAGTACAATGAGGATGGCTGGCTATCGAGATACATGCGAATCGATACAACCAGACGGTTTCTTCCCAGTCCGTCACCGCGAGGGTTAACAAACAAGCGCGAAGAGGGAGTGCCATAGGTAGGTAACATGGGTCAGGGGTCAATTCAGCCCCATCGTACATGGGGGCCGTTGGTAGGTCTACTATTCGGAGGAGACTGGTTGGGGCGATTATTATTCGGTCTAAAAAATGCTTGGTGAATCTGGCTGTGACCGGGAAGAAGGAGTCGCACTCACAGCGTATTATTGCGAGGTGGTAGATGAGATATCGAAGAGCGAGATAAGTGGCCAGACACGGCAGGGCTACCGATTGGGTTAGTTGATGAAAATCGTGCATTGTGGGTCCGCTCACTTGTAAAAGGCGTTGGGGTCAACCGCTCCGCCCTGGGGCGGGGCATGCAATGGCATCTCGAGTCCACGATTCGGGGGAGGTCGCACCGGAAAGTGGCCGGCATTTCGACCGTACTCCAATGGGAGCGGCGTAGGAGGTGGTGACCTCGCATACTTCTGCGGCGACGTGGGCCGTTGCGGAGGACGGTCAGTTTCGCGATTGCGAAACTGTACTGAGTGTGGGACGGGAGGATCCCATCTATCGACGTTGGATGGGCCTTCGAGACTGGGAGGTTTCCATGGTCGTTCAATTGAAGGAATAGCGGCCGATTGTGATTTTTTGTGTAATCGGAGGGGAGATACTCTGAGTATCTCCCCGGGCTGAGGGATACGTGGTAGTGGTCTTGTTGAGCTCCTTCCGTCGGCCCTTTTGGAAGAATTCAGCGCCTCCGACCCATCTCCGACTCGCGATGCCGTCGGTGGGTTATTAAGGGAATTGACGGGTCGTTTATATTCTTTACTGTACGCAGGAGGGGGCGAGTCTTCCATGGGGCGACCGCCCACCGTGCGCGGCAAGAGTGCGGGAAGAGGCTGGAGAGGCGATCAAAACACTGCCTGAGCGCCGACGGCGTCTCTTTTGTGTGGCACAAGTCTCCGCGTCAAACCTTGCAGTTGCTGTGCCAATTAGAGCCATAATTAATGCTGAAATATGCATGCAGAAAGGTGGTCCTCGACAGTCAGCCCGATAGATCAAGCGTGGATGTGGTGGGTGGGGCCAAAAGCTCAGTGAAACCTCAGCGTCATTGTTTTCCATCAAAAAGAATCCCAGCATGTTTATAGTAATTCGTAGAGATTGGACGATGTACAATAATCATACGTCCATTATACCTCAATCCCCTCTAAATTGGTCCCCTGGAAGAATGAACGTAAATTCTCGAGAAAGTAACCGACTCACCAGTTTTGGTAGGCGCAGATATACGTCCGTACCTGCGAATATTCGCAAAAGGCAATGAGGGATGCAGAAGGAGGGTGACTTACCCCATCCATCCAATGTAACAAGCTCTAAAGAACCCCCGAAGTAAGTCGCAAAAATGTTGCTCATTGGAAGCCCAATTCCAATTCTTGGATGGGGAGCAACCCCTGCGTCCGTCTCAAGGTCCACGCAGTTGCCCTCAGGGTCATTGGCCAAGTTCTGCTGCCATCTGTCCACTTGCTCGTCCACAGTCGCCCGCATCCCATGCGGACTAGAGCTGACAGTTCGCAGAGCACCGATGCGGGAATTCTGCAAACGGGCAGCATTGCGGATGTGCGAAAAGGAGAAGAGGTCGGAGGGTTTCTTAACCCTCGTGTGATACAGACCACCACCTTTCTTCGATCAGAATGGACCCACGGTGTGCAGCGAGAGACACACCTTGGTCTGATATTCGGATACCAACGTCGTTCGCGCCCGCGACAATGGTGGCTCTGATCGGAGGGGGAGTCTGGGTGCCGGGATGGAGTGAGGTGGTCGCCCGCATTGCCTACAACGTCAACGGAGGAGATCTCACGAAGACCGTGAACATACATTTTTCAAGAGTTCGAATATTGTGTATCTGACAAGACATTAGGTGGAAGGGTGTGAAGCGAATGGATAGGCTCAACTCGAGGTGCTCCTTGATGTATGCAAAGCTGGTTTCTACATGTCCGTCTATGACGATTTCAGGCCACCCCCTACCCCGTTGCCGCAAGAGGTTTGCGCATTTCTCGATGCATCGCTTGATATTGAGGCCTGTGAATATTATACCCACATGAGGCTCTGCATGGGTCACAGATGTATGCTTTCCCGAGTGTATTTCCGACAGTGCGATATGATGTTCGGCGAGGACACGCCGGGATATTCGTGAGACAAGCATCCGACGCATAAACGAGTCGAGATCATCCGGTGAGAAATGGGGACTCGCAAGGGAGAGGCCGAGGGATAGACTCGGTATTACAGTTGAGCTTAAGAATATGTCTCGGCCAATTGAAGAACAGAGACGAAAAATGCGCACTGTTCTCGTAAAATGGTCGAAAGAAATCGGCAAAAGGCAGCATTTTCTTCCAGAGTGTGGATAGGCGGATACAATCGGAACCTTGCAAAGAACATCAACAACGATGCTGAATTTTACAGGAGAAGTTTGAACTTTTCAAATGCAATCCAGTACAGCTGGACAAAGGTCAACCGGTCATCTCAGGGATACAAACTTCACAAACTTCGTAAACTTTCGCGACTTCCTCCTGAGTAACTACCTGGACACGATTATAGTTTCGGGTGTGAAATGACCAGGTCACGGACGATAAACGGCAACTTCTGCATATCACGCAGTCTGTGCGCTATCCTACATAAGCAATGAGCAGCTGAATGCGACTAGTGAGCTGAGCACGTACCGTACGGGAAGCTCAGTTCTAACATAGTTTGCACTCTGGAATAGCTGAGTACATTATTCCGAAGCCCGGCGGTGTGGATTCACCTTGATGAGACGATCCTCGTCCATCGACCGGCCAAAGAAGACCTAGCGGTGTCGGCCACAAATCCGGCGCGAACAACGGTGCTTACCAGTTGGCGCAAGGTTAGACGGTTCGCGGCCTTTGCAGCGTGGAGCTCGAGTTGCTTGTTCTGGTAGAAGAGTCTATGTTGGCTCAAGGCAGTAGATTCGGCGCGGGCCAGGTGGGGACATTGGGGAGGACATCTCGCAGCGATCTTGAACATGCTGGAGTGAGAGAGCGCTACATTAACCGACGAGTAGCAGTATTCACGAGTCAGGTATAAAGAACCCGGACCAACCGGCGTTAAATCAACCATCGGCCGCCATCGACCGACATCAAAAGTCCCCAGTCGAATTTGTTTCTTCAGCGTTTTTTTTCCTGAATTTGCTCGCAAACAGAGTGAGGCACGAGCCCTCGTTGTAGCGTCTGTTTAGGAGAGACTATAATAAACCCTCGCTCCGTAGTCCTCCAATAATAAGGTATGCGCTCCTTCTATCTCGGTTCGTTCCCAACCAATCTCTGTCGGGTTTCTTCCTCGACACTGGGCCTTCGTCACCACATGCGTATATATCCTCATCATCTTCCATCGCCTTTTCCTTTTCTTCTTCTTCTTCCTCCTCGCGATCCCAGAGAACATCCTCCCACTGGCTATCACTGATCGTCACCGCAACTGTTTTCGCGTCGGGAATGTTCGGGAGAATGGATGTCAACAGGTTTGACAGTAACTCAGAGGTCCCATCGGCAATCGGAGAGGATAATCCGGGCAGAGGCAAGTACTCGGCCTGAACCTGTCAATATACTGCCAACCGAGTCGAGTTTTCGCACCTCTAAGAGCATTCCCTTGACCGCACCGCCTGCCAAGATGACATTTCCGATTCGAATCAGCCAATCCGTTCCAATGGCGAAAATATGTCCCTCGATGCTCAGTTGTTGCCCAGATTGACCTCTTTGAGGGACACCAGCGACCGGAGGCCGCACAGAAACCCACCGCGCTTTCAGTTGCGTCAGTAACTGTTCGAGCGCCCCCGGTGGTCTCAAGGTGAGGAAGGTCGTGCGGCTGGAATGTCTAAATATTGGCCGTTTCTCGGTGGATTCTACATACTAATGGGATGGTCGTTGAAGATACGCGGAGGCTTCACCAGGAGGAGCGGCGGCAAGGACGTCAGCACGGCTGGGGGCCAAGGGGTCTTCGAGCAGAACAAATACATTTTCCTGCATCGTGATGGCGCACATTGTTCTTTCTGCATATTGAAACCCAGGTATTTGGCCGAGAGTGGATCGATAGGAGCGAACAGAGAGAGTCCACGGGCCCTTGTACTGCCCATTGTGGTTCGACAGGATATTCTCTTGCACCAGTTTCAAGCCCTGCGGCGGAGCATTGACCCAGCGAGCTAGACTACGAGACAGTGAGTGAGGCGACCAAGTGAAGGAAACGGGATTGTTGCCCAGTGAAACCCATGATAAGACGTGGGAGGGTGAAGACAAGCTGGGAGTGACCGTGACGTGACACTTCGCGTTTCGTGTCTCCCTCTACAACGCGTTATCTCCCCTTCCATCCGTCCTCTCCCAGTCCGCCTGCCTTGCTTGCTCGCCCCTCTCCAACGCGCTATCCATGAAGCGCAAGGCGACTCATTCTGACTCTGACGGCGAGTCTCAGTCTCCAAAAAAGCTAGGCAAAATCGTCGTACGCAAGCTGCCAGTGACGCCGCAGAAAACATACAGCGGTCAGCGCTCAATCCTGCACAACAACACCGCGACTCCTACGTCTCGTCAGAGGCACGTGTCTCCCGAGAGCGACGACGAGCTCAATCTGCGGCCAACGATGCCAGGCAGAACGCGTTCTGGGAGAGCTCGAATTACCCCCACTTCAGTCTCCCGACCCAAGATTTTCCCTATGGGAAATTCTGTCGATGCGCTGACAGATGATATGCCCAGTCCGCCCCCGTCTCCCACCAAACGAGTCACCAGGGCCAGCACCAGATCCCCCGCCAAACCCTCCCCCGCCAAACCATCCCCCATCAAGGCTTCGTCCCCCGCAAAGGTGCGGCGTACCCGCGTCAGGACCCCCTCTCCTGTTCCCGACTCTGAACCGGAGAGTCGCGATGCTTCTCCCCCTGTTGCCTCGTCCAGCCGTCACATTTCGGCAATGCCACACGCGGAGGAGGAGCCTTCGAGCCCACCCGCTGTTTTTGAGACTTGTGTCCCTCTTACTCCGTCCAAGCAACTCACGTCGCAAATCTATTTGGAGGCACAGAAACGCGAGATTCTGCGTGCTATCCAGAACCCGCCCGGCGTTGATGATGATGACGAGTCGGCCAATCAGGTTGCTCATAAGCAGCTTGGCGATTTGCTCACGGGGACCGTAGTTCGAGGGGAGGGCAATAGTTGTCTGTTGCTAGGTCCTAGAGGTAGCGGCAAGACCAGGGTGCGTCGGGTTCTTTCCATCTTTCATTCATTACACTCTAAATATTTCCGTAAGATCTTGAACCAGTGTATATCGGAGCTTTCAGAGCCCCCTATCGTCCTTCGACTCAGCGGTTGGTCTCAGCAATCCGACCGACTTGCTATGCGCGAGATTGCATATCAATTGAGCCAACAGACCGGAAAATCCTTTCTTGCCCCCGCGGACGATAACGAAGCGACGGAAGAAACGGATGGCGTCGACGAGCCAAATCCCTTTCTCGACACGAGCAATTCCGTTACCATGTCTCTGCCTCCTTCGACCCATCTTCCCGTCCTTATCTCTCAACTCGCCACACTTCCCCGGCCAACGGTCGTCGTCCTCGACGCATTTGACTTGTTTGCCCAACACCCTCGGCAAGCCTTACTCTACTGTCTTCTGGACACTGCTCAGAGCTGTCAAGCGGGAGCTGGCGGCAAGGGCATTGCTGTCATTGGGTTGACCACGCATATGGATACCATTAACCTCTTGGAAAAAAGGGTCAAGAGCCGTTTCTCGGGGAGGATGTTGAGGACAGCCTCGCCTTCTCAGTCGCACAACTGGGCCGAGCTCACTCGAGGAATTCTATGTTCCAAAATTGCCGCTCACAGGAAGCTCGACGGCGCTGGCGAATGGCAGCGACAGTGGGAGGCTGGTGTTCATTCGTTCCTTCAAGACTCGGCCACAAATGTTGTCTTGAGAGAGACATTCAGTGTCACGAAAGATGTGAGAGTACTCGCGCGATTGCTGGTGATTTTTTCCTCGTTTTGCCGCCGGGTTCAAGTAACTGATAAGCCTGCTAGACCTCCGTCACTACTCAACTATCGCCCTCGGCCCCATTTCCTACCTCAGTTCAGCTTGTGTCGGCCGCAGAAACTCAACGGTCACGTCCTCGATTTTCCATGCTCCATGGTAAGTTTTCGTCTTGCGATTGGACTGGACTTGAGATTTACATTGGTTTTTGTAGCTCTCCCTTACCCCTCCATCTGCCTGCTCATCGCCAGTGTGCACGCCGAAACGGCAGGGCACCCCATATTCACCTTTGAGATGCTGCGCGAAAAAGTTCGGGACCAGATACGACTTTCAGCTTCTGCTCCTGTCGAAGTCAATGGCAGCAGTATTGGCATGCCAAAATGCCCACGTACTGTGCTTATGAGTGTAAGTGTTTGTGTGAGATCCAGAGGGAGATGTCTTATATATGCTTTACAGGCCTTTGAAACATTGGTGGCCGCTAAGATATTCGCCCCAACCGCTGCCCCCTCGGCAAATCTCGGGAAAGAATTCGTCAAATTCCGGGCGCAAGTTTCCAAAGACCATGTCAAGGCGGCTGTTCAAACAAAAGGCGACATTAATCTCACTAAATGGCTTACGAAGGCGACGTAATGAACTGTATTGTACACACGGCGCATAGACGGAATACAAAAACATCAATCGAATACCTGGTACAAGGATTGTGGGACTAGGAGGCTACAGTGTGGGTATAGAATGCATGGGTATAGTGCTCGAACGGATCCAGAGTCGGACTGTTCCCGTTCTACATGGTTGAATGTTTGTTGCGGGCTGTCGGTTGTACATCGTGCTAGACCGGCAGTCAGCGACGAGACGTACATCACCGTTCTGCCGCTTACCGACGAAAAAATAGAGAATAAAGGATACAATATCACCACGCCAGTCCAACGATTTCGCTCCTAGTACACAGTTGAATGAGAGTCGACTCAACAGTGGAATGAACAGTTTCGCACCGTTCCCCACTGTCTTCATCCCAAAATGAGACCAATCTTGTCGAATCGTCGATTGTCGAAGATGCGGCATCATAGAAAGATTCGTGCTTCAGAAAGATGTCGGCGGATTGAGTTGATTGATCGCTGTCAGACTCGACCCATCCCGACTTGTTCTGCGTGTCGGGAGGTTCCACCACAGCGAATCCTGCGTGAGTACTCTTCGTCGGCGTTATACCCGACCCCTGGAGCAGATTCTTGAAGCTTTGACTCATGAATACGCTGCTCGGATCCCATTCGCTGGTCTCCTCTACGAGTTCTCGGATAATTCCCAGTAAAACACCGGGGTCGTCTTCTTCGATTATGGAAGGGCAGGGGGACGAGATGCTGCTATGTCGCCTTTTCGCCTTGAGGACAACGTTATTCGAGGAGGCGGTACTCCCGGAAATTCCTGAGCCACTCCCGACCCGCGCAGTCCCGCCAAGAGATGCGCACGAACCGTGCGCGGAGACCGGACGATACTTGACATTCGGATTCTCTTTGTTCGATCTGGATGCCAACTCGCTCTCGACAGACTCGGGAAGAATCATCGTACGGAGAGGGGATGGTCCGATAGGACCTATCGCGGGACTGCGACGAGTGCGAACTCTGAGCTTCGGCTTCAAGATTGAGGTGACGAGCGGTGGGGATGGGAATGAAGACAGGGTGGGAGAGAGTGGCGGGCCTAGGGCAAGGTCCAGTGGGATGAAGTCGGGACGTTGGACCGGGACTACCTGGCGTAGCTGTTCCGGAAACTTGGGCTCTGTCGGGGTCGAAGGACTTGTTTGCACATTTTTTCTGGAATGCAGCGCATAGGGATGAGATATTTGAATCGGGCCTCCACGCTGGGCGGTGGTAGGCGAGTTCGTGAAGGGCAGAGGTGGAAGAGGCGGTATAAATGCGCGACTGAGTCGGGAACCAAACTTTGGACTGGGGCTGGACGCGGAGATAGACGAATGGGAGGGTGGAGACATAGATAGTCGGGGAGAAAGAGACAGTGGGGTGTCAAGACGAGGGGATGAGTCAACGATTCTGAGTGCTGGACTGCCTGGGACAAAGGCAAGGGATCGTCTACTCCGTACACTCTTGAGACTCGAGTGTCTCCTCCGTTGTGAATCATGGACCATGCTGCGATTCATGGTTGGAAGTGAAAACCGGCGAGGACAGGGAGAAGTCGAGGAATTTACACGGGCTTTGTCGGGGAGAGAGGGGAGTTTGAATGAGTGCGATCGCAGTACAGGTCTTTTGTTTGGAGTGTGGGGTGAGGCCGAGACTGAGCGGTTGCGTTGACGGCTGATATCGAGCACGGACGGGTAATCAAGCCTGCGACGTCGAGACTCTGCCTGAATTTGATACGATTCCTTGGCTTCTTTCCATTCTGCGTTCTCCAAGGCGCATTGAATCTCGACGGTCGGGGAGCCAAAAAAACCAACAATGAAACCCGTCTTTTCGCGGTTACTGGGCACGCTGTCTAGAGACGTTATGGCAGATCCCGAGCGTGCTGGAAGTGATACAAGCGAATTCTGGTGGGCTTGAGAGACGGTGGCGCGACGCTGCTGGATATAGACGCGCTTTAAAACGACGAGAAGCAAAAGACCTAGAAGAAACGCGACAAGAATCGCGAGACAGACTGCAATAGATGGGCGGGTTGGGTGGATTGGCGTGGGCAGCGGGAGGGCCGAGGCGTATGAAAGGAGTGTCAGAGGCAATAAGAGCCAGAAAACCACTGGCATTGGCATGATGGTTTGGAGAGAGAGGAAGCCGTGTGGTTACGTCATCCCCACCCTCTCGATCCCCATTCCTTCAGAGCCGTCCAAGAGCTCGGGGACCTCCAGCATGTCCTCCGACGCGCTACTCACCGCCCAATATATCAACGAAGCGTATGCTACGCCCGGCCTAGACGTTTATTCTGTTGACTCTGCGTTCCAGTCACCTACGGGCCTTTGCCGAAGCTTTGCAAACCGACGATGTTGACCGTGATCCTACTCACGCGTCCTCGACTGCACCAGCTTCGCCAGTCGTGTCGACCTCTTCCCGTGTTCGAAAAGTCTCTGCGTCAGTGCAATCTCGAGGACAGACTTCACAACATCTCACATTCGGTGCAAAGGTTGTCTGATTTTGCGCCAGTGAATCTTAAAGTCAAGAGGCATGAAAGTCGACGTCTCGTTCTTCCAAAATAAACTCATTGACAATCTCGCAGACGAAAACGAAAACATCACAGTCAAAAAGGCCCCAAGCACGATTGGACCTTCGTGCTCTTCAGGTGGCCACTTCTGGTGCGACTCGTGTAGGCCCAACCGGATAATGCTAACTTGCCCAGGCCTTCATCTTCTTGTTCATTGCCGCAGAGTTCGGTTGTTATGTTCTGCTTAGGTTCATTATTTATGGTTCCAAGTCGAGCAGCTCTGACGTCTGTGCGTTCCCAGGCAATTAGTGAACATAAAAGAGTGGATCTCGGCATGGAGAGGGAAGAAAGGACTACTGAGAAAGCGGCTTCGAGCCGCGCAGACATACGAGGTGCGCCATCGACAATGGAGTGCCGGTTTCCGACGACTCCAACTCCCATTAGGAATGGAAAGAAGCAGCTGTAAGAGCTGGTCCTAGTTGGCGAGCTTCTCTTCCCATTATTCACTCCACCAGCTCGTTCTAGACGAATATCTTCATTTTGTTCGTCTTTTTTTGTTTGTTCCCCCTCCAATTTACTTATGAATTTGTTCCAGGATGAATGGGTTCGTTTCGTCTTCGATTTTATCTCATCTCTTACGCGTCCCTGTGGCAGAAAGACGCGGATGAAGATCCTTACTACGATTTCAAGCTTGTGCGGAAAGTCCATCGGTCCTTGAAGACCTTGCGAGAAAAAAATGATGCCAGAGGGTGTCTTGGGGTTTTGGAGACGTGCATCCGCTCAAATTTTGCGGCCGTCGAGTCGGCAAGACTATATAGCGAGGTAAGGTTATCCTCCCCGCCCCAGTTTTGATCCTGAGTCTCGCCATAGACTTTCCTTGGGACAAAACATCTGATCGAGTGTATGTACGTGTCTGAATGCCTTCCTTATCACTCAATCATTTGCAGCATATTTTGATGAGCAGGAGAAAGCTCTTGAATTCATCCGAGAGTCGCCAGACCTCAAATTAGACGAAAAGAAACGGTTCTTCAAGGCAGCCAACACCAATCTTGGTTATTGTCTGGTTTGCCATTGATTTTCTGTGTTAACGCGGCGGTGGCAGGTATCACCGCTCTGTGTCTATCCGGTGGCGCTTCCTTCGGCTACTGTACGCTCTCCGTCGTTGTTCAAGTTTGTTTTAAACCTGGCTGTGCAGATCATTGTGGGGTGGTGAAGGCCCTTCTCGATGCCAGCCTTCTACCGAGAGTCATAACGGGAACAAGCGCTGGGGGGTTAATCGCAGCGTTATGTTGCACTCGGAAGGGTCGGTGGTCAAAAGAATTGCGTGTTTAAGACTGATCGCCGTGGGTCAACCCAGATGCTGAACTGAAGCTACTGTTGGTTCCTGAGCTCGCAAACAGAATAACGGCTTGCGAAGAGTCCATGAGTGTCTGGATTAAACGTTTATGGCGTACTGGTGCACGCTTCGACCCTGTCTTGTATCAATATCTCCTTTTTACACCCGCAGACTCACACCTGATTATTGACCAGATGGGCGAGGAAGGTACGTTCGGTCCACTCTCTTCGACTATTCACTTAGCTCGCTCTAGTGCACATTCTTCACGCGAGGCTCCACCACTTTCAGAGAGGCATACCTAAGAACCGGTAGATATAAGGTTCTCTCGGTGATGGCCCATTATTGACTTGCATCGAAGGTCGAATTTTGAACATCAGCGTGGTAAATTGTTTCCTTCCTGCGAAGCAAAGCCCTTGAATTTCGTGCAGATTCCGGCGGATCGCCATTCCCCTACCCGGCTCCTCAATTACCTAACAGCCCCAGATACCCTCATTTGGAGCGCCCTACTTGCGTCGGCGGCTGTTCCAGGCATTCTCCCACCTGTGGTGTTGATGCAAAAGTTGCGAGATGGTAGCGCAGTTCCTTGGAACTGGGGAAGTCGGTTCAAAGACGGATCGCTCAGGTTTGCCCATTCTCTGCCCTCAAGATACGAACACTTATCTTTCACCACAGAGTCGATGTTCCGATTCAAGCGTTGCATACCTATTTCAACGTGACGACTCCCGTCGTCTCGCAAGTGAACCCGCACGTGCACCTCTTTTTCTTCGCGCCTAGAGGCTCGGCGGGTAAGCCTGTTGCCCACAGGAAAGGCAAAGGTGAGTTCTAAGTTTTTTTGCGTTTCATATGTGACGCGGGATCCAGGATGGCGAGGGAATTTCATTTTATCGGTGCGTTCCCAGCTCCCGCTGGATGACTCTGACATATGACTAAATGAATATTCGACAGGCTGCTGAGCAAGCTCTCAAGCACGAACTCACGAAGGCGGGTTCGCGCCCACCGCTGTCATATCCTCGAGACTGAATCGTATAACAGAATTTCAAGCTTATTCGCGATCTTGAGTTCGTGCATAATTCAAATCCTTTTAACCTGCTGACACAACTCAGGCTGTTACCGCAACTCCTCGGCCAGGATTGGAGCTCGGTATTTCTGCAACGATTTGACGGCAATATCACGATATGGCCAAGGACCAGATTCTGGGATTGGGTCAGGATACTCAGCGACCCGGACCCGGCAGAGCTGGAACGGTTAGCTCTTCCCGAGTCCTCGATATCATTAATTTTGACATTGAGCCTAGGATGATGCGGGTCGGCCAGATCGTAACCTGGCCAAAGGTAGTTTCCTCGTTTCTTTTTAGTTCTATTAGTGCTAAGGTGCCTCAAGTTGCGGATGATTTCCAATCGCGCAAAGATTGAGAGACAGATCACCCTAGGCCGGCAATTCATTCGGAAATCCTCGCAGTTGAAACCTTTGTCCTCCACCCCTGCGGAGAATGCCCAGTCCCTCCATCCTCCCCCTCGCATTCCTCTCATCTCTACAACGCCACCCCCGAGCGGCTCAGATCGTCCACTCTCCGTGGATAGCGACACAGAGAATGCCTTTGCCCACAACTCTCGTTCCTTCTTCCGAAACAAACGAATCCACGCTTCGCCGTCAAATTCTGGTGGGTCGACGCCGAGGGAGCGTAGTCGTCATCGGGATCCCCTTCGTTCCCCCATTGCTCGACGGAAGTGGGCGTCCAGCCTCTTGAACGACGATCAAACAGCCGCCCCTCCACCTTCAACTTCACCCTCCCAGAGTTTTTTCACGCGACTTCGAACCAAATCTCTCTCAACCTTGACCCCCGTTACGGCGCTAACGGAGATGCCCCTCGAAGTTACCGAGGATGTCTGGAGTAGTGATAGTTCTTTCGAGGACGATTTGATGGACGTATTGGGCGACGACAACCAGGCAAATGCTTTACTTCTAGAAGAAGACGAATACTAGCCCGATAATGTCCGCCTGTAATACTTATGCTTGAACTACACTACTGTCTTTTGCTACGCGCGAAAGCTGTGTCGCTGACTAACACGGCTCCTAACTGTGATTCACGCCGTGCTTTCCCATCCCATTCATTTCTGACCTGTATCAACGAATCCTCATGGCCTCGTCCCCGTCTGCGCCCACCACCATCTCCGCGTCTGACCTTGCGGCGGCTGCGGAGAGGCGGCTGCAACAGCATCAAGGGCCTTCGGCGTCCGAAGTTCAGTTCAGTGGCGCTAACCACGACCTGAGACAAAAATTCCGGCGCCTTATCGATCCAGGTATTCTTCGGCCTAATCCCAAGGCCCAAGCTTTGGCATCGTTAAAGGTCCCCTAGTATCCCTGTCGCCACTGTGTTCTTCTCATTCCTTGAACCCAGATGTTACTATTCCTCTGCGAGAACCTGCTGCGAGAGCCAAATAACGAAAAGTTTCAACAATTCAAACCTACCAATGAGAAAATCAAGCGCAATCTAATAGATCCCAAGTGCGAATTAAACTTGCGCTTATGCTCTGATGCTGACGCACCACTAGAGGGACTGTCGAATACGCGCGCGAGGTACGAGCTATACAGTCTTTCGCTGAAGCCTATTGATTCCAGTAGCTTGGCTTCAACCCTGAAGTGTGCCATATTTCACTGCAACTTTACACCATTGACCTGTTTTGTATAGGTCAAAGATTTTCAGCCGTATTACACCTTCCATCCGACTCCGAAACGGATGCACGCCCTTGAAATTGGGGCAGGTATGTTGATCCACCTCCAAAACGAACACAAAGACTTGATCTTGGCGCAGCGATGTTGAGAGAAGCCGTCGAGCTTGAGTCAGAGAAGGAGGTTCGTATGGTGACTGCGAAGAAAGAAGAGAAGGCATTGGCCGATGCCGCCGCAGAGAAGGTAAATCTCAAGTTGGCTCTTTGAAGTTACCAATGCCTTTCGCGTCAGATCCGCCTTGCGTACGAGGACGACCGGAAACAGAAGCTCTTGAAAGACTCTCTTGAAAAGGAACGACGTGATGCCCGGATAGCTGCAGCTGCAAGACATGCAGCGATGCGGGAATCCGCAGCTCAACGTGAACCTCAAGACGAAGACGAAGATGAAGATGAGGATGAGGATAACCTAATGCCAGGTGCTGGCAATATCTTAGGTTCCACGATACGCCCTTCCAACAAGAAAACTGACTGATTGTGAATGTTGCATGTATAACAATAATGACAGAGTGTATGTAGCATAAATATGTTTTTCGTGAGAGATCCGGATCCCCCATGCACAAATGACAAGGAAACAAATTAAGAGACCACTTTTCTAGCGACAGAGGTTCGAGGTGGCATGGGGAAGGTGGCAAGTGGGTCATCCTCTTTGATCGCGGGTTCTACGCAAGACAATGAGTTTGACTGAAGTCGTAACTGGAAAGGTATTCCTCACCAGTGTTCATTTGCATCGCTCGAACTCGTTGCAGAACCATGCTATCTCGCCTTCGCGGTGGAATCGCCCGAGGTCCTGTGAGCAGCGTTGTCGGTTCGGCAACGGAAGCCGACGGGGCGGCGACCGAAACTGATCGTGATAACGAGGCACCCTTCAAGGCGACACGGTCAGCCACACTGGACCTCGTTGTCGTTGAAACAGCCCGTCGTAGCGGCTCGCTCGGGGCGGCGGTCCGTCGTGATGGTTCAACTGGGAGTGCAGGCGGATTCGTGGATGATGCGGCACGGGTAGTCGGGGATCGCCCACCGACAGGGCGAGGGGACGGTGGTAAGCTCACCCGCACTGAGCCTGACCTGAGACGCGTCGGGACCCGAGTTGATGTCGTAGACGGCGCCGTGGGCGCAGCTATGGACACGGTTTTTAAACCGGTTCCGCTTGGAGTTGAGACTGGGGTGTCGCTTGGGAACACGGTAAAGTGGAGGTCAAGGTGCGTTTTCGAAGGTATGCGTGGGCTTGAACGAACACCACCGCTGGGTGTTGAGACATCAGTGCCCTCGGGGAACACGGTTAGGTGAAGGTCTTCATGGGACTTGAAAGGTAGGTCAAGGTTGCGCCGCGGGTTCAGGGGCAACGACGACTTCTGCACCAGGGCATGTAAGTCGGAGCGCGTGAATCTACTGGATTTCGGGAAGCGAGGAGCTGGTGCATCCATCGTCACTTCCATCGTGGGCCACAATTCGAAATAGGGATAAACCGCGGGGTCTAATGTCAAGAGATACCTGAGTCGGAGTATAGGAAGAAGGTGAAAGAAAGCTTACACAGATTGAAGTACGGATAGCGCGGTTCTAGGCGAATTGCAACACCGGACTGTCGCACTCCAGGGGCACAATCCTCTGGAAGGGCGGGGTAGATCTCGAAAGAAGGATACACCGCGGGGTCTGCATACGGGTCAGCAACCTCCTGGAAACAAAGACTGGATGACATACAGAGGTCGAATACAGGGTAGCCAACATTCAGCCGGATGGACACGCCGGGAACCTCTCGCACTCCAGGAGCGCAATCTTCTGGAAGGGCGGGATAGATCTCAAAGCAAGGATAAACTGCTGAATCTGGGCTATAGGTCAGTAATTGGTCAAGGCAAGAAATGAACGGCAACGTACAGAGGTCGAATAGAGGGTACGCGACATTCAGGCGGATGGAGACACCGGGAACCTCTCGCACTCCAAGAGCGCAATCTTCTGGAAGGGCGGGATAGATCTCAAAGCAAGGATAAACTGCTGGATCTGGGCTATAGGTCAGTAATTGGTCAAGGCAAGAAATGAACGGCAACGTACAGAGGTCGAATAGAGGGTACGCGACATTCAGGCGGATGGAGACACCGGGAACCTGTCGAACTCCAGGAGCGCAATCTTCCGGAAGAGCAGGGTAGATCTCAAAGCAAGGATACACCGCTGGGTCTGCCCAAGGGTCAGTGATATCGCGGGAACATGGAACGGACGACATACAGAGGTCGAATAGAGGGTAGGCGACATTTAGGCGAATGGAGACGCCGGAAACCTCTCTCACTCCAGGAGCGCAATCTTCCGGAAGGGCGGGATAGATCTCAAAGCAAGGATATACGGCTGGATCTGAGCTATATGTCAGTAAGTGGTCAAGACATGTCTTGAACGACAACGTACAGAGGTCGAATAGAGGGTACGCGACATTCAAGCGGATGGAGACACCAGGAACCTGTCGAACTCCAGGAGCGCAATCTTCCGGAAGAGCAGGGTAAATCTCGAATGACGGATATACCGCTGGATCTGGGCTGTACGTCAGTAATTGGTTGAAACATGAATTGAACAGCAACGTACAGAGGTCGAATAGAGGGTAGCCGACATTCAAGCGGATGGAGACACCAGGAACCTTTCGAACTCCAGGAGCGCAATCCTCTGGCAGCGCCGGGTAGATCTCGAGAGAGGGATAAACGGCGGGATCTGAGGGCACTCGTCAGCAGTCTGGACGAAGAAGACATTGGAGAGCGTACACAGGTCGAATAGAGGATAGGCGGTGTTGAGGCGAACAGATACCGGGCCAAAGGAGTCCTCGAGCGTCACTTTTGGCGACCGTCGCGGCCGAGAAACGGCGGGAGAGATAGCGGCAGCGGCTGATAGAAGACCGGCCGCCAAAAGGGCTGCGGATGTGGACGCTGCATGTGATGCCGATGTCTTCGATGAAGGCTCGATCGCTCGTGAAAGTGCAGGGTAGATGTTGAAGTCAGGATAACCGGGCCCGTGAGCCTTGACGGCTGTCCTCGAGGAAAGTTCGACCGCTCTCGAAAGTGCAGGGTAGATGTCGAAGTCGGGATAACCGGGCCCGTGAGCCTTGACGGTTGTCCTCGAAGAGGGTTCGACCGCTCTCGAAAGTGCAGGGTAGATGTCGAAGTCGGGATAACCGGGCCCGTAAACCTTGACGGCTGTCCTCGAGAAAGGCTCGACCGCTCGCGAAAGTGCCGAGTAGATGTCGAAGTCGGGATAGCCGGGCGCGTGAAACTCGACGGTGGCAGCTGCAGGCGCCGGATAAATATCGAAGTAGGGGTAAACGACGGGGTCTAGAACGGCGGGGTCAAAATGCGCAGAGAAGGAACAACGCAAGGGCACGCACAGAGACAAATCGAGGGGTAGCGGGCAGCCAGCCGAGTCGAAATCTCCCAAGAAGCGTCATCTAGAGAAATTACTGGATAAATTTCATCTAGATTCCCAGGGTACGTTGCCGGGTCTGCAAAGAACTTGAGATCACTTCGTCCAAAAAAAAAAGAGGATGGTAATTACACAAGTCCAGGATAGGATAAGCCGGTACGAGTCGGATCGTCACGGGACCTCTTCCGACTGACCGTGCGCTGAAAGATGACAAGTCTCTCTTTGCAAAGAGTGCGACGGGAGCATCTATATTTTCGTCAGTCGGAGCTGGAAAGTAGTAAACGTCGCCGTACAGAGATAGGACACCGCTCCAAGATCAACTCCCGAAGTATTTATGTCCGACCGAGATAAGGAGCAGGTCTCGGGGAGGGAGGGGTAGATCTCAAAAGCAGGATACACAGCAGGGTCTGAAGGACGATATTAAAACCGGTAAGTCATGAGGAGAAAGGTACGCACAAAGACAGAATGAAGGGTAACGAGCAGTTAGCCGGGTGGAAACCTCCCATGAAGCATCGTCTACTGAATTGGCCGGATAGATTTCATCCAGATTCCCAGGGTAGGTCGCCGGATCTGCAGTATGTTGTTATTATTATTTTTCGGTGGAGATATTATGAGCTTACATAAGTCAAAGCCGGGATAAACCGGTGCGAGTCGGACGGTGACGGAACCTCGGGCGGCGCGGGTGACCTTGCGAGTGGTCGGGGCGGAAACAGCTGGGTACAAATCGAAATGCGGGTAGACTCCATACCCGAGGACATTGGCAGTGTTGGTGAGGGCACCTGAAACCGCTGGGTAGATATCAAAAGTCGGGTACACCGCAGGATCTGGAAAAAAAGGTGAGTTTTCTAAGCCACAAAATTTTCAGTACGCGCACATATGTTCAGGTAAGGATAAACCGCCGGGAGCGCAACCGAGACGGGCCCGGAGGACGATTCTGCAGCGGTATACGGCCACACCATGTTCCAGGGTGTGTTGGAAGCTCCTGCTGGCTGTGCTTGCGCATCGGCCTGGTCCGAGTGGTACGGCCAAACTTGCGCCCAGGGCCGCGCGGCATCGTGGTAAGGCCACACGAGCGACCACGGAACATCGTGGTCGGCGAGCGCAGACAGGTCGAACGTACGCTGTCCCACATCCGGAGTGTGGACGTAAAATGGCGTTGTCGGACTAGGCGGGTACGACTCGGGAGCACCCCACGACGTTGCGGTCATCGGTGTGGTCGGCCTGCTAAATTCTTGTCTGTGACCGAGATCCACCGACGGCGCGCGGTACTCGCTTGTCGGCGAAGGCGGGTACGAAAGAGGTGCTCCCCAGCTCGTCGCGATTGATGGTGAGGGAGGAACATCTTCCAACATTCGGTGGGCAATGTCTGGTGTGCGCACATTAAGGTCCAGGCTCGGGACATAGTCAGAAAGAGTATAGTCAGACGGGCCGAATGAAGTGGCATAAGAAGGCGTCATGCAAACCGATCCCTGTGCGCGATGGGCAAGATGAACGGAGGGGTCGCACTCCCAATCTAACGGAGAATACGGGTCATAGTCCCCGGGTCCCGCGGATGAAATGGAGAAAGAATAGTCCTCTATCCTATATTCATACTCCTGCTGCTCGTCGTCCATGCTGGTCGTGAGCTGAGCGCTCTCATCCAGGGGAGGGGAATTGGGCAGGTCGGGCTCCGCGAGAAGGATGTGACCCGCCGCCACCGCGGCCAAGGCGCTGGGGAGAACCGATGAACTGGCCCTCCACGAGTTGACCCGGTTTTCCAAGTTGTGCTTCGCCGTCTTGGGCTCTTCCTCCTGGAAAATCGGCGGCATCTTTTGCGATCCCGGGTGGTGATCTGGGGGAGATGGGCGAGCCATGAGAGACCGCGGAACGGAGCGAGCAGACATGGTATCAAAGCGGTCGATGAGCGAAAGCTTGCGCGGGACGTGCCGAGGAACCGCTCGTGGAGGTGGAGCGTCATGGTGGGTATCCTGGTCGTCGCCGTCCGCAAAAGTCGTTCGGCTGTCTCCTCGATAATGTACCACCGACGGAGCGGCTGATGGGGTCACCGACATGGGCACATCGACGTGTTCCCTATGGGATGACGCCGTCCACGCCCCATACCACCGGGCGAGGCGCATATCTATGTCGAATTCAATCTTCCCACTGATCGGGAGCGAGTGGTGAGCAGCGCCGGGAGCGGGATCAAATGCATGGCTCCAAATCATCTGCCAAGAGTCGTCCGAAATGCGAGGTGTGACGGTGATTCCATTGTCGGTGAAGTGCAGATACAAGCAGAGGCCAGCGGTGCTGGGGAAATTGTATTCGCGGGCAATGGCCGTAAGTTGACCGTACATCTAAGATGGAGTTTTAAGTAAGGAAGGCGGGAGCAGTAACGGTGATGCGTACGGTTGGAAACAGCGGCATGAGCAGTCCTTGAGACAGTCGGTGCCGAGGGCCAGAGGACAAGGTGTGACCCAGATGCCCATGGTCCTGGGGAAACGACGGCGGGGGCAGGACCACGACGAAGGAGCGGGAGCTTCGCTGGACGGTCCGTTCGCGGGACTCGCGGAGACCACTGTTGTGGTAGACGATAGACGAGGCGGCTCTGCGGAAACGAGAGCCCGGGTCCGCGACAGAGGCAGTCGGGGTGGTATCGAAGTACTCGGCGCCGGCGGCATGGGGATCCTGGCCGCCGATGATGCTTGTCGTTGCGGGAGTGGGAAGCTGTGTACTGGATGCAGCGTGAGGGAGGGTCTCTTCACTGGTTGAGCGATGGGGGAACTCGAAGGGCGAGGGCTTGTGGAACGGCGAAGCCATTAGGTGGGCCATGGTGGTGGAGTGAGTGTAGATAGTAATTAAATACGAATGAAACCGGTTAGATTGAGAGGGCTGGCCGGGGCTATGGTCGGAGGAGGGCGAAACGAACGACGAAGGAAGGGATGCTCGACAGAGGCCTGCTCTCCGTCGTGTTGCGCTGGACCGTAGTGTTGCGCTGGACCGTAGTGGGGAGATTGAAACAGAGGTGCAGATCAATTTTGATCCAGGGCTTCTTGCACCAGCAGCCATGGACTCAATTCTAGCCCTGCCCCAGAAAGACAAGGGCGCCGCCTTCATCGCCCTCATCCACGACACAATCGCCCGCCCAGACCAGGCCACCGTCGCCCACGAACTCCAATCCATCGTCGACACCGTTGTAAACCAGGACAGCGTCGGTCTCGTCGTCGGCAGACAGGTTCTTTCCGAACTCGTCAAGATCCTCGGTGAGGGCGCCATAAAGGAACCCGACCTCCGAAAGACCGTGGTCGAGGGCACCCTTGCAACAATCCAACCCCGCATCGTCAGCTATGAGGAACAGGCAAGCAGCGGTCCCTTTGTGTTTCGACGCGCGCTGACTCGTGCTTTGCCAGGTAAACATCCTGCGCTTCCAGCTCGCGGACATTCTCGAGGAGGAGGAGGAATGGAGCGAGGCCGCGCGCGTCCTCATGGGCACCTCTTTGGACTCGGGCCAACGGTGTGTGCTTCACTGCATGACGCGTCCAAATCTGACCCCAGTGCAGTGCGATGGCCGACAGCGAGAAACTGCGCGTGTACGTCCGCATTGTGCGCCTGCTGCTCGAGGAGGAAGAAAACTCGCAAGCAGAAACATACTACAATCGCGCCGCACTCCTTGTGCACTCTACCACGGACAAAGTAACTCTCCTCCAATTCAAACTTTGCCAAGCTCGCATCAGCGACTACGGACGCAAGTTCCTTGAGGCTGCCAGCCGATATCACGAGTTGAGCTATGTTGGCGATATTGACGAGGAGGAGCGTCGCCAAATGCTGTGAGTGAGACTACATTCACGCGCACCTGCTCGATTCAAACAGGCTTTCTCCAGGATGGCCGCTGTTACCTGCGCTGTACTTGCGCCCGCGGGACCTAATCGATCACGTATCTTGGCCTCCCTCTATCGCGACGAACGAACAATCGATCTCCCGACCTACAGCATCCTCTCCAAAATGTTCCTCGACCACATCCTCCGCTCCGCTGAAATCAAGTCCTTCGAGGCCACCCTCAAACGCCACCAGCTTGCCAAGGTCTCCATCTCCTCCAACGACCGTCTCGCGTCCTCTGCCCAGGACGACGACTCCGCCGACGCCAATGAACCAGCCGCCAGTACCCGGACGGGCCCGTCAACAGTTCTTGACCGCGCCGTCATGGAGCACAATCTCCTCGCCAGCTCAAAGATATACAACAATATCACGTTCCGTGGGCTCGGTGCACTGTTAGATTTAACGCCTGGTGCCGCAGAAACGATGGCACGAAAGATGATTGAGCAAGGGCGTCTCCGCGGCTCCATCGACCAGGTCGACAAGCTCATCTGGTTCGAAGGAGGTCGTGAAGAGGATGACGCTCAAGGGAAGGCTGGGGGTTTGGGTGATGTAGAGGAAGCTGAAGATACTGGCGCTCCATTTACGAAGCGCTGGGATAACCAGATTCGACTGACTGCAGCTAACGTTAGTGTCTTGTGCTTCAACCGCGGAACGTGACTCACATATCTTCAGGTTGAATCTATTGTGCAGCACCTGACGGAAAAGGGTCTCGTCGTGACCGCCGCCGCATAGATTTGGTTGTCCGATGCTTTCCTCATGTTTTGTGCACTCTCAGTGCTGTTTCCAATTACTGCCGGTTGAAGAAAATAATATACACCGAATCACTGTATTGTAACATCATTCCTTTCTTCGCTTCTTGGCGCGCTCTCGTTTTGTGTCTAGTTCGTGCCACTCGCTCTGCAGAGTAGCCAACCTGAAGCTCGCGTTTCAGTGCGGATGAAACATAGACAAAGAAATAAAAGGTACCCAACCGGTGCCATCGCAGGGGGGTCTTCTTGCGTGAAATACGGCGCCGCCATCGCCTGGACTGCACTCGCACGGGCGTCGGGGTCATAACACAGCAATCGCTCAGCAAGATCGAGCGCCCCAGGAGACATCCACCTGGCAAAAAGAACAGGCACACAATCAGCGTTGTTAAGTAAAGAAAAAACTGCACTCACTTGCGAAACATCTCCCGAAAGTGGTTGGGGATTTGATCTCGGGGCTTCACGAGCTCGTACCAAGGAAGGGTCGTCACACCTGCCCACCGATCCACCGTCGGGGTGCCGATGACGCGATAGATCGTGTCGAGCTGATGTATCTCGTCGTTGCCCTGGAATACTGGTTTTTTCGTGAAAAGCTCCAGCATTATACACCTGTCACCAGGTTGAGTAAAGCGGAAGACAGTGCGAAACGTAAGGCCTACCCAGCACTCCACATATCCACCTCGGGACCGTATTCCGTCGCACCGAATAGCAGCTCTGGCGGTCTGTACCACAGGGTAATGACTCTGTTGGTATAATCCGTACGCCGACGCTTCTGATAAAAGCGCGCCAGTCCAAAATCCGCTAGCTTCAGCTCTCCACGATTATTGATTAGTATGTTAGATCCCTTTATATCGCGGTGGATAACGCCTTTGTGGTGCAGATACGCCAAACCGGCAAGCATTTGATGGGAGAGAGATTTTAGATGAGCATCCGAAAAGATGAACTGCGTTTGAGACAGAATTCCGGTGAGGTCGTGGTCCATGTACTCAAAGACCATGTACACAGAGCCTGGAAGATTTATCAGCCAACGTCAGCCCAGTGGAAGAATGTATGTACCGTTGGAAACCATCATCTCGTACAACCGCACGACGTTTTCCTGTCGAAGTGACTGCAGGAGTTTGATTTCCCGCATCGCCGTAACGGGGAATCCCTCCTTCTCAGATTCCATGCGTATCCGCTTCAAAGCAACGTGCACCTTGGTCACCGTGTTTTGGGCCTTGTACACCTTCCCAAACGTCCCTTCTCCGACCTGGCCGACGATGGCGTACAGCTCACTTCGCGTATGCGGAGTCGAAGCGCCGGTGTTATCAATCGTCTCTTGCCTCGGCGTTCCCGATGGTGGGGAGGGTGGTCGCGGCTGAGCCGGCTCTGGCGGTTCCTCCTCCATCACAACGGAAGAGCCCCGCGAAGGTGCAAGCGGGGAGGAGGGAACACGCGAGAGTGGCGGATCATCGCTGACGGAATCCGAGCTCACAGGTGGTGGAGGTAGTCGTCCTGTTTGAGGAGGTTCAAAGGAGCGGTCGCCAGAGGGGAGCTCGTCTGCGATGACGGACATGTCAGACGAGATATCCATATCCTCCTCGTCGGCAGGAAAGAATTTCTTGAGAGCGGAGCTTCCCTGTATAGGCCTGAAAGTAGGGTTCTTGGGGAGCAGTCGAGTCGAGCCTAATGGCATGGGCATGGGCAATGATGGTCGAGGAGGGAGCTCAACGGATCGAGGAGGGAGTTCAACGGGTCGAACTGGGAGTTCAGTGGTCCGGGGCGGGAATTCAGCGGGTCTTGGAGGCAATTCGGTGGGACGATGGTGAGGGGGTTCGGAGGGTCTGGAAGGGAGCTCCGCAGGGAGACGATACCCGACAGAGGTGGGGATGATCGCTGGCGGTGGCATGATGTCTATACTGGCATTTTGTGATAGCGGAGGCCGAACCCCGTGAATCCCCGACGAATGGTAATTTGTCGATCCATTTCCCTGGTAGCCTCCGTTCGTGGTATGAATACCATTTTGCCGTATAGATGCATCACGAGCGGCATTGTCAATGGCTGCGCGCGGTGAAGCGATAGCTGGCGCACTAATCGCGGCCGGAAGTCGAGGGTAGAGATGCGATGCCTCTGGATTGGGACTGCCACTGCGGCTCGGACTCCTGCCAGCGCTCATACTCGACTCTCGAGATCTTACGGGGAGGGGATGTCGGTAACTGCTGGGCTCGCTGTCCCTGTAGCTACGCTCGTTGTGCCCGTGATTGGATTCTGGCGGAGGTACAGGCTGGTTGTGCCGAGGGGCCCAAACCGCATGTCCGCCCTCATGCGAAGGTCGGCCAGTAACAGCGACGGGACTCGAGTCCCGCCGTCGTCGCTTGGATGCGGGAGAAGCCGAGGGGGATCTCGTGTGGCCGCGAGAGGAGCGACGAGAGTAGTATGATTCTGCAGGCGATCGCGAACGTGAGCGGGAACGAGTTTTCGAGCGAAGGTGTTTTCGGGTGGATGATGACGACCCTGGGGCTTTATCCGATCCTTGATTTTCTCGCCTGGACCAGCTGCAGAAAAAAGGGGGTTGTAGTGTTGGCATTAGACGAAAATTGAACTCGACACACTTGTTTGGATTCCCGTCGTCGTTCCGCCAATCCCTCTGTGGCTTGTTATTGGTGTGGCTATGATCTCGATGAGTAGCGTCACGGGGGTTGTTGGCATCGAAGGAGCCCGCTGCACGACGTCCAGCAGAAGGGGAGGAGGTATAGGAGGATTTATTGTGATAGTCGTTGCGAGGCCCGTTTTGATTCCGATGGTTTTGGTGCTCGCGGTCCGCAAACCCATGAGAGGGCTGCCAGCTGGGCGCGGGTTCCCAAGAACGATTGTCCAATATCGGCTTTTTTTCTGGAGGAGGATTCCAGGGCTCGACGTAGGCATTTCCGCGGACTGGTTGGCTGTTCCAATCCCGCCGTTGATCGATAGGCTGCGTGCGCTGCTGCGGCTGTTCAAGGGGCTGGGCTCGGTCTGGCTGTCGCCCTTTGTAAGCATGCGCGCGATTATCCTGACCCTGGCCATGGGACTGCCAACGCCCTCGCTCCTGGTGCCCGTTTCGATGATTAACGGCGGTGGAGGAGGACGCAGGCCAGGACGGCTGCTCGGAATATGCAGGCGTTGGGTAACTCGTGTCATACCGATGAGCCCACTCCTCAGGAAATCGAGGTTCGGGCACAGGACGAGGCTCGGGGACGGTGCGCGCTGGCCACGACTCGGGCTCTCGAGTTTTCACCCCTACATCATACTCCTGCCTCCGCTCGTCCCGATAATACTCCTCCGTATACCGACTCTCGGTGTCCTTGAGACCCCAATTCGAGTCACGGTGAGAGCGAGAGGAAGACGAGGACGGTCTGCTCATGTCATACGCACTCCTCCCGCTATGCGACGGCGTCGCCTGTGTGCGGCGATAGTTTGTGTTTGTCGGGCGATAGTCGTTGGAATGACGCGAATACGAGTCGGCATGGGACTCTTCCGCTCGTGGGGGCAGCGGTTCATCGTCCAAGTCCTTGTTAGCTCGACGTCGGTGGGAGTGTGAGTGGGAGTGAGAAGACGGCATGTGGGCTGCACGTCTTCAAGAGTCAGTGCTTGTAGGTGGCTGAGGAAAGAGCGGTGTTACCTCAGAATAAGTTGCCCACCGCTCCAAAGCAGCAGGAAGGTTCCACTGAAACGGAGAGCGTACAGTCACACAGACGATAGAATGGATCGCTGGTCAAACTTGGGGAGACAGAGGGACGTTAGCAGAATTTCTATACGAGGGTCATTTTGAAACTTACATAACGCCGGGCAAAAAAATCGCATGCACCTTGGGGCAGGGCAAGGTATGGTGCACCTGGAGGGCCTAGAAATGCAAAGAAGTCAGCAGTACCGCGTTGTGGTGAGGCGGACAATTCGAGGGAGGTTGCGGTCGTCTTTGATGCTGGTAAGCTCGTGCGAACCCGATTTGACCAACAGGTGTATATCTCAGCTCTCAATATCATCCACTCCCATCTGAGCCCCAAAACGAGTTACAAACTCATACGGACGATGTGGTGAAGTGGCATGGTGGAGGGAGGATTGCAAACCGAATTCGGTGAAGAGTACTCATAAGGGAATGTTAGGAGAATGACATGACTACTACAAGGAAATCGCTACATAAATCGGTACTGGTGAATCGTTACTGGTGGTTGCATTGTTGGCCATTATCATCGGCAGCGACAGCCGCCAAAAGCGCCGTGAAATCCCTCCGCCGTAGCTAACAGCTTGTGAGGTCATCGCCATGCACCATTTGACACGAATTCGCACCTTGACAAAGCTTCTATTTGCTCTGCTCGTGTTCGATGCGATGATGCTTTCGGCAGAGGACATCCTCGAGAAGGCGCTCGGTCCAAAGACCGGGGCGAAAAGCTACAGATCGGAAATGAGAATGCAGTAAGAATAAAGTGACTGCCGGCGGTACCTTGACCGTAGTATCAATTCCGCTGGCAGCGAATAGAGGTAGGTGCGGGTGCGGTTCAATCACGTTGACTGTGGTGCTGTCCCCCTCAAGGATGTCGTGCAAGGTCCCGTCCTTTCGCCAGATGAAGAGATTCCCGCAGTCGGAGCCGGATGTAACGAACTCATCCTCCGGGCCTAGGAAGTTGACTGGAGGTCGTTCTCATAAGTATCCCACCACACTGGGAATATGGATATTTCACCGTCTTTGATGGTGGCTACGTTGCGGGAGCCTGCAAATCGTTGACGAGGAAGAACCGTAGGAACCCCAGAGTAGGAATGAGTATATTCGTCCAGTTTTCGAAACAGGTCATGGTCGCTGCCGCCTTCCGAGTTGTGTTCGTCGATGTCAATATCCATTTCATCGTCCGAAACCGGCGGGGATGCGTCTCGCGCCCTTTTCGCGGACTTGGAAGACGAAGACTCCGATACCAACCCGGAGGAGGACGGCATACTTTCTTCCTCTGGGTCATCCCGAGTCGAGTAAAGATAAACTGCGTCCGCGTGATATGCTGAGGACGGTTATTGGGCAATTCGCCAGCAGAAAGATATCACATACACAGCAAGAGCTAAGAAATGATCAGCATGTATACTCAACAGGTTGGGGGCTGACATACTTCATGGCTGTTGTATGAGGACATGCGAGCACCGGTGATGTGTTCGCGGGTCCCATTTTCGCCAAAATCGCCAGTCCGACCGAAGCGGCGTATGCAATGGGTCATACCGTTCTCCACCATGCCTTTTTCTTCCTGGAGAAATCGACCTGCTTGCCTACGATCAAAGAGGTAGCCCTGCCCAGACTATGAGAGTAAAGTTGATAGAAGGGTCGACTGACGCACATATGGCGACTCCCCGGCGACGACGAACTGAAACGGCGTCAACGGCGCGAGGGAAAGCGTGCAGAGGTCAAAGTCGAGTTTGAGCAGAGGCGGAGGGCAGGCGCCGTAGTTGCAGGAGTGATGGGTTCTCAAGTCGTGCTGACGAACGGTGCCATCCTGGTGAAATAGTTTGGATAATCAGCTGAATCACATAAAGTGAAACATACCTCTCCGACCGTCAGAAATAGGTGCGGGCTTTCCTCGGTCGTGATTCTCTTGACTCGATCACCGTGACAGTGTAGCCTGTGCGTGCATGTATGGCGGGAGCTCAGTGTCGAGGTTGCCGGGGGTCCAGAATGCCCGATTTCTCCCACTTCGTGTACACGCACTTGGCCATCGCCTTTGTCGTGATGAGCTGGAAGACGGGGAGCATTAAGAGAGAGGGGAGCAGTTACCAGCCACGGTCGCACTGTGGGCTATGAGAAGGGCGTCAACTGAATTACACGGCACCTACATGCTCGACGAGTGTGGCAACATTTGAGCATTGAAGATATTCGCTAGATGACCCGTTTGAATTACAGAACGGCAAACGAATGGATATTCGTCAGTGGAGGTGGGATCCATTCTCCATATTTGCACTCTAAACCACGAATTAGCAGACCGGAGGCTGGCAGGAGGGGCAATTCACGTTCGATCGTCGCCGCCACTCTGTTTCGTAGAGTTGATGAGGTTTCGCCAAGGTTTGCGATGAAACTTACCAGCAAAAGCTCACCATCCCTTGCCCAGCTCAACGCATTCACACATCCGGTGTGTCCGTACGAAGCATCATCACCCAGAACATTTACTCGGTCAAATTTGAGAGTGGACCACCTGTTTGACAACAGGCGGCGGTGGGTTCGAGCGTTTCGGGTCGCCGACGGGGCCATTATTTTAGCATTAGACGTGTTGAATCAAGTCGGCGGTTGAACGAGATGAGAGTTTAGAGCAAGTTATTCATGACGTAAAACGCCCAAAACACGAGTATATATGAGTGGAAAAAGCAGACAGCGTCAAAGCGACAGCAGCTCGGTCACCCGACTGAACGTGCGGTGATTGCGGGATCCCAATGCAAGTGATTTCGTGGTAGCGGAATACAAGCAAAAAAAGTAGAGTAATCAATCGAAGAGACCGAAGCCCTGAAGTGGAGAGTCAGTATAAGCAGAGCAGCGAGGGCACAAGAACGAACCATGTCGTCGTCTGACTCCTCCTTCTCCTCCTCCTTGGCCTCCTCCTTCGGTGCCTCGGCGGCAGCGGCGGCGCCAGCAGCGGGCACGGCAGCGCCTCCTGCGGCGGGTGCACCTCCCCCAGAGCCAACGTTTGAGAGCAGCTCCTTTACGTTCTTGCCCTCGAGAGCCTTGGCCAGCAGGGTTGCCCAGATGGGCTCGAGCTCGACGTTGGCGGCATTTGTGAGGGTGACAATTTTGTCGGCCTGGGATGGATATTTTGAGAAGGGGGACGGGGAATCGTGGGGAAGAGGGACTAACGGTGATTTCAATGCCATCGTCGGCGAGAATCAGGGCAGCATAGGTGGCTGCGAGTTCGACGGAGGCCTGCAGACAAAAATGAGCCTCGTCATCCGGTTATGTTGGTCCAATCCAGCGCAGTTGAGCTCTCCACAGTCCCTAACTGGCGCAGGACGGGCCTTGACGGCCCTCGGGGTGGATGCGCACAACGTACCATCGGTGGACCGAGATTTTTGTGTGGTTTGGGAGAAAGAAGAGCTGGCTTTTTCTTTGTCCGACTCGAGGCGTTACTTGTGTGTGTGACTTTCAGATCAAATTACGATAGAAAATGGAGACATGGTCATTATTCAAGTTACACTATAGTATCCTACTTTGCCTTTGCAAAGCCAACCGCGTTCCGCCCAAGGTCGTAAACAGTGTAGTACTTCCGCAGGAACACGTCACCGACAATCCAGAGCGACCCTCCAGGCAGGTTGATGTCCATCCCAGTAAACGCGGACATGCACGTCCCTTGCACGTCCAGGATATAGTCAGTGCCCTGCAGGGGGTACGCCTTGCCTCCAAAGTAGAACGACAGCTCGGGCAGACTGGGAACTTTGGCACAGTCCACCGTGTATTGCCCGTTCCATGACTTGGTCGCACCGATCTGCGTGTTCAGCATCTCCGCAATGTCCGTGGGGAGAGCGATCAGGGAAGTGCCTGTACCGTCATAATGAGCACCAAGCTGTTCGAGAAAGGGAGCCTGGCTCACCGGTGTCAATAGCCGCGCCAGTGTTCTCGAGCTCGAGTTCGTCACCGCCAAACGAAACCTTCTCGAGCTCAACCTCCCAGTAAGCCTTGCGACGGACGGGGACGTATTCGAGTTTGCCAGTGAATGCTTCCGTGTCGATTCCACCAAAGATGGCCTCACCGCCATCCTCCTCGGAAGAACCGATGCGGAAGGAAAATACGGGGTCGTCAATCAAGCCTTGGTTGATCATAGAGTAGAAAGGCGGGGTGATGTGGTTCACGCTGATGGTGTCGTATGCGAGCCCTGCAAGCCCAGTTCAAAACCGAGTTTATGAGGGCGGAAATGCTCTTACCGAGGATGCCGTCAAACTTCCCAAAGGCGAAAGCCAAACCAGGTTCCTTGGTCGCCTCTGCAAAGTCTTGTTTGGGAATCTTGAGGTCGCCAATAGCGAGGACGTCGTTGGAGACAAAGCCCTCCATCGAACCACTACCGTATTGGATCGAAAAGGCGGTGCCGTTCTCCTTGTACGTCGAAGACGACTTTGAGTCGTACTTGGCGTGCAGGAAGCACGCAATGGACGTGCAGCTGGTGCTGGGCACCCAAAGGTTCGATGAGCTACGAATGATGTCAGGGAACTGCGGACAGAAAATATGATGGGAGCGCACCCGGTATCGAGGATAACCTGCGGAATGAGCTAAGGAGGACGCTTGGGCAGGATAGGGAGACGAGTCACCTTGAACGACTGCGGGGGGCTGCCCAACTCAATCTCAGCAAAGTACTGCGCATTCATGAAGTCTGTGGTGCAAATGAGGCCATGTACGGGTAATTAACGGGGTGGCGTACTGCTGAGAGGGACGCCGTGGCCGCCCTTGAGCTGCTCCTGGGTCCAGAAGAGCTGGTCGTCGCCGTTCTTGGAAGGACGGTTGACTTGACGGCCTGAACCGCCTGCACCCATGAGGGGGACCTGGGGCTGGAAGGGCGCGCCATACTTCTCGGCGAGGTAGGCTGCCTCGAGCTGGGGGTTGTCGAGGGCGGGGGTGACCTTGTTGAGTTTGAGTTTGTGGACGCGGGCAGAAACGAGGGGAAGGAGGGAGAAGACGAGAAGGGGATTCAACATGGTAGTCAGGAGCAAGCCGGTGAGGTGACGCGTGGCTGTGTGATTCAACAATTGGCCTGCGTCATGTCGTCTCGCGCGCGGCGGTCAAAGTCGCAGGCAAGCGCCGCCGCAGAGAACCTCGCCGTCCTCGACAAGCTCGTCCTCGCCCAGGCAGTCTGGGAGGTCGGCACCTCGTCCTGGCTCAAGATATCCCGCCTACTCAACAAGCACCCACTCCTCACACACCCAAAGACCTTCTTTTCAGCTCAAGTCAGCTCCGTTTGCCACCTCCAGCAGTCACTAGTTGACCCTCCTAGTAGTCATGCCATGCAATGTACGACCATCTTATGAAAGAAGCCGGCTTCGAAACGTTTGCACGTTGTCTTGTGTGGCTCTCCGTGTGCTGACCCTCCCGAAAGGAGCAGCGTCACTAGCGCCCCCCACGGTAAGAGCCCTCTTTCTCGACACCGGTCCTGGTTCGACCAGTTGCAGCTCCCACCCACCACAAGCTTGCTGAAAAATTCTATGCCGAACGTTTCTTGGAGCTTCGCAGTCTTATCAGTGCCGAAGAGGAGCAATTTCAGTATGAACGCAATATTATACTATCAAGTGAGATGCTTACTGACACGCACGCAGAGCTATCGTCAGTGAAATTGATGAAATCCGTGCTGGCCAGAAAGACGCCGAAATCAAGGCCAAGATAACCGGCGTATCTGTCCCGCAGGAGGAGGAACCCGTGTCTGTTGTGGAGGAGGAAGCCGCGTCTGTCCCGGAGGAGGAGGAATCAGAAATTATCGCGGACGAATCTGCGCAGGTTGAACCGGAAGAAGTAGGTTTTGACTGCTATTCAGATTACGCATTTGGTCAACCTTTCGGTTACAGGACGTCTCCCCCGATGTTGTTCCCGCTACGCCTGTGGATGAGCCCCCACCGGAGCCAGCGGAAGCCGAAATACCAGCAGCTGCAGTGCCCGCGGCGCCGTCACTAGAACAAGAAGAGCCCCCCGCAGCTGCTGTCGACGCACCTCCGACCCCTGACGCCATTATGGAAGATGTTGTACCACCCGAAGAACCAAAGTTCTCCGCTCCGTCCACTCCTGGTCCCGAAAGCGCCTCCTCGCCCGCTGAAAACCTCGATCATCTCATGCAGGTTTCCGATGATGAGAAACCTCTGGAACCAGAACCAGAACCCGAACCGGAAACAGAACCCGAAACAGAACCAGCACCAGAAGTAGAACCAGAACCAGAACCAGAACCAGAACCAGAACCAGAACCAGAACCAGAACCAGAACCAGAACCAGAACCAGAACCAGACACCTCAGAAGCCATCCTCGAAGAGCAACCTGCTGTTATTGTCGACGCAGAAACACCGGAAGTGCCGTCCATCCCCGTGGAAGACACGAGACCACCGTTGGACGAAATCGAGGTCGAACCGATAGACACTAAAAACGACGCGGAGGATGTAGTTGAAAGCCAGCCGAAGCCGATATCCACAAGTCCAGAACTCCCGCCCGTCCCAGAGAGCCCAGCCGAAGAAGCAATTTCAACTCGCCGTTCGTCTGCCTTGCTCGTTTACATCTAACCGTACCGATCGTCTTTTAATAGGCTCTACTCGTCGTCGACCTTCCATATCTATCGCTCCTGCGGCTCCGCCTACGCCTGCCCCCGTTCCCGTTAAAAAGCGCGGGCGGGGTCGACCGCACAAGGTAACGGCGGAAGCACTGGATGTAGTAGAACCGGTGCAGCAGTCTACTCCCAAGGAAGCGACCCCCGCCGATGAAACGCAACCAGAAGAAGAAATTCCGATTTCTGCCGCAATCCGCCGCAACAACAGTCGGTTTTGTTTCTTGTCTTGCACTATTCATAGCCCCTCATTCTTGCAGGCAAGCGCAAGGCATCCTTCTTTGGAGGTTTGGATTCTCCCCGGCTCAGCAAGCGCGCGAGGGAGGATTCCGAGCCGGTGGACGACGATGAGCAAGGTACATGCTGTCAATATACCGTGTGCAAAACTGACTTGATCTTCCAGGTTCGAGCTCAGGTGTACTTCGTCGCCGCCCTACGGGCCGGACGGAAGAACAAGTCGCGCTCAAGCGCTTCCAGACCGTGATCACCATGGTTCATTCGCAGATATCCCAGCACCGAAACGGCAATATATTCCACAACCCGATCAAGACCTCCGAGGCCCCCGACTACCACGACATCGTGAAGCGCCCCATCGACCTCAAAACTATCAAGGCCAAGATCAAGGACGGTGTGATCGGCAACTCGCTCGAGTACCAGCGAGATATATATCTCATGTTTGCAAACGCGATGATGTACAACAGACCTGGCTCAGATGTGCATGGCATGGCGGAAGATGTGAGATCCATGCGTTTCTTTTTTTTTTTTTCTGGGCGACTAACTGGGTGCTAGATGATGGTTGAGAGCGACAGCCAGATCAACACTTTCAGACAGACTGAAGGATATGTGCGGGGCTCCCGTGTTTGATTACATTGTATTCAGGTTGAACCAGCCTGAGAACCGGCATGTCTTACCTCGTTGAAAGCGATTCTTTCTTTCTCGTTGTGGTACAGCGTTGACAGTTAGGGGCCAAAGAAAGAAACATCACGACCAGATTCGGTCTCGGGCAAGAAAAGTTATATGTACATTATATCACACTGTTATACAAGCAAAAAAATACATGTAGGTTCACATCCAAGGTGTATACATCTCTCCCATCTTCGTCAACTGAATTGGATTCGTCGCGCTGGATATCAGGTTGGTGACGGTCTGGACCACCGGAGCCAGCACCGGAGCGGTCGGATTTTGGATCGCTTGTTCACGCTCGAGTTTACACGCCATCGTCTCTGCGCGCTTGACAAAACCGTCGATGTTTGCGCCGACGAACTTTCTAAAGTTCGCGTCGGCATTTGGCGTACGGCTTCGCAACCAGGTCATGACTTCGTCGCGGCTAAACAGACAAAGCTGTTGCTCCAAATCGAACTGCAGGAAATGAGTTGCTGAAACGGTGAATCTGAGGTACGACAAACTTCAGGTTCTGTCAAGCTCCGTGCGATGGCCATTATGCCAGAAGTTAACAGGCCTTCCGTGAAAATGGGTCCCAAGAAGTTCTGGAAATTCGGCGTAAGACGGAAGGGGACAACATCGTTCGTCGCGAATATCGGCAACTGCTGCGACATCCCTGCGAAACGTTAGACGGCCGTGCCTGTTGCGAGGATTGAGAAAGGACTTACCTGGAACCAACTCGGTCATAGTCATCTGCCCAGTGGTCCGTGAGAGCAAGTAACGAATGGGCGTTCGGTGCGTCAAGCAAAGCGTGTACGTCATGAAACTACAAGCCGCAATTTGCAGGGCAAACTGTTTCCGCATTCGCCAGAGTTCGCTCGGACCGTCCATGGTACGGATCATGTACTGCAGAAGAACATTAGCGAAGAGAAATGAGGGTGATCATCAACACTGACCCGAGTCAAAACGTCCTCTGGGACCATCTTCACCGCGACCTCGTCATAGATGTCCTTCTTCAAGGTGAGATATTCGCTCTTCCCAGGCTGTTGAATCGGCGTCAGAAACGTGAGCCATACTCGGATTGAACACTATACCTGAGTGCCAGTTTGTTGGAAATACTCTCGCAGCACCTTCTTGATTTTCTCGCCGGCAAACAAGAAAGGGTCCTCCTTCGCGAACCCGTTCTCTTCACAGTGGAGATCATAGATATCCCCAAGCGAGACATAACTTGAATCCGTCTGGAACAGCCGAAGAATTGGACTGAACGAAACCACCGCAGGAATATGGAAAGAAAGATTGCGCTTTCGACTTTCTTTCTTGCGAGCCAGCGCGCTATGGAATGACGTGAGCAAGACGAACAATGATTGCGAACAGTGCTTACCCATTGAAGGTACGGAATATCTGCATCACTCTTTCTTCCCTGCGAGAGGACCGCGTAGCATTCAGTTGAATCGAAAACGCGGTCTTTGAGTTATCAGTGCCATGAATGATGATTCTTTTCCATGTGAACCCGTGCGTTCGACAATTCTCGAACCGGGGACCAAACTTCTGGATTCGAATGAAGTTTTGGTTGCTGTCTTTGTCCTGTGGCGAGTATCAGCAACCACGAATTGCAGCTTGATCAGGATAATATACCTCGGTGTACTGGCCAGGAACCTCGATCTCATCCACCTTCATGTACTGGAATTCGGTGAGATAATGGCTTAAGCCGTCCAGAGGTTGGATCCTGGGTTTGGAATCGAGATTCTTCTCATAACGCGTTCTCCACTGCTGCAACTTTTGGATGTATTCGTAGACCGTTTGCTTCGGCCCGAAGGCCTCATCAAAGTCTTTCTGATAAGGGCATCAGATGAAATATACGTAAGTATGATGAGAAAAACAGACCTTGACCTGGCCGCTCAATGTGGCCCCAAAGCGATTCGATAGTTGTTGTGGTAGTCTGGTGGACCTGTCCGTCATCCTGGGGCAAGTTCATGCGAAGCACATAATTCTAGACGCCGAGTCAGAAAAAAAACAAGCCTGAGGAGCAAAAATTGAAAGGCATACCGAAAGCGCGTCCGAGATCAACATGCAAAGATGTCGATACGTATCTTCCTCGATCGACGACTTGAATTTCGCCGAGACCTGGTCCACGATTGTCTCCAGGCTTAGAACGAGTAGAGGGAATGTGGTTTTAAGTAACTGGACCACCTCCTCCACGTAGTCCCAAGCCTGCCGAGGGTAAGCGCCGCCATCCGCGACGCCATGCGGGCCTGTCCCGGGTTGGCCAGACGCAGTTCGTTGAGACTCGTCGGTAGCGGCCGGCATTGGATGATCGGCAGCGGCAGCGGCGGGGGCGTCTGGCTGCCGTGATGGATCTGCAGCTTGGGCTCGAGCGATTGCCGCTTTGCGTTGCAGGACCTCTTCGCGGGTAGTACGCAACTGGAAGAACAGCGCCTGAAGGGAAAGTGAGTACGTCGGGGTAAGTTTGGAGGAGATACCATCATCACCTGTGGGTAATGTCTCGCCAGGCTGAGAAGTACATAGCGCGCCTGCTTCACTTCCCGGCTCGATAGAGACATGCAGAGGTGAGGAATGAAGGTAATCCAAAACCAGTAAGCAGCATCCCCCTTGTAAGTATCGAAAGCGCGTGAAATTGCCAACGTGCTATCGTCAACGCTGAGAAGCCATTGAATTCGGGCGATGAGAGGTCTGCTCTTGCCGCTCTTGTACTGGCCGGCCGCCTGAAGATAGCAACTCACTGCGTTGGCGGCGTACGACAAATCGGTCGGAACTTCTTTGAACATGCTGTCATTGAAGCGACCCCACTCCGCCCATGCCTTGGCTTGTGTCATGTCCAACTGAACTGCCTGGCCGAAGGCGTTGTTGGCCTCTTCGTTGCGTTTGAAGCGAGCATGGAACATTCCCTTGAGGGTGTAAAACTCGGCCTTCTGAGCGACGGAGAAGAACACGAGATTCGTGTTGTTGATGACCTCCAGCCCGGCCTGAAGATCGTTCGGCTTCTGATAATGGCAGCGAGCCTGTTCGCGAAGCTTCAGGAAAGCCTCCGAGATTTCGATGTTGGGAAGTGTATAAATCTTGGTCAATGAAGTGAAGCAAGCATCGAGCAAGTCGTGTTTGCGCGCGACATGGGCAAACCGATTGATGATCCAGGCGGTCTCGTGGTAGCCGCGGTACCCGAAAGTCTGAGTATTGCTCGCGGCTCCACCTGGATTTGTGCTCGCGATGAGGGGGATATACGTGTTGTTGATCGCATGGAAGACGTTTTGCCTCCAAGCGACCAGGTCACTCCAGATGCTTATGTCATCCTGCAAATTCGGAAGCCGTTCGCGCCATGCTTGGAGGACCATTTTCAGGTCGGAAGATTTCTTCTCCAGGTTTAGCGCGGTGGTTGTGGAGAGCGAACCAAATATTTGAACAGCTTCTTGCAGCTCGACGAATTGCTGGAAGTGCTGAAGCAGTGGCACATGAGCAGCCGACAATTGTGGAGGAAGCGCAACCCATTTTCGTAGGGAGAGTTGCATGGCGTCCTCGAGAATTTTGGTAAACTCGACGTTCTTATCGAGCGCAGCGGGTAGTTTCAACAAAGCAATGAATGCTTCAAAAACTCGGCGTCGAGGCTGAAAGGAGATAAGACGCGGTGTCCCGCCGAAGAATAAAGTACTAACCGTGGGCACCTCTGGCAACTGATTAATCTGCTCTTCCAATGCATCCTTCTGGTCGACCCATTGAGTCGTTCGCCATGCGCTCTCCAACATTAGCTCCTGATTGCCCTCAGACTTTGCAAGTTCCTGCAGGATGTCCCATTGCTGCAATTTCTCTGCCGCCAGGATCCAATGGTCCTCCCAAAGACAAAACTCCGCCTCCGAGAAAGGAATGGTGCCACTACGAGCCTTGGTTTGAGCAACCTCGTACGTGTTCGACGCCTGTTCCCACATGCCGTTTTGCTCAAAGGCAAGTGCAATATTCGTGTCGAGGTGCAAGCATCGGTGGCGCCACAACCCATAGAACATGTCGTCTTCGGCCAGCTCCGCGTAAACGTCGGCGAGGGAGTCGAATACGTACTCGCGTACGGTGTGTTCGTCGTCCTTTATGTGATCCAACGACGTTCCTAGAATTTCCAGCGAGACATACCACGCTCCGAATGTTTTTGCGAGGTATTTTACAAGGTGAGGCGGAAGAATCATCGGAGGGGAGCAAGCGTGAATCCCGGTGAGCAGCGTCTGGATGACGTTGGGACGAAGGTCGGGCTGGTACCGAGCAATAAGTCAGAGAACCCCAGAGTGAACAGGAAAACTTACAGCTTGTTTGATGTGGTAATCACGGCTCAGGAGGTTGATCGTGTGCTGAGTTATATCGATTTGTTCACGCCGGGAAAGCGAAGCCCAGGCGGCCGGGAAGACCGAGATCCAGGTCTCGTGTGCGGCTTGAGGATCCAGGAACAACAGTCTCTGCATCGGCTGTACGACGCCTTGCGTCGTTGGTCGAGGGATGGAAATGGTGCCCGACATTCTACGCTCAGGGACATCCAAATCGACGGCATTCAACAACAGGTGCAGCGCGAGGTAGATCCAATTGTGATCCGCGAGGGAGTCCCAATTTTGCACCCCAAAGATGTACGTCAAGCGGCCAGTCAAGGATCGCGGAACGCTGGCGTCGAAGAGATCGATAAATTTTTCTCGTAGTTCGGCGTCTTTGGCCCGACATCCGAGGAGGAATGACTGCTCGAGCCGCGCCGTCAGGTCACTGCGGCGCAGAGCGGGTTCGGTGAAGATCTGGTAGATGAGCTCGAGGTATGAGTGATAAATGGTCTCAGTGCGGGCCTCAAACGCCACCATCTTCTGCAACAGACTGGCCTTTTCTTTCATGGTCGGATATGCGTCCTGTTTTACCAACGCCCAGGACCTTGCCAAATCGAGGGTGTAGTTGCATATCTGCGGGCTCTTGGACTTTTCCACCAGGACAACCAGTGTGCTCAGTAGCCATCGCCGTTGGTCACCAAGGAAAGCGACAGTGAGTTTGGCAATGTCGAGAATGGCGAGGATGAGCCTGACACTGTTCTCGTAACCAGTGGACGCTGGAGTTGAGCCGACATTTTCCTTGGCCAGTCTCCCGAGGAGCTTCATCAAGTTGGAAGCGTAGGGTTCGATCCGCTCGGGAGAAACTTGAACGACAGATTTCAACATCAATAGGATGCCGCGCAAGGACACCGTGTTACGTAACCCATCGAAGATTGACGTGTGAACGAAGCTGTGGAATTCCGACCGTTCCTCCTGTGGCGCGTCGTCGTCCTCCTTGGGCAAAGGAAATAGGCGCATGAGGTGGGCGAAAATAGGATAGAGCGCGTCGTGCAGCGCGTATTCATCTGTGACCAAACCCTTTCTGACCAACTGTTGCAGCACTTGAGCATTAGCGATGTACCAGCTATCCTCTTGCTCCAATGCTATAACCTGGAGGACTTTCGCTGACGCAATAGCTTGCGCAATGGAGGGTTCGGAGGTGAGTTCGTTCTAGGAGCGGTCAAGACAGAATTGGTACACAAAGAGAAACGCAACATACCTGCTCCAACGCCTTCAAGAAAAATCGAAGGCCGAAGGCGACATCCCTCCAACCATTTGGGCCGACCATTTTCTGCAATAGCGCTAACGCGCGGGGCACAATGCTGTTCCGTCCTGTATCCACATTGGTCGCGAGGCGGACAAGATAGCTAACCAAGTTTTCGCGATATGTTAGCGGAGTTGACCAAGTATTGCCTGCGACGGCGGACCCAGTCGCAATCGCCTGAGAGGTCTGTTCCTCCCACTTGAGAATGACGTTCAATATCTCGATGGACAGAATTCGCGAGTCGGGCGTAGATGACGGCGACATTCCCAGCTTATTGAGGGAGCTGACCATATGTGAAACGAAGAGGCCGCGCACGGGATAAAATGCAGCAGAATGCTTGACAATGAGGTGATAGATGGTGAGCGATTGCGAAAGACCTTCCTCGATAAGGAGTTGCCGTGCGGTCGTCGCCCATTGCGGGAACCCTTGCTCCGTAGCATCTATGGCGGTGAGGCAAGGTACCAGGGTTGCCAGCGCTTCCTGTCGGACGACGGGTCGCCCTTCAGACGAAGGAGTTCGTAGGAGACCCAACCAGGTCCTCATCAGGAACTTTGGGGGTGTAGGAAATGCCACGAAGAATCGAGCTGTGACGAGGTATCCTGTTTGTTTGACAATAGTATCCTCACAGCTGATATACTGCCAAGCGCTACGGATGATTTCCTTCCTAGCATCATCAAGCAATGAGGGATAATGCTGAACGAGGACGGTGGTGAGATGAAGGAGCTCTATTTTGAAAAAGTCGTCCATTTTGGGATCTGGAGGCGAGTGCCAGATGAGACGAGAGAGTCGATTCACAAAGCCAACGTCCAAAAGTCGATCCTTTGTCTCCGGCCGGTGGGCTTCAACGAGGAGGGTTGGTGTGACGACGTAACGTATGAAGAACATCTTGTGCGCCGGTGTGTACGCAGCGTCATTAAACCAAGCCAGGAAGCGCATAAGAACATTGCGCTGATAAAGCACGTCATGGCTCAACGCGACGTGCTGGTACAAGAACCTGGTGGTTCGCACGAGATCCATGCCCAGGTTCCGCGTGTAGATGGCAACAATTTCGAAAACGAGGTCAATGCGTGACGAAGTCGAGAGAACGGCTTTGAAAACGGAGAGCATGATGTTCTGCCGTTCTATGACTTGGGGTACTAATTCGTCGCTCCGCTCGGATTGAGGGACTTCTGCATGCCATAGATCGAGCAATGCATCCATGACGTACCCGTTTTCGGACATCCACGATGGTACAAGCTCCACAAGGTCGGAAATGAGGGAAAGGGAAGGGATGATTTGGTGAGGATCATTTCCACGTAAAAACGCAACCAGCGCCAGTGCTCGCGAGGCGAGTTCCCGCTGGAGGTTGGGAGCAAGCTTGGCTTGTAGGATGCTCCTCAAAGTCCGTAAGTGTGACGGGAATGCAAGATGCCGAAGGAAAAAATCGATTCCTTCACCAGGATACCTGTTCAGATATCTGGCCAGAGGTTCGGAGAACGGGGTTCTCCCGGAGAAATGCATCTGTGACTCTGTTTGCACAATGAGGTTGACTAGGTTCTCGAGGAAGATATTGGCCGCCGATGGAAGCAGATGGAAGATGTTGGCGAGGCGAACGAGCTTCGTGATGCCTTCATTCTCTCCCAGTGTGAGCTTGGATGCATTGGTTAGGAGCTGTGGATCCGCTACGATGCGAAAGTGATCCAACAGTTTATGACCAATCTCAACCTTGAAATAGTTGGTCAGGAGTTCCAGGAGGCGAGCGAGACCCTCGAGTCCAGGGACCGAAAGACGCTTCGGATCCGCGAGGTTCATGAGAATGGGACGAAGGCCGGTCTGCAGTAACTCCCGCGGCAAACGGCTCTGATGGGTCAAGACCATTTTCAGCCCGTCGTAGGCAACATCCTTGACATCCGGGGAAGGAGAATACAGCGACTTGAAATAAACCCCGGTAACTCTGTAAAATGAAGGTTGGTTCAAGTCGATTGGAACGCACTCGACCGGCTCACCTTTGTCGAGTTTGATGCTGTCTAGAGAAGAAGTCCGTCAAGGGCATCGATGCTGTCAATAGCTTGATGCACGCGACGCGAAGCTTGATGATTTCGATGGCGCCTTGTCTCGCGGGGAGACTGCCACGGGGGACGAGGGACGAGTCCTCTGCGTCGGCGAGAGCCAAAGTTTCGTGTAGAAGGCGGAGAAGCTCGTCATTCAATTCGACCAATGGCGGGTCGAGAGTGACACAGTATCGAACGGCTTCAATCATGCCAATCTGGATGGGGAACGGCAGGGCTCTGAGGGGTTTGGTGTATATACCACCCAGCATGCGATCGCGGTGTTGTTCCAACAGACTGTACGCGGAGCGGCCACTGAGCTGGACCAAAAGGGCGATACAAGTTTGAGAGGCGTCTCGGACGATGGGATTTGGGCTCTGAAGTTCAGCACAAAAAAGACCCCCGAGGTTGATCAATTTCTGGTGTGGAACTTGGTTGTTCAGGTCCGACGCGAAGTCGAAGTTGGAGTTGCTGATTCGCAACACAGCTAGGAGGATGTCGACAACTTGGTCGACATCTTTGGTGAGCCCGTGGGGGAGGTCTTTGAGGAGTCGAATGAGAATCCGGACAAGATCGCCTTCGCGATCAGTAACCCATTTCGTTCCCAAAATCGGTGTGGTCGTCATGATGCGGATGCCCTGCATACCCTGCCCTTTTGCGAACCCAGGCTTCATCCAGACACAGCGAGCTAAACCTGTGAGCAATCTGGTGCAATATCATGATGATATCGGGAGAGGGAATGGTGGTTGGGCCATTCAAATCGACCAAGTGCTGAATGAACGCCCGGACGATAGACTGCGCTTTTTCTGCCTGTTCTGGCGGTTCTCGTGCTAATGCATACGGAAGAGCGTCCAAGAAAACATTTAGAAGGGGACTCGAGATGGGACGCAATCCCGCCTCTCGTGTCTGGCCGCGGCGAACCTCCATGTCCAACACGTTCTGAGACAGCTTTTTCAGATATTCTTCAGCTCGAGTTTTCAACTCTGGGGGTTCGCTTAGATGAAGAGCGTCGAACAGGCCCTCCACCGAGCTGACAAAGGTCGCCTCGACGTTCCGGCCCAGAACTCCCTATAGGACAGGTGAGGCGGGGTTCGAAAGGGAAAGATGACACTTACATCGTTCAGAAGGAGAGACAGACAACTCTCAAGGTAGTCGTAAGCGTGCAGACGATCTCGCGCGGTGCCCTTCTTCAAGGTCCGACATGCTAACAAAACTGTCGGGCCAATATCCACCTTTTCCGGACTTCCCGCAAAAGATATCGGCACTTTGGCCGCCTCAGAGCGATCGCGGAATCTCAATGCGGGTTCGAGCGTCAACAGCCTTCTGTTTCGCCCTCCCAATTTCCCCAGAATTCGAATGATGGTGTGCGCCAATTGATGCGATGCCGGAAGGGGTTTAAGGTGGCTGTGCAAGGCTTCCATCAGTTCACGTAACACTGTACTGAGCGTGGGATCCAGGAAATCGGGAGTGAGATTGTCGATACAGAGCTCGAGAGTACGGAGACCCTGAGCTACGAGCTCTTGGCCTCCACGTAGGGCAAGGGCTAATGGCTGCATCAAGTAGGTGAGATGAGGCAGGAGGTGGGTGAGTCGCAGAGGAACCGTGAGACAGAGTTCGACGATCAAGTCTCTGTGTTGGCCGTCCGACGCAAGAAGCTGGACGTTGAGGCTCTCGAGCATTTCGGGCAGAAGGGGGAGGACCTCCTTGTACAAAATTTCGAATCTGCCCCCGCCGCCCCCAATGGCCCGGAATAATGACCGGAGAAGGAAGAGGTAGTGGGTTGGTTTGGTGGCCTTCGCGGCCAGTGGAAAGCAGTCCATCAAGAGCTTTGGAAGATGGGAGGCAAGAATAGGCTCATTCGTTGCCTGGTGCGTCGTGACGGAGTTGAACGCCATCTTGAACAGGCGAATCGTTGCTCCGGCAGTCGCTTCGTCGTGCTCGCCGAGCAGTGGGAGCCGGTCAACCTAAGAACCGCAGAATAGTCGCAAGGAGGGTCGGGGAGAAAGGATCTTTGATGAGAATGGCCTGGCAGAGGTTAAGAATCATCGGGCGTTTCTGTGCACATTGGAAGAAATATTCCACGTTATCCGCCCAGATTTCCTGGAAAACGTGAAGATTGAGTTCCCCAAGGACGGCGGCGAACCATTCGGTCGGGTCCTCGTTGGACGGCTCAAACAGGGACATGGAGCGGACAGACGCCACGAACAGACGGTTCATGCGACTACCGTCGATGACGAGGTCAGCCGCCGGTCTTCTTGATGGCAGCCAGGCAAGTCCGGAATCCGTGAAGGAGCGTCTTGAATAGGTTGCGTGAATCTGAAGTCCAAGTTATCGACCTGATGATTCGAAGAAAGCAAAACCAACCATGGATGACATCTTCCGGCTTCTCGAGGAGAAATGCTGCTCCTCCCAAGGGACGAGCCCGCTCGATGAAGGCGGCGTCGTTGAACTCGTCTTTCTTGTTATTCTTGGCAGCGCTCCATTGAGGCATAGACCTCCGCCAACACCACGTTTAGGGCGTCGAGTCCGATCCAAGCACGTGTCCAGGATATACACCAGAATTTTGGTAGCAGGAACCTTGTCTTTCGCTACGATTGTATCAACGAGACTGATCAAGATCTTGGCGAACATGGGATGCACGCCAGTCGGTACGGCGGGATTGTGCATGACACGCGTGTAAACGAGAACTACGTGAGTCAGCTGGGGCAATGAAAGCTCATTCCGAGTGTGGTGGAACAGATCGGCGAGGGCACTGTATATGTGTGTCCTGTTCAAGAACACGTCAGAACGCAACGGAAACTTGGAGCAAAGGCGACGGACCGATACATTTCCCGCCCCGTAACCCCCGACCCCTAGGAGCTACCCTCTCATCGAAGAGCTTGTCTATTTGAGGGAGGACTGCGCGGCGGTGTACACCCGCTGAGAGATGTCGGAAAACAACAATCAACTCCTGTATAACTGGAATGAGAATCACATCATGTGTATGGAACGAGGGTCTCAAAGACCTTGCGAGTGGCGATTGCATTGAGTGGGCAATCTTGCAGAAGACGTAGAGTGACCAAGAGTAAAGTGTCCCCATAGTAATCCTGGTTTTCGACGCCCCAGCGCATAACATATGTCAAATAAGAGAGTATCTGCAGCGAGGTGAGCAAGGGACACAGTAGATATATTAGGAAAAGTCACCTTGGACTGTGCAGACAAAAAATCAGCGTACGCTCCGGGATTCTGTATGTCAGGCGACATCCCCGACCAGAAACCGCCCATAGCCTCATAATTCTCTCTCGATTGCTGCTGCGCCGGTGCCTGTTGTTCAACGAGCGCGAAAGCAGGCCCGAGGGTCTCACTTGGGGTCGAGGAACGCTGGAGCTGCATAAAGGATGCCATAACCTGCCCCATCTCGACCAACCCTTTGAAACTGTGCATTGCAGGGACGACAGCGGCCGGGTTTATTGGGGGAGAGTCGGCAGAGAGAGTATCTCTGACGAGGCTCGTCATATTTCGACAGGTGTCTTGGAAACACCGAGAAGAAGTCGTGCATGGGCTGGCCAGTGGCGAGTCTGAAATTGCGAATGAGGTCGACCAGGGTTTTGCAGGCAGTGACTCCATTCTCGTCATTGTCTGTGCGGAGGACGTGGATCATACAGCTGAATATTTCCTCGGCACGCGGTTTGACATGTTCGTTGGACGGAAGGTGGTTAATAATGTCGATTAAGACGCGTCGAAATAGAAATTCTGGCGCGTCTCTGGTGGGAATAACTGGTACAGTGCGCAGGAGGGTGAGAACGGGGGGGATGAGGTAGGTGAGCGAGCGAAACGAGTCTGTGTCGCGAGGAGTGTCGAGCATTTCGCGAATCTCGGTGGCGCATCTGATTTTCACGCCCATGTCCACGACGGGGTCGGCGATCTTTGCAACGCGACTTTCGAGCGAGGCAGGAGAGGCGCTCATGGCGCCATCCGGAGTGGCCATCCAGCCGTGGGCTGGGGGGATGCTTGTGGACTTGTGACTGTCACGCTCACGTTGGATTTCTTTCTGGTTGTTTCCTTCGCGTTGTATTTCTGCCCATGCCCTGCCAGTTGAATGCAACTATGTCTAGGAAGAGTTGCTCAATCATGGTGTTTGGGCTCAGTTTTTTTTTGTGGCAAGTATACATGTAACCGCTCAAGAAAACCGCCTCCCGGCGTCCCGCCTCCGGGCTTCTCTCCTTGTCCCAGCGGGGTACATATCCGACGCCGTCTACATAGATCTGACTACGATGCCCGAGGTGTTTTATGCGCTAATGCAGGTCGTTAGCGGACGTTGTGTGCCGGCGTTTCGGTTGGTATCCATTCTGATTTGGCCATCAATTTAGTCGTCGAAACTCTCTTTCTCCCGACATCGACGGTCAACTTTTATTTCTCTGGAGCAGGTCTCACAGCTGGCTCTTCCAAGTTCCTGTTCCAGTGGAACACGTTCATTCTTTAATGGCAATCGCGGGCTTGGACGAGACCTACCACCATCTTCTCCGTTCATCCCGACTAGTAAGTGCTCTGTTAGTATTTATATTGTAGTTCCAACCCATCTCTCAGTCGCCAAGTTTCTACTTTTGCTTTGGGATGGGTTTTTGTCACTAGGTACGTGCAGGTCCGCTTCACTGCAAACACGCGACGAATGCAGGTCACTTCATTAGCCTGAGCTGCATTATTTCCTCGGTGTTGATCCAACGGCTATTCGGTTTCTTTCGCGGCCACAAATCGGAGAATTCGGACCCTGAACGTTCATACGTGTCTGAGAAGCTCTCCGTGCGAAGTCTGGACATCGAAAACAAGTGCGAGCTCTATCAGTCCCAAACCTTCATCGTCTCAATTCGCGCACCAGACTCGATCTCGGTCATGGATATTCCAATACAGCTCTCTTTGCGTTGCCTTTGTGCTTCCTGTTCGCGAGTATCGCGCAATTCGCGTCTCTGTTGGCCTTTCCGTTGAGCGGTGATGCGACTTGCGGTGCGTGAGTATAATTTTAGCCGATGACCTAGGCCTCATCCCTCCTTGTTAAGCATTCGTTGTTGCATGGGGCGGGATGGCCGCCCAATCGGGGCGTCTTGTCGGGGCACTGGTCGTCATTTTCGAGCTTCGCAAGATGGGAATCGGTGCGTCTGATCTTTACACGACTGGCTCAAGACTCAAAGTTATTGCAGCTCGCTGGGAATTCTGGGTTGCTATTGCGTGGCTCATCATCGGAATTGGTTTTATATTCTTGAACAATGCGGTCAGCGTGGGGGTTTTAACGTGTGTTTGGCTGTTCCAATTCAACCAGAATATTGACCCTGCTTGCAGCCCCTTTGCACCACTAGGCGTGGCCTATTGCGACAGAAAACAGTGAGCTCCAAACACTCATATTACTATTTCTCATTGCAAACAGTTTCCTTCCGGCGTCACTCGTTTCTTCCATTCTGTATTTCTCTTTGGAAGTGTACGCCATCGCTCGCGTCATGCTTTTCCTCTCTTCACATGTCCAAATGAGACGTGTTATTCAAGATATCAGGGTTCAACGGCCTCTGGCCCTCATTTTCGTGAGTCACCTACCACAGCAATGTCAATATGTTGTTTATACATCCCTAGCTTGAACTCTTGACCCTCGTGCCTTCCGCGGTATTCACAAACACAGTTGCAGAGTTCGTCCCCTTTAGTATTGGCGCCGTTGCTGTTTTGCGTTCGTTTTCACAATCTCTCGAGGTTTCAGGCAACTCTAACATCCGACGTAATCAGAGGCTTTCCGCTATCGACCGGCTCCTGTGGATAAATCTGCGCGTCTCTCTGCTTTATCCTATGCCACCTACCCTTCAGTGGAGCCCATGAGCTATTCGGCGAGGAGATCCTCGCAGTCTGCTTCGACACGTCCGCCCTCCCCAGTAGTGACTGCACCCCCCTCCAGACGCCATCCCTTCTCGGCCAGTGCACTCAGCAACCCCGCTCTTCAAACCGACGAGTGGAATCCTCCTTTGACTGCTCGGAGCACTCGAACAATTGACTCAGTGGCGGCACACAGCATCAATAACGCGGTCGTTCAGGTCGGCCAACGAGCTCGTGCCGCCTCTCGGAGCGAGGATGCTCCTTTCCAAAGGGCCGATCCGAATGTCGGAACGTCGCAATCGCCCTGGAATCAACAGTTGGCCCGACCGATTGTGCCCTCACATGCGGCATTCGCAGAGCATTTGGACCTCCATTATGCGCAGGCAAATTCGCTACCCGCGGGTCCCCGACTTATCGCCACACCAGCCGCGGCTGCAAACGACGACGATGTATCTGACCTCATCTCGCCCGCTTCTCGCATCCCTGGGTCCCACTTCAGGTTGTCGAGATTTGCGGAAGGTCCTTCTAGATCTAGACGCACCTCGTTCCGTACTTCGTACAGGACATCCTTTGCTCCTGAGACGGCCCCCTCTTCGCCGGAAACGGAGCACCCAATCCCGCTGCACGATTCACGATCCATATCGTCGAATGAACGTAGACGAAGTGCCTCTTTCTCAACTACACAGGAAAGTAGCACAGACCACAGACGCAGTGCTTCGATCCCGACGCCGTCGAGATGGCCAACATTCAACGGCAACCAGTTCCGCGCGGCTGGGTACGGCCGTTCGACACGAAGCGGAGCAGTCAGTCTGTCTCTTCACCCAACTCGATCCACCGTCCCCCTCCACTGCCGCTACCGAGCTTGCCCAGTGCCGGAATTCGACAGGGCCAGACACCCCGTGGGCCACGTCCTCCACCGCTTTCCGCACAGAGCGCGCGATTCAATTTACCGTTCTGAGCCGTAGTGTATTTTGTACATACCCTGTTACCGTCACACCGTCATTTTCTGTGTTTGCCTTCATACCACGATGGCGTCGAGTGATCTATTGGCCCAAATCCAAGCTGGCAAAAGACTCAAGAAGGCCACCACAAATGACCGCAGCACACCCATAATCGACGCACCCAAGGGCGGCGGTGGAGGCGGCGGCGGGGGCGGAGGAGCCTCCTCGTCGTTCACCCCAGGCGCAGGGCCTCCGCAGCTAGGTAATGGGATGTAGCCCGCCGCAAGACCGTTTCTGAACCCAATGCTCTCTCAGGCGGATTGTTCGCTGGAGGAATGCCCAAGCTCAAACCTGCGGGCCAAAGCAATCTTGGTGCGGGTCAGCGAGAATCCAATGTCGACCGTCTCCTGAGTGTTTTATTTCGTCCGTAGCTCGACCGCCGACGATAGGAAGGCCTCCTTCGGTACCCAAGGCCGCCTCATCGGCGCCGCCGCCACCCAGTCGCGCCCCTCCTGCCGCGGCGAGTGCTCCTCCACCTCCAAGCAGACCCGCTCCGCCGCCAGCTGCGCCCAGCAGAGCTGTGCCTCCACCTGTCAGAGCCGTCCCTGCGCCTGCACCAACACTTCCAAGCCGCGCAGCCCCAAGTTTACCTTCCCGCAGCGTGCCAACACCGCCGACGAGTGCTCCAGCCCCTCCGCGAAGGGCCCCTCCTCCGTTGCGCAGCGCGAGCCCTCCCGCCCCACCTTCGCGTCCCTCTCCAGCACTCCCTTCCCGCACCGCGTCGCCCCCTGCCCGTGCTGCTCCCGCGCTTCCCTCTCGTAGCCCCGCCGCCGCTTCTCCCAACAGAACTGTTCCTCCCCCTCCTACAACGCCTGGCCGAGCGCCTCCTCCCCCTCCCCCACGGCCATCCAGTGCTGGGCCGTCCCCAACCACCAGCAGGGCCGTCCCCCTACCTCCGCCGCGCAAGTCCACGGTTGCGCCAACAGGTCCTCCGGCCCCGCCTGCTCGTGTGCGTGCGCTTTCCGAGGCAGAACCCATCGCCCCTCGGGCTGTTCCTCCCGCTCCTGGCCGCGCAAGCTTGGCCCCTCCCGCGGTGCGGCAAAGAACTATTTCTGCGGGAAGCCCCTCTGTGAATGGCTCAAATGGAATTAATGCCCGCCCACCGGCTCCCCGGCGCAAAAGTATGTCTCATTATTAATGCGGGGCGCTCACTAATGATAATATAGTTCCTTCACCGCCCCCTAACGCGGGTCCGCATACGTTCCCAGTGACCGACTTTCCACCACCGCGACCATTCCAACAGGCGTCTCGTCAGTACCCCACTGGGCGGGCAAAGGGAAGCGACTTTGATTTGGGGGCGTTATAATACGAGACATGGGCTAGTAATGTAGCAAGTTGAAACCCGAGAAGTGCCCGAGCTTTACCAACGACGGAGAGTAAGGAGAAAATAGGCCTGAATTACTAAGAACCAGCATACGTGGAGGAAGTAAAACAGTAACGTGTCACCACTGTGGTCGGCTATTTAGTTGCGCTGTCTCGATCGCTATGCATCCTTTCCTTTCTACTTCTACCACCATGCGATACGGCGCTCTCCTCGCGCCCGCCCTCCTTACCTTTGTTTCTCTGGTCGCCGCCGCCGACGACGATGCCTCGGACGTGATTAACCTCACCGCTGGCACCTTTTCCTCGGTGGACACGGAACCGCTCATTCTGGTGGAATTCTTTGCGCCATGGTATTCCCCTCGCTCCCCCTGGTTCACCCGGTTGTCTCACATCGGATAGGTGTGGCCACTGCAAGGCCCTTGCACCCCATTACGAAGAGGCCGCGACCGCGCTCAAGGGCAAGAACATCAAACTTGCCAAGGTGGATTGTGTCGACCAGGCAGATCTCTGCCAGATGAAGGGCATTCAAGGATACCCGTCAGTCCTCCTCCTCCTGCCACGTCAGCGCTATAACTCAGTCCTTTGCAGCACCTTGAAGGTGTACAGGAATGGAACACCTGTGGACTACACTGGCCCCAGAAAGGCGGACGGCATCGTTGCCTACATGACAAAGTACGGCGGCAGCACAACGCTCTTTTTTTTCGGGTCTCATGACTTACTTTCCTTTCTCAGACAATCCCTCCCCGCGGTGTCTGATGTTACCTCCGCCAGTCCTCGAGGAGTTCAAGAACTGCCGACAACCTCGTCGTCGTTGCCTACCTGGCCTCCTCCACGGATGCCCCCGCCCCGGCGTACAGCGCCACTGCTGAAAAGCACCGCGACGACTTCCTGTTCGGGTTATCCACCGACAAGGATGCTATCGCCGCCGCCAAGGTCACCCCGCCCGCTGTTGTTGTGTACCGCAAATTCGACGAGCCCGTCGTCGAATACCCTTTCCCCATCCTCGACGCCAAGGACTCTGACCTTGAGGACTGGATCAAGGAGCTCTCCGTCCCCACCATCGCCGAGGTCAGCAGCGAGAACTACGCCACCTACGCGCAGAGCCCCAAACCCCTCGCATACCTCTTCCTCGACCCCACCAGCGCGAACAAGGACACGGATATCGAGGCCGTTAAGGCGATCGCCTCCAAATACAAATCCAAGATGAACTTCGTCTGGATCGACGCTATCAAGTTTGGCGACCACGCCAAAGCTCTCAACCTCGCTGAGCCCAAATGGCCCGGATTCGTCATCCAGGACGTCGCCAAACAGCTCAAGTACCCTTACGACCAGGCGAAGGAGGTCGAGGCCTGTCGGAGTCGAGGCTTGGGTCACAGCATACCTTGACGGCAAACTCCAGCCCCAGTTGAAGAGCGAGCCGATCCCCGACGTCCAGGAGGAGAACGTGTACTACCTCGTCGGAAAGGAGTTTGACAAGGTCATCTTCGATGACGCGAAGGACGTCTTCGTCGAGTTTTACGCTTCCTGGTACGTCCATAAAGATTCTTCTTTCCCAGTGATTAACAAGTCCCGTAGGTGTGGACACTGCAAGCGCCTTAAGCCCATTTGGGAGGACCTCGCCGACCACTACGCGCCCCTCAAGAAGACCCTCACGATGTATGCATCTGCCACTTGTCTCACTTTCTTGCCTGATTTTTTTCCCGCTTCCCTCAGCGCCAAAATGGAGGCGCAGGAGAACGACCTCCCGCCGTCCGCCCCCTTCTCGATCTCCGGCTTCCCCACCCTGAAGTTCAAGAAAGCAGGTACCCGCGAGTTCATCGACTATGAGGGTGACCGATCATACGAGAGCCTTGTCGCCTTCCTCGAGGAGCATGCGGTCAACCGACTTGACCTCCCTGACCCTGTTGTCGCGGACGACTCCCACGCGCAGACTCACATTGAGGAGGATGTTCACGACGAGCTATAAAGAAAGCCATAGTTTATTAGCCGCTCTGCTTGTATCACGTAGTTATGTCTTTTTCCGATAAAAATCGGAGAAGGATAGCCTAATCCCAAGGAATCTGCAATCTAAATCTGGGTGTGTGGCGAGGCCAGACACGATGGTCTGTGCTCGCTCTGAAAAGACAGCACCGTACTCCTTCACTTGGTTTATCAGCCGTGGCAAAGTCTCCTTGTCCTGAGGTTGTTCAACACCGGTATATACGCCCTGGGACCAACAGTCAAGAGTGAGCAAGGGTCAGAATGGCAAGGACCCACTCGTTCAGCGTCAAGTTTCCCATCTCTTCTTGCCGATTCGGAGAGACAGTAATTGTAAAAGTTGTCCTAGGCATCCACGATGAGTGGTTTTCTTCTTCAAGTGCTGCGGTTCACGCACCGTTGCCTCTCGGAACATGAGAATGGTGGAAAAGACTTCTTTGACCTGATTGAGTATATTTTCCTTGAGAACCGTTAAAAGCGAACTCGTTAGATACGGCTGAAAAGTGACCAACTTGTTTTCCGGATTTCGGACTCAAAAGCAGCACCTTCTTGACCATTCGGTCTAAATACGAGCGGTGCGCGTCGATCATGGCGTCCAGGTCGCCTTCCTTTTTATTCAAAAAGTCAAGCAAGACCTTCCACGAACACTCGATCACTTCAAGCTGGCAGTACGCTTGCATCTGTCGCATAAAATGGATCATCTCGGCCATGACGATTCGAATTTGATGCCATTGCGAGTCGAGCTCTGTGAAATGCTCAGTTAGAAAGTAACGCAGGAGAGGCGGGAACAGTACCGGGCACACGCAAAAATGTCCTGGCCCCGCCCGCTATTCGCATCCACCCGACGTTCAAGGTGCCCTCAATTCGCTTCATTTGCCACAGGTGCTTGAAGAGCTTGAGGTATTTGACCATGGAATCGGGGTCGAGTACGGTGTCGATCGGTGCATCGACTTTGTATTCGAGGGTGAATACGTCCCAACCGATCTCACCATGTGAATACTCCAGCATCCGCGCGTCGAGGCGTCGCAGCACGTCCGGTGGATCATTTTGAGCGTTGGAGGATCGGATGGCAGTTTCGAGCGTCGCAGTTAGATTGTGCCGGAATAGCGCGTTCGCTGGACGGGTAAGGCTGGGCCCCAAGGCCTCCATTAACTGGTCAGCGAAGTCGCCGTGACCAAGCATCAGGTAGTGCTTCAACGCCAGGAGGTGGTCGAGCAAGTGGAACTTGTCGATGAAGACTTCGAATAACCGATGACTGGCAATCTGATACGCCGTATCTATGGACCGCTCCAAACCAGCGATGTCGCTGTATTTCAAGGCTACCGCTGCACTCAACACAAGGGTAAATTCTTAAACACATAAGACTTACTTCCACCGGTGTTGCTCATTTTTTCTCGAGTGACGACCCAGTCGCTATCGTGGCAACTATAGCGGATAAAGTTCAAACTTTTTCCCGTCGAGAAAATCTGGGGAGTGGATGAGCACCGACTTGCGTTGTCTGAAAGAAAGATACCTTCTTGCCGAACGCCTCGCCTACGAACATGGGTAACATATCCTCTTGAAATTGATATTTTGCTTCCCATAATTTGAGACCGCCATCACGGTCAGCCGAAATGTCATCACTGTCGACCCCGAGGCCCCCAAAGCCACCGTCTCCGCCTAGAGGGCCGATTCCGCCGGCCAAGGATGATGGGTGTACATACTGCACGTTCACCAGCGTCGGGTCCATTGCAACGAAGAACTCTGAGAACGGGTCGTATAGTTCCCCGGAGAAGAGCCATTTGTGGAGTGTTGCGAAGAAGGGCTTGGATACCTGGTCGAATAGTTAACCAGATAATACTGCGGAGAGCTCTAGTGTCGGTTTACCTCTTCCAACAGTTGATCAGTAAATTTTCGAACGAACGGGTCGCCGTTATCTGTGTAACCGTGAATTAGGTTTACCAGTGCGCCTCCCTGTGCGTCTCCGCGAAATCAATTGGAGGTAAACGTGTAGGATTGAAAAAGGTACCTCGCGCGCCCTCGACGCACACACTCATCATTCGCATTCGTAGCCGCCATTCGTTTATCCAAACATCCAATCGCCGTAATGTCAATCCTGTCTCCTCCTGCTTGAGGCTCTTCCCTTCGTGGTCGCGATCCGAAGAAGCAGACATTTGGGACTCGAGAATGGCGATGAGGCGATAGTACTCCGTGAGCTGCGTTTGCAGGTGGTGACACAGGCTCTGCTCGATCATCCCTACCCCCGACGCGCCTTCTCGCTCCCGTACAAACGTTTCTACACGCGTGTACAGATATCCAACCTCCGATAGTCGATGTATCAGCGCCTTTGTAGGAGCCGAAACGACGTATTTCTGATGAAATGAAGTCAGACCTCGATTGGGAGGGAAGGGAAGGGAGGCGGACCGAGTCGTCGACGAATACGAGCTTGTTCTCCACGTCCGGATCGTCTTGTATTGAGAAGCGTACATATTTGCCGGATATGCCCTGCAGCAGATAAAGAGTATCGCGCAAAAGAAGGCTTTCCGGCAGATGTGGCCGGCCTGGAAGCGCTCAGTGTGCCGCTCACGAATATTTCAGTCTCATTTACCGATTTTCTGACGATATTCGCGCAAGAGATCTGCCTTTGACTTGCCCCTGGGCAGCCGAGACACTGGTGGGTCCACAGGGCTCGGAATGGGGGATATTCGTGGAGGTGGAGGGGGCGCAAGGGTGGGGAGGAACGCTGGTGTTGGTCGCGAAGACGAGGATGCGAGGGATTGTAGGAAGAGGATAGACGCGTGTTTTCGAGAAAGGACGGGCTTGAAAGACGTGAGGAAGGGATTATAATGGAGAGGGGAGCCGTACCTGGTCCAGGAGACGCGAGAGCAAGTTGGTGAACTTTAGCGACGCGGCGCCATTTGGTGAGGACTGCAATACTGCGGGCAGTGTGGGTGAATCGACGCGTTTACAGAGGGAGTGAACGTACATTGACGCCGCACTAGGTCTGAGAGATGGTTGAGATCTGGCTCATGGTTTCCGCCGATGTTGCTTAAAGTCGCGTGTTAGGTCTGGCTCGATTTATGCGACCCCCGAATGCACCTGTTCAGGATTTCCTGGCAGTCCGCGACGAGCTCACTTCTCAGCGCATCGTCGTCCCTCGACGCGGGTACCAACGCAGTTATAAGCGATTCCAGAGCCTGCGCCATGATGGAACGCGTCAAGACGTGTCGTCTAGTAGTGATCTGAACGACCGTGTTCAGAAAATCACGCAGATTATACGAGAGAGGCTGGTATCGAGCCTGACACAACATACAGATTCGAGACAAAGTAAATAAGTTGAACACAATGATTTTACAGCTTGATCTCTTTCAAACCATCCTTCCAGAACGTAAAGTACGCTGGAAGATGTTAGCAGGCTGCAAAGGGTCGGGTTGAGCGACTCACGCGTAACACCATCCTCCTGCATATCGGTGTGAGCTGGGTTTCTACAAGTAGCAATAGACGACGTACGCGGTAGTTGAGGAGAGCAATCATCCCATCCGGGTTCATGTTCTCGCCCGTGTACTGTGTGAAGATTAGCCACCGTGCACCGCCCTGCCAGCAGACTCACGAATTCGTAGTCCTTGAAGTTGCCAACAATTTTTTTAGCAAAGGTGGCGGCGCCTTTCTCAAAGGCCTCGACGCGATCCGGCTTGGTCTCTCCCAGTTTTGCCTTGACCGCCTTCATGTAGCCCTGAGTGCTGGGATGAGCACGCTGCGGGGGGTCGCACTCAATTGATACCGACCTTGAGGTAGGTCAAGAAGGACTTCTTGTCGAACTGGGTGCTCTGGAGTCGGAATGAATGGACCACGTTGTTGACCTGCGTGGCGCCCTCCTCCAGAGCCTCTTCCTGTTCCTCAGCAGATGGGTTGGCACCTAAGCATCGTTGTGAGCAAAGCGCTTCGCATGAGTGTGCAGATCGAGCGGACCGATGTCGATGTCGGCTCCGGGCTTGACGGTTATCATGGCGCAATCGACCTCGAACACGATATCGTCCACAAGCTTACTGAAGCACAAATGAGGACACTGAACGACCAAGACTGAAAAAGCTGCTCACACAGGGAAAGCATCGGAGAACATCTCATCTCCGGTCAGAATATCCTCGTAAAGCAACATCGTAAATTCTGGCGGGGGATTTGGGCAGCGTCAGTATGGTACAGGCCAGTTCCAGGGCGATACGCACAGGGAGGAGGAGGGGAAGTTGAAGGAAGGGAGGGAGGGAGATGGTAAGGAAGATCGATTGCGCCGTCCGATCAGAAAAAATTACTTTACACAGCCACACTAAACGCGTCTCGCGCTCGTCCAAATGGCCGCGTTCCAGCCAACCGTGGTCAGGACACATCCCCGCCCATCCACCTCGAAACATTCCCCCGAGTCGCGCTACTGGCGCCAGTTCAAGCATCCCGTCTTCGTCAAAGAATATGCACCTGTTACTTCTGTCCACTTTTCAGCCGTGTAAACCGCATAGATTCGCCGTCACCGCTGCGACCAGGATTCAGATATACGCACCCCGCACACAGAAGATAACAAAAACCATTTCTCGTTTCAAGGATGTCGCCCGCAGCGGAAGCATCCGCGCGGACGGGAAACTCGTCGTCGCCGGAGACGACAGTGGACTGGTGCAGGTCTTTGATATCAACTCGCGCGCCATTCTGCGGACACTGGACTCGCATAAACAGCCTGTACACGTCGCCAAGTTCTCTGCACTCACCCCGACTCAGGTCCTTTCTTGCTCCGACGACACCACCGCCAAGATATGGGATGTTCCCTCCCAGACAGCCATATCCACATTCACCTCACATACCGACTACGTCCGCTCCGGCCAGGTCTCCACATCCAATCCCGAACCTGGTGCTCACCGGTTCGTACGACTCGACTGTCCGACTCTTCGACGCGCGGTCCGGGCATTGCGAGATGGTCATGGGCGGGGCCAGTGGAGGCGGAGACGCGCCCGTGGAACAGGTGCTGATGTTTCCCTCGGGAACTGTTGCAATCGCGTCCGCCGGTCCCATCCTTCGTGTCTGGGACCTCGTAGCGGGCGGGACGTTGTACACGCGCCCTCTCAAATCACCAAAAAACCGTCACGGCCCTCGCGTTCGATGGCAACGCTAGCCGACTCCTCACAGGCGGCTTGGACCAGATGGTCAAGGTGTACGATGTGAGCACATACAAAGTGGTGCACACCATGCGTTATCCCGCTCCGATTTTATGTTTGGCTATATCGGTAAGAAGTCCTCCGGAGCCGTGGCCTTGCTTTCTGAGATGAGTTTTAGCCGGACGAGACCCACATTGCGGCTGGCATGTCTGACGGCACACTATCTGTGCGACGACGACAACCCAAAGCATCGGAGGCATCGGGTGATGCCGCCTCTGCCCTCCGCTCTGGCGCATTCGAATCCTTCCTCGGCACATCATTCCCCTCCCTCGGCCAAGGATCTCTCCGCCAGAAAACAAAACCCAAAGCCCTCGGTGACGTCGATGAGTTCCGAGTGGAAAGCCGGCGGGCAAAGCGGTTAAGAGACTATGACAGACTCTTGAAGAGCTTTAAATATTCCGCTGCCCTCGACACAGTGCTTCGGAAGGTATGCTATGTGTCCTTCTTGGAACCATTTGACTCTGCTGACGACATTTTCAGCAAGTCCCACCAACGACAACATTCTCGCTGATCCAAGAACTCATCCACCGAGACGGCCTGCGAATAGCACTTACGGGTCGGGACGACGTTCAATTAGAACCCGTCCTCCGCCTCCTTGTCAAGCATGTCACCGACCCGCGCTTTGGCGAGATGGCTTGCGACGTCGCAGGTATCGTAATCGGTACGAGTCTCCTCTCCTCGTTCAACCATACCTCTGATCATTGAATTATTTCCAGAAATGTACACCCCCGTCCTCGGTCAATCCCCACTCATCGACTCGCTCTTCCTTCGACTCCGCAAAAAAGTGTCCGCCGAGCTCCGTTTCCAAAAGGAACTACTAAAAACCAAGGGCGCACTGGACATGGTTCTCGCTACGGCAGCGTCCCTTGCTCGTTAAAAAGCAACATATGTACAGGAGGAACAGCTATGTCGGTGCGGTGGAGGGGTCGAGCGCCGCAATCAGAGCGGCGAGGATCTCCTTTTGCGACGGCGCGCGCTCCTCTGCGCCTTCAGCCGCCGCCGGTGGAGGATCCGGTTCGTCGTCTACGTTATCGTAGAATGTCCTCAGAGATTGTATGATATCCTGCATGGACAAGCTTTTGCGGTCCAGCATCTGGAGTAGATGCGCTCGAATCTGTGAATACGCATGAGCGGACGCGTTGTAAAGATGAAAAAAATAGCTACCCCATCATCCTCCATCGCAATCCACGCTAAAATGTAATCGACCGTTTGGAGTGTGAACAATCCACTCTCCAGACGCCGCAGATACCAGGTATCCTCCTCCTCCAAAGTGATTTCTTCCTCGTCCGCCAGAAGTTCCTGGGTCGGGGATTCAGTGAAACTCATTGTAACAACTGCATAACAAACGCACCTTCTTCTCTGCTGCGATCTCGGCATCAACCGCTTTCAGTCGGTTCGTCATATTGTCCCGAATCTCGAGCAACTTGTCGACCTTCTCGTACGTCCCCTCCACGAACTTGGCCAGCAGGCGGATTCGCGCAGGCGACTCGGAGGGGATGTTTGAGAAGAGAGATGAGAGAATGCCAAGGATATGAGAGGTGTCTTCCGATGCTGGAGGCGCGGGGCCGGACTTGTGCTTTTTTGACGCCTGGACGCGGTGAGTGGTTGACAAATACATACGAAAATGTGTTTACCTTGCCCATGAACGCGGAGAATAGCGTCTTGAGACCCAGCGCCTCCACGAACGCCTCGCATGAGGCAGTCCCGGAGATACCAGACATCGCGTAGTCGAGCGCTTTGATAGCTCGTGAGCGCGCCTGGAGCTTTTCTCTGTAGACATATAAGTGCTTGCACAGCGCGAAGACAAGGCGACAGCCGCACTTCATTATCAGGACCATGAGATCCGGGCCCTCCGCCTTGAGGAACAGTTCCTTGATTGACTCCTCGCTCAGCGCCGAACACAACGAGTCAAAGACGTTCTCCATAAACTCCGTCTCGTCAGCGTCAACCGGGTCCCGCCGCCGGTATTGCTACACCAGGTCAGAATCCTCCTGTGGGATAATATGAAGAGAACCTACCGAAAGCACCTTCAAGAAAATCTCCACGCCATCGGTCTTCCCCAACTCCAGCCGGTTCGGCCTATTGTTTTGCAGGAGGATGGACAGTAGCTCCGCGGCATAACCGCGATTTTCATCGTGTGTTTTCGACTGTATGCGCGCAAGGAGCCAAGGAAGGATGGTTGTCTTCGCCACAAGCTGCGCCGACAGCTCAGGGTTGAAGTCGAGGACGTTCTCGAATATGCCCAACACATGAAAGATGCCCTGCCGGTCCGACTCCTCTGCTTCGTTCAGGCGCGCGAGGTTGTCGACGAGGAGCTCCAGGATGGAGTTCTCAAGCTACACCATGTAAAAAATATGAGCGCGCGGGAAGAAAAGGCACATACCAGACCCTCGATGAGGATTTTGAGCGCCTCTTCGGCGGTGCGCTCCTCCTCGTCCTCGTCTGCTTCGTTCCCTACATCTTCGTCCGTGAGCTCGTGGATGACCTCCACGACATCAATAACAATGTCGGCGTTCTCGTGGCTCAACAAGCCGATGAGGAGCGTGACCGTCCCCGACTTTACAAGCTCCGGGTACGCGAGGACCGGCGCCTGCGCGAGCGGGAGCAGCGCCTTGATCGCACTGTCGAGGTCCGCCTCGGAGTCGATGAACCTGCCGCGCACAAAATAAGATAAAACTCCAGATCGCAGACGCGTCGCGCAAGAGCACGCACTTTGTCGGGTCGTCGGGATATTTTGACCTGTGGTCCTGGTTCTTATTCACCGCGCGCTCAAAGCGTAGCAGCATGCGGCGTATACTTGTAATATTCAACGCGTCCGGCTGTTCTGGACACAATTATCAGCTTGCTCCGTAGACCGCGCAGCGAGACGCACGTCGTCCTGGTTGCCCGTGCCGCCTGCGTTGTCGAAGATGTTGAGGATCTCCTTTTGCGTCGAGGAGAGCCCGCCGCCGAAGAACCGGCCCTCGTCGTCCTCTTCCGCGAAGTAGTCCGCGTCGCCCCCCGGCGCAAAGTCGCCCTCCATGTCCGCGTCCTCATCCTCAGGGACCTCCTCCACCGTTGCGCGTTTACTCCTGCCGCTGCCGTTTGCGGGGGACGTGCTAGAGCTCGGGACGGGCGGCGCCTCGGTGTCCATTTTGATTTTCTTGAGCATGTCCATTGACGGATTGTCGGGAAGTTTGCGCTTGCCCAGAGGCAGCTTGGGGACCTACGCGGCGCATTAAAGCCAGCTATGAGGCCGCACTGAGCGTACGACTAACTTTGAAGAGGTTGTCAATGTCCATCGCGGTGGTGAGGCAGTGGTGAGGTGGAAACAAGTGTACATTGGGCATTTAGGCGTTTAAGACAAGACTACTCGTTCTTACTCTACAGTACACGAATTACCTGGAAGCTCAAAAAGATATGTCGCGCGTCTTGCTCAAGGTTCAAAGGGCCACGGATTATATTCGATACAGTATGAGCTCGCGGCCAGCAATATAAGAAACACCAACGTACATCCACTCCTCTCAATCTAGTAGGGCCTGTGTCTGTTATTCTTCAGGTCCTTCTCGAGCTTCTTGGCCTTCCTGTGGCCGATTTCGACCGGGCGGATGGCCGTGTCGTCAGCCTTCTTGAGCTTTATGGGCCGGTTCCCTACGTACTTGCCTGCAAAGCAGTTTAGTATTCGGTCGAGGGTTGAGAGGGATATACGGACCATCCATCTCCCGCCAGGCCTTGAGAAAGTCTTCAGGGTCAGAGAATGCGATGAAGCCATACTTTGCCTGCGATACAGCGTCAGAGTCGAGCGAGACAGTCGACAAGGGACGCACCTTTTGACTGAGACGGTCGCGGATAACACGAGCCTTTGTGAACGAGGCGTACTTGTTGAAGGCGTTCGAGAGGACGTCGTCAGAGACGTCGTTGCTGAGGTCGCCCACGAACAAGCGGAACCAGGCTAGTAGAACGAGTCAGCCAAACGGATGCATGGGTATTGCAGCAAGGCGCACAAGGGTTCCACTCAAGGAGGGTCTGGTCCTCCCAGACCTTGCCACCGCCCTTGCGGAGGACGGTAGTGCGCTTTCCGCCCTTTGCGAGCTTGCCGCCTGAGCCGCCGCGCTTGTCGATCATGGCGCCGGGAACATAGACGCTCTGCTGGGCGAGGATGCCGACATCGTACTCGTAGGCGTTGGCGGGGATCTGGGGATTGTGTGAGGTGGAAGCGGCGGGGTAGGCGGGCCCCTGGTACGCCTGGTAGTAGGGATTTTCGCCCATGGTAGATGAATGCGATGAGGGATGGTGGCAGCCGGAGTTCAACTTGGTCCCCGAATTCCGAGCAGCATCGTCACGCTAAAGTCACAAAAAAGTCCTCTCTCCTCGCCCCTCACCCCACCCTTCTCGTCGGCCCCCTCAAGGTCAGCGAACCCTGCTGCCTGTCCAGGATACTGCCCCGACGCGTCTGAAGAGTGCAGGACGCAGACGGGGCAGCCGTTTAATGGATGCAGCACTTTTTGTGTGGATGTCGCTCACAAAAAGTTACAGATGCCGTTTGTCAAAAAGCTCAAGTCGGACGCGTACTACTCGCGGTTCCAGGTCAAGTACCGCAGACGTCGCGAGGGCAAGACTGACTGTCCGTGCTCTTTTACGGTCTGGATGTATCCAATTTATTGACTCTTCGAGGCAGACTACGCCCGCAAGCGGCTCGTCACCCAGGCGAAGAACAAGTACAACGCGCCCAAGTACCGTCTCGTCGTCCGCTTCACCAACAGGGACATCATCGTTCAGATCGTCTATGCACGTCTGCAGGGCGACTTTGTCCTCACCCAGGCTCACTCAGCGCGAGCTCCCCCGCTACGGCATCAAGCACGGTCTCACTAACTGGGCTGCCGGTCAGTGAACATTCATGCTATTTACAATTGGTTGGTCGGCTCACACACCCACCCAGCCTACGCAACCGGTCTCCTCTGCGCCCGCCGTGCCCTCGCCAAACTCGGTCTCGCAGACAAATACGAGGGTGTCGTCGAGGCAGACGGCACACTCACCATGACCGAGGTCCTTGACGAGGAGGACGCACCCCGCCCCTTCAAGGCCTTCCTCGATGTCGGGCTCCGCCGCACCTCCACCGGCTCCCGTGTCTTCGGTGCCATGAAGGGCGCCAGCGACGGCGGCATTTTCGTCCCCCACTCCGACAAGCGCTTCCCCGGTTACGACCCAGAGAGCAAGGAGCTCGACGCCGAGGTCCTCAAAAAGTACATCTTTGGCGGCCACGTCGCAGAGTACATGGAGAGTCTCGAGGAGGAGGACGACGAGCGCTTCAAGAAGCAGTTCGCCACCTACCTCGCAGACGGCGTCGGCTCAGAGGACATGGAGGATATCTACATTGCCGCCCACGCCGCCATCCGCGAGGACCCCACCTTCAAGCCCTCCGACAAGTCAAAGGACTGGAAGACGGAGAGCGACAAGTTCCGCTCAAAAAGACTCACTCACGCCCAGCGTCAAGAGAGGATCGCCGCCAAAATCGAAAAGTTCAAGTCGGGCGGCGGTGCGGCGGCGGAGGAGGAGGACGACGAGTAGTCGACGTTGTGTCTATATGGTTTATGCGTATGGTACACTGTCAACGATGCTTTTTTTTCTGCGACACGCAGTATAGTTTACGTTCAAGGCTCCGACAACGCCTTGCGGATCGTCGCCTCTGACCACACAAGCAGTGGTGTCTCTCGAGAATACGTGAGCGCGTCCCCCAAGCCCGCCTTCCCCAGTCGCGACGCCGTGCAATGAATGGTTGCGTCCTTGACAAATATTCGAAAGTTTCTGCAACTTGTGAGCACAGGCACCACAAAACGAACACAACACACGTACAGCACACATCCCTCCCATCGCCCAACACACCGACTCAAATCAACAAACCAAATCCCGGCAACGTGCTCACACAGCTCCGCCCCAACCTCGCAAACCCTCTGTAATAAACACCGTTCTACCTCGTCAGCTAGCAGCTGCCTCAGCTGCGGGATCGACGAAATCGCCAACGTTGCCTGCGACAGGTGCGCCGTCAACGACGACGGCGACCGAAACGTCAACCGCACTGTATGCCGGTGGTCGATACGCAACACGGCCTCGCCCCCAATGGCCTTGTCGTCGTTGCGGTCCAGCAAGTCGACTAGTACCGTGCCCCGTGCCGCCGACGGGCGCAAAGCGCAGGAGCGCGGGGATACCGGCGGCGGTGAGCGCGGCGGCCATGGCGTCCATCTCGGCGCGGAGGCGCCCGCAGAAGACTTGGTATTGGAGCAAGTCGATGACGGGCCGGAGGAGGAGGGATGGCGGGGCAGCGTCGACCGCGCCTGGGGGGCGGAAGATGCCTGCGGTGCCGAGGCGTTGGCGCTTGACGTGTCCGTGCAGGCGGAGGAGGAGAGCTTGTAGAGCGTAGTAAATAAAGTCACCTTTCGCATTGGAAATTTCTGGGGGCGGTATGGGGATCGCGTCCCTGTCGAGCTGCGCGGGTCGGCATTGATTTACTGGTAAACGAATGCACACGCACCAACTCAAACTTGAGCTCGACGCCCTGCGCGGCGTCGATGACGATCAGGCGCTCGGACACGCGCGCGGAGGCGGTGGGGAGGCTACCCGCCTCCTTGACGAGCAGTGAGAAGATTTCATGCTCGACAATCTCCTGCTGCGCCGCGCGTAATGCACCATCGAGCGATGCGTCATTCCGGGGGCCGGCATCGTGTTCTGTGATAGTACCTGCTTGACACCCGCGTCGCTGACGCTACTGACAGAGATGAACAGTCGCGTGTGTTGCCGGTATGGGAACACGAGCGGCTCTCCGGGCTGCTCATACGTCGGCATGCATCCTACCGCGCGCCGTCTGAATATAGGAGACGCTGTGCAACACGGTCAATGGACGCTGTGTAGCAAGTGAGGTGCACTCACACTCCTCAAGCCCATACGAGATCAAAAAGTCCTTTGACGTCTTGTCGGCGCCCTTGCCGGTCGGGGCGCCAAACGGTAGCGGGGCAGGGATGAGCCCCCAGTTAGCGCGCCGAATTTTGAGGGCGTCGACCCAGTAGTGTTCGCCTCGGACACGGGCGCGCTCCATGCTCTCTGCCGGCGGTTTTGAAAACGCCAGCGGCCTTGCGCAACGCCTCGTCTGTGGCGCCAATGGCCAACTGGGCGTTGAAGGCCTGAACAGACACAATGGGCGCGGGCTTGGTGACGGTAGTGGCGGAGAGATTTGAAGTCGAAGTGGACGCGGCGGGGGTGGTGCCGGCGAGGGTGCTTGCGAGTGTGGGGGGCGAGGAGGCAAGCAACATGCTCAGCAGCTCCTTTGCGTGGGTCATTTCTCCGAGGGCCGTGCTGCGACGCGTTAAGCAGCATCGTAAACGCGGGGAATGAGAAGCTCACAACAACTGGGGGAGGACCTCGACGCGCATCTTGTACAGATCGTCTGGGGTCATGGGACCCGGTGCGGTCTCTGCCACGGGCTCATCATCATCCAGAGGAGAGTCGGGTTCTGTGGGGGCGGCGGCGAGGGAGGCGATGTGGCCGTTGTTGCGGTCGAAAAAGTCGACGCCACGCTCGGCAAAGACGCGGCGGAGGCGTTCGGCGAGGGACTTTTGGGGGTCGACTGCGGGCTCATAGACGCGGGTGCCGTCGGGGGCGATGTCGAGGAGCACCGGCAGACGGTTCCCCGCGTCGTCTTTGTACGGCGGCTCGAGTTTGAGCATTTCAGGTGGGTGATGATGGCATGAGTGTGAAGGTCTAAGCTGGCTGCTTTATTTGCAGATACATCGAGGTCATTGCTCGTATGTCCTGAGGGCTCATATGTGCTACAAGCTACTGCCTCGAAGCCAGACCCAGCTTGCACACCATAATTATCTACATTCATTGAGGCAAGCGCTGTGGTTGATTGGTAAGCCACGACACAGCCGCCGAGTCACATTCCCTTCCCCTTCCCCGGTCGACGATGGCGAAAGATAACGACAGCGCCAGCGCTTCTCCTGGGGGGCCATCGAAGCGCAAGTCCAAGGACGAGTCTGACAGTGGGCCCTCGGCCAAGAAACAGCGCACGCGAGTCAGGTCAGTCTGCGGCCGATAACCCGACGGCCGATCGCGCTGACCTCACTTTGCCCGTCCTCCTACCCACCTTCCTGCCTTCTCCTTGTCGAAAACCTACGTGGACATCAGTTTCTCTTGTGGTGAATGTCATCGCAGAAAGCAGGTGACTAGCTACTTTCCGACGACCCAGACGCTCGTTGATGGCAGTGCAGCGCTGCGACTAGAAATGTTCCTTGTGGCCACTGTGTCGCCCGCAAGGTCCCAGAATTATGCAAGGCCTATATGCCAGGAAAGACAGACCAGGATGTCTCTGCCCGCCTCGCCCGCCTCGAGCAGATCGTCGAGATGGCCCTTCCCCAGTACGCACACTTTGGTGGAGACCCTAGCAGCTCCCTCGACCGCCGCCAAGACGATGAAACCCGCTCCCTGCCCGACGAGCAAGATCCCCGTGGCGGCACCTTTCAGAGCGGCAAGTGGTACGGAAACAGCGCGTCGGGGAGCATCGCACCTGGTTCCGTGTTGGAGCAGGTATGTTTCATCACTGCACTTCGCTGCGTATGCTCAACTCTACAGCTCGAGCACGTAGTCATGCCCCCCGGTGGAGACAAAATGTCCAACGGAATCGTCTACCGCGACATGGTCCTGCCTCCACCCTCCGACGCGATCCTCGATGCAGTCCAAATCGGTCTCGAGCCCTCTGCAGCCGATAATCTCAAAACTCTCGTTCAAGAATGCGGAGTATCCCCCCACAAGGTCGCAGAGCTCCTCTCCGAGCTCCCACCCACTCGTACTTCGTCGGTGCTAGTCGACTATTACTTTCAGACCGTGTATTCCGCTTTCTTTATTACTATCATACATCCTCACCATTCTCAGTAACTGGACCCGCTACCCCATTTCGGAGCGCGATTTTCGTGCCGCATACACGTCCATCTGCGAGCACGGTACCAACGGGGTTGGCGCGCCGAGCGACGTCAGTTTCCTCCCCTTACTCTTTGCAGTCCTTGCAATCTCCGTGAGACTGGCACCGGAGAGCATCGCAGGAGACGCCCGCACACGCAGAGTCACTTCCCTGCGGTATTATTGGTCGTGTTCGTCCTTGGTATCTGTCCTGAGTTGCGTACTGAAAATGGTGCCCAGCCCGTCGTTCGCTTCTCATCGCGGCAGTCATCCAACCCGACTCGCTGGATATCGTGCTGACCCGTCTTTTGGCAAGTCGTGTTTATTTTCTGTTTTCTCTTTCTGAATTTTCATCCCAGAGCGCGCGTTTCCTCACTTTCGATCGTCGTATCACCGAGTGCTATTCGCAGTTGGGTGCGGCGGTCAAGACGGCGCAGGCTCTCGGTTTGCATCGCGATGGCGCAAGCATGGTGTGTTTCACCTCTTTTACCCTCATTGCCCGTCCTCAAGATATCCAGAACATGGAGCCTGCTCTCGTTGAATATCGACGCCGGATTTGGTGACTAATATTCCCTATCGGCCTCTAAATTGTCTAACACCTTCAGGTCGTACTTGTACCACGCCGATCGCTCGTATGCGTTGGTTTTGGGACGCCCGAATTCGATTCAGGATGATTATACCTCCACCCTGCCCCCTTCCAATATCGACGACGAGCCTTCCCCCGCCCACACACGCAACCCCGTTCCTCTTTCCAGCCCCACTCGCATGACCTACGTGATCCTGAGACACCACCTGGCCGCCATCATTGGGCGAATGGTGCACCACTTTCAGCAAGTTCGCACCGGAAGCCACTACTCCGAGGTCCTCACTATCGACGATGACCTGCTCCATTTCATCAATACGCTGCCCCCGCACTTTTCCATCGAGCCCGACAAGTCGCTCGACGAGGCAATGAGCTTTATACCCATACACAGATTCTTACTCGTGACCGAGGTGCTGTTTGTGCGCAACAGCCTGCACATGCCATATATACTGCGCAAGCTCAAGACAGATCGCTATGCGCGCTCGCGAAATGCGTGTTTCGAGTCTGCGATCAAGGACTTTGATGTCCGGCGGGCGTTCCAGAAGACGGTCCCGAAAGAGACCCAGGAATCGCTCTCTAATGCCTATAGAGAGTTCCAAACGACTTTGATTGCAGGCATCTACCTCGTTCTCGATCCAGCCGGGATTCACTCGACCAAGATGCATGAAATCTTGGACCATTTTGTCGCGTCGCGTATGTCCCCGATCAAAATCTTCCTGCAGCGTACTGATCGTATTCTAGACGAAGGGGTCAGAGAGCTCGACGAGACGACGCGAAGAGAACTCAAGACGATAGAATTTTTGAAAAACAAAGCATCGCAAATGCAGAACCAGGCCGGCGGGCCGCGACGCATTCCGATTGACCCTGTTCTGAGTGGGGAGAACGCCGAGCACCCGGCGCATCTGCTGCTCGGACTGCAGAACTCTTCCCCAGCAACACCCCCGATACGCTCAGGGTACCCCTCCGGGCGCGGACCGCAGTCACCTACGTTCCACCGGCTGCAGGGCTCGCAGGACGACTTTCCCATGTCGCCGACGACGACAGGCAGCCCGGATGATGAGGGCGCGGCGCAGTCGTTGTTGGACCATTGGTGCACGACGCTTAGCAACGGGCCGCCGATAGACGGGTCGAATGCGAGCATCGCTGCGTCGTGGAACCTCCCGGTGGCGTCCGACACGTTGGGTTGGGTTGGGACTGCGCCAATGGTCGGTGCAGGTGCGCCGAGAATTATGCCTGGCTTGTCGGATGACTCTGATTGGAACGCGAATTACTGGGAGGCACTGGTGAACCAGATCCAGCGAGGGCCGTAGAATATATATGTTGTTGTACATTTCTGTACTTTCCGCCCAACTCTGTTGCTGAATTGAAGCGCTCAGTGCCAAGTGACATCACTCCACACAGCCACTCACCCTACTACGGAAACTGTGCCTCTCACTCTGACTTCCATGCAATCCATTAACCGATTCTTGTATGGGCCAACACCGGAGGAGAAGGTGCGCCAGTGGCAGATCAAGTTGCGCACAGAGTCCCGCCACCTCGACCGCGAAATGAGGCAGGTTCGATTCAGTCGCTGTTCACCCCTGCAGTTCTAGCGACCAACCAAACATTGCAGTTGGATACCGCAACCAGGCAGGCGCGAACGGCGGTAAAGCAACATGCAGCGCGGGGGGACGTCAAGTCGGCGCGAATACTGGCGCGGGAGGTGGTGCGGAGTGACAAGCAGAAGGACCGACTCTCGGTTAGCAAGGCGCGCTTGGGGTCTATCGGGACGCAGCTCACGCAGCAAATGGGTGGGTTGTCCTGTGCACTCGCTGTAGGATCTCGGGGAACTAATTCGATTCAGCTATGATCAAAGTAACGGGCTCGCTGCAGAAGTCGACGGAGATCATGAAGCTGTCGAATGCACTCATCAAGCTGCCCCAAATCAGCCAGACGATGCGGGAGATGAGCATGGAGATGACCAAGGTAGGCTAAGGTGTGTTTCGCGCGGGGTAGCTGCTGCTGATGGATGTACACAGGCTGGGATAATGGAGGAGATGCTCGCCGACACGCTGGACATGGAGGAGGAGGACGAGCTGGAGGACGAAGCGGACGCCGAAGTCGACAAGGTCCTCGCTGAACTGACCGACGGGAAGCTGGGGATGGCTGGCTCGGTGGGCACCGACCTTCCTGTGAGCAATATCGTCCTTCCCGCCGACGTTTTCTTTATTCGACGGTTTCCAGTCACTACAAAACAAACTGGAAGAGGAGGAGACGGAGCGGACGATGGAAAAGTATCGGCAACAACTGAACGGGCTCCTCAGCGGGTGATATGTAGCTCTATTTATTTTTCCTTTTCCTGTGTAGAGGGTACCAGATTTATGTTATACCTGCTTCGGTTATCGGGTGGGGACCGGGGCGATTCCACGTGCTTACGGAAGAAATCGCAACCTCTACCGATTTTTTTGATTCTGTACCATCATGTTCAGCAGCAGGCCCTTTGCTGGCATCGCGCGCGCGCCTTCTGTCCGTCTCACAGCAGCTATATGCCCAATCTTGGTCCTCACGCTCTCGTTCACAGGCCCTCCGAAGATACGCTTCCGCCGCTCCGACCGCTGCTTTCGCTGGTAAGAAAGACAGCAATGTGGGTTGCCTCCGAGTCCGTATGCTCCCCAGCTCACGTTTTGCCAGGGCAAATACACCGTTACCTTAATTCCCGGAGATGGTACGCCTTTTCCCGCCAGGTCCGACGCTGCCAGGTAATTAGAACCGCTTTCGTAGGCATCGGCCCCGAAATTAGCCAGGCTATCAAGGATATCTATGTTGCTGCCGCTGTGAGCATCCTGAAGCAATAGCGACCTTTGCCTCACCATTTTGCACAGGTTCCCATCCAATGGGAGGAGGTCAGCGTGACGCCGATCCTCAAAGCTGGCAAGACCGTCATTCCCGACAACGCGATTAATTCCGTTAAAAAGAACACTGTGGCTCTGAAGGGTGCGTGCCCTTCCCACTCCGTTCGACTTGTTCTCACTGTTTGCTTCGCAGGCCCGCTGGCCACCCCGAGTAAGAACCGGTTACACTTATCGGGACCTCGATTGAATTTTGGCAGTTGGAAAGGGTCACGTCTCCTTGAACTTGACGCTGCGCCGCACGTTTAACCTGTTTGCCAACGTCCGGCCCTGTGTCTCGATCCAAGGATTCAAGACACCGTACGACGACGTGAACACGGTGCTCATCCGCGAAAATACAGAGGGAGAGTACTCTGGCATCGAGCACGAGGTATGCAAGGCTATAACCGATTATTTCTCTCTTCTCACCAGACTAGATCGTCGACGGTGTGGTCCAGTCCATCAAGCTGATTACATGGGAGGCGTCTGAGCGCGTCGCCCGTTACGCCTTCCACTATGCTGAATCCAGCGGACGGAAGCGCGTCACCGCGGTCCACAAGGCCAACATCATGTATGTGCGCGTCCGAGTTTCATCTCAGAGCCTAATATGTATTCATTAGGAAAATGTCGGACGGCATGTTCTTATCCGCCTGCCGCGAGGTTTCAAAGGAGTTCCCCGGCGTGTCGTATGACGAGGACCTTCTCGACCGCGTCTGCCTGCAGGTTGTGCAGAACCCCAAGCCATACTCTGACCGGGTTATGGTCATGCCCAACTTGTACGGTGATATCCTTTCGGACATGTGCGCCGGCCTCATTGGCGGTCTGGGTCTGACTCCGTCAGGAAACATTGGACGTGTAAGTCTTTTGCGATGTTTCCTCTGGTATCCTCTTATCTTTCGTCAGGACGCGTCCATTTTCGAGGCCGTCCACGGTTCTGCGCCCGACATTGCCGGTACGTGACGTCGTTGAGTATTAACTTTAAACAGCAGCGCTGACTGTCGAGCAGGCAAGGGGCTCGCTAATCCCACTGCACTGCTGCTGTCTTCCCTCATGATGTTGCGGTTCGTCGTCGATCTACGTTGTTCTAGCGCACTCTAACCCAAGCTGTATAGGCACATGAATCTGTTCGATTATGCGGAGAAGATCGAGAAGGCGGCGCTGACGGTAAGCTGAAGAGCCTTGGACGCCTCGCGTAAATGCTAAAATCTGGGCCAGACCATCGCGGAAGGCAAAACGATTACCGGTGACCTTGGGGGCAAGGCGTCGACGACGGAATATACCAATGCGATTATTAAAAAGTTGGGCAAGTAGAGTAACTCTTAACTTATATAGACGTTGTGGTACAATAAACACTCAGTAACTTTCCGAGTCTGCATGTTCGCCAGCTGGGAGGTACTGGTAGTAACTTCGAGGTCAAGTAGCAATAAGTTTGGTTGATCCCATCAAGTTGTCGTTGCAGCGATAGTGACAGCAGCAAGCCTTGGTTGGAGCCCTCAGCCACCTCGATCTTTCCCTCACACATTGCCCTGCAGGGCGCACCACCTCCCAGGTAAGCTTTATCGGACCCTTGTGCTCGCTCCCCGGACCCTTACGCCCAGGAAGCAGGACTCACTTCACACTCAAATTCAAAACACAAAAAGACTCGAAAATTCCTTCTCTTTCTCGTCACGAACCGATATGACCGACCAAGTTACGCCCCAAGCCCAGCCGCCCAAGAAGGAGGAGAAGAAACCCCCTTCATCTGCGAGCAATCGTGGTTCCAAGAGGAACCCTTCGAGTTCTGCGAGACCCGTGAGCACCGCCTCGTCCACCCCAGGTGCTCCGAGCTCTTCTTCGAGGCCGGGGAACAAGAAGCCCGCGAGTGGCCCTGCTCCAGAGTCGGGCTCTGACACGACTTCGCGCAAGGGCTCCGATACCGGCGGGCGGAAGCCTGACCAGCGCAACAAGAACCAGGGCGGCAACAATAGCAACAACACCGGCAACAACAGCAACCGCCAGCCCGCTCACCGTAAAGGGCAGCCCTCTGCTTCCCAGGGAGGACGTAACAACAACAACAATAACAACGCACCCAGGGATCAAGGATCTGCTAAGCTGTCGTCTTCCCCTGCCCCTACTCAGAGCAAGGAGTCGAGTGACGCTCTTTCCTCGCTTCAGCGGGTCATTGCCGACCTCAAGACGACCTCCCCCCAGCCCAACCATAACAACAACTTCTCCATGCCTCAGCCGCAGATTCATTCCAACCTTCCCATCAACGCACCCGTCTTCCAGCCTGGTGCCGCCGCGTACCCGGGCATGAACTCCGGCGCTGCAGATGCTAAGCATCGCAAGGCCGCGTCTGTCGGTGCTGCCCTGTCTGGCAACTTCAACTCATTTGCTCCGCATTTGGGATCGATGGTTGAGGATGCCGAGGATGCCGGAGCCTCATTCGAGGACGGTGAAATCCAAGAGAATTACTACCAGCAGCCCGGGCATCAGCCCCGTTCCCAGTCGCAGAGCTTCATGGCCCCACGCTTTGCTGCGTTGGCCGCTCAGCAGGAGCAAGTTGATTCTGTCGGGCCGACGGGTCGCCCGCAGCTTGCTCCCGGCTTCATGTTCGGAGCAGGAGCTGGCTGGTAACAGGAAGCGCGGGCCCATGGGTCCACCCGATCAACGAGGAAGACGGCAACTTCCAGTTTCCCCAGCAGCAGCATTTCGAAGGCGCGCCCGAGTCGAAGCACAGGAAGACGGAGAGCGCAGAGATCACGGGCATCATGGCGGAGCAGGTACTTTTTTTCTTCTTCTTCTCTAGTAAACCGTCTAACCAGACGTAGATCGCGTTGCAAACCCAGATCGAGGCTCTTCAGCACCAACAGCAGGCTCTCTACCAGCAGCAATTGGCTTCCAATCAAGTCATGTCCTTCCAGACGCCGGGATTGGCGCCTAACCGTGGAGTCGCGCACAGGCGCGTACACAGCACTGTTCCGATGGGTGCAGGAGGATTTGGTGGCCTGCAGAACCCCATGGGGCAGTTCGGAAACTTGGGAACGCTCAACTTGGGACTCGATGGTCAGCCTCAAGGCATCCCTCGTGGGCACGGTCGCCGCCACAGCGTCAACGTTGTCAACAAGGCCGGTCCTGCCAACGGCGGCTCCATCAGCTACGGAAACCCGTACGCTGGACAGGACGGATTCGACGATGGTTTCAATCCTGCATCTTTCGGCCATTCCCGTCAACCTTCTCGCGTGCCGGACTCGAGCTGGCGTATCAGTATGTCTTTTCCCCTTGGTTTAAGCGTTCAGTAGTTGATTTCATTGTTAGACGGCGGCGTTGGTGGAGTGCAGGGCAATAATGCGTTTGCTGCAGACCTCGCTCAGGCGCAGGCCCAGCTTCAAAGCCTCCAACAATTCCGTGCGGCGGCTGGTGGGCACCACCACAAGATGGCGTCGTTCAGCTTCCCCAACATGCTGCCTAACATGATGGCGGCGAACATGATGGGCCTTGGTCTGGGTGGAATCAACCTCCTCCAGCAGCAGCAGCAGCAGTTCCAGTCGCAGCTTCAGCAGCAGTCTAACCAGCCCCAGCGCAAATCCCTCTTTGCGCCATACCTTCCCCAGGCCTCTCTTCCTCCTCTTCTTGCGGCCGGAAAATTGGTTGTCGGAATCTTGCGCGTCAACAAGCGCAACCGGTCTGATGCCTATGTCGCAACTGAGGTTCTGGACGCGGACATATACATTTGTGGTTCCAAGGACCGCAACCGTGCCTTAGAGGGTGATATCGTCGCCGTCGAACTTTTGGACGTCGACGAAGTATGGGGAACCAAGAAGGAGAAGGAGGAGAAGAAGCGCAAGAAGGAAGAGAACGCCGCTTACGACCTCAAATCCACCGCTGGCCGCAAGGACGACAAGAAGAAGGACGATGTCGAGGTCGAGGGCCAGGGTTTGATGTTGTTTGAAGACGAAGAGTGCGTTTATTATCCTTTGCCAGTCGGAATTTCTGTCTTAACTTGCTCTCTAGGGTCACGGACGACGTGAAGCCCCAATTTGCCGGCCATGTCGTGGCCGTTGTCGAACGGATGCCTGGCCAACTGTTCTCAGGAACGCTCGGCCTTCTTCGCCCTTCCTCTGCTGCTACGAAGGAGAAACAAGAGGCTGAACGCCGTGAGCGTGAGGGAGACCGCGGTGATGAGCCGCGTCGCGCGCCGATTGAGCGCCCCAAGATTGTCTGGTTCAAACCGACCGACAAGCGTGTTCCCCTCATCGCCATTCCCACAGAGCAGGCCCCGCCTGATTTCGTGCAAAATTCCGACGCCTATGTGGACAAGTTGTTTGTGGCGTGCATCAAGCGTCACGTAAGTGGCACTCGTTTTCTTGAAGCAAATACTGATCGCTTGTGTAGCCGATCAGCTCTCTGCACCCCTTCGGAACTTTGGTCGAGGAGCTGGGTCCTATCGGTGATGTCGAAGTCGAGACCAGCGCCTTGCTGAAAGATTGCAACTTCCCCACGGAAGACTTTACCGAGAACGTCATTAAATGCTTGCCTCCGATGCCTTGGACGTGCGTACCGTTGCACAGACGTGCCTCATCCGACTCATTGTATTCTTAGCATTCCTGAGCGGGAGTTGGAAGTTCGCAAGGATCTTCGTGCCGATCGCATCTTCAGCATCGACCCAGAGACCGCCAAGGATCTTGACGACGCCCTGTCGGTCAAGCTGAACGAAGATGGCACATACGATGTTGGAGTACACATCGCCGACGTGTCCCACTTCGTCAAGCCCAACACTGCGCTCGATCGCGATGCTCGCAAGCGTGCCACGAGCGTGTATCTTATCCAGCGTGCTGTTCCTATGCTCCCGCCGGCGCTGAGCGAGCAATTGTGCAGTCTTGTTCCTGGGTATGACCGCTTGGCCTTCTCGACCATCTTTACCATGAACGCCGACGGCACTGTCCTCAAGAAATGGTTCGGCAAGACCATTATCAAGTACAATTTCTTCCTCTTTTGTGCGGAATGTTCAGTTGTTCATATTACATCTCAGATCTGCGGCCAAGCTGGCGTATAAGGACGCCCAGAATGTCATCGAAGGCAAATCCTTGGGTAGCGTCGCAGTTACCCCAGAACATGGTGCTGCCGACATTGAGCACGATATCAAAATCCTTGAAGGCATCGCCAAGAAGTTGCGTGCGAAGCGCTTCGAGAACGGCACGCTTAGCCTCGACTCGCTCCGTCTCCAGTTCAAACTGGACGATCGCGGTTTGCCCATCGACTGTGGGCAATACGAGCGCACCGACGCCAACGATTTGATCGAAGAGGTGTTTATCTCTTTTCGTATCCTCTTTTGAAGAGACAGCTCACCTTTCTTATAGTTCATGTTGTTAACCAACATTGCCGTTGCGCAGCACATTGCTGTCCACCTGCCTGAGCAGGCCCTCCTGCGTCGCCATGATAACCCGATTGAACGCCGCTTGGTCGCCTTCGCTGAGCGCGCACATAGACTCGGATATGAGATGGATACATCTTCTTCGGGCGCTCTTATGCGTTCTTTCAACGCCATCACCGACCCCACTGCGCGCAGACTCCTTGAATTGCTCTCCTTCAAGGCCACCCACCGCGCTAAATACTTTTGCGCGGGAATGCTGGATATTGCGAAATACCACCATTACGCTTTGAACAGTCCGCTTTACACGCACTTCACGTCTCCCATTCGTCGGTATGCGGACCTTCTCGTTCATCGCCAATTGGAGTCCGTTCTGCAAGGTGCTGGAGGTTTGTTCTCATCTTTCTTTCATTGTCTGTGTGTTTAACATTTCGTTTAGCTGAGCCAAAATTCACCATGGATCGTGATGCTGTGGCTAAAGTCGCTCAGCAATGCAACATGTACGTGCATAACGATACCCAGATTTCAACCAATTTCTCATTTTCCATAGCAAACGGGACTCTGCCACTCTTGCCCAGGAGCAGTCTGCTCACCTGTTCCTGTGTGTCCTCATTGCTGACCTCACTCAACGGTACGGCCCTGTGGTCCGCCAGGCCAAAGTTGTGGGAGTTCTCGATGCTGCATTCGACGTCTTGGTCCCCGAGTTTGGTATCGAGAAGAGGGTCCACGTCGACCAAATGCCCATCGACGTGAGCTCCTCCATTCCTTCCCCTCTCCATCGCTTGTCTTACCGGGTCTCCCTAGAATCATGTGTACGACGAGCACTCGCACACTTTGCAGATCTACTGGTCTACCCGCGATGTCATCAGCTGGCTTGCGGAGAACAGCGACGACGAGCATTTGAAGAAGGTGAAGCAGAACGCCGAGCAGCATGCTTTGAAGATGGAGGTTGCGTCTCGTTCGGTTCACGATGAAAGCGCCTTGTTCGACGAGGACGAGGTTGACGATGACGAGATTGTGCTCGGTCGTAGTGACATCAAGGAAGAGCCGGAAACTTCGAGGCAGAGGTTGCAGTCGATTGCCAAGGTCAAGCCCGAATTTGAAGGCTTGCGCACGACCGCTTCCGGCCACAAGATCCAGGACATTCGCGAGCTGATGAATGTGCCGGTATGTGTTTTTATCTTCCATATGCTCAACTTTTCTGACATCTTTTTCAGGTTATCGTCACCGCGGACCTCACCAAGAGCCCCCCGGTCATCAAAGTCTACAGTATGAACCCGTATGCCGAGCAAAAGAAGTGAAGACTAGGAGGGTTTCTGCGATTCGGAACATGTACTTTTATTTGACTATGCACTTCACCGCCCTTTCTACTGACAAAATGATCAGTCCAAGCACCCTCCTCCACTTCGCCCTCCCCTTTGCCCCGGTCGATACTGATTCATTCACGTATACTGTATTTTATCGTGTAGTATCCTTTGTGACGACACCAAAAAAAAACGAACCTGTTGATTCATTTGTTGTTAGTCCAGCTTGGGCCAGCGTTGGCTAAGTAGAGCGCGTCCAAAGTTGTTGAGGAACGAAACGTCTGTGTGAGAACATTAGATACGAGTATGATATATTGAAAGTGTAGATACAAAGTGTAGGTACATAGATACTATGCTACAATAACGGCGGAATCCCAAGAAAAAACATGAAAGTCATCATCATCATATCCAGCCAGCTGGAGGAGGGGAACGTAAAGTTCCATGGCGTGTTTGACTGCGAACATGGCGGCCGCCAGCCCAAGATTCCGGCGTCGGGGGTGACCGGGCGACAGGTTCCTCGACATCCTTGCTCGGCGCCCTCGAGTGTGACTGCCCCTCAACGCGCTCCAACATGGTCTGGAGACTGCTGGCCGAAGGATGCAAGCTGTGGAGGGAGCCAGATCCCGCGCTATGCGCGCGCGAGTTGCGAGGCCGGAAACGATGCCGCTGGCGAATTTCCTCGACGCAGAGCTTGTAGAGGCCGTCGAGGCCGAGATAGGACGCTTCGTCGCGCAGCTCTATAAGGGTGTCGAGTCCGGCGCGGGCGGCACGAGGGGGCAAGACCTCGGGTCCATCTGAAGAAGAGCACGGAGAACGAAGATAGCTCAGAATGTGGACATATCTGAATCGAAATGAGTGAGGAGGACAAGGTAAAAGACAAAGAGAAGGTGCTTACGGTTCACTGGGGCGGTCGAGGAAGATGTGCAGGGAGGAAGACGATTGTGGGATGAGGCCTTGAGACGCAAGGTGGCGACGGTATGCGGACATGTCGTCGCCGGCGCTGGCGGTCGAGTAAACGGACGAGGCGAGCGAGTCGGATCGGCGCCGTCCGAACAGAGACGCGATATAACTTGAAAGCAACGAAGGACGGCTGGAGAGCGTGTCGAGAGTGGTTTTTGCCGTCGCGGTAGACGTTTCCAAAGAAACGATTATCCGGGACCGGTCAGTGGTCGGCGCAGGAGTATCGGAGACCAGAATCGCATTGAAAGGCGGAGGCGCTGGGGCGGATGGGATATTGGTGGGGAGGGCAGGGACGGCAGAAGAGACGTCAAGACTCTCGGTCCGCCTGGGTTTCAGGGACGGGCGCAGAGCCAGGCCCGGAACGCTTGGCACCGCGCGAGTTGAGCGAGGCGGAAACGTGAAGGGCTCCGGGGTAAACGACGACTTCTCGTCAGAGGGGATGGGGGGCAGCGGAGGGCTGTCCAGAGGAGAGGGAATTTCGTCCTCGTCCTCCGACGAAGAGTCATTGGAAGCGGAGGGCGAGTGATACTCGATCTCCTGGGCGTGCTCCTCGTGGTGCTCTGCAGCACGTTCCTCCTCTCCACTGGGGCGGTCCTCCTGGTCTCCAAAACCATCGTACGTCAACCTCACCCTCGTCGCCCTTAGAGCCTCGTCTGGAGTTCTGACGACCGTAGCGCCAGAGCCGAGGACACCTGCTCTGGAGGACAAGAGCTCGATGGACTGAATGAGCTTTGGCTCCGAAATGCGGGCCTGTTTCACCGAGGAAACAGAGGACTGGGTGGAGTTGCGAGAGAGCCAGAGCATCGGGTTGGAGATGGAAGGACGACGTCCTCTCGAGGTTGTGGGTGAGTGCGAAGACGCGTCTGCGTCGTGGGCAGGGTTGTTATAAGAAACAGGCGGATAGGGCATGGTGGTGGTTAAGATGAAAGGCCTTTGTCTCGTTGCGGCGCGTTTTAACAGGCATCGTGTTCATCGTGTCTTTGTTCTCCGGGGACAATAAGGATTGTGTGGCTGTGCCGTTTGTATCCTTCCATTGTCCAAACAAAGCAATGGACTCAGCCACTGCCAAATTCCAAGCCGCCTTGCCCTATGCCCTCCTCCCCGTCTCTCCCAGTCTATCTGCTCTGCACTCTGTTCGCGTCAGATCATCTGCCGCATGCCAACAGTGTGGTTGCGCCCTCCATCGTGGTGAAAGCAGCGTACGCACGGTCCGAACCGTCTCAAAAACTCGCGCCATTCAGACCACCTGTTTAATCTGCGGATGGGTGCAGCAGCAAGTCCCATTGGCCCGCGGGAATGCGTCGCTTTTCCCCCGAACAAGGAAGGCGCGCACAAACGTAGCTGTAGCTGCTCCCCTCGAGAAGAGGGATGCGATGCACGAGGTCCAGCCTTCAAGGCAGTCTATCGCCCCAAAGGACATGCCTAGAACTCAGCAGGAAGGCACCCCCGACCCCGGAGCTGCTGCAAGCAAATCGGTCAGCGCAAAGTCTCGTTCCAAGAAAAAGGGGGGTCTGCTTCAATCCATGTTGGCCCGGAATAAAGAGAAAGAATCAAAGGAGAAGCAGAATGGGAATTCAGGCGCCTTGGCTGCATTTCTGGATAATTTGTAATTCCTTTGAACTCCATGTCGTGGATCTAGTTCATAGAAAAAACGCCCATCTGTTCTGCTATACACAACCCCAGCATCGTCGGGGCCGACCTCTATACAAAGCGGAAATGCAGTCTTCGCTCATTGAAGGATTTTGTGCACGCCTGCGTCGACCATATGCGAATAAAGAGAGTGACTGAACTTCCAAGCAATCATTAATTTTTTGGAGCCCAAAGGTCGTACAACTCGCGGTCCGCGGGGTCGAAAGTAGTCAGGATAGAGGCATCCGAGCGTATGATACTCTTCTGGATAGGCGTCCCGGCGACTGGCGTATATGTGGTGCGGAAAGCAGAACGAGACGCAGAATCATTGAATCGAAACGAGGCTGATTCCGAGAGGGTGGATGTGGGGGAGTCGTTTCCAAACTGAGTCGATGAGTGCTGGGGAAGAGAAAAAATCGCGTGAATAAGTTACCTCGCCAGCCATTCGACTCTGCGATCCGCGAAGAGGTGTAGCAGGATCAGTGTTAAATTGTTCTGGAGGAGAGTGGGACATCGACGCGTAAACATGAAGGGAGTACCTACTGGAACTCGCGAACGGCGAGGAAGTTAAACGGGGTGAAGTGGCCATTCGTGCACTGAAGCAGGGACAGAGCTTGTCGGTAAATCAAATGATGGGATCATCAATTTGCCGGCCTGCTTTGTTCTTCTTCTCCACTACCATCCTCTGCCACTCGCTCAGACCCTCACGGCCGTGCTCGTCGCGTCCAGAAATTGGCGACTTTAATATCTGTGCAAGAGAGCTTACGCTGCGATGAACATTTTCAAGAGTTGTAGGTGCTCCACTGACTCGTTACTGCATCCCCGCCTCATCGAATCCTTGCAGTAATCGGAAAAGTCTGGCGTTGGTAGTATTGAACGCTGCGTTGAACGCCACTTACCATTGCACAGAGGACCCCAATGCCGCAGAAGTCGTCAAGATTACCGCGGGCCAACTTTACCTTGTCCGCCCAGGTGCGATAACCGCGCGCTGCCACGCGAATCCATATTGATCTTCTACAGGGAACATCCGGACGTCCAGAGAATGCATGTAGGTCCCCCCTTTTCCTTTCTGTCGGAACCCATCTTTGAACGTTTATTGTCAAAGCTACAATGACGCAATGGCTACTATCCGACGCGTATCTGCTGTCGAACATCATTTCCAGCTGGTCATAACCAGAGTCTACGAGGATGGCGACCAGGAGCTGTTGGAGGATGAAGACGAGAGTGCGTCTTTTATTTGATGCCCTTCTTCTCTGACCATGCGACAGCTGACGAGGAGAAAACCTTTCCTCATCGCCGAAGACCTCGAGTTCCGTGGCGGCGAAACGGACGGAGAGCCCAACTTTATCTGGCGCGACCTGCAAGGTGACGTTGACGAATTTTACGAGTATGTCACCGTGGGCGCGAATGAACCCACCCGTGCCTTCTTCGAGACTTGCATGTACCGCGCGATGTACGAGCGAAAGTACAAGGCCAGCGCAGACAATGTGAGCGACCAGGCGTTGGAAGAATTCATCTGGAAGTGAGTGGCCCCTTTCTACATAGAAACTATTTTTATCCTTACTTTACATCCAGAGCCCCCGAAGAAGCAGCTCCTCTGCACAGAAAAAAGGTCGCTGCCTCCGCAGATTCCCCCAAAGGGAAATCCCGCGCTGTCAACGCGTCTCCTCTCCAGAGTTTACCAGCCCTGGTCGAGAGGGAAGCGGCTCTTTATTTCTGGGACGGCGAAGAGGGTCAATTTGTCGAACACGGTGCTGTGACAGCGAGGATCTTGAAAGGCGAATCATTCGATTACTGGTTGACGGCTTCCGCCGACGACCAGCAACTCCTCGCGCACAAGATTGCCGGGAACATGAACCAGCGCTGGACGGGCAAGATGCGATCCCTTACCTGGAATCATCTCGGGGAGGATGAAGTCATGACCAGCTGGGTTCTGCGATTTACCGGTGAACCCCAGGACTATGATGCCTTTCTCCAAGCGTTCACGCAGGCACTTTGGGAAACGCTTTATCAAACTGCGTGGGGTAAAATCAAGGTATGTATTTCTTCAACCATCGTTGTTTCCCGGCTAATATCATTAAGGTCGACGAACAAAACTACATCATGAGCGCCAACGAGGATATAGAAATGCACGACGTTTCTGATGAAGAGGCGGAGGAAGAGGTCCAATCCGAATTGGGAGTTGAAGGTTGGCGCAAAAAAATATCGTTTCGTTGTATTCTTGTCTCATCTCTCACTCAACAGAACCCAGTGATTCCGAAGAAGACGAATCGGAAGAGGACGAAGAGGATCAACCTCCGCCTCTTGCCAAGGGCGAGCGCAACTCCCAGCTCACCGTTGGATATAAAGGCGATAGGACCTATGTTGTGCGAGGCAGCAAGATCGGTTACTTCACTCGGGGTAGCGACCACACGATGAAGTACGGAGGTACTATCGACGGCATTACGACTACCAAGGGCAAAGAATTTCGACCAAACAAAGTACGCCTTTCTGTCACATCAAGGAAACAATATTCACTCGCATCCAGGTCATGTTGCACGACCAAGACACCAAGATGATCTTGAAGAATCCTGGTGACCCGCACTCCCTCTACAGCTTGGATTTGGAACGCGGCAAGATCGTCGAAGAGTGGAAGGTGCACGACGACATCACTGTTGACCACATCGCACCAGAGAACAAGTTCGCGCCCACCACACACGAGCAGACGCTCGTCGGCGCGTCGCACAACGCGCTCTTCCGCATTGACCCACGTGTCTCTGGGACGAAGATGGTGGAGAGCCAGTTCAAGCAATACGTCAGCAAGAACAAGTTCTCCGGTGTCGCGACAACCAAATCCGGCAAACTCGCTGTCGCCAGTGAGAAGGGAGACATTCGACTTTTCGACTCGATTGGTAAGATCGCAAAGACGGCGCTGCCTCCGCTGGGTGATCCCATTATCGGGATTGATGTTACGGCCGATGGCCGTTATGTCGTGGCGACAACCAAGACGTATCTACTGCTCATCGACACACTTATTGGAGAGGGCCGGTACGCTGGGAGCCTTGGTTTCGATCGTAGCTTCCCTGCCGCCGCAAAACCAATCCCCCGTCGTTTGCAGGTCCGTGCTTTTTCTTCGCCTTTAGATTCGACTCTCACGGAATCTCACAGTTGCGTGGGGAGCATGTCGCCTACATGAACCACGATATTTCGTTCTCACCTGCGAGGTAACGTTGTTTTCTATGCAGCCACGACATTTGCCGATATTGTGCCTAGATTTAACCAGTCCGAGACTGACTCGGAGAATGCAATCGTCACATCGACCGGGCAGTTTGTCATCGCATGGGACTTCAACAAGGTCAAGAAAGGCCTTCTTGACAAGTACGAGATCAAGAAGTACGAGGACCTAGTTGTGCAGGACAACTTCAGATTTGGGGACGATAAGGAGATTGTGAGGATTTCTTTTCTGATCTACGGCTAAATATTGAATTTCCCAGATTGTGGCGCTCGCGAACAATGTCGTGGCCGTCAACAAGCAACAGCTCAAGCGTCCAAACCGTGCCTCGCTAGGAGCGCCACGGCGGGCTTCGCGCAGCCACTCAGCGATTGTGAACGCGCCATTCTAGATTTACGACTTTTATTTACGTTGACGAATTTCCTTTGGATTGTGGTGTTTCTGTGGACTGATGATGAATTGTAATCCATACTAAACCCCCATGTACTGCACGTTAAAAATAAATACTGTGTACCATTACATCGACTTGTAATATCTGCATTTCGTGAGCAAGCGCCATCAGATGGACGGCAGACGAGACCCACAAAATAGGTGTTTATTAAGACTTCGGAGGAGGTCTGTCCCGACTGTCGACGTAGCGGCCGATGCCCAATATCCACATGGTGCGCGGGACCAAGAGAGAAATTCCCAGAACCTGTAGCATTTCTGCTGTCAGTTTTATGGTGCGGAGAAACCATAAAGAGTTGTTTGCTTCACAAGAGTGATGATTAACATGGGGCTCCAGTTTTGAATGTTCCAGCGCTCTTCTCCGAGCGCCCACAGAGTGACCACCTATAAACCCCGGTTAAAAGCGTGCTTCAAACGATTCAGATTAGTTTTCACCAAGTGCATAATATCACCAATGAACAGCGGGGTAAACAGCGCCGATAGGATCTTGGATGAGTGAGCTTTGTATAAAATACAGACCAACAATTCGAAGGGACCTTTTCTTGAAGCGCGGGATACGGACTCAGATGGACGCGGGCTGATGAAAGTAACCAAACGTTCAAGAGTCCTAGAAGGGCACAAACATGACCCAGTTGGATGATAGTGAGTCGGGTAGCAAGTGGAAACTCGTCCGGCGGGGAGCCGCTGATGTGGGTGAGTGGCAGTTTTGCGAATTAGCTGAGAGAATATACTTTGGCCACGGTGCCTGATTATCGTATGTCTGTGGAAAATTGAGGTGAGGGTGAGAACGGGAGGGAGAATGAAATGTACTTACGCCCTTGGGGTCTCTGGCGACGCGTCTGTCAGCTTGAACCACGAGGAAAATAGAACGAACGCACAGCAAGGCACCAAGGAAGCCCAAGGTGGTTAGACAAGGCTCGTAAACACCGAATACCCAGAAATAATGGGGAGGCAGTGGAGAGGTATGGGGCATCTGGACACGTAGAACGTTTGAGGGGGGCGAACTGGACAGGTGAGCTGACAGACCAGGGGCTGGTGCTCGCGGCCGGACTGAGCGGGGGTGGACTGGGTTCGTGACCTGTGGAACCGAGAAACTAAATCTGAAGGATTTAGACGGGACATCCACGGACACCCAGCGGCCGAGGAACAGGCTGCTGCTATTAGGCAGGATTGGCGAACGGTGGTTTGGGCACCATATTTAGCAGAGAACATATATCAGCAGCCGTAAGCCCTCGGCACCCTTGCCGAACCGTATATAAGGCGATCAACAGAGGGCGTGATCCCTTACTTACATACCACGAACCATCGTAAACCAAAGGCGGCAGCAGCGACCCGTGCTACACTCCTTAATGGCGAGGTCCAAGACAACGGCGACGGATATAATGCTTTCCATGTGTACCTTCCACACACCTAGAGCTTCGCTTCCTTCCTACATACTTACTCATGTACTACTTTTTGCCAAAGAAATCCCGCTCTTCCAGATACGCGTCGTGCTCAACCCGGTGTCCGATGATTGAAGCATCCACCCCTCGCCGCCACATCGACAGGCCCACCTGCGGAAGGAAAAAAAAAAACACATCAGCCCGATGTGCCCTGGCGATGGCAGTGCGAAATCTGTCATACCCAACCAATGAGACTGTAAATCTTGTCCATGAAAACGTTGTTGTGCGGCGTCGCACCACGCGTCGAGGATCGGAAGAGGTTCCCCAGAAAGTCTACGTGCTCACCGTCAGTGGCGCCGAGCATACAACGGAGAGCGTCGCGTACCGCCCGAGATATGAAAATTGTTGGCCTCAACACCTGCTTCGAGATCAGCACTGCGCGGCTCCGAAACCAACCCTAATTACCGGAAAGCAGGGCTTCCGCGACCTTGTCGGGCTGCATCCCCTCGTCCGACTCTTCGATCTTCAGCGTGATTTTCGGCTTCGACTTGTTCTCCTGGATATATCCGGGGCTGTATATCGTTCCGGGGAAGAAAATGTGCACGCCGATATCATAGAGTAGCAATTCGGACCGCAGTGTTTCGGCGAGACCTTGGGAACATAAAAAGTTCACGGCATGAAACGCGCTCAGGTGAACGACGCACCTCTCAACGCATGCTTTCCTGGGGAATACGAAGAGTAACCGACCATCGACATGTACCCCAGGACGGAGGAAGTGAATATAATTTTACCGGCGAAGCGATCGCGGACCATGCGCTTCGCTGCCGCCTGCACCCCGCGTGAATACTATATGAACGAAGAAAGGCCGCAAAACTCACTAGCGCCGTTGAGGCCTGCACCCAGTACGCCATCTCCATCCCGTTCCGCTGCGAAGCCTCCGTCTCCTCGACAAAGAAGCCTGGAGTGGATGTCCCAGCACAGAGGAATATAGCATCGGGACAACGACCGTCGTGGGCCGCACACGCGGCCTCGAGAGCGGCAGAAGCAGACTCTGCTTCATTGATAGAGTACGAATAAGACTTCAATTTTTGCCCGGGACTCTGGCGGACTTTCTACGGAACGAGCGCTGAGCGGACTGTCGATTATTCCGAGAGACCGCGTACCTCCATCTCGTCGACTGCAGCCTGGAGTCTCTGCTCATCACGCGCGACGATTGAGACGTCTGCGCCGTTCCGAGTCAAGAGTATTGCGAGGGCAAGACCTAGGCCAGAGCTCCCGCCAGTAACATAACAGTGCTGTCGCGTCTGGTGAACTTAATTCCAAAGCACATTTAATGTGGGACTTGCCCGCCCCTTTGGGGACCATTTTTTGGAAGAGAACATTAACTGGGCGATAAGGACAGTGGCGAAAGCGAGGGAGATGGAAATTATTATGGGAGAGGAGTAAAACATCGGCGTGGGTCCGGCGTGGGTCCCGGCCTGATCTGTTCTCAACTTTGTCCGCTCAGTATCGCGTCCAACGTCCTGCTCGAGCCGTCTTTGGGCTTTCGTTACCACTGTCGGCTGTAATTGTCTCCAAGTTGGCGTCACCTGCAGCTGGGGGCATATAAATGGAATCTTCTGTGGCGTTGAGCCGTTCTCCTTCCAATCACAGTGGCCCATCCTTGATGAACCCACCCCTCGCGCTCACCCTTGAGCCCCAGAAACAGCCCGAATCTTACCACCCTCTTTCTCTCCATGTCCTGGCCCTCCTTATGCCGTTTTCTGTCCTCGGAGTTCTTGCGCGTCTTGGCCTATCCGCACTAGCGACTTATAGCGGCCAAAGCATATTTTCTCTCGCCTACGCACAGGCGACGGGATGTTTAATGATGGGGTTCTGTCTGGCGCTGAAGGAGCCATTTAGCAGATAGTGAGGACCTCCAGCGATTTCCATCGTTTGTCCGACTCATTTCGCAGTTATCCCCCGGCGTATACAGCAGTCACTACGGGTGAATCCGTTCCACAACACCTCTGTCGCGCTTTAATAAACCTCCGTAGGATTTTGTGGCTCCTTGACCACCTTCTCTGGCTGGCAACTCGATGTTTTCAAGTCCTGGCTAAACTCTGGCAATGCCCCCCGGTCTGCTCTCAACAGCGTAGGTTCCACTGCTCAACAGCTTAATCTATAGTTTAATGACTCCAAAGGTGATGGACGGCCTGGGGAAATCCGTGTTCACAATATCATTATCCCTGGCCTCGTTATTTTTCGGCATGCACCTTGCGAGCGAGGTGTCGCCGTACTTCCGTGCCGCTCCACCCCCCGGAAGATTTCTTCGAAGCGCCGCGACAGTTCTCGCAATTTGCACCTATGCCGCGACTATCCCGGCATATTACCTGCTTCCGCGGGACTATCGCCACCAAGCCACGAGTGCTCTTCTGTTTTCTTTCCCCGGCACCCTCACGCGGTACCTCCTCTCCACGTCCCTTAACACTGTGGTTCCGTCGTTTCCCCTCGGTACATATGCCGCCAATTCTTTTGGCACCGCGCTGCTGGGCACGTTCCACGTGTTGCAGAGCACCAGCGCCCATCCCCTCTCCAGCTCCAGCTGCACTACTCTGCAGGGCCTCGCGGATGGCTACTGCGGCTGTCTTACGACCGTCAGTACCTTTGCCGCCGAGCTCTCCGTCCTGAAGACCGCCAGACACAAGTACCGCTACGGGCTATCGACATTCCTCACCGGCCAACTCATCCTTGTGTGCATTTTCGGGGCGCTTCTATGGGGCAAAGATATTGCGAGAGATCAAACCTGTGTCTTCGGCTGATCAGCATGTCGTTGCCGCCCTAATCCTCCGAACTGCGACCCGGGGACCAACTTCGTGTCCCCGACCGACCCCTCGCCAGATAGACGTCCCGGTCCGCGTAACAACGCCTTCCCGGTAACTCCGCACGCCGAGACGCGTCAGAGACTCCGTTCGTTAAACAAGCAATTAAACTCCGTTCATTCGACTAGCGGCGAGGACACCCTAATTCCTTTTAATTACGCCCTATATTGACGGTTTAGTCCAATTGTAATCTGTCTCGATAGAAGACAAGTTGAATTTAGCACCATTGAACATTATTAGACGTTCCTATCTACTGGGTAGTTCAAGGGGCCGTCAATGCTCTTTGTTCCTTCGCGATGGCGTCTGCTCGATCCCACATATCCGGCAGGCCAAAGTGAGGAGCTTCCCAATCTCCAACCAGATTGTCTAGTCTCTCCTGCAGAACAATGCGCGGATCGCAGGCCACGGTACGGATAACGGAAAGAGAATTCACAATCAGGATCAAGACCTGGAGGTGAAGGCATCCTGAACACACAACCGCAACATGCTCGACTTCTTCCTCCACCGTCCCTAGGCCGGAGTTCAAAGCGACGTGAGTGAGGCTGGGAAGATGCGCGAGGGCGGATAGACTGGCTGCATCATAGTCTTGCCAAGCAACGAGCTCGAGGTGGGTGAGCTCGGAGATGCAAGGGGACGCGAGAGGGATTCGGAAGAAATGCCTGAGCTCGATGGAAAGTCGGCGAAGGGGAAGTCGGCTGAGAACTCGAGGGAAAGCGCGGTGGCCCCCAAAGTCGACCCAGCATGCAAGGCGTTCTACTTGACTGCACGCAGCTAGTATGTCGCAAGCATTCGATGCCCCATTGGAATACGTCAAACACAATATCTTCACCGCCGCGAAGAAGCCAGGAGGCTTGAGATTTGAGTTGACGAGCCGCAAGAAGTTGTCGGCTTTAGGCGAGTCGGGGCCTTCTCGAAATGTCACCATCTTGTAGAACAGGACATCGATCCTGGATGATATTTGTTATTGGAAGCCCGGTACGGTTGCGCGACTGACTGACCATTGTTGAACGCGGTGTGCGACCAGACAGAGCGACAGCCTGTCGCGGTAATCGAGATTGTATGCGAGCTCGAATATCTCCCTTTCGAGTTCGACCGGTAGGTCTGGCATGGTGGCAGAGAGATAGAGGTTAGCACAGCTTCAGACTGTCAGCCTGAGAGTGAGCCTAGTAAATTCGCAACGTTCCCCACGAGAGCCTTGCGCAACGGCAGCAGTGCCAAGTCACCCCTAGGCCATTTGTGTGTAGCATCTGAATGGAAAGCTCCTGAGAGGTCGGAAAGACTGGAATAAGGCGTCGTTAAGCTCGAAGCCGCGGGAGTGGAAAGAGTTATTAATGAGTCGAGGAGTCGCGCCATCGAGCAAGGTCGACCTAGTACAGGTCCATTGCCACCCCGCCACGGTCGATAATCCGAGGTTGGTTCAGGTCCAAGTGGACAAGGCTGTTTTTGTTTGGCCACGCTATCTGAATCTGGGTCGGAGTTTGAAAACCTCTCACATCCGAACTTAACCCCAGTCCAGTCGTCGGCGACAATGCCGCCCCAAGGCGAGGAGGACATCATCAGCGGCGGGGACGAGGTCATGGAAGAGCCGGAAGAGCAAGAAGACGGCTATAGTACGTGTTTTCTCTCGATTCACAAACCTCGTGTTCGTTCGTCTCGCCCATATTTCACGTCTCAAACCATCGCTGTTAGCCTCTTCCACGCCTACTTCCACCCTCACATGGATCAGTTGGTTCTGCTCCCTCCCCGGACACGAATATTTCTGCGAAGTCACAGAGGACTTTATCGAGGACGACTTTAACCTCACTGGCCTCAACGCGATGGTGCCGTTCTGGAAAGAGGCGATGGAGATGGTGTTGGATGTGGAGCCAGGTACGCCGGTCTCTGCGCCGTGCTTTCGCGACTGGTGCTCATGCCACACGCGTCTAGATGAAGACGCTGCAAAAATACCGGACGTATCTATCGTGGAATCGTCTGCAGAGATGCTCTACGGCCTCGTTCATCAACGCTATATTCTTGGACGCGCTGGGCAGCAAGCGATGGTGCGTTCCGCGCTGGATATCGCATTCACGCCGGTCTGACGGGTTGGATCTAGGTTGATAAATACGAGAGCGGGATATTCGGCTCCTGCCCACGCGTCTATTGCGTCGGATGTAATGTGGTGCCCTGCGGGCGCTCTGACCTCCCCGGTATCGACACCGTCAAGCTATTCTGTCCCAACTGCAACGACATATACGTTCCTCCGAGCAGTCGGTTCCAGGGAGTTGACGGCAAGTCGTATTGCTACACGACCTATTCGCCGCTGATGACCCATCTGTTCGTCCAGGTGCATTTTTTGGCACGACCTTTGCACATCTGTTTTTCCAGAACTACCGCGAGTCTGCGCCTGCGCCGTTTTGGAAAGCGCCTGCAGGTGGTGGCTCTTCCCTCTCACCACGCAGCTCCACCTCGAGTCGTAGTTCTCCCTTTGTGAATCCCAACCCGTATGGCGGACAGAAGCGCGCGGCGGGATATGTTTATGTGCCGCGGATCTACGGGTTCAAGGTTAGTGACCGCGCGAAATGCGGTCCGCGGATGCAGTGGCTGCGACTGCGACCAGAGACGCCTGCGCAGCTGGATCAGGTAGACTGGAGGGGGCGGTGGATTGATGAGGATGAGTATGAAGACGATGAGGACGAGCAGGATAGACAGATGGAAGACTTTGACCCGGTATGTGCTGCCGCAATCGCTTCGTTGAATTATGTCTAACCTTACGGATAGGATGCTGCCGAGGACGACGACGAGGAGGAGGATGAGGATGACGAGGAGGAGGAAGACGGGCCGCCTGCTGGGCAGCAGCAACACGGGCAGCGACACACTGAGACCATACCCGTTACGCGATCTGTGCGGACGCTGCCGACAGCATCACGGCCAGAGGCACCTGTCGCTATTATAACTCTGCCGCCGACGACGGGGGGAAAGGTGAAGCTGGTACGACAGTGGGCGGCACGACCACCGGTGCTGACGGGGACTGCATAGTTTGGGTAGCTTTTTGTTTTTGTTTTATATATTCGCATAGAGGGAATTGTTAAGCTAAGCGGCCCTTTTGTATCCGTGATTGCGCTCAAGTGTCGAGTTCTCTCTCATCGCGATAGGCTTCGCGGCGGGTTTTTTTTTTTGCACCGATGTGTCTGCTTCTGGTTTAGTTTTGCTCGTCTCATGTACTCCATACTTCGCCCGTGTAACTCTGTACATTGTAAGGCTTTGAACGCCGCATCGGCCGTGGGAATATGCACGTGAAGGTTATGCATAGTAGACGGTTGTTTGGCAAGCGGTTCCCACTTTATCCTCAAGACCGACCGACATGGTTGCCCGCACCAGTATGTTTTGCGTGAAGCGCTCTGCGGCGCTCGCTGACGGCGTGTAGACCTCCGCTACGGACCCAACAAGGGCCACCCGACAACGCCCATCGCCAAGACCGTGCGCCCCAGCCAGCGCAAAGGTGCGTTGTTGCGTTTATTGTGCTGTCCCGGGGACCGACGCGATGGGGCTTTGCAGGTGTCCAATCGACCAAAACCAAGTTTGTCCGCGCTGTGGTCCGTGAGGTTGCTGGGTTCTCTGCCTACGAACGGCGGGTAATGGAGCTCCTGCGAAACTCCAAAGTGCGTCTCGTCTTGCGTCGCACTGTAGGACGTCCCTTTAACCGCCATTCTACTATTTTTCTAGGACAAAAAAGCGCGCAAGCTGACGAAAAAGCGGGTGCGTCTGTTTTTTATCTTTTCAAAATTGCCATCAAGTGTTAATTGCGATTGGGATATTGTAGCTCGGGACGCTGCTGCGCTCGAAGCGCAAGCTGGAGGAGCTGCAGGGTGTTATCCAGGAGAGCAGACGGCAGGCAGCGCACTAGAACACCACCACAACAAGAACGCTCGATCCAGCCATCGCAGTATGAATATGCTCTGTATCGCCATGCAATTATGTTGTGATGTTCTATACGCTTGCCAACAAGTTCATCGGCCGGGGACGTCAGATTTTGGGGTTTTTCTATCGTCTTCCGTGTAACTCTGGCCACTCAATGCGCGCTTATGTGGGCCGGGGACCCCAGCTGGAAGCCGCCGCTCAGAGCGAGAGCATACCCGACGCGTCTGCGGGCAGCATATTGCTGCCAGTTTTTGGCTCTTCGCCTCTTCCGGCCGTCGGCGTCGACGGGGACATATCCCGTGCGTATGTGCTTCCTGATATCGTACCGCGTCGTGCGAGGGACAGCTGCAAAGACCCTATACTGCGTGTGATCGGGCGCGAACGGCCGTCGAGCTCATAGCGACAACCGCCCCACTCAATCGTTTCGTTGCGAGACCTTTTGCTTGGATTCATAGCCCCCGCCTTTTGTGTGTCAAATATCCATGATCGCGAGCCTTGAGATGTCCTAGAACAAAATGTAATGGACATAACCGAGATCTATCGATCTGTGATGATCCACTCTCATCCACTTCGCTGCCGTTTAACCGCCTCGGTGGGTAGCGGATGTTGATTGTAGCGAGCTGTCTTGTATAGCGAGCCCTTCGGGGACCCACGCCGTATATTTATCCAAGGCCTTCCCCAGGAAATAAAATATATACCTTCACCTTCCTTACTGCTCCCAAGCTGCTCGGGAACAGACGTGAACAGAGGACACGATGTCGGCGGGGGCGGCCTTGAATATTTGCAATGCATATGTTGTCAACGGCATGTTGAACGGAGGCTGACGTGACAGCGCTGACATGAGGTATACGGGTGCGGCCGTTTACAGCGTTTTGGAGGGTGTTCAACGCGCGTTCTGGGCTGGGGAGAGGGCGTCGGGCAGCGGCGACGACGGCGAGGACGGCGACGAGAACGGGTGAGATCGGTGTGAGGAGCGGGCGGGAACGGGGTATCGGGCGGGATAAACGGAATATAATAAGGATCGGTAAGATGGCCGTAAATAGTGTTGCTGAAAAACTCTGTTGTGCGATCTGTTTCTCTTCTTTGTGCTCTTCCACCATGACGCCCCCGCCGATACACACTTCCCGCCCCGTCCTCACAAGACCACCCTCCGTCTTCACCCGCCGCCTCCCCACAACACCAGACGTCCCCCCGTCCCCCATGTTCTATATCGTCGCATCCCGTCTCATGGAATGGAGTCACTTGGGCAGTGCACCCTCCGATGCTCACCCGGAGGAAGAGTTTGTCCTCCCGCTCTCCGCCGCACCGACAAAGCCCTCGTTTCCCCGCCACGACGCGAAACCCCCGTCCCAATCACATCAGCGCTTCCCTTCCGTAAGTCCTCTTGTTCTTGCTCTTGCCCGCTTCAACTCATGTCTATCCAGGCCCATGTCCCCATGCTCTTCGTCATGCTCCTGCTTCCGCTCTCAACGGCCCTGGTTTTCCTCAGTCTCACCACACTGCCGATAACCGTATCGTGGCCGCGCACCCTCCCCGATCTCGCACAGCTCGGCAGGGAGCTACACGGCTACTCACAGAGCGGCCCAGCAGAAATGGCCCATGTCATTGGTGTAATGGCCCTCACAGCAGTCTGGAAGCACGCCTGGTCCGTCCCTGGCAGCGTCGTATGGGTCCGTTGCTCCACTCGATATCCCTATTTCGTATGCTAAATTCATCCGCAGAATGTCCTCGCAGGCGCCCTGTTCTCCCCCGCGCTCGCCACCATTCTATTGACGTCGCTCACAACAATTGGTTCGGCGTGTGCAACCCTCCTGGCCGTGCCCCTGGGCCCCCTCATTACGCGTTTCTTTCCGCGCGCGCTTGAGCTCACGCGTCATGCACTCGAGGGCGATTCAGAGCCGACCCCATCTGACGGCCCAGCAAAACCCCGCTCCTCTGCCTGGGTTCGCCTATCGGTGCTGCGCCTCATTGGCGTCGTCCCATGGTCAGGCATCAACATCGCCTGCGGAGTCTGCGGAGTGTCTCTCTGGGACTGCATGCTCGGCGCCTTCATTGGCTCCCTACCCTGGACTGCGGTCACTTGTCAGGTTCGTCGCCGCTTCTCACAAAAATATATTTTCGACGTGTTGACATGCTCCCCATCAGATAGGAGATATTTTGCAAACCGTTGCCTCTCACCCGTCCCCGACACCGCAAACGGTTTCATCCCTCTTGACCTCGCCCGCGATCATCGCCAAACTCGTGGTCCTGTCCTTCCTGTCCCTCGCGCCCATCCTGGGGCGGGAGCACTTGCGGGCGCTGATCACACACGCGCCCTCCGCGCCGCCACCAACCGAGGAAAAACGCACGTCGCGCTGGGGCGTCGCATGGGTCCAGGACTGGCGCACCAAAATGCGAATGTCGTCGCGCTCACGAACACGGGAGGCGAGCCAGCACGAGCTCGACGTCCTCGTCGACGAAAAGCGCGCCATCGAGGACTTGGCGACATAGACGTGGATATTCGTGGATTCCGCTGTCATCCGTGCTGTCCTTGCCTGCTCTCGCTCCCACACCCGCACCCGCACCAGTTATCTATCTAATCGGCATTTATAAATTACGACTGCTATGACCCCTACACACGCGCTACGTGCTCATGCGTAGCATAGATTGCTACATACCAACACCCACTACCCACACAACTTCGAATTCAATGTACTGTACCTAACTACCTTCCGGGTTTTCGATGGCTTGCAGGATATCCATATCTATCATATCCATACCTTGTCCCCTTTGAATGTTCATTCTAATTGCATGTCGCTGAGCGAGTGAGTCTGTTTGCGGTGTGATGCACTTTTTTTTTCGCAAGGCGCGTTGCTGGATGAAACTTGCAAATGAGAACGACGCGGAGATGACGGAGTGAGCCCCACGCGATCACGTGGCTGGTAATCGCTCTTGTCTTTTCCTCTCATCCACCACTGCGTTCCCTGGGTCTGTCGACGTGAGCCGTCGGTCGTATACGGGTCGAGCTCAGTCCGCGTACTGTGCCGACGCCAATCATGCCATCGACGTCGACACTTTGCACCTTCGAGCTACAATTCTGGATGTCTCCTCGGCAAACTCTCTCGCCGTCCGTCGAAAGCAGAAACGACCGACGACCGACGCAAGAACAATAGCGGGATGCTGGCATATATGTACCAGGCTGTCGCCCCCCGTTGACACTTCGTCGACGGCAAGTCGACGGACCCAAGAAACACAACGGCATGGCCCCAAAATCAAGACTTTCAGTGGGTCGGCCCTCGTTTCACGCGTCGAACTTTGACAAAAACAGTGGACATTCATTTTAATTGTTACAATTACCCCACAGGGGCCCGACAAAAGAAGCTTCCTAGTTGTACTCGGCGACAAGGACCTCCTCCGACTGCTCGTGGGCGCGCTTCTTGGCTGGTAGAGGGGGGGCGGATCAGATTACCGCTCACTCAATACACGGACAACAACTGCTTACCCTCGTGCTTGGCCTTCTCCTTGTCGATGGTGTCGAGACCCTGCGCGACGACGATCAAATCAGCTGCTGCCGCGCCGCGCTGCGATGCGATGCAATTTACCTTGGTCTCAACCATGCGGTCGACGAAGGCACCGGTGAAGGCAGCGATGAGCTCCTTTGCTTTTGCGTGGCTCTGGGGCTTGCCTGGGTCGAGTGTTAACGAAATAATCACCGGCGAACAGGCTGCCCGCGCAACGCACCCTCCTTCTCGCAGTGCTCCTCGTACTTCTTGGCCGCCTAGAGGGAATTCAATCAACACGCGCCGAGCAAACACTGCGACAACGACTACATACCTCGTAGGAGGCAGCGGCGGCGATCAGCTCGTGCGAGAGCTTGGCTTTGTGCTCGTGGTTCTCGGGGGAGACGTTGATCACCTGCAGCCGCGATGGTGAGTGGATCGCCCTCGACGGCGAAGCGGCGCGCGGCGGCGGCAACAACACACCTCCTCGTACGCGGCGGCGTCGCTCTCGTGGGTCTTGTGCAACCAGCTGGGCATTGTGAATCTAAAGGGGGGGAGGGTCGGAAACGTTAAAGAGTTGTGGGTATGGTGGAGATGGTGGTCAAGACGGAGGTTGATGAAGGCATTTAGGGATGAGGCGAGGCCCTTATATAGGTCCCCGTTGTGGCAGTGGTTCGGATCGGCCCGCCCATCTCATGTCTGTTGTGGATGAGCCAGAGTGAGTAACCTGCTCTGACCGGGTTACTAGTACTACCGCCTTCCGTCGGGCCTAAAACAATCCGCGTTCTGGCCACAGCCCCGAGTAATTATGCGTCGCGATGGGTTGCGATTACTTTGCGTGAGCCATGTCTGAATCTTTGGTACATACTCGCTTATTCACAATGCAGTTGTAACCGTGTCGACTCCCCCCGGGCCTCAGGACGGGTATAGCGCATGAGCCCAGACAAAAACGGTGAATCAAATGTCCAACATTCTGCTGCACCGCCGTGCCACAAGTGCCGCACTCGTTCCGTTTATCGACAGCGATGGTAGTAGTAGTTTAGGAATACATGTATTAGCATTAGCAATCCAAAAAGTCCCCTGCCAGTAGTAGCAGTCTATGGACATCTAATTTACACCCCAAGTCTGCGTTTTTTGAAGTTAGCATCGAGTCGCGGTCACGTGTAAAAGTTTTTCCTCGCCTTTTCTTGCTGGATTCGTAGACCACGTAACTTATACTCACAGCTGGTACCACCTATGAAACGGCTGAGCAAGAGTTGAGCAAAGAAGAGAAACATGACGAACTTTCGCCAAGGTGGGAAATAGGCCTCGATAAAAACCTCGCCATCCGTCCCGCTCAAATGTCTTGCTCGCCACATCCCACACGCCAGTGTACTTCTGTGGATGCCCTGTAGACCCGGAGGCCTGCAGGCGCGTCCGCACTAGATTCAGCGGGTAGACGGACGTCGCGCCGACACTGCCTGAGATGCTGCCGAAAGCAAGCAACGCCAGAACGCCGGGCTCGTCTTTGCCCGTTGAGCGAAGATAAGCGAGTTTAAGCGCCTCGAAGGTGCTCATGTCAATCGCCGAATACCTATACACGCTTTAGCATTCGTGATCTTAGAAAAAGCGCGACACAACTGGCTTACGGGAAAACGCCCACGAGTCCGATCTAGGCAATTGAGGTGATGACAAAGCTATGTTGGGGAAAACTCACTGTCAGTCCACGATAATACGCGCGGACCCCACCGAGAGCCCAGAGATGGCGAGCTGCGATGAGTAGCTTGGGTTGGACTCTCTGCAGAGTACGATGAGCACACGAAAATTCGAACAGGAAGTAGTCAATACTTTGAGCGCCTCCGCCCCTCCCTTGGCTGAATACAAGCGTCAAGGGTAACCAGCAGGCAAAGATGGTGGTAGTCACCAAGGGCATTGCCATGCTTTAGCTCGCCGGCGTTGCTCATCATTTGCGTCTAATTTGTGTGAATACAAATGTGAGGCCAAGTGCGCAACAATTACCTTGAGCGTTTCGATCGGATATATGCCTAAAGAACATTGAGGGCATGTCCAGCTAATGACGAGATATTCGCACTCAATTGGCTACTGATGCCTCCAATTCCGCCAGACAAGAACCGGCTGACACCAGAGATGTCCCGAGAATCGTCGACGTGGTCCCAATATTTGGCAAAGGCTCGTTTCTGGCAGTATGGTCAGTGGTGACATCGATAGCAGGTGAAGTAGAATACCGAGGATTCATACGCGAAGAACTTGATCGCTGGTGGACCGTAAATGGTGCGCAAGGCAGAAAAGCTATCACTTACCAGATTCTGGAAATATCTTGGCGACGGAGAGACCATTTCCGGTCCAGAACGCAAGTACGCCCCCTTCAGCATATATTCGCGCAACCGCACTGGCGATGACTTTCGCCCCGCCAATACTTGGTTTAGCCGTGATAGGAGTTCCACCAAGATCTGGTGGGCGGGTAATGAGAAATATCTTGAGGCGGTCGAATGGTGCGGTGCATGTTCGGCTAACTAAATCGATATTCAGGTGGTTGGTTGAGCGTGCAATATCGCGGCACTCACCAGCCCCCGCAATGCCACCAGCAAGGAGAAATTTGAGGGCGGTGTGGCCTTCTAGCCAAGCATGTGGATCCTCCTCTTCCTCCACCGCTGCCCCGCTGTCCGGTTGCCCAGTACCAAATGTTTGAACCTGGGCGGTCAAGGGTTCTGCCTTGAGTTGAATTGTCGGACGATCCTCGGCACTCAAGGTAACATCGCCTGTGGCACCCGCGAGTAAATCACTTGCAAGAAGATAGCGAATACACAACACACCTTCCATCGTGACGCGAGCTGGTCCTCGCGCGTCATCACCCAAGTACCTCCTCATCTCATAATAACGGTAAATTTCGCCCGGCGAAGCTTTGTTCGGTAATAAAAGTAGGAAGTCTCGAAATTCCGCGAAACTGATAGAGTGCGGATGTGGAGACGCGGTGAGGAAAGTCATGAATTCCGAAAGCTTGGCCGGAGAGAGCGTAATGCCTGCAAGCGTGTAAGAGACAGTAAGAACCATAGTTTCATTCGGCGCACCAACTTTGGTGAGCGCTGAACTGAGTTCTGGCGCATCCAACCGGCCATTACCATCCAAATCGAGCTCGTCATGGAAAATATGCCACAGCTCTTTCAGCTGGTGAGCCACCTTGCGTGAAATGAGAGAGAGACGATGCGCACCGGTCTCCTTTGCCTCAGCATACTCTTTGAACTCTTTCCATCCGATGCCGCCCATAGGTGACGTCGATGAGCTGTGACCTCCACACTTGCGTAAGAGCTCCTTCTCGTACATCGTTATCAAGCGTTGCGCGGCCTCCGGGGTGAGTCCTGCATCGTCCGTCGAAGCATTCTGAGGCTTTTCGCGATGTGTCACTAGGGTTGGGAGTTGTTGATAGACTTGCTGCAGTCTTTGCTTGCGGTTGTCGCGACCTTCCCGAGATCTTGCCCGCCATGTCAGCGCCAACTGACGACGGCGCATAGCGCAGACCTACCTGAACTCCGCGAGAGTACGAGGAGGCTTCCGGGGAAGAGGGTCGGATCGTAATTTGGGAAGGAACGGTCGCTCCTCCGCTCCAGAGTCACTCGCGTCGAATAATTCTCGTCCTGTCTGTGATTGGTCTTTGTCTTCGTCTTTGCCCTCGCCCATTACGCGTCAATCGCACAGGAGGAAATTGGAGGCCCTTATAAAGGCATCTAATCCGAGGTAGCGAGAGCGGGAGGAGTCTTTGAGTTTGTGACTATTTAGTGCTCTCGCCTCTCTCTTCATGCCGGAACTGCCGTTTGAACTCGAAAGGGAGATCTTTGAACTGGCTTTCAGGTCCCACCGCAATGCTGCCTTTAAAGTGACGCTCTCCCTGGTTGCCCGTCGAGTCCAGTGTTGGTCAGCCTGGTCCGAAATCTTCAAACATGACATTCAACGACGTCTATTGGCAGGATCGATTTGCTCTACTACGAGCTAACAACAGTACGGGATGAATCTCATGCGGACAAACTCCTCGCCCTCATCGAGTCTAATCTGAATCCTCCCAATCTTTTCGAAACCGTTAAAACCATGTGCCTTCCCCATGGTGTGCCAGCGACGAGCGCCTGTCGCATATTGGCTGCGTGCACAAAGGTGGAACGGCTTGCCTGTTGGTCGAATTTCCACGACTCTCCCGAACTTCCTGTCCTGCTCAGTCAGCTCCCCCTCCGCCGACTCTCTATCGAACTTCGCCATTTCTCCCAAATCCCCCTCACTCCCGCGACTTGGGTATTGGGTCTTACCCATCTAGATATCGTTGCCTGGGACGACTACGATGCACACGAGCTGCTCAGACTAAAAAAATTGCCCCAGCTTACCCATGTCGCCGTGAACTTCGAGCTCGATGGAATGACTGCAGAGCATGCATTGTGCATTTGTTCTAGCTGCCCTTTACTGCGGATTTTGGTTCTTGTCGTCCCGGAATATACTGATGTGGATCTCGGCCTCGAGGATTATCGCATCGTCGTGCACGCAGGAACCGAGGAAATCATAGCGGATTGGGAGGCACCGTACTTTGGTCTTCCAGACATGTGGTCCAATGCGGAGGCTATCGTAGAGCAGCGTCAGCTCTCAATGACTGCATCCCAATAACATAGTCCGTGCGGTAAACACCAAGTTCATACATTTATAATTAACTCGCTCTATATTCACAGAATACCAGCTGAGTTGTTCCAGTGTCCGTCACTTAGCACAAGGCGCCATAATCCTTGAGACCCTTCATCCTATTTTTAATGAAGACACCCAATGTCTTGATCTTGTCCCACCACACCACACCCTCGTCTTGAGCCGATCCGTTCGTCGGCAGTTGTGCCACTTCCCATTCTGTCGAGGCCCAAGATACGGAGGAATCACGAAGCGAGGGGCTGGTTTCAATCCAAAATTCGTGGTCCGTCGATTGAATTTGGTGGTGACTCGGAAGCTCGATCAACTCGGACTTTCGCTTTAGAGCACCCTTGAGACGTCGCAGTTCAACCCATAGTACATGCAGGAGGAGGCAAGTTTCCCACCTCGAAAGATAAAGATTCCAGATCGAGACCAGGCGGCCCTCGCCACTCGTGGTCGGTTGGGCGGGGCGGGGTTGGAGGTCGGTAAGTCTGCAGAAGTGTCAGCGAAACAACAAAGAGGAGTGTCGCCATCATACCCGGCGGTGGGGTTTCGAACCAAGATGCGCCGGTGAGGCGATTCTAGGGAACTGGGGGGGCTTGTTGGGCTGAACACGGCCAGCGTAGTCAGAACTTGGGAGCGGCAGAGCATCGCAGAGGGTTCGCGCTTGCGCTATAGCGCCGTGCCAGTCCTCCGGTAGCTTTAGGGTTTTTACATTAGGTGATGCCACAGTAAAAACGAGCGCGAGTCACCGGTGGGGTGTCCGCTTCGTGACGACTCGCGGGGGGAGGGTCAGAGGCGGGAGATGGAGGTGGAGAGGGAATGTATGCGGGAGCGGGTTTCCTATAACTCATTGTCTGGTGCATGACGGGGGAGGAGAGAAAGAGAAACGCAGCAAGAGGGAGAGAGAACAGCGCAATATAAGCCTTTATGCTGCCAAAGCGCTCTTTGTGTCGGGTCAAAAAGCAAACAAAGAGGCCAATCAGTGGCCAGTTAAATATCGAGCACAAATGTTGACGATGCATGTGTTCGTGCATGCTAGATGTGCATTGGTTTCATTTCCGAGCAGAGCAACTCGGTGAGGCGAGCCAAGTTCGGCAGTTGAACCGTTTTGGGTAAACAAAGCGTTGGAAGCAGCACGGACAGCACGTTGGATGACTCGAGTTGGCGAGATTAAGCTGCACAGACGACGGACTGAGCGCGGGACGAGGTCGAGTCGTGGACTCGTCATTGACAAACGGGAAACGAAGTGAGGTCTTGCACAAATGTACGGCATTCTGATGGCAGTTCTGCTTACAAATGTCTTACTTGCCAGCCTTCAACCTCCTTCAAATCCTCGTCCGGACACGCTCGCCAGAGACCCAAGGCAGCGAGGATCTCGAGCCAAAAAACAATGTCAATGACCACATTTTTGCGAACACAATCGCTACGCGCACAAGTATATTTCAACATTTTCCAGTTCCCGTCTTTCCAGTGCCCTGCTGCGTCCCTCAGGGTGTATCATTTCCTGGAAATCGAAGTTCGATCACGAAAGAGACCTACCACAGACTGCATCGCCATCCACCTCCTCGAGACTGGAACTCGACGCGAGGACACAACGAGCGAGATAAGGAAGAAAAATCGTACCTCCCATCCAGTTATGAATGACCAAATCGAACATGGACAGCGCAGGGTTGTGGCTCGGCTAAGAGTTCGGCGGCGGTTATGATTAGGCAGACCGGGTGGAGAATTTGGAGGCTGCCCAGAACGTGAGACAAAGAGGAAACTCAAAAAAAAGTACACCCGTACTTCCCGTGCCCCGCGAAGAGATTCAACACCCTCAGGATGCGCTCCGCGCCGTTCTTGGTGGGACTAGCACTGCAAATGCCAGCTAATGAGACCATGACAAGGCCTGGCGGGCCACAGGAGAGCGTTAGGGGTGCTAACACATCGCTGGATCGCGAGAGGATGTTTACAGAATGTTGAGTCGTTGAGTGTTTGAAAATGGTGGTGGGAAGGAAGTCAAGGTGACTTGTCACAGTGTGACTTCGCGCGTTTCTGGCTCGCAGCGCGCAGGGTATTGACAGCTAAACCAGAAACGATAGACCTTTTTGATGCCTGCGTTCAGTTGATGTAGCATAGCCACGGCAGCCAAACAAAGCCTTGCTCCACACCCGCTCACCTCAGCTATGAACCACGATGCCAGGGAATCGACGCCACACAGGTGTCGCAATGAAAATCGTCCTAAAGCTTATTTTCTGGAGGGTTTCCAGGCGAACGGGAGGATTTGTTTGGCCCCGTGGCTATGCTGCATCAACTGAGGCGCACGCATCACAAAAGGTCTAATCGTTTCTGGTTTAGCTGGAACACAATCTGATATGCAGCTCTGAACTTCGCTTCTGTCCACCACACTGGTACTGGAAAGAATTCCTCACTTGCATTTGTGCCTCAAGCTGTTCGAGGTCGAACGAAATCTGAGTGCAACACGGTCACGTGTTTGATGCGACGCGTTCATTAGCGGTACGTGAGTTCATCACGCCCACCGTCAGACTTTTGTTCCCCGCCGGCTGGGTCGATCAAGGCCGCCTTGGAATCACCAGCTCTGGTTTCGCTCGAAGAATCCACTTGAGGCGCGTCAGAAACACCAGAGAAAATGGACGACCCCCCGAAGAAAATTCGATTCGTGTCGAACCGCATCGTGGTACCTCGACGGTGACCTCAGACGCGATGAGGCCGGTATCCTCGCTTGGACTCGTCCGCTAATTGAACCTAATCAACGTGGCAGCTTCTGTCTTGTTTTTCTTCATGTCAAAACTCTCGACTTCCCGCTCTAACCAGGTGCAACCCGCGAAGTTAATTTGGTTCGGCGTACTTGAGCCGACACCAGGGTTGTATTCAAAACCTCAGAGATCTCGAGTCCTGCGGCTGTGGTCAACTCTGGAAAAAGTGCCACCGGTTTGCGATTTTTTTTTCATCGCATTTTCTGCAATCCAGCTGTTGCGGGCGCCAAAGTGATGGCATCAATTGGGCGCACAGAGGTTCATTTTGGTAATTTGGCCCCTATCTTGTCCAGGAATTTCAAAGTCCGCCTCTCTCCCTCCCTCCATTTGACAATTCTGCTCGCTTTACCTCTCTCTCTCTTCCACAAAAACCCACCCCTATCTTGGCCGAAAAAAATCCAAACTCCGCTCGACCCTCCCTCCCCCTCCCCAATTTCAACTTCATCTTCAAAACTGTCGACTTCGTCTTCAAACTTCCAACTTCATCTTCAAATTTTAATGTCTTTTCCACCTATAAAAGGCCCCCGTCTCCTCCTCCCTTTCCCTCACTCGCGCGCGCCTCCTCCTACATATCACCTTGAACAAAAAATCCCTTCAAAGCTCACACAATGCCTCCCCGTCCTGCTCCCAGTACGTCCACCCTGCTGCCCTTGGACCCCACTGACTGCCCTCTTCGCCAGGCGGCGCTCGCGTGAGTTCTCTGGTCTCTGCCCGGGTCCAAATATCCTGACCCGCGTCTAGGTCGGGCTTCCCACTTCGGGCGCGCACATCACCACCGTGGGCATCTTTTCGCACGCACCGTTCTTCCACTGACCGCACCGTAGGTCGGCGTCAAGCGCCCCGACTTTTGCTCTGGCGGCCAGCCGGTGTCGATCTATGTTAACTCGTTCACGACCACCGTGCCCTCGTCGATTATCCACCACTACGATGGTCAGTCCAGCGCCTGCACGCAGGGACTCGCCGCTCACTCGTTCGCAGTCGTGATCAGTCCCTCGGAGAAGACCCTCCCTGCGCGCATGACGATGGACCTCATCCGCCGCCTCCAGTTCGATGTTGCGCCCCAGATGTGCGACACTGTCCTCGTTCGCCCACTCACTGCCTGACCCCTCCACACAGCTTCACCCCGCGCTGCGTCTACGACGGACGCAAGAACATCTTCAGCATCCGCGAGCTCCCGTTCGAAACCGGCTCCCAGGAGTTCGACGTGACGCTCGCCGACGCCAACACCGCCGCGGCGGGCGCGGGCGGCAAGGGCCCCAAGGTGCGTCTTGTGCGTTCAACGTGACATGGAACTCACCCCCGCGCAGGTGTACAAGATCAAGCTCACGCACGTCGCGCAAATCAACCCCGAGGTCCTGAAGCGCTTCATCGAGGGCGACCAGTCGCACGACAACACCGTCCTGACGGCCATTACCGTGCGCTGACTTTCTTCCTTCTCGCTCTCTTCGCTCACCGCGACGCAGGCGCTGAACGTCGTCATCCGCATGGAGCCCACCCTCAAGTACCCGTTCAACGTGCGGTCGTTCTTCACGAACAAGGAGACGAAGGACATCGGCGCGGGGCTCGAGCTTTGTGAGTGCCGAGCTGCATCCCTGTCCTGGCTGACTCTCGCAGGGCGCGGATACTTCCAGTCGATCCGCCCGGCGATGGGGCGCATGCTGATCAACGTCGACATCTCGACGGGGTGCATGTACAAGCACGTACGTGAACACGACGCGTTTCTGAACTCGGCTCACATCGCAACCAGGGCCCCCTCCTCCGCCTCTGCCTCGAGTTCATCGGCAAGGGCGACCCCAACGCGCTCTCCCCGAAGCGCGGCTTCCCCGACCGCGAGCGCCTCCGCCTCCAGCGCTTCATCAGCGGCATCCGCATCTTGACCACCCACGCGGGCCCCAACGGCGAGGTCCAGACGCCCAGGGTCATCAAGAAGGTCGGTGTCTCCGCGTCGCGTCTAACGGTGCCTGACCCGCCGACTCCAGCTCAGCACGGCCGGCGCGAGCTCGTTGACCTTCCAGATGCGCGAGGGTCAGACCATGACCGTCTCCGAGTACTTCCAGAACACCCAGAACAAGCCCTTGCAGTTCCCCGACGTTATCTGTGCCGAGGCAAGTCCGCCCTACTCTCTCACTCGCCTTTCTCTGAACATTTACCAAGGTTGGATCCGGGGCGCTCATCCCTCTGGAACTTTGCATCGTCCCCCCCGGCCAGGTGCGTCTGCAGTCGCTACTCCGCGTCGTCTCTAACGTCGGCTCTCCAGTTGATGCGGAAGCAAGTCCCTCCCGAGAAGACCAAGGATGTTCTTGACTTTGCCACGAAGAAGCCTGGCGACCGTCTCCGAAGCATCGTCAACGGTCTCGAGGTACCGCGGTTTCCTTACTCTTGCTGCTTGCCGCTCAACCTTGTCCAGGTCCTCGCCTATGGCCAATCCGAGTATGTCCGCCAGTTCGGAATGACGGTCAACCACGCCGCGGGCCCTCTCAAAGTCCAAGCTCGCGTCCTCAACCCTCCGAAGCTCAAGTACGGCGCTGGCTCTCGTCAAATGACGATCGTTCCTCGTGATGGTGCTTGGAACATGTAAGTTCTATCTCGTTCATCGCACTCGAGTTGAACTAACCTACGCACAGGGTGGACAAGAAGTTCTTCAAGCCCGTAACCATCGACCGATGGGTCGTCGTCATCTACGAGCAGCAGGTGAGTACCCAAGCCCTTTTCCGATTCATCGCACTGACCGGGTCTACAGCGCCGGTTCAACGAGGGCGCTGCACAGGACATGATCGGCGGATTGGTTAAAAGCTGCGGCGATGTCGGTATGTCCGCTTAATCTGCTCATACCAACGTCTACTTACAACACATCACAGGTATCAAGCTTGCCCCCACCCCGTTCGTCTTCTGGGAGAATGGCCAAGGCAGAATCGCGGACCAGCTCAAGGCGGCGGGCGCGGCGTGCGCTGAAAAGATGAAGGCGGGCCCCAACCTCATGGTCGTCGTCCTTCCCGAGGTACGCGCGCACACTTCCCCTTCCTTTGACTTGATTTCTGAATGTGATGCACAGGGAGGGAACGACATCTACACCTCCGTCAAACAGTTCGTCCTGTTTCCGCATCGTGTTTCATGATTACTGACTTTGTTCGACAGCTTTGGCGACATTACTGTGAGTGTTCTCGCCCCCGCGTGGCTCTTCCAAGCACTAATTCGCCGTTATACAGATGGGAGTTGCGACACAATGCCTCAAGTCCAGCAAGTGCTTCCGCGCCAAGCCCCAATACTACGCCAACGTCTGCCTCAAGTACGTTCACTCATCCGAAAGTTGCCGCGCCCTGCTCACTGCTTCCCCAGGATCAACGTCAAGCTCGGCGGGATCAACACCATCCCGGACCCATCGTCGGTCAGCGTGTTGACGGACCCGCATAACCCGACTATTGTGATGGGTGGGTTCTCGTTCCAAGTTTTCTTGTACGACTTGCTGATTCTTTTCTTCCAGGCGGTTCGTTTACTTTTTTCTCTTCCCTTCCTGTCGCTCACAACTAGCCGTTTGTTAATCCAGCTGACGTACGTTCATTTGACTGAGCCTACCTTCCTTGCTAACGACTTCATTCAGGTAATTCACCCCGCTCCCGGCTCGGATGGTCGCCCTTCGTTCACCGCTCTCGTGGCCAACGTCGACTCCGACACGGCCAAGTACATCGCCGCCAGCCGCGTTCAGACTTCGCGTCAAGAAATGATCGAGGAATTGGAGTCCATGTCGCACCACTGCCTGTCGATGTATATGCGGTATGGGCGTCGATTTTGGCCACGAGCTTCGGTGCTAATTCATAATCTGCAGTTATCGCCAGATGGCCGAGAAAAAGGCTGCCGGGGCGACCGCCCCCAAGCGCATGATCTTCTATCGAGGTTGGTCGCCTTGATCGTCCAATCCTTCTCCCTCTTACTCACTCATATATAGATGGTGTCTCGGAGGGCCAGTTCAAGCAGGTTCTGGAGCAAGGTTAGTTGCATGCATTTACTTGGTAGAGTAAGTACACTGACCATCGTGTAGAACTGCCGCTTATCAAAAGTGTGTGGAATCCATCGTTCTCCCAAGCCGAACTCATTCCATCCGCAGAGGCTTGTGCGTCGCTCAAGATCGACCCCAAGATCACCATCCTCGTCGTCGGAAAGGTCGGTCTACTGTTACTTTCATTCCACCCCGATACTTACTCCCTCGCAGCGCCACCATGTGCGGTAGGGTTCTTTCTTGCTCCACCTCTGCTTGCACCCACATCTTCCTCCGTAGCTTCTTCCCCCAGAGCGAGCGCGACGCCGACCGCAGCGGGAACTGCAGGGCGGGAACCGTCGTCGACCGCGACGTCGCCCATCCCACCGAGTTTGATTTCTACCTCCAGAGCCACGGTAATCCTCCTGTACACTCTTATACGACATGACATTAACTCCTTCTCAGGTGGGCTCTTGGGCACGAGTCGTCCTGCGCATTATTCCGTCCTCTACGACGTGAGTATTCTTCATCATCTGTCATATCCTGAACCTCAATCGTCTCTAGGAAAACAACTTCAGCGCCGACGCGTTGCAGTCCTTGTCCTTTGCCTTGTGCCACGTCTACGCTCGCTCCACGCGCTCCGTCTCGATCCCTGCCCCCGTCTATTGTGCGTCCCGATCTCCGCTCTCCTCTTTCTATCTGCTCATTCTCGCCAGACGCGGACATTGTCTGCTCTAGGGCGAAGAACCACTACGACCCTCAGGGCACTGTGGACTTCTCGTAAGTTTCTCCGCTCTCGTTCCTGTCCCTCGCTGACGACTTGACCCTAGGGATTCGGCGACCCAAATCGACGATGGCCAGGCGGCGAGCTCCCTCGAGGCATTCCGGCGCGGATTCAAGCCCCTCCACCCGTCGCAGTCCACGCTCATGTACTTTTCGGTATGTTTCTTTCGTTCTTCTCGTGTGTCGATCTAATCCTCTTTCTTCATAGTAATCTGCTTATCATCTTGCACGCTGTGCTCCGCTCATAATCTTGTCCGCTGTGCTCTATCTATTGCTATCATCTATCGTAAAACGCATCCTGTACTCTCTTCGAATTAAAACTCATTTGCTTGTCGACCTCTTTGTTCCACTGTTTCTGCAAACTCCTCATAAGCCTTTTCTCTCTCGTTGAGGGGTTACCGACTTACGATCAAATCGCGATCGATTCCCGCCCTCATGACGTCACGCGTTCAAGGCCTCTTGCTCTCGACCTCGATGTCGAACGAATTCCACCTCCCGCGCTTTCTTCTCACCGCTGCTCGAATTCCTCTGTTGGCGGTGGGTCTGCCCCTGGGTCTGGGTCTTCTTAGTGGCTATCCGACCGCTGGAGTCGTTCGAAGTGACTGGTACAAGGTGGCGTTCCCTGGACAATAGTAATGACGAATATAATCTCAAAAGAACACCACCTCTACCAGAGTCTACGGGTCCCGCCGGGTCGCCCACCGCGTCAGGCCTTCCCCATAGTGTGGCCGCTTCTCTATATCTGTACGCGCATCCATAACACCGACTTGGTCCTTGGCTGAAATAGTGTATTCAAGCGATGGGATACGCTTCCCATCTGACAGTCAAGGCTATGGATGGAGTCCTTTCACCATCAGTACGGTAAACGAGCATCTTTGCCCCTCACGCCGCAGAGCTGACTTTCATCAAGATCGGACTGCATGCTCGCCCTTTCCCTGCATTACGCGCAGTTGACTTTGAATCTTCTCTGGACCCCGTTGTTTTTTGGCGCCAAGAAGGTGTGTTCTTCCCCTCATCGATCCCTGTTCCTGTTCCCGATAGCTAGCAGACCGGACTTGCCTTGATTGACAGTGCTATGATGACTGCCGCAACATTTTACATGACGGTACACTCCTTCTGTCCTCCCCCAATCAATCTCTCAAATCAGTTGAAGAACCTGCTGGCCTCCATTTCTCCCACTGCATCATACCTGCTCTTGCCCTATTGTGCTTGGCTTTCATTTGCGACCTATCTCAACGGTGGAATATGGTGGTTGAATCGCACCAAGAAAAGTGCAGGCCGAGGGCGGGGGGAAACCCACTGACGCGTTATGGATATTGAACACATTAGTCGGTCCAAGAATGAGTACTTAAAGTGAACCTCCGAGCACGGGCCCAGAATGCCAGACCCCTCGGTGGTGGTACACTTTTCAATGCGGAGCACTGTTGAGTGTTGAGTGGAGCTCGCTGCTTTGTCTTCCGCAAGGACGCGGACTTTTAGAGATCTGACTTTCCCGAGAAATGATGCGATCATTTAGGAAACCGCAGCAGCTGCGGTTTCCTCAAACATAACAAAAAACCAACCGCAAAACCGGAAAAAAAGGCAACAAAAAAATGGAGAAACGCAGCGCCAAAACCGACACACAAAAAAATACAAAAGTGTAGCGCAAATCGACAGAATGCATCACTGAGGAAACCGCAGCAGCTGCGGTTTCCTCAACAAAAAAAAGACCACCCGACAAAAAATGGACTACGCAAAAAAGCAGAGTCGATCGTGGAGGCAGCCTGCGGTTTCCTCACACGCGACAACCCACTCGCCCAATCGCCTTCGTGCCCTTCCTGATCGGCTTCTCCCTCAGATCCCCCTCTGGCAAGACCCGTGACGTCTCCGTTCAACTCGCACCCCTGGTATGGCTCTGCTCACGCACGCGACCAGCCCACCATGCCATGCGATGTGCTACGCGTCAAGTAAGCTCGTGTTGGCGGCGAGCGTCACGTCGACTCCTGCGGAAGGGAGTCGCGATGAAAGATGTTCTTGCGTCCGTCGTAGACGCAGCGCGGGGTGAAGCTGTGTGGAGGGGTCAGGCAGTGAGTGGGCGAACGAGGACAGTGTCGCACATCTGGGGCGCAACATCGAACTGGAGGCGGCGGATGAGGTCCATCGTCATGCGCGCAGGGAGGGTCTTCTCCGAGGGACTAATAACGACTGCGAACGAGTGAGCGGCGGGGTCTGGGTGCAGGCGCTGGACTGACCATCGTAGTGGTGGATAATCGACGAGGGCACGGTGGTCGTGAACGAGTTAACATAGATCGACACCGGCTGGCCGCCAGAGCAAAAGTCGGGGCGCTTGACGCCGACCTACGGTGCGGTCAGTGGAAGAACGGTGCGTGCGAAAAGATGCCCACGGTGGTGATGTGCGCGCCCGAAGTGGGAAGCCCGACCTAGACGCGGGTCAGGAAATTTGGGACCCGGCAGGACGAGGAACTTACACGAGCGCCGCCTGGCGAAGAGGGCAGTCAGTGGGGTCCAAGGGCAGCAGGGTGGACGTACTGGGAGCAGGACGGGGAGGCATTGTGTGAGCTTTGAAGGGATTTTTTGTTCAAGGTGATATGTAGGAGGAGGCGCGCGCGAGTGAGGGAAAGGGAGGGAGGAGACGGGGGCCTTTTATAGGTGGAAAAGACATTGAAATTTGAAGATGAAGTCGAAATCGGGGGGAGGGGCGGAGGGGGCCGAGCGGAGTGTGAATTTTTCGGCCAAGATAGGGGTGGGTTTTGTGGAAGAGAGAGAGAGGTAAAGCGAGTAGAATGTCAAATGGAGGGAGGGAGAGAGGCGGACTTTGAAATTCCTGGACAAGATAGGGGCCAAATTACCAAAATGAACCTCTGTGCGCCCAATTGATGCCATCACTTTTGCGCCCGTAGCAGCTGGGGTTGCAAAAAATGCGATGAAAAAAATCGCAACCGGTTGCACTTTTTCCAGAGTGGACCACAGCCAGCGGGACCCGAGATCTCTGAAGTTTGAACACAACCCTGGTTCGGCGCAAGTACGCCGAACCGATTAACACTTCGCGGCTTGCCATGGTTAGAGCGGTTTTGAAATGAATGAACCAAATAGAGATAGGGCAAGTTCATCCATATGGCCAAGGAGAGCACTATCGGCCAATCGAGGACCACAAGGGCCAGTCAACGTCGATGAGAACACAGATTGCGCGAGCGAGCCGTGGAAACTCGAAAACCCCAAACGCCAACAGCGCCAGATTTGTGCGACGTGGGGGAAACAAACGCGGGAGTGACGCGCCGATAATATCAGAAGTTTGAAATGTGTCTGAGAAAAGAGTGTCATCCGGGAGAAAGACTGGGAGCCAAGATGCGACCCAGGTGGACTGCGCCCCAACGACCTCCAAGAAAATATGGCAACGAGTAAATGACAAAGCCTGGTGGACAAGACTTGGAAACTGAGCGTCTTCAAGAGTTCACTGACACCGACAGTGACTCTGAGTGAGCGCCTTTCAAGAGTTCCTATCATCACGTGCACCGACTGATCCACGACTTTCGCGAATCGCGAATCGCGACCATGTCTGTGTTTCTGCCTCTTGTCGACTCGGAGGATGGACAACTGCTGGACGCTCTCGGTCGCATCGGGCCAATCGTATTTCCCTCGTCCCACTCCTCCGCTCTTCCACTTCCTCCCCATTCCTTCATACTCGTTGACCAGGCCCGTCCTTTTGTTCTGGACGAAGCTGTCTCATGGCTCGACGGCGGAGTTGACAAGCTCATAGTTCCCCTAGCATGGGCGAAGGAACTCATCGAACTCATCTCGTCCGAGAGATTGCTCCTTTTGCTCGACGTGGGCAACATCAGCGCTGTGTCGGATACAGTGCGGAATGGGGTTTCTGGCGTGCTGCTCAAGACCCCCGCCATCGACTTGGATCTGATTTCCTCGATATCCAAGTTTTTCACGGGAGCTGCTATCCATGTCCTCTCCAGCTCCTCGACCCCCCCTACGAGTTCACTCATTCGCGGGTTGCTGGGCATTGGCGCGACGCCAGTACTGCCCAGTTCCCAGCTCACTCTTTCCCCTACGTCGGCCTCCCAAATAAATATTGCAGACGCCTTCCTCGCTCCCGTTGTTTCTGATCGCAAAGATGGCCTATTTCCCACCGTCGTTTCGACTGAGACGGGCCATTCCCTCGGTCTCGTTTATTCTTCCTCAGAATCGGTAAAGGAGAGTATCCTCACCGGAAAGGGGGTCTACCAGTCACGAAAACATGGACTGTGGAGGAAGGGCGAAACGTCCGGGGCAACCCAAGACGTCGTTAGCATCCGATTGGACTGCGATTCGGACAGTCTCGAATTCCGGGTCGTACAGCACGGCGCAGGTTTTTGCCATCTCAATCGACAGTCTTGCTTTGGCGAAACGAGGGGGTTGCCCGCCCTGGAAAATACACTCCGATCCCGTTTCGAGTCAGCGCCGGAAGGCTCGTATACGAAGCGGCTGTTTAGCGACCCAGACCTACTGCGCTCCAAAATTATGGAGGAGGCTGATGAGCTTTGCCGGGCAGAGGACAAGGCGGATGTCGCATTCGAAGCAGCTGACCTATTCTATTTCGCATTAACCAAGTGCATTGCTGCTGGGGTTGGTATCTCCGACATCGAGGTATCGCTCGATAGGAAGGCTCGGAGAGTGACCCGGAGAACAGGGAATGCTAAACCGGAGTGGTCGAACAAACAGACGGAGCCCAGCATTCTCCCGCAGCCCTCCGTTGCCCCCGAGCCTGAAGTGGATGGGCCCATTCGTATGCGAACATCGGACCTTGCCGACATTTCAGCTGAGGAGCGCAGCGCTCTACTTCGCCGGCCCGTTCTCAAGTCGGACGAAATGATCACCAAAGTAAAGCCGATTGTCGAAGACGTCCGCACGCGTGGAGACGCCGCGCTCCTCGAACTGACTGCCAAATTCGACAAGGCAAAATTAACGTCGACGGTCGTTTTCCCGCCATTTGCACCGGACACCATGATCGTCGACCCTCAAGTCGGCGAGGCCATCAAAATAGCTTACGCGAATATTAAAAAGTTCCATGAAGCTCAAGCAGACACTGTTACCCTCAGGGTGGAGACCATGCCGGGCGTCGTCTGCTCTCGATTTGCCCGACCCATAGCGCGTGTGGGGCTCTATGTGCCGGGCGGCACCGCTATTCTTCCCTCGACGGCCCTGATGCTCGGCATCCCTGCGCAGGTGGCCGGATGCCAGGAAATCGTGCTCGCGACGCCGCCACGCCCCGACGGAAGCATCTCTCCTGAGGTCATGTACGTCGCCAACCTCGTGGGCGCGTCCGCCGTCTTGAAAGCCGGCGGGGCCCAGGCGGTCGCTGCGCTCGCATACGGAACCGAGACCGTCCCCAAGGTCGACAAAATATTCGGGCCGGGCAACCAATGGGTCACGGCGGCGAAAATGCTCGTGCAGAACGATACGGATGCACTGGTTTCCATCGACATGCCGGCTGGACCATCCGAAGTACTTGTAAGTACTTTCCCCTCTAACATCGACCTCCTGGTGAACATTGCACTAGGTAATCGCGGATTATACCGCAAACCCAGCCTTTGTCGCAGCGGATCTACTATCCCAAGCCGAGCACGGTGTGGACTCGCAGGTTGTGCTCGTGGCGGTCAACCTTGACGCAGACAAGTTGGCGGAAATCGAGAACGAACTCGATGAGCAGGCGCACGCATTATCTCGCGTCGACATTGTGCGCAAATCTATCAGCAAAAGCATCATCGTAAAATCGGCGTCCGTGGAGGAAGCGATTGCCTTTTCAAACGATTACGCCCCCGAGCACTTGATCTTGCATTTGGAAAATGCCAGCGACAAGGTGCAGTTCATCGACAATGCGGGAAGTGTGTTTGTCGGGCCATACTCGCCGGAAAGGTATGCACGACAAATTTATGCGAGCCCGCAATACTCATGACTTGGTTCTCAGTTGTGGAGATTATGCCTCTGGCACGAATCACACTCTGCCCACAAACGGCTACGCACGACAATTCAGCGGTGTGAACACCCTTTCGTTCCAAAAACACATCACGTCCCAAGAAATCACTGAAACAGGCCTGAAGGCGCTTGGACCCGTGGTAGCGACGTTGGCCGACTGCGAGGGCTTGGAAGCGCACGCCAACGCTGTTCGAATCCGCTTGCGGAACTAGTAAAAAGTAAAGCAAAGTAGTCTATTTGTATCAGGAAAGCGGGCGATAAATTAGAAGACTAGTTAGTGCGGTAAAGTGCCCGTTTTGCGACCTTGACGATCAGGGGAGTGTCCGGGAAGGCAAGGTTCTCGAGGTTAGTTGCGTACTAGAAACAGGGAGGGTTAGAAAGGAACGGAGATGGAATTTGCGTACAAACCGGTGTGGGGACGTCAGCGCCAGTTACTCTCTCGACCGGAGCATCCAGGTAGTCGAAAGCCTCGCTCTCGATAATCTGGGCGCAGATCTCGCTGCCAACACCAAAGGCGGGGAAGCCACCCTCAACAATCACGAGTCTGAGGGAGAACGTTGGTTGGGATAAAACGAGTTGCAAGGAATGGTACCTGTTCGTCTTCTTGACCGACTTGATAATGGTGTCGATATCAAGGGGACGGATGCTTCGCAAGTTGATAACCTCGGCCTTGATGCCCTCCTTGGCCATCGCCTCTGCCGCCTCCATGCAGTGGGTGACCATCTTGCTGTGTGCAACCAGAGTGATGTCGCTGCCCTCACGCTCGACCTTGCACTTTCCAATGGGGATCGTGAAGTTGTCGGACATGGCCTCGCTGGACATGGGGAAGGAGACGCCGTACAGCATTTCGTTTTCAAGGAAGACGACGGGGTTGGGGTCGCGGATAGCGGACTGGAATTTTGTTGAGCAAAGAGGGTGCACAGAACGTCGTTTTTCTTACCTTGAGCAGTCCTTTGCAATCCTCGGCACTCCAAGGGCTGACAACCTTCAATCCAGGGACTGATCCGTACCAGGCGGCGTAATCCTGGGAGTGCTGCGCGGCCACACCCGACGCGGCACCGTTGGGCCCACGGAAAACGACTGGACACGGGACGTTTCCACCCGACATGTAGTAGGTTTTGCCAGCCGAGTTGACGATTTGGTCAATAGCCTGCATGGCAAAGTTGAAGGTCATAAATTCGCATCTGCAGGAATCATGGTGTGAGCGGAGGATACGGGGATGGTGAACGAGATGTACATTGGGCGCAGACCAGATAATGCCGCGCCGACGGCGAGCCCAGCAAAGCCCATTTCGGTGATCGGTGTGTCCACGACACGCTTCTCACCGAATCTGTCGAGGAGACCCTTGGTGACCTAGGAAGAGGCGCGCTAAGGGCAGGACACGAGGGACTGGGGGACCAACGAACTTTGTATGCGCCGTTGTAACGCGCGACCTCCTCGCCTAAAATGAAGACCTTCTCGTCGCGAATCATCTCCTCCTCCATGGCCGCGTTGAGGGCGTCGCGGACGGTCATCTAGAGGCGGCGTCTCAAAAAACACGACGATTTGTTGGGGGAAGTAAAATATCGTACGGTGTTCTCCGGCTGGGAGGAGGCATGGCGGCGGGCGCGGAGGGCGTTTGAGGCAGCCAGCGCCGCCGACGGACGAGGGCGACCGAGGGCAAAGGCCAGACGGGCGGCCATTGAGAGTTTTGAACGCGGAAGTAAAGAAAATCAGTCTATGCCGGCTCTCCCCGTAGCCTTCCTTTTGGGGCACTTAGGTAAACAGCTTATCGGAAACCACAGCGGTCAAAGCAGTAATACATCCTCCTCCTTATGCCGCCGACCGTCTTCATAACGGGTGCCTCCAAGGTTTTATTCGAGTTTATTCGCGACGTCTCTCTTTTACCTTGCCTCAGGGCATTGGCCTCGCTGTAACTACGATTTTGTTGCGCAAATTCGGTGCAAATGTGGTCGCATTCTCGGACTAGAACGCCCAAGCTTGTCGAGCTTCTCGGTTCAGCTTCAGAGTCGCTTTTGCTCGTAGATGGCGATGTGTCCGTCTCTTTGTCTCCCCCAACGGCCACTGCGACATTAATACTCCTTCGACCAGCTCGGACGAGGCGGCCGTCGCCAACGCAGTTGCGCAGGGGATCGAGAAATTTTCCACCATCGACGCGCTCGTGCTGAATGCCGCTACACTGGAACCACTGTGTCGCATCGGCGACGCGACTTCTTTGGACTCATGGAAAACCCACTTTGACATCAGTTTCTTCTCCCTGGTTTCGATGCTGAAAGCGGCTCTTCCTGCGCTCCGGAAGAGTGAAGCTGGTGGTAGGGTCATCTTCGTGAGCTCTGGCGCCGCCGTCAAAGGCACCGCCGGTTGGGGCCCATATAACGCGAGCAAGGCTGCCATGAACTCCCTCTGCCGGTATGTACGTCAAATTGTGTCGATTGTGGCTCGCCTCACTTGTCGTCAAGCACCCTCGCTGAAGAGGAGCCCGGAATTGTCTCAGTTGCACTCCGACCTGGTATGGTGTCAACCGGCGTTGGTCTCCAGTGCTCTTCGTGCCCGAGAAGGTGTCCTGACTTGTCTAAAGATGCAAGCAGCGCTCAGGGAAAGTGGTGCGGCGGTTATGGATCCCCGCACAATATCAGATATTCGTCAATACGCATGCCGATGGAAAGCTGCTCAGGCCAGAGGAGCCCGGGCATGTCATCGCGGCGTTGGCGCTGCAGGCCGCGAAGAGCTTGAGCGGGCAGTTTGTCTCGTGGGATTCGCAAGAGTGCGCAGATTACAGAGCGTGAGATGTGTGTTTGTACGTATACTTGTATGTTGGAGAGTCAAATTTAGTGCCAGTACCACCATGATCCCGCGTCGAATCGATGTCCACCACCACTTTTTCCCATCGAATTTGGACAAAGCAAAGTCCAACAGTGAGGTCGGATGGCGCACCCCAGCAGGAGAATCTCCCTTGGAAGCCAGAGATCAGTCTGCAGTTCATGGATGTGTCCTCAATCGACGTAGCCATTCCTCTCCTTTCCCGCCATCGCCTCTGGTTCCGTCGCGCAGGAAAATCGTGATCTGGCCCGCGAGCGTAACCGCGCCATGGCCGAGCTGTGTCGCGCTCATCCGCGCAGGTTCGGCTTTTTCGCAACCCTGCCCTTTCTCGACGGACGTCGATGGTATGCGCCACTCTTTCGTGCGTGTCTCGCGTCTGAATCCCCAGGCGGACTCGCGGAAATCGCATATGCACTCGATGAACTTCACGCGGATGGAATCAGCCTCTCCTCGTCGTATGGTGACGGTGCGAACGCCAGTGCGTGTATCGGTCTCTTCTCGCTTCCTGTCGTGCTCACACCCCTAAGCATACATCGGAGATGACCGTTACGACCCAATCTGGGCTGAGCTCGATAAACGCGCCGCAGTCGTATTCCTTCACGGGGCGCAGACACCGTCTTCAACACCCTACCCACATCCCTTCCTCGGTCTTCCCATCACAGAGGTGTCTGCGAACTATATACGTGTTTCGATCCACTCACCGCGTAATTAGGTGCCAAACGAGACCTTCAAGGCCGCCGCGCACCTCGTCGTCACTGGTCGAAAACGCAAATACCCGAGCACGCGTATAATCCTCGCGCACCTTGGCGGGAGCACGCCGTTCCTCGCCGCACGCGTCGCGGTCCTCTCCGGACATATGGGATGTAGCCTCAGGTGACCGCGACACGCTAAGCGGCGGTAAAATACTAAATTTCAAATTTCTATCTAAGTACGGAAGAGATATTGACAGACTTCCAAAGGTGCAGTAAAACTACAAGTATAGCACATGCTGAATGTCTGCGAAGCAGCTTCTTCTACGATACCGCGCTGACCGCGCATGAAACCACTTTGTCGGCGATGGAGACGTTCGTGACCCCAGATCGTATTTTGTTTGGGACCGATTTCCCAGGTGAGCTATCTGCGCGGCCATTCCCCCGACACTGAAACTCGGAATAGCGGCAAGCCATGGGATGGTGGAGTGGTACACTAACAACCTAGAGAAATTTCACGCGAAGGACGAGGCAAAGTTGAAGAATGTGCTCGCAGGCAACGCACTCGACCTCTTTCCCAGATTCAGAATTTGAACTACATCGATTAATCCGTTATTAGTGTTGTAAAATGAATGACTAGCGTTTAGTCCCTCAGCCACTGTAGGACTTTGGTGTGGCCCGCGCCGCCAGACATGAGCGCATCGCCATGCAAACCATCCGGATCGTACCAGATACCCTTCCTCACACCATGCGATGTGAGATACTTCTTGACGCGCTAAACGTTCGTTAATTAATGCACGGAGAGGAACGTTCGGAGCGAAACTTACTTCAGCATTGATGATGCTATCTTTGCCTCCGAGAAGAAAGAACGCCTTGGAAGGGTTCCGTGCATTCGGAATCTCTTCGAACCACAGGGCATTGGAGGACCAGTCAAAGTGTCGCCGCAGGAGATTTGCAACACCGAGCTCGGTGGCGACAAAGTAGCTGACCACCAGGTCGAAGCCCTATATGCACAGTTGTAGTTGAGTGAAACACATTTGGAGAGAAGAACTTGCCGTGTAAGATGGTCGGTAAAGAAAGTTGTAACAAGAATCCCCTTCCCAGGAGCAAAATGTTACTGGGTCGACGAAGCACGAACGTGAGATCAACTCGGGGTACTGTTTAAGCACCCAGGCGTGCAAATACGATCCGCTGTGGAGACGTCAGGATTCGGGAGAAAGGAAATTTGATGGACTCACTTGGAATGGCTCAGCATTGTGACAGTTGACGTGGGGGGAACAGAGGACACAGATTCCTTGCTCAGGTCGTCGCTGTCACTCGGGACCCATCCGAGTTCGCGCATCAGTCCCACAAGACGGTCCGCAAGGTCCTGCCTACATATTGGGTCCAGGAAGTCACGGTGGAAGATATTCTGCGAGATATGCGGTTGCAGGGGAATTAACAAGGGACGGTCAGGAAACTGCAGACGCAGGTCCCTTGTCATGGGATAATACTGCAGCAGTCCAACCCCCAGGCCATGAAGAAAGACAGTGGGTCTCTCCCCGCTGTTGGGGTCCCATTTATCAGGGACGTAGACCAAGTATCTAAGACGATTTAGTACGATGTTATGATAACCAACGTAGACACCTACTCCAACCCTTTATAACTACCATGGCGCAAATTCCAGTTGTTTCCGTACCATCTCCGGAGGAACCAGTTGGCGGTGAAGAGGACAAGATAATAGAAGAATGGACGGCCGGAAACATGGACTTTGTCCAAAGTCATGCGCATCGGAGGAGCGTTCGGATTTGAACCAGTTAACCGGGCCCCCAGTCGCATCTCCAATAGTCCCAAAGTTTCATCGAGAACTGCTTGATGTGCGGGCGGTATGTTCTGCGGCTCGGGCAGGTTCTTGTTGAAGATTGACCAGTAAATCCATTGACTGACTTGTTCGCGCCGGATTGACGACCAAGGGACACGGCCGAACCACTGTAGGCCAATGAGTACTTGACTTTGGACAGGCGGAATGAACCGACTGTTCGGAGGACGTTGCGGAAGTCGATGCTACGTGGATCGTGGGGCTCCAGTTGCGTTATGGACTCGGCGGGGCTAGCAGGGCGGTCATCGTCCAAATATTCGGCTTCATAGTTAACCTCAGGCAGACTGGCGAGTCCGGATTTAAGGACGCGGGAAAAGGCAATTTGGAGTTGAGCAACATTGCCTGGCCACGGGTTTGAGAAAGGGGATTAGTGGGGTATGTGAGACACTGACCAGAGCCGTGCTTCCAAGGCGCTGAAGCGAGAATTACGAGGTAGTAGTGATAGACACTGAAGAGCACCTGCATGCGAGTCAGGCTACGCAGTGCAACAGGATGGATTCGTGTACCTCGCAGACGGCAGCGACAAATGCCAGGCGTCCTTTCCATGCAAAGGACGAGATTAAACCTGTATACAGAGAATATACAACAAAAGACCATGAAAGAGGAGCGACAGCGCGGAGGGGGGCGACGAGAAAGAGAGCGACGAGGTGGAAAGAGAGAGATCTCCGGCGGGGTGTGTCTGGGACCTCCGAGATGTCCACCATGGCGGTAGGAGAGGGAGCGGATTCAGTGCAAGGTCTAAGGTTCCCCAAGGTAGCACATGAATTTTTGGACTGATCAGTGATGGTCTGATCCGGGCCAACCTCGGTTACCTCTTCCTTTCTTCCTCTTCGTCCATGCTCAGATCTGCTGTCTCTGCTGCTGTGCGCCCGGCCCTTGCCGTAGGTCCACTGCTCTCCTTCCATCCATCTCCTCACACTCCCCAAGAGGCCCGCCACCACCCTCGCTGCAGATTTCGCAAAGGTCACCAAAAGGGTACGTATTTTGATCTGCCACATTCCACTCTTTCTCACCTTGCTGCTCAGCCGACGACGAAATATGGCGGTATATACACTGTGCGTTTTTCCGTCCATTTTCGCGTCGACTTGCCCCAACAGCGCGTTGCAGGTCACCCTCATCCCCGGTGACGGTATCGGCGCAGAAATCACCGACTCTGTCAAGGAGATTTTCGAGCACGTCAACGCCCCCATTGAGTGGGAGCAGTACGATGTCTCTGGCATGTCGTCGACGGGCGAGGCTCTATTCAAGCAGGCTATGGATAGTTTGAAGCGCAACAGAGTCGGTCTCAAGGGTACGCCATCCACAGTTCAGATCGGCTCAACGTGCTCACACACCCAACAGGAATTCTCTTCACTCCCATTTCGCAGTCCGGCCATATCTCATGGAACGTTGCAATGCGTCAGCAGCTCGACATCTATGCTTCCGTCGTCCTCTGCAAGTCTCTTCCCGGATTCCCCACCCGTCATGACAACGTCGATTTTGCCATAATTCGCGAGAACACCGAGGGCGAGTACTCTGGTCTCGAACATCAGAGCTACCCAGGTGTGGTGGAGAGCTTAAAGGTCTCCACCCGTGCCAAAGCTGAGCGTATTTCGCGCTTTGCATTCGACTTTGCCCTCAAGAACAACCGCAAGGTAGACTTTTTCGCCACTTGCTCTGTATCCTGCTAATCTTGTGCTCAGAAAGTCACCTGCGTGCACAAGGCAAACATCATGAAACTCGGTGACGGTTTATTCCTCAACACCTTCCGCCGGGTCGCAGAAGAGTACAAGTCGCATGGCATCGAGTTCAACGACATGATCGTCGATAACACGTCTATGCAACTCGTCGCGAAGCCCAGTCAATTCGACGTAATGGTCATGCCCAACTTGTACGGCGCAATTGTTTCCAACATTGGTGCCGCTCTCGTTGGTGGACCCGGAATTGTTCCAGGGTGCAACATCGGCTCTGTGCGTCTCTGCCTGCTGCAACTCAACCTTGATTCTCAATTTTCTTAGGAATACGCCCTGTTCGAGCCAGGCTGCCGCCACGTCGCGAGCGATATCATGGGAACTAACCGTGCCAACCCCGCTGCTATGATCCTTAGCGCTACCATGATGCTCAGGCATCTGGGGTGAGCAGTCATCCCTCCTTGTTTCCGACAATAGCTCAATTCCATCCCTAGACTTGACCCTGTCGCCAACCAAATCGCCGCCGCGACCTTCGAAGTTATTAACAACGGCAAAGTCAGGACCGCCGACATGGGAGGATCTGCCACCACCTCGGAATTCACTTCCGCCGTTATCAAAAGTCTGTAAAAGCGTAAGCAACGACTTAATTCTAGCTTTCGCGGGGATTGGTTTATAGACTATTAGATTTACATACATTACTGAGATACATAACTTATATGTCTGTACCGAGGTACTGGTCAAGGTCGATATCGTCGAACTGTTGTGTCTTCATCTAGTGCGGCTTCATATTCCTCGAAGGTGAGGTCTCGGCTTTTCTTCAACGGAGGTTCACCGTCTTCCGTTGCTGCTGATTCGGTGTTGGTCCTCACCACGGCCTCGACCTTTCCGGCAGGCAGTACACTACTCGAAGACACCTTTCTTAGACCCAGTATCGTTTCGCACTTGACTTCTGCTCTTTCGCCCCATCCATTGACCTCCGGTCGGAATTCGCAATACAATCCCCAAGCTTTGGCGTTTATTTCGTCGGGACTGAAACTCTCCGCCAATAATCGGAGCGCTCCGACGATATGGGGGGTCGTTTGTCGAAGTGCACGGGAAATATAAGAAAAGGCCGTACTTGGTTGAACAGCGGTTCCATTCGACAGTGCGCGCCATTGGGACGTTTGCGTTTGGAAAAGTGGGCTGTCGGAGAAAGTCAGAAACGTATTCACGTTCGCTAGTTTGTGCGTACACCCTGGTGGAATGAACGTCAATGATCAGTCAACTTGGTCGAGAATTGGACGAGCTTACCGCCGTCCCATGAATTCCACATAGGGCTGAGAGCCTCCTTTGACAGCTTCGGTGCCTCTGTCTGTGTTGGCTTTGTATATGCCCATGGAACGTCCTTTTGAAACGGCGTTTAGCTCGGTATAAACAGATGCTTCGGGAAAGAGTCAGCCTGGGTGTAGACACATTCAAACCCGGTAGTTTGGCTTGCCAATGCTCAGCGCTTCTTCGCGCTGAAATCCAAGACGTTCGGCAACCAAGGTTGACCAGGCAGTCATCAGCGGAGCGCGGTTCACCACCGTGCTCTTCGTATTGAGAACCTAAACAGCGAGTTAAGAGCCAGTATCTCGTGAACCAAAGAGAACACATATACAGCTTCATCCAAGATCTCGTTGAATTCTAAGTTTCTTGCGATGTCGGCAGAGATATCCTTGGGTGAAGGCAAAAATTCGTTATCCTCTGTGACAGCTGTTCGCTTGCGCTTTCTCTTGGTGGGTGTAGTCTGGCACACGGGTAAATGCAGTGGAGTGGAGAATCACCCCGACATACCAAAACTTCAACGGCAGTCATTTGCGGTGGGCTCGAAGGCCCTGCATGACTCGAGTTCGAGTGTCGCGCGGTTTTGGCTCCAACATATCCGGCCTTGCGTAATGCAGTCATTATCATTTTCCTCTCCTTTTCTTCCTCTATTCCAGAAGCAATTAGTTTGAGCTCGTCTAATTCCGAGAGCTTGTGAGCTGTGTTGAATTGCTTGTAACTGCAATTGTTGAGCTTCGGGACTGATTTGGTGTAATGGCGGACCGACATTTTTGCAGCGACAGCCATGGCTTGGGGCATGGGCACATCGTGAGAAGTGAATATCTGGAGGAATTTGGGCAACGCAATCTTTGTTTCGTCCATAGCGGATGAGAGTAAGGGAGACGCACAATGATGGCCGAGTCGCATCAATATCAATGCACAGTCCTTAACTGCATCTTGACGCCGTGCACTGTCCTTTGCGACTTGCAGCACCCTCCTGCTGACAACGAATAACTGCCCAAATGTCAGAGTCGCTCCCTTACCAGGCGTACAAGGTGCGTGGCCTTGTTCCATTTCCAACCGCGTTATTCACTTCGTGCAGTCAAAGCGACATTCGCATACGCCGACCAACCCACGGTTCGCACCGAACGCGCCGGCACCTGCCCCGCCGTCCAGCGCGACAGTCCCGACCACACCACCAGCCACAGACGAGTTCAAATGGCTATGGTTCATGGGAAAAGGAACATTATTCTAAACCACCACAATCACCACCATTACCCGTCATCGTCCTCGATCCTTCACCCCCCGTGTCCAACGCGTCCCCAAGCCCCCCAGCTTCGCCGCCCCTCCCCAAAATACCGGATCAGTCCACTGACCTTTCGCCGGAGCCTCCTCGTGCAAATGGTGTTCATCCGAATGGAAGCGGAGTTGTAAACGGCGACACTGCGTCGGGATCTGCCACGACCACAAGTCCGACTACAACGCCGGTTCGAGCTGCCTGTAGCTTCATCCTCGACTGCCTGCAGCTTCCTCTTCTGCTTCCCCTGCTCTGGATGACCGGCCCCGGAAGACATCGACGTTCCGTCGAGTCGTGCGGAATAGTCGCGCTCCCTTGCCCTCTTCCCCTCTTGCCGGTGGTCACTCCCGGACGCTCTCGACGTCCTCAACAGCCTCCCGCAGTCTCCCACCCTCTGAACAACCATCTTATATACAGCCGCAAAGACCTACATCTATGATGATAGATCCTCGGCAGCGTATTCAGTCGCTGTCTGCGTCCACCAACGAGAATCCTTCTGCGGCATCATACTTTCCTCAGGACACGGGGAACCGACGACACTCGACTCCACTCAATGGAGATGCGGTCGCTGCATCCCTTGCCTCTGTTGTCCCACCTGTCCGGACGAGTTCCCTCGCTGGATCCCCCGCCGTTTCTCGCACACCGTCCTCAATACCATCCCGCCAAACGACTCCCGCCCCTACAACCCCGGGATCCGTGCCTCCATCTCCCTCCAATCCTACTCCTCCACGACAGGCGTCTGCGCCAGTACCGGCCCGGCTTCCAGCCCAAAGGTGTGTATCGACCGCGAACGGACGAGTTTCTTGCACACCGCAAGGCACACGCCAGTCTCAGCCGGCTATGCGTCCGCCGAGCGCACGAAACTCGAGCGGCGACTCGAGAAGCTCGTCGCACTGCACTTTCCAGAGGAGGGGAAGAGTACAACTGGTGTCGGGCGCCGACCCGGGCTCGCCCAGGCGAATGCAAACCGCCGTGCGTCGTCCTTCTTTGATTTGGACTTCAAGAGTATCTTGGGTGGCGGCGGTGGGAAGGAGGATATCCGATGTATGGTTTTTCCTATCCAATCGATTCGTCTTTATCTATTTTCCCCTACCAGCGGCTGAACAACGGATAACTCCGTGGCAGGAGGATGCCTCTGTCAACAAATGCCCGTTGTGCATGTCAGTAATCTTCTGCTCCTTATCCTCTTGAAGTTGACTTCCCACAGAACGAACTTTCACCCACTAACGAACCGGAAACACCACTGCCGGCTATGCGGGACAGATAATATGTGCGCTGCCGATCAAGCGGCCACAGCGACCTCAATTATGCTCAGTGCTGTTCGTCGTCGACCCCAAAACACGAAATATTGAGGAGGTGGGCGAGGGTGTGGATTATGGAGTGAGAAAACGCCGGACATCGAACGCCAGCGGGGTAAAGCCGCCGCAGGAGGAGGCGGCGGAAGAGGAGAAATTCCTCCGTGGCGTGCGGATATGCAGCCAGTGTAGGCCGGTGCTGTTGTAAGAGCATTTCAGTACTGGGTGGCAGGCAAGAGGCTCACCGCTTTTCCTCACCAGACGGCAGCAGTACCACCAGCAAGGCATGCGCGTTCCGACGTTCGTGAAGCTTTACGAGGCCTTTGTGATCCTTGAAAAAGAGATCGAAGACTCGTTACCCCAATTCCAGGAGCTGATTCTCACGTTAAAGTCAGCTCTACTCATTTTCCCTGCACATCTCGAATCGACTGACATGCACCCAGTCACGACTCGCAGCCGACCAAGGAGGCCTCTGCTGCCCGGAAACGGCTTCTGGATGCCTTCGCCCAATACGATGCGCTCGCGAAGCGGATACATGGGCTGCCGACGCCAAATGGCCGCGGGAGCTCGCAGGAGCGCGTCCAAGCCGCGGTGATGACCCGGGCGAGTATCTTTCTCCAAAAGAACATGTTTCCGTTGCAGGTCCATTCCCTTTTTCTCGCAAATAATATGCCTTCTGACGCGGCTGTCACCCAGTCTTTACCTACCGCGAAGCGCGCCGCCACCACCGCCAACACGCCGGTTCCTGTCGGCGACGATGATACGGAGAGTATCATCGACCCGCCCTCAGCAACAGCGCTGGCCCTGCAGCCTCTGTTGGAGCAAGAGGCGCTGCTCGAGACGTTCGTGGAGGAGGCGAAGGCACAACGGAAGTTCGAGGACGCCAAGACGCTGCGGGTCAATTTGGGGGAGATACGCGAGGAGATCGAGCGTGTGATGAAGGCGGAGGGGCTCAAAGGGAAGCGCACGAGGAAGGGAAGATGACGATGGCCTGCGTTGGTGCGATATATAACAATTGATTCGTGCGGCCCAGGATTCTTGGATGGTTCGTCTTAGGTTTGAGGAATGCCTTCATCAAACGTCAACTGGGTTTGCTACTTCCCGCGCAATCGAGGTGGTCAAGAGTGATTTCCGTGTCCCAACTCAAGCCGAACGTTAACCACTACTTTACAACCTTCTTGCTTATTGTACACTGCTAGTCTAAGGACAACACATCTACCTACCTCCGCTTCGGCCCCCTGGGACGGGCAAAGGGCTTCTTCTCGTCGTCGTTCGCGCCGCCCGGTGTCGACGTGCCGCTTCCTGGTGTCCCTTGTCCCGATGAGGAAGGGATGTCGAGCTCCGATCGCAGGTACGCCTCGTCGATTTCAGACGGCGTAGAGGTCTCGATCTTGCGCGCGTGGAACGGGGCAAGCTCTTTAGCGGCAAGGAAAGCGGCTGTGAAGCCCGAGGCATAGACCATGCGGTGCTTGACGGGGCAGGAAGACGGGCAGGAGTAGATGAATACTGTGTATAGCAGGTGAGGTTAGCGCGTACTGGTAGAAGGAAGGGACGCACCGATATCGCGCCGTACCGCGTGTTTCCAGGCAAAGAACGCGTAACATGCGCCATCTGGGAGAGAAGCTGCCGACGTCTGCAGCCACCGTCGGGGATGAAGATTGTAAAACAAGGGTTTCAGAGGCCAAGTCGATCGTCTATATCGTTCATCCGTCAGTTCAAAGTAGGACGCGGGAAACAAGTACTGACAGCAATGACAAGGGCAGAATCGTCGCTCTCGGCCAAGCTTTTGACTGCATCCTCCAGATCTTTCGACCAGGGCATACCGATAGTTTGCCCGATGTGGGTGGTACGCGCGCGGCTGCCCTGGTACGCACTCAGTCCACCCGCTTGACGCTCCGCAGCGCGAACATCAACCATCTCCCGTTCGCTGGCGGAGAGAGGTTTCGGCGCCAGGATATGTTTTCGGTGTGCAGCATAGGCCTTCTGCAGTGAGATCCGCCTTAGGACGTGGCGAATATTGAATCCGAGAAGAGCGTGGAGCCGAGAGACTTGAGAAGGGAGGCGCGAGAAGATGCGTAGAGCATCTAAGAGGTATTGTTTGGACTCTGAAATCGCGGATGAAGGGAAGGAAGTACCTTTGACCGTACAGTCGCCGTGTCGGGAACATAGTATATGACGAGCCATTCTGCGGGAGGGTCGTCCAACTTTGTGAGCAAGTACGCGGGGGTATCCTCTTGGATGATTTGGTCAGACTCCTGGAGTTGAAGCAAGTCTTCCTGGAGTGAGCCCCTCGCTGGAACGGAGAGATCGTGGACGAGAGACTCTTGGGAGGGCTTAAACACGAGCGGCAGGTGGCAGCGGTGTAACGCACCATTCTGGATGGACACCTTTATGAATCTGGTCTGCTTGTCGTCGACTGCGTTGGAGAAGACCATGCTGGAGCTCTGCCGATACGCCAATTCCAGATGTTGCAGCCATCGTCTCTAATAAGTAGCGTTTGATGGCCGGTTATAATGTTGGGATCTGTTGGGATTCCCTATTTCTGGCAACTTGAACTTGAATGGATCCCTCACTGCTACCTACTCCTACTCCGCCCCTTCCCTCCAGGAGCCGTGCGGGCACCCTCTCTCCTCACAAGGAAAACGATGAACCGGACGACGACGGCTATGGCAGTGATAGTACCTCGGAGTTGCCACTCAAACCTACTGAGCGTGAGGACGGCTTCAAAATTGAAAACGAGCTCGTCCCGCCGGTTACTGAGGTATTGGACCTATTTTGTTGAAATTTCGATCTGTTCATTGACGCAAAGCCAGGATCTGAGCATACGAGATTTACACAGTTCGTTCATCATAAAGAGGTTGCACGCCCTTGCCAATTTATTGGCTGTAGGTCGTATACATGAAGGCCTCATTGACCTCAATCCGCCATATCAACGAGGTCGGCTTTACTCAAGACACACCTTTCCACCAAACAAATTGAATATCCGGCTTACATAGATGTTGTCTGGCCTGCGTACAAGCAGTCCCTTCTCATCAGGTCAATATTCGAAAACGCGCATATACCATCTGTCCTATTCGCGGCCACTATGGACGAAGTACGTCCCTAAAGGCTTTGAACCTCCATCTCCTGAACGCCACTAGGAGGGCTCCCCTATAAGGATCTGCGTGGATGGCAAACAGGCAAGTTCTAGTGTACATGGCAAGTTGAGTGGCATTGACCTGATGTTCGGTAGCGTCTTACAAGCATTCAACGGTGCATCTGGATTGACTTTATCTTGATTCTCACTCATCAACAATGATGCGCAGGTTCATGGATGGGCAGATCCCATACATCCAAGGGGAAGAGGGTAAAAAAGATCGACACTATTATTTTACCGCTCCGGAGAGCATGAAAAACGGACAAAAATTACCGCTTCCAGATGATATGAAAGAGAGATTTGCATTGAACAAAATCACCTGCGGTGCGTTTTGGCCACGGAATATCTCCTGCTGATACTCAAGTTCGCCCAAGTCGAATACCGCGGTGCGTTCTGAAACATGGGACCCTTCGGTTCGTACTGAAAATCAATCAAGACTTGACACCGGCCATGCAAAGAGTGCTCTTCCAACGAGTGCAGTTGGGAATGCAGTTGACTACGTTGGTTCTTACCCACTTGCTGGGATTCCATTTCACTTACTGCAATATAGAGCGGAAAAACTCGCTGCTGTGGACTCACCTTGGGCCGAGTGAGTCAATCGCCGCCTTCGTTGTACTCGCAGGTTAAGCAGGTATAGATGGATAGCGAGACTGGAGGGTCGCCATATTTCCACCGACGATGGATTATCCCAAGTCCTCGACTGGGATACCCGGCGTGGTCGCGAATTCCAAAACGTCGCGCAGTTTGTGTATTGCTGCGACGGCTACCCCGACCACAACGTGCCAACGTCCGTCAAGATGGAGAAGGTCCGTTGGACACGCGGGTCTTTATACGCGCGACTGAAGCAATTTGCAGTGGTTGTCGCGAGCCGACCCTCCGGGAGAGCAATTCAAACGAGACATCAATAAAACTCTCTCAGAGTTTGGTCGGATCGCGACCGACCCTGCACTGCAAATGGGGTTCACAAAAGTTTCAAAGAGACTTGCCCCCGTGGAATTTGTCTTCATTGGTTCGAATGCCCTCTCGGTGGACTGACTCAAACTCATATTCCTCCCAGGCGTTCTCATCTATGTGCTCCGGGACGCGACGCCGATGGAACGGGCGCAAGCAATCTACCATCTGCGCACCGACATTCCGTGAACAATTCCTGGATATCAGGTGAGCCATTCAACTCCGTTGCACCCACATATGTGTGAACACTCCTTAGAATGAATTCCGCGGTGGGAGCCGCGCTTTGGGTGCTGATTAAACATTTGAAAATCAATCCCGACCATTTCTTTCAACGGAGCCAAGATGGCCTCTCCATCCAAACGGAAGCGGAAACAGGTAGAGGACGAGGGTGACGACGACTACCACCCATCGCCCGTCAGGAGTCTTGGCAAAAATCCCAGGACGCGCTCGAGGCACGATTGAGACGGTTGACCCAAACACATTGGAGGGAAATTTAATATTGTACATTGGAAAACCTACACTGTTATATAGTCATTTTTTGGTGTACCATACTCCCTGGCTGTCCGTCGTGGCGCGTGTATATTTGAGAAGCAGCTTATCCCGCTCTTTCGTGTTGACCGCTATATCGGAGAGGAAGGGTCCGATTTCGTCTGCTTTCCATCGCGGTCGCGTGAGGAATAGATCGATGAAGCGGTTTGGTGGATCGACGGGCAAAGCGGAGGACGGGAAGTAGGTGAGCAGGTCGCCGTTGCCCATCGGCCCAGACGAAACCAAGTAGTTTCCCTGTAGGCTGGCATCAGAGAAACTGAGGATAAAACTTTGGTGAGCTTACCGAGAGCAAGGGTAATGCGACCCTCGCTTCGAACGTGTCTCCAACTGCCGATTTCCACCTTCCCAGGAGCATGTCCTTCTCGATAGGCTCGTCCTGTGAATATATGAGTAGCCGGTCGAAACTCGAGCGTGAGGAAATATGAACTTTATGCTGCCGCAGAATTCCCAGTCCAATCTCACGCAATACGGCTGCCCACATCCATTGTCCATACGCCGTCGCGCACTTCACCGAACCACTCCATCACCTGCGTCGACACCGTACGGGAGATCTCGTTTTCGTCCGCGAGCGTCGCGGACACGTCCTCTAGCTGGCACCGCGCTCGGTGCCATCGATTGTGATACGAGCAAGTTCAGGATCGACTCCAGGATGCTCGTGAGGAACGCTGGCGCGATGGGCCGCAGGGCGCCGTGGATGTTGAGGATGCGATGCTCGCGGAGGCCGCGCGCGAGCTCCGCGTCGCTGGCCTGGACCGTTGCGCGCGCGGCCGCATAACTCAAGCCCTATGCACATTTCGACGCGTCCGTCAACGCAGGGGGAGCGTCCAAGCACGGCGCGACTTACCGGCTCGGATGAAGGACGGCTGGTCTTCGCTGTCGTGCACGTCGTCATACTCTCTTCCTCGTAGGAGCGTGGAGAGTTTGTGCAGTTTGGGGACGGCCGGGGTGAGCTCGAGGACCTCGTTCACCTGATCGCGGATGACCACGTCTGCGGTTGACTCGGACGATGGCGGCGGCGTGACAACGAGGATGGAATTGGACAAAACGACCGAGCGAATGGTATACGTCGTGTCGTTGGTGCATAGGACCGCGTCCTCGCCAGATTGGCCTTTGATCGAAAGTCTGAACGCGTCGTTATTACTCGGCATTGGCGCGAGACGGTGGGATCACCTCATAGGACTCGCAGTCTCTACGGAAGCTTCAATCAACTTGCACAGTTCCGGAGGGAGCTCCAGCAGCTTGAAAGAGCCAGCATCGTCCGTCAAGGACGCGGAAAAGGAAAGATCGAACTCGGCCATGAAGATTGAAAAACGCGAGGTGTCACATGTGACATATTATAATACCCGAACGGAAAACATTTGATTCAGTCTGTTTCTACAGTCCATACAACTCGACCAGGCTTGGAGCTCTTCCAACGCGCGATTACTGGTCAAGGAGAGTGGTCTCGACGATGATCGAGGTCACACGATAAGGGTCTAGACAGTGGTCAGATAAAAAAGGACGTTGACTTCGTGCGAAATCAACATACCGACGTTGGAAGCCGGGCGTCTGTCCTCGAGGTAGCCGTAGCCCTGAGCGGCGACATGCCTGGGGATACGGAATCGAAGCGCCACGGTTCGCTACGCCAGAGCTAAAGTCGGTGATGTGGCCAGTCTCGTGGCGGCCGGTGAGCCTAAGGTCGTTGTCCTCTCCGTAGACGGCAATGTGCTCGTTGTGCTTCTTGGACATCTTCTCGATGGCGGCTTCAATGGCCTTCATGCCTCCGGGCTCACGCATGGCCTTGGTCGAGTAGTTGGAGTGACAGCCGGCACCGTTCCAGTCACCCGCGAGGGGCTTGGGGTGGAAGGAGACGACGATGCCCCACTGCTCGGCGATGCGGACGAGGAGATAGCGCGCCATCCAGAGGTGGTCGCCCATGTCGATGCCCTCACAGGGACCGATCTGGAACTCCCACTGGGAGGGCATCACCTCGGCGTTGATACCGCTGATATTGACCTTCGCGTAGAGGCAAGCGCGGTAGTGGGCCTCGATGAGGTCACGGGCGAAAACCTTGCCGGTTCCTACTCGGGGGTCAGAGAGCGCTCTGCAAGCTAGGGATATACGTACCAGCACCGCAGTAGTAAGGGCCCTGGGGACCGGGGAAACCGCCCTTGGGCCAGGCATAGGGCTTGCCGTCGGTGTCGAAGAGGGTGTACTCCTGTTCGAGACCGAACCACGGCTCAGAGTCTTTTGCCTGCTCCATGACCTTCTTGGCATGATGACGGTAGTTGGTTCTGTTGGGGGTTCCGTCGTTGTTGTAGGTTTCTGCGAGGACGAGGATGTTGTCGCCGCCGCGGAAGGGATCGGGGAAGATGGCGACGGGACGGAGGAGGACGTCCGAGTCGTGGCCAGGGGCCTGGTTGGTGGAGGAGCCATCAAAGTCCCAGGTGCGGAGCTGGCCAATGTCGGTGACCTTCTTGCTCACGGTGGTGGTCTTGGAGCGAAGACCGCCATCCCCATCGATCCAGACATCTTGGGAACTCGGTAAGAGGTGGGAAGAGGGCAGCAGGGGAGAGCATACATTCTGCCTGAATCTTCTCAGCCCTGAGGGAAGAGCGAGGTAGGGTGCAAGAAGGTCGTTGCGGTACTGGTTCAAAGCCATTGTGGGGGGAGGAAGAGAGATATGAAACTGCACCCGAGCGGAGTAAAGGTGGGATTTATTCCGATGTGACGCACGGCCTTCTTCGTATTGGTTCATCAACCCTCAAGGGACAGCAAGGGACGATAAGAAATCAATTAACCCGTTTCTACTCGTCGCACATAACAGCTCGTCGCATATAACAGGACTCCATCGTTCTCGCCGTCGAGCTCGTCGTCGTCCGTCGTCGCCGCCGTTGTGGGCTCCACAAGAAAATACAAATTAGAAACGAGTTTCATCGGCCGATGCGGTACAATCGGCCCTAGCCGCTCCGAGACCCGAGCCGCGCCATAGAGTCCTCGGAATTCTCCTGCTCCTCGACGGTATCGGATTGAGTCACCTAGACCCTAGAATCAGCTCTGGACCACACACTGCCGACGGGCACGGACCACTCGCAAAACTGATTTCTTGGACGACTCTTGCAGCTCCCCTGATATTATTAGCTCGTCTAAAATCTGCGCACAAGACACCGTCCATGAGATTGATCCTGTATCCCCTCATCACAGTACACTCACCGCATACGCCTTTTGGAAGTTGAATATTCTGTGTGCGGGGCTCCGTTAGCGACGTTCCTTGCAATGGGAACAGTCCCTCACAGATCCAATTCGCAGACCTGGGATTGGAAATAATCAATAATTGAAGGCGCACAGCACGCAGGACCACGTACATTTCCGAAATAGCGGTCCAAAACCTCGACGTAGCGGTGAATAATCTCCAGCGTCACCAGCTCGTTGTCGTTCGACCCGATCCCGCACACGAAGAACAGTGACGCATAGCGTCGGTATACCACCTTGGTGTCTGCAACCGAATTGGCGACAGCTCCGCCGTATTTTGCGAGTGGAACATACCTTTGTATTCGAGGAAGTTACACATGCGAGTACGCCGCGCTAACACGAGCTGTTGACCGTTTCAATATTCATTTGAGCTTGATCTTGCACAACACTGACTTGGGTCACATCCTTGACAATCTTGGCCTTGGATTTCGGCGGCGTGGTGGTAAACCACTTCGAAAGACGGACCTGGAGCAGACGTTGCAACAACCGAGAAGGTGCTACGAGACGGTTGACCGACCTTGCCTGCACCATGAACGGTTATTAGCAGTCCAGTTTACAGCTCAGGGTCCGCACGAACCTTGACGCGACACGAGTAGAATGTAGTTTATCATAAGGCTGAGGATAGAGGCCGGGAAATGCGAGGCAGGAAAGAGCGCGTCGTGGTATATGGAGAGATTGATCGGAGCTCAGAATCCTGTGATGGCCGGCAGCGCTCACTCAACAGCACTCAACTGACTAAGTTACTTGCGATATCTGCACTAGAAGACGGCTGTCCTTCAGTCTTGAATGCAAGAGAGCTAATCTTTGTGAACGTGGGCAGACCAAGTTTAAAGCGGAATGGTTCAGGCAGATTAGGACCAGTAACTCGCGGCAGATGCGGTGGTGAATGCCTCGTCTGCCAAAAATTCCGATTCTTCTGCAGGAATCGCAGAATTACAGTGACTTGTATTCATAACTAGGTTCCCAAAAAGTACAGTAGTATATCACCGCTTTCGTGTAGCCTTTTTCCGTTTTCCACCTGATGCCGCCGCTCGGCCCTCCTTTGGCGTGGCCGTGCCGCTTCCTGGCGCCTCGGACGCGGTCGTAGACGACTCGTCGTCGTCATCTTCAGGTTCTGGTGACCCTCGTTCCTTCGACGGGGAAACACGGTCGACAGCTTTGTGGTAGTACGATTTAACGAGCGCGATGAACCAAGTGTTGGAAAAGGCAGGACGGGTGGCTGTCGAAGCGTCGAGGAGGTGCATGTCGCCAGAAGGGTCCAACTAAAATAGGGGATTAACATGGAATGGAGATGGCAGGGATGCACCGACAATGTACACGTTCTTGGCGTCCACAATCATGTCGAGCCATCGTTTCCTCGAGTCTTCCTCGCTGCCAGTCACATTTACTTTGACCTTGGAGTGTCAGGCGTGTCAGGCGTCTCGGATTCAAAAGGAGTCATGTAGCGCACCTTGCGCTGGCCTTCGACCGGGACCAGCTTGGGCCCCCACGCAGCCAACTGAGCCTCCTTGACAAAACGGTTGATCCGCTCTAAATCATTTCTATAGTTTATGTGTTGAGCCGCGTAGTGGAATCCAGAGGTAACGAGGACCAGGAATACGAAGACGGTCTGTAAACGATGAGCATTGAAGGGCATGGCAAAGGAGGGTGAACGACGCACGCCGAGACCGGGTCTAAACCTCGAGTAGTAGTATCCCGTTCCGCGCCAGGTGGGGACGCCGTTTTTATAGAAAAAGTCGTATCTAGAGCCAGGATTTGGTTGGCGGATTGCGGTGACGAAGGATGAACAGACCTCTCCCGACTCTCCTTGTTCCGTAGGATGGTAGAAACAACCCCAAGACGCGCGAAGCGTTCGTGGATAGTCTTGTCGTTCGGATTTTTGTCGGGGCTGCGTGCAAGTTGACTAGGATACTCGACTACGACCAAGCGGGAGTTTAACGCACTGCAGAGTCTTACTCTTGGTCCTGTAGGCTTTGGCGATCTCAGCTGTGGTCGCGGTGAAGGGGACATCGAGCCAGGAGTAGAATGTGGTGTCTTTGCCCTCCGTTGCTTGAATCGCGCTGACGAGGTCAAAAATCTCGTGGTCCTCCTTGTCCCATGCGAGGACCGTCACCACCAACGCCGACAAAATCGCGAAGAGAACGAAGGCTCTCATCGAGGCCAATAATAAGAAAAAGTGAAGGAGGGAGAGAAGTAGACGTGGATGACTAAGTTCGGGTCGACACTTTTTGTTACAGCCAACTAATGCAAGAGTTTCTGTGCCATTTCAGCTGGTCGAATGCCTCAATTTTGTCGACCTGGGACGAGGGATTGGAGTCGTGCAATGTATCCTTCAACCGTCAAGGTACTCAAAACGCGATCACTTGGGCATCCACATGCGGCAACTGAGGTTGCTCCACCTCCGCGCACCACCAACAACCACCCCGCCAATCCTCACGCGCATGGCCCCCGCGTAAACGGTGCCCGGTCTGCAGATCCAAGCAATGGCACAAGGAGCCATCCAGCGGCCTCGTCGCGTGCAGCGAGGGACACATCCTGCAGGCAGGTCACCTCGCGCCATATTGTTCGGAAACAATCCTAATCCACATGCCCATCCGCAGAATTACAGGAGCGAAGCGAACGAAGTCGACGATGCCGGCCCCCACGCGATGAGGAAACGTACATTCAAGTCGACTAGGCAAAAGGCCGCGAGTTCGGGCGGGCCTGATGAGAAAATGTTGGGTTGCTTTCTTGACATCTTCGCTGGCTGAACGAGGTGGGCAGTATACCACGGCAAGAGAGCGCGATACTTTTATTTTCAGTGTTTGCAGCTCATCCTGCGCCACCAACTCGCGGTTTTGGTCGAGCGGTGGGCGCTTCCAGTTGAACTCGAGGTAAGGCTGACCATAATTCAAAAACACGCGTGATGTGTGGCTTAGACTGGGGCACGTATATGTAGGTGGTCTGCAGAGACCTGTGGGCGTTGAATCTCAGTCTACTACACGATCCCCCGTCTCCGGAACCGTACCTGGAAGCCGAGGACGTGGATTCAGACGCCAAAGATCAAGATGAACAGCAGCCTCCCAGTAGTGACGACGGCGATGAGGAAATGGAAGAGGCAGAGAATGACCCTGATCTCGACCAACTTCTCGCCGAGAATTCCGCGTCCGAGTCGTCCTCAGATAATGGTGACGACGAGGTGAATACTGATGTTGATAGAGAAACCAAACCCACAAAGTCGGGGAGGAAGAGGGCCGGCCTGCACAAGTACGAGCAACCGGAGAGCACACTTGCGGTGATTGTCCTAGCCTGTTGGACTTTGCGAGTCCCAATTTTGTACCGGGACCTGACGCGGTGGGTCGCGCATCTTCTTTTGAGTGCAACGTGGTTGACTGGTTGTGGCCCAGGCTAATTGAGTCGTATGACCTACCGTACTTGGATGCGACCCGTGTGTTGCCACCAAGCATGACCGTGCATCTCAATAGATACAATATTCAAGCATTATCTCCTATTGTAAGTGCTTTCAGCTCATTCATACTTTCAAATTCAGGTCGGAGATGAAATAGAAAACGCCGAGCGCTCTACGATTGCACACTCTTGTCTCTTCACTGGCAGGAAGAATTATGCAACGTTTGGCGTAGAGACGCCCGAAGCTAATGCCGCTCCAATCCTCTGGCGGACGGTGACACAGGGTCTGGGCGGTTCTCGTACGTTCCTGGCCAGTCGGTTGGCGGCAGCTCATTTCCACTCAGCGACGTTGTACAAACTTACGAAACGACTGTCGAATGTGTTGTCGCTTCCCCTTACACTGCACCATTCACTCGCTCCGCGACTGCCAAAGGTCAAGGTATGGGATCCGGAGAGGCACCGGTACGATAATGTTGCGCCAGAGGTGGCGTTTGTCGCGACGGGCATTGTTGTGCTAAAGATGGTATATGGATTGGACGGGAAAGAACGGTTCGTGGCGAGCTATTCTGGAATACACCAAGTGTTTCGGACTGACGGAGATGGATATGCAGCCTTCCTGCCGACGGAGAGGACCCGGCGTGTGATATGCCCCGGCTACCGGAGTATCTTGGGCTACTGAGGAGATTGGAGGACGAAGACGGGAGCGTTGAGTTTGACTCGGGGAAGCAAATGTAGAGTGATGCATTCCTATAACAGCATGGAACTGATGATTGGCAGGGCGATCGAGGATCTCGGCGAGGATACCGTGGACGAGTACCTTGCGTTCTGCGAGCGCGTATTGGTGGGCGTGCGGGGGAATGGTGAGCGGGTGTTACTTGGCCGGAGGTTACTGACGGAGAAAGCAGATTTGCTGGAGAAGCATTTTCCCTTACCGGGGATGGATGAGACGGCCAGGGGTACGAGTGCGGCCGAAGGGATGACGTTTGGACTCCGGCCGACGAGGCTGCAGAATGAGGAGGAGGAGGATGTGCTGCGGCCAGGAGAGCAGTACACAGAGTGCGACGGCGGAGAGATGCCCGATGCCTATGCGGTGGTTGTGGGTCGGGCGGCCAGGTGGATCGGGGTCGAGGTGGAATATCTGAGAAAAGTGGTGACGAGTTACGAAGGACGGGTCCGAAATAAAAGAGATTACTTAGTAATAAACCGGTTTCTCTCATGTCGCTCGTTCAACTTCTGTGACCACATATGCGCCGTCTCTTCTCCCGCCGCAACAAGGACAAGGACGCTAAGCGCGCCAGCTCCGTCGTCGTCGTCCCCCAGCCCCCGACACCCGTCCGCGACGACGAGCTTCCCCCCACCCCTGTCCTCAGCTCAGGCAGCGAGCCCGCGTCCTCCGCGTCCTCAAATGGCTCTGCTAGCCTCAGTATCCCCACCCCCGACGACGCCGACCCCCGTCTCCTCACCCTCACCCGCACCCCCACAAAATCAAGGTCTTGGACCGGATGGCTGGGCAAAAGGTCCACAATAAAGCGCGCCCGGCCAGCAGCCACCGCGTCCCCGCTCGACGACCTCTGGGTCGAGCCACTCGCTGCTGACTGGCGTCCGAAGCAACCTGCGCCCATCCTCCATGCCCCGCCACTACCTGGTCCAAAATCCCAGCCACCGCCCCTCCTCTCCGTCGACATCGACTCGGACGAGGATGCCTCTTCCTCCGGATCGGACGATGATGAATCCGTATCACTTCTCCCTCCCGCCCTGTCCCCGCCAATTCAGTGGCTTGAAATATTGACTCGGAACAGCCTAGTCCCGCCATTGGTCCCCTCACCCTTCGCTCATCTCCCCGGTGCCCCGATGTACCCGCGCTCCTCCAATGCTCCTCGATCCCTCCCGGTCCGGCCATCCATCCAGTCCACCATGCATAAAACGCTCTTACTCCGGCGTTTACACCATACCGATGTATCCTCGCTGACCGCCGCACAGGAACTCAACCGCTCAATATCTCCCTTTGCCTCTCGTCCGCCACCTACCCCCGTGGCTCCCCCATCATCTCTTCCTTGGTTTAACGACCGAGCGCTGGCGGCAGAAATGAGGCTATCTCCTTCTAGTCCAGGACTCCGTCGCTGGATGGCACGCCCGTGCTTCGAAGAGCGGTTCGCTGTCTGGGTCCCGCTCAACGGTGTCATCGCCGTCCAGCCCGTTCAAGGCTCGTCATTGGCTGTTGCCGAGCTCGAATACTCCGCGGCCCTCGACGCGATGATCGGTTTCGGTCTTCCGCCAGTCGAGGAGGAGGACCCATCTCCCGCACCACCACCGCCGCCGGTGTCGACCCCACAACCCCAGCCTTCTGCTGCTCGTGAGTTTACCCCCTCAATCCAATCTGCTTCGATTCTGAAAGTTTCTTTTAGCCGCGGTCGTACGAAACACGCCTTATCAGGCGGTACCTTCGCCCCTGCGCAACTCTGCCCTCAAATCACCCGTTCCCAAGTCGCCTGTCTTGGAGACGCCTCCTCCCGCCGTCACAGATGTTTCTCCGTCCCCGCCCGCTGCCACCGTACCAGCGGCGACGACGTCCCGAGTGCGATTCGTTGAAGACGACAAGGAAGATGCTATTCCTCTTGGTTACGCCTTACGTGTCAAAAAGCGACGAGAGGAAAAGGCAAAGTTCCTACGCGAAGAACAGGAGAGACGGGCATTCGAGGCAGAACGGGCCAAGCAGGAAGCCGAGCGGTTGAAGAGAGAGCAGGAGCGGAAGCAGTGGGAGGAGGAGAGGAAAGCGTGGGAGAAGGAAAAGCGGGCCATGGAGGAGGAACGAAAGCAGCGAATCTACGCCGAGGAGGTCGCGGCCGCCCGCCTACGGAGAGAACACCAGAGGGCTGGGGGCAGCTATGGTGCTGGTGCCAGCAATACAGGTCTGCTAGCGGCGTCGAGTTCTTCAGCGTCCTTGCGGGACGAACGTAATAGGCACTCCCGACCCCTCCACGACCAGGGAGGTCCGCGGCGTCAAGCCTCTGAGCCAGCGGTGCCTCAACACGGAAACACCCCGTCCAGCTCACCGCACACGTCGTCCCCCGGCAGCTCACGTCCACCGAGCGCTGCAGGGCATCACTACCGGCAGCATGGGACGGAACTCTTCTAGACCAGCCTCCGTCCACACTTTATCCTCCGAGGACGGGCGGCAACCGCCAAATACCGCTAGTGCGAAGCGTAGCTCGATGGCTTCGCTACCGGGGAGAACTACCACATTTGATCGGTCCTCGACGTATTCGATGTGGTCTGCGAGCAATCCGACTCTGATGCCTCCAGTCCCTCCGGTGCCCATGTATGCGATGGACATGCCGCTGCTGCCGCCCACACCACCGTTTATGCTCCAGCAGTACCCCCGGCCAAGGTCCCAGAACTCCCAGAATCCGTCCCCTGGCCGTTCCCCGTCAGGGTCCCCGTCCCGCCAGCGTCTTCCCAGTAATAGTAGCTCGGAGCGCGTTAATGTGCAGCCGAAACCGTCGTCCTCGTCACGAAGAGGGTCCAACTCTTCTCCTCATCGACCGGACATGTCCCACCAACGACGGAGCAGCGACGACGCGCGACGGGCGAGCTTACCGCCCCCAAAACTGTCCCAGCATGACCGGGGTAACTCCCAACCTTTTGGTTCGGTTCGGACGCAGTCGGGCACCACTTCACTGTCGCGTGGCCGCCCTCCTCTTCCGCTGTCCGCTCAACCGCACCCACCCAGTCCCTGGACCGCACCGCCGCTGACGACGTCGTATTCCCAGCAGCAGCTCAGTCCCGGGGCCATCATCAACGGATATTCTGCACGGCCGCCCCCACCGTCCAACCGGCGCCAGACGACAATCTCCTAGCCCCTGGAGCAACGCGTCCGCGCCTCCCATTGTCGATTATATGCACATTCACGCGTCACTCCCACTGGTGTCTGCGATAGCAGCCAGCCATGGGTGTATCACCACCACCACACTCTCATTTCGTGAACGGCGCCCATCGGCCGTTTACACCACACTCTTTTCAAGTAGCATCCATCCACGCATTCAATGTACGCATCACACATACGAGCGGAGCTTTTGCCACTATAGCATATTCAACAGTACTATCACCTTACAAGTAATCTTCGCCGGACACAGACATTGGAGCGATGCCGATGCGCGCTAGCTCATACTCTTTTTATTACTCTCTTCGTGTAGGCTTAAGTATTGCATTTTCTCGTACTTATGAAGACACTCTGTTCAACGATTTACTGCCGTCTCGGCTGGCTAGTAAACATGACCGTACCATGTGCACAGCCACCGGGCGTTGTATCCACTACCAGCAGCTAGCTTTCGCGTCTTGCAATAATCATGAGTTGGTCGGGGTGCGCACTCTGTCCCCCTGCTAGCCAAATTCCACTCGCTGATTCACGTCCAGCCTCAAGAAAGGATTTAGCCGCGGCGCGACAACGGTTCGCGGTGTCCATTTCATTTCGATACCCTCCTGAGTTCCCCGCATAGCTCCTTCAAAAAACGGGACAGATCGAGCGCACGGTTGACCGCGAGTTCACCGATGAGGAGGCCAAGTTCAAAACGTGTGTGCGGGGTTAGGATGAACCTCCCGGTCAACAACCGCTTACGGGCAAACCAGGTTCGAAAAGGAATGTCAGGCGCTGCAGAAGGACAGCAAGAGCTACTGGGATGCCATGCGCGGTCAGCCTTTTGTGCTCTCGTTGCCCGTTGGGCGCTGATTCGGCGCATGTTACAGCTATGACGGCGGCGCAAACCCGAATAGCTGATACCCTTGAGACGTTCTATGGCGCTGCGGACCGGACCTCGGAGGGTGCGATGGCGGGGCATGCGTACAAGCGCTCCGTCGATGATCTGGACGGCGGATTTGGACGGGAGCTAGTGCGCCGTTTCGTTCTTCAATGGATAATAAATGCGCTGACCCGATGCATAGGATGGGCCGTACCGCACGACCATCTCGGAGCCGCTGGGAAAAATGTGCGCTTATTTCCCTGTCGTGAACGAGCACATCGCGAAGCGGAACAAGAAAGTCGGTCACCCTCTGGCTCGCAATACTTGAATCCTGAACACGTTTCAGCTCTTGGACTATGATTCGGCTCGCAGCAAAGTCCGCAAACTTATTGACAAGCCCAGCGAGGATCCTACAAAGCTCCCCAAAGTAAGCTATCCATTTTCACTTGTCGGACGACCTCACACGGAGATATAGGCCCAGCAAGAGCACGATGAGGCCAAAGAGGTCTTTGACATACTGAATGACCAGCTTGTCGCAGAGCTTCCTCAACTGATGGATCTGCGTGTCCCTTACTTCGATCCAAGCTTTGAAGCTATGATACGGATGCAGTCCAAATTCGCCGAGGAGGGGTACGAGAAACTGAGCGGTGTTCAGCGGTGGGCACTCTTGTTCCCTATTTTCGTTCGCATCTCACATATAGCCAGATACTTCGCGGACACAATCCGCGATGACTATGCCGCGGGTCAGTTAGATGCGCAGGTGGAGGGCGTCCTTCAAGAAATGCGAGAGCTATCGATCTGCGGAGCCAACTAATGTTTTGTCATCTTTATAATGTATCCCCTCTGTATTCACACTGGATGGTTGAGTTCTTCATCGTTTCTTTGGATTTACAATTATGTGAAAGTATAACAAGAGAAGTAGGGTGGTACCAAAACCGACCCATGACAGCAAGACGAAAGCAACAAGAAACAAAACTCACTCACTTACCATGCAATTCACTACAAGGGAAATGACATTATGGACGGCTGTCTTTGCGATGCACAGCCGACTCACCGTTGAATCCTGCATACGATCAGCCAAAGATCGCTCTCCACGACCGCGACCTCGTGGTTTATATGGCCGTCCTCTGATACCGCCTCTTCCACGAGCACTGCCGCGACTGGGGTCGCTGAGACGGGATAGCAGGCCTTCAGGCTTGGCAGCCCGCTCGTCCTCTGGAATTTCAGCGGCTGGACGGTAGCTTTCACCGCGGGTTTGGAAATGGACGTTCGAATTTGCGGCAGCGCCGAGTCTATCTCCAAGACTGGGGCGGTCATCATTCCAGTAGGCGGCCGGAGAAGCAGCCTTGCGGGGACCATCTCGTCCATCGTCTTTGAAGCGCTTCTGAGCGTAGGATGGTGGGGTGTACTCCTCTTCACGCAGACGTTTCTGTGATGGGGCGCGTGGAGCTAGGCGGGGTCCTCTGGGAGGGGAGTCGTGTCGAGGGGGGTATGAGCTGCTCGCCGTTGATGGTCGACGAGGCGGAGCAGGGGAGTAATGGTCTCCAGAGTAACCTCGCTTCGCTGGAAACTCGGCCCTCCGGAGTGGCGAAGGTGTGCGAGCACGAGGAGGTGAGAGGGGCCGCGACCAAATGTTGAAGGCAGGCGCCTTCGGAGGAATTGGAGAAGGCGTTCTCGCGCCACGTCCGCGGTACGAGCTTACCCCATATTTCTCTGGAGTTCTTGAACGGGGTCGGGACGGTCTCGTGTCATAACGGAATCCATCCCGTGGGTCAGGTTCAGAGGCTACTCGTTCATTGAGAGAGCGATAACTGGGAGAATCGGTTCGTTGAACTGGTGCTGCGGCCCCGTAAGCGCGATTAGAAGACTGAGGCCCTGCCTGAACTCTCGGTAATGGTTGTCCCTGTACTGGGGCATAATTTCCCTTGTTCTGTGGATTCGCAAATCCGTAGGCAGATGCCTGCGCGGGAAGAGGCGGTGATCGTTTGGGTGGAATACTAGCCGGAGGCGCTTCCGGTGGTCGAATCCGAACGGCAGTAGAATCGACACTCGGAAGCCTGGGTTGTGGTTGCGTTGCACTAGCGGGCGGTGCAGGTTTGGGTGAGTCATTGACGACATTGCTCGTAGCGGACACCGATTTGTTGAACTTGGGAAGCTGCTTTCTACTGGGAAGCGGCTTCAACGGCTGGCCAACGAGAGTAGAATTCTCCGCAAGAGCGGGCGGGGGGTTAATCGGTAATGAACGCCGCGACACGACTGGGGTAGGATGGGAGGTGGTGGTCGTAACTTCTGGCGCTGGTTCTTCTGACTTGACACCGGGTACCTGGGGTCGGCTTCGTGAAATTGCCTCCCAGGGTATACCTTCTTCTTGTAAAGCAAAGCGTAAATTCAACAACTGAACATCGACCAAAAGATGCTCAGGCAATTTCGGCGTCTTCTTGAGAATGCGAATATCGCCAGGATCTGACCCCGTTCGCGACGCAGAAACCTCGTCGTCGTGGGGAGAATTACGATCGAGGAGGGGGCTAGTGGGATTTCGCATCTTCTTGGACGGACCGCCGCCTTTAGAATTCGGCGCGAATTGACTTTCTCCGGTCTTGGTTGAGTTTGTACGCACGCGGAGTCCTAACGCAGGCCGCACGTTCCAATGCGGCAGAGGGTTCACTCGGGACACCAGGAGGCGATTCGAGCCTCGAAGTTTCAGGGCCGAGTTTGACTCCCCCTGATACCGGTTTTGCCTTCTTGATCTTCGGTTTGGTCGCTGGCGGAACGAGAGCGCTCTTCGCGACCACGTTACCGATCGATGAAGGGGGGCTGCTTTGCACAATAGAGCCTTTGCTTTTCTCTACCGCGTCCTGCCGTTCTTTCAGGATCGAAAGTGCAGCGGCGGCATGCGCATGTTGCTTCTGTACCCGGACCTGTTCTCGCCGAGTCTCCTGCTGCTTGCGCAAAGCCGCCTCTCTCGCCAAAGCCATCTCCGTCGCTTGCAGGTTTTCGTCAGTAGCCGCTGGCCCTCCAGGGTTCTTCAACCCATTGATCGGCGATTGTTGGTGGCGCACTGTCTGGGGGGTAATCTGCTCGGCGAGCGCAACCAACGCTCGAGCGGCGTCCTCTTCCAGGCGGCGCGGTTCGTCAATTCCGGAGTCCAGTTCATCAATCTCCTCGTCCGTAAAATTATGAGCCGCGGGTAATTCCGTGCTGGTATCGTGGGCGGCGTGAACTTCCACATCCGTATCGTTGTCGTCTGGTGTTATCATGAGTCTGCTAGCCTCGCGCTCATCCTCTTCTTCCCGATCTCTGCTAGATTCCCTCCGAGCAGCGGCAGTCGGTATATGCCCGGCTTCCTGCTCTTCGACCCACAACCGGAGCGGATCCAGATCTTTCTTCATCTCGACGACGAGCTCCGCGTTCTTGTCGACGGGCTCTGGTGTAGGGGAGCGCAAGGGCGGCGGCTCTTCCAGTAATCTCTTTGTCTCCTCCGCAGCGTCGGCGGCTGCACGCGAGGCTAAGAGTGCTGATTGCGCCTCACCCGCGACCTGGCGAGCGTCTACGAGCGACTTCTGCGCAGACTCGAGCGACGCGCGCGCGGCTAACAGCGCCTGCGCAAGGTTGTCGACGATCGCTTGAGCAGTCGTTACCCCTTGTTCAGACATGGTCACACGAGTCTGAGAAGCTTCCAGAGCCTCCTTCGCGGATGTGTAGGTCTTCTCAGTGTGGTGAACTGCATTATTGGCGGCGATTAGCGATGGGCGGGGGAAGTCCGGGAGAGGGGTCTTTGCTTTCTTTGGTGGGGGAGGCAATGCGAGCACAGTGTGCGATGTTTCTAGACGTTTGTGTAGTTTCTTCAGTGCCGCATAGTCTGGTATGAACGGAGGACGGGGGTGGAGACGGCGGAGTCAGGTTAAGGGTACTCGTCTCGTGCGGCTGTTCTTGGACGGGTGTTTCGGGGTACTGCAGCTGCATGTCATAGTCTATGCCCGGGGATTCCAAGGCGGACGTAGGCTGCGCTGGAGGCTGAAGGAAGGGCTCAGGCTCATGACTCTCGTGGCTCGTGAGCGCCTGCAGTAGTGACGGCCGAGTTCGAGGCTCAATTCCATTGAGTGCGGGGGGCGGGTATGGGTCTTCGGGCTCAGGGGAAGGGCTGTATTGGTAGGGAGCATCGTCCTCACGGAAGCTCGAGAGGCGCTTCAAAAGCTCGGGCTGCTTTCCTATTGTCTTGAATTTGAAATTTTCCAGCCAACCTGTTGTTTCCGATGGCCTGAGGATGTTGGGATCGGGTTTCCCGAACGTCGGCGACATCTGCATAGACGAAGTTAATGCTGATCGTGGAGAGGCGGAGTGGTACTTGCAAGAAAAGAAAGATGGTGGACGAAAGGGAGGGCAGGTGAGTTTTGATCGCATATAGGCAAGCAATGTCAAGTAAATGCATACAACGCGTTCGCGTCGACTAATTACATGATAGGAGTGTCGATTAATTCACTGTTGAACTCGTACTACCAACTACTACATCACTCTCTCGAGGCTTGGGTTTAGGGCGATTCAAGAGGTGCCATTTCACCAGGTCAAGCGTTGCAATCGAATCCTCGACGGACGAATGTCCTACCGTGCCTCCCCCGGTTTGAATGGTGAGTCCAAGATGCTCTCGGGCACTGCCATATGATCAGCCGCGTGTCAAGAGAATCGGAATGTGTGCGGCTTACAGGTCCTTCAAGGCCTTTCTGTAAGGAGGCCCGGCAGAATGCCTGAATAGAACCGAAGTGTCTACGCAAACATGATGGACAATTCGCAGTGTGTTCAAATCTGATGTTCTGGATGAGTTGGACCACAAGAGTGGCGTGAGGGCGAGCAGCACAAACCGTTATCGAGTCCATGTCCAATCAAGACCGTGTCTGCGTTGATGAGGGTGTCCAAGGATGCTCGAATCGAAGAAAGGGGAAGAACTGCTTTGGCATAATTCTCCTCTGTGATTCCAGAAAAGCGGGTGTTGTAGTCTCTGCCAATTCCTTGATTCAGGCGAAAAAATCAGAAACACAAGAGGGGACTGACATTACTTCGACCCCTTCGTCCATTCGCACCAGCTCGTCAAACACCTCTGTCCCAGCGCCGTCGACGACAGACACGCGCGCAACTCTCATGCCTCCGGTTGTGTATATCATCTCGCAATCGAGAGCAGCAACATCCAGCACAGTGCTCGGGGAAGATTTTAAAAGGTAGGAAAATGGATGTCGAGCATGTAGAGTTTCTGGCTTTGACTCGTAGAAAACATGTGGACCCCGTACACATCCATCATCGTCCGGAGCAGGCCGCGAGCAGCATCTATGTACGCGCACTTTCTGGCCGCTGACAGTTCGAGACACAGGTTTGCCTATCCATCAGTGAATACCAGTTTGGGGCAGGAAAGACTAGGGGAAGCAGGCTTACCCCAATGATATACGCATATCTCCGCCTCGCCTTTCCGCTTGACCAAGAACGACTTGCTGCATCGATCGCATTGCGCGATCTTGTTCTCGAGGCTGGGTTCGTTACCACCAAGTCCGTCTGGAATATCGAGGAGGAAGCCCCAAAGCTCCATGTCTTCCCTAGAAAGTATGAGATGCTCGAGGTGGGCGCGTGTGACACGAAGCGATTTCCTCGACTTGAGAGCCTCTGCGCGCGCGATAACTTCTGCTTCAGTTCCGACAGAGGGGTGAGAGGATACGTCAGGTGTTTTACGGCGTTTGAGGGCGGCAGCACACTGAATTATAGCCTATTGGAAACGTCAACTAAGCTAGCCGTCCGAAATGGGGTGGAATGGAAAACAGGAAAAGTTGTTCTCGCCGGACGCTGCGAAAAGAAAGAAGAAGGAGAAACCGACGCACAACTCGATACGATTGCTTGTTCGACTTTTTGTAGATTTCATCTTCCTGTCGCAACGCGTGCTCAGAGGCTATGGAGGGATTGGTGGGGAGGATTGCTTCGTATAAGACGACGAAGTGGTCATAGAGAGTTTTGAGCATCGCCTGTCGCACTGGGATTGGGACAACCGAGTGCGCGCCATTAACTCGAAGGACTGGGAGCCCACCGGTGGACTGCTGGGTGGTAGGTGTCGCTCTGTTGGTAGCAAGCTTCTGTTGCTTCCTCGGAGGTTCCTGCGGTGGGGTAGATGGACCGGCGGCTGAGGTGGAGGAGACGGAGCGCTTCGCAGGAATGGTACTCGGGGAGCTTGTCTTGGGATTGCTGCTGCTGGTTGCGGGGAGTTCAAGGGTGGCCGGTGGGGGTATATCCGATGCGTGGCTGAACAAACAGTGGGGACGAGTGCAGCGAGGAATATCAGGACATGCAAGCTGCTGGAATAACCGCAAGGAAGAGAACATGGCAATCGGGAATACGGCCGGTCGAGACAGCGTTCGGCCCTAGTCGGCAATCACGTAAGGCGCTTGCTAATTTACCGCGTTTGTGTCCTCCCGCCCATGTCTTCTCGCCAAAAGCCCAAGTTCACCGTCAGCACCGAGTAGGAGGCCTCCTGCTGCCCTCTATACATATCCTCACCGCTGCCCAGTGACCCCGCCCACCATTTCGCGGACCCGTTTCAGCCTCAGACGTTGGTTGCTTCCGTGCTGCTTAAACGCCGTCTCACTCTCGTGCCAGTCCCCTAGGCTCAAACACCCCCCAGCGAACCTCGTCTCCTGTGGGTGTGCGACGACCCAGAGTAAAGCCCTCCTTGCGGTGGGTCGTCGAACCAGGTTTGTCAGTGCACTTTGGTCGTTCAACCCCCGCACCCATTTTGTCCCAGCCGAGTCCTTCAAGTTGCTGCTCGTCCCAATTGTCCTCTATCTCAACTGGGAACTCTTGACGCCCCATCTCACAACCCTCCTGGAGCCCTTGGTCCCGGTCCTTGCCCCATATCTACCCGACGGCCCTATCTCCAATCCATTCGCCCCCATATTCCTAATCTCCCATAGGATTCCTACGTCTAACCCCGCCGATCCCCGCTACGCCAAAGGCTGGTGTGACTTCCTCTTCATCGCCTATAATATCATATTCTTCTCCTGCTTTCGCCAACTCATCACCGTCAATGTGTTTGGGCGCGTTGCCAAATATTTCCGGATAAAAAAGGAGGCAAAGGTCGACCGCTTCGGTGAACAAGGTTATGCCCTGGTCTACTTCTTCCTCACCGGCGCGTGGGGTTTCGTAAGTGGAAACACGCTTGCGTCCCTCCTCAATTCGTCTCACTCGATCTCTGCAGCGTATAATGACCCAGCTGCCAACCTACTGGTACCGCACTGAATACTTTTGGATTGGTCAGGAATGCTTTTTTTACGTATCCGCTTATAACTAATGCCTATTCTTGAAAGACTATCCCCACTGGGACATGAAACCTGAGCTCAAGCGCTACTACCTCATGCAAATGGCGTATTGGTGCCAGCAGCTCATCGTTCTCGTTCTTGGGTTGGAGAAACCGAGGAAGGATTTCTACGAGTTGGTTGCCCACCACATTGTCACGCTTTGGTTGGTCGGGTAAGCTGAATCTATTTATCTCTCACATGTCGTCTGCCTGAACGCTTTCATAACAGGTGGAGTTACATGATTAACCTCACCTTGATTGGTAACGCGGTATATATGAGCATGGACATTCCAGACATGGCTCTCGCCGTCAGTAACCTATTGCACCATCTCATCTCGCCCTCATTCCCATCAGTTTTCCAAACTACTCAATTACATCCAATGGGAGCGTTCAAAAGTCGTTTCTTTCGTTGCATTTGTTGCTCTATGGACGTGCGTACTGTTTCAATTCATCTCGAATCCCACCAAATTGCTCCCCAGGTATTTCCGACACTACCTCAATCTTGTCATTCTCTACTCTGTTTGGACGGAGTTTGACCTTATTCCGTGCGTCTCCGCTTTCCGACAGTTCTTCGTCCTTCTTACACCTCGTAGGGAGCATTCGCGAAAATGGGAAGCTGCCGAAGGCACATATCTGGTTGGATGGATGAAGTACCAAGTGTTCATTCCGATCGCGCTCCTGCAGGTGCTCAACCTGTTCTGGTACTTCCTTATCCTCCGGATAGCTGTCCGGTATGGCTTTACTTTCCACTTCGCACAAAGTATTCCTCACGCGCCTCCAACAGAACCATTATTACCTCCGAGGCCGATGGTATCGACGACGACCGTTCTGATGACGAGGATGATGATGAGGGGGAAGAAAAAAAGGAAAAGAAGCAACTGACAGACAAGAAAAAGGCATCGAGCAAACTTGCGGCCAACGGAACGACCAAACCGACGGCTTTGAAATCGGTCGCACCAAAATCAAAGACCTAATGAGTGAGATACCCCTAGACGCGGAACTATCACATCTATAAGCTTCATCTGGAACATTTCCCTCGCGAGAACGTTGCATTGCTGGTTATTACAGTACTGTAGTGGTCGACGGCGACCCTAATAAACGGATACAAGAGGTGGAAAATACAACACTATATATAACAAGAAAGATCACAGCAGCAGACATTTGGTAGCAAGAAAGCAAAGCAAAGGATCTCAGAACAATTTAGGCGGACGCTGGTGGGATAGGAAACTGCGGCGGAAAGAGACCCTCGAGATCTGGGTGTTTGGGATCGTCTTCCCATGGTTTCAATTTCACCTCCACATCGTTCTGGCCCGGCCAGCGCTCCGCCCGCTGGTCGTCCAACTGTGGACCGGAGGCCATGGTGCGTAGGGCTTGCATGGTGGCCTGTATTGTTTTGGGTGAGCTAGGTGTGCAAAGGCGCAGTAACACGACGAACCTCGGCGTCGGTACTTGCGTTGCGAATGTTCCGAAAGTCGATGTGCAGGTGTTTGCGAATGCGGCCCAAATTGTGGTCGACATCTGACTCGCCACTCCCGGTCAAGGCATCGAAGAGCTCTGCAGGCTCAATCAAGAACACGCCGGTGGTGGGCATGGTGTCTGGGAGGTGGGAGGTGGCGTCTGCTAACGGGACTTGGAACGCATTTCGTAAGTATCTAGAACAAGACATCAATGTGGAACGTCCAGTCGCAAGGAAAAAAACAATACTTCAGATCTCCTTTGCTGTCGTTCGATAACAGGAAAATGGGAGCGTGTTGGCCAAGCTGAGAGAAGAGTTCGCCTATTTTTCGCTTGAGCGTCACGTTCGACACGACCTGGTGTCCGGCGTCGTCCTAGGTCGAGAAAAAAAAATCAGCGAACCTGAATCACCCACGAAGAACGGGTGGCAAGACCTCTAACTCTGTCGTTTTGTATGTCTGATTCTCCCTAACGACCAGGTGCCCGTGCTCCGAGATCTCAGCACCGGACTGCCAACGGATGAGACTCCAGCCGACGTCAGAGACACAGTTGTGGTCCATTTCCCATGCGTCCACGGTGAACGCGCAGAAAACACCTTGTTTCGCGTGCCACAGTGTGCGCACCCTTTCGAACATGGTGCGCCGGCCGAAGAGCAATGGTTTCTCCTTCAGAACTTGATTTATGCGGCCCAGTTTCTATTAAGGGTTGGAATCAAGATATAGTAAATATTACGCAGAGGTGCGTACCTTACTGGTGACGCGCAGCGCCGACAGACTCTCAAAGACTGTCGGAGAGGCGACGGCAACGCTCTCCTTCAGAAACATGCAATCAGAATACGGAAGAGGGATCAGACGGTCCTCGGTGAGCTTCATCGCATGCATCCAGAAACGCAGATATTCCACTTGAGCCGAAGAAAAGAGCACTCTCGCTTGACCATCGTGAAATGTACCTAACAGTGCACAAGTCGTAAGAAAAGGAAGCGAGGGCTCGAGGGATTTTTTTTTACCGATATACGCGCGAATACCTTTGTGTGGATTTTCTGCAGCAAACGGGTGCCTTGGATGAAGGACGGCATCGTAGCCTGTATTCGGATGAAGCAGGAGCAGCAAAACGATCGACCTGATATTTACTGAGAATTTTCTGGAGTTGAACCGCATCGCGTGTGTTCTTGAGCGACTTCTGATATTCATAGAGTATGTCCATTGCGCGATAATATCCGGTGAGGGGAGGAGCGTCAGCCTGTGAATAAGACTTGTAGGATGGCAGAGGTACGCGTCAGTGGGCTCACCACTCGGGGTGCGTCGATGGCCATGGAAGCGGGAGGAAAGAATTTTAAAGGCTTGACTTCCATTTCGGGAACCGAAAGTGACCCGAAGCTTCAATGCGCGCTGAGTAGGGAACGTTCATTGTATTCAATCAGTGAGTCGCCTTTGTACTACATGTTTCCCAGACCTCCTCGTGAAAGTACAGAAACAGAAAAAAGAAATTATTCCTCTCTGAGAACGCCAGTGCGTGGATCATAGGTGCCCATCATGCCCATCAAGCCCTCTTGGTCTGAAAACTCGTCCTCTTCTTCGTGTGGGTGAAATTGTACCTGGATTTTGGCGAATTGAGTTCGATATATAGGGTTGTGGGTTTATTGGGGTGTACCTTCACCCCGGCGTTGGGACCACCCGTCCCGATGCGGTTCGGCCAACGCGCCTCCCGCTGGGTGTCCAATGGGGCTCCTGACGCCATCTCTCGGAGCGCAAACAGCGTATACTGCTTGTATCAATGACAGGAGCGATAAATATACGAAACTCACGAACCTGGGCGTCGTTACCCGCGTTGTGTAAGTAATCCGTACGGATCTGGAGCTGGTTGCAGACTTGCTTGAGGCTGGTCGTGTTTTGACCGTCGCCAACCAATCCTGCATACAAAATGGCAGTGTCGACGATGAATACGCCCTCGCTCGGCGTCGCCTCGGGCAATTCAAACACCGCGCCATCCAACGGTGCATCCAAATCTTTCAAGTACCTGCAAAGCATTCATTAGGTTGGAGCCACCCGCAATGCAAAGTTGAACGTGCTTCATATCCTGGCTCGGATCATGGAACACTAGGAATACGGGGCCTCGAGCACGCATAGAAGTGAGAAGGTCAGAGACCTCCGTTTTCAAGGATTTTCTTGGGACTTCAACAGATTCGCCGAAAAGGTAGTTCTGTCATACATCAGCCAGATTATCTGGGGATGTTTGCGGAACTTTCAACCTTCCGGTTCTCGTCAACGTATGTACCGTTTGTGTACATTGCATGCTCCTTCACGGTGAAATGGCCGGAAGCCTCCACCTCTGTTCCATGGTTCCAGTGAATAGAGCTGTATCCAAATTCGGTTATGGCAGTGTGATCTAAGCAACGTGTGAGGAAGGAGGCTTCACGTTCTTTGAGATAGTCAAACCTCGCTCCCAAGCTTCGAAATCGATGGCACACCAGGTCCCGCTTTTGGTCCCCCAGTAGTTCCGAACACGTTCGAACACGTCGCGACGGGCGAGCAAGCTTGGGTTCGACCCCTTCAACCGTTTGTTATTCTTCTCAATAGCCTAGTGAGATATGCAATGAATGAGCGAAGGATTTGAGATTGTTCGTGTTGGTAACCTTGACTGCGCCCCGAAGAGCTCCTCCGTCCGTGTACACAACAGTCGTGACATTCGAAAACTCCGAGGAAGTAAGAAGGCAATCGGAGTACGGAAGCGGGATGATCGCCTCAGTGAGTCTCATGGCATGAAGCCAGTACCGGATATAATCGATCTCGAGCCAACCATCCGTTATTTGCTTCCTGCAGTCATCAGAGAAGTTCACCTGAGCACTCGAAAACAAAAGTCGTTGCTCCCCGTTGTGGAACGTTCCTGGGAAATGCCTCACGGTGGGCTCAGATCGCAATTGCAGAGGCGAACCTTTAAACATCGTGACACCATCTTCACCGGGGTGCAGCGGATTTTCACGATGAACCAAGGCGTCGTGGGCTGTCCTTCAACCGATCGTTCCGATCCATTTGACCCAGTTAACGTACCCAAGACTGCTTTCAATGGATCTCTGTCGCACGCGGGTAACACCTCGGTCCTGAATATTTCAGTGGCACTCGAGATCGTCCGAATGAGTGCTATTACCACTATGCTGCAATTGAAGTACGGGGATTACGGGAATTGTCAACACATACGTGCCACCAGATGTCTGAATATCTAGTAGCACAGAGGTTGAGAGTGGGATGGGAACGTCGTATTGAAATATACCGATAGTAACCGACGACGAGCGGGATCTCAACGGCCATGGTTGCTGAAGCTGCTCGTGGTTGAAGACGGAGCGATGAGCGCTTAACGCGTGATTAGCGCCAGCCGAGACATCATGTTGTTCCTGTTTAGGATGGGTTTGTTCTCTCTGTCTGCCACTCCCCATGGCCCAGGAAGCTCTGCGCCACGCAGCGTCTGGCTCAAAGCGCAAGGCTGCTGCTGCCAACAGCTCGGACCCCCCCACCCCTGCTAAGAAGGCTAAAGTCACCGCCCGTAAAAGCACTGGAGGCAGAGCTCCCCGTAAATCCGCTGCTGGCGACGCACCGGGTAAGTTCATCGGCCACCTGCGGTCTCACCCCTCATGTATTAACAGCTCCGCGAAAGAAACGCTTTCGCCCTGGAACCGTGGCGCTACGTGAAATTCGCAAGTACCAAAAATCTACCGACTTATTGTTGAGAAAATTGCCGTTTGCGCGTTTGGTGCTTCGTCATTGCGCGCTTCTACGAGAGGACCACTAACAGCGCGTCCCAGGTTCGCGAAATCGCGAGTGAAATGACGACGGATATGAACGACAACTATAGACCAGGGGCCGATCTCCGCTGGCAGAGTTCTGCGCTGATGGCGCTGCAAGAAGCAACCGAGGCATATCTTGTGCACTTGTTTGAAGACGCGTGCGTCTTTTCCCTTCCATTCGAGACTGGCATAATGAATATGCTCCAGCAACTTATGCGCGATTCACGCGAAACGGGTGACGATCATGCAGCGAGATATCCAACTGGCCCGCAGGATTAGAGGGGCGTGGGGTGGCATGGGATGACAATTTCTTTCACGGTTAATTGTTCTTGGACACTCGAGAAGCTGTATTTTTATCATTTACCGCCTATTACGGTGAATGTATCTTGTTTTATTTTAAAAATCTCCCGAGGCGGGTCTTCTGTACTAGCCCGAGGAAGGGAGAATGAAGGGCCAGAGATGGAGACACATCTGGGTAACAGATGTCAGTGTTCCGTTCGTCGGATGAAGCAGAGTGAGTCGAGAAGCGATCAAATTAGATCAAGAAAATATACACTGGGCGCCCAACAGACATCGGGAACCAAGTCCCGAGTCGGGGTCCCTCACAACCACTTTTATTTTCATTTCGCAAAGAAAACCAAGCCCCGCAATCGAAAACTCCAAAACACTCACCAAGGTTGACGCTTGCGTTTGTGCTTTTTTGCTGCAGACGGCCCGGCCGTTGGGCGAGGGGGTGTCGCGGGCTTGGTGTTGGCCGGTCGAGGTGGTTTTACAACGGGTACGGGCCCCGCAGCTAGAGCTCGCGGCGGCGGGGTTGGCGTAATTTGATTAGTCGCCTGCGATCGGTAGTCCAGAATAAAGGTCTGGATGAGCCCGCACGCAGCGGACGTGGTCCAATACAGAACGACGCTCTGTTGAAATGAAATTAGTTGCCAGTCGTGCAGGACGAATATCGCGTACCCCAGGCGTGAACGCCGCTAGAATGATGCGCCCGACGGATAGTAGTTCTAGAGTGAATCTGATGACGCGGTGAGGATGGATATCGGGTCTCAGACCCGCTGCTTGCTGCTCGGCTCGTTTCTCGTCTATCTTTTGCAGCCGGTCCTTTTGGACGGTGCTCATGAACCAATTGTTCGCGTCGACATTGAGCATGGTGACCATCCCCAAAATTATTGGAAGCGTGAAAGTTGAATCAGTGTGATTGAGGGTGGTGAGAGTGAAAAACGCCTCGGAGTCAAACGGCGTTGGATCTTGAGCTAAGCGATTGAAAACCACGCTCATGGCGACAAAGACGGGCAGTTGACTGGCCGGGCTAGCTACCATAGCTAGCACAGGATAGCACTTGTGCTCAGCAAGGAGGCGCTTTTGCTCCGCCTTGATCTACAAAAATTATTGAGGACCCTTCATACACCCCGCGGTATATCCAACGCCTACCTTTTCCAGCAACCTCAACACATGTATCCGTTGGAGCGTGGCCGGGACAAGAAGTTCTTTGGGCATCCCCTCTCGTTTCATGTCCTCCAGCACCTGCTTTGAGATTATGGGCTTGAGTCGCTCCACCTCCGGTAAAACGACATGTTCAACGCGTCGGGCGCAATTCCTACTCTGCAGCTCGCATTGAATATTACGTTCAGTAGGGGTCGCAAGACTGACCCATAAAGCTACCGGAAAGAGAACAAGCCTGGAGGCGACAGTGACCAGAATGATTGTCGTTGAATATGCCGGAACGGAGGGCGGATACGGTAGTGCGACTGCTAGATCCAGGAAGCCATCGCAGAGGGACTGGATAAAGTAGCGCCTGTTCGACGGCTGACGACCGGAAACGCATCGTCGAGGTATGCGTTGTAGTGGTCGGGTGCGAACAGGAAACATCAAATTTTCGCTCATGATTCAGTACATTTTCGGCTCAAGTAACATTATACACCTTCATATCTTGGGGCAGCCACGACCTGAGTATAATTGCTCTACGCATAGCGGACGGGAAAACGGGGCATAACAGCATGTATTGCATAGGACAATCGTCAGATACCCCTCAGAACACCAGCTGATGCGGGAATTGCCCCTTCGACAGCCCCCAGCTCGCCTTGAGGTATTTGGCGAGGTTCTCCGTCTTCTTGACCGAAGAGATGATGGCCTTGTCGATCTCCTTCTGGTCAGCGGACTTCGACTCGGGGAACGCCTCCTTGGCTTTGGGCTTGCCAGCCTCGAAGAACTCTGCCTCTGCGGAGCGGGGGCCCTTCGTGGCAGCCTTTGCAAAGTACGCGTCGTTGATTTTCTCGTCAACCTGGGGACGGGAAATGAGGAGGACGAGCGTTGAGATAGGATAGTATCGCACCTTGAACCCGTCCAACTCAAGCTTGGTCGTTGTGGCAATAACGTATGCCTGGTTTACCCGTCGCAGGGGAACACCGTTCACCTTGAACGGACCGGTGACCAACAGCAGCCCACTCTCCAACTGCTTCAGGAATACGACACGTTTGCCACGGAAGCGCCCAGCGAGGAGGATGAGGACGGTGCCGGGGGTGATGGAGGTGCGGAGGCCGGCGGGTTTGGGCGATTTGCGGCTCTTTTTGGGCAGGCGCACGTCCTCGGCGGGGTAGAAACGGGGTGCTTTTGAGGTAGGGATGAGACGCTTTCCACCGTTCTTGTCCCCACCGACGGATTTTTCGATCGTCTCTGGGGCCTCGGTAGCAGCGGGCTTTGTCGACTTTTTGAGGCCCTTGAAGAGCCCGCGCTTGGCGGCGACCTGGGAGCGCGAAAGGCGGCCGACGCCGGGGACGAGTTCCTTACTTCTGGCCATCTACAGTGCTAGGGTGAGCGCAGGACAATTTCTTGCGCGAGACTGCGTACGAGAGTGCTTGAGGAGGCCGATTAATGTCGAAGGGTGTAAAGTGATGTGATCACAGCTCGTACTGCTACAGTTCCCAGGCCTTTGCCGCTCGGCAAACGCGGTCACGTGGCGTCAAGTCAGGTCGCTGAAGACGCGTATCTTGAGGCATCGATATGACTGGGGAATTCAGGGAATTTTTTATTCTCGAGTCAACGGGCTTGGGGGACTTGGATCAAAAGACTCAGGTGTCGGAGTTCCAATATGCTGTGATCTGGCCGACCTGCCGCTGACATCATCCCGGACCGCTTGCAAGTGAACTTATAGACCGGGCCACTCACTTCGCCATTATGAGCGCCACCAAGACCGTCCTGTTTCTAGATATAGACAACTGTCTCTACTCTGCCAGCAGTGGAATTTCCGCCGCAATGGGAAAGAGAATACACGCCTATTTCCGCTCCATGGGTCTCGAAGAAGACGAGGCGTCTGCGCTGCACCTAAAGTACTACACCACATATGGCTTGGCCCTCCGAGGTCTGGTGCGTTAGTCTGCCTCTCCATGTAACTTTCCACCTCATATTCTGTCCAGATTATCCACCATAATATAGGTTTGTTGGAGACAGGCGAATCGGAACCTCCACTTATACTCTGCAGATCCTCTGGACTTTGACCAGAAATGCGACGGTTCCCTACCTCTCGAAGACCTGATCAAGCCCAACCCAACTCTGCGGAAACTGTTGCAAGATATCGATCCAAAGGTCAAGATCTGGGGATTGACCAACGCGTATCGACCTGTGAGCGTTCCCACTCTCCTTTTCAAGGAAGACTCTGGAATTGCATCTCAGCATGCTGAACGGGTGTTGCGCATTCTCGGGGTCGACGATCTAATGGATGGACTCGTATTCTGCGACTACCAGAAACCTAATTTCTCTTGTAAACCTGACCCCCAATTCTACCACGACGGTGAGAACCGAGTCCCGCTTTTTCTTGAGTCTGGCGCTCATTTCTTTATCTATTTCAAAGCTCTAGTCAAGGCAAAAGTATCAGACGTTGCGGATGTCTATTTTATCGATGACTCTAGAATCAATGTCGACGCTGCCCAGGCCCTTGGATGGGGTCATGTTGTGCATTTCTGCGAAACAGGTTCGTAGGCGTCTCGCCTCCGCCCGCAGGTAAAATAACCTTTGAGGATTTAGGACTTGTACATGTAGAGGGTGGTAAAGTGAAGGAAATTAGCGAGAAAAAAGGTCCCGAATCCCAGAATGTCCCGGCGATTTCGAATTTGGAGGACATGAGGAAGGTATGGCCCGAGCTGTTCAAGAAGTAGAGCGCCGGTGGTAGAAGTAAACTATCTTTTGTACAAATTGAATTCCAGCGCGTACGTCACCCACATCAAACTTGTCTTGAACTACCACGATGGATTACACACCGCGCTTTGCCCAACCATTCACTTTGTCGGAAGCCCGATTGCTGGACGTTCAGACGGTCACCGAAGGTCCTTCACAAACTCCACCCCTCGGCCGCCCTCTAAACGTTGGTCGATTTCCCAGAAATCGCGCGCCTCCAGAACTCCATTCAACATCTGACTGAAACCCAAAAATTACTGCGCGAGTACGTTGGTTCGGTTCAGCCAGGTGAAGAGGTAGACCGTGAAATCACCAAGGCTATCGAAGAGAACGAGACTGTCATGTACGCTTGCCCGACGCATGCTGCTTTTTTCATCTCGTCATTTATTCGGCGCAGTGGTTCTCAATCTGAGCGAATCAGTATCCTTAAGATAGCGCTTGCGGACAAGGGCATTGTGGCTGGCAGTCATTATGATATTACTCCTCCACCTCGAGTCGCAGCCCCAACGATACCAGCAGCAGTGCGTCCGGCGCTTGAGGATGACGGCGGCGTCGATTTATAGGTCTGGAAAGGAGCAGTTATCGTTGTATCATTAACAGTTATTAGTACATTAGAGCGTTGTACAAAATCCTCGTGTTGCTCGTACACTCCACCTCCATCGACAGTTTAGAACAGCATGACCGCGACCACCTGGGATGATTCCGAGACCTCCAAGATGATACCATCGTACCCGTGGACTGACGGAAAAAGTCAGAATATTTGGGAACATAAAGCCACACAGCACTAACGACGCGTCGTGGCACTGGGGAGCGTTATGGCCTCCTCGTCGTCCGTACGATCCAGTAGCATGGATGGCGGAGGCTCCCGGGGTGAAAGAAAATGGCTGATTGTCTCGAACTGTGCAAGCGTAAGGTAAAATGTTATGCAGTTCAACTTAACAGCTGCGGAATCCTTACGCGGTCATAGAACCGTTTGCGCGGTGGCGTGTCTAAGGTGCATTGAGTTTGGAATCCTTGATATGTCGAAAAACCAACTCACCGTCTTCGTCATCCTCTGGCTTACCCTCTATTTCCCAGCTACAGCGCTTATACCGTTGGAATAAAGGGGATCCAGGCTTTACCGATGATAAATCCTGCTTGTCCCGCTCATAATTGACTTACGATATTCGAGTGAAGTATGATTTTCGTAACGACATGCGTCGGCGATAGCAGAAAATCCAGGCCGTGCTGGAAATAGTTGAAGAAATCTGGGGGAACGCTTCAGTCAAATTCGCTGGCCGTTATGGCACGAACATGCAGGTTCCAAGGTCTCAGAGCGAGCAGCCGAATGAATCGTCATTCTCTCATCCTCCTTGTAGTGTATTCGATTCGGTGGACCCATGTCCAGTGTCAAGTCTTGGGCTGTGGTTTCACCTATTCGAATATGGACGGTGCGTGCTGTTGCAACTGGATGAAAGTACAAGGTTACACCTTCGTGAACCTTATGTGCATACTATCAGAAGACGATACTTGACTTGAGCGTCAAGGATACCTTGACGATCGCATGGGAAATATCGCCGTCCATTGCAGGACACTCAGCGACTTCACCGAGAGCGTCGCGATCTTCGCCTTCAAGCTCCTTCTGTGAAACAATGACGCGCTTGACTTGTTGGATTCGGTCTTCAGACTGTATACCCTTCAGCCCGTCCCCCATCCCATCCTCCTCGAAACTGAACCATACGCCGGGATATCGCAGATCGGCTCGCAGGTCGTCGCCAGGACATGGGTAAGTAGGGCCGAAGATGCGACTGACAAAGACCCGCTTTAAAACGTCTTCGGGAGACGATAACACGACGTCTTTGTATCGAAGAGTGACAGGAGGATCTCCGAGGCGCAGTCTCCGCAAGACTATAGTGTGCAGGCGCTGCTGTTTCCCAGAGAAGAGTAAATCCAAGTGCTTTAGAACACATCGTAAGCAGGTTGTGTCGGAAGGATGGAGCCGTCTCACTGGTCGTATATGTAGGATTATAGGTGTCGTAGATGAGGCATCTGTGTCGTATTTGATGTCCACTTGAGGGAATGAGTGCTGTAGTCGCCGCAAGAGGTCTAGGATGTTCCACAGAGAGGATCCTTGGACAGCGTTAATAACGAAGGTTCGCCGGATGGCTTCGAAGGCTACCGAGCTCAAAGATGCCCAGTCCGGAGCCTGGCCGCACATCGCATTCCAACGCAGAAATCATGGTCATACGGCTTGTTGGCGGTATGTAAGGAAGGACAAGGAGGTGGAAAGCGCTGGAAAGCCGTTTGAGCCAGAAGGAGATACGGAGTCACGAAGCGTCACGCGTCACGATCGCTGTTCCCGCCCTCACGACGCGACGCGACTGACGCGACTGGCATGGCCGACGCCCGCCAACGAACCATTATCAAGGCGCGAAAAGCACACCTGCTTGTTTCTCGGCACTGACCTCCTCAAGCAGGTCTTTCGAAAATACAGCAATTCACTCGGCCCCGACACACTTGAGCTGTTGGAAGCGATACTAGACAGCCATGAAATCGAGGACGCGGACGTCGAGTCTTCTATTGAAACCATTGCGAGAGAGTACAATAAACAGGATGGTGTGTCTCAGTACTTGCGTGTTGCACTCGCTCTGACTGCGAACAAGACGCGCTAATGAAGGTGTCAATCGACGTGCTTCAACGCGTTTACGAGTCCCTTCAGGATCAAGGACAGCGTTCAGATCCCGAAAAAGAAGCTATCGATCCTGAAAATCATCTCTTCGTCATTGACGCGTTCGAAATGCCTCTATGGCATTGGGCCCCCGAGCGAGGAACATTTGAAAAGTGCCCGTCTCTTCTTCACGCACTTTCTTCCGTTGACATGGCGCACTAGAGTCCCGACCCCTCTGACCATGTCAGGCTCTGCGGAATCGCGCGTATTCGCAATCCGAGATCGCCTGAACGTCATAAAGCAATGTGTTTTACGGAACGAGCATTTTGCCCCTTCCACTCTGCCTTCACGAGATAGAGAGCGCTTGGTGACCGTGAGTGTCTTTATACCCTTCTTTGAGTACCTCACCTCAGCATGCCCCAGTTGAAATCTACCAAACAATTGCTTGGTCGCGCTGGAGACCGCTTCTTGCTCCTGGGGATGCTTGCCCATAACAAAGAAGGGAGACTCTGCATTGAGGACGCTGATGGTAGCGTTGAACTTGATTTCTCCAAGCTTGTCAGTAGACTCTCTTTCAATCAATCTCCTTACAGACTGGGAAACACAAGTTGCAATAGGACGAGCCCGGAGACGGCCTTTTCACGGAAGGGTGCTTCGCACTTGTGGAAGGCGAGTATACCGAAGACGGTAATCTCGAAATCATCGCTATTGGACAACCTCCATGCGAGCCTCGAGAAACGGCTCGGTGCGTTCCAATTGCAGTCAATGTATAGCGGAACTACATGCATAGCGCAGGTCAATCTACGGCCATATAGACTTCCTAGGCAAGGGATCCACATCGTTACTGGAAGATGTATGCCTAAATTTTCTTTGTTTGTGTTCTTTCCTTGACCTCAAACGCTGCAGTCCCAGTTTTCAGTCCGTGTCCGCGAGGAACTTCCAGATCTGAATTTCTTCTTCCTCTCGGATGTCTGGCTCGACCACCCCAGAACTCTTCCCGGCCTTCAAAAGATGTTTGAGAACTGTGTTGAAAATCACTTTGTGCCCAAAGTCATCGTTCTGTGCGGGAATTTCACCAGCCGCTCCATAAATCATGGGCAAGGTCGAGATATTCAGAGATACCAGGGTTCGCCTCTTGCTTACCATTTCTTCTGGACTAATATTTGGGTAGAAAACTTCGACGCATTGGCTGACTTGATCGCCTCATATCCGATGATCACCCGGTCGACGCATTTCGTGTTCGTCCCGGGACCGCTGGACATTACGATGAATTCGACCTTGCCCCGACGGCCGATACTCTCGAGTTTCGTTGGGCGTTTGAAAGCGAAGATTCCTAAAGTTCACTTCGCGACGAACCCGTGCCGGATTAAATTTTTCGACCAAGAGATTGTGGTATTCCGTGAGGACTCCATGGCCAGAATGTTACGGAACATCGTCGGTGTGAAGCCAGATGCTCGTAGTGAGGACTTGAAGCGATTTGTAAGTGCCATCTGTTTGCCGCTTTTACCTTTCTCACCGAGAATGCAGCTGGTGCAATCCATCCTGGACCAAGGACATCTCTCCCCATTAACAATCAACATTCAGGCTACCCTCTCAGATCACGACCATGCTCTTCGCTTGTATCCCTTACCGACCGCAGTGAGTGCTTTCTACTCGACTTGATCTCAGCTGCTTAGCGATTCTATTCAGCTCGTCCTCGCGGACAAGTACGATAGATATGAAATCACATACACTGGTTGCCATGTCTTCAATCCAGGCAGCTTTGTGGGCGCGTCGTTTGTGTTCTCCACCTATCAACCGGCGGAAGTCAACTCGGAAGAATGGTGAGCACTCGAACTCAAATTTTGAACAAGACTAATTACTTTTGCAGTGTTCTTGAAGAGGATCCGGAAGATTGAACTGATTTTTATTGGTGTCGAAGCGACATGTAAAACGTAATACCAGTCGGGTCCAAGGTCGCTGCCTGATTATTCCCAAGAGGGCAAGTTGAAGGCCAGGCAATCGTAGCGTTGGTAGAGCTCGTTTGGGGTGATTTGCTGTACAGAACGTGAATCTGTATTCTGTATTTCTCTGCGAGTGAACCAGGTCTGGTCCAGCGGAGAGCGACGGAGCGGAGCAGCCGAGGGGCGCCTATTTCCCTTTCGGGCCAGGAGCCAAACAACCCTTGTTGAGCCAACTTCCTCCTCTCGCGTTATACTTTCGGCGGATGCAGACGCCCAAGCAGCAGCGTCGGATGACCGCCCCCGCCGGCTCTTCGGGATTGCAACCCGTATGTTCCTCTTGTCTCTTTGATTCTATATCAAGCTCATTCCAGCAGCCCGAAGGTGGTTATCAGCCGCAAACTGGACGGCCCCCATCCCCTCTCCGCCAGGCTTACTTTCCGAGCACTTCCACTGGCATAGACCCTCATTTCATGGGTACCGACGATGACGAGGAGGACGACAGAGCCGGATGGACCCGTTCTCCTTCCCCCTCATCTTCCGTATCTCAAATGGCCGCCAGCTTCGCTCGAAGCGTTGGCACATTGGTTAGCAACATGGCTCCTCGCTCCCCAGGCATGCCCACGGACGCGGAACTCGAGGAAGCCGCGGAGAGGGAACGGGATCGAAGTAGACGAGAGGCAGAAAGGATTCTCACGAGAGAGGCTGAGGATCGGAGGCTCGTTGAGGAACGTGTTCTCGCAATGATGGAGAGCACAAAGTCCCTACCCCCTCCTCCTTCGCGATCCCAGTCGCTGGATCCTCCCTCGCCGTCTTCCTCGTACAAAGAAGGCGGAGGTTGGTGGGCTGCCGCCAAGAACAGACTAACGCCAACCAAGGACCTCACTCCTGCACAGCTCGTAATTCAAGAGGCCAAGGCCCGAGAGAAGGAGAAGAAGAGCAGCAAAGGCTTAGGAAAGGAGAAGGAATGGCCGGCCAATACCGAGGCGAAATATACGAATCCAGCCTTGGCCAGCCTCGTGCCTCCACCGCAGCGTCGTCCCGTTCCAAATCAATCCTCCCCTACGACACCATCGCCCACACCGACTCGTCCTCACTTCCCCGCTAATATGCCTCCGAACCTTACGCCCTCGCCGATGCGTCAAGATACCATGTCCACCTCTTCTCCCCGAGAAAAAGAGAAAGACGTTCCTCCTCTGTATGCTCACTTTGACGAGGCTACAGGGACGCTGGACGTGCATGTCACCTTGCTCACTATTGCCAAACGTTTTGAGAAGCTCGAGAAGTGGACCGTGGGCCATGTACGTGCGTTGGAGGAGAGGATGGGAGATGTCGAGAGATGGCTTGTGGATAAGGAGAACGAGAAGGAGCAATCTCTGCACGAGTCGCAGAATAAGGAGGAAGGGGGTGAAGCACTGGGAGAGCTTCGGGAAGGGCTGCAGGAACTAACCAGCCGTGTTTCATCCCTCGGCCGTGAGATGGCGAAACTAGCCACCGCTCCGTCCAATCTTTCCCAGTCCGCTCAAGCTCGGTATCCAGCCGAGGTCGCCGCTGGCCCCTTGACTCCTTCGTCGTCATTTGCTATTCCCTCCGCTCCGTCGCGAGCCGCACCTGGGCAGACCGCGCGCGAATCTACATCCCCTCCCATGGCTTCCTCCGCGTCGACAACTGGAAGCACAAGGCTGCCCTACCCTAGCGGCGATTACGCTTCTCCGCCTGATTCCAGGATCAACTCACAAGATGTATTCAGCGCTTCTCCGACTGCTGAATCCCGTACCGTCTCCGGTCTACCAGGCCCAGGTGTAGGACTTGGTATCAACTTGGCTGGCTCGAGCTCGTCGGCCTCCATTTCATATTCCAACGCATCCTTCTCATCACCATCGTCTATTTCTTCCGGTTTACCGTCGAAAGGCAACGATCTGCCTCTTCCGAGCGCATCTCCCCGTTTCGGTGGAAGGGGAAGCGTCAGTCCGACACCGAGGAAGAGGTACACAGTCGCTCTCGGCGGCTCAGTAGAGTCGGACTCGGAGTCTGGCCCCGAATTAGGCACTGCCATGTTCTCCAGTTCTGAAGAAGGAGAGGACTTTGATGGCGACACGATTGGGAAATCTGCCGCGGCGAAATTCTCCCAGAGCAAGCATTCCACTCCTCCCTCGACTGGAAAGGAGCCGAGGATGCGGGCACAGTCCGCATACGGACTTTCGTCCATCCTTCAAGCTTCTCCCAACACGCGGCCATTGAGTGGTAACAAACCCCTTGTGCACGGTCGGTCGCGGTCGATTGACCGTTTCGGGACGGGGAATTTTGTAGACCCTTTGGTATTGAGAAAGCAGACGGGCGGGCCCCCCAGCACGCGGGGGAGGGAGGCTGCGAAGACTGGCAACGGGAAGGTGCCTATTGGGCAGCTCGTCGCCTTTTTCGATGGTGACCGTAAATGAATTTAATGAACTACTAACGACTGCTGCTGTTGTTCAAGATCTTGCATACATGCCATACCCTGTAATTTACCATCACTTTAACTGCAAGACAGAGTTTCCATTTGCTGGGACTTGTCTTGTTTCGGAGAGACTTTCCGTTGACCGCATTACGTGAGTGATCGGGCACCCTAATTGGGTCTCAGCGATGTTTTGAACTGGCGCCCATTCCTATTACCGAACCTCCGGCGGTTGTGGACCTAGTCCAGCCGGCCCTCGCGCCATGTCACCCAACAGCCTATTCGCCTGGCTTCTCCACATCCTACGCGCTCTACTGCTCGCACGTCCCACCGACTTTTGGTGGACTACATTCTCCGTCTGGCTCGTGTGGCTCGTCACCTTCTCCTTCGTTCTGCGCACATACATCGTACCATGGGCGGTCGGTCGCATGTCCCGACATCTGCGAGTTCGCAGCATCAGTTTCCGCTCCGTTCGTGGTCTATACGCTCGCGCTGGCACCCAGACATTGCGCGCTGACCGAATCAGTTGGACGTGGTCGTCCGTCGATGGCTCCCGGCGGATGACTTTTCAAGTCCATGGTCTCACTTTGGAAGTCGGTTCACCTCCACAACCTCCCGAGCGTAAAGGCGGCGCTCTCACGTTCGCGGACCTGGCGCCGTCTCCGATGGCTCACCGTCTTTGGATGCTCTTCTCCGGCCTCTACTCACTAATCGACCCCTTCCTTCGGCCTTTCGTCCGTGCCTACTTCGCGGCATGCCTCCGCCTGCTCATCAGATGGGTCCCCGGAATCAGCCAGGCGCTCGCACTCGACATTCACTCTCCCATGATAACGTTTGCAGATAGACCTGGAGCCAAAGTCGTGATCAACACAATATCTATCCGCACTGTCCTGGCATTTACCCAGACGGATAAACCTATCCAGGTTGCGGTGAAGCCAGTAGCGAGAGCACCTTCACGCGCGCGAAGCTCGTACAGCGTGGGCGCATGGAGGCGTCGGCTTACCAACAGCGTGCAAAGGTCCTGGGACCGTGCTTGGGGGCAAACACACGGCTCTGCGAAAGTAGAGCTCAAACTGCACGATATCAGAGGCTCAATAGACCCTTTGGCCACCGCGTTTGGTAATTCAATTCTACGTGCATGTTACCGTTCTTACTTCCCTCAGGCAAACCCGGCAAATTCTTTATCCTGCCTGGCTCCATCGATTTCGACGCCTGCCTTGGTTTCAGTCCGAAGAGTGGTTCCATCGACCCACACAGCGTCAAGGTGTCCCTCACTATGAGCGACGCTGACGTTGATATTCGCGTTATGGTTGATTTACTGGAGACATTAAAGCGCCGTGATTCGCAGCCACTCGACCGGGCGGAACCAGAGCCCCTTCTCGCTCCGCCAACTCCGTACTTCAGGGAGTCATTTGTTCCCCCCCTGCTTTCCCCGGTCACCCCTTCCATGAGCTTCTTTTCCCCAACATCTCCCATCTCTCCTCGCTCCCCCTTCTTCAGCGCTTTTTCTGTAAGTTCCCTCTTTCTCTATCTCTTCCCGGGCCTAATGTACTGGGATCTAGAACCAAATGCCCCGGCGCCATATCCCACCCTGCGTCAAACTAAGGGATAGCAGAGATACGGTAAATACAATTTCACCGTTCTCTCGTGCTGGAACTTACGGGCCTCAGTCGACTTTGGCTTTCCTCGCAAGTGTCACTTTTCGCCTGTCCAAAATCACTGCAACCCTCAGCTCAAACAATAACGAAGACAAGTATAAAGTCGTCGTGCAGGAGACTGTGGCAAAAGCAGAGATGAGTCACCCGGATCGCGACCCGCTGCATCGACGTTGGCTTGGTAGCAGGAAGAACATGGGCCAACTAGACCCCGACGGCTATGTTTTCAATTTCGCAACAGGGGAAATCAAGATGGATCGAATGGGTCCCCTCAGTCGAATTCGGTTGTTGGTGGTGCAGTCAACCAATTTTCAGTCACTTGCGACCGAGTGGCCAAGCAACTGGCTACACACCTCTTCATTCATCAGTGGGGACCCGAACGCCCCACTGGTCGCCGTCCATGTCACCTTGGGCGCCATAGATTTGACAGAGCGCCTTGATTACATGACGCGGCTGTTCGTTGATCTTCCTCCCGTCGAAAACAACCCCCCGGAACCGACGCAATCCGCGCCGTCACACGGCGATCCCATTCCACGACTGTCTTTCGAGGTTGATTGCGGGCCGATCTGCACCCGTCTAATTGTCGGGAATAGACCCGTCGATCCTTCAGCGCTCGAACTGCGCACAGATGGCTTCATTATTTCGATCATGTCCCGTTTCTCTTCGCGTCCTCGCGCACGGACCCATACTGCCATCGCTCTCCCTCTGACCGATTTCTTACCGCTCCACCTTCATGTCCAGCTAGCCGTCGTGCTCCGACCTCTCTTCCTCCGCGTTTGCTCCAAGGTTCCCGAAGCAACCCACGTTGAGGATCTGGTACTGCTCTCTATGGAGGCGCTGGAGTTAACCGGCCACGGAAAATTCGACGCCTCGATATGTGAAGACGCCAATGTTGCTCTGGTGGACTTTCCATCTAAAGTACTCCAACTCCATTGTACCACGGATGCCCTTTGTATCGAGCTGTGGCATCCTCTGGTCATAGACACCGTGACACAGGTGCTTTCATCTCTGCCGGCCAAGGTTCAGAAACCGCCATCCCAGACATCGGTCGTAGAGAAAATGCCGAGAGGCGTGTCTGCGACGGTATCGTTGGCGCGATGGGTGGTTTTCGTCACTGCTCCAGACATCAATCCGGACGATGCTATGGACCTGTGCCGAGGGTTTGCCGTTCGAGGCACTGGATTGTCCATACAGTACTGCTCACTTCGCACAAACCCAGATCGACACTCGGATTGGCGATCATCGACACGCCAAAAATTGGATCTTTCTCCGGAAACGTTACTTCCTGCGCTCTTAGCCGCGTCGAGAACGAGCAGTGGCGCTGTTTTCATTGCAATTGCTCTCCCCGACCTTGCCTTCCGCAGTGCTGTCTCGACGCAATACGACGCCGATGATCCGTTGATTGCCGAACGGGATGATCCCAATTTGAAGGCACAAGAGTTTTTGCATGTAAAAAATTCACAAGCTCTTGTCTCCCTGTCGGGCGGGACATTTTGGCCAACTGTTAGCGTCGCTGACAGCTGCGAGGTGTCACTAGTGATACCGTACATCCATGGGTCCCTCCAACTTGCCCACATGTACAGCATCCTCCTCGGCATTGCGACGTTGAAGCAGCTGGCTGAAGCACGGCCCATTCGACTCCAACGGACTTCGGGCACCTTTATTCCCCGCGCTCGGCCTATCCTGCTGAAGTTCAACGTCACCGTTCGGACTGTGCAGGTCTTTTGCGCGTTGCTAAAGCAGAATGCTGTTCTCCGGCTCGATGCGGTTACCCTCCTTGTTGCGTCGAACAAGCCGATGGTCGCCAAGTGGGACAGAGCGATAGTGTGGGTTAAAGTGTCCCCCACTCCAAAGTTGTGCGAAATCGCGTCGTCTGACGATCACTGGGAAGAGTTTCTGTGTTTGCAGAAATGGACTGGAACGTTCCACCCCGGTTCCATCGAGATCGAAGCAGATAATGCCAAGATACGGATCCCATATGGTTTTGTTCTCTCCGAGCTAGTTCTCGACATCAGCGTCATCGTCAAGGCCATTCGCCACCTTGCAAAGATTTGTATGATGGGCCGATACTACGCCATGCCTACTCCCGAGTGCGAGGGACCCAAATCGGTCCCCAAAATTATCCTGAATATCCGGTCTCTTTCCGCCGAAGCCGCCGATGACCCTTTCGAAGGCTCCTTGGGTAACATATTTCGCACCGGCTTGGATGCCGCAAGAAGTCGAAAGGATCGTGAAGCGGCTTTCGAGGCAAAAGTCCAAAGTATCCTGACTGCGGAGACATCTTCCTCGTTTCGCAATGCAGAGAGTTCTGATTATAACTTTGACGCTAACCATTCGATCTCGATCGAGGAAGCTCGTGAACGGCTTGACGAAGTACATTCGGTTGATTGGACCTTGCGCGTCAATGCGAGCAAACGCCGTCAAGCCAAGGAGGAGGATAATATCAATAGGAGGCATGCAGACGTCCGGGGCATAAAGATCGCAGACTCGATTGCCAACCTCGTCAACGTGACGCCAACTGCGTCGGTCCCACCGCTTATACGGATCCTGCTAACCAACATCTCATTAAACATATCCCCTCCGTCGTTCCCGCTCAGCGACCTTCCTCATTTCCTATACAAGCAGGGTAATGGATTGCCACTCGACACGAAATTTTCTCTCCTGGTACCCCTGCACCTTAATTTCGGCCTCTCGTCGCTGCGTGTTACACTCCGGGACTATCCGTTGCCTCTAGTCTACATCCCGGCCCAGAATGACAAAACCCTGTTCGTTTTCGATTTCGACAGCGATCTCGTCATTGCGGAGGAGATGGGGACTGCGCTCTCGGTGGATTGGGTCGATTGCCTCGTGGTTTCCTCCGATTATGGTCTCCCCGGTGCCGCCCCCTTTTCCCTCGCAGTTCCCAAGACGATCATGCCGGTCAAATCCTACGCCAATCCCATCATCGATGTAACAGCCACCGCTCCGACAACCTTTTCTTGGGGTGTCAGTTACGGTCCCACAACTCAGGACCTCATGCGGACTGTCGAGACGCTGTCGAGCGCTCCGCGGGATTCTTCTCCTGGAGTGGGCTTTTGGGATAAGGTCGGTCTGTCCTGTTCCGCTTCCGAAATCTCAAGTCTCATTACAACTTTATCAGATGAGACTTATCTTTCACTGGACAATCAGGGCTGATTTCGCCGGTGAAGTCCGTTTTCAAATGAAGGGTACGATACTTTGAAGTTGCAGGTGAACGTTCAGTACTAAAATGTCGCAGGTTTGCGTGATCCGTATAACATAAACGGCGCGGGAGCAGGATTCGTGCTGGCATGGCAAGGCAGTCCGAGATTACTCGTAGCTCAGGAAAATCACGACAAGGAGCTTATCCAAGTAACCAGCGATTCGATGATCATTGCGATTCCGGAGTAAGCCTTATCTGTTCCTCCACCTCCGAGCGCACTCTCATGCAAACAAAGTTTTTCCAATCTCATGCCCAAGTCGAAGAGAAAGCCCCGTACTTTGGAGGCGGGAAACCCCAGACCGTTCCAGAAGATTTGTGCCAAATTTCGCTCTGGGGTTTGTTTTGGCATTGGTTTCGTTATGGAGAGATCCTGCGGCCCAGAGTGCTCCGCCTGCAGTGGATCGCCTTTCCATCGGAAATGCAGATTCTACGATTTCTTACCTCATTACGACATCAAACTACAGAAAAAGCCACGGATCCCGGAAAGAAAGGTGCATTTGGAGTTCGAGACACCTTTCGCCGACTAACGGCATCTCAGAGTCCTGAAGATTCCTTCAATGGATTTCGTTCAGACTTCATTCATCTTTCGACGTCCTTGACATCCGCTCTTCACGCTAAACCCGAGATCCAAGTGAAACCGAGCAGTCTCCATCTAACTCCTCAAGCATTCACGCACTTTTGGAAGTGGTGGACCTTGTTCGATGGCGTCCTCAGCCTCCCTATCCGGCAAGGATCAGCCTGGCCCATTCGGCCGATATCTCCGAAATTTGGACGACACTTGGCGACCCTGAAGTACCGAATCTCTGTGAATGTGAGTGCAATGGGTGGAATGGATGCGATGAGAAACTCATTCCCCTCCTCCAGAGTCTTTATCTTCTTCATGCTTACATCGATGACTCGAGAGAAAGTAAGTCTCTTTTCATCTCTGCGAGGAACTGAGACTCATGATCGTGTCAGCTTGGGCCGACGGGGTAACACCGTGGATTGGCGTAAAGGGTATCATAGACGAATTCCAAGTCGACATGCATCAAAGAGAGGAAGAGTCGATCGTTCCCGGTCATCGTCCCAATACCACGAAACTCATCCGGCGCAAACCATTCTACGCCATTGAATTAGTGTTGAAGGGCCTTGACTTGCGCGCGATGCTGGCGACATTTGATGACCCTTTCAAGATTGATGTTGGCGTAAGTGCTTCGCCTCAAAGAAGTAACTACAGGAATCGCACGGACCTTCCTCCGACCCCTGATGATTCCCCGTGGATCGACGAAGATGACTTTGTCGAGCTCGATTGGTCCCCACCATCGGCACCATCTCTACATTTCCTCCCGGTTGCAACTTGCCCGCGTTTCACCTACTTCAAACGAGCCGCACCAAGCCAACAGCAAGATGACAGCAGCAAGTTTGGACTGGAGACCACTCACACCTGTTATCTGGGCAAGCAACCTTGTAAGTACCTCGTTATCGGTGGTTTCGTCGCACTTAAAGAAAAAACGTCAGCTGTACTTCGAGTCCAAATAGATCTAGCTTTGGTCCGAATGACAGAATTGGAAGGAGAGATCAGGGAGAAGAAATCCAAGAGTGCCACGGTAAGGGATCATTCACTTTGATGACTGCTTGGCATAGGTCTGATTTTTCTCAAGCCCGACGCCGACCTCCTCACCATGGAGAAGATGCAAGTGCTTCTCAAAGATTATATCGCCCTTCTCCAGAAAACGGAAGCTGGGTCGAAGACCACGGGTAGCCACAGTTATCACATCCCGGCCGACACTCTTTCGGAGGCGGAGTGGGCGGAATTCGACAATGTCTATCAAATACACTGTCCCAAAATATTCATGGATAGCGCAATTCGCGATGTGCGCACTCTCTCCATCTTCCTCTTTCGATGCTCATTTTATGTGCCAGATAATGATGCAATATTATTATTGTTCCCGAGCGCGCCGAGGATTCGAGTATCATATGGCCACCCGGTATGCAGAATTCGCGTTCGTTGCTCTCAGTGCTTACGGGACGTAGGGCTGTGAAATTCATCCGAGACCAAGCCGAGGACGTCAGCGTCATGGCACCGGACAAACACCGGTCCCTGGGCACCGCTCAGGCGGCTGCTCATGCCTTGCGCAAGATTTTAGGTGGCCATGAGCGAAAATCTGTGGACCAGGACCCCACGCAAGAAGCCCCAATCGATCTCGATCCTCTCGATGGCTGGTTTGACGGCGTATCGCTGCAGAAGGGGCACTGCTGCCTGCTTTTGAAGCCACAGATTGTGTTACGCGACGAGGCACAGACCTGTGTGGTTGCGGCTGTCCAGGCTAAACTCCAGTCGTACGCGATCATGGACGATTCGAACGTAGACGATCCCGTGAGCGGCAAAGTCATGTCAAGGCACGAATTTCTTACGCCTAGTTCAAACGTCGACTGATCCTTTCGCAGAACCTTCACGACGCTTTCCGGCTTACAAACTTTTTCGCCTTCTTCTCCAGATTATTGCGGAGATGGATGTGTTCCTCTCGAAGTTCTTATCGATTTCCGTTGCGAGAGTAACGACTTTGAGCGGTTGGTTCCCCAAACTGATGCGACATTCCACTACGATAAATTCAACCGACTACGCTTGCGAAACAACGTCACCTCGGTGGTTCGATCCGCTCCCGAAAAACCCGGTCTCGGCAATCATAACCATCTTCATGACCAGACGGTTAATTCTGCCTCTTTGAAGTTAAAATGTTTTCTAATGGACGTTCCAGGATCTCATCCAAGTCAATATACCTCAGTTTACAGTCACGGCAAACGACCAGCACTTTCAAATCATCTCTAATATCGTCGCCAAGCTTCTTTTGTTCTCCGACGCCGCTCACAAAACACGCATGAATAAACTAGAGACCCTACTATTTACTTACGACTTCAACGACCTACCATCTGTGGCGAACGTTGTTACTGACCTCCAACTAAGCTTACGGGACGCCCTCGAGACAGAGCTCACGGCGGACATCTCACACCTAACTCCTGAGGCGTCGAAGTTGGAAATGTTAAAGCTCAAGGCTCATAAAATGGTAAGTGCAACCCTGCACAGCCTGGTCCATCCCTAACGTACGTTCTTGTCAGCTTCTCGCAGAGGAGCTAGGTGGGCTCTTCGAATGCATCAAGTTGGCCCAAGACCAACGGGAGAATCAAGCGGAACCCAAATCCGCTCTCCTGCTCCACACCTATTCTTCGGAGATCTCTTGGAGGATGCTCGATGACCAACAAGAGATGCTAGCGAAACTGGTGGTCCAAAACATCGATTTCTTTTGGCTCAGTCGTCAGGACAGCTCCACTGTGAACAATCTCACGGTCGGCAATCTTCAGGCGTTCGACGGATCCCGAGACGCACGCTGGGCGGAGATTTTATCCAAGTACGACGAACCAGTAACCCACCCCCTACTCAAGGTGTGTGTGAAAGTTCACTTCTTGTCTCTAACCTGATTTCCTCTTTAGAAAGGCCTGTTTGTCCTAGCCAATTGGTCCATTTTGGCCCCCGTGGGTGGTATCACCATCTACGAATCGTTCGAGTTGAATTTCCACCCCATGCGTCTTCAAGTCGATGCCAAGGTTGGGCGCCGCATCATGGAATATGTGTGGCCTGCTCGGAGAAATCGGAAACTTCAAATAGAGGACGAATCCCAACTTCCGACCGCCGACAACACGCCTGAGGTCGTGTTGGCTCCTGTTTCGCTCGATTCTCCGCGAACACAAACAGCGAAGAAGACTCCATTGTCGACTCCGACTCTTGCTCCCCCAATGAAGCTCAGTGCCTCGCGGTCGTTTACTGATCTGCGTTCGGCATCTTTGGTACCGCCTACTCCCCCGCGACTACATCGAACGGCTTCGTCGGGCACCCTTCGAGAAGCCGCTTTGCCCGCGCGCCCTCCTGTGAAGAAAAACCGGACCGAGTCCTCGAGCAAGGCTTTGCAGCTCGCCAAAAAAGCAGGGGATGCCGCAGAGATGAAAACTCGCTCATCACAAAAGAGTTTCGTCTACGTGCGGGTTTCAAGGTCCGATTTGTATCCAGTTAAATACATTCGAGTCTAACACTACCCGCAGTCTCAACCTCCTCCTCAGTATCATGAAGGAAGAGTCGTTTGTTTGCCGCGACGCCCATATCCGAACTCGTGATCTTGAGTACCGAAATCAGACGTGGAGTGTGAGTAATATTCCTTCCTATCAGAGCTATTGAGTAACGAAGGGCTTCCCTAGTTCGAAGAGTTGGTCGACCAGTTCATACCATCAGATATGAGCTGGAAAGGATGGCTCAAGATGGCGTTCCACCAACCCCTTGTTCCAGTGCTGCCGGTTGCGCGCGAGCTCATCTCCAAGACCAAGTGGATTGCGAACAAGAACGGACACGATCCGTATGCTTTACCGGCGCCGCCCAAGATGTCACGGACCAAAGCGACCGAGGACGACGGCGCCGAGAGCGACAGATCCCCTTCCCCCCATCCCCGCTGGCGCAGGACGCGGAAGATGGTGGAGAGTCCATCGCCAGTCCTGCCCGGAGCCATGTTTACGACTGAGCCCGAGGAGGGAGGACCATCTCGACCGCCAAGCCGGAATAGGATGTTTAGCAAGGTGTTCAAGCGACCAAAAATGACCCCGAGCAGTACTGCGTCGACAGTGAGTATGGTGGCGAGTGACATGTAGCAAACAATGTAGCAATTAGAGGAAGTATCTATAGATAACTATTTCAGGGCATATACTGTACACACTAATTTATTTGGATTTCTTTTTGCATCGGTCACGGCCGGCTATGTTGGGAAATCATCGTGCTTACGACATGCGATTCCGCTTAATGAATTGCTAGTGGCCAAAGCTAGAGCTCCTTTGCTCCGCCCAGCATGCCCTCAGTGCGCGTTCGGCGCAGTACATACTCTGACCAAGGCCGCTCCCTCGCCAATATATTCCAGGCCGAACAGTCTCCCGCCCCTCCATCCCTCCCCGCTCCACCCTTTCTCCAAAATAATTCCATCCGCAACAGCAAGGTTCACAGTCACATCGCTGGTTCCCGTGGTCGCGCCTCTTCTGTAGCCAGTATCCTCCGGACTACCTCTCCAGAGTCCAATGGAAGGTCAACTACACCCCTCTCCCACCACACCGGCGTACAGGCGGACGTTGTTATTCGCGCGCGCTCGGACGGCGAACCCGGTCTCATTGGAAGCGCACTGAGTCTCCCTGACTCCCGCAATGCGCCTGGGCAAGAGGACGATGCTCTGGACCATCACGATGACATTGTGGAACACCTCGATGTTATAGGTATGTCTGCCCGTTCTTTACCCCTCAAAGCTCATTGGCTTGTTTAGATCCCCAGGTGGCGACGGTGTCCACTCTAACCAACGCCGCCAATGCGATTTTATTGTTAGTGCCGTGACTTCAATCCATCATTGCTAAATGTGCAAACTCCACATAGCCCACCGTCATGGTATTCCCGCAAACCGGTCGTCACTCTGTCCTCGCCCACGGGCGGGGATGAGTCCGACCCGGAGCAGGCGCTTCCAGGAAGGGAATACGAAGATTCTTTAGATCGCCATGTTGAAGATGTCCTCAACAAACCTTCCAAGTTCAAACGTACAATGAAAGGCGTATGGGCTTTCCTTAAAACCCGTATGCACATCCTGCTTCCTCAGATGAAATATCTAATGGTGTCACGTAGCGTTGGGGGTAAGCATAATATTGTGTCTGCTTCACACCAGTTTGTAACCCTGCTCTAGGTTTTGGCCGGAATTTACGGTTTCTGCGTCGGTTTGTGAAGCACTTCAAATTTTTACGGTGTGCCTAATGTCTCTTACAGTCTTTTGGGGCGCCGCTATCGTGTTCTTTTTGGCCAAATTCATCAACTTGCACAACGAAAATACGCAGGGTTTCTGGGTGGAAGTCAGTTCTCAGATCGAAAATGGTTGGCAATCCATAACCTCGCCAGCCAAATCTGACCACTTCGTCTCCAGGTCTTTTCACTGTGACGGGGATCGGACTCATCCCGTCTCGCGTATTGGACACTTACCGTAAGTATGCTTCCAGTATGCCAAGCTGCGCAAACTTACAGTTTGCAGGGATATATTGGATCTGGTACTACAAGCGGCGCACACGGCGCCTCCGTGCCCGCGCGGGTCTCCCTGAACTTTTCGATGTTGATGACCTCCCTGATCCCGCATACGACCCGAATTACGTCCATGTCCTGACCGACAAGGAGCAGAAATTCCTGCACCGACGTTCGCATCTTACCTCGTGGTTTATCGTATCTGCTGACTTTAACCGTGCAGAACAAGTCAAGTTCGCGCGGCATCAAACTTGGTACCGGGCACATGGAACAGAAACACACCGAGTATGCCCTTCATCCTCATCTCCCTATGTAACCAACCTCTCCCTCCCTTTAGGCATTCCCGATAAAGTAAGCGCACGCACAAGTTTCACAAGTCCTTCATGAAGTGAACCTATACATTCCAAGCACTGCCCTGCTGATTTGCTGTCTGAACGATGGAAATTCCATCTTTCAAGTGAGTCTTCAGGAGCTCATGTTTGCTTTCAACGTCCTGACCATTTCAATAGATTATGCTGTGTGCGACAATGTGGAGTCTTGATCGGTCAGTCGAGCTGATCCTGGTGAAGGAGAAAATTTTCATCCGCTGCTTCCAGGTTCCAGCGGCCCGCATGGAGCACGGGTATCCTCATCCCTGCAAGCTTCCTCTGCGGTATTTCCGCCGCAGTCTTCATCGCTGTCGGTGGGAACCACACGAAGCGGATTGAGAAGGTCAAGGAGCGGTTGCGTGCAGCGCTCGCGATGGAGCATCCCGTCGCGTATGGCGTCGGCTCAAATCCAGACATGCAACGGATTGCGTCTGCTCATGGGGATGAGGAAAAGAAGCCAACGAATGGACACGGAGGGATAGAAAGAGTAGCCTCGAACGGTGTTTCAGGGGCGGAGACGGCGCTGGACGAACATATGGTTATTCCTGCGGCGAACGAAAAGGGCACTGTATAATCTATTCACCGTTATATACCTAATTTACTGGTCGTGACATTTAAAAACGAACGAAACCCAAACCTGACGCCTGGCGCGCCTATCTGCATGCAGCTTACATAATCACGACACCGGCACAAAAGTGCCTCACCGTCGAAAGAGAAGCCTCCACAGAAAAGTATAATTGTGCGTGAACGATCAAATACAAATGCTGCGAATAAAGAAGAGGAAAAATAGTGATGCTGAAAGCCGACCGAACCCATAATTCCGCGCATTCACATTGAAGCTTACTGGGGCATCGAATCCGCAGCAGTCAAAGCCATCTTTTTCAGACGTGGTGTGCCCTCGGCCTCATCACTTACTGAACGGTCCGTATCGTCAACCTTACGTTTTGTCCCGACGAGCTTAGACTCTGGGGACGGAGACAAGGAGACTGAACGTAATGCGTCGGAACTCTTTAAACCGGACGGCGGCGGCGTCGATACCCCTCCTGCGCGCGCAGCCGCCACGACCGAACCCATCGCTGCCGCCTCTGGTGTATTTGAATGGCTCCGCAGATTCGCCGCCAGTTCACTTCGTAATCGTAGCGCGAGCCCGTTTGCGGCCTCGGCGTGGCATGTTGCGTGGTATACCTGCCGACGAACGCGAGTGGTTAGCACTTGCGGACAGCGATTCGAGACGTGTCTTGTAGTACGCACGCGTTCGTCCTTGAGCATAGCGTTCCGCCACACCCACTCCTCCTCCTCGTCGAGAAACCCAGACTTAAACTGTTCCTTACATATCGGGCATGCGACGGGGTTGGCCTCCTCTCCTCGGGGGACGACGACATATTGGGCTCGCAGGTCAGCGTCACGCTTCGCCACCTCGGCAGCGGCAGCAGCTTTTGCATTCATCGGGCGCACACCGGCCTCCCGGCCCTTGCCTTTCACGTCGACGGACACATCGTGCACCCAGTCCTGAAAAATAAACGCAGTCAGTAAGAGGAGGGAAAAACGAGGGGATGACAAGCACGCACCTCTACGCCAACGAACCAGCTTCGACTGTGTCCGCGGCCAATGTTCTGGTTAGCCTTACGGTTTTGCTTGAAATGCATGTCGAGGTGGTCCTCCATGCGCTTCTTGCCAAAGACGGTATCCGGAAAGCGGATGCCGCACTGCTTGCACTGGGCCGCGAGGCGGTCGTACAGGAACTCGACAACGTCGGGTCGTTTTCTGCGATCAGTACTCAGCTGGGGAATAAGGGCCGAATCAAGAGAAGGCGGTCCGCACCTAATGATATCTGTGCTCGAAAGTTTAACGTCGTGCATAAGGATCGCGTCCCTGTAACTACGTGACGATTCCCGCTCGAAGTCAGGCGCCGGAGGTTCAAATTTCACGTCCTCGCCACTGGATGCACCGGCGCCCAGAGGCGTCCCGTTCTCCGAGGCCGTGCCCACCACCTTCTTAATCGTTGACAGAAGGCTGAGAATGCTGTTCTGAGCAGCAGATGAACCAGAGGCAGCAGCGGACGGAAGCACAGAGGGCGGAGGTTCTGTTTTCACGTTATCGTACGTAGGGAAAGAAGGGTACGTAGAGGGCGCTGCGGGAGGGAACGCGGGTTGCGCCGAATATGCCGGCTGCGGTGGGGGCCATGAGGAGGGAGGTGCAGCAGGAGGGGGAGGCGGCGGTGTTGGTGTTGGGGCAGCCGCTGATCGCACGAGACTCCGGAGTTGGGTGAGGATTTGCTGCAATTCTTCTTGTGAGACGCCAGCCTCGACGAGTTTTCGCAGCTGAAAATGGATATATGTCGGCGACGTGCCTGGGAAAAGCAAACCAGCGAGATCAGACCATACCTGATGTAGTACGTTTATGTGGGTTTGCGACGTGGAGTCATATGGGTTGGATTGGAGGGCGGTCTTCTTCTGGTTGAGGGTAAACTCGAGTTCGGTTAGTACCTGAGTCTTTGTAATTTGCCCCGAGCCAGAATAGAAGCTGTTCGTCTGCGCGGTGCGATTATTAATGTCGGGCAACCGAGTAGACGGGGCTCGGCCTACGGGGTTGGAGGCAGCACCGTCACCCCAGACTCCACGTTCGATGGCGAGTTGGGCGGGGACGCCGAAAAGCTCCTTGCCGGCAGGCGAACCAGTGCGCCAGGTGATGAGCATCTCCTCCATCTTGCTGCGGGTTGTTTCGTCGACTTGACCGTAGGTCTCGAGGAAGAGGGGGACGACAAAGGCAGCAAAGTTGCGTGCGTAGGGCTCGTAGACGTTCTTTGAGATTGCGTCGAGGAGATAAAAGGCGGGGAGCTTCATCCACTGAGGTACCTGGGGGGGCCATAAGGACTGGGGTTGAGGTGAATGGGGACGACTCACTCTGCGGATGTGGGATTCCAGACATTGTGCCACGATTTCGGAAAAGCGGGCAAAGTCTTGTGCGATCATGGAGAGGTTCTGGATGATGGGTCTTGAGTTGACCTTGAGCTCAGCGAGCTGGTTGGAGTAGTCTCTACGGAAGGTGACTGGGTCAGGCTGGTAGACGGGGACGGGCGGGGGCGGCGGTGGAGGGGGCTGGTGATAGTAGGAGGGATATGCGGGATAGGCGGGTTGCGGGAAGGAGGGCGGTGGGCCATACTGTTGCTGAGAGTACATTTCGGACTTCACAGAACGCCGTACACCGTCAATAAATCTACTAGCTGGCTACGGGGAGATGGTGGTAGCTGGCAAGAAAGTGAACAGTCACGCGTGACAATAACAATCCGGTTCCAATCTTTTGCCGGTTGAAACAGAGTCAATTCTTGGTTGGATTCCTGGTGAACAGAGCCTGTACACAGGCCTTATATACTGAACCTGAACCGAGTCAAGACGAGTCATGTCGTGTCGAGTATTTGCGAGAATATTCTCCGAGGCATCAACAGGGTTTTCACAATTTGGGTGACTCGATTCGGGCCATAATTAATCCCAATTCATTCTCCATTGGCACCAGGATAGACTTGGGATAAACCACTGGCTGCGTTGCATTCAGTTGAACCAAGTTGAACAAACCGCGAATCAATCCAATCAAGAGAGTCGTGCGAAAAGACCACGTGAAAGAAAAGCCCTTTTCCCCTCTCCACCCTCAAGCCCATCCCGCCGACACTGTAGGTATCCTGCTCTCTATCCACTCCATTCGATGCGTCCGCGAGATCCGTAGCTCTCGAATGACCCCCGTTTTGTCGGGAGGGCGTTGGCCGGCGGCTGGATGCAAGGACTTTTTCACAGACGTCGTTGCTGATATTTTATTTTGAATTTGCAGATGCGCGACGTTCTCAAGACGGAAGAGCTGGATATCCCTGAGGGCATCGAGGTCAGCATCAAGTCGCGCCTGATCACCGTCACCGGCCCCCGCGGGACCCTCTCCAAGAACGTCCGCCATGTCAACATGGACATCCGCCTCCACAAGGCAAAGACCAACAAGGTCACCCTCGCTGTCTGGCAGGGAGGCCGCAAGCACGTCGCTTGCCTCCGCACCATTAAGAGCCTGATAAACAACATGATCACTGGTGTAACGAAGGTCCGTCGCCTCTGTCTGCGGCAACCGTTATTTTCCTAACACACTACATACAGGGCTTCCAATACAAAATGCGCGCCGTATACGCCCACTTCCCCATCAACTGCATCATCCAAGACGACGGCCGCAACGTCGAGATCCGCAACTTCCTCGGCGAAAAGACCGTACGGCACGTCAGCATGCTCAACGGTGTCACCATCACCGAGTCAACCGCACAAAAAGACGAGCTCATCCTGGAGGGCAACGACATTGACATGGTCTCCCAGTCTGGTGCGCTACTTGCTCTGCATTTCTTGCCTTTCAACTCACACACAAATCCCCTCAGCCGCATCCATCCAGGGCTCCTGCCTCGTCCGTAACAAGGACATCCGCAAGTTCCTTGACGGTATCTACGTATCGGGCAAGGGTACGATCGTGAACGACAGTTAGAAAACTTGTTATGATGCATGTTCTATGATTATGCCTCGCGGGTGCGAATGGACACGGCTGAAAAACGCAAACGCAAAACAAGATACCATTGAACAACTCTAGCTACGGCACGAACGGGATCATCGTCCCTACGCGCTTCCGATACTGCACATACTCATCCCCGAAAAAGCTAACCAGTGCGCGTTCCTCCGCGCGCGTTCGGTAGTAGAAGAACCGCCACATGGCGCCCGCGTAGAGCACGAACGAGACTGGGTTGCAGAGCAGCAGCTGCGTCCCGAGCGCCCACCAGAAAAAGCCCGCATATGAGGGGTGCCGCAGCCACGCGTAGACGCCGTCCGTGACGAGGACGTGCTCGGCGCGCTTGCGGAACGCGACCGCGTGCGAGAAGTTGGTGGACGCGTGGATCATGGCGGAGGAGCGCAGGGTCTGCCCGAGGAGGACGAGAGCGATGCCTGCGCCATAGCCGTGAATAAATTATTAACAATGAGACAATGAGGCACCGACCTGCGAGCGACACGCCCGGATGCGCCTTCCACGCTGGCCGCAGCCACAGCGTCAGCACATACTCCGCCACCGCTGTCCCATGCGCAATATGATACGTCGAGCCGTTCTCCAGCAGATACGCTGTTAGTCGCGTGTGAGCTACTCTCAACGGGAAAGAACAGAAACGGAACGCACAATCAACGCTACATTTTTCCAAATTCCAACCCGCCGTGACGGCGAATTCGCCCCAGTGGAACGCGGCCCACGCGGCCGCGAAGAACCCGAGCTGAGGGGTGGCCCACCAGGGGCGCGTCAAACTGAGGGCGCCAGAAGTGAACGCAAGCAGGCCGAGCGCGCAGACGGCGCCGAGGAGGAAGGCGATGAGCGAAGCAGCGAGGGGAGTGTTCGGAATCCGGCCAGTATATTTGGCGGGCGGGGGTGGTTGGAGAGGATGTGGTTGTTGTTGGCGCGGCGGGGTGGGGTTGCTCATGCTCGTGGTGTCGCCGTTGGGCGAGCTGGTGCTGCTAGAGGTCATTGTGCGGCTGATGGTGTACCATCGACCTTTTGTCTCGCTCGAACAATTGGCCGATCATGTCTAATTCTATTCAGGTCTCGAATACGCGCATTGTCTGGGATTGGGCAACCACTACATCTACAACTCGGGATCCTTCCGCAACTCAAGCTCGTGCAGCTCTTCTACTTCCAGGGGCTCCTACAACAGCATTTGAGTTCACTCTGAAAAGAATGGAAAACACACAAAAAAAACTTACAGCACTGGGCGCCATTTTTGTCGTATGTGATATCGAAGATGCGGTCGTCGTCGTCGTCACCTGCGTATTTGGGGGCACCCTGATACGCCCGAGGTCAAACACGACACTGCTCACCGCAGTCCCCCGCTCCGTGTGACTGCCATGCGCACTCCACTCGGTGTGGTGCGGCGGCCGCCCTGGGATGCCGAGCAGGAGGTTCGCGAGGATGGATATCCCGTAGAAGCGGCCTTGAAGGGCGAAGAGGAAGGTGAGGGCTGGGAAGAATGTAACTGAGTGATAGTTGGAGGAGGAAGTAGAAAGAAGGACGGACCAGGATTGTTTTTTGCAAGTAATATCATCATGATGAGGGTGTTTATGGCACAGACACCACCGGAGCCGACGCTGAGTAGTAGGATTCGACACAGAAGGCTGGGGATATCAGTTGGGGTTCGTATAGAGGTCCACAAGAGCCACCTTCGCGTGTCATATCCGGGCATCGTCCCTTGCATCATCTTCCACAGCTTGCGGCCCAGCAACACTGCAATACCGACGTCCGTGGTCGCGCAGGTGCCAGCAGCAACTCTGCATACGGGACATCAATGCGATTGTCAGGCAGGGGAATGCGACATACATGCTGAGGGTGAAGGCCATACCGGACGCCGGGCCCACATGCGGTTTTTGCATGAGTAAGATGGCGGTGGACCAGGATAATCCGAGCTAAACGTCGATGAACATTAAGATACCTGGAGGTTTGGCTCACATACATGGGCAAGACTCAGGCACGCCAACACGCCGCTCACAATATTGTTCCGAGTTCTGGAATTAGGGCGGATGAGAAATGAAAGGAGGAGGCAGCCGACAACGCACAGAATACGATACAGGTTACAGAAGAACAACTGTGTGATCACAGCTGAGGTGTAGGTTGTCACTATTTTGGCGGCGAGGGCTTGCACAAAGTGGAAATCTTCAGTCTTCGAGGCGAGCACCAGGCCGACCTCGAAATTGATAGACAAGGTACAGAAGGTGTCTGCCAGGACCAGGACACAGATGGCGATGCGGCTGACGGTGGGGCGGGAGGGGCGGGAGAGGTAGAGACCACATAGTATGATTTCGATCGTGTACAAAGCAAAGTTGAGCCAGGAGGACACCACAAGAGGTCTGAAGCCAGTGAGCAACGGCGGGGAGAGAACGCGAAGCACATACATTGGGGCTACACCATGAACGGTCATACGTGGTCGTCGTCGACTAAGAGAGCACCTAAACCCACCAGGGTGGCAGCCAGTGCATCAGTATGTCGATGTCGAAGGCCGTAAGTCGTAACGAGAGAAAATGAAGGGGATCATGACAAACTCAGTGGACCGCTAAGATTCGGGGTGGTTACTATGCTTCGACGCCGGTTCCTCGACACTTTTCGGCGCAAACAATACGGGAGCAGATGGTACGCGAGAATTTGTGAAGTGAAAGTCGAGCAGCATGTCTAGAACTTGTCCTGAGCAAGTCAACAGGTATTCCGATGTAATTTGTTGAGGGTAGGTCGACAAAACGAGGAGTACAGAGCAAGGTCGTCGTTGGCCGGTGTTAACCGACGTTGTGGTCAATTTGCCGACGTCTGAAGAAGGCTTGGGGCCTTGGGCCGTGTGTTTTGAGCGTTTTGAGCGCCAGGGGAGACCAGCGGGCAACGGTTCGACGATCCAATACCTTCGTCCATGGGTTGATTGAAAAGGACGAGATGGTGGCGGTGCCGTTTCGAGGCTCAAGCCTCACGCCACTCGACGACCTCACTCCAGGGACTCTGCTTCGTATTCGTCTACTCGCCGTTGTTCACCCCGAGCAACGTCAGCCAACGTTCCAACCGTCTCACTGCTGTCGTCAAATCTCAAATTCGACTTTCCTCCAACGAAATGACCAACTTCTGCTTGAATGCGCAGGCGGCAGAGGACTGCGTGTAGTTCAAAACCGCTCCGTCGACTAGTCCGAATCGCGTACCGTGCGCAAGATCTCGGTTTTCTCGGTTTTCCGCCGGACGCTCAGGAGACTATTCAGTTTATATTCAGTCCGGACGACACCCGTGAACAAGATGGTAGCCATGTCTGTCCTCGGTAACGAAAAACCCGTATGTCCCTGTGGGACCGCCGCTTATCCTCTTCCTCCAACCACAAGAGCCAAATCTATTGGACGTTTGCTGACGATGAACGTAGTAAAATGACTTCGTGCTGAAAGTGCGGAGCAGCACCCAAGCATGGCGATAAACCGTCAACAATTATGTCTTCGCCACCTCCTCTCAGTCGCCTCCTGGAAACCAACGATACTCCTACTGAGGCCGAGATCTCTGCTCTCCAGAGCATTCCGGCGGGGACAAAACCCGTCTCCTTGACAGCGCTGCAGACTCAGCTTCGGCGCTCTGGGAATGCACTACTCGCGCTGGATTTCAGTAGGAAGGGCAAGAACATCACAGATGCTTTGTCCCTTCTTGACGCGCTCGTGCACCATTCTGACCGCTGGTGCTCAGTCCGCTTCGACTTTGACGTGCACGTCCTCAATTTATTTCTCGAGTGTTTCCATCGTACGACCCAATCCCTACCCCAGTTGGAAAAACTGGAATCCCTTCACCGATGGGATCGCATCACAGACGCGATTGGACTTTTCCCGAGTGCTCCCCGCTTGCGTGTCGCCCTTCTTACAAGCGACGACTAAGACTTGTATTCGCCGCCCGTGGTGTTTCCCTGCAGACAGACTACCTCTTTCCGCGGATTTTACACCGTCAAAGCAACGCTGGATATCTTGCACGTTGCCTCGAGCATTGTGGAGTGTGACCTCGAATTTGTGGAGGATGCCCAACAACCTCCGCGTAGGACGGTAATTGCTCCACACCTCCGTCGCCTACATGTCCCGCACGGCAGTTTCTTGAACCATCTCGTTCCACCGAAGCTCGAGTATCTATGTTGCACCACCCTCACCCCCGAGGCAGACGAGCTATGAGTTTTCTGTCTCTACGGTGGCATATCTCCGTAAAATCAACAGTTCTTTTAACTACTTGGACTATTGAGTTGCTGTAGTAGGGCGAACTGTGGCCAGAAAAATGGACATTATATTTTCTGCTTGTATTTTATTCGAGTTGAAAGCGCATCATGTGGCGATGCAGTGAATCGCGGTCAACGCGTCCTTATGCTCAGCTCGCGTCGTCGTCTGCCCAAATGGCTGCAAATTCGTCGCGGGCTGACCACGACGGCGACCCATGACCCGGCAAAAATTCGGAACATGGCCCTCGTCGCGCACATTGGTTTGTCTCAACTTTCCAACGCGTCCATAACCTTGACTAGTCGTGGCGTAGATTCCGGCAAGACAACGCTGACCGAGTCCATTCTGCTCACATCCTCGTATCTCTCCAGCTCGGGCTCAGTTGATACAGGCAGTACCACCACAGATTTTCTCCCTGCAGAACGTGAACGCGGAATCACCATCCAGTCCGCCAGCATCCCAGTCCGATGGAAGGACTGGCTATTCAACCTGGTCGATACTCCGGGCCACGCAGACTTTGGTATGGAGGTCGAGAGTGCGAGCCGCGTTGTTGACGGCGCAGTCGTTCTCATCGATTCTGTCGAGGGCGTTGAGTCTCAGACGAAAGGCGTCTGGAAGCAACTTGATAGGTGCGTCCTCTAGGTGAGATTCACAGGCTCAATATTCTGCAATTCTCAACATCTACGCCCGCAGGTACGACGTGCGTACTCGTATCATGTTCCTCAACAAACTCGACCGTCCAGGCGCGTCCTTTGGCGCGTCGCTGTCATCGCTGCTCTCCCACCGCCTCCACCCGCACCCTATGGCTCTCGCGCTGCCCATTGCGTCCTTTGACGCGCAGGATTATGCGCGAGCCGAGCCAGGAATCCAGGGCGTGGTCGACCTCGTCAACTGGGAGGTCTGGAAGTGGGATGCAGACGGTCAGTCAACGCGTCACCGCCTCCCCACCGACCCCGCAGACCTGGTCGGGCTGGACTTCCTCCCCTCTGCGCATCCCATCCTCCCGCATCTCGCCCCGGCACGAACCCAGCTGCTGGACAACTTGTCGATGTTCTCCGAGGACCTTATGGAGGCACTACTCTCGCTCCCCGCTGGCCCCCAGGGCTATCTCGGGTTTAACAACACAGTGCTCATGCGTCATTTGCGGCAAGCGACCCTGCGGAACGACATTCTTCCCGTTCTGTGTGGCTCGGCAATGAAAAACATTGGCACAGACCTCGTGTTGGACTATGTAGGCGCGCTACTCGCCAGTCCCCTGGATATCGAGCATGAACCGAAGAAGGAGAACGCGCCGTTGCGTCTGCTCGCATGGAAGGTAACTTGGGATAAACGTCTGGGGTGGATGACCTTCGTCCGGGTATACTCAGGTAATTTTCAGTATAAACAATTCTTCGTTTCTTCAATTGGGTTCATCAGGCAAGGTAAACCGCAAAACCACTTTGATTAACCACAAACGGGGACAGAAGGAGCGCATATCGAAGCTCCTCCTCCTTTATGCGTCTCAGACCGAGGAGGTGGAAGAGCTTTCCTTTGGCTCTGTGGGCGTCCTGCTGGGGCTCAGACACACACGCACGGGAGACACGCTCGAATCTTCCGGCGCCCCCGCCGCATCTCGCACCTCTCTCCGTGAAATTTCCACACCCCCCGCTGTCATTGCTGTCGCCGTCATCCCCAACTCTCACGCGGAACTCCAACCTGTGCAAGATGCACTCGAGGCACTTTCCCGCACGGATCCCTCCGTACGCATCGACACGCAGGAAGGGCAGATCCTTGCGCACGGCCTCGGCGCATTGCATCTCGAGATTGTTGAGGGTCGTTTGCGCGACGAGTGGGGCGTCAACTTTGAGTTTGGTGCGCGCCGGGTGAGCTTCCGCGAGTCACTCGGACCGGGGACGCCTTCTGACGGTGCGCGGTCCTGGAGGACGGATGTCGGGGGCACATCCGCGACCGTGTCGATCGACCTCGAGCTTCGCCCGCTCTCCGCAGATGAGGCGGGCGACTCTGTATGGGACGGAAATGTCATTGTCGACGAGGCGGGTGCCCCGTTCGACTCGCCCACATCGTTCACAGGAACGCGCAACGCGTTCATCGCGCACGGGCTTGCCAGCGCGCTGTCGAATTCGCCGCATACGTCGCTTGCAATGTCGCGAATACACATACGCGTGTGTGGAGTTGAGCTTCCCGCAAGCGTGCCCCTGAGCACACTAACCGCCGCGGCGGCTGTGATTCTGCGCAACCACGTCCGGGATGCGGGGATGGGGCCCGTGCTCGAACCTTTCGTTTCGCTGAAGGTCTCAGTGAACGAGGATAGTCTGGGGAAAGCAGTCAAGGACCTGACGGAGCACGGTGCGGAAGTCCTTGATCTTGGGACTGGGTCGATGGTCGGTGCGGATGGTACGGAGGAAGTGGGAGGATACCCGGAGGAGGGGAATTATATTCCGCCGCCGTGGCTGTCGCCGTCGGGGGACCCGACGCGGGAGAGTGCCTCAGCATCGACCCCGCGCCTCAAGCGCACCATCAACGCGGTCGCTCCGCTTAGTCGGATGCTCGACTACTCGAACCGTCTGCGCGCGCTGTCGGGTGGGCACGGTCTGTTTGAGATGGCGAACGCGGGCTTCAAAGAGGTTTCCAAAGCACGCCGACTTGAGATCCTCAAGGAGATTGGTCGCGCATAGTTTTTTTTCGAAACCAATGTATTCTTATAATGCTACACAATGCTACAGTTCCCGGACCTCATCTGCATCACCAAAAAAGACTGCCCCGCCAATGTCGTCGTCGTCGTCCGCGGCTCCTGCAGGAAAGGTCGCCACCGCCATCATGGCTTGGCTGAACGCCATCATGCCGCCATTATCATCCGAATCCTCCCCATCGTCGACGTCGTCGTCAAACAGCGGAACTGGCGGCCGCGGTCTCTGCGCGAAAGACGGAGCGGGCGTTTCGTCACGTTCCATATCCTCACTGTCGTCTGGCAAAAAGAGGGGGGTTCGGGCTCTGAGGCTTCCCGGTGCGGCGCTTTGAGCTCGGGACTCAGGAAACAATGGGGCGACTGATAGCGCACGTGAGGCTGCGCGGGCAGCAGAGCGCGCTGGCAGAGGGTACGGCTCAACGACGACGCAGAGACAGTGTCCGTAAATGGTGAAGTCTTGGTACTTGAGGGTAAGGACAGGTTTTGGCTTCTCCTCTTCGATGTCGATGTCAATCGGAGTCGCAGCGGCACCGCCGTTCAAATCGTGGTGCACACGGGGAGTTTGCGAGAGCTGCGGTTCAGACATTTCGTCTTTGACTTGTATGGGCTCGGACTCGTCTGGATTCTGATGCTGCTTGTGAGCGCGGAAGTTGGCCGGTGTAAGTCCATTATGATTACCTGGGGTCGGTCTTCCATCTCAATGTCGGAATCTGGAGATGCGCCGGTGTCGTCTTGCTGATAGCCACCGACAACGATCTTCTTACTTCGCTGGGATCTACGGAGAGTCAGGTCTGGCTCTACAGCATCATCCTCATCCGCGCTGGACTGCGCCTCGTCGCTCTCATCGCCGTCACGAGCCTTTCCCTTGCCCTTTGTCTTGCGGCGCTTATTCGACGCCTTGGGCGAATTATTCTTGCGGCCCTTGCGCTTCGACCCGTGCGGTTGAGGCGGTTGAAGCACATTCAAGTTCGGTTTCGGCTGCGGGGGCGCGGCAGAGAAATGTCGCGTCTGCAATATGGGATGGATGGGCTTTATACCGGCACAGCCGTCCTCATACGCACCTTAATGAGGACAGAGTGCGGTTCTGTCTTGCGGATAAAGTATGCAAACTGGTACGTATCTCATGCGAATGTTTGAACGAGTGAACGAGGAGTTCAAGTGGGCAGTACCGTGCTGACCTCCTCGGTGGGTATCGACAGTCGCCTTCTTGTTCGAAGCAGGAGTTGCAGCAGCATCCGCTTCGGCCTTGAGCTTGGGTAGAATCCTGTCGGAGGGACGGAGGTCACCAGAGGGCTCAAAGGAAGGGAAATGAGCCACTTTGGCTGAAGGTCCGCTAAAACATGCTGCAGTACACTGTCTGACATCCAGTTCAAATGCGCTTGGTCGAGGTATACCTGGCAGTGCGAATTAACTGGGTGTAATTGACAGTCAGTCGCACGTACATAGAGGGGCAACACATTTTTGGGGGATATCCTCAGATAATAGGGATTGCGCGCATGGAATGGCATCGGGATGAGTGTGGGCGTCACGCGGAACCGCGTTTGACGCGTGTGGTCACTGGTTGTGTTAACAGATTGATGTCGGCTTTAATCGGCGAGTTCACGTTTACCTCTTGCAAGTTGCAAGGTTCCGGAAAGCTGATGGGCCGGGAAGTTTTGGCCCTCTGGGTCAGAAGGACGGAATCGGTTGGGCGAGGGCTGAATTTACAGATAATGTACAAAAACTTTGGCTACTGCATGAAAAGCTCAGTCCTCGTCGATCGCAACATCTGGTCCTGAGATAATGGCCTTGATAACACCTTTGCCGTCTTTACTTTTCCCATCGCGCGTGGCCTGGAACGCCGTGATGGCGTCGTTGAAGGCGAAGCTGCGCGATATAAGTTCTCCCCATACAAGTAGAACGACGAGGAGCACAAACCGATGAGTGACGAGGGGCTTGAGGTTGATCTTGCCTTGGGCGACGAGCGCAATGGCGAGGGGATAATCCCCAGGCTGCCGAGTCATGAGAAAGAGCGAGAGGTAAGGGAGGAAAGACGGACCCCGTAGCGGAAAGAACCTTTGTAAACCAGCTCTTTCACCTGTCCGAGAGTTCAGGATCATAACCTACGCCTACAGCATTCCGTACCATGAGCATAGAGAGATTCACTGTCACGTTGGGGTTTCCCATGCCGACCTATTCCTCAATAAGCTTCGCCAGTGGTGAGCCGACGAGGGAGATACGCGCCTGAACAAATGTCCCGCCGGTCTATCTTGAATGAGCTTCGGCCTAGGGCAGCGCATGCAAGGCAAATACTGTACCTTGACTACATGGAACGCCGTCTATTTTGAATGAGCTTCGGCCTAGGGCGGCACATGCAAGGCAAATACCTGGATCGAAACCTCCGCACCGCTAGCGTCTATGACCAAATCAATCGCCTTTGAGCCTCGGTCCTCGATACCGAGTTGTTCCTTCATCGCATCGGCGTTGCGTTTGCTATAGTCGATCTTGCTCTCGCCGTCATTGCTAGGAATAGGGACGTATGTATGCGTGGCGGCGTATTCCTTGGCAAACTCCAGGCGGGAAGGGACAATATCCACGGCTATGATGCGCGTGGCTCCGAGCGACTTGGCTACGGCCATACAGAGCAGACCGACAGGACCGCAGCCAAAGATGGCGATGGATTGGTTGGCGCGGAAGCCTCCGAGGTTCGAGACTGAGTGGACACCGACAGCAAGAGGTTCCATCTGCCACGGCATCAGCGCACAGTCGTGTCACTCAACAAAGACTAACCATGGCACCGTCCTCAAGGGAAACACCATCCGGCAGAAGGTAGGCGAGGTCGGCCGGAACGCGATAGAACCGACCCAACGTTCCATCATAAGGGGGAGTCGCAGCGAATACGATGTCGGGGCAAAGCTAGAGGATCGTTAGGCTCCATCGGCACGGATAAAACGTGGACCGACATTGTAGCGGCCCGCTTTACAGGCATCGCAGGCACCTGGTCCATCGTGTGAGGGAGATGGGGTAAAGTTAACGCTCGAGCTTACGACAAGTAGCGCCCGGTTCCACTGCAACGCGGTCGCCGACCTTGAGGTGCTTGACATTAGGCCCGACTATAGTAGAACGCGTGAGTAAAGTAACAAGGGATGGGTTCGCCCATGAGCCTTGCCTTTGGAGACAATGCCAGCCGATTCATGGCCAAGGACCTGCCGATATGAGCGGCAATTCTCTAGTGAGAACAACGAGGTGATACCATGGGATTGTTCACGATAAAATCCCCGATTCTGCCGTGAACCAAGTAGTGTACCTTGGGGATGTCGGTCGGTGAGATATGATATGACAAATGGATCGTCGCCTTACATCCGAGCCACAGATGCCTTGGGGCTGTAAGAACAGAGACACAATTACAGACGATGGGTGTTACCTGTTTTCTTGACTTGAACGAGAACCTGATCGCCAGAGATTTCAGGGATGGGGCGTTGTTCGTAGACCACGTCCTCGATGGCTGGCGAACAGTTAACACGGCGATGTAAAAGCCGCGAGACAGACCCTTCAACACGAAAGATGGGTTGTCCGACATGGTGGTGAGAGGTAAAGTGTGAACCGGCCCGCCACCAATTGCAAGTTTTGCCGATAAATTACCGGCACCTTGAAAAACGCGCCTTGACGCGTCCACTACGCGACGACGCGTATTCAGAGGGCTGCCAGGGCCGCTGGAGTCCGAGTCTGTCCGAGTGCGAAATGCCGCAGATGCCCCCGTGATCCCGACCCAAACAGCCGTCACCACAAACCTCCTGTCTTTCACTCTTGTCTCCTACTTCCACCTTCTCTCACAGTTCCTCTTTTCGCTGCTTTCAGAAAGAGTTGATCTCTACACTACATTCCACCTTCTATCCCAACGTAAGTCTAAATCGCTTTCTCTATTTCACGCGCTGACCCACATCCTAGTTCATACAAATTCATTCAAGTTCACTCGCCATGTCTCCCGCTGTTGCCAGTTCAGAATTGCCAGACTTCCTCGGCATGACTATCGACCATGGCCGGCTCAAGCTCGTCGAACTCCTAGGCTCGGGCGCATTCGGAAAAGTCTACAAGGCGCTTTCTTCGGTCGACAATACGTACTATGCTGTCAAGTGCATGAAGAAGGAACCCATAACCTCGAGGGAAGGCGTGTTCCAAGCCCGCGAAATAAAACTACACAAGATGGTACTCCTGCTCCCTCCTTGATCTCGCCCGTGTATCTGACTCTCGTTTCAGGTCTCTAGTCATCCCAATATCTTGACCGCGCACAAACACTTCATTGAAGGGAAGCATCTCTTTCTCGTCCTCGATTTCTGTGCCGGCGGGGACCTGTTTGTCGCAATCACGGAAAAGCGTCGCTTCCATCGAAATACTGCCCAAGTCAAGCGAGCGTTCCTCCAAATTCTCGATGCGGTCCAGTACTCTCACTCCAAGGGAGTCTTCCATCGCGATCTCAAACCCGAGGCGAGCCGAACTGTCGCTGCTTAACAGCACCTTGACTGATGAATTACAGAACATCCTATGCGACGCGCAAGATAACCTGCTCCTGGCCGACTGGGGTCTGGCGACGCAGAGTGGTATCAGCCAGGATTTCAACTTGGGTTCGGCATACTACATGAGTCCAGGTATGTGATTTGCAAATTTCCGCAAATATCCACCTTTACACATTGCACAGAATCGATTAGTGAAGACCTTGCTGGAACCTACTCTTCCCGCCACTCCGACATCTGGGCCCTTGGGATAATATTGACCAACCTGATATCTGGACGAAATCCGTGGAAGACGGCGACCCTCAACGACGAGTGCTTCGTAGCGTTTCTGGAAAACCGCGACTTTATCCTCAACTCTTTGCCAATCTCCAAAGGCGTCAATGAACTCCTCAAGCAGTGTTTCAGGATGCACCCCCTCGCGCGTCCTTCCATCTCCAGCATTCGCGACACGGTCGATAACCTTGAGACGTTCTTCTTGACCGACGAGGAGCTCTTCCATGCCTCGTCCGCGCAACGTGCGATCGCCAAGTATTATTCGGAGCCCACGCCCGAGAACACATTCAGCCCGGACTCGGCCCAGGACGGCACCCTATGCGACGACTCGGACACAGATGTCTCCTCCCTCGATCCGGACGAGGTGTACCTCTACAGCAGCCCGCCGTTCGCCTCACCCAAGCTCCTCGATCCCAATTCCCAAATACCTGGCGACTCTTCCTCCATTGGCCCGAGCGACGTATCATCCATCTCTGAGAGCAGCGGCCCCATTACGCCCGCTTCGCAGCCCGTCGAGCCCATCGTCGACGTCGAGGTACCTGAGCTCCCGGAGGACCAGAACATCGGCGAGTCTGCAGCATTCCCTAGGCGTTTCCCCGGACCCACAGCCAAGCCCCCGAGTACCAACGCAGTGAAGCCGCCCGCGCCTAGCATCTTCAAGAAGACCATTAGACGTCTCAAGGCCATGGTCAATTAGCTTTTGTGGTGTATTACAATATCATTTCTTCTGTCTTCCTGTAGTTGGATTTTTATAACGAGGGACTTTGCAGTCGGTCGACTATCTGCGATACGATGCTTTCGCTCTGCCATGCAAGGCGACCCCAAAAAGGTTTTAAATAGCCACGAGCTTGTGAGAATTGTCTCAGCTTGTCGTCTTCTTGAGCGAGCAATTTCGCGGCCTCTGTGATTCAAAGTCGACCCTGTACCGGGAACCGTTTTCTTCCGGCGCTTAGAAATTCGTCGCTTTCTTTTCTCGCAAGAAACGTAAGATCCCCAAAACCACTCTGGCCGATGCGGAGGTGGTCCTGAACTGACACGCTATCCATCCCGCAATGCTGCCCTCCGCTAAAGTAATCCATGTCGATACGCGCGGCGCGGTCATCCTGTCTGAAGAATCACCCGAGGCACGCAATGTACCTCCCAAATCGCGCGTGCACTCAGTCTCCCTTCTATCCAGACCAGAGACAGTCGGGGAATATACCTCCCAAACTACATTGAGCCCGTCTCGCATATTGCTGTGGATGTAAGTGCGTGTGCCTTGCACTGTTCAACTCGAATCCCATACTCGCAAAACAGGTCGGCGGATCCCTAGCCAAGGTCGTCTACTTTACGCGCTCCCCCGAGCCTCCTTCCTCTCCGTCAATCGCAGCCACGCGCGGTAGTGGAACACCGAGCAATCTTTCCACCCCGCGATCCCTCTCGCCGTCTAACGACACCGACAACTCGACCCTTCTGCTATCCCCCACAAAGCGGACTAACAACGGCGCACTAACACCACTGGTCCTCGCGGACCCGCACACCCACACGTACCCGGGCAACATCTCAGAGCTCACAGGGCTCGCGAACAGTTCGCTGCTGCGCGACACGATCCTGCGGCGCACCGTGCAGCACTTTCCCGGCGGTTCCCTCAATTTTGAGCGCTTCGAGACAGATTCGATTGACGAATGTGTGGAGTTTATCCAGAGCCTGATCGAGCGCTCCGCCGAGGCCAACGGCGTGTCAATCGAGGAGATGCGGCAGGGCGTTAAAATCATGGCCACGGGCGGCGGCGCGCACAAGTTCTACGAGTTGTTTAGCGGGACCCTGTGCGTGGAGGTGCGCAGGGAGGACGAGATGGAGTGCTTGATTGAGGGGCTCAAGTTTATTACCCTCATTCCGGACGAGGTGTACTACTTCTCAGATGAGTTGATACAGTCTGTGTCGCAGTCTGGCGCGGCGGCGACCGCGGGCAAGGTCGATGCGCAGGGCTTGCTGCCTGGGGCTTCCGCTAATGGGGTGCTGGAGCGACCGAGTCCAAATCCCCCGGCATTTGCGGTCACATTCGAAAGCAATCCGACGCCGCAGCTGCCTTGCTTGCTCGTCAATATTGGTTCCGGGGTCTCAATCATCAAGGTAGATGAGGATGGCAAATTCGAGCGCGTGAGCGGAACGAGTCTCGGAGGCGGGACGCTCTGGGGCCTTCTCAGCCTTCTTACTCCGGCGACAACTTTCGATGGTAGGTCTCCGCCCACCCGGTTGCGACTTGAACTAACCTCCCGGCGCAGAAATGTTGGCATTTTCAGAAAAAGGCGACAACGCGACCGTGGATATGCTGGTTGGGGACATTTACGGACAGGACTACAGCCGGCTCGGACTTAAGTCCACCATGATCGCTAGTTCCTTCGGGAAAGTGTTCAAAAAGGGTGGCGAGAAGGGCAAGTTTTCGCCTGAAGACATTAGCCGAAGTCTGCTGTACGCTGTCTCCAATAACATTGGGCAGATTGCGTACGTTCCTCCATGCTTAGATTCCCCCCTCGCATGGACTGATGTTGTGGTTCAGATATATGAACGCAGAGAAATACAACCTCGAGCGAATATATTTCGGAGGGTGTTTCATTCGAGGTTCGTGCTAGTATCCATCGGTCCACCATCGTGTCGATCTTTGCCCAGGGCATGCGGCCACCATCACGACCCTCTCATACGCTATTCGTTTCTGGAGCAAGGGCACGAAACGGGCGCTGTTTCTGCGACACGAGGGATTCCTGTAAGTTTAAATCACCTGTGCCAATGTTCACTCGAACTAAGGGGACTTTCAGAGGATCCATAGGAGCGTGGTTGAAGAACATCGGGCCAGAAGACGAGTCTGAAGAAGACATAGATGTAAGAATTAACGTACTTGACATAAAATAATGCGCTACATCTATAATGCGCTGTGTACTTACTTATACTGTATTTGATTCGTGAATGGACGCTAGCGAGCTGAGGCCATATCGAGGCCACACTGAGGAATCCAGTGAGGATGAGACAATATTGAGATCTCATCGCGATTTCGGATTGATGCACGTGCAGGCGCCTACTTAAAGATCAGGCAAAGAAAAACAAATCTCGTACCACATCCTCTCTTCCCCCCCCTCCTTCTCTCCAAAAATGGTCGCTTCCAGTGTCCTTGGTTTCCCCAGAATCGGTACATATCCTCTTTTCCTCTGGCTCTACGCGCGTAGCTCAAAAGATTTGCAGGTGCAAACCGTGAAGTGAAAAAGGCAGTTGAGGCCTATTGGGCGGGCAAAATCTCTGCCGAGGATCTCACCAAGGCCGCCGCTGACGTTAAGAAGACCAGCTGGACCAGCATCAAGGCCCGCGGCGTCGACTTCATCCCCAGGTGTGTGGCCAACTCCATCGATTTTAATCCGATTTTTTCACTGATGTCTTCGCGATACCTAGTGGTGAATTCTCGCTCTACGACCACGTCCTGGACCACTCTGCCGCCTTCAACGTCATCCCCAAGCGTTATGTCGGCCAGGGCCTGGCTCCCCTCGATGTCTACTTTGCGATGGGTCGTGGCCGTCAGGCAGACGGTGTCGACGTGCCCGCCTCTGAGATGAAGAAATGGCAAGTCCCCGTCAACCGCCCTTGCTCATTGCACTACTAACATCCGACCAGGTTCGACTCCAACTACCACTTTGTCGTCCCCGAGGTCTCTGAGGAGACCGAGTTCAAATTGAACTTCAACAAGGCCGTCGAGGAGTTCAAGGAGGCCCAGGCTGCTGGTGTCACGACCCGTCCCGTTGTTTTGGGCCCCGTCTCTTTCCTCATCCTCAGCAAGGCGTCCAAGGAGGCCTCTGCCGGTTTCCAGCCCATCTCCCTCCTCCCCAAGCTCCTTCCCGTCTACAAGACCCTCTTGACTGACCTCAAGGCTGCCGGTGCCGAGTGGGTGCAGATCGACGAGCCCATCCTCGTCCTCGACAGCGCTGCCTCCCTCGAGAAGCAGTACACCACTGCTTATGAAGCGCTCTCGCCCATCGCGCCCAAGATCATGCTGACCACCTACTTCTCCCGCCTCGACTCCAACCTCTCCTACATTGCCAAGCTCCCCGTCGCTGGTCTCCACATCGACCTCGACCGTGCCCCGGAGCAGCTCGACGAGGTCATCGCTGCCGTCAAGCCCACCAGCATCGTCCTCTCCCTTGGTGTTGTCTCCGGCCGTAACATCTGGAAGACCGACTTTGCGGCGGCGATCAAGCTCGGCCAGAAGGCAGTTGACGGCCTTGGTGCTGATCGTGTCGTGATCGCCACCTCGTCGTCTCTCCTCCACACCCCGGTCACCCTCGCCTCGGAGAAGAAACTCACCGCTGAGCAGAAGGACTGGTTCTCTTTCGCCCTCGAGAAGGCGGCCGAGGTTTCGACCATCGCTGCTGCCCTCTCTGGCTCCCAGGATGCCGCTGTCTCCGCTGCCCTCGAGGAAAACAAGGCTTCCATCACCAAGCGTCGCGAGTTCGAGAGCACTTCGGATGACACTGTCCGCAAGCGTGTTGCTGCCATCACCCCCGAGCAGCTTGAGCGCAAGAGCCCCTTCGCCGTCCGCAAAGAGGTCCAGGCCAAGCACCTCAACCTGCCCAAGTTCCCTACCACCACCATCGGTTCCTTCCCCGTAAGCTCGCTTGGTATATCGATACATGCTTATCTAACGCGAACTTCGCATAGCAAACCAAGGAGATCCGTCAAGCTCGTGCCAAGCTTGGAAAGGGCGAGCTCACCGTCGAGCAGTACGACGAGTTCATCAAGAAGGAGATCGAGACCGTTGTTCGTTTCCAGGAGAAGATCGGTCTTGACCTCCTCGTCCACGGTGAACCCGAGCGCAACGACATGGTTCAGTACTTTGGCGAGCAGCTTACCGGGTTTGTCTTCACGCAGAATGCGTGGGTCCAGAGCTACGGTTCTCGGTGAGCATGCTCGTCCTCCTTGGTGGTTGGCCTTGCTTAATTTTCTGTCTTTTTAGTTACGTCCGCCCCCCCATCATCGTCTCCGACGTCAGCCGCCCCGGGCCTATGACCGTGCGCTGGAGCGCCTACGCTCAGAGCGTCACCAAGAAGCCCATGAAGGGAATGTTGACTGGCCCGGTCACCATCCTCAACTGGTCGTTCCCTCGCGCTGATGTCACCCGTGAGCTGCAGTCCAAGCAGCTTGCTCTTGCCCTCCGTGACGAGGTTGTCGACCTCGAGAAGGCCGGCATCAGCGCCATTCAGGTTGACGAGCCCGCTATCCGTGAAGGAGTAAGTTTTTTTCGCTCCTCAACGGCATGGTCGTTGATTATGTTTCTAGTTGCCCCTTCGTCGCTCTGACTGGGACGCCTACCTCAAGTGGGCTGTCGACTCCTTCAAGCTCTCCACTGCCGGTGTGACCGACCAACTCCAGACCCACTCTCACTTCTGCTACTCCGACTTCGACGACATCTTCCCCTCCATCCAGCGCCTGGATGCCGATGTTATCTCCATCGAGGCGTCCAAGAGCGACATGAAGCTCTTGAACACCTTCAAACACTACGGCTACTCCAACCAGATCGGCCCCGGTGTCTACGACATCCACTCTCCTCGCGTCCCCGGACAGCAGGAGATTCAGGACCGCCTCAAGTCCATGCTTGACATCCTCCCCGACTCTCTCCTCTTCGTCAACCCCGTGAGTTTCTTGATACTTCTCAGATGCAGATGGGTCCCTAATCGTTATGCAGGACTGTGGTCTCAAGACCCGTGGATGGAAGGAGACTGAGGGTTCGTGCTTGTTCTCCTTATTTCGTGCAAACTTTTTGACCCTTTTTTGTTCAGCTTCCCTTGTGAACCTCGTTTCTGCTGCTCAATGGGCCCGCCAGAACTACGCCTGATTCACCTCTACCTTTCGCTTCAACAGCGCTCGCGTACAGGTTTAACTTAAACATGCATGGCATCGAGGAGACGCTGTGTGTTTGACCGTTGGGTGTTGTTGCAATTTTCCGTGGCTCATTAATGCCGAGAATATCGAGAAAACGAGAAATCAGACTAGGCACGGATTGCCTTGGGGCGACGCGGCCTCTGAAGATGTTGTCGATTGTAAAAACTAGTGGTGGTGTCGGGGGTGTAGAATAGTAGGATTTCAACAATCGAATTGTACAAGATGATTTTTTGACTGAGCGTCGGAATAGTCCGAAATCACGATTTGGTAAACCTCGCTTTCTTTCTTTCTGCATTATGGCCCTTGCTTTCCAAAGTCCCAGTCCGATATCACCTCCCCTGGCTCATACAAGTAGTATATTGCTCGCTCGTCTATTTCCGCCCTTGACGGCTTTGTTGGTACAGACTCCTTTCACGCCACTCCGTACAATGGCGTCCAAGCTTCGCCTCTAAGCACTCTCCAGCGAATCGATCAGTTCCTTCAAGATGTTGAAATGCAGGTCGATTAATATCCTCTCCGAACACGCTGTATCAGCGCTGATAACCTTCGAGGCGCCCGTGGACGACAATACGATCTGTCTCGTCGTCGATACCAACATATTGCACGTCCATAACCCGGGCGAAAAACGCGTTTCACTTATGGTATCTTGACACAGACTGGGGAATCTGGGGCTGCTACAGCAGTTTGTACGCGACGTCGAGCGCTATGCGGTCTCTATTCTCGTTATTATTCCGGGCGCGGTTCTGAATGAACTCGATGGGTGAGTTGGTTGGCGCTCTGATGTACAGCGATCGACCTCTGCAGACAGAAGAAGAGCGATCGATTGGGGTGGTTCTCGCGACGAGCTTCTGCGTGGCTACTCGAGAAAGTGAAGGAGAAACGGTTCGCTTTGTTCCATGGTGCATTCACGACGCGTCAACTCATCCCTTATAAGTTCCGTCAGAGTGCAAGGGAATGCGGAAACACTGAATCCGTCCGGGAATTGGAGGATTCGGGAACGAGGACAGGTGCGTGCTTTCAGGCCTGAGACCATACTCGATTGATTTGAGTTAGCATTCCGGAGACCGATACAATGACGAGCTAATCCTCGATTGCTGCCTGTATTTCGGCAGCAAGTTCCGAACGGCACTGTTCAGCGCGGACACCAACCTGCGCATCGAGAGTGAGAGTACAGGCAAGCAAACCCCGCGGTGGTAAAATTGAAACTTGACACGCAAGACAGCTGTACCGTCCATTGCACCGACAAGTGGGCGCGATCTTGCGAAATTCCTACTTGGGCGCGACCTGAACACATTTGCTACATATCAGGCAGATTACACAGGTACCGAGAGCATGGAGCAAGACAACGGTATGGATATCGACGAAGAGGTTCCCAGGCTCAGCGCCGAGCAAGCGATGAATCTACTACACCTCCAAATAATTGAACATTTCACGCGACTGCTTGTCGAGCTGGTGGGCCGTGTCGGGCCTGAACTGGAAGATGTTGCCTCGGACGGAGGCGTCACGGCCTCGCAACACGCTCCAAAGTGGAAAAACGCAGACACGCCCTATCGAGAGTGGAGCGCTGCGCAATGTCTCCAATATCTGGACTGGAAGAGACCAGCGAAGAAGACGCATCCGCGGCTCGAGGTTTTCCTGAGCAAACCTTATTCACGCGATCCACCCGGGGCGCGGAGCGGGAAGGAATGGTCGTACGAAGCATGGTCGAGCGCGCTGAATGGACTGGGGCAAATCGGGGATGACTGGGGCGACATTTCGATCCGGCAAGACCTGGATGGACTGCGACACCACCGGGAGGCAGTATTTGGGACGCAGAGATGATCCGACGGTGGTGGCTGCGGGCGGGACTGCGCTTTACATTTTTGTACCTTCCCGCATAGCCTTTTGATGGGAAATCACAATATCAGCTTCGATCCACACACTCGCTCGTTTATACCGTCTGCTATCTCTTCCTCCTAATACCATGCGCCGTCGTCGCGCGCTCTTTGCGCTCCTCACCGTCCTCGGCCTCTTCCTCTTTGGCACCGTCGTCGTCCTCACATCCGTCACATATTACCTCGCAATCGACCCCAGCGCCTATCTCACTGAGCTCGAGGTCCCCCCGACAGACCCCTCCATAAGATGGAACGCCTCTGAGCACGGCCAGGTGGAGCGCATACCACGCATTCTCCACCAGACCTGGAAGACCGGCACCCTTCCGGAAAAGTGGAAGAGCATCTCGCAGGAGTGTCGCGATATGATGCCCGACTAGTCCGTCCCGTTTCTCGTCTTTTCCTTCCTCGGGAGCTCATCCATTCTCCCCAGCGAGTACATGCTCTGGACAGACGATAGCTCCCGCGAGTTCATCGCCCGTCATTATCCGTGGTTCCTCAACACCTTTGACGACTACAGTTACGCCATCCTCCGCGCAGACGCGATTCGTTACTTTGTCCTCTACCACTACGGTGGTATCTACTTGGACCTCGACATTGGATGCTTGCGTCCGCTCGACCCTCTTTTGGTATACCCTGTGATCCTCCCGAAAACCATCCCTGTTGGCGTTTCCAACGATCTCATGTTCGCCCAAAAGCACCACCCCTTCCTCGCACAAACCATTCACAACCTCGCCACCTTCGACCACTCGTGGATTCTCAACTACCCCACCGTCATGTTTTCCACGGGCCCCATGTTCCTCTCGGTCCAGTACGGTATCTTTACGTCCCAGCATGTCCCCGGGGGCAACGTCCGCATCCTCCCAAAGTCCCTGTATGGGAAGAATGCAGAGCCATCAGAAGCCCCTCACTCCTTCTTCACACACCACTACGGCAGCAGCTGGCATTCAGACGACGCCGCATTCATATGGTTCCTGGGGGTATGGGGCAAGGGGCTTATGTGGATCGGGTTAGTGCTTCTCCTGGTCGGCACAGCCAAGGTGTGGCCAAGCAAGCAGCGGCGACGCAACCTGCGGAGAATTGGGGGTTACGATGTCCTCTTCCCCCGTCGTTCGCAAAGGACGGGACGATGGCAGATACACGTCGGGGAACCGTCCTTGCCCACCTCGGGCACATCCACTCAATTACCCTCCCCCGACGGCAGCGAACAAGGGTTCGACGACCTTTCGGTCCTTCATCTTCCCTTTGATGTCCGACCTGGGTCACCGACGTGCTCCGAAATGTCCAACGACCAGTACCTCCAGCCCGACGCCGGGTCCTTGTTCGATGTTGTCCGCCGCGTACGCAATCGCTTCGCATCCATAACAGGTGGCGAGGAGAGGTCACCCGAGCCACGCACACCGGTGCGAAGACGTCATCGCTACAATAACGGTGTCCTCTTCTTCCTCCCCGCCATGTTTGCGCAGCCGCAAGACCTCGAAATTGGCGCATCATTTTCTAGAGCGGGGGGAATGGGCCCGGGCGTCCCACTCGTGTCGCGACCGTACCCGCGCGGTGAAAAACAGCGGTATGAAGAACATTATGATCGCGGCGAGGTGTACGCAGAGGCGTCGCCTGTAGAGCTACTGAGCGAAGGGGTCACAACTCTGCGTTCTCCGAAAGGCACCGGACATGGAGGAGCACCTCATGGCCATGGCCCTCGACGGTGACCTCGGTCGTCTCCGCTCTTTACTCACCGATACCCCGCCCGATCATGATAACGACTTGCACACCACTGATGATACCCGCTCACAATTCACGCACGCGCACGCTCACGATGAGGACTTTATTCTTGTGAACCGGACGAAAATTATTCGTAAGTACAGCGCGACTATTTCGGGGCTTTTGGTGCTGGCCCCGCCCTGTCGTGGTCTGAATACGCGATACGCTAGACTTTAACTTAATTTAAAGGCACAAAGACATTCGTAGCACAAATTAAATATTTCAATCCATTCGTTTCTTTTATGTAGATTTTGTGGCTGCTATTCTTCGCATTCCCGCTGACAGAGCCGTCATTGCGACGGCGGAGATGGCATATGTGAGGGATGGACCAAAAGTCCAGTATGAAGCGCAAGCTGCATTTATCAGTAAAGGGAACGGAATGGATCCGCGTTGAGCACATACCAAGTAGCGGCCCGATGGCCCGTCCCAGTTGCCCCGAAGATCTGAACTGGCCGAGGGCTTTGCCCTTGGCGAGTTGTGAATGCTCCTTTGTGGGCTTCCCAGTAATAGGGTCGACACCGCCCTCATCGCATTGCAGTGACGCAAACGCAGTCAGCGAGTTAACGACCGTTGCGGATGTAAATGCCATGCAGACCGCAGCAGCCTGGAGCAATCGAAGCGCAACTGTGGGCTGTGTGGTGGCGAATTGCGGGAGCAGAGCAAGTAGGACGAGACCAACAGCGCAGCTCGAAACTCCGCGACGGGCCATGATTCCCTCGCCGATCTTGGATGTGGCCCTGCGCACGTATCCGCCCTGAAGCAGTGCGCTGATAATTCCTATGGACCCGATCAGCATCCCATTCTGTTTATTAGTCCAGTCGAACACTGCAGGAGAGATCAGGTTGGTTGTTCGAACAAGATGTTTTGGACGCACAGTCGAAGGTAAGGAAAGTAAGAGTAAACTCGACCCCGGAAAACACGCCCAGGAATAAGAAATGCAGGCCCCGCAGAGTTTTTAAAGTCGCGAGCCGATGCTCGACACTGGCCTTCTTAGCGGCGGGCTTGGAAGACTCGGCAGTTTTCTCGAGGGGTTGCATCCGCTTTCCTCTGGTTTCCGGGAGAGCCACCATCAGGAACAAGGTTTCGAGAACGAGCAAGACCAAGGTGATGGCAGCAGGGACAGCATAAACGTTGAGATCCAGGCCAAAAGTGTTCATGGACGCGGGCAGGGGTCGCGAAGCAAAATATGCTCCAATCGGCGGGCCAATGCAGAAGCAGATGGCGAAAGCAATGCCGACGTGGGCAAGGGCTTTCGCGCGGTTGGCTGGGGTCGTAACATCGGAGAGAATGGCACTAGGAACCAAGTTTAAACCTAGGATTCAAAAGAGTGCGGTACACGCACATTGCAAGTTGCACATTTCCTTCGCTAAGACCACCCACGACGCGGGAGAGCATGTAAGACGCAAAGGTCGTGGACTGTAACCATCTACGATGCCTGGTTCAACACGCAAAACTGGTCGGAGAATTAAGCAGCTTACAAGACAGCCGACAAGATGTTTCCTATCATCGTTATGAGGAGAATACGTTTGCGACCATACTTGTCAGACAGGGATCCAATTTTCGGAGACACCAAGAATTGGAGGGTCCTGCAAGGCGTTATTCAGACCAGTTTCGAGCTGGGGCTGAAGGCAAAACCAACGAGAATACGGATCCCATAAGTCCGCCTGTAAATCGTGAGGATATGGGCAACGATTCGATGCTGGGAGAGCGCACCAAGGAGAACGATGTCCCATTTCCTCGAATGGACGGAGGGCTTGTACAAGAAACCGCGAACGGTCGAAACGAGCTGTAGTGTGCGGGAAAGAAACCCAGTTGGATCAGAGGACTCCCGCTTGGGTAACTCTTCATTAGGTGTCGCAAGGAGCTACGAGACAGCTGGAACTCACAACGGTGTACCATTCTATCAGCCGGGGGAATAGTGGAAGCGGGATAGTAAAGGCGAAAAGGTCGAGAACCAAACTCAGAAAGACGATGGTTTCAACTCTGGGCATCAAGTCTAGGGGAATGAACGACGTTTACAAGCAGAAGGATGCCCGAGATTAAGTATAGAGGGTTTGGAAGTGAGAGTGAGACGTGTTCGATACAGCTTTCTCCTTTCACTTGTTGATAATGAACTTTTTGTCATGGCCAGCACGGCTACTGACCCACCGGTTCACCGCACTCTGTTACATGGCTATTTTACGCTACGCTTCCGGGATGCTCTCCACTTCCGGGATGTTCTCTACTTCCGGGATGCTCTCCGCTTCCAATTCCTCGGCTACCATTGGCCCTTCAGTGCCGCGGTACTTTTGGTCCTCTGCCAAGTTGGAGAGCCGCGCTTGGTGATGTGAGCTCGTCTCAGTTTTGGTGATTTCACGTAAAGCCATCGTCGCATATGCCGCAGTTCCGAGAGCCAGGTTGATCTGCAGCGCTAAAAACCGTCCATCTTCGGAGATGACTGGTGGGTCATATCCAAGCAGCTTGTCCTCGTCGGCCTGCGCAAGTGCGACGTCGGGATCGGTGTACCGCAAGACAGACCAGGTCAGCTCTTTGGGAAGATGAAGGATTGCTCGGTAGGATCCATTTAGAGTGTATTCCCTGTAAAAGACGGGTGAGAAAAGTCATGGTACGCGGGAACCGGGGACCATACTTTTGTTTCCGGACAAAGTTATCCGGGTCCAAGCCGTCCATGCGCAAATACTCTTTATATTTCTCGCCTAGTGAGCCTCCGGGATAGGCTACGTCGGTCCCGGGAAGCGGCATGATCACGTCGAAGATCGTGTACTTGTCCAAATCCTCTTCCGTCAACGTCTTGATCTTGGGGGCCACCCATGGCCGTTTCGATCTCTGTCGAGAACGAGACAGTGAAGGGTCATCTGGTGCGGTGGGTTGGAACGCGCAACTCTAGGTTGTAAAGGCAACACGCACCTGCCTCCGGTGGGGTTTCTTTATCTTCCGGAGAGTCACCATCCTGAGCGTCGGGCATGCTCACATCTTCCTCCGGGGTCGTATCGAAAACGAGATCGCCGACGATGGGTCGTTCTGCCCCGTATGTTCGGATGCGCTCCGAGACGATAGCATTCCAGACGTAAGACTGGTAGGCGTGAACATACATCAGTCTGAGATTTCTGGGGATCTGCAGACTAATTGTTAGCTCCAAGTTCAAATCGAGGAACCGAAACTTGCCGTTGAGAGCGCCCCCATAGCATTGCGAGTTTCACCCTTCTGCTTCTGGAAGCTTTCCAGTATGCAGCGCTCTGCTACAACCCGCCTAGGCATCAGCTCCAAGGCTCTATCGAGATCGCCATCTACGAGCCAAGCATCTCGGGCTGTCTCGACATCCGGATGCTCTCCGTGTCTTTTTCGCAGAATCATCGACACCGCCTTCTGCCACTCCGATTTCAACAGTGCGAGACCGATGGAGTGGGTCGGTACAGAAGCGGTTCCAAACCGTTGCATCCCTACAAGAATTAAGAGGGGGCATTGCTCGAATAACAAGAACTCGTACCGTAATAATTGATAAAACCTCTGGTTTTCACGACCTCAAGAGCCTTGTCTAACGTTTCCATCGTATCAACTTGCACGCTCCTAGATGCATGGTCAGACAACGCAGGAAAATGGGGAAGAATACATACCTAAGAGTGATGATAAAAGCGTTCCCTTTCAACATTCCCAGCTCCAAACTAGCTTTACGATAGTTGAGATCGCCGATACGGACTCCTCTGTCGCCACGCTGGTTTACAACGGCATTGTTGTGAGACTGGCGACCAACTTGAGCATTCGCAAGTCTCCAGATCTCCTCGATGGTTTTATTGTTTCGTCTCAGCGCCACCCGCTGCACCGTTATCCCCCGCTTGTCTTTCGTCCCTGCGACAGACAGATCTTTGACGCTGACGTGCAAAATACGAGACAGATGAGCAAGCGCATCCTGTGTGTCGCGATTGGTTTTTTGGAGAGTAAAATGGATGTAGGGCGGATAGGTCCCGCGTGGAGTGCGCGTGCCTGAAATGGATGAAAAACCCTGCTTTCCAAGAACGGACGTGGTGTGAAATTACCTCCTCCCCTACCACCACGGGCACCTCCTCTGGATCCCCACTTAATAGCAATACGCGTGCCTTCCTCAGGCGCGGGTCCGCTATGGGACGCGTCTGCCTCCGACTCGAGTTTGCCGCCGAATAATTCACGAACGGCCACGTGCAGACCTGTACGGGATTCCTTTGATTGAATCGGCTGGCAGAAAATGAGGAACGTTCTTGTTGGGGAGGAAGGAACACGGACGTTTGACAACACTTTTCTGTGATCCTCGCGGCCTGCCGGACGTCCCCCTCTACTGCCACCACGACCTCCACGACCTCCACGTCCACCTCTTCCACCGCGTCCGCCTCTATCTTTCCCGCGCTTCTCAGGCTCAGGCTCGGGTTCCGCCGGGCTGGGTTCAGTTCCTGGAGTTGGTCGCGATCCCCAACCGCCGTCGGAGACTCGTGGGGGTTCCGGCCCTTCCAGATACATTTCTTTTAGTTTCAAAATAGCGTCTTCAGGAAGAAATTCCGCGAGACGAGTGTTGAAGTGTTCGGGCCATGGTTCGTCAGACGCCTTCGCCTTGCCCTTGTCGGGAGTTTTTTCCGCATCGTCCATTACAACGTCCGTCGTGGCAGCGGGTGCTGAACTAGCTTCACCCTTTGGGGTCGGGGGTTTTTCTACAGACTTGAGGTGCACGACATTTCCGTCCTGATCTATCTCATAAACCAGAAAATCTGTAAAGCTGATCTCGCGATTAAACCTAGGGCGAGCAGGACGAACAAGGCGCGAACCGTTGTTTTATAATGCCTTCTATTTTGGAGATGCCCTTGCCAATATATTCGGAGATGCCGACGTCCGCTTCGACAAAGTTCATTGGGCCATCTGTGGCGACAGGGAGTGGGATACCGAGGAGCGAGTGGCTCGGGGGTAGAATGTGCTCTTCTGGAGCTTCATCGTCGAGTTTGGCGCGTTTAGAGGCGGGCTCAGGCTCCTGGTCCTGGTCGCGTTCATGGTAGATGACAGGCATTTTATCCGGTTCCCGATCAGTTACATAACCGCTTGTCCATCCCGCCTCCCGCCGCCATGTCGCATCTCAAAACATACGCAGAGCGGGCTCTCCACCATAAAAACCCTGCGGCAAAACTTCTACTCGAAACAATGGAACGAAAACAGTCCAACCTTGCTATCAGCGTCGATGTTGCGTCCGCGAAGGATTTTATTGCCATTATTGATGTTGTTGGGCCGTTCGTCTGTCTGGTCAAGGCAACAACCATTCTCTCAGCGGCCTCGCTCTCGGTCTGATCAATCCCAAAGACCCATATTGATATCATCGAGGACTTTACCCCGTCCCTCATAACGGATCTGCAGGCACTCAGTAAAAAACACGATTTTGTCATTTTTGAAGATCGTAAATTCGCCGACATTGGTCAGTGTGCAGCTTGAGCAATACAGTCTGCAGGTCTTAACAAGACATCAGGCAATACGGTCGCACTGCAGTACTCTAGCGGGGTGCATAAAATTGCCAGCTGGTCTCATATCACAAATGCACATCCGGTTCCGGGACCCTCTGTTATAACTGGTCTCTCATCCATCGGACTACCGCTCGGACGCGGCCTGCTTCTGCTCGCAGAGATGAGCACCAAAGGCTCTCTTGCATCTGGCTCGTACACCGAGAACGCTGTCCGGATGGCTCGCGAACACCGTGATTTTGTTATTGGTTTCATTGCACAACGGCGTATGGACGGCGTTGGGGCTAGACCAGATGAAGTTTCTACAGAAGAAGACTTCCTCGTCTTGACCCCAGGCGTTGGCCTCGATGTGAAAGGGGACGCGATGGGTCAACAGTACAGAACTCCTCGAGAGGTCATTCTCGAATCGGGCTGCGATGTCATTATTGTTGGACGCGGCATATACGGAAAAGACCCCAGCCTGGTCGACAATATCGTGACCCAGGCAAAACGATACAAGGAAGAAGGTTGGGCCGCTTATCTAGCGCGATTCGAGTCCGCATAGTTGTTTAGAAATCTGGTCCAATTGGCAATATCAGCTTAGGCAACGAAGAATCTGGCACAAGTATCATTCATCCAAGTCAAAAACATCGTCGTCGTTGTCTTTTACGCGGTACAGAGTCCGCGAAGACGAATTATTGGTATACACTGGCCCTAGCGAATTTCCGGACGATTTTTCTATGACACCTATACGCACATCAGCTATGGGCATGCGAAGAAGGCGACAGACAATCTACCTGCGCTTGACAAACGTAGCTCCAAGACCGCAGTGTCGAACCCATCGCTGTTTCCGAGATCTTCAAACCCGATTAACCTGCAATACATCCGTCAGTCTTGCAAGCGTTTCCAAGGTACAACTCACCGGTCTTTCGAGACGCCGTCTACGAAGCATATCACGCATGGGAGCACCTTGACGCCGAGCCGCTCAACAAGCCAAGGGACATTCTCGACAAAGACGCGAAAAAATCGCGTATTGAAGTATTTGGGTGCGAGTTTCTAGTCCAAGGAAGGTTGAGGAGAATAGAGATGAAAAGGCGAAATGGCTGACGGCGAGGTGCTTGTCCATTATTTCACATCGTTTGAAGTTGGAATGGTAAAAATGCACTACACATCTCGGTTCTCGTCTGTCCAAGTCAGTTGAGGAAGGGGCGTATTCAGTTGGCCTCACGCAGTGATTCTGACCACCTCCTTCTCATCCTTGATCTCGGAATAATGCCCGTGCTGATTTTGTTTCATCTCACTCAATTGCTCCATCCTAGATAACTGGATGAGTCCAATTCGATTCGTGTGCCCGCAGGAAACGTGCCCCACTGTTCTTTGAGCACTTGAAGTCCGTACTCGCGCATCTCGGCGGTGTTAGCGTTTTCTATCTCGTCCTCGAGTTCGGCGAACAGCGCCTCCTCGTCGTCCTCTTCATCTTCGTGGCTCGGACGGCGGTTAGGTTCCACGAGTCGAGCAGCAAGGGAAGCGATTTTGTCGCTAGTCGGACTCAGCGAGATGGTGGTACGAAGGTAAAGTGTTTAATTACTCGCTCATTGGACTGGATAAGTGGGACGCTGGTGCGAGTGGTTGAACGGATGGTGGTGTTATTCAAGAAAGAGTGCTCGGCCGTAATTGATGCGCAACAAAGCTTTGGCTTCACCACCACCATGAAATTGGTGAACCGCTTTGTCGACAAGCACGGAACGGTAGGTTCACACCCGTTTGGCCCGCTCCCCGCTTCAATATATGGCAGGGCCATGTAACCCTTCGACCCGAGGACGATGAGGACATGTGGCATCTCTACAATCTCATACAAGATGGTGACTCGATCCGTGCGCCAGCCATTCGGTAGGTAATACTGCAATTCTCTCGCCTTTCGACCAACCTCCAACTTCAGTCGGGTCCAGAAAATATCTGCAACCGGCTCCGTCGATTCCCAGAGAGTTAGACTAAATCTAACAATCAAGGTCACCCGCGTCGACTTCTCCTCCTCCGCTGCTCCCTCTGCTCCAACAACGGACGATGCCGCAGATGCTTCATCTTCCAACCAGCCCGACGCGACAGCTGCCCTGCATATTTCGGGACCGGTCATCGTGGAGAACCAACATGTTCGGCTCGGAGCCTTCCACACCCTCGACATCGAGGTTCAGCGCGATGTACGGATAGAAAAATACGAGGGTTGGGACAGCGTTGCTCTCGCTCGGGTCGAGGAGGCAATCGTTCCAGGTAAAGGCGCTGAGGTTGCAGCGCTGGTTTGTGGAGAGGGTACCGCAGCGTTCTGCCTGCTATCCCAACATATGACACTGGTGACGCATCGATTATCACTGCCCATCCCACGCAAGGGCTCGGCCTCGGGTGCGACACAGCACGAGAAGGGCCTCGACAGGTTTTACGGGACACTGTTTGAATCGTTTCTGCGGCATGTGCCGTATTCCAACGTTGGACTCAAGGCTATCGTTATTGCAAGTCCTGGCTGGGTGAGGGACTCTGTGTGTGATTATCTGGTGGCGGAGGCGTCGAAACGTGGCGACAAGGTCCTTCAGAAGGCGCTGAGAGATAAAGTGGTCAAGGTGCACATAAGCAGTCCGCATGTCCACAGCCTGGTAGAGGTTTTAAAGAGCCCAGAGGTAAGCAGCTCCATCCCATGTGCCGTTCCAGCTTCCAACCTTTTCAGATCGTCTCGCAATTAAAAGAGACAAAATTCGCTCGGGAGGGTATCGTATTGGACAAGTAGTCGAGTTTGCTTTGTCTATCGGATGCGGCGCTGACGGCCTCTACTTAGGTTCTTTAAGATGCTTGGTACCGACGAAATGCGGGCATGGTACGGTCCCGACCATGTGGTTCTCGCTGCAGATCGCGGCGCGATAGGGACTCTGCTCATATCGGATGAGCTTTTCCGGTGAGTAAAGCGGTTGTTGTGCTGCCCACTCTGATCCTTTGCAGCGCAAGTAACCCTGTAATCCGTAAGAAATACGTTGAACTTGTGGAGGCGGTCCAACAGAAGGGCGGAGAGGTCGTTATATTTTCAAGCATGCACGAATCTGGTCAACGTATGTCTCTTCTCCTCATTCTTTCTATGTGTCCAAATTAAACTGCTTCCCAGAACTTTTATTGTTGACAGGCATTGCGGCGTTGCTTACATTCCCTCTCGATGTCGAAGTTGTTGAGGCGGAGGAGAGGGAGGATGCCGAGCGGATACGCCTCGCCCAGGAAGGAGAACCGGATGGAGGGTAGACGGAGAACGTCCCTGGCCGGTTTTTGCTACCAACCCGCCCTTCACCTTACATTTACTGCCGGATCGATGACGTAATCGTATTGCCGACCGATGAGGTGCTGCATCGGTGGCCTTCATTCTATCACATTTGCATGTTACTGAGAGCTATCATGTCCAAGCGAACCTTGTCGCCCTTGTCGCCCGTCGCCGCCTCCTCCTCCAAACGGCTCCGTACTGCTCCTGCCTTTCATCCAAGGAAAATAGCGTCCTATGAAGCCGCAGCTGCAGTAGATTCGAATCCTCCTATCGCTCAACTTCTCAAGGCCGTTGCAGATGGGAAGAACACTCGCAAAGCCGGCCAATCTGTTGTCTACTGGATGCGCATGGGGGACCTCAGAGGTTCTTTCAATTTCCCTGCCCAGAACGCGCTCTAACCTATTCTTCTCGCAGTCTCAGACAACAGAGCTTTGTCTCTCGCATCTGCGCAAGCCAAAAAATCAGATGTGCCTCTCGTGGCGATATTCGTACTGAGCCCACAGGACTATACAGCCCACGACAGAAGCTCCCGCCGGATTGATTTCACGCTGCGTAACTTGGTCCTCATTAAACAATCGCTTGCGACGCTCCACATCCCCCTTTATGTTGTCACACAACCCAATCGCCGTGCTCTCCCTCAGAAAGTCGTTTCTATCCTTGAAAACCTCGATGCATCCGCGATATACGGGAATATTGAATATGAAGTCGACGAGTTGAGACGCGACATCCAGATCTGCAAAGCCGCCAATTCAAAAGGCATCGGCGCCGTATTTGTACATGATAAATGTTGGTTATCGTCTTATCGCCTTCAAATATTTTCTACAACTCGTATAGGCGTTGTGGAACCTGGGCAAGTCTTGACCAAAGATAATCGGAGCTACTCGGTGAGTCCAACTCAAATTCTCGGGCAGACAAGTCGCTCATTTTAACAGGTGTACACGCCTTATCAGAAGATATGGCTTGCCAAGCTCAACGCCGATATCCCACACTACCTCGAGAATTGTGCAACACCGCATGCCAATTCCGAGTCTGTGCGCTCGACGACTAAATTTGCTGAACTATTCGACTCTGAGATCCCTGAAAGTATTCCTGGCTTTGAACTTGACCCGACGGTACAAACAAAGATGAAAGAGGTTTGGCCTGCGGGCGAGACTGCGGCGAATGATGTTTGCACCTCCTCCTGTTAATTTTGCGCACGTCTAACATTCCGTTGCAAGATTTTGATGCGCTTTCTTCGTAACAAATCTCGATCCTCCCAGTTGGGTGCTGTTGATCCTCTGGCTTCGGGCACAGAAGATTCGAAGCGAAATCGAATTTCGGTATACGACGCAGAACGGGACAGAGCAGACAAGGATACAACAAGTCGTCTTAGGTGCGGCAACTGTTGACGCCTTGAAACACAAACCCGACACTCCATCAGCCCATATTTGGCCGCTGGAGTCATTTCTGCTCGCGCCTGCATCCGCAGCACCTTGCCGCCAACGACAAGCAAAACCGCAGCCACAAACGTTGACGGGGGCAAGACTACCGGGGTCGGGCGGTGGGTACTAGTCTCACGTAGTCAGACTCCAAGATTTATGACTTTTTAGGTGGGTACAAGAGGTTGCCTGGCGAGATTTCTATGTGTGCATACTTTCGGCCTTTCCGCGGGTTAGTATGGGACGGCCGTTCCTGGAAAAGTACGCCAACGTCGTGTGGGAGGGACCGGCGCTCGAAGACGCCTACACTGATAAGCCTCGTCCTACTTCTTCAACCGACGCGACTGCAACGAGTAACATTGAAAAGTGGAAAACTGGTCACATAGATACCCTTCAAATGACGGAAATCGGGACTCATTATACTTGCAGGTCACACCGGATATCCAATCGTAGATGCGGGAATGAGGTGTTTGAATGAAATGGGGTAGGTGCTAATTTCCGTTCATCATATAATCGACCCATATCTTCCTCCCCGCAGCTATCTACACAACCGTCTCCGGATGATTTGCGCGCAGTTTCTGGTCAAAGACTTGGGGTAATTCGACTTTTTTTCCACCGAAACTTACTGAACCTCGGAACCAGTGTTGATTGGAGAGTTGGGGAGAAGGTGGGCCTCTATTTCTCTCCTCGACCTGTTGTATATTCATCATCTGTGCAGTATTTTATGGAAAACTTGATCGACGGTGATCTCGCCTCAAACAATGGGGGCTGGTGAGTTTTCCTACATCGAAACTTCCTGGATTCCTCGTAACCCTGAGGCTTTCCGATAGGCAGTGGTGTGCTTCGACTGGCGTTGACCCTTGTCCATACTTCAGAATCTTCAACCCGCACTCGCAAAGCACCAAGGTCAGGAATACCGCGATATGGCAATACTACAGCTACTTATTCCCTTTCGAAGGCGGATCCTACCGGAGACTTCATCCGACACCACGTCTCAGAACTTTCTTCCGTTCGTGGACCTGGTAACAGCTTCACCTTTGTGTTCCGTATCGGGGCATTGAAATATCGTCCAGAGTTGCACGACCCGCCGGGCCCGTTGGCGGACAAACTGGGGTATCCACAACCCATCGTGAAACACGCGGAAGGAAGAGAGAGAGCTTTGAGACGATTCAAGAACCCTGGAACTGCTTAAAAGTCGTGGCAGCAGCAAGCAACCTAGACAATACAATATTACTGCAATAAACACAATACACGTTATCGGTATCGGCGAAGCACTGCGCCGAGCCATGAAATTGGCAACGGGATGGCAAGACTTCGAGCAGCATTGTCGCTCGGGGTGATTGCTGATGCTGTCGGTGCGCTGCTATTGCCCGAAGATGCCGACTGCGAAGAGCTAGAGCCCAAGTCAGTTTAATCAACTTGAACACCTGTCGACTCACAGCGCGAGCTGTTGAGGGAAATCAATGATTATGAACATCAACATAGTAAACCCCAAGACATACCAGAGCCAGGTGTCCTCCAACCACAGGTCGCGCTCGGAAGCCTTCAGGTGTACCATCACGAGCCTCGTACCAATCGCCAAAAGGCTGGGAGCTGAGCCCATCTCCGGCTGCTTTCCGGACAGACGCGATGAAGTAATCTCGTGCGTCGGTATCCGACATGATAGCGGCTGTCCAAATTTGCCAGTCTAATCGGCGAGTGATTTAACAAGACATATAAACGGTGGGCGAGGAAACTTACCCGATTTCGTGTAGGTGTGACTGATCTCAAACCGTGAGGAAGCTTGCGTTGAGTCTCGGCACGCAGACTTACCGTGTGTCCAGCGGTACGCCGAATGGTTGCTGCACCGTGCGATACCAGTTTGTTTGCATTTGGTATATTGTGTCGGGGAATAGATTAAGCTTCAGCAGCTTATCCGCATACCTGGTCAAGATGTCTATGAGCCGGTGTGATAAAACGTACAGAGGCCCTCACAAATTATAGGACAATCCCCAAGAGGAGGGGTCTCCATACTAGTTCAAGTTGGTCATAATATCGAACGAACGAAAAGGTCAGTACGCACAGAAAGTGTCAAGTGACTTTGGTCGGGACTGATGGCAAGCTTTTGCCATTGAGAGACATACGAAGCCGCTATGGACTTGATTTCATGGTCATTTGACGGCAGGTTGCGGAAGAAAGTAACGCACACTGTAGTTCGAGCTCTTCTCGCTATCCCCTTGAATCAAGTCGAGAATGACCGACATCGCTTTGATTCCGATGATGCCTTTGATCGCTAAATTGGTTTGATTCGCCTATATCCACAGATGAGGACGTATCAGGTATTTCTGTGGGCGTTGCTTACGAGCGCACCGGCAAAATCATCGGTCGAAATCTGCGCCTCAGGGATGAGAGAGTCCTCGATCAAGAACTGCGTCCACTGGTCAAGGAGGGTGTCGGCATAGGTCGCTAATTGAGAGTTATCGCCGGATTTTTGCGCGTAACTCAGAGCCATAATGAGCATGTTTCCTGACTCTGAGAAGACATCAACAAAAATACAGCAGAAGCGTCGCATCGGCGAACCTTCCACCGGCATTTTCTCATCCAAGCCGTCATTGTGACCGAGAGCCTTTGGATAATTGGCGCCTGAAAGGTAGTTAGTTCAAGTACGCCTGCCGTCGATAGCGTTGAGCGAACCGAGATCGTGGGCGCTGAATTTGTTCGGATACTGTCCTGTAGCCTGATACTCGAACAGCCCGGCTAATAGATATTTCGCAAGGAGAGGATTGACGTAGAGCAGCAACGGATATGCTGGAAATATCACGTCGACAGTGTTCAAATTCTGGAATTCAATCAGTGCATTGATACAATGAAATAGCACGACCTTACACCGTCGCTGGAGATTTCTGTGCTCCCTTGATCAGGCTACTGAACAGGATGGAACGTGGCCAAAGATACCTTTCATAAAAACTAAAATGTCGCTCGCATTCCATGAACCGTCATTATTCTTGGAGATTGTTATGTCTGTTGCTCCTAAAGTCTGTCTAATCGACAAGGCCACAATCGCAGCATAGTCGGCGCTGATAGCCATGGCATCCCTTTGCACCTGCGCGTCGAATTTTGTATTCCGAGCGAGCGCATCAGTATATTCAGCCAGAAATGAGGTGACCTAACTGGGTCATTTGGAATTCGACCACACAAAGCGAGGCACTTACCGCGTCAGAAATGGCCGAAAACTGGTTCCAGAATAAACTTGATCTATCTTGGAGCTGAACGCATATGGTCAGTAGCTGCACCAATGTGGAAACTCAGACAGGTTAACGAACTTTTCCGCCGGCAACAATGTAGCTGATCGCCGGGTCCCGAACATGTCCCACAGAAACTACGACAGGGCTCGAGGGTGTGCCTGCAATCTTGCCCAGATCGTGAGCAAAGGCGAAAACTGGCCATCTATCGGAGATAGCTCGGAAGTCGGTGTCCTTTTTATTCAACAAGACACTATTGTTCACGAATTGCGCACGAACAACGACGTCTTCACCAGACTGGAAGGTAACGCCGGAGGACTGTATATACACCGATGAGTGGCGGCTCGAGGGACCAGTCGACTCAACGACATACGGCAGTGGTTGAATAAAGGACACTTCCATCTAATAAAATCAATCAACATAGACTCGTCTAAACCCAGGGACATCCTACACAAGGCGCGATCGATCTTTTCAGCAAACACCGTTTGGTTTTGTAATTGGATTTCATGCGTCAGCGTTCCGCCCTCCGTCGTCGTCCAATTAACAGCGAGGGATGCATCTCCAGCAGTCCACTCTGCAGTGATATCACTGTAGACTTGGACTGAATGGGAATTGCCGTCCGTGGAAGTCGCCGAAAGCTAGGTGGGGAATGAGCGAATATTGAATCACAAAATGCGCGGAGACCTACACCCATATAGGAAAACGGGAAGGATTGTTTGCTCAGATCGCTCGGCTGATTCAATGCGTCAGAAAAACACGTCCACAGAAGATGAAAGTGGTGTACCTCAACAGGACTGAGAAAGGTAACGTTTAAATCAATAGGCCCACAGGACATTATAAAAATGCTTTGTGTGGACGTGAACTAATTGGGTATCATGAAATCTTGGTCGTTTCGGAATAAGATGTTTCCGTACCTCCATGCTCGTCTGGGTCGCTTTCTTGAATGGCGCCGCAATGACTGGATCTCCCAGGAAACTGTAAGCGGTCCCATCGACTTTGATGAAGCCAGCCCAGCCGACGGTCTGGAGAATTAATGAGCTCCAATCGAGCCCTCACAGTCGCAGCTTACCTGGCCAGTCCAATGTTGCGGCCAAACACCGTTCAGCGGGTTGCCAGCGCCCTGAGGAAGCCAAGTCGAAAGGTATGGGGAGCGCACAGCCAGTGGGATCCTTTGACGCGGTTTGAGAGGTTAGAGGAGACACAGGAACCCAAAGACGAACGAAGAAGGGTTAAAAGGAGTGGCCTTCCATGTAACTTGACTGGCGGCACAGAAAGTGAAGAAGAAAGAGGCCAGTGACAAAAGGCCGAAAGAACGCATCAAGGAGTCGGTGGACGCTGGAAAGAGAGGGCCTCATTTTGTTGGAAAAGTTTGGGCAGATGGTGAGTTGTTAGTTTACATGGCGATCGCGATGCATATGGTTGATGCCAACATGTGGCGATACATGTGCATCAATATTGATTCAGAAAGTAATTACAAGCCCAGTGCCCGTCTCAGCGAATCAGTCAAGTCCCACTGAGGCGTGTCCCCATGCACGTCGAACAAATTCACCCCACGCATTCCCATCCGCTTCACAAAGGCCGCTTTCATCCCAAGAGATTGAGGGTCGTCGTAAGTAACCACCTGGCGAGCGTGCGGAGATCGCAGGAACGGCGTGCTCGAGCATTTGTCCCAATTTCTGGTGAATCCGCCGTCTCCTTCGAAAACAGTGCCGAAATCGTCGCGGTCCGAGGTACGAAAAAGCGCATGCTGCTTGACGAGATCACAGAACTGAATTTGGTCGCCATCGCCGGAGAGTCGGACACTCGAAGCTTGGGTTCCTCGCGTCTGGAGTTTTGTGGCAGTAGAGTTTGAGATGTACGCGTAGGATGGAACGCCCAGGACTAGCTTGTCCGCGGGGAATCCGGCCCTAGTCCACGCATCGTAGGCCGCGGCTGCATTGGCTTCCGGTTGGGAGGAGCTTCGGCAATAATCAGACAAGGGAGCGTTGGGACCAGGGTTCGCGGACGCTGAATGAAGCTCAGGTAGAGGCACTTGCAGGGATGGGAACAACTAACCGCCCCAAGCATCGTAATTCATTATCAAAACCCAGTTCAACACGGCTGCAAAATCAGACACGTTGGGCATTGGCTTTCCGTCTGACCCGTCGAATGGCTGCGTCGTCGTTGCCGCCGTGATTATCGCAGCAGGGGGGAGTTGCGAGCGTAGAAGCTTGAGGAATACCAAGAAGTTGTCCGAGTCGCAGTCGTTCACTTCGTTGTCGCCTGCCCCTTGACGGCCAGGGTATTCCCAGTCGATGTCAATGCCGTCCAGGTGGAATGTTTTGTAGAGAGTAGATATGTTGTTGGCGAATGCCTGCCTAGATTGTGGCATGGAAACAAGGGTAGAGAAATGTCTATCGATGGTAAATGTCTCAGTCGCTGAGTGATAAAATCTGGACTTACTGGCTATCAGTCCATCCTCCAATACTCAACTTCACCTTCTTCCCTTTTTTGTGAGCAGCCGTGACAAGGCGAGTCAGAAATTGAGGAGACTCGTCGTCGTCCCAGATGAGAGTCCCGTCCACTTCCGGTATGGCGAACGCGAAATCTATCCAGTCGAACCTCGCAAAGTCGATCTTCTCCGGTGGAAAGGACCAGGCAGCCCAGTCTGGATAATACGCCATTACCAGGGGTGTAGCCGCTTTCGAGGATGCCGACGGGGATACGAAAAATGGGACTTCGCCTGCGGGTGTTTGGATTGGCGAGAAGGGCGAGGATGTGGTTGATGGTGGCTCCACATATACGGGAGAATCGGGTGAACTCTGGGCGAGACGGGAGAGCAGAAGAATCGTAAAGTAGACAGTATTCATGTTGAAGTAGACGTCGAAACGAATGAAGAGGAACTTGGTTCGAGTTTGGTTCGGGTTCAAGACAAGTGGGAAAGCCGGCCATCAAACCTCGGTTTTCACAGTGGACGCCGACTATGAAGGCGTTCGCGCTCAGACCGGGACCCTTCTCGCCAGTTGGGTTACATTATTCAGAAGATGAACGGCCTCCGCTTGCTTGACTGTAAATTCCCTCGCCCAATGGACTCACCATCCACGCCCCGGGCCAGTTGATGCGTTCATGGACTGCCGTTCAATTCCTTGGCTGGTTATCCAAGTTGCTACTGCATAGGCGACCGCCGTTAACTCGGCCCTTGTCATGTACACTACACACTAGCCCAACGCGATACTGAGCGACGCGTGCAACATTCTGGACAGGACCGAGACTTTTGTTCAAAGTCGACAGAACGAACGCACGCACTGGGAACTTGTGGTGGACCTACCCTTCGCACTCACGTCGCCTGCATCATTCCCACCGGCGAATCCCCTTGCTCCAAGGCTCGCAGGTCTACCGCAAGACTGCCAACTCAAAATACAATGACCTTTCTTTGATCTCCTCCCTTGCGGCTCTCCACATTCGCATCGACCCAGGATACCAGTAGCGGTCGTATGGCCGATATCATCACATTCCCCACCAGTCTGCGCGTCGAGGTACATCTGCACGTCGTCCGTTCGTTACTGGCATTCCAAGCGGCGGATCTCGTCAAACAATCTTTCTGTACCGCGACTGACGGTAATTCACTCGCACACCGTTCAAGTCAGAGTCTATATATCAGCCTGGTTCGAATGCCTGCAGCTGTGAGTGAACTGCCAGTCATAACAAGACACCGGTATGATTATTTCCAGACGCTTTCGCCGGTGAACCAAGCAGCACTCGACACGTACTCTGGTTTCCATAGGTTGCCGCCGCGGCCGCTGGGGACATCTTCATGAATCATTAGCCCCAATTACCCGGAGCGCTAAAGGAAAGCGGTAAAGCGGGGTTGGGTGTCACTATGCAAAATTCTGTTTCATCCCCCTCCGACTGTCGGAGTTGGTTGGTTGTTATGAACGCCCTGTCGGACATCCCGCTTTGGTATGTTCTCGGTCGTAACTTGTGTTCACTGGACTGGATTTTATCTCTTCCACGTCGAGACGTCTCACAACTCCTGTACTCGGAAGCTCTCAGCCTCGCGGGCTTTGTTTGATACATACACGCGTGTACAACTTTTCTTTATAGTTGAATGCAAGCATGTTTCACCTTTTGAGCGGGATACGACTCTACAACCAGCGTCATGGAAGTAGTAACCAGGGTAAGGCTGCGTGCGAGTCAAACTATTTCTCACAAAACACGGAATTCAACGACGGTGATACAAAAGACTAGGAACAGACAGCTAGGATACATTGCAATGGTGCTTTAAGGTGACAGTTACATACAAAAGTAAGATATTTACAGGGAAAATAATGAGCGTGAAGGTGTATGCTAGAATGCGAAGGAGGGACGTGTTACAAAATTACAGGGCTCGCAAATCCTGCAAAATCTTTGCGAAATTCTGCTCCGTCCACCGGTCCTTGCCACGCTCGCGGATCCATTTCTGAGAGGATCGGTTGGATAGGACACGCTCGCGTGTCATTTGCCATGCATAGTCATAACCGTCGCTCGAAGCTTCGCTCGACGCGTCGCTGTCGTCCCCGTCGAGGTCCAGCACCTTTTCAACCGTAATGTCCGGGTACGCCGTCTGCCTTGACAGCGCGCCGCAGCCCAGCCAAGACGTCCGCCTTGTCGTCGGGCTGCTCCAGGATGATCTGGACCGACTCGCCCAGATGGCGGCGAAGTTTCGAGATGCGCTTCCGTCGCGCTGTCCGAGGCGAGGGAGGCTCCGGCAGCGTCGGTGAAGCGGGACGGTGGGGTCCGAACGCATTGGGGTTCAGCGCGTCGGGCGAGGTCTGGAGTGAGAGGGATGCGAAGCGCGGGGGCCCGCGGCGGATGCACGGGGGAGCCAGGTGCGCGTGGGATTCGACGATAGGTGTCGGGGGCGGGAGGGGAGTAGCTGGGGTCACGGATATAGCAAGTGCACTACCTGCTTCCGGGAGGGTAGGAAGGGGGCGCATGGATGGGCTGCGTGAGAGATGGGGAACCAGTGGTGGTGCAGAGTTGGGAGTTGGGGGAATCCGGGGCAGGGGTCGTATTTTATGGCCCGCGTCCGCCAACTGGACATTTATAGTCATTGTCCGATTCGTAGAGGCCGCACCGCGAGCCACGCGAACGGACTTGGAGCGCATTTCGGGAGGGAAGAAAGGTAACTGGGGTGGTACTACATCTCGACCGTCTTCAGTGCATAGCGTCCTCCTGCGGGGGCTAGTATTCGAGGGAGGCATGGAGGGTGGAGGTGGAAAAAAGTGGGCGTGGAGTCGAGATTGGTTGCGCTTTTGTATATATGCAGAACGGGGAGGCCCAAAAAAGAAATGACCGGTTGTTGGAATCTGGAATCTCCATCGAGAACAACATCGAGGGTGTGATTTCGGGGCCGTGCTGTCTTGTATTTTGACGGATCTTTCTTGCGAACCAGGGCAGTACGGTGCCGTATGATAACTACCTTGTATTCCAGTCCTTGCCTTGTATTCCACACAGCTGCAGCAAGAGGTAGCCATAGACTGAGGTTGACGGTCGTTGAGGTGGAAAGACAATTCCGAGCGGATCATGATACCGTAGCGGATCAAACAGTTGCAATCGAGACCGTGCACCGCTTTCCGTCGGCCACTTGAACTGCGCAACATCCAGGGCCAGACTGTCTTGCTGTCACCCAGAGTCAGCCAGACAACCCCAGGTCCCTCCGTGCCAGCGCACCTTCACCTGGTGTCGTGTCGTCAAGTCTCGCCGCTGTGCCTTTAGCCTTTTCAGAATCACGTTCAAGACCGTTGGAGCGCACTCTAGAATAATCACATCGGGATGCGCGGTGGAGCGGGGCACTGGAGCGCGACTCCAACACCCCAATTGAGCATCGGAAGTTACGGAACAGGATCCCCGGATCAATTCGCTCGCCGTTTAGCCAAGGTCTGGCTCTTGACACTTGTATCCTCTCCTAGGATTAGTGTATCAATAGGCAGTTTATTCCCAGCTTGCGAATACACCGAGCCGCGTACAAATATCTGGCATACTCGCGAGGGAGAAAAGGGTCGAGGTGCGATGGGAGTCATTAACATGTGCCTCCGTTCGAATTACAACAGCTCGTTGCTACTTGCGCTCCATGAGCATTCCGCATTTCCGATGTGCACATAGGACGGAGCCCGAGATCTGCGTTCACAACACCACTCTTATTTATTTATTTCGGTCCCGTGCCATCCTTGTTGCTTCCCCCACTTTGGACGGTAGGTAGGTGGGTAGGTAGAATTACACGGCACGGTCCCACTTGGGAACGCCGGGGCCCGAAGCTCACCCTGAATCTGTTTGCCGCATCTCACGTATGGATTGTGACGGTTCGTATACTCCCACGAGCGTTTGCATCCAGGAATTGCACATTTCCACGTCGCGTCAATAACAAAACGGATTAGGTCACATGACCGCGTTTGATGGGAGTGCTCACTTGAGTGCTCATGCGGAATCCAACTCGAACGCAAGGTGTACCGCCATTACACGAAGTGAATACTCGAATACTATTCGAGTACACATAATAGATTTACAGTAAAGTTAGCGTCCGTTCCATCCCGGGTATTGGAAGAAGACTGTATATGAAGCAAAGCAGCAATCATATCAACCCGGCGGCCCTCAATTCTGCATGCAAACGCCGCTCATTCCGAATGGCCTCCTGCAGCTGCCGCGCGCGCTCAGGATCAGCGTCAGCGGGAATCATAAACTCCGTCTCTGCCGAATCAGCAGAATTCACGTCCACCTCTTGGTCGGTCTGACGCGAACCGAACCCAAGCCCACTTCTGAAGAGGTCGGAGGTGTTCCGCAGGTTCCAGCTGCGCTCGAAATGGGTCATGAACGGGCCGCTGGAGGGCGGCGGAATCTGGGCGCCGGGGTTTTCTCTCTGGGATGCCAGGACACCGCGCTCCCATCGCTTTGACGCGCCAGAAGCCGAGGACCGACGTTAGGAGAATGAACCATCCTATATGGAAGGATCAGCGAGGATGCCGCAAGCCCGAGTACATGTTTTACTGACCAATCGTCATGAGGAAGAACGAGAACCACTGATGAATCGTTTGAGAATCTATCAGCAGAAGATGGACGAGGAGCGTACCTTCGTAAGTGGCATCTGCGACTGCAGCATTGGCTTCTTCAGCGGTGATAGTGTCGGGAATGGCCTCGGCGAGAGCCGCTGCAGACCCATTATAATATGCCGCGGCCTCGGCGGCAGTGGGAAACGTTGGCCGAGCAGCTGTTCCAACTAGACCAGGAATTGGCGGCTTCATCCTCCAAACTCTCACCCCGCGAGCGAAGCGCAAATCCTGACCAAAAGTTAGGACAAAAGTATGTACGGAGCAGACGACACGAACCGTATTGAATTAAGCGTGACACCCAACCCGGCGCGCGATCCCAGACGAGCAGCATGAGTGCTGTGGAACAGGCTAAAAGCAAAGACTGTAAGATTAGATCAGTCCAGAAGGCGGTGAACGTACAAGGTCAAGATGAAGCCGATGAACTGGAAGCTTATGGAGATAAGCATGTTCCACAGGAAGGAGAAGAGGGAGCCGCTTCAGAGGGGTCAAGAGCCGTTTGCGATGTAGATGCGGAATCGACTCACCTGGGAAGGGAATCGATGATCATTTCGCCTTCAGTACCGGGCGCGAACGGCTGGAACATGATGAGATGGGAACAAGAAGAATACTTGTGATTGCACTCACTGCGTGACTGTGGTTTCCCAGTATTGCGGCACGGCATCCGCCTGTGCTTCTCTATACGACGGCGGGGCTTCGGCACGGGTGTCCTCTGGTACAAGGTATGTGCTGTCGCCTATGCGGATGTTAAAAGAGAAAAGGTACAATTTTGAATATGGTTACCATCTTGGATGCGAACGGGTGGAGTCGGTTTGGCAGTGACGTTGGCAAAGACACCGTCGTTGTTATTCCCGACGACTTGGTTCGTCGACGCAAAGCCCAAACGTTGCACATAGTGAGAGGGCAAAACGGCAGCCGCAGTACGATTCAACCAACCCCGGCGGGGGGCAGCGGCCGTGTCCACAGTGAACGACGGAACCAGGCCATTCGAATTGCCGAACTCTATGAAACAGGGTCAGAAATGTATCGGCTGAAGAGCAGGGACTGTAGGGGACCATTTGGGAGAGCGGTGGCTGAGGGGCCCGGAGGCGATCCGGGTGGCGGGTAGTCGTAATCCACGTTCTCAAAGTCGTAGGTGCCGGGGACATGAGTGGTGGAAGGACGAGCAGAGTGGGCTGGGGGTGAAGTCGGAGAGGTGGGTGCGGGATTCAGAGGGCGAGACTCAGAATCGTCGCCCTCATCATCCGAGTCATCGAACGCAGCGTCCATCTCGTGGCGGGCTTCACCTGTCGGAAGGGGTGCGTATCTGCCAGACATGGCAAGGTGGTGGGGATATACAAGCAAGAGAGTGGGGGAGGTTTGTGCTTAGCCGATAAGGTGGTGGCTGTAGTCGTAGTCGTGAGTGTGTGGCCTTGTTGTCCAATGCCCTGCTGCTGCTAAATCCTCTTTCCGATGAAGCACCGCGACAGCCTGAACAAGACCGTTAAATTCTACGCCTTCAAACGTCAAAATGGCTCCGGGATTCAAATAAAATTCAAACCCCCTCAACACGGCAATGTACAACTTTTTACCTTGGTCCCACGCGACGCGCCGCAAATACTCCTCGCAAGAGACGTAATGGTCCGCGACTCTCATCCTGCCACCATGGAGGCCACATTCTCGGTCCACCACAAACAACTCCCTTCGTGTTACTTCTGCCGAAAGCGCAAAATCGCGTGCCGGCGTCCCGACGGTTGGAAGGATGGCGAGCCCTGCACGTTCGTTTTTTCCCGCAGTCCAGGACTTTGCGATGTATTAACGCGTACGTATGTCATCAAACTAGCCAGTGTACGCGTCGCCAGCTCGAGTGCTCCTACCCGACCGTTTCGCGCCGCGGGCAGCGCCCTGACAAGAAAACGGCCAACAAATCTGTCCCAGAATCCATCCCAGAAGAACGTCCGACTCGTCGAACCGAATCCGAGAACAAAAACAGTGTATCCAACTTGATTTCTTGAAACCTGCCTCGCCAACGTCCGTATTCTCACATTGTTCTCGCTAGTTTCCTCACGCGTTCCCTATAGGCTACGACATATCAACTTCTTGTATCTTGTGCAAATATATCGTTCAACCCGAGCACGCTCGGCATATAAAAAGCCACCGCTACGGACGTCATCTGTCCCCCGCACGAGCCTGGTCTGGACTTCTAGGCAAGCGCGAAATCAGCCCAACTTGTGTTTTGGACCGACCTCGACCGTACCTGCGTGTGTGTCCTGACCTACCCTTGACCGCGACCAACTTTTGCACCCGGCGGCAGCTCTCCATGCGCGCCCCCACCATCTGGGCGAACGTGCTGAGAATATAGTGTGCACCCATCTCTTCGTCGACTTTCCGGCGCGCCGTTGGACTGAGAGACTTGCGTCGCCGCTTCGTCATGTTGCCGTTCAATTTAGCCTCGAGCGACCTCATCTGTTTACGCCAGTGCATACGGTGCACCGCTGCCGCCGTGGGCGGCTTCGCGAGGTTCGCCGTCTCGGAGTCGGAGTGGTCGGTGTCGGAATCGGTGTTAACGTCGCCGACCCGAGCCTGTCCTTTCGACCCAGTCCAACTGTTCTTGGTAAAATCTGGCCAGCGTGTCGAGTTTGTCGATGAGATGTGCGAAATTGGCGTCGCCGTTAGGCTCGTGAGCGGAGGATGTGGACAGTGAAGGAGAGAGAGCCATTGCAGAAAGTGGGGGGAAAAGGGAATGGGCTGTGTTTTTGTGGAGACGCGTTGATATGCATGACTTCACGGGTCTCGATGATTCTGCTATTATTCCGACGCGTCCAGACTTTACAACGGTCCAGGCAATAAAATGGCGGCCAATCGCCAAAGGCCGACGTATTACATCATCCCTTATTATTATTATTCCGTTCTTGGATCTCAACCGTGATGCTGCCCGTGGTCGCGTTTTTATTCGCGGCTGCTTCCTCAGTTTGGGCATCCGACTCGACCTTTAACGTCTACCACCGTATCTACGAGCCCAAGCAGCCTGAATCCCCCTTCACTGCGCGCGGCACCATCCTCGTTCCAGGCGGCTACGGCGATGCCTCGTTCTCGCCTTCACCATCGCTCTCAGAGGACCTGACGAAATTCTCGGAGCAGCTCCAGACCGTCAAGGGCGCGCTATATCAAGTCGCTCTGGAGCTGGACGTGGACAAACCCGGCCAATGGGACGTGGTTTCCGCCGTCAAAGTCGTGAGTGTTCCAGCCAAAGCTCGGCCTGGAACAATTCGATTCAAGTGTTTTGTGTGTACAGTGCCACCTCCATCAAGCCACATACGAGACCCTCATTCTGCATGCAACCCATGACGGGCGCCCGTACGCTCTAGACTATTTCGTCGCCCCAACACCGCACAACGGCGCCTGCCCAAAGACATCAAAGGCACCAACGCCATTGCTTTCTTTTGCAAACAATATCGCTAGCCTGAATACGACCGTTGAAACGAGATTACCCCGCCTTCCGCCGTTGTAGGTTTCGTTGAACTGTCCGGCGTATCAATGTCTGACTTTCCAAGACCTGAATTGCGCGTACCGCCCCCGCTTACACCCGAGGGCGAACCCGTGGCTCCAGTTCCAGAAAAGTCACTATTTGCTAGATACTGGCCCTATGGAGCAGCGATACTGATCGCCTTGAGTGAGTCGAGATCTTTTCACTTTGAGCAGTCCATTCATTTTTCAACAGTGCTTTCGGGTGGTTCAGAAGAAGAAGCTGCGAAGAAGTAAGACAACCCCATCGATAATATATTTATTCTACAAATTCTACACGCGGTTTTATTCTTCGTTGGTCCAGATCCTCTGCGTCTGCTTCTTGAACGGCTCGAGCGTGAACTCCAGACTCGAGCACGGGTAGCCGATGTCGAACTTTTCGAGCACGGTGGGATGCAATATGCCCAGACTCCCGAGCTTCAGGTCCTGCTCAAGATGCAGTGCCGCCTGGACGTTCTGCTTAACGGCCGACAGAACGCCGTCCTTGACCGGAGGTGCCCGATAATAAATGTTGGCCGCGCGCCCAGGGAAGAACATGGGATCTACACGGGCTCAGAACACAACGGTCGCCTCGAACGTCATCTACTTACCGCTTGTCTCCTTGATGTAATATCCCGTCGTCGCCTCGCGATCTTGAGCAGAAATCCTGGGTATGTCCAGCATTTTCATGGCGCGGTCGAGCATGCCATGTACAACCTCAAACCCGGCAGTCTTGTTGCACCAGACAGCAGCGGCGTGTCTGATATTACGCGCCTGCCGCTCCCGTGTGGAATCTTTGACGACAATGTCACTGGTCTCAAAGATTTTGAGAGGGAGCGCGTGCGATCGGTTCTCGCGAATGGTCTTGAGGAGTCCTGGAATGAGTGTCGTGCGAACGACCTGGAACTCAAGTGTTTTGGGATTGGCAATCTTGACAACAGTCGTGTTGTCGTCGACGTGGTTGAGCCACGCAAAGTTCTCTTCGTGAGAGCACTGTAACTAGATCAATACTCGTTCGATGAAAATCGTGGCTGGCGTACCAGAATCAGAGGTAGGACCTCGACCCACCCAGCCAAAGCCCACTCCCTGCGTACAACGTCGCTCAACAGACTGATCGCGGAAGGTTGACCAACTGTCGTAGTCGCCGGGAAAGAGTGCGGTAAGTTGTTGAACCCGTAAGCGATGGCTGCGTCCTCCATGATGTCGCACTCGTGAAGGATGTCTGGCCTCGTTGCTGGTATTTCTACCAGGATCTCGTCTGTATTTGAAGGCGAAACCGACGTGTACAAAGACATTTTGTCGAGAAGGGTCGAGACCTCGGGTGCAGACAGTTTAAGCCCGGTGCAAGAATTGACATAGGAAGCGTGGGCCGTGGTATGTCGACCAGAGATATCCGGGGTGAGTCGGAACTTGCCATCTGGGGCGATGACCTTCACCGGTTCAATTCTGCAAAAAATTCAGCTTCCTCATGAGTGAAACATGAGCCTTGCTTACGTGTACGGTTCTGCACAATACTCGGAGAACATCGTGGCGACGATGTTCACCACAATATCCAGTTTAGTTTGATCAGTAGCGGTAACGTCGATGAAGACATTTCGGGTGTTCAGAGTAATTTTGCTGTGGTCCGAGTTGATAATTGGAGGCATTGAAAGCACTTGGTCCTTTGCGTCGTAGATAATCGGGTAGACCGGCGAGTCCCGAATAATCGGAAGGAATTTTGACAAGTGCTTTTCGGACTGGAACAGGGATCAAAAAGGGAACCTGACTCGTTGGATTCGAAGCTCACCTCGTAGACTGTCATAAGCTCCTCCGCCGTGTAGGCCTTGTCTTTACCCAAGGGTATGAACTTGATGTTCTTCGGAGCTCTAGCTTCGTATCGGAACGGTGGTTGGAGAGTATCCAAATCATGGGTTCCGATTGCGACCAGCTGCCGCCGTCTACAGATATTCTGGTGCAGCTTGTCTTGCAGATCTATGAAAGACGCGTAGGATCGAGGGGTAAACTTGACATTGCGCAGGATAGCACACGCGAAGAATGGCCGGATCAATTTGGTCTGGCGCAGCTTTAGCGTGGCTAGCCGATGAATATAACGCGTCGAACCTCAGGACTGCATGTGACGTTCAGCAGGGAGGCCTCTCCGCCTGCGGGCATCACGATTTTATACCGTGGTGCCTCCGCCTTGCCCAAGAAGACACGCAGGGCGCGCGAGATGCCCTCGATGCATAGAAGATCGTATCTGAGCGGCGCGATTCAGGGATCGGATGGACAGAAAATGAAGATGCTACCTATTCGCAGGGATCTCTATTTTGAGTTGCTGCACGGGGGGTCGGTGAGGAGTGCTTGATGACCATTAAGAACTTACAGGTCGTTCAGCCGGGAGACCTTTCTTGATCGCTTCCTCGACCTCGGCGGTAGTCTAAACCAACTTAGCGGGGAGTCGAATAGAGTCCAGTATAACGCACGTCTTCATCCAATTCCAGCCCATACTCGAAGCAAAGGTGGTCAAAGTCCTCTGAAGCTGGGACTGGCATCAGAGCCCATCCGAATTGGTGCAGATATATTCACAGTATTCCTGGCCAAGGCGTTCCCACAAATCGGCTTTGTCGACGGCGACGGTGGGCATTGTTAAATCGATTCAAGGTCGAGGTCGAGGTTCGAGTCAAAAGGTGATGCGGTCACATGCAGTCGAATCTTATCCCAAACTCTGATGAAGTACGTCGCGCTGCTGAGTGGGGGAAAGGACAGCTGCTACAATCTCCTCCACTGCGAACGGAATGGCCACCAACTTGTTTCAGCGGCCTCCCTGGGCCCAGAACCTGGCAAAGGTTTGGTCGCAATGCCTCCTTTGGGTGGACCTGAACGATAACCAGAGGAACTCGATTCGTACATGTACCAAACCGTCGGCCAAGACGCGATAGAACTCGTTGCACGCGCTCTCGACGTTCCCTTATACCGCAGGGTCATCTCTGGCGGTGCTCTCGAGCAAGGCAATGAGTACGGCGCTCGCAATGGTGCAAGTGGGATCGACGGCGACGAGACGGAGGATCTCTACGCTCTTTTGGCGTCCGTTAAAGTGCCTCTCGCATCGTAAGAGCTGTGAAAGTCCAACTAAATATACTGCCAGTCCCATCATCCGGACATCCAAGGCGTCTCAGTAGGGGCAATCCTATCCAATTACCAGCGCGTCCGAGTCGAGCATGTGTGAGCAAAAACTGGCACTGGCTCGCAGGCTCTTAAATCTAAGCCCAGATGCCGTCGATTGTCTCTTACGCCGTTGTGTTATCTGTGGCAAAGAGACCAGGGCGAACTAATGGCAGAGATGATTGCTGCAGGGATGCAAGCAATCCTAATCAAGGTCGCAGGCATCGGGCTCACGGTTAAGCACCTGGGCAAAACCCTTGCAGAAATGGAGCCTACTTTTATCAAGCTGGTGAGATCCATCCTTATGTCTTTCTTTTCGCCGGAGACGAAAACACAACCAGAACAACCTGTACGGGGCGCATATATGTGGAGAGGGCGGCGAATATGAGACGCTGACCTTGGACTGTCCACTTTTCAAGCATCGTATCGCGTTGTGAGTCTCCAAATCCCTTCATTCAAGCCTGGAACAAACCATGCACAGAACGGAAGTACAGACAGTAATTCATTCGGATAACGCTTTCGCGACCGTGGCATACCTGCGAATGAAAAACGCAACCCTAGAAACCAAGTCTCTGGTCGAGCCCCCCAATTTTCACGTCCCAAAGCTCTTGGACGAGAGATTTGCCGCTATTCAGGATCGTATCGGATCGTTCCAACGCGAATCTTCTCCCCAAGAACTGACTCGACTGGGGCAGCACTCCCGTATCAAGAAAAGCAACATCCAACGCACTAATAAACTCGGTCCATGGATTGCTGTTTCCAATGTTTGCTCACCCGTGGACGGTGAATCGATAGAGGAAGAAGTAAATAAATGCTTTGCAATTGTTCGAGGTGAGCGACGCAGTCTCGTTACATCAATTCTTGTCAATTCATTCTCAGAGGAACTCGCCCACCATTCGCTCGAGCTCTCCGACTGCACCAACATCAACATTTTCCTGTCATCTATCGAGTTCTTTTCCGCAGTCAATGCGATATATGGGACATTCTTTGGAACCAGTCCCCCAGCTCGGGCTTGCGTCGCTGTCAATCTTCCACCCCCACGCCGTGTGATGTTGGATTGTGTGGCGCACTCCAAAACGGCAGAGAGATATGCCTTACACGTTCAAAGCCTGAGTTATTGGGCCCCAGCAAATATCGGACCTTATTCACAGGCTATCATGGTCCGTCAACCATGAAATTTTGCGGCCCATTCTTACACAAATATAGGTCGACGAACGAGTTTTTATTTCCGGCCAAATTGGCTTAATCCCGGCAAGCCTCTCCCTTCCTTCACCGCAGTCTCTAGCCGTAGAGACGGCGCTGTCTCTCCAGCATGTCGCCCGAGTGGCGGAGGCGCTTGCCACTAATACCGGCGGATGGACCGGGAATACTCAATTAGCCTTATACTGGCTCGCTAACGCGTCTGATCTCTCTTCGGTTCGGGAAGGACATCTAACCATTGAATCGGTATCTGCGTTGCTTTTTGTTAGCATAGATGTTGATTTAAAACCAGACAAGCACCGCACCAACGCTCTTTTTGGTGGTCGAGAGCCTACCCAAAAATGCGCTTGTCGAGAAACAGGTTATGTTGCACACGGGCCGCGTCTCTATACCGGATGAGGATGACGGGGAACTTGTCATTCAAACTCGGACGCCCTCCTTCCGACAAGGTGAACCGCATCTCTCCTCCTTGCCTTTTGGTTAAAGGAAGTTTACTTCAGGCGATCATGGCGGCAATTTCCATTGGGAAATATCATGGTTCGCGGACACAAACTCGTCTTGTGCGATTGTGTGTGGCAGGGGTGGCGGTAATTATCAACGATCGCACGCAGCGCGTCATCTAACGGGCGTAGCAGATATCGATACATGCGTTGATAGCTTACGATCTCAACCCGCCTGGGATTCTATCTGGGCGCGGACCCTCTCGACCCGAATCTTTTACATTCCATCCCAAGAACCTTTGGGTGAGTCAGCCTTGTATTTTTGTGGCAGAGTCCTAACGAACGTGTGCAGTTTCTGGTCTGTGTGATCGTCTGTTCCCGCCTTCACCATCGACCTTTATACCGTGTCAAGAGATATCCACTCAGGGTCAGGACAACTGGGATTATGCGGTATGTATTCTCACAGTGTAGGTTAGTTGATAGCACAAAGGAAAGCCTAAGGAAAAATACATTCTTCTTACATTGTCCGTCTGGCCCCGCACCTATTTTCATGGCGAGGCGTCTTCCCGAAGCACCATCATCTCTCCGAGGCGCCGTCTCATGGCCCTTTCCGTGGGGGTAGGCGAGACCTTGCGAGCGAGCAGGGCACCGAAGAGGGTACACACGCCGCCAAAGCGGAGGACCCAAGCAACACCGTTTTTGCCAAAGTACGTGCTTTCGTTGTCGGGATCTGCGTCGAGGTGCCCATCGACGATCTTGAATATAAAGCTTGTCGCAATGGCTACCTGTTGAGGATTAGAAAGGAGAGAAAATTGTGAAGTAGAGGGAGCGCACGATTAATTGAGGGGCTACAATGGCAAGGTTGTGCACGCCTAAAATTGTCCCACCGGCAACGCGGGCAGCAGGCGGTACATCTTCTGCAGCCGCCTCGTACGCATCGTATGAACGACTACGAATCAAGGGCGACCGTTCGTCGCTTCCACGGCGATGTCCAGCCACAGGGACGGATAACGTCCGAACATGGGAAGGACGGAAGCCAGATGCGGTAGGAGGAGCAGATAGATCTTTGAGGAGCTAAATCAAGAAGATTAGGAGCTGTGAAAAACCGTCATGCTGCTCTTACCTCCATGATAATGGCGAATGGCGCCCACACTACAAAATGAGAGGCTTAAGATACACATCACACAATGTCGACAGCTCACTTACTCGCCACTGACCAGCAGATACCAATCAAGCTAATGAAGATGGTTGCCTTGCGGAGCATTCCTCAGGGCTGTGATCAAGTGCAGAGAAGGTGGCATACCTGTACAACTGTGGTTATGAAAAATGTCGACATTGTGAGCACTGTGAACAACAGCAGCGCGCCAGTCCAGATGTTGCGGAGGAGGAATGGCATGACGGGCAATCGAAGAGGTCGACCGTGGCGGGCAGCCTCAGCCTTCCACTGCCTAACCATAGTCCGAATGCGAGTAAGCTCGGCGTCCTCGTCGTCATCGCCCTGATGAGCCATGAGACGGCGGTCGCGGTTGGCAAGGTGGGGCAAAATGATGCCAGAAATAACGGCCACTGCCTCGCACGTAAGTAGGACTCGATGAGATTCAGGATGAGCTCACCAATGCTATAGATGAGCATGGCAAGTTCTCCTGTGCGTGTCGCAAGCTCTGGGTCGGGCTCTGCGCCTATCTCATGAGCCATGACTTGTCCCATGTACGTGGTCCTAAAGACGAATTCTCAGCCTCTGCGATGACATTTTCTGGTAAACGTACGCATAGAAGAGGACTGAAGATGAAAGAGGGATTATTAGGCTCTAGGATGGAAATAGGGGGTTTTTACGTACATGGGAACCAACCCATGAAGGCAAACAATTGGACGTAACACACACGTCGAATCGGCCTTGGTAAATTGACGATGGCAGTCTTGATATTGTCCCAAACCTCGTTTCCTTTGCTGCAAGTCAAGTTGAGTTGACTGAAGTAAAACACACACAAAAAAAAAGAGACCCCTCCCCCCCAAAAAAAGAAAAAAATTGCACGAAGATACAAACCTTTTCTGTTGATGCAACGCGGGTCGTTCTTGCTCTTCGTGGCAGTAGCAAGTTATCCAGACAGTGATGACCAGGATCACGATACAGATGATGCAAAACTTGCGGAATTGGTCTCCTCCGAGCAAACGTATTATGGGAAGTTCCGCAAGGGGTAGAAAACCTTTGGAAGTGTGTGATTAGTCGGGGATGGAGGATTGTCGGACTTTCAGCGGCCTACCGAACCCATACCCGACGATGTTGCCAGCGTTGGTCATTCGGCCGTGCCAGGCATTGCCCGAGTTCAGCTGGGAAGCGGGAGTAACGTCGAGCAGAAGGTTTCTGAGTGAGGCTTGGAGAGCATTGAGAGCAAAGTCCAGGACATAGAAGGAGAAAACAGCCAGCCCGATTGCGATGTTTTTGGCCTGTACCAAGCTCAGCGTGGTGCTGCTGCGTTCGATGCCGTCTGACGCACCCAGTGCTTCCGCTTCTCGTCCCAATCTCCCACACCGACCGAGAGATAATCGACCAGTAAAGCCGACAAACTCTCACAATACGCGAGAGTTAAGGTCGACGCGACCAAAGCAAATGTCGATAGTATAACCCAGTAGCGACGCCGGTACTTGGACGTCGACGCATCGGATACGGCGCCTGTACTGGCGTAAGTATCGCAGCTCTTACTCTCAAAGCAATCTCAAAGTAGGGAGAAAGTACCTATAACAGGTTGAGCGATGAGGCCGCTGATGGGACCGGCTAACCAGACGAGGGACGTCAGTTGCTCCGAAATACCTATTCTCCGTCATGAGGAACGTTCGCAGGAACGGGACGGGACGGCGCACCCAGGCCCAGAAGGAAAGGAGTTCCGTAGCTATCCTAAGCATCAGCGTGGAGGTCCGAGCCAGCGACTCCTCTACTTGCCCAAGCTCAACGGTCCATGCGATTTGCGCGCCGGCCATCGAGATGCTCAGGGTGATGAGGTTCCATGTCGTCAAACGCCGTTTGGGCGGTGTCACGACCTTATTTGCGACTTCCTCAACGTTGTCGGCTCCATAGGGTGGAGGCGCCTGGTCGCCCGCCGTGGACGTCGATGGCTTCGGCCTGGTGGGCCAAGGGACCTGGGTCGTAGGATCCTCCTGGTCGGCGACTGGTGGGATCATGGTACACGTCGAAACAGGAGCGCTGGAGCGTTGAAGACAGCCTTAAGTACGGCTCATTTCAGCACACGTGCCGACAACGCACCGACCTAAACTTGGCTTTCTGGGCTCGAGTCTTGACTATTAGCGTAAACTAGCTTCGAGCAATGCAGGGTATGTAGAGCGGGCCTTGCACGGAGAATATTCATACACAATGTACCAATACCAATACATAAATATGAATGAGAGTACAGTGAACAACAAAGCAGGGGAACGAAGCCGGAATAAAGATACTACTGAGTACAGAGAGGGTGCATCGCGGGCTATCAGGGACTGCGAACGGATGTGGCAGACATTCCGCGTCTGTGGTGGGGTGGGTCCGTGCTGGGAGGGGGTTTTGTGAGGAGATGAAATGGCAATCGTCTGCCAGTCGGTGTGCTGCTGTCATCTGGTGCGAGCAGCGGTGGTTCCGGAAACCGCGCGTACTGGCTCGGCGGGCCAGTGTACTTTCCGGAGTCTTCGAAGATTCGCTCCGCGCCGTTCAGATGCCGCGGTGAAGTAGAAATGGATGATGATCGACTGAGTGGTGGGAGCGTCGCAGTGGGGTTGGTGCCAGATCTACTCCGGCTCTCTGAAGACGAAGCAGGGAGGGCTGTGATGATGTTCAGCCCTTCCCCGTTCGTTCGCAGCTGGGCGGCAGACATGGAAGGCCGCAGTCGTCGTGGCGTCACCGATCCGCTGGCACCGAGCCGCGTTAATGAGGAAATGTTGTCTCCATCAGCTGAAGGTCCCCCCGAAGAATACATCGATCCATTTTGCGATTTGGCGTCAGTAGAAGCAGTTCCTTGACTTCCAGATCGATTCCGGTTGAGGTATTTCTCCCGAGCATCTGCATCTCGCTCTCGCATTCGGCTAGCGACTGGGGAGACGGTGGAACTGGCAGCAGGCGGATTGAGCGGGGACGGACCCCGCATCATCGAAGGAGATGAAGCCGGAAATGCACCGTTGGTTGAATGGGGCGAAAGGTATGGGTGTGCCCCGCTTGATGGCGAAGACGAAGACGACTGACTTCGATGTCCAGGCGCCAAGCCGTTGCTGTCCACTTCGCCGCTGTCCGACGACAGCGTCGTACGACTAGTTCCGGACCCACTCCGCATCCTATTGGGCGACTGCTTAAAATCGCGCGCTTTCGAGGGGACAGGGGGCGGTACGTTTCCAGGAGTGAACCCGCCCCATTCATTCCCTCGAGCGGCAGCCTGCGCGAACACGCCCCGGCGGCTCTTTTTGTTGTTTTCAAATTGCAGCCGTGCGGTGTCTTGGAGCGTATCCTTTGTGCTGAATCTACCGATCAAACGCATGTTAGCGTTCGGAGCGCCCAAAACATGCATTCCACACGCACGAATACGCGTAATCCGACGCGGTAAACCCCTCGTTATTCTTCGCCGCAAATTGACAGCCCCGCTCGATGAGAAGCTGTACGATCTAATGCAACTAGTGAGACGCATGTATCACGAAGCTAAATTGTTTTCTTACCGGTATATGTCCCCAGGAGCTAGCGCTACAACAAAGTTAAGACCACGATCCGAGGGTGAGAGAAGAACCTACTAGTGTAATGGCGTGTTCCCTTTATTATCAGACAAGTCTACGTCCGCCCCAAAGTCACAAAGCATCTGGGGAGAGAATGAATTGTAAGCTCGGCAAATAAACAAAGTGCCTACTCGGACGAGCTCTTCGTGGCCCTTGAGCGCTGCTATATGAAGCGCGGTCTTGCCGTGCACGTTTGACCAATCCAGTATGTCTGGATATCGATCATAGTACAATCGAGCCATCCGTAGTGCGGCGCCCATAACATCTATACTGTTCGGCCGCGAAGTAGCAACAGCGCCAGGGGTATAGTCGGCGAGCAGCATGAGAATAGTATTGTTTTCTGAATCCTGTAATGAAGAACGGGTAAACACGCGGGGATGGCCACATTCACCGCGAGAAGCCTGCCTTGCTCAGCTCCGCGTCGTCGTGGCCCGCGGTCATCAAGAACTCGAATGTTTCTTCGTGGCCAAGGACGGCGGCCCACGCCAGGGAGGTGTACCGTCGGGGTGCGGGGTCTGGATTGCGCATGTCCGTTCTCTGGATGAGGCGCCTGACGATGAAGAGGTTATTCTCTGGAACATAAATGAGCGCGGGGAGGGACGGGGAGGACAGGAAATACCCTTGACCGCCCGCCGCAGCCGGGCGGTAGCATCCTTCTCCGCCATGGACGTGGGGTGAAGAAAGCAGCAGTTTGCCCGGAAGGCCAGCACCGCCTCCCTCGGCTTTCCAAATCCATTTTGTCGGACCTATTTCGTTCCCACCAAACTCACGCGCGCTGTTTATCCCCGTCGTCCTCCGCTCCTTCACTCTGCTATGCCGAAGATCGTATCCCGGTTCGTGCTCTGTGTTTTTGCAATAGCATTGTTCACCCCAAAAGAAAACAGATCTGCAGTTTCGTCTTCAACAGAAGGTACATATGTGCGAAACGACTCGACAAAATTCAACCTGACAGACGACTCCTTGCAGCTAGACCCACTTTCTCGGCGGCCGCGGCGCTCCACGTATACTGTTCGTCCCCACATTATTGTCTTTTTTTTCTCTTCCCCGTCTGATTTTACCCCTGCAGATTGCATCTGCGGCGAATTCATCGTACGTATGATCATCTTTCGTCTTTGCCGGCCCCCAAAAAATAACGCGATAATAATTTGAAACTGCAGCTTGTGATTGACAAAACGATAGGCTCCCTCCCGAGGCGGCGCACAGACGAGTCCATCATCGTCCGCGCGCAGGACAGCGATGCAGGCAAGGCAAGGGTGTTTAAACTGAATGCTGTGATGAGCGAGCCCATCCTTCTCGAGCGGTGCGTGGGATCCATCTCGGATTCAACAGCTGTTCACTCCGGACGTAGGCCAGGGGGACACGAACGCCAGTGGCGATTCCACTGCCCGCGGTGTACGCTGCCGATCGGCTACCAGTCGACACCGCCTCCGGTGAAAGCAGGGCCGTTCGTGTATATCTTTGCGGGTGCGCTTAGCCAGGTACAGGGACAAGTGCCGGCGGACGCATTTGACGGTGAAGTGGAGGACGAAAAGACGGAGGAAAAGCAAGCGAATTAGATTGAAGTACTTGTCTACGTGTATTATAATGATTCAGCCTGAGGAAGCAAGTCAGTAACTGCGAAATGAAAGCTTTGAGACCAAGAAAAGGTGGGAGGCTCAGATACCGTTGTAGAATGGGTATAAACATGACACGGTTTAACACCAGTGTTCATACAGTGTGAATATAGTTGACATCACTGCCGAGAAGAGAAGTAGAAAGCGACTCACGAAGTAAAGTGAAACCAGGAGGTTGTGGATGGAGGAAGAGAAAAATAACAAGCTGCTTTTAAAGGGCGCTTGTTTGGATCAGACGAGGTTGCCCAAACAAGCACGTGCGAACTTCCGGTTTCAGGTTCAAGTCGAACAGTTGAACTGAACCGCAGTGGGTCGCAAAAATACACCGCACAGCGTGTTTAGAAGTCCATCCAAATCTTGTTTCATCGGGACGTATCATTCGCCGATCCTGAAGACGGTGAATATATGCAGCAACGGTGGATCCAGAGACGGGCATCTTTGAGCGACTGAGCCCTCTTCTCGACCCAAATAATATTTCTCGAGCGCTGCACAGGAAAGAAGGAAAGAAATAGCAGGAGCGGTGGTAGAACGAACCAAGACGGGATTACGGCAAAGGGTGCCGAAGACTCGGAAGAGATAAATTCGAGGCTTGCCCGCACACGCGTTATATGGACTTGCCGACGCCGCGCGAGCTCGAGCTCGAGACCCTTTTGCGCCAGCGCGACACCCAGCTCTCCGAACTCGGTGTCTGTCTCTTCTCTCTCAAAACCGCACAGTCTGCTTACTCTGTGCTCAGGACGAGGTATCCCGCCTCCGCAAATATGTGCTCTCCCAGCCAGAAGCGTCCCCAACGGACCCCATCTCGCTGCCCCCCGCGCTGACCGCGCTTCTGCTCCCCCATCTCAATTCCACCCCGAAGAGCAGTTCATCGACATCGAGCACCGCGGCGTTGACCCAACGGACGCGCTTATTGCAGGAAGAGAACGACGAGTTGTATCAGCTCCTGCGGCAGGGCGAGACCGGGAAGCTCAAGGAGGAGGTCCGCGGCTTGCGTCGCCTGGTGGAGCGCCTGGAGAGTGCCTTGCGGGGTGTGTGGCACTCGCCCGCTCCCCTCTCATACTAACCTTGTCACAGAATCGCATCAGGTCGTGGTATCTCTATCGTGCGTCTCGAAGCCATTCCATGCTGCCAAAGTTAACTAACACCAACCACCAGAACCGAGCTCGACAAGTCGTACGAAGCTATCCTCACCACCGCCCCTCGCGCGGAGAAATCCCATTCGCGCTCCCCGCGCAATTCGTACCACGTCCCGCTACCCGCTGGCAATGGCGGTGGGTCTTCAAACTCAAAGCTGCCGCCTACTGGCCCCCGCGCACACAAAAAGCCCCGCCTATCTGAACCACACGCGGCCGACGCCCCTCCGCCCGGTCCTGGTCCGTCAAGCAAAGGGCACCATGCACATTCCGCCTCGACGTCCTCGTCCTCGCGCCCAGACGCGCGAGCCAACATGGCCGCGAGCACGCGCGAGCAATCTCCGCGGCCAGCGAACGAGCACCGGGGAAAGGCTAATCACGCCTCCTCCCGCATGGACGTCGACGAGCCAAAGCCGCGCCCGCGCTCACCGGCAGAGGAGCGCGACCGCGAACGCGACAAGGATGCGCCGCCGCATAAGGACATGCGGCACAAGGACCGAGAGCGGCGCGACGACCGGGAGCGCGAGCGAGATCGGGACGGCGGGCGGCGGGAGAGGCGCAACGGAACCGGAAATTTCAGCGGCGGCGGTGGCGGACGCGGAAGCGGGGGTAGCGCACGGAGGAGTGACCGCGGACCAGCGTCCAATAATGCCTACCAAAGCGCCGATCGGACGTTGAAGGAAAGATTGGGTCTATAAAGCTAAAGCACGTTCTTTTATTGGGACTTGGGTCGAATGTAGTTATTGTATCTGGTGCGGACTCCATACCCCATATTCCTGTAGCGATAGCTGATTTTTCTGTTCTTGTCCCATAGCTGTATTACCACAACTAGGCGCTCTCCATCTTGCTATCCGGAATTTAATATGTTACGACCACGTGATTTCATGCTTCTGCGAAAGACGCGTCTGCGGTCCCGTTATCGGCTTCGCGTTCAAGACTACTGAGCATAGTTCTCTTCTCGAACACGCTCAACGACGTCGGAAGCTTCAGCGAGAGGCTGTTCGATAGCAGTTAACACTAATAGTCACAGCTACACATACTGAGTATGGAAGGTACAAGGTACAACTCGAAGAGTATCGGTACAGGCGCGATGCGCGCTTTGTTGAAGTAAGTATACGAGTGTCCAAGACACGTACGATATATAGTTTTACGGTGCGCCGAGCCCAAGTCGGTGGCGGAATAGGGTAGGAATTATGGCGATGCCAAGGGGGGTAATAAATGAGTGTTGGGGGAGTTTAAAGAGAGTTTACGATAGCGGGTTCTTCTTCGATAGCATAGCGATTCGTCTCCCAAATGGAGGGCGGGCAGGACACGGCTTCGGCGAGGCGAAGGCCGCGAAGGGCGCACAGAATGGTCCCCAAAATGTCCAATCGACGGCAACTCCGTCTAGAGCGCCATGACCTGATTCGACCTCTGGTTTTGGTTGTGGAGGGCGAAGAACGTGGAGCAGGTCATCGCGGATGGATGCGCGCGGGCAGAGGTGGGCGTGCGCGGCTTTCGCGGCGACGCGAGGTCGGGAATGATGGTGAACTGCTCCCATTCGGGCAGGTAAATGTGCGGAACCCGGGTGGGGGTGCGGAGGACGGCCTTTTTGTCGGTCGGGGACAGCACGAACTCGGGAATGGGGGGCACGGGGGGCGGAGGCGAGGACAGCGTCGGGCTCGCGGGAGGCGATCTGTACGGGACCGCGTCTGAAAGAAGGCGCTTGTTCGCGCGTCTGAAGCTAGAGCTCGACGGGGTGGAGGGCGCAGAGATAAATCCTCGCGACGCGCTCCCCGGTGTGGCGGACTGCCTTAGGTCGCCGTGCGAGCGCGTAGATGCGAGAGTGCGCTGGGGCCTGTCGAGTCTGGGACGGGAATCTGTGCTCTGGAGGCTGAGGCGCGGGGGGCGGGCTGGGGTGACTGTGCGCCTTCTGACTGGGGGCGGGAGGGGTGCGAGAATGACCTCGGGGGAGGGGCTACGAGGAGGAGGGGACTGGGGGCGGCAAGGCATGGTGGGGAAAGGAAAGGACGGGAATGGAGCGCAGTGGTCGGTGCATTGTACTTTATAAATGAGTCCTTGTAAGGTAGGGAGCAGACATATTCGGTTGCCCCACGTGATCGACCCAAATCGAGCGATCTCAGCTTTCCGACGGACGAGGGCAAATCTGTTCCATAGATTTGTGTGTATGCCCTACAATAGTCCCCCCAAATATTTTCAGGACTTTTAGTCAAAAAATGAAGGACTAGTTCCAAAATTGATGGGACCCCGCATTTCCCATCAATTTCTGTAGATTTGGAACTCGTCCCTCAATTCCTCACTTAAATCCGGGGAAATATTTGTGAGGTGTCTTGAGGAGAAAGGGAACAGAATTGTGGGACCAGATTTCTTATTTACGTGGAAAGAAAAGCCTAGGCAAGCAAAAAGTACCACCGGAACCCGAAAAGGAAATACATCACGTGGGGCAACCGAATATGTCTGCTCCCTACCTTAGTGGGTGCCGAAAGGAGACTCAGATCCGAAATCTGTAAATTCACTATAGCACTTCGAATTCTTTCCTTCTCGATGTCCCGCCGCACAGTAATTCCATTCTGTCGTACCCTTCCTTTCTGCCCTTCGATGGCCCCACAACTTACCTCCCTGCAGGCTAGAGTTTTTCCTATGGTCCTTGTAAACCCTTGCAGCTCCGCGCCGACTCACCGAATTCTCACGTTTCGCCGGCGACTAGACTATGTTTCACCAATGAATCACCAGCAACATACACACAGCGCTCACCCGTGTGCTTGAAAAAAAAAGGACTCTGCCTGACAGCTGTGGCACCCCCGAGGCAGCCGTCCCAGCCGCGTTTCTGGTTGTCAGGAAACTAATTTACCGCCGCATGCCCTGCCAGCTTGCCTCATGTTGAATATCTGCCTCGATCTGGCACGGATTTGCGAGGCGGAACCGTCTCTTTCGGCCTTGCAAAAAGAGCTTGAGGATGTTAACGGTCCCGGCATCCATCCATCCAGCTGTCCAACTCGGTGTCTTTAGGCGAGGAACGTCGTGCCAGTGGCCCAGTACCTCTGTTCGCTCGGTTTCCAGTGCCGCGATGTCTACACCCCCGTACTGTCGGACCTGCAGGCGGATCCGCGAGCCGTTGTTCCTCGAAGGAAAAGCAAAGGAAAAAAAACTCCGAACTGATATCTTGCCGCCTCACGTAACGATAACCGCATTTGTTGCGCCTCCCGCCGCCCTAAAACGACAGCAGTCAGATGCTGTGCGGTGCGCCCAGGTTCCCATTGGGCAAAGCAGCGCCCCACGCCCGGAATCCTCCCGACATGTTTTTAAATCCTCAATTTCACCTGTCGATGCGCCTGAAATGCGCCATACAACCCGTACGTACTTGATGCTTTTCGCATAAGTGCCGCACCTCTTCGACTTCGTCACAATACAAGCTGCGCACGGCGTGTTAGATGCAACTTGTTTCAGGAAGATTCCGCTTGCGGCGGGGAATATCACATACCAACGCCAGGTGCCCGCCCACCACAGGCCGGGCTCTAAACCCGACGGCTATCGCTCCACTGACCGTATCGTATAAATCCCCAAAGGGCCCTGCAAGTTGCACGGTACACGCATTCAGTTTAGTGCTTTCCCCAGCACCACTCCGAAGGGCGCGGCGCACCATTGTTCTGCCCGTCCGACACCCATTTCTTCACGGCACCGATCAGCAGATCCCGCGTCGTCGTGTTGGTCACCCACGACGCGGTCAGGATTTCCCAGTCTACGGCCGGCCGTCAGTGAATCACCGGAGCTGCACTAGACCCGAGGTACGCGCCGGTCTTGGTGTAGGTGTGCCTGCGCCGGTGTGCGTCAGTCTTTAAACGCGGTGCATATGGACGGGCGGGAGCCCTCACCGCGTGTCAAGGGGAACGCCAAAGGCATCTGTGCGACGTCAACTACTGTCCTGGTGGTCGATTCTCAAAAAGATAATCGGTCCTTACTGGCATGGGTCTGGTACCAAGCTGTCTCTGCAGCGCTGTGAGTCCCTTACGGCCTAGACCTCCCCTACTGAATGCGCAGGGGGGTACTTACGTTCGGCGTACACCGATGCCGGGAAGAGATTGAGTTTGAGCAATTTGTCCCCGAAGACTGCTCAGATGCTCGAGTAAGGAAGCCGGGGCAGGCGAAGCTGGCTTACGGTTGTACGATAACCCCCAACTGGACAGGACTGTCAGCATAAATCTCGAACAGAAATTGAGGTCGGCCGATACCTGCTGGAGTTTCCGTACTGCAAAGCAAATATCCATCAGCAAAGCAGAGCCCACGACGAAACAGCCCTGACGCACAGAGAGTGTGAGGTGCGCCCCGGTGGTTGACGCGGAAAATTTCTGCCACTGAGTAACGTAACTCGCGGCGATGGACTATACCGTCAACGCGTCTGAGCAAAATGCCTCAAGGCATGCGACGTACGCTGTAGTTCGCGCTCTGCGCGGCATTGCCGAGGAGCGCCTCAATCGCCGCCATGGCGCCGATGCCCACTATTCCCTTGATGGCGAGGTTCGTCTGATTCGCCAATGCACCCGCAAAGTCATCCGTGCTTATTTGGTTCGCTATAGGTGTGGTGTCCTTCATCACGCTACGTTACCGCGTTCGTGCGCTCTCACCTGGGATAAGGCTGTCTGTAACGAGGAACCCCGTCCATTGATTGAGCAGGGCGGACTAATGGGTGAGTTCATTCAATGGCGGAGCGGACGATAGAGGCTAGCGCACGCACGTATCTCTGCAGGTGGGAAAGGTCCCCGGTTTTTTGTGCGTAGCTCAGGGCCATGATCACCATGTTCCCGCTCTCTGAGTCAATGATTGAGATGACCCTGCAGCCCGTTAGCAAGACAAACCTTCGACCGGCATTGCTTCATCCAAGCCGTCATTGTGGCCGAGGGCTTTCGGGTAGGATGCGCCTGCCCACTAGATCAGTAGGATTCCTAGTATGACCTTAGAGCCCACCGAGGTCATGTACACTCCACTTATTCCTGTTCAATTGGTTCAGAATCCTGCACACCACCGGAATAAGGGTACTCGCGGGTAGAGACCGGAGGCCTGGTAGCGGAAGAGTCCTTCCAGCAAGTACTTCCCGAGAGCAGGGTTCGTGTACAAGAAAATGGACCAGGCCGGGAAGATCACATCAACCGTGTTAACATTCTGAAAACGCGATGAATCGATAAATAGAGGGTAGCTTGTTCACGCACGCCATCACTGGATATCTCTGTTGTCTCGGGTGTTATTAATGTCTCGCTGGTTATTTACAAAACGGACCTTTCATGAATAAAATTATATCAGTGGTATTGAAAGCGCCGGTGGAGGTCTTGGAAAGCGTGAGCTCAGTCGCTACGGGTAACATTAGGTGCGGAAATGATAACAGAGGCACTCTCCAAACCAACCTCCAAAAGCTTGCCGGATAGACAGCGCCACAATAGCAGCGTAGTCGGCCGATATCTTGCCAGCGTCGGTCTGCACCTTGGCATCGAAGGCCGTAGCGCGGGCCAGAGCTGCGTTGTAATCGCCCAAGAAAGAGGAAATCTAGACGAGATGAATTCGTTTGGTGAACATATGTAAGCGCAAGGGAACGAACCACCGCGGCCGACGTAGGGAACTGGCTGAGGAAGTAGAGGTTGCGGGATTGGGTGCCGCCGCCAGCAACAACATACTCGAGAGCAGGATCCCGGATGTGGCCAACGGAAAAAACGACAGGAGCTTTGGTAGTGGTGATGGTGCCAAGGTCATGAGCGAATCCGAACACAGGCCAGTTGTCGCTAATTGCGCGGAAAGCGGTATCAAGCGTGTTTGCGAGTTTTCCGTTGTTGATGAACTGTGCACGGACGGTCACATCGGCGCCGGTTTGGAAGGTTGCGCCGACGGTCTATGCGCGGATTTGAGCAATTGAGCCACCGCATGAGATACGAGAACTGACGTTCGGGGTGGAATAAAAGGCAGAGCCATCTACGAGGATTAGGGATATCGCTGTCAGAATGAGTGAGGTACGAACATTGAGTATGGTCGTTTATCTCTCCGAAAATAGAGGGGTTTTGAAGCTGAACTTGATGGGTGAGGATACTACCCGTTGTTGTGGAATTCCAGTTGACAGGCAAGCTGTTGTCGCCGGAGGTCCATTCAGCACTGATATCGCTGTAGACTTGAACGGAGTGCGACCGTCCATCTGTCGCGGCTAGAAAAGTCACAGAATCAGCGGAGCCTCGACCTCGGGGAGTGGTCTGTACCAGCGGAAACTGCCATATACGCGAATGGGATGGATTGCTTGACGAGATCATTCGGCTGTTTTTTTTTATCTGAGTATTGGTCTAAAATACGGGTACTGACATCGACCAACCTCGACCGGGCTCAAAAAAGTCACAGTGAGATCAACCGGTCCCGCGGAGAGTACAAAGATACTCTGCTGTCCGTTAACGGAGCCGCACCAGAGTATATACAGAGGTTTACCTGAGTGGACGTGAACTGGTTTATTATTAGCTACGAATTTGATGATGCTCGAAAAGAGTTCACAAACCCGGAAGCTCTTCTGAGTTGCCTTCGAAAAGGTAGCCGGAACACTTGGAGCCCCAAGGAATACGTATGCGACCCCCGTCGACTTTTACAAACCCTGCCCACCCTACGATCTGTAATGGGATTTATTAGCCAAGTTAACTCGGTTGAACGGACGATGCGCAGACCATTCCTGTCCAAAAGGTGGCCCACGCATCATTCAGTGCTGCACCTGCACCCTGTGGGAGCCTGGGTGGGAGTCAGAGTATTTCATGAACAGCTCCCAATAACGAACCATGCGCTGAGATACGGTGCGCGAACTGCGAGTGGAATAGAGGATGGATTGAATGGTGTCGCGGTCCAAGTTATGGCTTGAACGACGACAGCGAGTGGGAGCAAAAAAGCGGAGGCAATCTTGGATAGACGCATAGTGGTAGTACCGATGCTGGAGTGCGGGCGATAGATCAAACCACTCCCGCCTGATATTCAGGTCGAGCCGTTATTTATACGCAAGCCGTCAACGTAAGTAAGTCAGACGACGCCCGAGCCTGAGTACCTCCGTGACTTATTCGTAGAAAACCAAGGTGGAAAGAAGCGCAAGGAGTGACGAAGGCATCTGCGGTAGTCCACGACGTATCAGCTGGACTGTGCTCAGATCCACATGTCCAAAGGATTCCCGTCAATGAAGGAACGTATCTCGCGCCATCGCATGAAGCGCAGCGCCAGACAGAAAACTGGAGGAGTGAGGCTTCACAAAAGCCAAATCATCTCCATATGGGCATCGATTAGCTTCACCGATGCCCGTCACCATCCGCAAGGCCACCGAGGCCGACGCCCCATCCTTGTCTCGCATCTGTCTCTTGACTGCAGACGCTGGCAAATCGAGCGAGGCACTGCACGATTTCGGCGAGTTGCCAGGACTGGTTTACGCTGTTCCATACGTCAAACTCCCGACGACGTGGGCTTTCGTGCTGGTGGATGAAGCGAAAGCCGAGCCGGTAGTGGGTTATGTCGTCGGGTCGCAGGATACCAGGGCGTACGAGGAATATGCTGCCGAGAATTGGTGGCCAGTACAGGCAGAGAAGTATCAGCCCTCTGCCATGGCTCAGGAAGCCGACATGAGGTATTCCGCGCTGTTGAGGAATATGCACACCGCACCAGCGGCCAACATCGCTTTCTCGCCCGCACACATGCATATCAACCTCATGGAAGAGTACCGAGGCCAAGGGTGGGGACGCAGGCTGATCGAGACTGCAACGGATTATCTGAGGGGCGAGGGGATAACTAGAGTCTGGCTGGGAATGGATCCACGGAATGCAAGTGCCAGGAAATTCTACGAGCGGCTGGGGTTTGCTGGATTCGAGGGTTCCTCTCCAGACGATATAGGGTTGACCTTTTGAAGTAGTCGGTCAACACTAGAGTTTTGTAAGAACAACAAACAAATGTCTTCTCCTCACAACCACGACGCCCCGCGCCGCCCATCCACCACCTCGCACCTGCATCCACCCACCGTCCCCCCTGTGGCGGGCTCTCCCACCCGACAGGACGCCCCTCAGCCTCGCCAACCCGCTTTGCAGCAGACGACTATCCGTTCCGGCTCTGTTCAGTGGAACGTTCCCATCTACGCTGAAAATGAATCTAAGCGGGCAGACGATGCAGAAAGCCCAGAGGAATTTCCCATTCGGCGTTCAAGTCTCATTCCACCAGACTCTGACTCTCGCAAAGGCTCTGGAGACACACTGTTCGAAAGCGAAGAGTCAAACAACCCGTACAAGAAATATTCCCTCTCATCCTACGAGCACCCGCACGACATTCCCCCGCCTAGAAATGCCTACTCTGGAGCGCCTCCCAGCCAAAACCCCCCTCTTCGATCCGCCCTCCGTCGCAGTGTCAGTTTCGCCGAAGAACCACCCAGTGTCGTCGAGTATGATGAAGAGGCCCAAATTGACCCTGTCGACGAGCGAGCCCTGAAAAGGCGGGGGGTGCTTTCGAACATGATGGATCTGTATGCTCTCGAACACGACCTAAATCGTACGACCGGGGAACAACGCGATCGCGAAGACTCTGACGGCGAAGATGTAAAGGCGCCAGAACGCTACACGGCGCGGCGCAATATCAGACGCATGGACTCGATGGCCTCAAACAATTCTGATTTCCTCGACGAAGACGACCCCAGAGTAACAGGGATAACGGCCCAGAATTTGGAGGATCCTGCCGACATCGACAAGAATGTGCTACGCCTCATGGACTACAAATCTCGACGCAAGCATCTCATGCGAGCCAGAATAGAATTCAACGTAACGTGTATGCCACCTTACTTTTTGTGCTTGCTCCTTCCTGACCCACTTCATTGCAGCCATGATTAACAGACAAGACTTTCTCCTCAAATTGGCCCGCTCCCTGATGACCTTTGGAGCTCCCTCGCATCGCATTGAATCCCAGCTGATAGCAGCTGCTCGTATCCTCGAGGTTGAAGCCGAATTCATACATCTTCCGGGCGTCATCATATGTTCGTTTGGTGATCAGGAACTTGGCTGCTCCGAGACCCACTTCATCAAGTCTGGGGGTAGACTTTCGCTTGGGGCGTTACACGAAGTTCACGTCATATACCGTTCGGTGGTTCACGACGAAATCAGTGCGAAGGAGGCCGCCGACCAACTGGAAGAACTGCTCAATCGCCCTCCTCTCTATTCGATTTTTTTCCGATGCCTCCTTGCGTTCAGTCTCTCCGCTCTGATCTGTCCACTGGCATTTGGCGGGTCTTTCCTTGATATGTGGATAGCTGGGGCTGGTGCATTCATCCTCTCGTTTCTGCAACTCTGCGCGGCTACCAAGAGTGCTATCTACGCCAACGTCTTCGAGTACGCTCCAGTTTTGCAGGTCCTGTCGTTCCGCATCTGAATGACCTTCAGAATCACTATTGCCATCTTTGTGTCGTTTACAGCTCGTGCACTTAGCAGCATCCGCTCCCAGATCTTTTGCTACACCGCCATTTCCTCCGCTGGAATCATCGGTATTCTTCCGGGCTACCTGATTCGTATGTGCAGCCACTCGCGTTCTACCTAGCCTTGACCTTTCCTCCAGTCAGCAGTTCCCTCGAGTTGGCATCCAAGAATATCGTTTGTGGCAGCGTAAAAATGGTTTACGCTCTTATCTATACCCTCTTCCTGGTTCGTCACCCGTTCCTGCTTTTCGTTCTTTTAGTCTAATCGAATCTCAGGGCTTCGGTCTTCAAATAGGCTCCGATTTCTACCTCCTCCTGGACAGCTCGGCTCGCCGAAAGCTGGACGACCTTGCTACAACTCTGAGCACCACTGAAGCGGTCTCGGGGACCTGGCTTGCCGACAATAACACTCAAAACATCACCATTCCTTCAAATGGCACTTGGACGTTTGTTCACATAATATCCCCACACACGGCAGACATCATCGACGGCTGTTACCGACCCCAGGGAGCTGCGTGGTATCACCAGCCGTTCCCGGTTTGGTCTGCGTTCATCATCGTACCTGTGTTTTCCTTCCTGTCCTCCTTGGCAAACTTGCAGCCGTTCAACATGAAGGAGCTCCCTGTCATGGTCATCATCTCCTGCTGCTCCTACGCTTCAAACAAGGTCGCGAATCATTACATATTCAACCGATCGGATGTCGTCTCGGCGATTGGAGCGTTCACGATTGGGTTGCTGGGTAACATCTACTCACGCAAGATGGGGGGCACGGCGTTCACGTCCATGGTGACTGGCGTGCTATTCCTGGTTCCTGTAGGTCCATCTTTTCTGACATACTCCCTTCGGTTACTGATGCTATCGAACTTAGTCTGGACTCTCACAAGCGGGTGGGATCACCGCAAACGGAAACGGAATAGACATTGGAGGAGCGATGATTGCCGTTACTATCGGAATCACAGTCGGTTTGTTCATGAGCCAGGCCCTGGTGTATACGTTTGGCCAGCGTAAAAACGCGGCGGTGTTCTCCTTTTAATCTAGATTCGGGAATATGTAGAATTACAACTGCCATGTTTACATTGGATCTACATACAACATTCAAAGCATCGGCGCGGGGGAGTTCTCTATGCCCTCGATAGACGTCTTGTGGCCCATCAATGTCCGAATGTTGTTGATCCCATATCTGCGAAAAGTCAGGGACAGCAGAGACAAATGAGAAGGGAAAAAACCGAACCGGATCATCGTTGGTCTCTCCAAGCTCAGACCCCATCCGTGTACTCGTACATCCTTGGGGAATCCCATCGGTTCTAACATTTCTGGTCGGAACATGCCGCTGTTCCCAACCTCGACCCATTTGTCTAGCATAGGATGGAACGCAAAGATTTCTAGCGAAGGCTAACGGATGTTTCAGGGCACATCCTGCGCGGATGAAGCGATAAGACAGACCTCCGTATACGGGTTGTAAGCAGGCTTGAACCTGACCTGCTTAATGCCCATCTTGCTGAAGAACACTCTCATGAAGCCAATCAAGTCGGCAAGAGTCAGTCCACGGTCTGCGACGACACCCTCGACCTGGTGGAACTCGGCCAAGTGCGTCGCATCTGTGGTCTCATTTCGGAAAACGCGGTCAATGCTGAACAACTTCGCTGGCCGGAATCCGTCGTCACTCTGACCGTCTTTGGGAGCGCCTGGTCGATCGTCATCTTCGACAGCCTCTCCGCGGCACTTGGCCGCGAGTTTGTAGAGCATGTGTGCCGAACTGGCCGTCGTATGTGTGCGGAGGAGCAGTTTGCTCGTCTCCTCGTGTGACCATGGTGCGCGATAGCCCAGGGAACCGAAACCGCCATGCTCATGTGTTGTCGATACCCTTTTATAATATTCGGGCTCGGGGTGAAGAGCGCGTGGAGGATCTAGATATGATTTATTGGTACACTAATCAAGAAAAGTGACGACACCGACCGGATATGTAGAAAGTGTCCTGCAAGTCCCGAGCAGGATGTTGCTGAGGCACGAACAATGCATCGAAACACCAGAAGCCGGATTCGACAAAGGAAGCTGTCGGCATTTCCGCGAAACTACCTCGAAGATAAGACGAAGCAAAGGAGGGGAGGGGAGGCGCACCCCATCTCCAAGAAGATGTTCCGGATTTCTTCTCGTACTTTGAGCAGGGGATGGAGAGATCCGCCATTTGTCGGAGCACCTTCTGCTTCAAAGTTGTACTTTTTATAAGTCGACGTCTTCCAAGCTCCCCTGCGAAAATTGAGTCAAGGGAATCGAGTGATCTGGAGACATACGATGTAAGCATGTCCACAGTCAGATCTGTTTCGGGTTTGGCGGTCGAAGTGCTGAATTCGGAGCCCTTGCGCACGGTGAACCATTGGCCCTTTCTGGATCAAGTTTTAAGCATCGCGTCGCGACGTAATGCAGGAGCAAGAATACCGTTGTACAATCAGTTTCCGTTTTCGTAGATCGGCAAGGTCTTTCTCCCCAGTTTTGAGGGTGCCAGACGACTGAATTTCTAAAAGATCTAATTGTGTAACATCTTTTATCGTAGATGCCTGCGTACGCATTAAACGGGCCCTCGAGAGCGCGTATTTGACGCGGACGCACCAGCTTGACCAAGCCAGCTCCTTCTTTGCCGATCCAACCGTTCTTGAAGGCGCGTCCCTGGCCAACCTTTGCGGTTTCATCACCCACTTGCTTCTTGAGCTGTACTGGGGTCACCGGATCGCCCTGGCCCTTGGCTGGCAGCGCCGACCAGACACGAGCTTCATGAGAGCCATCGAGAGCAATTTGAGAGCCCTCTGGGGTGAGTGCATGGGATACAACTTCGTGTGTCTCGACCTTGACCATCTATAGGCGGATTACATCTTGACTGTGAATTATTGTATACAAGGACGAACATCGCGGCTAGAAAGTGAGTTCAGAGCACCGAGGATGGTGATCTGGGCATCCTGGGACGCAGCAGGTTCAGATTGGCCGGGGATTACAAGCGATCTGGTGTCATGTATGGTGGAGTTCGCTAGGGTATCGAGGATGAGCTGCTGCAGGGCTTCTGCCATCGTCGTCGCGTTGAGTCAAGAAATTTGGAGTCACATGCCCTCAATCAAAGCAAAGCTTGGACCAGACCGCGATATGGAATCTGCTTGGGAAGGCGCACAGACCCGTCTCGCACAAATACGCGCTCTCCCATTTACAGAGGCGCCGTCGTTGCGCACCATTCGCGTCGGCCAGCTCGATGCGGAACTCCTTGACCAAGAACTCGTCCATCTCCTTCAGGAACCTCTCTCGAAAGCCCTCAACTCCCCTCAATGGAAGCCGGAGCTCTCTTTGTTCATCCAACTCGTGCTTTATAGGCTTTCGGTGTGGAATACCGGGGCGACATACGGCGCGAAACTGCAAGACCTGCGATACGTGGTTCCGACTTCCTCTCACCCTCTCTCGCGTGCGTGCGGTCAACACCGCCCTACCAGAGGCTAACTTCTGCCTAGCATCTGGCATTCCGCGCCGCTTACTACTTGTGCACGGAACCCTCACTGTCCTTGTACCATATCTACACACTCGGTTACGTGCCCACGCGTTGTCTCGGGCTTGGCCCGACGCCCCGTCTTCTGACCGCCGGCGCAAAGCCTGGGACTTACTGGTGTCCTTGGAATCAACGCATTCATTGGCAGCTCTCCTCAGCTTCATAGCATTTTTATGGGATGGCAGGTTTGTTTTTTGGACATTCTAGTCGTCATCCGACGCTCATGTATGTCTATAGATTCCGCACAGTTTCCGATAGGCTACTTGGAATGAGTCTTGTACCAGCCCGGAGACTCGTGAAACGTGACGTGAGCTACGAATTCATGAACCGTCAGATGGTGTGGCATGCGTTCACGGTGAGGATTTCGAGGCACCATTTAACCTGCCTGCTTAACCTCTACTTAGGAATTCCTTCTATTCCTTCTCCCCCTCGTAAGCGCGCGAAGTATTCGTCGGCGGATAGCTAGGGTCACGTCGACAATCTCTTCTCTCTTGGTCCCTCCACGCCCGAGCAGCCAGAAATCTGGGCCTGTGCACGGAAAATATTGGTCGCTTCCCCGAGACCAGTGTGCCATCTGCGCCGAAAACGCCTCCTTTAGTCTTAACCTGGCAGAGCCCACAAACGCCTTTAGCACCCTGACTGCGCCTTCATTGGCTCAAGTGTCAGCGCCTGAAAATACCCCCAACTCGGACACAGAACCACCACTACATCCCATAAACACGCCATATATGGCATCATGCGGCGACGTATACTGCTACCACTGTCTTGCGGAACGTATGATGCGTGCTGCAGACGAGGACGAGCACCAGAAATGGGAGTGCCTGCGGTGTGCACAGCGTGTCGAAAGCGCAGACCGGCTGGTGGTGGAAGTCGATTCCGGTGGAAGCGAAGTTTCAGGGAGCGACTACGACTTTAGCAGTGATATGGATGTCACGGATATGTCTGGTAGCATCTTGTCCATGGGGAGCTACAGTGAATCGGGGCTTTCAGAGGGTTAATTGGAACTCGGCCGCCTAGCAAATGATGCGCTCCGATGATATTAAATGAGTTTTCGAGAAAACAATCCGTATGTATAGATGTGCAGATAGATGAAGCGAGCACCAACGACGAAAACGAGAGAATCAGCCTCTAGATAGCTGGTCTTGAATCATAGCCAGCACTGCCGGATCTGCTTTCGAGAGGTAATTATCCTGGAAGACCTGCGGCCCACATTTCATTCGTGCTTCGTTAAGGTACGCCGCGATAAACGTCGTGAGTTGAACCGTCCGAATCGGGTCCCGATCATAAACCTAGAATTTGATCAGTTGTTACCATTAGATGCAAACAGCAGCACACGTACCATTTTGCGGCGAGTGTACTCTGCAGTGCCCTCCGAGTTTTGGTAGTATGTGTGGGGAGCTTCGTTAAGTTCCCAGTGCCGTTGTAGCACGTTTTCGCTTCAAACGATGAGCTGTGGGCAGGATATACTTTGTCCGAATACTCACCCGTCGTCAGCTGTTGCAGCGAGGGCAGCGGTTTGAGCCTCCTTCAGCTCCAGCAGAACATCCGTCCAGATATTGAATATGTCCCCAGGAAGACGCCCGAGCACGTCAGGTTTCGCAGTCGAAACCAGAGCTGCAATGCCCATCGCCGCCAGTTTGCGGTGACGGGGCTCGGACATGTTATCCCACTGCATTGCAATGATATCAGCATGACCGGTTTTGAACACTCTAGAATACTCACGTTCCCCCACCACTGGTCTAGGAGGACGTCGTACAATTTGGCTTCAGGGACCGCTGCTGTCGCGGTGGCAGTCATGAGTTGCATAAACATTTCCCGATCCGCCATAACCATTCGTGACATTAGGCAAATATGTTCCGTTAGCAGGATTGGGCCGCACTAAGAGAGATCGGTACATCGCCGCAGTGGCAAAAGTGAATAACATACCTCTCCGTCGAGCAGGTTCTTCATTAGCACGGAGAAAAGACCAGATGTATGCATCGCCTCGCCCCATAATTGAGAAGGAGCGATTTGGACGAGAAGGTTAAGGGAAAGTATCATGTCTTTCAGATTGATAGCGACGGCAGCGCTAGTTAGTGCGACGCGGAACGCGGTGAACAACTCGACAGCAGAGGTCTGTGCATCGCGTCAGTAGCACGAAACGGGAGACGCAGACGAAGGTACCTGGAGTATGAGAACACCGTCCAATAAGAAATACGCGTCAAGGATATTGATGGCTTTGCCGAGCAAGTCGAGATTCAGGGCCAAAAGGGTCACGGCCTCGGGAAAGATGTCGATGAGAGCCGGCCCGCCACCGGGACTTTGAAGGGTCGTTGTGTTGCGCAGAGCGGCCAGCCAAAGTTCCATAGAATCATCGTCGAGATGTGTTGCAATCTGGGGATGATATTAGCGAGGAACCACATGCATGAGGATGAAGCTGACCCCGGGAGACAGACCTTCCCTGACAAGGGGAACCACGATCCCTGTGAGAGCCCCAGATCGTTCTTTGGTGGCCTGCGGCAGCCGTTAGTATTACAACGCTGAAAATATCGAGCATTGACTACCTCGACTAGTTTGGTCACTGTAACGAGCAACGAGCCTTTGAACAACCAATCGTCCTCAGCTCCCGTCCCTGGACGACTTTGAAAAATGCGCAAATAATAAGATCAAAGGTCTTACATAATTCAGGCAGCGGCTTGGTGATGATGCTGACGAGGTCAGAAATCTGAAAGAAAAAATCGACACGCATTCGCGACGGTTGAAGGGCAAATAATTACCCGCTCTCCGGATTGCTCGATAACGGCATTCAAGGTGTAATCTATCCGACGCTTGATCTCGAGGGTATCCGCCTCGCCCAATAACCTGACCAGTTCTGTTACCGCATCCTCAAGATACGGCGCAAACGCGGCAATTTCAAACTCGAGCGTCTGGTGCGTTTTACATCAGCTGTGTCGCGCCGCGAAAGCGAACTGACGCACATCGATGCACTCCCTCAGCGCGAGGGCTGCGGTCAAGCGAACGACCGAATCTGTCCCAGGCTTGCGATCCTTGAGGAGATGGATGAGGATTTTCCATACGAGGTCATTGGTAGGCGAGACACAAGAGTCCGAGACTAGTTTCCCGATCAGCCATGCTATCCGTCTCTTGATAATCGGGTACCTATTGGAGGATGTCAGGAGGAGTGTCGAGAAGACTGGACTTGGGTATTCACATCTGATCGGTCTTGAGGACCTCCTCCGCCAACGTAGTCTGTATCCAGTGGTCGAAGGGTATCATGGCTTTAAGTTTCGGTGCGCAACGGCCGATCGCGCAGTAGAGTGCCTCCTTTTGAATTATCTCCTGCAGATCCCCGGCAGGTTTGGCTGGTTGCGTTATTTTCATGCTAATCATTGGCAACGGCAAAGACTCACAAGCAAAATTGTTGTACATATTTACAAGTAATGGTGGGACGACGTCTGGGAATTGATTTGATAGCTGCATGAGCACACGTTCGCTACAGGGCTGGGGGTCTGTCAGTGAAGAGTTGCCATTTCCGAGTTGAGCGGAGCTGACCCTGATTTCGAATATCCACTGTTCGTTGTCCGTGTCCTCGTCGTTTACCCATTGTTCGGGGTCACTCATCCACTCGTTGAGCTCGGCCTCTTTCAGAGGCATGAACTGCTTGATGAGGGTTTCTGCTGCATTCTGGACGATATCACTGGGCATAACTGGCGACAAATCGATTAGCCGCCTGCCTCAAGTCTGCGAGGGTCGGTAACTAACCGTTCTGGTTCTCCTGGCCGTTTTTCAGGACTGGTTTCCACTGACTCAAATTTTCTTTGAAGAGGACCATCCCTTGCACAAGAAACCGTATCGGGTAAACGGCTTCTGGCGAGTCTGTGAAATTATGTAGTTGAGACGGGGTACCTTCGCTGGTGCGGAAGACGGAGTAAACCTGCGATAAGACTCGGATCCGTGGTCGCGTCGACCACCACACGCCAGTAATAGGCTACGAGCTTCGGGCAGCTGGGTAAACCCGCGAAGCGGGCGAGTGCCAACTCTTGTAAACGCCGGAAGAATTTTCCCAGTAGACGAGTGTGTCGGGTGAGTGTGTCGACGGCACGGCGGGCGTACGGATCCGAAGCCAATCCGGTTGACTTGGCGGCCGCGAGAATGATCTCCTGCCGGTAGGACACCAACTTTTCCAGGGCTTCTGCAGACTGGTCTACAAGTGCAACGATCTGACGCCGTGTCAAAATGAAAGACGCGCAGGATTTAGGGCGAAGAGCAAACCCATTGATAGCCAACGTCGGCATCGAATCCATCTTTCGCTCCTCTGTCCAGGCGATTCCAGAGCCAGAGAGCCATTTTTGCGATACACTTGTACACGAGGTGGGCTAGAAGGATGTCCGAGCACGCTCGTGGTGAAGTTGGGCCAGATGGGCTTCCCAGATATGAGGAGAGGAGGGTCGTGTAATATTGACAGAACACCATCTGGGCCTTTGCCAACATCTGAAAGCGTTCAACTTTCGGCATTCACAGCAGAAAGAAAATAACCAACCGCACCCATTGTCTTGATGATATTGAGCATTTTGGCATTGGAAAATTCCTTTAGCACGCCGTTCAGGAGCTTGATAGCACGTCTAAGGATGAGTGTATCTCGTGGATCTTCGTTGATCGGGTCGAGAAAGCGTTTTTGCAAGGTGGAGTGGATTATATTCAAGAGATCGTCGACGAGGTTCGACCTGCCGAAGAGTAGTTAGGCCCCTGCATGCAATATGGCGATGAGACGACGACACCAGTTGTTAGGATAATCGAGTCTGGCGATTTTTGAGACGATGACTTCGTTGCACTCTGCAATCTGGAGCGACTTCACTATATGTTGACATGAAAATCAAGGGCAAAACGTACCGTCTCATCCTCCTCATCCAAGAACGTAAAACACCGCGCTCGGATGCGCACCCGATGTTCGTCGGACAAAACTCTACGAAGAACATCATTCTTTGAAAGTAACAAGCTGAAATGTGCGCACTTTCGGGACCGCCAATGAGAAAGGGCTGCATTTTTGAATTGTATAATTGACTGTTGCCGAATGAAAAGTGGAACGGCCTTTTGAGCCGCAATCTCATGGAGGGAATCATAGACCCCAAACATCTCCAGCATCGCTTTGAGACGGTGGCTCGACGCTTGAACGAGCGTTGGATCCTGGGATGCTGCCCCGGTCATAACTTGGTAGACCTCCTCAGCCGAGGCAGTCTGAACGACGACGCCGGAAGCGAGGGGCCTTGGGGCGGCATTCATCTCAAAAGATATCCAGAGAACTATCGAAAGGCGCAGATGAGCTGCAGCAGGTTCGTGGTCGAGGACAGGCTACTATGTGGGACGGGAACAAATTCAAAGGAGGTGACTTGAAGGAGGTGACTACCTCCTAATTTGGTCACGCACGCGTTGGCCGCGTTGAATGATTCTTGCCACCCGCGTCTGTCCTCGCATCCTCCGCCCACTTTCGCTTTCACGGATGCATCCAGTCTCGCGCTCTCACCACACCCTTGACGATGAAGTTGTAGAGGACTCGGAGCCAGAACGCGAGGCTTTGCGAGAGGCACAGAGGCTGGAAAGAAAGCGAAGGAAGCTGGCTGCAATGAACGAACCCGCCACAGCCAAAACTAGTCCAGCCAGGGTAATTCTCATCTCAGGTGCATTTCATCTCTGGGTTTCTCGCACAGCGCTAAATCAACTACCCTGAAAGACGAGAGTGTCCCTGCCAGCCCGGCAGTCGCCCCTCAACCTGCTTCCAACGTCATTGATATCAGTGGTACGCGTTACTCTCTCTATTAGAGTCCCTGGACTGAAAACAGGGATACAGACACCAGCACGAACATTTCGGTGAACCAGAACGTCATTTCTCTTGACTCAAGCACGACCAGTGCCAACCCAGGGAGAGTTGACGCCAATGCTCCTCTTCTTCCGGACCCACCTGCCCCACCAGCTACTTTAGGATCGGACCCCTCGGACGACGAAGAGATCCTTCCGACGTTGAATCTCGCGCGTTTTGCCTTCAATAACCCTCGGCCTCTCCAGCATCGAAATTCGGCTTCGACTGTAGGATCTACATCCAACAGCGACGCGAAGCCTAAACCACCCGTGAAAAAGACGGCGAAGAGCCTCGAGGGCGAATTTTCGGACGCCGAGCTCAAGAAGCTCGGAAAGTGCGTCAGCTGCGATATTGCGTGGACGGCTAGGAAGAGTGCGGTCCAAAAGATGCTTCACATTCGATCGTGCGCAAAGAAAACCGGTCTTACGGATGCCACCGTGCGAGTCCTCGTCAGGAAAGAAATAGACAACGCTCCGAGTGACCCTGGGCCGTCCAAGGGGAAGGGAAAGACTCTGACGGACGCGCCTATAACACACACGACTCTTCTCGAGGACGTGGTGCGGGACGCTGCACCGAAACGAAAGGGTAAACGCAAGGAAGCTGTCAACACACTCAAGAGTGTTTCCGAGACCCGGGAAAACATCCGAGATCGGGCACAAGTGGTTTTTGGTGCGGGGCCACTCCCAGACGGCGACGGCTTTGCTGTACGCACTCAAGCGGTCATGGCGGACACAGTCGGTGCCACCCAAGGACCTTGTGCAACGCAAGCTTATGGACCCAGTCGTTTGGGCCAGCAGTGGGGCTCCAAAGTACCGTTATTCGGGGACCACGATTCCGAGGGAGAGCCCGATTTACCACCTGCTACCCAGGGTTTCGCGCCATCAAAACTCGGTGGCCGAAAACTTACAGCTGGTTGGGGCTATGAATCCGACTCGGAAGAAGCCTCTGACGCAGCACTAGGCCAGTCGAGCAAGGTACGCATGCTGTCCATTCCTTTGCGAGTGCGCTAATGACCAATAGCCGCTTGACCTTCCTGTTTTTTCTAGCTCAAAAGAAATCTCTCCCAGATCCTCTCCCAAGACGAAGAGGAACCTCCCCACCGCAGACGTGCACTCAGTAGAGAGCGACGGTTGGAATGATGACGACAGTGCCTATGTTCATTTCGATCCCGCACTCAATAAAGTCCCCTTGGATATCACCCCCTCGCGCTCCCCCAAATCCAAATCCAAGAAGAAAACGACGCTTGAGCGCAAGTCGCCGAAAACGAAGGCGACGCGAAAGGTTACAACTGCCACCGCTGACTCGCCCTCGAGTCCCAAGAAAAGAAGAAGTAGGAAGAACGAAGACGAATTCGATGACAACTGGGAGCTCGGGTTGAAACAGAAAATATTAGAGGATCAAGCTGATCTGCAACTTCGCATCTTGCGTTACGAGGTCTGTACTATTGTGATGGTCGTACGCCACGAACTAACTCGAACAGCCTATCAACTTTGACGTTTTTCTGCGACTTGCGACGGAGGATGACGACGAGAAAGCTTCCGCTCGTCTGAGGTTGAAACTGCGTGCTTTTTTGGACAAACAAGTTTCGAAAATCCTCTATTTTCATGCCGAACGACTGACTCGTATGCTTTCAGGCCATCAACTTCTATGGCGGCGAGGCTGGTGGGGGGCGGAATCGGACTCGGAAGCGTTGAGCTCGTTTCTATAACAAATCTACATCTACATCTATGTATGATACATACAGCCTGTTGAAGGTATTCAATAGTAAGGGTAAGATATCAAGTCTACATTTCAATCTCGCTGGTCTAAAGCGAGAACGACAAACCGGCCACTTCAATCAAACCGCCCACAAGATGCAAACTTCCCGCCACCAGGACAATCGCACTACCCGAATTGGATTCCAGTTTCCGCACAAGGTCCACCGAGTGCTCGATGGAAGGTAAAACATGGATGTTTTTCGCTGGGAAAGTCGGGATCAAGGCAGACCACGCATCAGCAAGTGAATGCTGAGTTTTAAGCTGCGTTAAATCCGCTTCCGGGATTGCAAGCGTGGTCAAGTCTGAGACGTCTTTTTGGTCAAGTAGAAAGTCGTAGAAAAAAGTCGACCCACCACCTTTGAAACCGCCGTCCGCATAGGTCACATTGGTGCAGAAAATGACGTGGTCGAAGAAAGACGATGCGGTCTCATCAGAGTTTAACAACTTGAGGCGATTTGCGGTGTGGGTGTGGATTGATTCCAGGAAAGTCGCCCCAGATCTACCGCTTGTGCAGTTGAAAACTAGTACTCGGAAAGCCCGTTTGCTGAGAAAGGGGGGGTCGGTGGATTGAGCTCGCAAGCTAAAAGGAGCATACCCATCCGCTCGGAGCCCAACACCTGGGCTGACGAACCACTGAATGCAGCACTCCAGGCTCTCGAGCGTATGAGCCCCATCCAGGTACCAAGTGGTGCTACTAAACGCCGGATCTTGGACTGTCTGGCAACGACCAGGCCATCTGGCGTTTTCCAGGCCCCGAACAAAGTCATTTGGGAGGACCTCGTCCGAGATGGGACCCCGGCTCTGGAGGAATGATCTGACGAGGTGCACTGCGAGTGTGGCATTTTGAATTTGATGCACACCCGCGAGACCTACAGGAATTAGAGGGGTGCCAGCACCGGGAACGAAAACACACCAAGTTTCAGCTCGGATAAACGCGGAATCGCGGACACCACGTTAAATTCAGACGACTGAGCTCGTCAGTGAGGAAGTCGAAACAAGGGGAATTCCTCACTTTTAGATCTTTCGCCTGCTGCCGAAGGACATCGAGGCCTTCGAGTGGTTGGTTCACGGTGAACGCAGGAACACCTTCCTAGTTCCGATGAGAGAGATGCGAATCGGTGTGAACTCTAACAGACTTTGAAGATCCCTCCCTTTTGCCAGGCTATTTCTGCAAGAGTCTTGCCAAGAACATTAACATGGTCAATTCCAAGCGCAGTGATTCCTGTTACAACCGGTTTTGGGACGATATTGGTGCTATCGTGGGTTCCGCCCACGCCAACTTCGAGAATGGTTACATCGACCTTCAGGGACAGGAAGGTATGGAACGCGACAAGGGTCATGAATCGAAAGTAGCCGGGCTTGTCTGGCGTCGTTTCAAGTCGCGTCTAAACAGGCGATATATAACAGAAACAAGAGAACGCAAAGTACGGACCTTATTCTCGTCGATCCGATCCCAGACCTCGAAGAAGTATTTGGCGAAATCGTCCTCCGACAAGGGTTTACCATTAATGCGTATCCGCTCACGAACCGCGACGAGATGGGGAGACGTGTAAAGGCCTGAGTACATTAAGTCACCGACGAGCATCCCAACCTGAGGCTCACCAGTGGTCCACTCGGGGTGCGTTTCGCGCAATATGCTATCAGTGAAGGCGCTGGTCGAGCCCTTGCCCTTCGTGCCAGTAATATGGATTGCGTTCAGGGCATTAAGATCCGCCGGCTGTATCCCATGAGGCTACGCAACAACGCGGAGGAGTGAGACGCACTCGGTATCCGATTATGCCCAAGTATTCTATCATTTCGGGGATCGCAAACGCGCTTGAACGCCCTCCGGAAGCGCGGACGAGTTCCAAAGCTGCTGCATTTGTCTGGAGCGAGTTCAAGCTGTTAACAGCATCCCTGTATGTCCGCGTAGACATGGACCGAGCTCCAGGACGTGAACAAGAGGAAAAGAAACGAGACAAGAACTGGGTTCGCATCACGAAAAAGATCGGAGCCGAACTAATTAGCGCTGAGCGCCCACGTGAACCGTTCTTGAACTCAAACCACCATCGACTCTCGCTCCCTCTGTACATATACCGCTCTTTTTCCACTTTATCGACACAACGCCTTCCATCCTTACTTGCATGACGCCTCAGGGCTGACCTTAATGGACGCCTATTTCCCAGTCACGAAATCATCTGCTGCCACCAGCTCGAAAGATTCAATCAGCACGAAACGCGACGATAGAAAGTTCAAACCATACGCATTGAGCAACAAAAGCGCGTCGAAGAACCAGTAAGATGGCGTTTTATGCTAAGATTACGCGTCTTAACACTTGAGACCAGCTCAGAACAACCCTCCGCCGCCGCTGTCTCCAAATTCCTTTTGTCCACTCTTTCAAATGAATCAAACCCAATAACCCACTCGGATAGTGGAGAGAATTCTAGTGAGACCAAAATCTGACGAGGAATATTTGGTTAACTAACCACTGGCGTTTAAAAGTCTTTGTTTTTTCGACGGCCACTGGCCATCAGGTTTCCGAGGGACAAGGGAACCGCCGGTTGTACCTTCAAGACCGTGCAAGGAAAATAAACGTGCAGACAGCTGCTGCGGCAGATAACGCCACTCCGCAGGTCCTCGTAAATGTCAAGTGCTACATCAATGGTTTCTTGGAGGGGACGACGGACTTGGAAATGAAGAGAAGTATAATGTCTGCTGGCGGCCAAGTCCTGTAGGCCTTCACCAATTCTCATCTAGTCCCTTTTCGAGTGACCTCTGCAGTCCAACGGCAAGCGGCGCGACGCATATCCTCACTTCGCAGCATTTGAGTGGCTCCAAGACTCACCATTTGCTAACGAGCAAGTCCCGAAGTCGCGCTCCTCACGTTGTAAAACCGGAGTGGGTGACGGACAGTATCGCGGCGGGGAAGAGACGTTCGGAGAGATCCTACACCGTTGTGAAGGACGCAACGACGAAGAATTTATTGGAAATGTGGAAATAGGAGGGGTCGACGCGGGATCCCCAGTCAATTTCCAATATGTTTCGTTTGCATCACGGTGCATTCCGTGTCTTTGCGTGTGCCATCTTGGATCGGGAACGGTTGGGGAACGGTTAAGAGCGGTTAAGCCGCCATCTTGCGGGGTTAAATACCCCGCACCGTATGTCTTCCGCTGTCTTCCGCCGTACCGTGTGTTTTTTGTTCTTATGACCACCAATGTGACCTCCGGTCCTACGTCAAGGCGCATCAGACGGAATGTGCTTCTGAATAAGCGCGTATGCGCCCATGGTATAAATATGTAGACAGTCTTGCTCATTCTCGTTCGCTGTTTTCTTCAACAAAAATGGCGTTCAAGGCTTTCGTCTTTGCTGCTCTCGTCCTTAACGCTGTCGCTGTCTCGACACCCCGCGCCGCCGATGTCCGTCTCGTCCAAACTTTACCTCCATTCCATTTGACTCTAACCCGACCCTTCAAGCCTTTGGCCACAGTCGCGCTCGCCGCCCCCGATGGCTCCATCAAGGCCAACTTCATAGCGTTCGTATTCCCGGCGCGCGCTCCCCAGGCTCCACGTCAGTTGACCGCCAATTATTTTTAGTTGGGGGGCGACCGCGACGAACCTGTGGGTCAAGGACAAGCATGGGAAATTCCGTGATCTCCTCCTGGGATTTGACAACCATGTAAGGGCTGAAATGAACAAACGCTTGCGTCCAGCTAACCGTTCCTAGACTCTGTATCAGTCGCAGGCGCTTGGCCGCGACTTCTTCTCCCCCATCGTCGGCCGGTGCGTTGCAGAATTTACCTCATGGTCGCTTCCTGAATGCTGATTTCTCCGGACTCCCAGATATGCCAACAGAATCAGGTACGCCAGAATCCACCCGGCGGGAGAAGAAGTTGAACGTTGTTCAGAAATGGAACCTTTACCATCCCGATTTCCAAAGATGCTTCCGGCCCGGGGAAAAAATTCCAGATTGTGGAAAACGAAAACAACGGAACTGACACCCTCCACGGTGGACTTGTCGGCTATGATGTGCGACCATGGACCACCGTGAAGCAATCGTCCAACTCGGTAACCTTCCGTTTGGTCGACCCCAACGGTGACCAAGGGTTCCCGGGCACTGTTACCACGGAGGCCACCTACACGGTCAGTGCTTCAAGCATAAACTGCGCCAACTCGAAGTTGAACCTCGTGTAGCTCGAGTCCAAGTCTCAGTGGAAAATCAGCATACACTCGACTGCGACTGAGCTCACGCCCATCATGCTCAGCACTCACAATTATTGGAATCTGGAGGCGTACCAAGAGTCTCAGGACCTCGACAGCCACATCGTTCAGGCCGAAGCCTCCCGCTTCGTCGCGACTGACGGCCACCTGATTCCGACAGGAAAGCTGACCTCGGTCGAGGGGACTCCCTTGGACTTCCGCAAGGCCAAGTCGATAGGCAAGAGCATCAATGCGACCGCTGCCGCTCAGTACTGTGGCACGGGTAAGTCGATCAATACTTTTGTTCGCTGGACTTTGTTTAAACGTACTCCAAGGCTGCGTCGGGTTCGACAACGCTTGGGTTTACGACCGCCCCGACTGCAAAGAACCTGTCCTTTCGGTCTGGAGCACCAACTCTGGAATCAAGTTTGTGATTCATTCCAATCGCAGAATGTAAAACTGACCAGCATTTACAGGCTCGACGTGACCACCGACCAAATCGCTCTGCAAATCTACTCTTGCAACGGTATTTTTAACCCTGCCCTCCCCGTTCCGCGCAAGGGGGACCAAGGTGGTCCCGCTGAGTTCTATACCGACCACTCATGCATGGTCATCGAACAAGAGTCCATCATCGGTTGGTCCTGCTCGTTGCTTTGCTTTGCTGCTTTGCTCACCTTTTGCACTAGACGCCATCAACAATCCAGGTCGGTCTTACACTTGTGTGCTTTGCTTTGCTGCTTGCTAACTCCTGCCAGAATTCGGAGTCAACCAGATTTACGGCCCGACCCGACCGTACACTTGGGAGTCGACTTATGCATTCTCCGTCCTGAAGTAACTGTATAGTCGAGAGCAAAATATATTATTCAAAATTAATGTTACAACAAAATTACAACCTGCAAAGGTGTCGGTCAGCCGAGTTCGTTGAAAGATTGAGAGGAGAAGGAAGAAGGATCAGGGCACGAAAGCGTATAAATCGTGCCAGGGAATTTGTCGTCGTAGCGCACTAGAGTGCACTTGGCCTGGTGCACAGCAATGGTTCATCACAAAGCGGATGTATGAATCCGCATAGAATATGGTAAAAAGCTCACCTCTCTGCAAGGCGCCAACACAATCTTTCCTCCAGCTGAACCGCGACAGGGGACTGCCTGAAATGAACGTCAGCTGAGGTTCAATGACACGAGAAGGAAGGAGAAGAAAAGAGATCAGGGCACAAAAGCGTATAATCGTGCCAGGGAGTTTGTCGTCGTAGCGCACTAGAGTGCGCTTGGCCTGGTGCACAGCGATAGTTCATCACAAAAGGAGACCGAAATAAATCGAGAGAAAACGGAGGAGGGAACTTACCTGCAGGGGAGGTGGTGGAGGAACGAACGAAAAAAACATTTTCGAACGAAGCCTGTTATATACGGTCACACTTTCCCACGCCCCTTTCCCCTTGCGGCCAAGGAGTGGCCTTGGTCAATTCCTCCCTCCTACTTGCAGGTAGGCTTTTTCCTTTGGGAGGAAATGAACTTCTTTTCTCCCAATCACGTCCAACTCGTCAATGCATGTTATCCCCCAACTTCCGCCGTGCGTCGTTACATTCATGCTCAAGGCCCACTTCTAATGACGTTCTGCTCCAGCTGCTAACCGCTGGCCCCGACTATTCACCAAACTCGCAGGAACTGAGTCGTTTGACATACTACGCGTTGGTGTCGTATTCCTTCCGCACTTGGGGTGCTGAATCACTTTTCTAGCTCGAATCATCCCAGCAAACTTGCAAAGCTAGGCGGTGAACTCGAGAAGCGGGTCAAACTCGAATGCAGGAAGGCCCAGTCTGGAAATTTGCGTACCAGAGCGTGAGCGCTTTGACCCGTTTGCCCTACCATCATACTGACCCGCACCGACTTAGCTCCCTACTAATAACGTTGGCCATATTTCGAGCACTTGCAACGGAATGTCGACGTGACATTGGACTCATTTCCCCTTCTCTCGTCGCCTCTGTCGCAGCAACGATGACCGCTGTTCCCAAGGATCTGGAGGTTGTAGCCCGGACGGCCAGCGTTGTGCGTCTTCATTGCATACTACCTGTCGGCTCAAATTCAAATCCCCTAGTTCACGGCCTGGACAACGTACACGGACGGTCACCTTGTTGGCGCAGACAGTTCCATGACGCGGGACTACATTGCGGCTCTCAAGAAATTCGCCTCCCTAAGTTGTTCAGACGCGCGCGACCAAGAGGTTCAAAATCGGTAATAGATTTCACCTGTTTCTAGTTCGCGATATGAATTCATTTTTAGGACGCGTTTAATAGGGTTCGCGGCGCTCACGGGGGCCCTCAATTCCGAAGCTCTTTACAATGATTCCGTGCAATTTCGAGCGCAGGTCTCTGTGATGATGCGGCCAATATTGGTGACCGTCTTTCAAACCCCCATACATACATTGGACCACCAGTAAGTTCTCAATACTCTATTTGAGCGTTTCTCACTAGTTTCAGAGCCGAAGCCGTCAAGGATGCCCCTATTTCACCATACTTGGCTGAATTTCGCACGCGACCAGTTATCGAGCGGCGCGCCGCGTCCATTCATGTTCATGTGGACGGAGAGGCCGGACCTTCAATGTCGGAGGTCTCCAGCGCCGCTCTTCGAGCCTTGTTCTCGCTCCTGGAGCACGCCAACGGCAGCCAATTGGGACACATAATGCGAGCATCACTCGACACTCTTGACAGCCCCGAGTCGAAGAGCTGGTCCAGAGTCGAGCACTGCTGTTGGGTTGCCAAACAAACGGCAGAATGGGCACAGTATCAGTACCGTTATGCTATCCCAACATGGCTCGTGGAGCGACTGGTCGAAAACCAAGACTCCACCTCTGCCACCGAAATGCACAAGACGCTGACCGCGATGGTGACGGCTGTGTTCAATTCCAGCACCCCTCTGGTCAACTTGTCCACGTCCGATATCGTTTCGAACCTAATCAATTTACTGCTACGGCGGGCATCCATTCATCCTGACGATGACCTGCTGCCGGCTTTGGTGGAGTGTATTGCGTCCCTGGGGCGGCATGTGTACTATTCCGATCAAATACAGGACCTGGCAGTGAGTTGCCACGACCTTCGATGCAGGATCTGTTCTAATCGCCGACAGAGCGAAATAATCAACCGGCTGGTCGTGGTCGAGGTACAAGGCCTGCTGAATCGTGGGAAACAGAATCGATCCCAGGCAATTCGTTGCCTACTTGCCGGGCTCCTGGGACTCATTCACGCGGCGGAACAAAATGAGCCTACCAAGGAACTGGACGACCCTCCGAAACGAAAGCGCTCTGCCTCCTTCAGAGTTGCCTCACCAGCTTCGCAAATCGCCAATCCAGAGCTGGTCGTCAATGGCGCCGCACGGAGGACTCACGTCCCGCCAGACATCTGGCAGGACACCCTTAGTCTGTTATGCGACACCGATTACGCTGTTCGGGCCGACTACGCGACTGGGTTGGTTTTCTATCTCGAGAATGAGATACCAGCTCTGGGTGATGCTGAGGATGTGGATGGTGTTAAACGTCTTCGTCGGTTAGTGGAACCGCCTTTCCAGCATGCGACCGACGTGAAGATGCTATTGCAATCTGGCGACTTTGGCACAAAGTTCCTCAACGCCATCCACGCCTATGTCTACACCCTCGCCACGTCGTCGGCTCTTGGCATTGGGTCCAGCGCCAATACATCTCCATCGGATACCATCACAAATGGCCCAACAACAGCAGAACCGGAAACTGCCCCCACCACCGAAGGGTCGGAGGGTCATGCCCACTCCGGGGGTGGTCGTCGCTCTGTTAGCTCACAAGCACCCCGAGCTCGCAAGGTGTCTGTGGTCCAGCGGCTATTGGAGCGCGCACCGTCGAGTATCTCTGGAAGTGCCTCAGCTTCCCTATCCGACTATGCCCACATTCTCGCCATTCTCACCACGGTACACAAACAATTCCCGATCCGGGGACTGATAACAGGCATCCCGATGCTACTCGCCTTGGCCAAAGCTGCGAACTCGTCCGAGACGACAGAGTCCGCCGCCGTGGCTCGCATAAACGCGATAAAGGTGGTCATAGCGCGTGTTTGGCTGACGGTGGGTAAAATTTGGGAGTGCACTGATCTCATCAATCTAGCTAACAAGGTGCGTTTTTTCTCTTCTTTTCCCCCATTTATCAGTGTTGACGTATCTACAGGCACTCACGACCCTTCCTGCCGACGGAGAGCTCCCTTCTCTTCCGGAGCTCGAATTTGGCATGCATCCTCCTTCCGAACCGACCCCAGTTCCGACGGAAGCTGGGTCCAAGTTGTGGGAGGGCGTTAGCTCGGAAAATGCGTTGTTTGCTATCGCTTCTTGTTCCACTGTGCATGCCGCAACCGAGTTGGACACTCAAACGTTCCTCACTCGCTTTTCCCTCGACTGGACCGCAGAACTGGCGCTGAGAGACTGTGAGCGTTTTCATCATCCTCCATTCTTACGATGCTCATTGCTTCCTGTAGCGGTGGAGAGATCGACCGCCTTCGAATCGACTATCCGCGGCGACGGTATCTCGCCACTCCTGAAGATATCGCCTGCGCTGATGCACATCGAAAACATTTCACTACAAAGCCTAGCTCGGTCGACACGGGGTATCGGTGTGACTGATTTGCGCGAAGCACTAGAGGGGCGGAGTAGCATGTCCAACCCTGCGCTGGTGAAACCACCCTCGCTCTCCACGCTCGACCATGTGTCCTCGATCGGTGCGGAGAGCAGGCTTATGCGGCCGCGGTCGCGGACACGGTCGAGACGAGTCCCACCGTCAGGGCCCGGTGAGGTTCGAGATGTGCTGAATCGGCTGGGTATTGGGAAGCAGAACGGGAGCCTGCTTAAGGCGTCGTTCCCTCCAGTCCCTAAGGTGGGGGCTCAGAGGACTGCACCCTGATTAGGGACCCATATCGTATCTTAAATCTCTACTTAGCTGCTACATAATCGCATACCAACGGATTATTTCTTAGACTTGAAAGTTTTGGTTCGGCATCGTCGGCATCCAATCTGATGGTCAAAGGCACTCCCGTTTCTTACCGGAGTCTCTCTGGTTCTATTTGAGAGCTTCAAAGCCACTAATGTCGCGCTACTTACTCGGAATCGATTCCAGCACCGCTCAAGACCTCTCAACCTGCGTTGATTGAATTCCCCAAGGTCCGGGCGGCGCGATGATATGCCTGGATCAAGCCTGGATGATACTATGGCCTCAGGCTGTCGCGTCGGTCGACTTATTAGCCGATATCGAACCACTTTTTTCCGTTAAAAGCGACGACCGGGAACCGTTTTCGCGTCTTAGTCTGACATGGACTTGGTGCTCGACCTCTTCGACAGCTACGCCTTCGACGCGATTTATGCGAAACTCATACCGCTCACGGAACCCCTGCGTCTCCATAATTCCTCGTCAACTACCTCTAACCTACTCCCGCGACCTCCAATCACCCTCGGAAACGCGTCAGGGCTTCAAGGCTCGGCATGGCCGCGTGAATACGTCCCCCGGCAACTTCTGTCCTTGAGCATCATTACGCTCGTGGGGATTCACGTCCTGTATTTTGCCTTCGCAGGACTCTCGTATCGCTATATCTTCAACCACGAGATGCGGAAGCACCCCCGCTTTTTGAAAAACCAGGAGAAACTGGAGATTCAATCCAGCCTGCGCGCATTTCCGACGATCACTCTGCTCACTCTGCCCTGGTTCCTTGCCGAGGTTCGGGGCTACTCCCGTCTTTATGATGGCGCAGACACATACGGTTATCTCTACTTGTTCTTGTCGGCGCCATTGTAAGCAACTGGGTCATTAGACAGAACCTTTCTCACTTCTCACAGCTTCCTGCTCGTCACCGACTACTGCATCTACTGGATCCACCGAACGCTGCATGTGCCCGCTATCTACAGACTGATTCACAAGCCTCATCACAAGTGGCTCAGTGCGTTCCGCATGAAGCATCTCCTCATAGCCAAGGTCTAACCGGCCTCACAGTTCCTACGCCGTGGGCCTCCCATGCCTTCAATCCTATCGATGGGTATGCGCAGGGTCTCCCGTACCACATATTCGTCTTCCTCTTCCCGCTCCACCGCTGGCTCTACCTCGGCATGTTTGTCTTTGTCAATTTCTGGACCATCTTCGTAGGAGCATCCATCCATCGAATCACCTCACTCCTTCACGATTACAGATCCACGACTCCGACATGGTCACCGGGCATCCGCTCGAGAACATCATCAACGGCCCTGCCCACCACACGCTGCACCACTTGTACTTCAACGTGAATTACGGCCAAGTAAGTCATTTGGTTTGACCTCGGCCGTATCTTGACCTACTCTGGCCAGTACTTTACGTGGGCAGACAAAGTTGGGAAATCATATCGGCAGCCCGAGTCGAGTCTGGACCCTCTGCTCGAAGTGAAAGCCGCAAAGACCGAGTAGCCGATGCCGTGTAATAGAAATTGGGCCGACCCGGGCATGTATATGAAACCTACATCTAGAGCCGTCGTGGGCGAAATAGATACCTTTACGCTGCTGAGACACAATGAATGAGACTACATTTAGATAGATTCGATCGACTTCTCGGCGTTATCGGCATCTCGATGCAAAACCTACCCGAATCCGGCCTCGCCTCTCTTGGTGTTGCCTCTGCTTCCAAGCTGGTTCTTGGCATATCTACGGCGCTGGCTAGAAACGGATAGCTGTGCTCAGCTGAGGGAGTTACTGAAGATGATATTCGTTGGTTCCTGCTCACGATCTGTGTCCTAGCTTAGCACAGACTGTCACGGTATTCTTCATCCTCTCTTCGCAAACCGGTTCTTCCTTTCCAGTTCCCGCCCAACCCCCTGATTGCAGTTCCAAATTTCAAGAAAAAACCAACTTGGTCTCCCTGAGAAAGATATTGTTTGCCTTCTCCTCTAAATCTGCCAGTGGCAGGGAGCACTCGATCGTTCGCTTCTGATTTTTTCTCCCCCCTTCCCCTCTCCTCACAGGCCTTTTACCGTTCCGCACATGATGTGTTCGCGGCCAAGTCCAGACGGGTAGAAGCGGGTCTGATGATGTGTGGCTGTGTAGAAAATGTTGTCGAACCACTTTTCCGGCTTTAAAAGCCACCACGAAAAACATTTGACGGGTGTGCTGCTTTATCATGGATCTCGTCCTCGACATCTTCGACAGCTACCTCCTCGACGCGCTCTATGCAAAACTCATCCCGCTTTCCGCCTTCACTGCGTCCGAATCTCTGCGTTCTCACAATGCATCGGCTACCGCACTCCTCCCATCCGCCTCCCAGTGGTCAAAGATAGTCTCTTTGTTGCCACGCCCCCCAATTACCTTCCAAAACGCGTCCTATTCCATGCCCCAGCCCCTCCAGCTTTCAGCATGGCCCCGCGAGTATATACCGCGCCAGATCCTCTCCCTCAGCATTATCACGCTCGTGGGCATCCATTTCCTCTACTTTGTCTTTGCGGGCCTCTCCTACCGCTACATATTCAACCACGAGATGCGCAAGCACCCGCGTTTCCTCAAAGACCAGGAGAAACTCGAGATTCAGTCCAGTCTGCGCGCGTTCCCCTCAATCACCCTCCTCACTCTGCCCTGGTTCGTGGCAGAAGTCCGAGGCCACTCCCGCCTTTATGATGGTGCGGACACCTACGGCTACATCTACTTGTTCCTGTCGGCGCCATTGTGAGTTATACCACCAGCAGTAGTTGGATCGCGTCGTTCTGATTGAACCCTAGCTTCCTGCTCTTCACCGACTATTGCATCTACTGGGTGCACCGAATACTACACGTCCCCGCGATCTACAAGGTTCTTCACAAGCCCCATCACAAGTGGATCAGTACGTGTTACCTTTATTTTCTTGCACTTCGTATTCTGATGTACCTAGTCCCCACACCATGGGCTTCTCATGCCTTCAATCCCATCGATGGATACTTGCAGAGCGTGCCCTACCACCTCTTCATCTTCATCTTCCCCTTGCACCGATGGCTCTACCTCGGGATGTTTGTCTTCGTCAACTTTTGGAGTATTTTCGTACGTCCGTTCCAATGCTGTTTCTCCTTCCTTGCTCACGGCTTTGTAGATCCATGATTCGGACATGATCACTGGGCACCCGCTGGAGACTATCATCAATGGGCCTGCACACCACACACTGCATCACCTGTACTTCACGGTCAACTACGGCCAAGTGAGTTACCCTTCTTCGAATCTTGAGCGACGCTGACCGCTCCAAAGTACTTTACGTGGGCAGACCGAGTCGGCAAGTCGTACCGGCAACCAGACTCCAGTCTGGATCCCATGCTCGAAGTCAAGGCCCTCAAAGCCGCAAAAGCCCAGTAGTTGTCTGGGCCCGACCCCTCCCTCGTTTCGGGAACTTTTTGAGTTATGCCTATTATCTGTAACACTGACCTTGGCCCGGGCGGAGACGGTTAGAGCAACCCGTGCCCGTTGGCTCCACTTATGCGGTTTTTTTGTATTCGCAGCACATACTTTAGCATATGCAAGTACTTATCTATTTCAACGTCTACCTTGAAGTTGATTCCGCGAAACGATCTTTCGCCGTGCTTCCTCTTCAAGCTTCGACCAGTAGGCGACTTCTTGTTGTGCTTTGAGGTGGGCAGACAACTGGGTCCCTTTCTGCAAGAGTGCGGTTCAATTAAGCGCTGAAACAGTTACTGGGCATGGACTCACACTTAATCCCTGGAGCAGACCCTCGTACACTGTCGATTGGGCCGTTGCTTTCGCCACTGGGTCGCTAATCTGGTCCGTGTGCCGTGTGATGAGCTTCGCAAGCTCTTGTCGCAGACGCAGCAAACTGCTCAAAACATCAACACCCGCGGCATCAAACTCTTCGAGCCACCAAACTCACTTTGAGAAAATCATCGTCTCATCCGCCTGTTCCGTCAGGGTCACAAACGAGATGAACAGCACGATGTAGCGCTTGCAGACCTAGTAAAAAGAACACATTGAATAACCTATTAGAATTCCGCGTGCCGACACTACTCACATTCGCTACGACAGCGTCGGTGAGCGCGACCGCGCGGCTGAAGTACCCCGTGGTCGCGCCTTCCGCGAGCTTCTTGAGTCCCTCGACGTGCTCCGTCATCGCCTTCTGGAACACGGGCCACATCTTGAGCCGCAGGCTGAATATGAACGACTCGGCGGGCGGGCACGCGCGCCGTTGGATTTCTGCCATCACGTCCTCGGTGAGGCGGATCACGGTGAGGAGGGGCACCGCAGCGGGCACAGGCTCGAGGACCGCCCCGATAAACGTCTGCTCGATAGTTAACACTGCGAATTTTGAGATATATCGCAAATGCGTACCTGGGTGTATTCAAGCACCGGGTCCATAACCTGCTTCCATACCGAATCCGCACTGGCCTGCTCCTCCTTGACCGCGGCAGCGAGGGACTGCAGCCCACTCGCGCTTACGATGCTCGCGGAGCGGCCCCGCCCCGCGCCGCCGCGCTCCGACCCCGCGACCGACATGCGCCGCTCCCCACCGCCGGGCGATAGAAGCCCCGGCGAGAACATGGCGTTGTTATTATCCGCCTCCAGCGGGCTCATGGGGTCGACTGCGAAGAAGGTGGTTACAAAGGCGTATTCGGCGGTCGCGTTGTCCATGAAGACGAGGAGGAGCGAGCGCACGAGGGCCTCGACTGGCGCTTTCTGTTATTTCGTGCATATGATCAGAGGTGGAGGGGCGACAGCAGATGGGAGGCATCCTTACATGCGCCTTGTCGTCGGCCATGTACGCGAGCGTAACTGGCGGTCCAGCGATTTTGGAGTACGCTAACCGTTCTGGATCGACGACCATATCCCGCTCTCGTTCGGTGGCTGCTATCGTCTCGAGCTTCTCCACCGTGCGGGCCTGGGGTCATGTAAATGTTGATAGCGGCCGCTGCGAGGCGCCCGACGCACCTTTATCCAGCTTAGACTCCGCGCGTAGCGCCGGAAGCCCGTCTCATAGTACACGCGCGCGGCGCCGACGTACGCGCGCTGGACCTCCTGCGCGACGGGCGGCGCCTGGCGCTGCAGGAAGGCGAAGAGCGACTTGTACTTGAGCAGCACGGACGTCTGCACGACCTGCATGTTCGTCGTGACGTTGCCGCGGATCGGCTGAAAGAGCGCGAGGAAGAAGGCGCGCAGCTTCGTCGCAGCCTGTGCGGAATTAATAGCAGCCCATCGTCAGTGGAGGGGGGGCACGCACGACTATGCGGAGGCCCTCGGACACCTCCCCGAGGTCGCGCGCGGCCTTTACGCGCGAGCGCCCCTTTGCCGTGTCGAGCCGCCGCTCAAACTCGTCGATCGCGATGAGCCACGACTCGCCGACGTCCGAGTCGAGGATGAGCGTCGCGAGGTGCGGCGGGATGGTGATGTCGGTGATCAGGCTCGCGAGCGGCTTCTCGATTTTCTGGAGGGTATTGATATTTATTTGAATGAGAGTGGACGACGAGGCGTGTGTGCGGGCGGGCTACGTACCCGACGGCTCTTGAGCCTGTTCTCGATGTCCTTGCTGCGGTCCTGGAGGTCTGATATCTGGCCCGAGACGGCGGAGAGGTCTTTTTGGAAGGTGGAGAGGAAGGACTCGAGCGAGTTGAGCAGGGCGACGCTCGTCTTGGGTGACGTGGTGAGCATAAAGTCTGAAGAGGACGGGAGCTTGGAAAAAACGCACCTCGACCTGGTCATGCAGCTCGACGTAGTCCTTGGCCTTTGCGCGGTCTGAATGAAGCACTCGTTCAAACTTGTACGAGGTGACTAGATGAGTGAATATCGACGCACAAAAGTTGTATTCCGGCTGGACGAGGGTCTGCTCTGCGTTACTGCATTAGATATTCGGTGCCCTTTCGATACTCGTACCAGAGGATTCAGACATTCGAATCGAGATGAGAGTTGCAAAGCAAAGCCCGGCCGCGTTTGGGAGAGATTGATGGGACACGATCACATGCTCTAATTACGTCCGGAAATTGGACGCGTTTCTAGTATACAAATCGACTAAAGCTTGTAGTCTGTCACTCCAGGCGCTCTCAGAGCCCAATGGCGCCCGCAGCCGAGCTCGAAACGGGCGTCACCCTCGGGCGTGCCTTCAAATTCCGACGTGTCCTGATACTCGACGAACGGCTCAGCTGTCAGCGAATCAGGGTTCTTGAATAGGATCCAGGACCACTGGGAGGGGTAAGTGACTTATGTCGCCGTAAGGAATCTATAAATCGCACCAGACCAGTAGACATGTGGATCGCGAGCGGGCTCGGCGTATACACGCCCAGAGCGCTGCCTCCGTGTATCATTTTCTTGATGTTCGCAGCAACGAGGTCCGCTTGGGCGACTCCCGAGCGCGCATTCTTGTTTGCCCCGGTCGCGGCGACGTCCCCGATCGCGAAGACCTTGGGATACCGCTCGTCCGCGATCTGCAGCGTCGGTTTCACGGCAACGAACTTGTGCGGGTCGATTGAGGCGGGGGAGAGAGACTCGATGGGGCCGCTTAGCGGTGTCGCGCCGGTGCAAGAAATCTGGTACAGCATGTTAGTGAGTATACAGGTGAGAGTGGAAGGTACGCACGGCGACGTCGGCGGGAATGAGGCGGCCATCGGCGAGCTCGACATTATAAGATGGTCCAGAGGTGGGGAAGAAGCCCTCAGCCGGCATCTTCACGCGCTGGCCCAGGATTACGTCGACTCCGTCTGCGGCAAGCTTCTTCAAGACGATAGAGTGAAGCTCCGGGTGGAAGCGGTTCATGAGGTGGTCTCGGGAGTGGATGAGGGTTATCCTCTTCGACGGGTAAAACTCTTTCGCGTCCGTGGCCATCTCTGGAGGAAAGTAAGAACTTGATCCCTCTAACGATAACCGCAACTACTTACGAACACCCGCTGCCCCGCCGCCGACGATTACGACCCGGTCAGAGTCCCTCACGCGCTCCTGCAGAGCCGTGCCATATGCGATCCCCTCTGCCTTGGTGCGCGAGCGCAGGGGAAGGAATCCGGTACCTGTCGCCAACACGAGGTACTCGTACGGAATCGATTTCCCGCTCTGCAGGACAATGTGGTCAGGGAGCACCTGGGACACCGCGCCGTGGACCACAGAGGTTGAACCAGCCGGAGCCGCGTGGAACGCCCTCGTATATGGGATAAATGCCTTATGGATTGGACTGGGCACTACCCCGAAGCGGGGAAACGCGAAAACGTGCTGCCAAGGTGTTTGTTTAACCATCAATTGACTCTGTACTAAGTAGTGTGAAACCCACTTCGAAGTGCGAGTTTTTCTCGACGAGAACGGTGTTGTGCGTGTCCGCGACCTGGGGGGCGACGGTATCGATGAATTTCAAGCCTGAAATAAAGGTGAGTGGGCAGTGAATGGGATACTTGGGGGGACTTGCCAACATAGCTTCCTCCAATGACGAGGATATTGGGTTTCACTGCTTGGGAGGACATGAATGAGTGCAGAGGGTGTCTTAGCGCGGATTTCGCGCTGTGTAGGGACAGAATGGTGGGCAAGGGCAATGGATGTGCGGCGACGCTTAAAAGGGAGTGGACCAGTAATTCACCTTACGATGGAGCTTACTTATCTGATAAACGGCCATCTAACCGATACACCGCAATGCGTGCAGATCGGCCGACTTCGGACTAGAAACCGACAGATGACTCGAGAAACACGCGCTCCCAGTGAATCCCTTTTGAGTGACCTGCTACCGCAGCTGCAGTAACCGCGGTTCACTCAGAAAAGGACGCGCTTTTTTTTGGCCTTTTTTTCTTTCTTGATGCCATCAATTTTGAGACCATTTGCTCTCCAAGCTCGGGGTATGTGGTGGACGGCGGCCTTGAAACCAGGGTCGCCCTTTACTCATGCTCACAATTACAGCACAAGTACATGACTGCGCAAGACCCCGCCTCCGCCCAATCAATTCGGCCGATGAACCGCAATCTACGCTGGTTCGTAGTACTGCTGACCGCGCAGGTCCCCCTCCTCGTCCGTCTCCGCCCCCAGCTCCACGAGACGCGTCCAGTCGGCACCCGCCGCGTCAAACACGAGCTCCTTCAACGCGTCTCCCAAATCAGGGTACACACCCTGCGCAGCAAACAGCCACCGCCGGCTCACCATCCAGCTCGCGACGCCCTTGGGCGGCAGATAAAATCCGTCCTTGGGTGGTCCCGTGAACCGCTCCCGCCGCCCGACCCCGCGTTTGGGGCGCAGGCTGGCGTCGGCGGTGTCCTCGTCGTCCAGCACCGCATAGAAACGCCGCAGCCGACTGCTCCGCCACTCGTAGCCGCGCGTCCGCAGGGGACCGGATCCGCGAGGGTTCTCGTGGTCCGTGTCAAAGTCGGACTCTTCGGAGGACATGCATTCGACCTGCATCGCACCGTCGAAGATGACGTGCTCGAATCTATCCAGCTTCAGCCGCGCGTCGGCGCGGTTGCTCAGCTTCTAAAACCCACATTCAGCCCGCTGGAGAGCAAGAGCGGAAATAAAACAACATACGGTCTTCCGCCTGCCAAGATGCCGCGCCTTCCGCGCCTTTACATCCTCCCTCTGCCTAGCCCGCGACGCCGCGATCGCATCCCGCTGCGCCTTGAACTTCTGCCGGAAGGTCGTAAAGGACTGTTCAAACGCCGAGTCCACAACCTTCTTGCCGAATTCCTTGTCCGGCACATGCTTATACAGCCGCCGCCGCGCGTGAAAGTCCTCCACCACCTGCAGCTTCATGCGGCCGTTGTGCGCAGACTGCTTCGACGTCTTGTCCCACACAAACCGCACGGGCGCGAGTGGGTCGAGCGGCTCGCCCTCGGCGTGGCTGTCCGGGAGGGCCTTGTCGTTCGCTAGATCCATGGAGAGGAGGATGTGCGCACGCATAGCGCGCTGCGCCGAGATTGAGTACAGATCGGCATCGGTATTAAAAGAGTGAAACACACCTGGACGGTCAGAATCCGCTTGTCGTGGTGGTCCGTGCGCCGTGCCGGGCGGGAGCTCGAGGAGCTGTCGGACGCGCTTTCGTCGTCGGACAAGGGTGCGGATCGGCGTCTCCGCTTGCGTGGGCGGGAAACGGAGGAGGGCGCTTCGGACTCATGTCGACTCGGGGACGGCGTTACCGTGCGCGGGACGGCGGGGAATATTGCAGCGCGTGATTGAGAGTCGTCGGGAGCGGTTCGGTGGGGTATGTAGGCTGGAGGCGCGAGGAGCCCTGGACGAAATGCTGGGAGTGGGACGAGGGCTGTGACACCGGCGAGATGGGCGAGGCAGGCCGCGGGTAGCGTAGATTCGCCATCGCAGGTGACCCGTTGTACGGAGTGAACAGCGGCGAGTGGTTCGCATAGACGAGAGAGCGCAGAGTCGAAATCTCATTGCGCATCTCGAGCATCTGGCGCTCCATCTCCTGCTTGCTTCTGGATATATTTCGCCTCCTGGTCTCGCTCCCAAGGCCAGCCTCCGAGTCTCCTGCGCCTGGTTCGTGGAGGCGACGAGGGCGACGAGCTCCTGCACGGAGGGCACCGAGCGTGTGGGTGCGGGTCCGGAAATCGCAAGCTCTAGCTCGCTGCGGTGCGGAACATATGGCTGGGCTGGCTGGAGGGCGGGTGTAGGGTAGGCAGAGGAGCCATTGGACTGTCGTGGACGAGCATGAGGGTTCAGAGCATTCGTTAGTTCAGAGTTCATAGAGAGGCTGCCGCACAGCACGCCACAACAAAGGCGACGCGTACACTTCCGCTTTCACTCTCCCTCCTCCCGCTCCCGCCTTCAACACCATGGACCCAGAAGTTGAACGCCTGATGATGATGCAGCAAGCTCGCGGTGGAGGCCAGCAGCGCGCCGACGCAACCACACCCGACAAGTACGAACCCTGCGCAAAACCACTGCCATTTAATCTGAGTTTCTTTCAGCGGAGAAGTCGTCCACATCTCGTCCCTTGCCCTCCTCAAAGTGCGCGCAATCCGCTCGAACTGCCACTCGTACTCACGGCGTCTGCTTAGATGCTGAAACACGGCCGCGCGGGCGTGCCAATGGAGGTTATGGGTCTGCTACTGGGCGAATTCGTAGACGAATACACAATCCAAATCGTCGACGTCTTTGCCATGCCCCAGTCCGGCACCACCGTCAGCGTCGAATCCGTCGACCACGTCTTCCAAACCAAGATGCTCGAAATGCTCAAGCAGACCGGGAGGTACGCACACGCGCTCCACACTTATTTACGCGGTGCTCATTTACGGCGGCTTCAAGGCCGGAAATGGTCGTCGGGTGGTACCACTCCCATCCCGGCTTCGGGTGCTGGCTTTCCAGCACCGATATAAATACGCAGCAGGTAAGAACAGAACAAAGTGCACGCTGTGCTGGTTCTAATGCCGCTCGGGCAGTCGTTCGAATCGCTCAACTCGCGCGCGGTCGGCGTGGTCATCGACCCCATCCAATCCGTCAAGGGCAAGGTGGTCATCGACGCGTTCCGCCTCATCAACCCGCAGACGATCATGAGCGGGCGCGAGCCGCGCCAAACGACGTCGAATATCGGGCACATTAACAAGCCTTCGATACAAGCACTGATACACGGCCTGAATCGGCATTATTACTCGATCGCTGTGGCGTGGCGAAAGACGGAGCTGGAGCAGTCGATGCTGATGAATCTACACAAACGGAACTGGACCGAGGGCCTTAAGTTGCGGGACTTTAACGTGCACAAGGAGAGCAACCAGAAGGCGGTCAAGGTCCGCTTGCTTTCTTTTCTCACAATTGTGGACCGCGACAGCTGACCTGTGTCCAGTCGATGCTCACGCTGTCCGAGGCGTACAACAAATCGGTACAGGACGAATCGACGCTCACGCCCGAACAGCTCAAGACGCGGCACGTTGGGAAGCAGGACCCGAAGCGGCATCTGGAGGAGGCGGTGGAGAAGGCGATGGGAGACCAGGTCGTGCAGAATCTAGGCACAATGCTGCTCGCCGAGTTATAGACGACGGGTCGTGTATTGAGCAGCTGTGTGATTTTTTTCATCAACAGCCAGGGCCCCAAGTTGAACTAAGTAGGTCCCCGCGCGATATCAGCAGACCGGGAACGTGCCTCCTGCCGTCACCTAAGGGGACTGATGTCTCTGAGACGCTTCGGAAGGTAATTATTTCGGGGAGCGTTACTACGCATATAGCCATAAGAGTCTTCTCGTTTGCGGAATGACCCACTGCGAGCACCCGGGGCACCCAGATAATGTTAGCCGTGCTATCCCTGTCAGGAAAATGCCGCTGCAGGCATACTATGTATTCGTTATCCTGCGTCCGAATGTCTACCAATACAGGCCCGTGTTTTGTTGCCCGGCTGTGAAGAGGAATGAGGCCCATCATCTTTGCGCGCTTGACAGGCCTTTGCAACGCGTCGCTGGCTCTTTGAAGTCAGGTTCGTCAGGCGGCGAGGGATGATCTTGGCCATTTCGGTGAGGAAGGGGGAGACCACGGCGGGTGCAGCGCGTATTTGAGGGGATCGACGCTGAGCTGGTGGAAGACGTCTATCCGGCGGGATTCGGCGGCGGCGGGGCCGATTCCTGGGTAGTTGGTTAGGTGGGACTCGCGCCATCTGCGGCCCTCGAGGCTCAGGTCGTGGGGGCGGATGAACTGTGCGCCACACGGTCAACTTGAGGGAAACCGAGAGCAGGAGTGATCGCGCACGGAGTTTGGTATGAACTGGCCTGTATTGGGTTGCGACTCGGGTCTTTCCCTGTGCTAGAAGTAGGGGGCGGTGTGGGTACAGAGATAGGCGATAAGGGAAAGACGGAGACGAACAGGCGATGGGTGCTGGCGTGGTTTTCGCCTGGTCCTCGAGCAAACTTACAATGGCCTGCAGGCCTGTCATCGCCCTGCTCGCCCTGCTCCTTTGGCTTAGAGTCGGCGGGCTCGTTGCGGAGAGCGGCCGTTGTGGACAGGGTGGCTTGCGCGCGGAGGACGCAGGCGCGCACACTGGCGGAGGAACATAAGGGTAAAAGTCAAGTTAAGGTCCGAGTACGAATCACAGTTTCATGAATAGTCCTTGACTCGCTGTAGTCCTATGTCGTTGTATTTATTCACAGACGCAACACAGACGCGTCTGAATGGCTTATTTACTTGGGGCAAGATTAGAGCTGAGCCCGTAGACTAGGTTCATGACATCGAGACCCCTGCCACTCGCTAGCGTACATCTCACGCTTGGATTTCCTTCCTAGTTTGGACTTGTACACTTCCTCCTCCTCCCTCCTCCTCGTCCACTCGCTATCGTGTCTCTGGAACACCCATTGCCAGCTCTGCCGCTGGCAACGGCTCATGGCCGACCCCGCCCCTCGCCGCCATATCCAGCCTCCCAGTCCCCTCGTCTTTTCGCCTTTTGCGCCAGAAACCGTGTCGTCTGCGCCCCAGACACTCGCCATCCATGGATCCAGTGCCACCAACACTGTCTCGATGCCCTTTGTCCGCCGACATGTCACCCGCAGGCTCAAGGCTGCAAAGTCAGAGTGCGACAAGGACCTCCAGCGCATCACCAACAACATCACCGTCTTCTTCGAGGAACGCCTCAGGGACGGTGACCACGAGACAGAGCGCGAGCAGCGCGACCGCGAAAACCCAGCAGATCCATTCGTCCTCAACCCAGCAGATCTTCGCTCTGCCCTCGCAGACGAGTCCAGCTCCGACGGCGGATACGAGGCAGAGGTCGAGTTCAGCCGCCACAGTCGCCAAAGTGCGTACCTCGACGACGACTTGAATCCCCGGAGTCTGACCCACCGGTCTTCCTCGCCCGCGCTCCATCCAGCGTCCAACTCTTCACTGAGCCCCGGATCCCTTCGCAGGCAATCCGCCGCACCTTGGGACAAGCCTCTCCCCTCCTCCGTCTCATCCAGTGCTGTCTCTTCTAGTCCCGCAACCTCCACTATCCTGCTTCCCGACGCCCCCACGCTCACCCGTAAATCCGCAACCACCACCGGCGCTCCCACCTCGTGGTCGACCAACCAGGGCCTCCCGTCCCGCCGCCTCTCCCGCACCATCCACATCCCCAATCGCCAGTCCCTCTCCGGCCACAGCTCCCGCTCCACATCGCGCTCGCGCTCCCCCTTGCCGCCCATGTCCTCGCACACGAGTTTTTCAGACTACAGTGCCCCGCCGCCCAACAATCGCCGGTCGTCCCGCATCCTCGTCGACGATCCAGTGGATCCGATCATGAGCGCGCTGTACGACATTATTGGTGTTGCAACGGACATCACCGAAATGTCCATCCAGCAACTCACCGCACAGCCAAAAGTCTGCGAGTCTCTCGTCCAGAGAATCCAGAACATTGGCAAGGCCTGGGATGAGCACCCCGACTGGCACGGTCGCAACTGGTACGTGCAGGTCCTCCTCGCCGTCGCCAGCCTCAGTCGCGTGGTCGAATGGTGGGAAGCCGAGAAGCAGTTCTGGAACTTTGACGACAACGACGAAGAGCTCGAGGAGCCTTTAACGTTTGTCACCAAACCCGCCGACGAGGGGATTGCTCCGACCCCGACTGTGCGGCGGCAAGAAGCGCAAGCGGATGCGTTCAAGCTCTCCCCCGAGGACGAAGCCAAACTGAAGCTCTCTCGTCCGCCCAGTCATGCGGGGCGTTCGCGAGACAAGCACCCCAAGGATGTTCCCTCCTCTGGTCCTGTCGAGCCCGACTCTCACTCCCGCGGCGGATCCCGAATTAATCACAACAACGAGTCCGCCAGAGTCCTCGCTACGGAACGCCTCCGTCTACAGGCCGAGACAGCACAGAACCAAAATATTGTTATCGAACTAAGTCTCGATGGCGACCATTTTATTTGGATTAACTATGCTTGGAGGTTCGTTGTAAGGTATGTCCCGCGCCCTGTGCCAGTATTGCTATCACTCATTTTCGCCGTTTATAGGACAGACCCTGAGGAGCTCGCGGGGACGCGGATATCTCGACTTCTCGGCCCCCAGTGATCGTGAGGTCTTTGCTCTGGCCACGCGGCGTCTACGCGAGGATGACTCGCATACGGTCGAGGTCCGGTTCAAGCTACAAGTCCAGTCGGAGGATGATCGCGAGATTTCATCTCCCGGAACCCTGTATCAACAGATGGAGGGTAAAGGGATGCTCATGGTTGACCGGGAAGACGGTGAGCCGTCGCACACCATGTGGGTAATCAAGCCCATTGCACCCGCCCGGTTCGAACACGACTCGCCGTCCATCAAGCTTCCGGAGGAAGAGCTCGCGTCTACGGATTCGGGTTTGTTTGGGGACCGTCCCAACTTCGAGCCCATCACGCCCTTTCCGTTCAGCGAGCCCATCAGCACGGACCCTATTCTGTGTCGGATATGCGAGTCGCAGATCCCGCAGTGGTACTTTGAGAAGCACAGCGAGACGTGTGCGGAGACGCACCGGCTCGAGGCGGAGATTACCGAGTGCAACGAGTCCATTGCGGAGCTGCGAAATACGATACGCGACCTGTGTAGTACCATCGACCGGACGTCGCCCGTAGGCGTCCCCGAGTACCGGGGCATGCCCATCTTCTCGCCGTCTACCTCCCCCGTCATCGCGTCGCCCTTTGCAACTATTCCGCGCGAACAAGATGCAGCGCGTCGGTGTCAAGAAGATGCAGCGGCAGCTCCTCGACCAGCTGGAAGATATCTTGCAGGTCGCGTCAGAGGTCTCCGTGCCCCGCACTCAAGGATGATGAGGCCAAGGAACCAATCGAGCGGCAGCGACTGCTCTCCCCAGGCTCCGAGCGCAAGATGTCGCAGATCCGCAACTGGTCCAAGCCAGCGACGGAGGATGCGGCGCTGAGCCAGCTCGTGCAGGATGCGGAGCGCGTGATGCGGCAGAAGCTGGATAATGTTGCGCGGATGCAGAATACGATCCGGTATGCGGAGAAGATATGGCATGAGTGGGAGGAGCGAGTGGGGCAGGCTCTGGCGACTGTGGATGAGTCTTCCGGAAGTGGGGAGAGTTCGAGCGAGGATGAGGAGGAGGAGGATGAGCGAGGGCAGCGGAGTTATGAGCGGGAGGAAGAGGAGGACGAAGATCATTCAAGTACGACGTCGGAGTACGATTACGACTGGAGCGGTGCCGAGTGGGTCGTCTGAGCCTACGCCCATGGCTTCGTCGCCGTCGCGGGTCTCGTTAGGTTCGGACACGCGTTCGAGTCGGTCACCCCTCCCGCCTTCTATGCCATACCACCCTCCGTCTCGACAGAAACTACAGACACGATCATCGACACCGTCGTCAGTCTCTTCGCCGTTGGCCCTCGCTGCGCCGATAGTAGCGCCCTCGTCTCCAGAGGATGTGCTACCGCCCATGAGCCTCGACGATCCTCCTTCACAGACGGTGACCGTTAAACCGCGCAAGTCGATCTCCAATCTCCTCGACCCAGCGACGGTACCCTACGCCGCTCTCGCCCGTGGCCTCGATGATCGGTCTTTCGCGCGAACCCTCGCAGAAGCGCGGCCACCGGCGGCACTCCACGGCCAACTTCAACGTGCCGCCCACCTCCCCGCGCGCGCCCTCGACTGCCCCGATCTCGCGGACGTCTCCGACCTCGATCAAGGACTTTGATATCATCAAGCCCATTAGCAAGGGTGCCTTTGGGTCGGTCTTCCTCGCCAAGAAGAAGATTACTGGGGACTACTTTGCGATCAAGGTCCTCAAGAAGGCGGACATGATTGCGAAGAATCAGATCACCAACGTCAAGGCTGAGCGGATGATTCTCATGAAGCAGGCCGAGTCTCCCTTCGTCGCCAAGCTGTACTTTACGTTCCAAAGCAAGGAGAACTTGTATCTGGTCATGGAGTATCTGAACGGCGGGGACTGTGCGGCACTGATCAAGTCTCTTGGATCGTTGCCCGAGGAGTGGACGAAGAACTACATCGCCGAGGTGGTTCTAGGGCTCGAGTATCTTCACCAACGTGGGGTCGTTCATCGGTGCGCTTTGCTGTATCTTTTGTGACCAGGATGAAAACTCATTCTTTTGATTTCTCAGCGACTTGAAACCGGATAATCTGCTCATTGACCAACATGGACACCTGAAACTGACCGACTTTGGGCTGAGTCGCATCGGTCTGCTGGGGCGGCAGACGAGGGAAAGCCAACTCGCGCGACCGACCACACGCTATGGCTCGCGCTCGCGACCCCCTTCCATGGATTCCGCGTATCTCTCCTCACCCTTGATTCACGGGGAGTACAACAACGCTGGAGGTTCGTACTTCAACCAGCGGCCCCCATCAGTTCCAAGGATTGGAACATCGCCTCATCTGCCTTCCACAGATGACGTCAGCGAATCGAGTGGATCCGAATCGCTCTCTGGGCTGCATCTGCGTCGGACTGGCAAGGCGACGGATAGCCCGTTGCAGTCCTTTGCAACCGAGCTCACAACTGACCTACGATCCCACTCGAATTCGAACTCGCACTCCTCGGGAACGCCGCCTGGTGATCAGAAGGTTGTCGGGACCCCGGATTATCTTGCGCCTGAGACGATCCTTGGTTTACGGGGAGACGATGCCGCCGTCGATTGGGTCAGCAGTTCATGTTTTCTCCAGATCACCATTGCTAATACTGTTTTTTTTTTCACAGTGGGCGTTGGGTGTTATCACCTATGAATTCCTGTACGGTATCCCGCCCTTCCACGCGGAGACGCCTGAACGGGTGTTCGAGAACATTTTATCCAACCAGATCGAATGGCACGACGAGTGGGTGGACTTTTCGCCGGAGGCGCGCGACTTTATGAGCCGTCTGATGACGCTCGATCCTGCCACCCGGCTCGGCGTAAATGGCGCGGACGAAGTCAAGGCTCACCCGTTCTTCGATGGCATCGAATGGGACAAGGTGACTTCGACGGAGGCTGCGTTTATTCCGCAGGTGGATGATCCCGAGTCGACCGACTACTTTGATCCTCGCGGTGCCATTCCACAGCTCTTCCATGATGACGACCAGATCGCCGTCGGACAGTCCGCGCTGAACAGTCCAGTTACAGATACGTCGATGCCGCCTCCCGCCGCGCCGATGGCCATTCCGGGCCGGGAAGCGCCGACGCCTTCTGGCAGCGACGACTTTGGCTCGTTCAGCTTCAAGAATTTACCCATTTTGAAGCAGAAGAACGACGATATTATCCACAAGCTCAAGACGGACCAGATGGCGCCGCTCACACATGCGTTGTCAGAGCCTACAGGGTTACACTCGCGGAAGCGCAGCGTCTCTCATCGATTCAAGAAGCCGCCGAGCGTGGTGACCACTATCGACCCAAAAACCATGACGACAAACCCTCCCTCTCCGGCGACTTCCAGCTCGTCCATTGCCTCGTCCCCTTCGCGGACAAGTTTACCTCCATCAACTCCGGGCAGTGCAAGCGGCGGCCACTCTCGAAAACCATCAGAGTATGGTGCTGTTGAGAGGTTCAAGCTCAATCACTTGGAAGGGCTTGATCGTCGCAATTCCATGCCCAGTCGGCTGCGCACTGCGTCGGTTTCGAGCGCGGGAGAAGGGTCAGGTTCCGAGACGTGGAATTCGTCGGTTGGACATGGGTCGGGACACCACGACACGCCGCCTTCGTCTGTTGTGTCGATTGACTTACGCAAGGGCCCGGACCCCAACGATCGTGCGGTGACCTGCCTGCTCGCCGAGGACAATCCAATCACGGCCAAGATCATTGAGACCTTGCTGATACGACTGGGATGTCGCTGTGTTGTGGTTGCGGACGGGTCAGAGGCGATCAGCGTCGCGATGGGTGATATAAGTGCGTTCTTCAGGTGTTCTTTGCTTTTTTTAAGCATCCGGCTGATCCCTGGCTATGTAGAATTCGACTGTATCTTGATGGATCTGCATATGCCAGTTCGTAAGTGGCTGTTCTATTTTCTTCCACATATAGTTTCCCTAACGCTGTTGCAGTCGACGGTGAGGGGGCGGCGCGATACATCAAGAGTACGAACAAGAACACCAATACGCCCATTATCGCGGTGAGCGCGTACGGTGGCGCTGATCCTGACGACTGGAGGGCTCTTCACCGCGTCACTTCTCCAAGCCACTGCAAAAGGCTGATCTGCTAGGTTTGTCTGCATTGCTGTTCGTGTGGTTTCCCGCTAACAATGCTTCAGTCGTCATGCGACAACTTGGATTCAAAACGTCGACGATGCAGGGTGCGGGGAGCACCAAAGTCACTGCCTCCCAAAACATATCATGATGATGATCTTTTAACGCTCTTTATGTCCTTTCGATTGCATGCATTCCCTCCGCTCTGCCACACATAACCACCATTCCACCCCGTCGCATATTACATTTTTCTGTTGGATGTACGTTAGACCATATTGCAAGTATATTATTTGCCCCGCCGTACATTGCGACACAGCATTGAGTCCTGATCGACAATTGGCGCCCGGGCCAGAATCTGACAGACGCCCAGCGTTTCTTGTCCTATACCACCATGGAATCCTTCCAGAATCCCTGGCCTGTCCGTAAGTCGTCTGTGGGCCCCGAGGCGCTCATGTTGACCATTGAACTAGCCAGCGCTGGCCCGCCGGTGCCCAACGAGAATTCGCGACCACGGACACGCTCCTCGACGGCGCCGGGCGTGTATCTTCCCCCCATGCTCACAGTAGCTCATCCAGGGGCAGTCCGGCGCCCGCTCCTCAATCCACAATGCCGATGTATTATTCGTCAACCCTCCACCAACACCCCCTGCGCTACCTACTTCCCCGATACCCCCGCGCATGCCATACCCGCAGGACTATACACCTGGACTGCGACGCGTCCGAACAGCACCGCCGCCCGTTCCCCCACATCCTTATTCTTATGGAAGCCCTGTCTCCACTCCACCGATTCCCCCAAAAGTACCCGCGGCGACTCACCCACAACGACCACCACGCCCCGTCAGCGAGCCGCAGTTAGTTCCTGCGCCGCCCCCCGTTTCTGAAGAGGAGCCGGAGCCGCCGGGAGTCGAGGGGGTTGGGGAGGACGATGCCGAGCTCGCAGAGCTGGCTGCGGTTCTTGCACTATCGCAGGCAGAGACCATGCGGCAGGAGAAACTGACGCAAAAGATGCTGAGCCAGGAGGAGGCTGATCTCGCGCGGGCGCTGGAGGCATCCATGTCAAACTCTTCTTGGTCAACCTCTTTTCACCTCTGGAAGTGGGTCGCAAAGCATACTCGCAGGGATCGTCGAGCAGTAATGCATTGACCCCACTCGCCAGCGAGTTCCCGCAGTCGGCATACATGGACGACGCGGCGTTTGCCCGCCTGTTGGCCTCTCAAGAGGAGGAGCCTACTCCGACCCAGACTTCCTTTGCGCCGAACGGGGTCACCAACGGTGTACTACCGCCTCCGAAAAATGCAGAGGCGCCGGACAAGTCTGCGGCGATTGCTTCGGATAGCGGCGATTTACCTATCTACTCGCCGCGCCGCGCCCCCGCTGCTTTACCAGGCGAGATGGGACTGTCGGCCGACGAGGAGTTCGCGCGGCAACTGGCACTCGAAGAGGAGGCTTTGGCGCGAGAATCAAAGGAAACGCCGCCGCGGGAGGATCCCCCCGATCTACCATCCTACACGAATGGTAGTAGCCCCCTGCCCATTGACACTGCGAATCTGGAGCCCCCAGACAGGTCGAGATCTGCAGGGACGGAACTGACATGGGTCGACCCCATGGAAAGTCCCATCCTGGTAATCGATCGTCCCGGAAGCGCGGGTCTCTACCCGCCTGAAAACACCCGATCCGTATCTTCTACCTCACTTCGCAGCTGACGACAGTGAGGGGACGGCCAGCGGGTGCCAACCAATTCCTCGACAATGATCTTTTGCGTGGTGTCTGTAAGTTGTTTTCACTCCGTGTTACATCCTGATTCAATTGTCTTTTGTTAGCAATTGGGTTCGTGGCTCCCTCGATAACCCCAGACCTCCTGCCCATGCAGCAAGCGATGCCTAACATAATATCGCTGCCGTATGGGCGCTGTCCGCCCTTGCATTTGCAGGCACCCAGTTGGCGCCATCTCCTCAAGTTGATGGCTCGGTTAAGCGGAACCAGAATCGAGCCGACCGTGGAGGCTCTAGCGGTGACAAGATCGTCGCAAATGCATTTACGAACCGTGGTGCAGTTCGTTCGGGTAAGCGACTTGGCAAATACATCCTCCGCCGACAAACTAACTTGATACATCTAGATGCACCAATCGTCCTTCAGACTGGCGAGCGCTTCTGTGGTTCACAATCGACCACCCTGTCCCGAATTCGCTGCCCGGTGCACGGAAGTACACTAACAGCGATGTGGATGTGCTCCCATGGTCGTACACGCTCTCCAGTCTCCCTGCGCTGCTTCGTGATAGCTCGGACACGTTATTGTCTAAATGCTACACGATACCAGGCGAGCGCTGCCGTGCCTTTCCCCGCCCTCCCCATCACATTCCCCAACATGGCAATGTATCTCCAGGCGGCCTTGGAGGAATCGCGCAAATATGTAAACGATAGCAGCAGTGGTATGCGCAAACTTGCCAAGATGGTCGAGACATGCTATCCCGTCGAGTCGAACGGTGCAGACGGTGAGCGGAGTCGGGTTGGTGGGCTGTTCAAGAAGGTAATAGGACGCGCGGGGGTGCGGAAGGACAAGTCGAAGAAGGGCGGGCTGAACGAGGACACATATGAACTGGTTACACCGTTCGTGCTGGACGATTGGGGACCTTGAAGAGCTTGTATCGCTAATATATCAATACCTTAGAAGTGTATATGTACACCTACTGCCACTTGTAATTTTTGCTGAGAGAAATTTGGGGCGAACTCAAGAAGAACTGAACGATCAATTTCGGCTTTATCCGCTTCCTCTTCTTGCCATGCCGCCGTCGGACGCGCCGCCCGCGCAGCAGCCTATCGTAGTACCCCCACTAACCACCGATGCAAGAAGGTCAAGCTGGTGCCGTTGGTCTTCGGGGCGTCGACTGAGTTATTTCACAGACACAATCATCCTTGCGCGCATAACCAACGATGAGCGGCCGTTGCGCCGTGTCATAAAAAAGTTCCACAACTATACCGCGCTTTCGCATACGCCTGTGGTCACTGCGGTCCCAGCGGACGGCGCCACACCAAGCTCGGTCGACGATGCGCGGGAGGCGTTTTTGGTTGAACTTGCATCGTTCCAGCTGCTGCTGCGAAAGAGCGTGATGATATGCGAGGCGGAGGCGCGCCAGGTGGAGGAGTATCAACGGGAGAAGGGGCGGATAAGTGCGTGCCATCGTTGTTCAGACTATCTATTATTGTGTGCTCAAGCCTGTGGGGCAGACGACGAACATGGGACGCTGCGCGGGCAGATCGAGCAGCTCAAGACGGGGTTGGAACACGAGCAGATGCTGCGCAAACGGAAGATGGAATATGACTTTGTCGCGGAGAAGGTCAACACCCTGCCTTCGCGGGAGGAACTCGAGCAGTATGTAGATCGTTCGTACAAGCGCACATCGAACCGACTATTTTACAGGACCATTGAATCTCTTGAGAACGACATGGCCGCCATTCGCGCCGAGCACGATACACAGAACCGCACGATTCAAGCGCAGAAGTTGGCATTGGATACGATCGTCTCGGATTTGGGTTCGCTGAGATTTATGGGCAAGGACAGGGAGGCTGCGACTTCGACAGACCTCTCCCCGCGGGACACTCCTGGGCCGGAAAGTACGGGCGACGCCGCCGTCGGTGCCACGATACCAGAGAAGATGGAAGTGGCGGAAGAGCAAAGCGTGCTTGACTCCGTGGTGCCCGCCGAAGAAGCGGCGGAAGACGACGACATTGAAATGGGTGAGGTCGAGGAGGAACCCAAGAACAATTCCAAGGGAAAGAAGAAGAGGGAAGAGGAACTGGAGGAAGGGGAAGCCAGCGACGCTAGTGATATTAGTAGTCTGTTATCAGAACCGCCAGACGACTGAAATGCATTATGTTTCTGGTGGTACAACAACAGTAACGGTCATCAAGTCGCGAGCGCATAGTACTTGCTTGCCGTATTCTCCAGTCGCCAGTCCCGCAATCGCGTCCATGACCACCTTCGCCTCGGCATCAACGTCGTCGTTCCCCGCGTATCTGGCGGAAAAGTGGTTCAAAATAAGCTGTTTTGCTCTAATGCGCTTGGCAAAAGCGCCAGCCATTTGTGGCGTTGAGTGGCCTCTGGACTTCGGTCCGTTCCTCGACGCTCTCGTACGTATCGTCAATTTTAGTGGCCTCGTCGATTCCAGGTAGATGCGCGTTTGTCGCCTCGTGAATGAGCAGGTCTGCGTCGAGGGCTAGTGGTTCTATCCCTGAAGGGTTGTGGGTATCGCCCAAAATGACAATCTTTCGCCCAGGGCGCCGTTGAGGTCCCTGCAAGACGGTGCCATCACTCAGCTCGACACTCTGGCCCTGTTGCAGCTCCTTCATAACCGACATGGGAGTATTCGTCCGTTTAACTATGAGGGATGTATTTCGCGGGGTCTATCTTTCCTGGGAGAGGCGCTTCTGTAACCACATAGCCGACGCAGGGAACAGAGTGGAGGATAGGGCCGGCGGAGACGGAGATGGCATTGTCTTTGAAGATGTTCTCCCAGACCCCACCGACCTGGATGATATTTTGGACCAGAGGGCGATTCCGCGTGGTGGCGAGGGAGTTGAGTGTAGTCGCCGGTTGGGGGGTCGCGCGGAAGACGCAGCTCGTGGACCACGAATGGGCTGCTGAACAAGGTGTGGGTGTACTTGAGGCATGAGCGGACGTATGCGCGCGTCCCCAGGGGCCCGTAGATTTCGATAACCTGAAATTTGGTCATCGATGGACGAGCGTATTCGTCTGCGTTCGTACTGGGTTTGCTATGTCGATCCTCTCTCTTGGATCGTCGGCATCTGCAGCGCCCCCGGAGCCATTGAGAATGCTCGCAAGGAGGGGAATGAGGCCGAATATGTGATCGCCTGGGTCAAGTCAGGATATGTATGACTTGTACTCTTGACGCATACCATGGGTGTGGGTGATGAATATTTTCTCTATCTTGCCCATTTTCAATATACTCCTCTGTAACCGCGACTGTGTTCCCTCTAGAGAAGACTTGTTACAAAGTTGGGTTTTCAGGAAAGCTGAGGTACCTCCGCAGTCAAATAGCCAAATATCCGCTCCGAGGCGGAGGGCGAGGGAGGAATGGATACGGGTTGCCGATGGCTGGGCAGAGGCGGTCCCGAGAAAGGTGAGCTGTACATCGAACGGCGAGCGCGAAGGTTGGGAGCGAGGAGGTCTAGCTGAGGCCATGTTGGGGAGTCTTTTCAGGGCCTTGAAGGCTCTGGACATGGACGCGGTGAGTCACGTCACATAGTCACGGCATAGTCACGTGGGCGTTACACTCACTCGTTGAACCTCTTCCATTCCGATCGCGACGCCGAGAAGAGAGTTACTCTTTGTGTCTCCTCCTACTAACCCCCGCCCCTGAACAGTCATGGCCCTCTCTACCTCTCCCCGAAAAGTAATCGCTCTCTCCACCGGCGAAGAGACGCGGTCGCGCGCAGACTCATCCGCCCCCGCCCTCACAAAGCGCGTTTTCTTCTGCGGGGTCGTCGTAGAAGGCTCAGAGAACCTTCCTGAAGGTCCGAATTCTACATTATCCAGTCCTCCAAGCCATTAACCTCGAGTTGTCTATCAGACATCCAGGACCTCGTCCTATCGCTCGGAGACAAAGTGGCCTCGACCTCCGACATCTCATCTCAACCGGATGCTGGCACATCCATTCCCGTAAGTCTTCTACTTGCCGCCCCCTATCAGAATACACCACCCAGAGCTTCAGTGGTACCATATTCACCTGTCCATTCGCTCCTCGAGTTCTACTCGCCTCTCGCGTCCATGCTAATCCTGTCCTCAGGAGCGCGTCGGCCCGAGGAAACGCGCTCTCACGGATTCCTCGGCACTAGCCTCGAGCATTCTCGAATTGGTCGAAACAGAACGGTCATATGTCAAGCGCTTGCGCTCATTGAAGAACGACTACGCCGACCCTTTACGCAGCTTTGCTAGGAGCAAGAACACCTCCATTATTCCTGCGTATGAGGCCAAGACCCTCTTTGGGAATGTGGATAATCTCCTGCCAGTCAACGAGGCCTTCCTCGCAGAATTAGAGCAGATGATGGCTCCGAATGGGTCAAAGCTGGTCGGCGGCGTAGGAGACGTTGCCCTTCGCCATTTCAAGGAGTTGCGAGGCTTCGAACAATATAGGCAGTTCTATGTCAAACGCGAGGAAGCCCAGTTGATCTTGGAGCGGGAGATGTCTAGAAAGTCGTCGGCATTTGTGGTCTTTATTGACGTGCGTAGTTCAAGCTGTGCCCTGTGTGTAAAAGCCTCACATTTTTTTGCATCTTTTTAGCGGATCAAGTACCAGGCTTCCGAGTCCAGCAATCGGGTCGGCCTTCGCGAACTTCTCATAAATGTGGTGCAGCGAGTACCGCAGTACACGCTTATGTTTCGGACGATGATCAAGCACATGGCTCCCAATGATCCACAACGCGCTAAACTCGTCGAGGCGGACGAACTAGCTAGCAAGATCGCACACGCAGAACCGGATGAAGAAACCAAGCGGGCAGCCATATTTTATTGCCTCAGCGCAACCATTGATGGTTTTCCCCCCGACTTGTTCTCAAACTCGCGACGGTTCATCGACTGCATTGACGTCGAGGACATTCAGTCGGACGTACCTAATTCGTCGACCGTATCAGTCAACAGTTCTTCCGCGGTTCACTGCACTGCACCTTGTTTCTCTTCGATGACAAACTCCTAATCGTCAAACGCCCCGGGAACGGCGAGAAGGGTGGTCGCGTTCTTGCAGGGCTCGACGAACTTGATAAATTAACAAAGGGTGGTGGGCGTCCCAGCGGGAAGAAGAGCGGAATGACGTGCAAAGGAGTAGTTGATGTGACCGAGGTCGTAGCCACCGATGTTGGTGGTGCAGGTGCGATCCGCTCGTTTTCATCCTTTCATCACTGATTTTGGTGTTTGAAGACATCAACCTGTACTTGGAGAATCCGCCCCTTGACCAAAATGAGCGGTGGGCTGGTCGCGCTTTCCGATCACTGACTGTAGTTCACCCACCGGCACCTATCAACTTAAATCCTGTGCAAGCAGAGTTGGACAAGCAGCGCTTTCTTGAGAATCTTTGGAAGGTTCAGGCTGCCTACCGTACGCGATCCGGCCAGTCGGTCGTGCTGCGAGCAGAGGAGATGGAAGTGGAGTCGAAGGGTGGCCGGGTCACCGTCGCTCGCACGTATTACAATGTTTACCAGCGAACGGCGTTTCTTCAAGAACCGAAAAAGGTAACCAGACCAGACCTGAAGGAACGCTCTACTGATTATTTTCAAGACCAAAATCGTGGTGCATATTGATGCATTGGGCTCGGCCGATAGGATACCTTTCGGTGTTGGTGCACCACCTTTTGGTGTCATTCGGTTGCAACCTATGGCGGGCGGCCTCTGTCGATATAAAGTCACTTCAAGTGATCCGTCGGACCCAGGCGAGGAGGATATCGTGCAGACTACCAGGGTTCCAGCTCGCATCGTCCTCACGAGTGAGTCGCATAGCTTTCCTTCCATGTTTTGCTCAGTTGTTTGCAGTCCACCAATTTGGTTTGTTCGAGTTCCGGACCGGTCGGAATTCCGCACCGTCAACTCCGACTGCTCGTTCCAAAGCTGCGATCTTCGGTCTGGATGCCATCTCGAGGAATCTTTTCAATACACGCCCGGGTTCTTCGATGGGTGACTTCTTTGGAGGATCCGTCAGTAGCCACAGACGCAACAAGTCCACGGCGAGCCGTTCGTCCACGTATACTCAAACCACTACGACCGGGGATGGAAGTCTCACCAAGTTTTCTCAACGCTCCAACTCCACTGCGACTACGGCCACGTCCATCGACGACGACTCGTTCCGCACTAGATCTTCCTCGAGGTCACGGTCACGCAGTGTCCTCAGAAAGAGTAGATCGCCCGGTGGGACCCCGGAACCAGAAAGTCGACCGCCAAGTCGCACCTTGTCGAGGACCGGCTCTAGAACGGGTTCTCGGTCGAGTTCCAGGGATCCAGAGTTGGATTACAGTGACATGGAAGACGACGACGGCACGATTATGGATCATGTCCGCGATATGGATGCCACCGAGCGAGATCTTGCCATGCAATTGGCGCTGGCAAGAAAGAACAGCAAAAATCAACACGGCAAGCCATTCAGTCATGTTCCTTTGCAGAACCCGTCAGAATCAACGATATACGAAGGTACGAGGTTCAATTGCCCGATGAGGAAATATCAAACCTTATTCGATGTATAGACGAACCCCCTCGACGGCCACTTTCGCGTGCATCAAGGGATACGACCACTCGTAGCTCTACGACCCCCCGACCGGACTCGAACTCTAATCCTCCGATAGGATCCCCTTCACGGCAAACTCGATCTCTGTCGCAGCATTCTTTCGAGAGACGTCCTTTAGGGCCCAGAAGTCCCTCCCCGCTTCCTCCCACGAAAAGTCCGCTCTTGGAGGCTTCCACGACTCAATTGCCTTCCATGGACGATGACCTTGCTCTCGAAAACACAGCCCGACTGCAGCGCTCAGCCCCTGTTCGAGCTACCGGTATCCCGCGGAGTAAACGTCAGCCCTTCTTCCCGGCCGGCAATATAGACGCGACCCCCAAACCGCTCGTTCCCAGCGCCCCCACTCCCAGCGGCGTTGAGCCATTATCTATCAAGAAGAAGACCTCGGTGCGCGGCACAGAACCCTCAGCAACAACTGAAGCGTCGCGAAAGCCTCCGTCTCGGAACTCCCCATTGTCGCGTGCGCGAACTGTTGGTTCTCCCCGGAGGGTCTCGCCTCAAGTGCGTGGTACCAGAGCGACTTCCATGCGGAGTTCATCCAAGAACGAACCACCCGAGCGGTTGGTTCAGTTGTCTAAAAAGACCAAGGAGGATGTAGGCGTCGTCTTACCTGCTCCGAAAAAGTCCTGACGAATCCTTAGGTCGAATCGTCTCACCGAGCCGTTAAGCGGATGAGACTTGAGATCGATGGGCTCCGGTCGGATTGTGGGTCGGACGAGATAGTACGACCGGCTTCGCCCAGCAAAGCCCTCCGCACTCCTCAGCGTGGGCCTCCCATGGTGAGCATCATACGAGCCTGCAACCTGACCAAGACGCTCATCGTTCTCTTCAGACCCAAGCAGCTCTCGACCGAATGGAAGAGATGCGGCAACTCATTGGTCAACGACAAGGCGAGGGTACGCCTCGCAGTCGCCCGCTCAGCATCGGAGTCGATACTCCCGTGCGATCCTCTGGTTCAAACCGGACGGATGATATCCACCGCTCGTTGACTACATTGGTAACAGAAGCGGACTCGAGTCTTTTACGTGCCTCGTCGAGCCATGAAGCTTTAGAAAGCGGCATCCAACAGCTGGCTGAAGATCTAAAAGATGTAATGCACCCTTTGCCTTCTTAACTTTTTTGCGCCAGCTCATCAATATATGATTACGGCAGAGATCAGCAGAACTGGAAAAGACGCGACTTGAGCTCCAGAACGCTCGGCGACAATGTGAGCTGGTAAAAAGCTTGCTTTCCGATGCTACCGCAGAGAAGGAAATCATGTACGAGGTGCGCTGTCTCGGATATTCTTTTCCCTTCGCGATGCTCATCTTCGTGTAGGCCTTCAACGAGGAACTGGACAGCATGTATAATGATGCCAATTTACCGGATGACGAGGCCTGGACGTCCATGTCCAATGACCTGCGGAATACAAAAGAAGCTAGGAACGCATTGACGAAAGAAAATTCGTGAGTCTTGCTTGGTTCATCCTAGATGATGTGTCTGACTGATGAGCACCCAGCCAACTGAAACGGCGACTCGCAGAAACAGAGATGCAGCAGGAGGAGTGGGGGGCCCTGCTGCGGGCGCATGGACTAATTCCTTAACTTGTATTTTCTACATCTCTATCAATCTCTACACATTTATCGTTATATTGTACACTGGTTGGTATGAATGAGGTGGTAAGTGGGTGCGGGTATGTATGTATTATGGTTTACAATGAATGGCGTGCAAGAAGAAGAATCGAGAGGAATGAATGTGGTGGGTGTTTAAGACTCGTTACCCTTGAGTCGTTGAAATATAGACCCTCTCTTCGCACGCGGCTCGGTGTTGTCGGCCGATGAATGTCTGAACGTAGCCGAGCCAGACAACAACCGGATGCGACGCGAATCGGAAGTGGGGGACGGGTGGAAGTCACCGTCGGACAGTGATTGCGAGGAGACCGACAAGGATAGCGCAGCGCCAAATTCGAGGTCGGGAAGGACAGGCGACTGTGAGCGCACCACAATATCATCTCCTTCAGGGACGTTCTGATCGTATGGCGCACTACGCGTTCGACGATGTCGCTTGCTCCAGCGCTTCAGAAGCCCTTGAGTTACCGTTCGGTATTGAGACGGGGTGGGGCTCTGATTTGGGCCGGACAAGGGCGCATGAGCGCCACTCAAGCGCGACAAGGCGTCGTTCACCAGCGAAGCCCTTCGCGGGGGAACAACCGGCAGTGGAGGCGACTCAGACGTCGGACTCGCAAGGTTGGACGACGACGAGCATTGGGAGAATGGCGATGCAGAAATGTCGGACGGAGTCCGGAATACACTCTCCGCCTCTGCTGTCGACACGATAGTGAGCCTTTTTGGCCGCTGCTGCTTCTGGCTGCCGCGGTGGGACGATGCATTCGCTGCCGTTATTATCCCTTCATCCACTAGACTCTTCCTTCGCGGTACGCGCACACTCTGATGCCTAGAAAGGCGGGTCTTTGTCAGTCCAGTCAAGCTCAGCGCCGAGGTCGAGCGGGCAAAGGAGCCAGAGGTGCGCAGGATTTTAGGAGCTTGGAAGAGCTCTTCCCGTTTACTCGCGTGCGAGCGCGCGGCTAGAACCGGCTCGGAAATAACGTCCTGAAGGCCTAAATCAACCTGCATCCTCGCCGTAGGTGACGAGCGGCGGATGACGATAGTGTCTGCATCGGCGCTGGGACTGAAAATCGCCTTCATGGATGTACTAGAGGAGCGGCGGCTATGGCCCGGCTCCGGCTTGGAACTCGGCGTCTCCGACTTCAGTGCCTGCTGCCGGCCGACTTCCCCTCTGAACGCAGCGAGTGCAGCCTCTGTCAGCTCTGGATAACCGTCATCCTTGGCGAGTTCTGGAAGGGATTGGATCGTGGGCAAAGAGTGTATCATTTCGAATGGCCCATCGAGCGTCGAGGGAACCAGTTCACCCTTTCCGTCGCTGTGGATGCTGGACGTGGGTTCATTAATCCAAGTCGGGGGATGGAGTCGGGATTCTTGGATGGAGCTGAGCCAAGCGTCCTTCTCTCTTTGGCAGGCCGCAGTCAAGTCGAATTGATGACTTTTGCAGATCAGACTGAATGTACATGGCAGAGACGCTGCGCCGCCAATGTTAGCCAAATTGCGAGAGGGAAACTTCGACGGTCAACGTACTGTCTTCCTCCTCCAGATCTACAACGTCAAACTCGGCAAGCGAAAACCAATGCTTCGGCTCGTAAACCTTGCCCTTGGTGACCTTGACCAGAATCAAGTATCCCCCGAGGTATAGGAATGCGCCTAGGTATTTAGCATTGATATTGGTGCCGCCTCCCGACGCTTTGCACGACGGGTAATGCATGACGTCCAACGATCCTGCGAGCAAACAGGTGCCCAGCGAGGACAGGAAGCTTGGTGTTAAGATCTGGAATGCAGGATGTGATGAAGACAGCTGCGACATATGCGATGTTGCCGTCGCCGGGTGTGCCAGCACGATGCGTGAACTGATCAGGGAAGACTGCATCTTGACGTCCTGCCGGTGGCGCGCTTCGTCGACCGCGCTCGCGACGTGCCGCATTGCCTGCGCTGCGCTTTCGACCACGACCGTAATGTGAGGCCGGACAGCAGGGTCCGACATGGCACGCAGTTTCTTGCCAGGGCGGAGCTGGTCGAGGAGCAGCGGATATCTGCAGATTCGCTGGATGGGTTTGATCATGTAGTCGAGGAAGGCGAGACGACGGGAATGCTTGTCCCGGCGCCCGTCCAAGGAGCTATCCTTGGAATGGGTTCGAGAGGACCGTTTACGGACGGCGCCGTCAAGTGACGTGACTGAAGCTGTCCGTTTCCGAGGAGTCAGTCGCTCCTCGCCGTCGCTGCAGGAGCCTAGAGATGCTGATCTGCTCTCTGCACTGTCCCCGTCCATATTGGCGATCAGGGATGCGCAATGCTGCTCATAAGCCTCCCATTCGAGTGGAAATTGGTGTTGAGCCCGATGGACAAGCTGCAGGGCCTGGGGATGACCGGTACAAAAAGATTGGTATGCGTCGAAGCGCGATGCCTACACTAGGTTAGACTCGCAGTAGGCAAAGGGAGGAGCGATGATTAACGCTTACCTCGGTCGCAAACTTGGTCGATACTTCCCCCTACAACGGCGTCTATATTTCGAATACGCTCCTTCTCGTCGAAATCGTCAACCTGAACTCCCGACGGTTCCATCGGAAACCCGAGCGGCAATATGGCCGCACGAAGCTCTTCGACAAAGTTTTCGTGGAGCTGCAAGACTTCTTCGGCATTACGTGTGAGCAGGTCGATTTCTGCGTCCGTGAAGATTGATTTCTGGGTCCGTGGCGTGCGTGAGGAGAGCGTCGTGAGCGGGTGCAGCCCGTGATCGGAGAGGACAGAGGTCTTGGGGAGGTGTGTGCTCGAGTTATTCCTTGAACCGGACCCCCTCCTGCACAACGTCTGCAAGCCACGCAAATATATCTGAATAGACCTTAGAATAGTCAGAGGGACAAAAATTGGTAGCACTCACTGAATATAATGCGCGCAAGTCCAAGAGGTAGCTGGCCTCTGTGGTGAGGAGCTCCATCAGAGCGTGGTATTTGCGGACATCATCCTTTGACTTTTCGAGGTCCCAAGCGTCTTCTGGTTCGCTTCCAAGATCGCTTTCAGGGGAGGCGACGCGAGGGATGAGGATCCCGAGCTCGCTTCGCGTCAGGGCACCGGGCCTCGCCGACGAGTCCGAGTGAGCGCGCGCTCGACGCGGCACAGAATGGGAACTAGGACCTGCGGCCAAGCGGGAAAGAGGCAGAAGGAGATAGCGGAGACGGGGGGCGTCGGACGACGCAAGTGGCGGACCGTCGCACGGTTTTTATTGTGGGTGTCGGAGGGGTCGCAATCCAAGTGGGAAGCGCGCTTGGAGGCGAGCGTTCGCTGGTGCTGGCAGAGAGCATATCGCTATCGGGCATGGACACTGTTGGGGTGCACACTGGAGAGGCGGTTATTGGGGGCATGGGGAGGAAGCCGGCGATGATGAGCCTGTGGTCTGTGGAGGAGGACGGGGAGTGGCGGAAGGAGCGGCGTTCGCGGATGGAGGGGGGAGGAGATCATGGCGGGGGGAAGAGAGGGCAATTAGGGGGCGTCGGACGAGGCGACCGATTGAAAGTGACATGGCGGGGTCGCGCCTTTTGACTGAACTGAGACACAGCAACGGCTCCTTCCAATTTCCGTTGATATCGTTAAAGCCTCTCGGACCGCTCAGATGAAGATGAGTACATATAAAAAGCATTCCATAACGGGAACTCTGTCAATCCCGGGTAACTCATTGCACCCGAGACCACCCCGGACTCCCCGAGCGAAAATATAATAATTACCAGATATTTAATACAGGTCCAGCCCGTCGTCCGACCGCGCGACAAACGGTATATTCCGCTTCTCCGACTCGCGCCATCTCTCCTCCTCTTTATTCAGGAATTTCCTCAGTCCGCCCACTCCCGCCCCACTAAAGACGTGATATGCCGCCTGCTGATCAGCATCGTATTCCTAGAGCACAACGTTAATGCACCGATCGCAGGCGAAACAGATTGCCGCAGACTTACCACTGGAGCGGGATCCGAGAAGCGGTCCACTCCTTTTCGTGTAAACGACGGGATCCCCGTCGCAGAGAGGTTCTGTAACCGCACCAGCCGCTTCAAGAGCAGGTGCGTGGCCTCTAGCGTCAGCCTGTCGCAGTACGACAAGGTTTAGACGCTCCAAGTCCACAGCATGCTCAGCAAGGGCAAATACTGCCAAATCCGTCAACTTGTGTACCCGGACGAGGCTGAGCCGTCGGATTCCCCGCAGCTCCGCCAAGCAGAATACCGACATGTCCGTAAGATTCCTGCAAACTGAAAGCCGCACGTTAATCTCCCTCCCGGACAAATGCCGACCGACTGTATTACTTACAGCCCACGTCCACGCAGCGAAGGTTGGTGCATGCGCGAGCAAGTTTGACGACCCCAGAGTCGGTAATGTTCGAAACGTGCGCGAGCATGAGCACGTCGAGATGGTGGCCCAACTTGCAAATACTTTCGAGCGTCCTGTCGGTGAGGAGTTTGCAGCCAGATAATCGCAGGTGCTGTATTTTCGGCGCATGGCTCACAATGCCCTCGATTGCGGCATCCGTGAGGCCACCAATAAATGACAGATCGAGTATCCGCAGATTATCCGCTGTATGGCGGAGACTCAGCGGTGGTAGCTCGTCCAACCAGGAAACCGGTCTGGGTGGTAGCGGTTTCTCGTAGCCCTGCGGATATACCACAGGCGTGGTCGACCGGGACGGGGGGACCGCGGGGAATGCTTTGTCTGTTAATAGCGGACATCGCGCTAAACGCAGAGTACGCAACTTCCTAGTCCAGCCCGTGTCATGCTCCTCTTCGGGTGAGTTTAGGCTCAAGCACACTCACCGAGAAAAAGTGAAAATATCCCTGACTGACAGACTGGACATTAGCGGTAGATCGCAGAGCTCCATTACAGTCAGGCGGGAACAAGTCTTTGCGAGTGCGGTGATGGAAGGATCCGTGAGGCCGACTACCCCGTTCAGTTGAACCCACTGGAGTGGGAGTGATTTGGCGGCGAGCTCGAACACCGAGACGTCGGTCAGCTGATAACAGCCGCTGAGGTCGATGCCCTGGAGGTTTATGGCGTTTGCAGCGAGGAGTACGATTGAGCGGTCTGTTGCGGCGGGTATCGCGGATAGGATGACCGTCTCCAGATGAGGACCTGGGCGAGAAGACGCATGAAGGGAGATAGTGGATTGAAAGAGGAATGAAGGCACAGTTTTCAAAGACGGCAGCAAGTGCATCGTCTGTCACTGTTGCTGTTGCAGCGGCGGCGTCGAGTTCCTGGAGCACGAGATGCCGAACTCGTCGAAATTCGTCCTCGGTTGGGAGTCGTTCAAGCCGCAGCATGTCTTCATGGAATGAGGCCCTGTTAAGGCTAAGCATAGTCTGGAACCATACAACTCGGACGATAGCGCGCTCGCGGCAAGGATTTGACGCGACGCCCACGGTCACGGGATGTGACCGATGAGACGCGTCGACTTCAGCTTGGCGTCAAACAATCCCCGAGCAACCGGACCCGTCTAGGACGGACCTGGGTTTAAAAAAAGTCGGATGGTCTCGTCACGGTCCGCTAGTGAATAGATGGACCGAGGTCCATCAGAGATGCGATGAGCACGCTACAGTCGAATCGCAACCTGCAATCCAGGTGCAGAAGGGTGCAGTTGAGATACCGTGTACGCGTCCGGCAACCCACGTACGTATGTATTGCATCGGCATATAAAACAAAACACCCTGGACTATCCTGGATTAATATGTCGCCGCTCAAGACCTTGGAGAAAGAAGCAATTGTGGCGAACGCCGAAGGTGATGCAGTGATGGGTAGCACCGCCCCTGATCGACTTGACAGCACTCATTATCGCAACCCAAAAGGGCAATTTTCGATGAGCATCGAGTTTTGTCGATGGGAGAGAGCCGAGCTTAGGGCTCGCTGCTCGACAACGAATTTTATTGTCCTGGTCTCTTATTTCTCTGCAGTTACATACATCTACACCGAGCAACAAGGGAGGTATTTCTGTTGTTGATGTGCTCGTCTGAGAAAAAGGCACGTTTTATTCCGTGTCTCACTTTTTTGTCTCAATCGTCATGTCTCGCTTTGTTTTTGTCTGACTGAGCGTGTCTGCTGGTCGCATGTCTCACTGAATCGCTTTCCCAGGCAAACGTCACAGTTGCGTCACACATCGTGGGAGTTGATCGCTAATCCATCATGGCATCTTCCTCGACGACCAGCGGGACTGCGACGACGGCGAAACCCACTCGGCCGATTCCATTGCAACCCCCCTCAGACTCCACGAGTCGCATACCAGTCACACCCGCCGTTCTCCGCTCCATCTTCGCATCCTCTCGTACCCCGCACGAAGAACGGTCGATCTCCCGTGTCGCTTTCTTCAGGTAACAGCGACCATCCCAACGTCCTTCACATTCCTAAACCCAGTCCAGATTCTCAGGTTTCCTCCTGAGTTGCCTCTGTATCTCCTTAGCGGCTGCCCGTGGACGCGGAATCAGAAGTAGCGCACTCCTTGGTGTTGTATAGCAGTTACTCAGTCTACAACGAACACGTCGACCTCGCCTCGCTCGCCAGATATAACGGCAGCCACCCTGCTCGACGTGTCGTATACGCTACCTCCAGCATATGCCACCAAATCTCCGGTATCCATCGTCACCCCCAAAATGTCCTGCAGATTCGTGGAGACCAAAGCATACGCCTCCGTCTTGCCTATGAGGCCATTCGAGGCCAGCATCGCCTGTAAAAGTTCCGTTATTCAGGCGACTCGAATCTAAGCCTGAAACGGACCCAGGTGAGGTCGAAACGCAGTCTTTGTGCATCCTGCGCCTCTTGGCATTTGAGCCCTACTTTCACTCCCTCTCTGATCAATGCGCCCAAGGTTGTGTCGTTGCTGAGTGGAGGCCCGGGCAAACTACGGAAATGTATCAGTGTGGACCTGAATCGGGTTATGTTGACCGACCTTCTTCGATCCTCCCAAGTCCCAACCGTCGGTTTTGCGTCGAGGATGACTGCGACGTTTGCGTTACCTCCGAGAAATTTAAGCGTGCCCGTTCTTGGATCTTCATAGGAAACCACACACGTATTTCTTTGGCGAGAATGTGCGCCTCTGCGGCCCCGCTGAACACCATCCGCATCCGCGAACCCAGCCGGTTCTCAACCTCGGCTTTCAAGATGAGGAGCGTCGCCATAATATCCGCACTTCCGACGTCGATTACTAGGGGGACCACACCCTCCGCCGCGCGTTTGAACCATTTCCCCGTCTCCGTGGCTGGATCCTCCCACCGAAACAGCAGCCTTCGGAGCCCTGCAATCTGGCTACTCACACTCACTTGGCGGTCCTTTGAGAATGGGTGTGTCCTGTGTATTGCGACATGCAAGGCGGTAAATGCTTGAACGATGGCTCCTCTTTCCATGGCATGCGAAGCCCCGGTCGAGAAGGTGGTTGATACGCCGGCGATGACATCGGGGTCGCCGCCCTCGAAGATGCTCACGGACCTTTCAAGGCCACCGTCCCTGTCGTTACTCCCGAGCGGTGCGCTGTTCTATCGAGCTGTGAGTTCTTCAGCAATATATATTCTGTGAACGAAACACTCACAAGGCGTGTCTCGTCCCGAACATTAGAGCGTCCATGGCACTGACAACTGCCCCGGGTCGTTGAAGATGCCTGGAACCTTTTCTCTAAATGCATCAAAGGGCGCGCCGTCCCCAGTGGAAGGCTCGCTTCGGATTTCCTCCAAACCTAGTGGTGACCCGAAGGTCATCATGCCAAGTACTATAACGCCACCGTTCAGGTCCACGGATGTGTCGGTATCGACTGCATCCGCCGGACAGGCACCGATACACACGATCTTGCCGCCCTCCACAACAACATCAACAAGACCCGAGTCCGAGCCGTGCATTTGTTGCAGTCTCCCGCCCCACACCTCTCGCACGTTCTGAAAGACGACCTTTCCGTTATTCCGCGGTGTGAGCGGCGGCAACCCCTCGAATCCAATCGCCTCCTTACGCTCCGCGTCCCAGTTCGGGACCGAAGGGAACTTGGACCACTCTTCTCCCTCCTTCCCCACCCCAACGAGGACGGGTCCCGCTCTATCCGATCTAGGAGGCAGCGGGATCAGCAGCTGCCCATCGATCCAAACGCGGCTTGGTGTCGCTCCCATCTGCAGCGGGTTCGAGTCCCACATCACGACGTCGGCATCGGCGCCCTCGTGTAGACTGCCAATGCGATGATCGAGTCCCAGTGCGGCGGCCGGAACGGACGTGACCGACGCAAGAGCAAGATGGGGCGGGAGTCCGTAGTGATGCGCGATCGCTGCTTCTTGGAGGAGATACCTCGAATTCACGATCGGGTGAGCGGACTGAGTCAATATTCATTAGCGGCTTGCTCAACTCGTCCTAGGGCGGAAGAACCTTCATGACCACTGGAATGCCTGCATCGGCTAGCACACGCGGGAGCGAACTCCGACCCTCTGTACGAGCCCAGATTATATCTATGCGATGGAGGTATCAGACCAAAAAATCCACCGCCGTTGAAGCACAATGATACCGATAGTTCGTCGCCAACAGAGCAACGGCAGGAGGCCCGCCCCACGTGCGATTCAACAGTTCCGGCACAAGCCAGGCCTCGGATCCATGTTGGATGGAAGCGACGGAAAACTCAAACTCGTTCGTTAACTGTAATTGTTTTTTCAGCGCGGTTCGATCAATACTAGCACCGCCCCGCATTACCCGGACAAGTGAGTCGATGTCCACAGCGCTCTGGCACTGGCTTGTAACCTTTACCTTGCCCCGCAGAACATCGACCAGCATCTCAAGTCGAAGCGGTTCAGGGAAAGGCCCGAGGGTGGCCCAGAGCCCGGTCCTCAACCTTGGAGCAATAATCATCTTGAGCTTTGAGAACCTCGCGCGCTTCGGCGTACGCCGAGCGTAATGCCCATATCGCATCAGGTCCGATTCCCATACTCCGAAGGAGTTTCGCCGCAGGCTTGTCTGGCGAGTCAGTTGTTACATGCGGATATCGAGGAGCCATTACGACGACGACTCACTGAAGATAACGCCAAGGTCGAATCGCTCGTTGTCGTGTTTGGCTCGACGAGCATGGACGAAGCCTGAACCTTCCGAGGTTCGACGAGTTTCACCACCGCCTGCCTGTCCGCCTGAATCAACGGACCTCAATACCTCGGACGTATATACGGCACCGATGCTGACCTATGTTGTTTTTGCTCCCGGCGAGCACCTGGACCGACGTTACGCCACCTGCGATCGCCAGTTGGAACGCCTCGTCGTGCGTGTTGAATCCGTCTATATTTCGAAGCCAGGGGAGGATGGGTCCGTTTTTGGAGTTGAAGTCGGACGCGCCTAAGTAGAATCGTTTACAATGGGGCTCAAGGACTGGTGCGAATTTACTCACCAGCCATGTAAAGGAGCACTCATTAGTCCCATATGAGTGTGCAAATCGACTGCGAGGATAAATGAACCCGAATTTATCAGCGAAGTAAAGCGGAATAGTAAATACCAAGCCCTGCGGTAAGCCATGCACCATGGGCGTTCATGACGGTCAAATTCAATATGTTTGCCAGCTCAAGGTGAGATAGGCTTCCAATGGCTTTAACGATTCCCTTGTCGAGATACAAATCGCCGTGCAAAATATCTGTGTCGTTTCCTTTTCCCAGTGACGATCGTTGCGTTCGTAATCAAGGTGGAATTTGTCCCGACTTCGAACCGGTCTGATGCTTCGCGTTTCAAAAAGGAAGGGGAAGGTCCTGGGGAAGATTTATAGTGCGACACTTGACCAATATTTCTTGCGCGTCGACACGCGCGCGCAGAGTTGTTTCGGCGCCACGATAATTCGGGACATAGTCCAAGTTGTACCCGAGGGCAAACAACGGACAGCAGAAAGACAAGCAGACGTGAGCGGGTCGGGGAAGAAAGGTCCATTGCCGCAGTACTCCATCGAACACTGCCTTAAGTGCTAGGAAACATGCACTTTCCACCTGGCCGCCAATTTTACCTCACAGGATACTCTCACGTTACACGCGTCTGAGATATACAACATTTTTAGCCTCAACCAAGAAGTAGATGAGCCCCAGATGATGTCTACTCGCTATCGTCTTCGTCTGACCCGCCCTCATCTGCCTGCCAACGTTCCCTGGGCCTGTACTTGGACCAGCCCGAGTTGTTTCGTCCTCGCTCTCTACGAACTCGGCGGTCACAGGCTTTGCAGCTTTCAAATAAGGATATTTGACGCGCAAGATATCCATGATTTCTAGGTGATAGCACTGTGTTAAGATAGGCCAATACGACGGGGATTATTAACGCACCTGAATGTGTCATATCCTCGAAACCTTTGATGGCCTTCTTCATCGTGAGCCAGCGTCGCTGTAAAGTATGCGCGCTCCATAGGTTCCACTCAGAATCCGGGACCAACTTCCAGTCTATTTCGGTGTCGTCGCGGACGTTGAGTGTGTCAATTCTACAAATTCTTAGTCAGGCGGAAACGTGTGGACAGCGTGTACCCACTTATGAACGAGGATGAATGAATCCTGTCTACTCCAGCGGGTCTTGTCTCCATCGGACTTGAATTTCTTACTCAAAGAATCGGTCCATTTTATCCTGCACTGCTGCCGACTTCTCCTCCCCTCCATCATTTGTGAAACCTTGCTCCAGAATATGTCGTTGTCCAAGCTTTTCCCTTTTTGCATTTGTGTTACGATTTGCGTGAGATTCCTCCTCTTCAGCAGGACTCCAGGGACCTACGGAGCTTCAACAAGGGCACTGAATGTCCGGAGAACACGAACCAGTTGATCGTTTTTCACGGTTCACTATGTGGTTGCGGTATCGATCACGACAATCCGTTGCCATTCGGCCAACGACTTTAGCGACCTTCTCCCATTTTTGACCGAAAGAAGCGACAGCTCTGGAAGTATACGGTGAGCGGGTTGAATTATACAAGCGAGATGTACAAACTGGATCACTTTCGCGTCCTCTTCTGGCTGCCATTTTCCTTGCAACTTCATCGGATGGTACGTCCGTCGCACATAATGGTACACCGCAATTATAGGTCGCAAAGGAACAGCATTCGCTGTGATTGTGTTAACTTCGACTGACGAAGGTGATAAATCACAGACTAATTTCTGCCCAGAAGATAGCGTCTTTTTTCTTCTCCTCACTTGGAAAGATGACGAGATTCAAATCTTGCTCAGACAGTCCCCTGGTCTGGCAAGATATCAGGGCGATGGCGAGACAGCAGAGCCAGACAACATACAGTGCGATAGTTTTCCACCGCCTCGTTCACCTGCTTGCTCTCTATGGCTGAGAATTTGCCCTTCTTGTAAACAAGACCTGCAAGACGCGTGAACGGAAAGGTTTAAAAGTGAGGAACTCACTACCTTCACTTTCAACGAGCTTCGGCCAGTTTATTCACACTCATCCACTTATTCGCCAGTAAATGGGCGTGTCCGGGATGCGGGTCAGAGAACGAGGAAGGTCCAGTCAGGTCAAGCGTTCGCCGATGCTTTTTGGTTTTGCCCGAAGACCCCGAAGCAGTAGGTAGGAACGGGGGGCAGAAACGCGCCGGACGCCATTGACATGGAGATATTGGCAGCGTCTGCCGCATCGGTGAGGGTTTTGACGACCCCAGCAATCTTTGAAACGTCCAAATCTTGGAGGGCACGCAGCACGTCTTCGTTGGAGGTGTACGATGAAAGATTGGGAAATGGGTGTGTCGGGAATAAAGTCATATCGGCAGTCGGAGCCTCCGCCGGAGTACCCCATGAAGTCATCTGGCAGTGGAAATAAAGTGTCGGATGGATTGGTGGGAGCTGGAGACGAGGCGACCTGAGGAGGGTCAGCAACGAGAGGACTTGGACATATCCGAGCATTACCTGTTTCTCTTTAGACTTTTTCTTCTTTTTCACAGGTGGATCGGAAGGTGACGACCTCGAGTGTCGATGCAGGGGTTTCGGGTATTTCTGCCACTGCGTGTTTGTCCTTTTTCTTTTTCCGTTCCCTCGGCGCGTCTTCCCTGAGCTCAGACGTCTCATGAGCAGAGTCCAAGTCGTCGACAGCGTCCCGTTTCCTCTTTTTCTTCTTCTTTTCCGCGCCCGGTTCCGCAGAGACCAACTCGAGAACGGGTTCGCCGCCCTCGCCATGCTCTCTATGTTTCTTTTCCTTCTTCTTCTTCTTCTTCTTCTTCTTCTTTTCCTGTCTCCAATGGAGGGTTTGCAAGTCGCCTTCTACGACCGGAGCAGAGACTGTCGATATCGCGCCAGATTCTTCGCGGTGTTTCTTTCGCCTTTTCTTCTCAGTTCTGGCCTCATCGACGACCTCGTCGCCGCCATCGTCTCGGGGGCGTTTCTTCTTTTTGTATTGCTTCAAGGGAGGACGGGGGTGGGAGAGATGAGGATCGTTGTCTGACATTAGGGCTGGTCAAGCTGCAGGCGAGCGAGATCACGATCACGGGAGCTTAAACAGTCCAAAGTTTACCGTAAATCGTTTTATTTAAACGCCTAGCAGCCGCCTGAAGGGCTGCAAAATTGACCGCTCGGGACATGTACACAGTAGAAGTTACACTATTGAATTCGTTTAATCTTCATCCTCCTCGTCAAACCAGCGTGCTTCAGCCTCCCGGTCGTCATCCAGATTTTCGTCCCAGTCAACCTTGTTGTAGTCGGTTTCCTGTTCAAGTTGAAGGATGAAGTCAGTGAATCAGACCAAGTCGAGGAGCGTCTCACCTCGAGCAATCCGTAGATAAACCGTTCTCGGATTAAACGCTCGAAGGAAGCCTTCGCATCGTCGTCAGGTATTGGTTCCTGTCTGCTGACGGAGGCCTCGACTTCCTCATCGTCCGAGTCACTTTCTTCCTCCGGGACGAATTCAGCCGCCTCGGCCCTTTCGCGCCTTAGAGTACGAAACCGTTCAGCTTCGCGCTACGCAGTACATATAAGTACGGTAGGTGAGCGGACAGGACACTCACCTCTTCTTCATAACCGCCCAAAAGTGTCCCCAATTTGCCCACATGTTTCGTCAGCCCTTGGAGGAAATCGTTGGCCACCCAATCCTTTTCCTCGTCTCCTTCCTGCTGACCACACCGTCCCTGGCCGTCGTAGAGTAAGGGCCATGTACTTCGTGCATTAGAGAACTGGAGTTCAGGAGGATCCGAGGCGAGGTATTTGAGGCGCCTATTGCGTATTGCAGCGACTCTGGATCTATCCTTCGGAGCGACGTCCGAGAAGGAGGCCAGCAGCAGATGGGTGGGCAGCTGCTGGATATGGAGAGTCAGAAATTCGATGGGTTTAGTGCTGGGGCTGGGCTGGTAGTCGGGTTCAAGGGCAAGGTAGTTCAGAAGGCTCGCCATTTGATGTCTGATCAAAATGCGCGTACACAGATGCAACTTGGTCTGATCCATCATGTCGCAGCTATCCAATGGTCAGTGCATTCACGCGTTTTCCCGTGTTCTCTATCTTCCCCTGCGAACTCCTCGAAGTGCAATCCCGACTAACGCGTCTTTTTCAGGTTCCATAGGATCTCTATATTCGAGCGTGCAATGCCGATGGAAATGGTGCGTCTATGCTGCTCCAGGTCTCATTTTAATCATCTAATCGATACAATTCAGGTGCTCGAATACATTTCCTACGATTAGGGAACTCCTCGAACATGTACGAGAGCACGTCCGCGAGACTGAGCCGTGCTCTATCCGGGATATCCCCCTGAATATCAGAGCTGAAGAAGGCTTTGGGGAATCCATGTCTGGAATGGGTTTCGGGAGTTACACCCAGTCACAAAATCATAGTGGGTTTCCACTCCATCGCATTTCGTCTTGCCATTCTTATCCCAACAGACGCAGATCCCGCGCCAAACTCTCCTGCTCCCCGGCTGCTCCCCGGAGGCATTTCATTACCCGCCATAAACCTCGCTCGACTTTCGAACACACCAGAAAGAGCCGCAAAGCGTCGAAAGATCATGTCACCGGCCACCAATGTTCCCTCTTTCACACTCCCCCAATTGACGCCGCCTTCAATGACCCCTCCCCCACGAGGCATGAATGTTACCCCCAGCTTTGCCACGCTGGCCCTACCACCGGACTCCGTCAAGTCGATACCCAACCCAAAGTTTCCCGACTTCAACGCTCTCATGGCGGAGGCTCTTGCCCCTTCCGTACGCGATGCTTTCGACACCCCCAACAAGCCTCTTTCACACGAGAATCCTGGGTCCCAAGACTTTTCCGGCTCAGATCGTTCCGTCGAGCGACAACTGACTCAGGATATTGACGGTTCTTTTGTCGTGACCTCCACCGATGCGATTATGTCGAACGGCATAGGTGGTTCACAAAATCTCTACGCCGGTGAATTGCAATGGGACGACGAACGGAGCCAAGGGCTCCGTCGTTCTCCCTCACCGACTCCAGACAACTCGTTCGAGTCTCAATCCCAATCCCAGCCGCAGAGTGCCTCGGTAGACACGTCTCCTCGTCTACCCCAACGGCGCCAGTCTTGGTACCAATCCCCGAGACGCGTCTCCAATCCCAAGAAAGCACCCCCTGGTGGCCAGCGAACACCGCTCGCTTCGCGTTTCGCACCTCCCGATGCGCCAGACACCCTCTCTCCCCCGGCCAAAATGACAACACCTCGCAACGTATTTCTGTCGGGCTCTTTGAAAATCCAATCGCCTTCAGGCGGGCATAGTCAGCCGTATGGCGATACGGTCGACCCAAGTGTGCTTTCTCAGCCACAATATTCTCAAGCCTCCCTCGTTTGTTCCTCAAACGCAGGCGCCATATAGGTGGTATTGAAAGATGAGCCAAGTAAATAAAGTCCGCTCGTATAGTACAAGTCCCCCAGTGTAAGAATGTATGTGTAGATGAATCTCAATTCTTCAGCTCCCTCAGCCGCTTTATAACCTCTTCCATGTCCTCATTCCATTCTCCACTCCAACACCCTCCAGCCCTCCTCTGCCTCGTTTCGGTAGCGGGGAAGAACCCGAGCGTACTGTTGATTGGTCGTGTGTTGCCTGGCGTGTGGCGGAATTCGATGTCTTCGCCGCCTGAAAAGGTGCGGGCGCGCATGCGCGACGGGGGAACAGGGTGGGGAGGAAGATGGGAGCTCGGTCCGGCGCTACTCGAATTCGGCGGGACGGCGGGAAGGACCTGCGGAACCCTATCCAGCCACAGTGACACGTGGGCCATATTTCGCGCGGGAGTGCGCGACGAGGTGGTCGGCAAAGGCGGAAGCGGCCGCGGGGAACGAAGCGGCGATGGTGGGAGGGAACTGCTGCGCGGGGGAGGTCCAGATTGCACGCGTAGGAGTAATTGTGGGCGCGAGACGGGAGGGTTAGACGGGGAGGGAAGTGAGCACGGAGACCGTGGCGACGGCGGAAGGGAAGTGACGCCTCCGCGAAGGGGGACTTCATATTGTACGGATAGAGAGTCAGCTCTCTTTTTCTTCAACGTACGAGCAGGAGCGATGGGACCGTGTGTCAAGGCAGATGTTGCGGTGACATCCAGGAGAGGTGGAATGAGAAGAACGTGATGGTGGTCGCTGGAAGATAGAGAAGTTTGGGAACTCGAGGATACTGAATCGGTGGCGATCGACGAGGACGCGCTCGATGTTCGCTGTTGGCCAAGATAAACGGACTTGCACTCTCTGTTCATCAGCGCGATACTCCTCGGCGTCTCTGTTGTGCTGACAAGATCTCCGAGCCCTCGAAGACTTGTTAAGCTTGCCGACTCCCTTGGTGAATCCACGGCTTTCCCCGAGCAGGTTTTGCACCTTTTTGTTTGAGCGAAGCAGCCGAGCTCGTTCGTCCAAAGCCAGCGTGCTTGGAATCAAGGATGGGAGTGCTCGACATGTCGGGCAGAGCCTAGCACGCGGGAACAAGATCGGACTCGGTTGGAAAGGATTGGACGAGATTGTTCACCTTGTCGGAATCCTCAACGCACGGCGAAATTGTGCACCTTGTCGGAATCCTCAATGCACGGCGACGTACTGGGCGCTGAACTCGAATGGGTGGTTGATTGCGGTCGACATTTGACAGTGCTCAATTTGAGCTACGCGTCGGACAGGAGAGCACGGTGAATACAGGAGACGACGAGCGGGTGATGATTTTCCGACAGCGATCAGAAGGACGAGACGACAACGGGGGTATAATTTGCAGTTAATTTTGCGGTCAGCTAGGGGCGAATCCTTGCCAATGAATCTTGAGTTGCAGCACTTTAGCAGACGGAAGCTATTCCAGAGAATGATAAATTGTCCATCGGGGTTTAAAGTTGCGGGCCTTGTGGCATCCTGGCTTGGTGAATTGAGGCAAAGAGGTTGGAGTCTGAAAAGCAGTCGTGAGAAATGTTGATCAATATTTCTCGGCTTGCCTCTTACTTCGATGTCGGACGACGAGCTAGCAGTCGTACCCGTTATAACGGATGCAGTGATCTGCGTCTTCATTCATGGCTTTAAAGGCACCGACACAACCTTTGTCGAGTTTCCCGAGCGCCTGCGGCACATATTGACGGAGACCATTTCCAATGTTTCTGTGCGCCTTAGTGCTCTCCCTCTGGTGCTTTGACCGAGCGTCTCCAGGTCGAATGTATCGTGTTTCCGGCATACGAGGTGCATTCCATGCTGTCCGTTTACTCCCCTGCTTGAACTCCTTGTCAGACTAAAGGCAACTTGGTTGGTGCCCCACACATTAAGCTGGAATTCAGTTTGAAAGGACACAGACAGAAGCTGTCGTCAAGTTCGCCGATTGGCTCACAACCCTGACCGTCGAGAAGGAGGTAGCAACTGGGGGAGGGGCAGGGAGGGTGAAGATCATACTGGTCCGGCTACTTTATTTTTTCAGCGTTGGTCTCTGATCCAAGAATGTAGTGCGGTCACAGGTAACCCGGAATTTATCATTGCAAATGGTGTATAACAGCTATACAGTATGGGTGGACTCCTTGCTGCGGATACGCTACAAGAGTTCGTAAACGGACGCGGTACAACCAAAGACGCTGTCCTCTGGCCGAGAATCATCGCAGTCATCGCGTTCGATACACCAGTAGGCTCTTTAATCTATCGCTCATTTCTTGTGTCGATCGGAACCGCAGTATCTAGGATTGCACCCAGGAGTATTCAAGAATACCGCGACCAAAGGATTGGAATACGCGCAGGCCGCACGCACCGTTGGAACGGGCCTCATAGGTGCCCTGGCTGGTTTTGGAGCCAGTAAATCCGCTAGTCCCAGCACCTGCCGCGCCGGCCACTGGCTGGGGAAAGTGGGCGGGGCCTGCCTCCTATGTCGGCGGGGCTCTGCTTGCTGGTGCCGCTGCTGGGGCAACATATTACAAGCGAGAAGACCTCGGCCTCGGATACACATGGGCCACTGACCATATGAAATATGTTGGACATCTCTGGGACGCGGACGAGTCGAACAAACGGGTCGACTTTCTGATAGACACTGATGAAGAGCAAGGGATACTGTTTCGGAAGTACGTCTTCTCTCCTTATCTCTTAGCCTAGCTAATGCTCGTAGTTTCTACACATTTTTACCGCCAACACCACTCCTGCGCGACTCTGGGCGGACTTTTATCAACCTACCCAAGAAGAACGCACGGGTAGAACCCCATTTCGTAGAGGCCCGGAATGGACTGGCGGTAGATGAACTGGAGGCGCACACTGGCATGTTCTCTGGCAAGACGAACGATGGGTACTATGATTTGGGGCTCCAAACGGCCAACATAATCAGGGAGGCAGTAATGAGCACCCGCGTTCCTATAAGCGACACGAAGAAACCGGAAACCCCTCAGCCTGCGACAGAACCTGCCGCTGAACTGGCAGATTCTCCGCCAGCGAAACCGTCGCCGCCTGCATTAGTGGACTTGGAATCGCCCTGGGCCTCGGAATCATCTGCTGCCCAAACCTGCAGAATCGTCGGAGTGGGGTCAAGAATGGCAGTAACACGTCTAAGGTGGCTGTATTATCTTATGTTCTAGAGTGTAATAATGTATTATGATTTCAAGGACAGTCGCATTGCGTACGCAGTCCTCTCCGTCAGCGTCTACAGACCGTCAACTATTTAGCTTCAAGAGTAAGCAATGCGCAACTCACAGTATTTTTTCTCGATATCTTGGACGGTGAACCCCAGGGTATCCCGGTACAGCCCCAGCGCTGCGCGATTTGATTTTCGGACGTGCAACGACACGTACGAGGCGCGGTATACTGTGGCCATCGCTGCGAAGCATTGAATAAGCGTTCGCTGCGAAATTGCTCCGCGCGACGTACCCTCCTCTACGAAAGCGTAATGAACGCAAGGTAGAAGCCATAAGCGAAACATCCAGTCGGAGAATAAAGTAGCACGCACGAGACTGCACCATGAGCTTCTTCGCGAGCCCGAGGCGGCGGTAGCTCCTCAGGATAGATATGCTGGTGACGTGCCCGTGCGGCTCCACGTCTTCGCCGCCCTCTTCGTCCCTATGCCCAGCCGGCGCCGCGTGAGCTCAGCACCATCGCGCGAATACTGCGTACATTTTTGCAAGAATGTAGCCGACGATGCGGCCCTTGTGGATCCTGCGCGCCAGTCAATGCCAGTATGCATCCACTCAATGACCAGAAACACACCTCAGCCACGTAGGATAACGAGGGCCAGGTCATTGCGTGGTACAAGTCTTAATTGAATGCAATGTCATTCGCGCGCGCTCGCTCGCAGAAACGCAGACCATACAGTATTTCATCGTGTAATTCTCGGGCAGGTTCTGCAGATTGCATGCCTGCATGCCGGGCAGATCGTCGACTCTTACGGGTCGTATATTCATTTTGGACGGGTGAGCGCGGAGGAAGGGTGACGGGAAGCCAAAGCCATTAGATGCTAACATCGGCACACACAGGTCGAAAAAATAGAGATGCAATATTTATTCCAGAATACAAGACGAGACGGGAAGAGTGCATGCGGAATTGTCCGGATATACAAGATGAATTGGTTCCTACATGCCAGATTCGAATAGAAAAAGAGAGAAGGAAAGAAAGCAAAGCGATTGAGAGAAAAAGAGTAAGAAAGTCTAGTTGCGCCCGGCAGTGGCCGCATTACTGCTTGGCCCACTACCATCGTCTGGCGGAGGCGACGAGCGACGCCCAAATATCAGCGACGTCGCATACTGCTCCGCCGCGTTCAACGTGTTCCTTAAACTGCGCTTCACACTCCTCCCACGCGTCTCCCCGCCCAGCGCCGACTGAACCGACTCCTGTAGCTCGCGTGTGGTAGTGGGCGAGGTGGGTGATGCGGGCTCACGATATGGCCACACTACGCTCGCCGCCGTCGTCTGCGATGTCTGGACGGAACCACCAGCGCTCGGGCCGCGACGAACTCGCGCCAGAACCGCTTCCCGCCGACAGCACAGAAAGCCCCGAGTCCACTTCGATGAGCGGCGGGCGATGGTGCGGCGTCATCCCCTCCCCACGCCTCGGCGTGTGGTGCTGGCTCTGCGTGCCCCGCCCGTGTCCAATCTCCGCGTAGTTCAGGTCCGGCGTGAGTGCGCCGTTCCGCGGCGAGTCCGGCTGCTCCTGATACGTGCGGAAGAACCCGCCCCCACCTGAGGTGGCACTGCGCTCACTCGGCGGCGGCGAACGCGAGGTCTCGACGATGGGCAGCATGTCCGCTACAGCCACGCGTCGGCTGCCGCGCCGCGCGCGACGGGCCTGCCACTGGCGCCGCGGCCGCAATTTGCGAATTCAGCCGCGTCGCGGCTTCACGCAATCTCCCTGTCGATGTGTTGGCGGTAGGGGGCCCGAAATGGAGGTCCGCGGAAGCTGGGAACGTAGCCGCGCGACCGGGGCGCTGGCGGGGGAAGCCAAAGTCCTGACCCACTTGTGGAGGCGGGGGGTTGGTTGGGAGTACAACGCGGTTGCCGCGGGCAGAGGCCAACTGCTGCAGCTGGAGGTACATCCGGCGAGACCCAAACTCGTCGTCTTCATACACATCCTCCAGATCCGGCTCGGGCGTGTCGTCCTCGCGATACGCGTCGGCATCGATTTCGTCCTCCTCATCCTCCGTATCGTCCGTCCCATTCATCTCCGTGAGATGGTCGAACAGCTCCGTCAAGAATGCGCGGAGCTGCGATACACCCTTGCCCGAATAAACACAGAAAGCCATCTGCTGTGTTGAGCTGAATTCCTAAAATATCAAGTTTAGATCCGGCCAGAGGGTAGTGTTACAAAGCCACCGACCGTCGGAGGTTCGCGGCAGAACCGCTGCAGCTCAGGCTGTCGGAAGGCGGGCACGCCCGTCAGACTGAGATGCGTGAGCTTGTGCAGCTTTTGGAGCAAAAAGTGAACCGCCATGACGGAGATCTGGTCGCAATAGGAAAGATGTATGCGCTCTAGGGTCGCGTGCCGGTCCGCAAGCGAGAATATGGCCTCGTCGGTAAGGTTGTTCACTCTAACGAGCCCCACCCGACGTAGCTTGGGCAGCACCGACAACTCAAAGACCGACATGTCGGTCAGAAGGACACAATCTGTCAGAATCCGATCAGGGCGGGAGGCTAGAATGCACTGGAAGGACATACTCGCAAAGTCTATGTACCGCAAACGCGTGCAGGAACGGGCGAGGGTGCGCACGGAGCGATCGGTAATCTTGGCGGCGTGCCCCAGGTGGAGATAGTGGAGGTAGCGTCCGAGCTTGCAGATGTTCTCGACGGACCTATCGGTCAGCAAGCCGCACTTTGACAACACGAGGTTGCGGATGCGGGGTGCGTGGGCGATGATGCCGTCCACGGCGTCGTCCGTGACGAGTGAACACGCGGTCAGGTCCAGCATGCGCAGGTGCTCGAACGAGTTGGAGAGCACGAGCGGGGGGAGCTCGTCGGGGTTGGTCGGAGCAGATGACGGGAACGGGTTGGGGCCGTCGGGCGCATCTGTTTTAACCGGGGCCGGGAATGCGGCATCGGTGAGCTCGGGGCAGTGGGATAGGCGCATCTCGCGCATAGTGGTTGGAGTGTGTCCATATATCACGGATGGAGACGTCGGTGATGAGCTTGCAGTGATTAAGGTCGATTTCGAGAAGGAGAGGGCAGGAGAGGGCGAGGGCGGAGACGGAGCGGTCGGTCAGGGCCTCGAGGCCGCTGAGCTTTACACGACGGAGGAGGGGGCAGTTTGCGGCGAGGGCGAGGATACCGCGATCGGACACGCGTTTGCAACCTGCGAGGTTTATCCCTTGCAGACGCAGCGCGGCAGCAGCGAGGCCGACGATAGCGGTATTTGTGGTGTTGCCGACGCCGGTAAGATCGATGGCAACGAGGTTGGGGAAGCAGGGGAGGACCTGATTGAGGGCGTCTGCGGAGATGTGGTCGCAGTTGACGAGGGTGAGGCGCTCGAGGCGGTCAGCAGCGGGCGAGGATAGTGAATGTGCGGTCCCTGAGGTCTTTGCCGAGGGAGAGAAGATTGAGACGACGGATGAAGCTGGCGTAGGTGAAAGTCTGGTCGGGGGAGTCGAGGAGGGCGGCCATTTTTGCGAGAATGTCGTAGGTGGGAAATGCGGGCTTGTGCCAAAGCAGCTCGACGGAGCACTCGCACCAGGTGCGGCAGACCTGGAGGGCGGTGAAGAGGTCCTTTACTGCATGGAGGTGCTTCAGGATGTGGATGAGGAGCTCTGGGGGGATGCGCGCGATGGGGCCGAGGGGAGTGTTCCCGGGGACGAGGGACAGGCGCTTTGAGCGAGTCCACTGCGCGGGAGAGAGGACGAGGGCGTCGGGGCCGTCCTCTACGGCGAACTCGCCGGACTGGCCGTCCTCGTCGTCGTCGTCGGACAGCGAGCGCGAAGAGGGATTACTGTGCTTGTAGACCATCGAGTCGTTGTGGTTGGGAGCAAGCCTTGTTCAACACGTGCCTCCGACAACTCCGATCTGCTGTAACCCACAGCAAGCCAATTACAAAAGTTGGGGAAGATTCTCTGAGCACTGCTGAGTGAGACAATATTTATTCGCGTCTCTACATGAGACATTCCAGAAACCCAGTTCGCAGACGACCAGTGACAGTATATATCCTATCGGTAACCTAGCCGTTCCAGGAACAGAAAACAAGGCATGGCTTGGGCGACAAGGGCAGGCTCACCCAAGTCATGGGCGAATAAAAACAATGCTCTCAGAGAATGGTGTAGACTGGAGAGAGAACTTGACTTTGAGCAGTAAACCCGAGGCAGAATTCACGGTCGTGCACGTGCCATGTCGGTATTATGGCCGACTCTTCGCCATCATCCTCATCCTCCGCCGACTCAACAACGCCGCCCTTGTCCGGCGTCGACCTCTACAACGCTCGCCGCGCCCTATGGCTTACACCCACCGTGCCCCCACGCGCCCCCGACCCCTCCTCCTCCCGCCGCAAGCTCGAACAGGTCCTGAGCACCCCTGATGCCCTCACCAGCGACGAGGTCTGGTTCGGCAGCGTTGAGAAGATCTGGAAAGGCCTCGGCGCAGGCGGGCGACTCAAGCGCCGCCTCCCCATGACCCTCGTTGTGCGTGCAATCGATACACTCGACGGCGCCAATTATTAACATCGCACACAGATCAAGATAATCCACTCGGCGTGGTTGCGCGACCAGACGTGGCCGGTGGGGGCGGCAGCGCCCGAGCCGGACGACGAACTGCCTGATCTGCCCCCAGCGCCAATAATACATCCCACCTCCGCGACGTCCTCGGGCATCTCGACGCCGTGGACACTTGTCGGCAGCCCAGGGGAGGAGGACGTGGACTTGGTTGCCAGTTGAGGAGTGCTGGAGCTTTAATGGGTGTACATTATTCTTGTATAACTTGCGCTCGACAACAGGCGCAATGACTAACTTCAACAATACATCTGCCGAAAAATATATTGGCAGTGGGGCTTGGAATCATGTTCGTGACGGCGGGGACACCTGTGAATTATGAGTAGACGCTACACAGCGCGCGGGCTGGACGCACCAAGATGACCCCATCTCCCCGTACGAACAGCATCTCCATTTTTCTTTTTCCGACCTGATACCGCCGAAGTTGGTTGACTCTTGCAAGGACGAAAAAAATATGAGCGCACCTTGACCGTTGCAGCCTGCCCCGGCGGTGCGGCCTCCAAGCCCTCAACAATCATAATTGTCTCCTCGACGTCGCTCATAATAAGGTTCATGTGCCCATCGTATGCCTAAAAGTGGGTTGAACGAGCAGACGACGAGAAAAGCGCGTCGGGACGGACGTGGAGGATGCCGGTGAGCTCGCGGTCGCCTCTGAGCTTGACAAAGACGCGCTCGCTGAGGGAAAGGCGAATCAAGTCGAACGGCTCCTGGATGTTCGATTCCATGAGGGTGTCACAAAGTGTGACCCGTCCTTGAGTCGAAACCGCGACGATGCCGGTGAGCAGCCTCGCTATTCTCTCCCTATTGCGCTCATTTCTTTGCCAGAAACACTATTGCGACTATTGCGATGTATTCCTCACCCACGATTCCACATCTGGTATGTCTTATTCCGGGTCCTCACTTGCACAGTGTCTCAACTACTTTTCAGTCCGCAAAGCACACAACAGCGGCAGGAATCACTTGTCCAACGTCCGCGACTACTACGCATGTATGCCCCGTCCCCCAATCCCTCATTTACCCGCTAAACTAATTTGCAGCGCTCGGACACGACAAGGCACAGAACATCATCGACCAGATCACATCTGCGTACGAGTCCAGCGGCGGGCCTCCACCCGGAGGCTTTGGATTCGGACCCCAGCACCTTGGTGGCCCGCCCCCTGGCTATGGTGCCCCCATGTTCGGAGGACCGATGCCCTCGCCCGGCTTCGCTGGTCGTGCGTCCTCGTCCTCACTTGTCTGCTTGTACTAATATACTCCTCCTAGCCCGCCCACCCTTTCCCCCGAATGGATTCCCTCCTATGATGGGCGGCGCCCCGCCCTTCCCTCCGAACGGAATGCCCATGGGCCCTCCCGGCGGCTTCCCAGGCGGTGAGTCGTTCAATATCTGCTAATTTTACTCTTCCTAACTTCCCACAGGCCCGCCCCCGTTCCCGCCTAACGGGCCCCCCGGTGGCGCCCTGCCGCCCTTCCCCCCGAACGCCGGTGGACCCCCCGGCGGCTTCAACGGCCCTCCGCCACAACAGAACCAGTCATCGTCCCCGCCCGGTCCCCCGCCTGCCCCCGGAAGCGGGCCCAGCATTCACCCCGACCGTCTGCGCATGATGGGCGGTGGCCGCTAGCCTTGCTATCCTCCCGCCCTGTACTTTTACCTCTACTTTTTTTTTGTGGCCGAGGCTCAATAAATAAAATGAAAAGTTGAATTTCCGTCCCGATTCGATCACGCGAGCAGTGAGGAACGTTCCTCGGCTAAAGCGTTCTCTTCTCGGACTCTCATGTCGACGCAGCCTCTGCTACAGCGCACCGCAGCCAAGCGCATCGCGCTCCCCGTCCGTGTCGAGCCCAAAGTTTCATTTGCCAACGAGCGCACCTTTCTCTCCTGGCTCCACTTCACCGTCGTCCTCGGCGGCCTCGCCGTCGGCTTGCTCAACTTTGGCGATAATGTCCGTGTCTCCTCTGCTCTTACCCCGTGGTAATGCCCATGCCCTACACAGGTCGGCAAAATAAGCGCAGCGATGTTCTCCGTTATCGGTTCGTCGTCGTCGTGTGCGCACCGAGTTGACATTTATCCTTTACCGGGCAGCCATGGGCATAATGATATATGCGCTATACACCTACCATTGGCGCGCGGCGTCCATTAGGCGCGGCGGAAGGGGGCCGTACGACGACCGCCTCGGTCCAACGGTCCTCTGTATCTCCCTCCTCAGTGCGCCTTGCTTCTTTCTTTCGTTCTTCCATTCATTTACGAATCCACTTCCCAGTCGCCATCGTCGTCAACTTTGTCCTTCGATTTACGCAGACCTAACGAACACACGCGCGCTACACGACCTCCACATCCATTCTGTGGTACAGACGAGCAGCAATATGATGACACCTAGTTTGTACATATGCACGACATGACGCTGCGCCTGCTGTACACAACATCATGATTTATATTACAGTTTACAGTCGCGCTCGTACGCACACCGACGCCTAGCAATCGGATCGCTCTGGCCTGCCTGAATTCAAACGACTGCACCAACAACAAGACAGGCCCCGCTAATTCCGCCGCTGTCGTTTCGTCCCAGCACGCGTCGATACCGTCGCAGGACGTGTCGACGGAGGAGATGGACAGCGAGCGCCGCGCCTGTGGATGATTCCAGTCAGAGTGAGAACTTCAAAGGCAAGTATTATGGCACATACGTGCTTCCTGCTCCGCGCACTCCGTGTACTCACCACGCTCTGCGCACGCCCATCTTCGCCCTCGCCGTCCGCGTCCCCGTCCGCATCGTCCGCATCCACCTCCATCGGCATCGTGTCCCCGCCGTCCGGCTCCTCTGTCTTCGCCGCCTCTCCCTGCATCCCCAGTCGATTCTTCAACACCGAAATATCATATTCCACCTTATCCACCACCTTTTTCGTCTCTACCAGCGCCGCCGTCGCGTCCATCAGCCCCTCCAGCAGCGCGACGTTGCCTTGCGTCGGCATTACGAGCCGCGATGACGACACGCCCAGCTCCGTTAGCACCTGCGTCACCTTGGGCGCGATCGAGCTTTTCGGGAAGGGGAGCTTAAAGGAGCGCAGGTAAGCTGGCTGGTGCGCGGCCTTTGTCGACGCCGCGGCCGATGCGCCGCCCGTGTCTGTGCGTGTGATGCAGTGCTGCCGATCGTATGCGCTGTCTTTGGGGAGCGTGGGCGGGGGAAGCGTGCGCTTGGGGAGCGGTGTCGCAAGCAGCGGGGTGGAGGGGGTGTCGAGGTCGCCGCCGCCCTTTTTCTTACTGCGTTTGGAGTCAAGGGTGAGGCCCGTGAGTTGCACCTCGTCCTCCACGACGTCAGGGAGGCCGGACTCGATGCCCGCGATGGTGCGTAGGAGGTCGTCTCGGCCGCGTTTGAAACGTCGCTCGTTTTGCTCGAGGCGTTTGATTTCCATGTAAAGTGCCTCCTCCTCCGCGATCTGCTCGGGCGTACGGTTCTCCTAGGCTCGCTACGTAGCGCTTGCGCATGACTTCACGGTCTGTGCGAATGTGAATAAAATTGGTTTAGCAGCGCATTGTGAGAATTACCCTTATCGAACGCAAAGGAGGCTAGGAGCTGCTGCTTGGTGCTTTCATCACCAGTCCACGGGCGGTTTCGGAGGAGCTTGCGGCATACGCTGCAGTAGCGGTCTTTGAGGTCCTGCGGTCAGATAAATAGGAGCTACGCGGCGCGCCCTGCGACCCACACACCTCCATAGATCGGGGCACCGTACCAGCATATTCATACCGGTCCTGAATAACATACCACCGCGTATCGTACTCCTGCACAATATCCATGAGATAGTCTGTCTCCTCCTTTGACCACTCGTTGTCTGGAATTGCACGTCGTCGGTGACCCATCGCACGGTCATCGTCGGACGCACCTTGCAGCCAAAGCGTGTACTCGTCCTGCGTATAGCTGAATGTTGGACGCTGGACGTTATATTTTGCAAACTGATACTCTGTTTCGGTTCGCACGCAATGATGAAACAAAGGAGGGAGGCAACACACCCTCGTCAGGGTCGGCAGAGGCCTTGACCCAGTGGCGCAGCTGCAGCGAGTCGGTACGCCCGCCGTTCTTGAATGGTCGCCATTCCCTACGAAACGCGTAAACCAAGGCATTCATTCATTCAGGTAACAAACGGCAGCGCACCACTTGATCTTCGAGCCGGCGCCGAGATTGGGTTTTTGCTTGAGGCGGGGCTTTGCGAGCTGGGCAACGAGGGTGGTGGAAGAAGGCCCAATGAGAGAGAAGAGCTCGCGCGAGATGCCGTCGGGTTTGCGGGCGGATGGGAGGGTATTTTTCCTTTGGGGGGCAGGGGTGGAGGACGAGGAGGGAAGGTCGAGGAGAGAGCGCACTTCGGCCGAGTTGGCCATGGCGGCGGGAACGAGCCAATGTTTGCTTCAAAGCCTTGACATCAAACAACGCGCCTTGGATGATAACCTTCACCCCGCTCTCGGGGGCAGCCCACTCCTCGCGGTCGACGCCCTTGGCTTACCTCCTCCAGGTCGACGATGTACGAATACTCTTGGATTGCGGCTCTCCCGATTGGTCTCCAGAAGATTCAGCGTCAAATTCCGACCCGGAGGCTGAACGTACATTTCACTGGGAGGAATACTGCCAGGCGTTACGCGAGTTCGTCGCCAGTCTGCTTTCCTTCGGTTCCGGCTCAATCCTACTCAAAGATGTGCACCGACCGTAGACCTCGTATTACTCTCGCATGGCGACTTGGCGCACTGCGGCCTCTATCCCTACGCCTATTCGCGGTGGAACCTCAAGGCACCAACTTACACGAGTCTCCCTGTGCAGGCAATGGGGCGCATTGCTACTACGGAGGACATAGAGGGCATCCGAGACGAGGAGGACGTCGGTGATGAAGATGAAATCCCTGTGCAGGAGGAGGATGCCATTTTGGAGTCCGGCGGTTCCCCCGGTCCTCCCGTGAACCGCGACAAGTTGAAAGGAAAATATGTGGCTACCCTTATTGAAGTTCAAGAAGCATTTGATTCTGTGAATACATTGCGTTATTCGCAGCCTACTCGTCTGCAAGGTCTGTCCGCCTGAACTGCAAGGTCGACTCGCGACTAATGCCCGCGAAGGGAAATGCCAAGGCTTGACTATCACTCCTTTTAATGCTGGCCACACGGTTGGGGGAACTATTTGGAAAATTCGTTCACCCTCGTCCGGTACGATCCTGTACGCCGTGAATGTGAACCACATGCGGGAGAGACATCTAGACGGCGCAGTGCTCATTAACAAATCTACCGGAGGAGTTTTTGAGCCACTGGCAAGACCCGACTTGCTGATAACTGATGCTGAACGTACGTCTGTGGTCAACAGCAAACAACGCGACCGTGATGTCGCCCTCATTGGTACGTCTCAGCCACATCTTTCAAGCATCCCCCTCACGCCTATTCCTCAGACACGATCACCTCCACCCTGACCTCATCTTCACGATCTTCTGTCCTCATTCCTTGCGACTCGAGTACGCGCGTTCTCGAACTGCTTGTGCTTTTAGATCAACATTGGAAATACTCTCGACTGACCTATCCCATTTGCTTGCTCTCCCGGACCGGAAGCGAGATGCTCACGTTTGTGAGAAGTATGATGGAATGGCTCGGAGGAACGGTCAGTAAGGAGGACGTTGGCGAGGACGGCAACAACACTCGTTCCCGCCATAACCAACGGCGGCGAGACGACGATGGGGATGAAGACGCCTTGGGTGCCTTTGCCCTTCGTTTCAAGTATGTGGTCTGGCCGTCTTGGACCTCGAACTCTGTTGAATCTTGTTCCTAGGTATTTGGAATTCTTCCCGAATCCCCAAGCCCTGATACAACGATATTCTTCAACCGACCCCAAGCTTATTCTCGCCGTTCCTGCCTCGCTTTCACATGGTCCTTCTCGGAATCTGTTTGCCAACTTCGCCACAATCCCGAACAATGTCGTCCTTCTCACGTCGCGAAGTGAAGAAGGTACCCTTGGTCGCATTCTATTCAATAAATGGAACGACGCTCAAAGGCCCGATGATAAATGGGACAAGGAGAGAATCGGCAGCAACATCATGATGGACGGCGCCATAACCCTTGTGGTTTGTTTTCGTTTTTTTTTTGCCTTCGTTCGACTTTCTGACCGCTGTATAGATGAAGTCCAAAGTTCCTCTGCAAGGTGCTGAGCTCGAAGCTCATCTGCAAAAAGAACGTGCTGTCAAGGAGAAGGAAGCAGCTCATCAGGCCCAGCTCGCTCGTAGTCAACGCATGCTCGAAGCCGACGAGGATGAGAGTGATTCCGATTCAGACTCGGATGCCGACGATGAGGACGAGGTTAGGGAGGCGCTGGAAGGTGAAAACATGGACACCGACGAGGTCGGCGATGGAGTTGGGAAAAAACGAAAGGCTGAGAAAGCCTTGGATGGTGCGGATTGGGGTTTGGACGGCGATGAAGGCCTGACGAAGCAGCTGCTTTCATTCGACATCTATCTGAAGGGAAACGTGTCAAAGGCGACGTCCTTTTTTAAGAACGTCGGCGGGCAGACACAGCGGTTCCGAATGTTCCCTTACGTGGAAAAGAAACGCCGGGTCGATGAGTATGGGGAAACCGTCGACGTCGCCATGTGGTTACGGAAGGGGAGGGTGTTCGAGGAAGAGGCAGAAACGGATGAGACGAAGGATTTTAAGAGGAGAAAACAAGCCGAGGACGAAGCCAAGGTATGTCGAGCTCATCGCCAATTTCGGTCAACCCATATCTTTTCCGCGTAGGCAATTCAGGAGCCGCCGTCAAAATTTATAACGTCCGAGGTTGAAGTCCAAATGGCCTGTCGACTGCTTTTCGTTGATATGGAGGGTTTGAACGACGGCCGAGCGGTGAAAACCATTGTTCCTCAAGTGAATCCGAGGAAAATGGTGCGTTTTGCTCAGCCAAGTCAAGTCGAAACTTACACTCCATTTTGAGATTATCGTCCATGCTCCAACGGAAGCGGCAGAACTTCTCATTGCAAGCTGCGCCAACATCCGCGCCATGACCAAGGATATATTTGCGCCTGCTCGTGGCGAGAGCGTCCAAATAGGTCAACAGACCAATAGCTTTTCAATATCCATCAGCGACGAGCTGTTGGCAACCCTCAAGATGTCCACTGTCTGTATCTTTCCCTTCTCCCGTTCCAACTGCCGCTGATGCGGGATGCGGGCTTTAATCAAAAAGTTCGAGGACAACGAGGTCGGCTATGTCACAGGACGCGTCGTCGCCCATGCGAGCTCGATAATCCCTACTCTTGAGCCCATCTCAGACTTGGCTCTCCCCGTTCAAGCGCAAGTCCGGGCGTCCGACTCGGAGCCTCGGATGCTGGGATCTCGACCGACCGTCGACTTGCCTCACTCGACTATGATTGGAGAGCTCAAACTCACCGTGTTGAAGGCTCGTTTGGCGTCGATTGGAGTACCGGCCGAGCTCATCGGCGAGGGTGTGCTGATATGTGGCGCTGCCGCCAGTAAGATGGATGGATCGGACGTGCTCGAGGAATCGGTTTCGGTACGGAAAACCGCTAGCGGCAAGGTTGAGCTCGAGGGAAGCGCATCTGAGGTATACTATGTTGTGAGGAAGGAGATTTACAACCTTCACGCCTTGGTAGCAGCATAAATTTCATGTTGTGTTTGCCATCTCTTCTTGCGCGCCTGACCCGCGGGATGCCGTCAACCTTCTCCACAGTTCAATTCCATCGACAACTCTCACTGACCACTTTCATCTGACCACCTACTTACCTCCTCGTTCCTTCAACTGCGCAGACCCTCGACAATGACTGACTCTCCTGGGGACGACTTTATCAACATCTGGAACTCGGTCGACAACGACTTCCACCGACACTGGGCTGACCTCGGTTCGGGCAAGTTCACGTCCCCCCCGCTGCAAGCCCTCGGCCGCATCCGCCAGATATATCCCAACCACTCCGTCGTCGGGACCTTTGTTGGTGTCCTGAAGCATCCGGACGTGCTGTCGTCGCCCCTGCCTGACGCTCCACGGATCAGCGTCATGAACTACACGCCGCAGCGCCGTGTGAACGGCCAGTCCAAAGGTGTGCTTACGGAGCAGATTCACTTTGCTGCGTTTACCGTTGCATGGGAGGTACGTGGGCGATGATTGGTTCATGGATGACTCCCGAGCATCGGACGTGAGCTAGAGTTACGACTTTATTGTCTACGCGGGGACTGTGAGTTGTCCGCACATCATGGCATTCCAGCCTCACATTCGTCTAGTATCCCACCGGATTCGGCCTGGTCACCTTGTTCTTGATCCTTCATGAGGGTTTGTTGTTTTATTTGTTATAATGCAATTCCTGTTCAACTGTTCGGGCACGTTGGCAGGCCCGGAAGACCCTGCGAACGCGCTCGTCCTCAAGACTGGTTTGTGGGCCGATACGCTGCATGAGGAAATCTGGGTGTTCAATACCATGTTGGGCTGGCAGAAGGACCACCAGCTGTGGCTCGATATCCAAACCGCCGACTGGGACGACGTTATTCTGAAAGACGGTCCGAACAGCCAATTGTTGATATTTGATACTCACGACGGTGTTCATGTAGACTTTAAAAAGGCGCTCCACAAAGATATTTACGGTTTCTTTACATCCGAACCTGTCTATAAGAAGCTCGCCATACCGTGGAAGGTTTGTCCGCGTGCGTTCGTTTGGACCCAGAGTTTGAAACATGGCTACAGCGCGGAATAATCATGTACGGTCCTCCGGTTTGTTGATCTTGCATTATTATTGTACCTGCATTGAGATCTAATTGTGAACGCACCCAGGGCAATGGAAAAACGATTAGCATCAAGGTCATCATGAAGACTTGCGACGCGCAAGGCTTCACGCCGTTGTACGTCAAGTCGTTCCAGAGCTTCTTGGGCGAGGAGTACGCGATGGGGCAGGTATTTGACAAGGCGCGGCAGCTGGCGCCGTGTGTTATGGTGCTCGAAGACCTCGACGCGCTCATCACCGATCGCAATCGGTCGTTTTTCCTCAATCAACTCGACGGGCTGCAGGGGAACGATGGGCTGCTCGTTATTGGGACAACGAATCATTTTGAGCGGCTTGATCCTGGCTTGAGCACGCGGCCGAGTCGGTTTGATAGGAAATAGTGCGTCTCCACTTTTTGCGAGGCCGTCGGACGCAAGCTCACCGCGAACTGCACGCAGCCTCTTTGACGACCCGGATCTGGAGGAGCGCAAACTCTACGCGCAATACTGGCAGAACAAGCTTGAAGCCAACGAGGAAATCGAATTCCCCGACGCGTTGGTGGATGAGGTTGCAGAGCAGACGGGAAAGTTCAGTTTTGCATACCTCAAGGAGGTGTTGTGCGTTTGCTACCCATCTCACTTGTGCTTCATCATGTTGAAGAATTCGCGCTAGCGTTTCGGCTCTCGTCATCCTCGCTGGCTTGGAGGGCGACGACAAGCCGACTTTCAGCCACACATTGAAGGACCAGATCAAGCTTCTGCGCAAGCAGCTCGACAAGGCGACGGGCGGACGCGACACAATCTTCGGCGAACCAGCTTCCTCGCCTGCTCCGGGTGAGGGTGGACGCGAGTTCCTCGTGTTACTAGACCGCTTGCAGGGTATGAGTGCAGCAGGAATGTCGACACAGTTGGATGGGAGGCTGGCTGAGATGAGGAGGATGATGTTTGGGGCGAGCCAGCTGGATTGACAGAGATTCACCTCGAATTGAACCTTGAACCACTTCCCTTAGGTATATGTATTGCCAGGAGTGGCCCAGAAATGTCGACACAGTAGAACTTGGCATCATGTTGTACGAGACACGTTTTGGCGTGGAAGTGACCAAGAGTACGGTGCCCGACAAGGCCGTTGTGTGCCGCCTATTCATAATTGCGCTCCGCTATGGATCCTCGTCCCTACATATGTTTAGTCTCCGCCCCCCACGCAGCGCTCCGAATGCGCTCCCCGTGGGGGCCACTACCTTCGTCGCCGCCGTCACACCCGCGCTAGTCGTCGGCAGCGCAACATTGGCGGGCCATGGGACCGACCCCGCGTTTGTACTCGAGGAGATGGCATTCACTGCATATTACCCTGCCGACCTGTCCCGACCAGGGTCTCGACCGAAACAGAGAAAGGGCCTGGACTGGCTGATTAGGTGCGCCGAGGAATAACACAACCGAATATTCAGCGAATATATTAGACCGGTCGGCGCGACCCTGCGTGGATATTCTCGTTTCTCGGGAGTGCCTACATGGCTGCTGTGGCCCGTTGTGTATCTCTTTGGTTCCCTCCTAAAGGTGACCATAGCTCTTCTCCACTCGCAGCAATATTGAGATGAATTCGGTTCAAAGATTCCACTGCACCCCAACGTCCCGCTGCTCTCCCCTGAAAACGAGAAACAGTGGCCGCTCGTCATATTCTCGCATGGACTCGGTGGGAGTCGCACCGCGTATAGCCAGCTTTGCACGGAGATGGCGGCAGGCAGGGAAAGTAGTTCTTGCCATCGAACACCGCGATGGGACCGCGCCTGCATGCACCATCGGCGCGCGGACGTTGCTGTATTACCGTGATGAGGACGTCGTGTGAGTCGCGCGCTGAGCCCCAACTCTCTCTGTCTCACACGAAACCAGGTTTCCGGAGCAGGACCAGACTCAGCCACGCGTGCTCCCTCTCCGCGCCGACCAGCTGGTGTTCAGGCAGCACGAGATCTATCGCACATACGCTGCGTTCCGCGCTCTGGTGCGGGAGGGCGAGGTGTTGGAGGCGCTGGATGGAGCGGAGAAGGGTCTGCAGAGCTGGTTGCCCGTGAGGGAAGGGGCCGCGTTGGTTAACTGCGACGATATCGCGCTCGTGGGGCACTCGTTTGGCGGATGTACGCTGGTATGCTCGCCCCGCGACTGCGTTCCAACATCAAATAACCACCGCTGCAGCTCTCGGTTCTCTCCTCCGCCCCGCCCTCCACCGCGTATGCAGCAATACCAGTCGACAAGGTAGTTTTGTACGATCCCTGGTTGGAACCGCTGCCTTCCCCGGGTCCGACACCGAAAACCTCGTTCTCTGAATCCTCGACTCTCGCGACAGGCGTTCTGTCGTTGAAGCCCAACAACCGCCCGTCCTGAAAAGATGCTAGTGATCAACTCGCAGGTCTTCACCCTCTGGAAGGACCACTTTGCGCGTCTCACCGACATAGTGAATGACTGGGTGCCGAATGGGCGTCGGTTATTGACCCTCAGTACGTCGCGTCTGTTTCCGTGAATTTTTAAGAAAGCTCAAGCGCGGCAGTTGGCTCGCAACATCACTCCTTTTCAGATTTCCCTGTCCTCCCGCTGATACGCACAAAGTCAGCGGCGAAGCTGATGGACTTGACCGCGCTTTTGACGTTGGCTTTCCTGGACGACACGCTAGATACAGCGCTGGAGCGCGTCCCGACCAAGCCGATGGAGGAGAAAATTATCGGGAAGCGGAAGGACGGGAGGCCCAAGCGGACACTCGTTGGGGAGGTCGGCGATGTAATCGTGCACTGACGCGCCGTATATAAATGTTAATTGACGCGTTATGTACGGATGTTTACTAGGCGAAGATAATTCCTGACTCAAACACCGCTGCTATAAACACCGCCTTGAACGTCTTCCACAACCTGAACTTTATGTCGAAACCGGCCAAAGCAGACCCTGCCCTCGACCCGGTAGTCTCACTACTAAAGTCGATCGGCCTGAGCCAGGCGAAGGCCGTCGAGGCCGTCAAATCGCCAAAGATCGCAGCGGAGCTCAAGAATATCATCGAGACCTCTGGACTGCACACGCGCACGGAAAAGCTGGATGACAAGCAGGCGAGCCTGGTTGTGGCGCTTGCCGGACAACTCGTGAAATCCGACCCCATCGCGGAGGAGGCACGCGCATATATTGTGCAGCGGATCGTCGACGCGCGCCTGAAGACTGTTGATCAGGTCACGGGTACGTCGGGCAGCGTATCGCGCGCGCACTTATATCTAAATTTCTCCATTTTTTCAGCCTCAGTCAAATACGTCGAAACTCATCCGACACCAATCGACGACGCTGATTTTGACAAGAACTGCGGTGTAGGTATGTGATATGGCGCGCGTCGTCGTAGTTCACTAACCGCTCTTCCCTTAGGATTCAGCATAACGCCCGAGGAGCTTTATGAGCAGATCGCAAAGTTCACGACGGACGCTGCCATCGCCGGGTGGTCGAGCCTCGGGCAGGCCATGAGCGGCGTGAGGACTATCCCAGCACTGCGCTGGGCGAACACGCTCGAGATTAAGATTACCGTGGAGAAGGTGTTTAACGACAAGTTCGGTGCAAAGGAGGCGGCAAAGCCCAAGGGCAAGGTGGGTTCCCGCCCTTGCATGTACAGGGTACCTCTAATCCACAACATCCCCCAGGAGCCGAAGAAGGCCGCCCCAACCAAGGCTGCAGTATCCACGGACGACGCGCCTCGAAAAAGCGTCTTCGAGGAGGGATTCCTAGGGTCTCTTCACAAGCCCGGCGAGAACCCCCAGATCCGCCCGGAACTGCGCGAGCAGCACCTCGCCTTCACCGGCGGCAAGGTCTTCACGCGTTTCCCGCCCGAGCCCAACGGTTACCTGCACATCGGCCATTCCAAGGCGATCTTCGTTGACTTTGGCTATGCGGCTCATCACGGCGGCAAGACTTACTTGCGATACGATGACACTAATCCGGAGAAGGAAGAGGCGCAGTATTTTGAGAGCATCTTGGAGATGGTGCGGTGGTTGGGGTTCGAGCCGTGGAAGATCACCTATTCGAGCGATTACTTCCAGCAGCTGTATGAGCTTGCGGTGGAGCTGATCAAGAGGGACAAGGCATATGTCTGCCACTGCACTCGTGAGCTCTATTCTCGTAGCCTTCGCTCCGATTCCTCACAATTCAGTGCAGAGGAGGAGATCAAGACATCTCGCGGTGAAAAGAGTGGCCAGCTCCCTAAGGCCTGTGTACATCGAACAAGACCCGTATCCGAGTCGCTCGCCGAGTTCGAGAAGATGAAGGACGGCTTCTATCGGCCCAAAGAGGCCAACTTACGGAATGAAGCAGGATCTCGAGGACGGCAACCCCCAGATGTGGGATTTAACCGCGTATCGTGTACTTGAAACCCCCCACCACCGAACCCACGATAAATGGAAGATTTACCCGACCTACGATTACACGCATTGCTTGGTCGATAGTTTCGAAAACATTTCGTTGGTCCCTGCATTTCTGTCCTATATCCATTGCTAACCAATTTGCCCAGACATTCACTCTGCACGACTGAATTCGTTGCATCTCGCCAGTCATATGAATGGCTATGCGACTGCCCTCGAGGTCTACAAACCTAGGCAGTCGGAATTCGGGCGGCTCAATCTCGAAGGGACGGTCATGTCAAAACGCAAGATTCATGCGCTCGTGCAGAAGGGGTACGTTTCTGGGTGGGACTGACCCCCGTCTCTACACACTTATTGCACTTCCGGCGCCGTGGTGTTCCTCCTGGCGCCATTCGCTCCTTCGTGAGCACCCTGGGTGTCTCGACCGCTACATTCGAGTATCGAGCTCGCCCGATTTGAGCAGACAGTACGTTCATATCTCGAAGGAACGGCGCCGCGACTGCTCATGGTCTTGCGGCCACTCAAAGTCACCATCGAAAACCTGCCCGAGGACTACTTGTTGATGGTCGAGAAACCACTACATCCCAAAGTCGCTGCGCTCGGAACCACCACTATTCCCTTCACACGGACCATTTACATCGACGCGGATGACTTCCGGTTAGAGGACTCTGACGACTACTACCGTCTCGCGCCGGGGAAGACAGTCGGCTTGTTCCAGGGCCCGCATCCCATTACCTGCACGTCGTACAAGACGGACCCGGCCTCGGGGCAGGTCATCGAGCTGATATGCCACATGGAAGATCTGGCGAAGGTCAAGAAGCCCAAGGCGTTCATCCAGTGGGTTGCGGAGCACGCGCCGTCGGGAAGCCCCGTTCGCGTCGACGAGACGCGGATATTCCACAAGCTGTTCAAGAGCGATCAGCCCTCCTCGGACTTCCTCGACGACGTCGACCCGGACAGCCTCGAGGTCGTGCGGGGCGCGATGGTCGAGACCGGCTTCTTCTCGCTCGCCAAGCGCGCGTTGAACGAGGCGCGCCGGGAAGGAAAGGAGCGGACGGAGAAGGCGTTGAAGGACAGTGCGCAGGCGGCGGCGGGGTCTCCCGAGGACGACACGCCCCGGGCGACGAGCGCGCAGCTTGTTGGGAACGAGTGTATTCGGTTCCAGGGCCTGCGCGTGGCGTATTTCGCGGTGGACAAGGACGCGCGGCTCGCGTGTCTCGACGAGGCGGATGGGGTGGAGCCTGTGCGGAAACAGGGCGATTATGTCGTTCTCAATCGGATCGTCAGCTTGAAAGAGGACTCGGGGAAAGCGGCGTAGTCGGTCGAACGATATGTATTAGGCTGTCCGATAACTTGGAGGTTTTTTTCCTGGTCTAGTCTTTTGCAGCAATCAAATTCAAAGCGATTGGCGGAGATGTTGCAGCTCTTATCCGCCTATCGCTAAAAAGCCGGTGTGAATTTGATCGGGATTTCGGTCACCCTGGATTCCATCAACAAAGCGGTGCTGGTTCGATTTTCCAAGATTCTCCGGAGATTCACAATGTAAGTATCCATCTATCTCCCTATTCTCCGCAGTCCAAGAAACTCAATCGGGCAACTCAGTTTAACCTACGAATGATTCGTTCGAGTGTCCGTTTCGTTTCGTTCTAGTATACATACATCGAAAATTCAACCAACCATACTGACTACTAATCCAACTGTGCGGCGGCACCCACGGGCAAGTGGGTATCCCACGCACTCGGCGCATTGACACTCGTCCCCGACAACGGCAGCCCCGCCAGCATCCTCCTCGTCTCCGCCAGCCGCGCCTCAAACTGCGCGACCAGCTCGGGCGGCGCGGTGTGCAGTCGGTCCAGCAGGACGCGGAAGTCGCGTTCGCCTTCCCCTGGTGTGGGCATGGACGTGTTCGGATTCGAGTTCGAGTTTGGCGGGAAGACATTGAAGATGGGGCGCGTGGAGAGCTTGTCGAATATCGGGCGGTAGTCGCGATGGTCGGCGGTGTTAGATGAGCCCGGGGACGGGGACGACGGCATCTTGTCGAGCTGTTTGCGTAGGACCTTGATCTGGTCCGTCACCGCGCGGCTGAACGTCGGCTTGTCGTCGCCCTCCCAGCCGGCGAGGGTCACTAAAGACGACACGCTATAATACAATTAATTGGGAGAAAAGAGAGAGATTAAGGAAACAGGGAACGCACAACGCCTCCTTGAGGTACGCGAAGCTGAACTGCTGCGTCTGCTCCGCGACCTCGTCCACTAGCGAGTCGGGAAACTCGATATCCTTGTTGGTCTTGAGTTTGTTCTGCCAGTAGCGGACGTAGAGCTTGCGCTCCTCCAAGTCGGGGTCGTCAAACAGACTAGACAACATAAATACACGACGCGAAAGAAGAGAAAAGAGAACGAACTATTTCCTGTCAAACCGACTCGGTCGCGTGCTCAACCCAGGATCAAGGCGCTCAAAGTGGTTCGTCGTGCCAATAACGAGGAGCCCGTCGTTCCCCTGCAGCCCATCGAGCTGGTTGAGGAAGAACGAGCGGTTGCGGTCGTTGATGAGCGCGTCGAGGTCCTCGAGGACGATCACGCAGGGCGACAGCTGCCGCGCCTTGTCGAAGACCTGCGCCATCGCGGCCTCTTCGCCGGCGTAGTGCTGGAACGACTTTACGTAGAGGGGCGCGAAGCCTTGCGCGTCGCAGGTCTTCATGATTACCTTTATGCTGATGGTTTTGCCGTTGCCCTGGGTGTGGATTTAGATGAAAGCATAAGAATGTCGCGTTGCTTCACGAACCGGGGGGCCGTGCATGATGAGGCCGCGCTACAACCATAAATCAGAGGTGGTTGAATAGATAGATACAATAAATGCAGACCTTCCACGGGATGGCGAGCTCCTTGTAGATGGGCTCGGACTTGAAGAAGCCGTACACATCCTTGTGCAGCGCCTTTTTGAACTCTATAGTAACACAACTAAGCAGTCTCTCGAATCGATATCGGCCGTCGCTCACCATCCTTGAGGATAACGTCCTTCCAGTCGGCGGACTGGATGTCCACCCACAGCTGGTGGTCCTTCTGCCACCAGCCCTGGTTGTACACCCAGATCTCGTCGTGGAGGCTCTCGGCCCACAGCCCGGATTTGAGGATGAGCGAACGCGCGGGGTCTTGCGGGCCTGTTCAATTATGCATTAGGTTGATAACAACCCTAAACGCGACCAGCGGACCTTCGTGGAGGATCAGGAACATGGTGGCCGTGCCAAAACCCGAGGGGAACTGGAGCAAGTGTCGGCAGTGGTGTGTATTGAACGAGAAGACGACTTACAGAGGCGACATAGACGATAAAGTCGTATTTCTGAGCCCAAATAACCGGTAAGAACGAAAGAAGGAGGAGGAGGGTCGGTTGCGTACATCCCATGCAGCTGTAAAGGCGCCGAATTCAATCTGGTCGCCAATAGCGCCTTTCGACTGGCCGTTCTCGCGGCCTTGAGGGATGAAGACGACGTTGCTGATCTGCGGCGCGTTGGGGAGCGGGGAGGAGAGGATTTCGGGGAACTTAAGGAAGGGGTGGAAGGTGCCGACGAGCGAGTGGTCTGGGTATATCTTGCGCAGCGCGTTGGCGGCCTGTAGTTGCGGAGAGGCAAACTGGGCGGATGCGAGTTTTGACCAGTTTTTGTGGAACTCGTTGTCGACGGGGTTAGAGTCTGCCCAGATGTTCACAAAGTCGTCCCCAGAGTCGGCCATTGTGAGCAGTCGTGTCAGTGGGACGTGTACAAAGGTGAATTGAATTGGACTGCGCAGTGCGGGGTTCACATCAATAGGCGCCCATCTCGTGCCGCACTTGCCGACTTGCTTAGCGCTTCAACTTTCCCTCTCCCATTTTGTGGTCGTTTTGTCTTCAAGTCGGTTCATGGCCTTTCTTCCCCTCAACTCTGTCTTCCCAAAGTCCCAAATTCAACTCCCAGTCGAGAAACAAATTGTTCGACCGCAGCAGCTGCTGCGGTTTAACCTGGTTTTAAACTTTTCTCTCTCTCCCTGCGTTCTCTGCTCTCAATTCCAACGAAACCACCGCGGTTCAATACTCTCAGATACCCTCTATCCCTCTACTCCGTCTCCGACTCGGCAAACGCAAAGTCATAGCCCAGGAATTATTCAACCGCAGCTGCTGCGGTTCAACTTGAAGTTTCTTCTCCCGCTGGTCCCTGGTTTTGTCCTCCTCCGGATTTTCGAGTCCGTGCATTCCTTATCGCTCGACCGATCCACGCATACATTCCCCGACGCGCCGGGGCCGGGAGGAGAATTAGCCCGGAAAGAACTCGCCAATACAGCGGAATGCTCAAAGTTTCTTCTTCCGCGGGTCCTGTTATCCTCCGAATTCTCGAGTCCGCACACTCCCCCATCGCTCGACTGATCCACGCATACACATGCCCCGACGCGCCGGGGCCGGGAGGGGCATTGGCCCGGAAAGAACTCGCCAATGCATGCCCAAAGTTTCTTCTTCCGCGGGTCCTGTTCTCCTTCAAATTCTCGGGTCCGTACACTCCCCATCGCTGCATACTCCCGACTCGCCGGGGCCGGGAGGAGGGTTGCCCGGAAAGAACTTGCCAATACAGCGGAATGCCCAAACCGATTATGTCTTCTCTGTCTCTCACTCGAGTCCCTCCTGTCCTTCACCCGCAACTCCTCTCCTCCCATCGCGTCCGTACACCTGTGCCCGTCACTCGATTGGTCCGTGCATGCAATTTACTTACAAACATCTACTCGGTGCCAGGGCCACGGAACCCGGAATTCGAACTTCGAAGACGTCGAGTGCATTGTGCACCCAAAACCAAAATTGCGTCTAGCTCGGGGACGGACGGAACTTGCACGGGCAACGACATTCGAATCGCGCCATCGCCGCGAAACTAGAGTCCGACGGCGCTATGTGTGATTAACGGCACCACACAGGACCACATGGTGAAGTGTCGGAAGTTGGCAGCGCAGATTCACGGGACATGAGGAGCGTATGTGGGCGCAATATGGCTTTAAGTACTCAAGTCAGAGTGGAGGTAAGTAAGGGGACCGGCGCCGGCGGTTGGGGCACCGTGTTGGAAGACGCCGGGATATATGGGTTTCTAATTAGAAGGTAGGCTAATGAGCAGATGCTGTGTACTGAACTGAATAGGTCCGCCTGCTCGGGGGTTGATTGCGAGCGAAAGGACCGCTCAAGAATAACGACGGCGGGGTCGTCTTCACCAACTGTTCCGTGGTAAGGTAGACGACACTCAAATACGACCAACGTTCCAAATCGGGACAAATCACCGAAATAAATTCACCAGATAATTATGAGGCAAACTTGTGGAAATCCAGCTCCAACAATTTGTGTGCAAAGGCCTTGTGCATGGCTCCAGACATTTCCGTTTTTTTGTTCTACACCACAGGAAAAGTTTAAGCAGATTCAATGGCGATTTCCTTTGCCATCACAGAAAATTTACCCACATTGATGCCCACTTTGCTACGCTTAAACTCAGTCAGTTTTGATTTTGGCATGAAGTGGTATTGGTTGATCCAGCAAACTTAGCACCATATATACAATTTGTTGGGAAGGGAGAAGGACTGTTTGTCTCAAAATTATCTAGCCAAATTTATTTCGGCAATTTGTCCGATTTGGAAACGTTGGTCGTTTGAGTGTCGTCTACTTATCCGTTTATCGAGCGCAATACCAATACAGCGCCACTCCGCGTGCGATCCATCCTTGGCGGTTGTGCTCGCTTGGCTCTCCCGACGGTTACCCGACACCAGGCGGACGCCGGGGTAAGTTTCCTGATGGATCTCGTTCAATTGAGCGCGAATGTCGCAGAACTGAAGATCTTCAAGTGCGGCTCAAGGCACGAACAGCCTTTGATTATGGCGCACAGGCGTAAACGGAGCTTTTTGTTTGAAAATCAAAGGAAGGCAGGGGTGGGTTATCGGAACACCCAGTCGACGGAGTTGCCCTGTTGGGGAATTCGCTCGTGTGACCGAGGAGCAGCACATGGATGCGCCGCAAAGGTGGACGATTCACGCCATATCGCGTCTTTTGGGCTCATTCATTTTCACAGAATTTAATACGGGGGTCGCGGGGGTGTACTGGGGGGCACTGAGGGCGATAAGGTGCAGGATCTGCGGGTTTTGGGTACATGTGAATTGTGTGTTTGTAGCTTATCTTGGGTGTGATGGGATAGTTGATTGATAGTTGGCGCGTGTTGTAACGCAAATAGCATGTGCCCATCGACATGGCAGCTATCCCGTGCGCCAATCCAGGCAAGCCAATAAAAGCGACAACTGCTCGATGAATTCCTCACAAGCGCTTTTTCGCTCTTTCTCACCATGGCCGAAGTAAAGGGCAGTGCCAGCACGCTCGACCTCGAGAAGTTGGACGCAAATGTTGCAGTCCTCGACTCCGCAGACGTACCCGAGTTTGACGACCCCAACGTCGACCCCGATGCTGCCGTCGCTGGCCTCGCAGGTTCGTCTTGTTTTCTTCATTTTATTCACCATTTTTCTAATTAGTTCTACTTGTTCTACAGAGGACGACTCTCCCTACCCCGAGGTTCGCTCTGCCGTGGCCAACACCGACGATCCCTCCATCGCCGTCTCTACTGTTCGCTCCTGGGTCCTCGGTCTCATCTGGGCAATCATCATCCCCGGCCTTAACCAGTTCTTCTTCTTCCGTTACCCTTCGGTCACCGTCACCGGCGTACGTTTCTCTCTCTTTTGCTGCCCTTCTCGCTCTTATACTCGTTCCCCCAGATTGTAGGCCCAGCTGCTTACTCTGCCTCTCGGTCGTATCTGGGCGCGCTTCTTCCCCAACATCAAGATTTTTGGTCTCGAGTTGAACCCCGGCCCCTTCACCATCAAGGAGCATGTCCTCATCACCATCATGGCCTCCGTCGGAGCTGGCAGTGCGTACGCCACCGACATCGTCGCCGTTCAACGGGTCTACTACAAGTATGCTCTCTCTCTCTACCTTTCTGTGCGCACAACAGCTAACCCTTATGCAGCCAGATCTACAACTTCAGCTTCCAGTGGCTGGTCGTCATGTCCACTCAGCTGATTGGTTTCTCCATCGGCGGCATTGCCAGGCGTTTCCTCGTCCAGCCCCCGTCCATGATCTGGCCCGCCAATCTTGTCACCTGCGCGCTCTTCAACACCCTGCACTCCACCGAGTACGCTGGTGTTGGTAACCGTGGCGGTTACAGCCGTGAACGCTTCTTCTTCATTGCGTTCGCTTGCTCCGCCGTCTGGTACATCCTCCCCGACTACCTCTTCACCGCCCTCAGTTACTTCTCTTGGGTCTGCTGGATCGCGGTACGTTTTCGCCCGTCTTTTATCTGCCTGTTCTAAATCGTTCCACAGCCCAACAACATTGTTGTGAATCAACTGTTCGGTGTGAACTACGGTCTCGGTATGGGTTTGCTCACCTTCGATTGGGTATGCCATCGTCGCTTTGGTCCTTTTGCAACGCATTAACCACCGTTCCAGGCTCAAATCGCGTACATCGGTTCTCCCCTCGCAACTCCCTGGTGGGCCGAGGCCAACATCGCCGTTGGCTTCGTCATCTTCTACTGGATTGCCACGCCCGCCATTTACTTTACGAACACTTGGTACAGCAAGTACATGCCCATCTCCAGCGGTGGTTCCTTCGACAACACTGGTGCCAAGTACAACGTCACCCGCATCCTCACCGCCGATTCCACCTTCGACCAGGAGTCGTACGAAGCTTACAGCCCACTCTTCCTGTCCACGACCTTTGCCATTTCTTACGGCCTTTCGTTCGCCAGTATCACTGCGACCCTTACTCACGCCTTGTAAGTCGACTCCCCCTCAGTCGTCTGCGGCCGCCCTAATATCACTTGCAGCCTGTTCTTCCGCAAGCAAATTTGGGCTCAGTCTCGCCGCGCCATGAGCGAGCAGCCTGATATTCACGCGCGGTTGATGTCCGTCTACCCTCAGGTCCCTGAGTGGTGGTATGTCATCATCTTCCTGTCGATGTTCGTCTGTGGTATCAGTCAGTATTCCTGTTCTTTTCCATTCGAGCCTCCCTCTCATCGTTACTCCAGTCTCAATCGAAGTCTGGGACACCAAGTTCCCCGTCCAGTACTTCATCCTTGCCCTCGTGATTGGTTAGTTGCCCTCGTCTTCCGCGTCGCGTCCACCAACTAACTTTTTCAACCAGCCTTCCTCTACATCATCCCTATTGGCATGATCCAGGCTATCACCAATCAGCAAGTCGGTCTCAACGTCATCACTGAGCTTATCATCGGATACGCTCTCCCTGGCCACCCCATCGCCATGATGATGTTCAAGACTTGGGGTTACATTACCATGGCCCAGGCGCTTACCTTCACGTCCGACTTCAAACTCGGTCACTACATGAAGATCCCCCCGCGCTCCATGTTCACCGCCCAGATCGTCGCGACCATCCTCGCCGGCAGTGCGTATTTTTCAGTCCTTGAATCTCCTCAACCCCCGCTGATGGTCGCCCGTTTCTAGCCGTTCAACTCGGCGTCCAAGCCTGGATGTTCACCAACATCGAGGGCATGTGCGACCGCGACCAGAAGGACGGCTTCTGGTGCCCTAGCACCGGCGTGTTCGGAACTGCCAGCATCATCTGGGGTGTTATCGGCCCCGCTCGCCAGTTCTCCAAGGGCCAGATCTACTACTGTGCGTGCTTTCCTCTCACTTCTTTTTCATTCGCATTTGCTGATTACTCTCGCAGCGCTGACGTTCTTCTTCCTGGTTGGATTCTTGTGCCCCCTCGCCGCGTGGCTCGTCCACCTCAAGTGGCCCAACAGCTGGGTCCGCTACGTCAAGTACGCCTGCCGTTCCTCGTCCCCTCCTTCGAGCTGGATCTGACTTTGTTCTACTAGCTTCCCCGTCATCTTCTCGGGAACTGGCGCCATTCCCCCGGCCAGCGCAATCAACTACGTGCCCTGGGCCATCGTCGGGTTCGTTTTCCAATACGTGATCCGCCGCCGTCATTTCGCCTGGTGGACCAAGTACAACTGTGCGTCCTTCCCAACTTAATTTTTCATTTGATTACATAAGCTAACGAACCGCCCTCTTGCACAGACGTCCTCTCTGCGGCTCTGGATTCTGGTGTCGCCGTCTCGGCGGTGCTCATCTTCTTCATCCTGCAGTACCCTCGCTCGGGCACCATCGGCGAGAGCACCATCGCGACCTGGTGGGGGAACAACGTCTACCTCAACACCGCCGACGGGAACAAAACCCCCATGATTTCGCTTGCTGACGGCGAGACCTTCGGGTGCGTCCCTCTTCCCTCTTCCCTCTTCCTTCTTCCCTCCTCTGCCCCACGAACGACTGGACGCTAATTAATCATTTTTTGTCGCGCAGGCCCTCGACCTGGTAAATTATACCTAACCTTGTACCTGCGACATGGCCTATGCGCTTATAGAGAGAGCATCATGTTGCGACCCTTTGTACTCTAAATTCTACTTATTATTATGTCTCATCTCTGAGGGTCGTGTGGATCCTGGCAATAATGAATCTGTCGAGTCTCGGTTTGAGCATATATTGACGATGTGCGATAGATGTGTGTTGAATGCTTTTTACTTGCTTTCTCTCGTTTTGTGGTCGTTTTTCCTTCAAGTCGGTTCACAGTTCAACTCTCAAGTTCCAAATCCAAACTCGGAGCCGAGAAACAAATTGTTCAACCGCAGCAGCTGCTGCGGTTCAAATTCTCTTTTCCCGATTGCCTGCGTTTGGCCCTCTCTATTCGAACAAAACCACCGCGGTTCAATACTCTCAGATGCCCTCGTTGAGTCGCCGAACCATCGCGCCGACTCAGACAAATTTGGGAACTGGTTCGAGCTGTGTATCAAACGAACGCGAGTTGCACTCGATTGCAAGCTCTCTAAGGTGCATTCCTCGTACAGAATTAACGCATATGTAATAAGTAACGAACGAACGAGGGTGGTGCTTCTGCTAAATGTATGTACAGAGATACTCTAAATGCATCAACCCTCCTTCTGCACCACGGCGGGGTCCGAGTCTATACTCGACTCCTTCTGAGCGGGGGCCGTCGTCGTCGTCGGGGGAAGCCGTCACCGATGAATCGTCCCGGCCAGAAGAGGACATAGATGGAGATGGCGAAGAACAGCGGGAGGGTGTCTGAAACTCGAAAGGTAAGCATCGCCAAGAAGACATGAACGAAGGGAGGTGGACGTGCCCAGGCCATAAAAGAAACGCTCCGTCGTCGCGAGATGACCGTTATACCCTTGCGAGAGCTCCGCGACACGGTATACACCGAACGAATCTAGCCAGGCGTGAGAAACGCGCGCAGGGACGATGGAAGGGAAGAGGGGACCCACCAATATGCCGAGAAAGCTGAAACACATGGCGCCGGCCAAGGCGCGCCAGTCCTGGTACCACTTCTTGGCGCTGTGCATCGCCCAGGTGGCGGGCTCGCGCGTCCGCACGCGGTTGATGAACACGAAGAAGATGCATGTGAAGGTCAGGAACGAGGCGAGCTGGAGGACTAGGCCCGCGAGGAATATCTGCCGAGGTGGTTAGCTTGTGTGGATATGTAGGATAGACCCCAAAGCGGCGCGTACATGTGAACCGACTGGAGGGAAGCAATCGCGTTAATATGAAAGAAAGATGTCGGTCATGTTTTTTGACTCACTTTCTCCCTCAGATAACGTATCTGCCGAGATTGATACGGACCCTCCGGCGGCCTAAGGAAATGATTGTTCAATTCAATCCGTGTATAGGTCGGGAGGTCGGGTGGCCAGGCACAACGAATGCTCACTTGGATTAGGAAAGGTGGTTATATCGCTCGAGATGAAGACCCAGGTGATTCGGCGCGGGGAGACCATCAGGTGGTGGTCAAGCTGGAGGTACCGAGCGAGTCTCCCGAGGAGAACGTATTCTGCGGCGATGAAGGCGCATCTGCGAGAGGAATGAATGAGTCGAGGTGCGACGGGGAAAACGAGTAAGAACATACGGAGAGAGCACGACGAATAGATATTCGACGATGTAGATTCCTGTATGCATGCAACATGCCAGTCTGGCGCCGCGGAAGAACAAAGGTGCACCGCACCCTTTGAATCGGGATGGGTGTGCAGTCCGAATCGAGTGCCGATGCCAAACGCGAAGGTGTATGCGCCGATTGTCATGGCGAGCATGAATTTCGCGCCCCATTTGCGAATAAAAAACGTCTGGGTCAACGCGACGGATACGATGAGAGCTGGGAATCGTTGGCAAGTAAGTAGCTGTGGCCAAGGATCAGGGCCGGTTTAACTGACCGAATGCGACGGCCGTGAGGGCGTTTGAAGCAATGTAGCGATTGCCATTGCAAGGATCGTTCTTTGGGTCCAGGAACGGATCTGCTGGGCAGGGAAGTTGCTTGCGCTTTGCCTCGACGAGGGATGTTAATGTGAGCAGCAAGGCGAGGAGGATGGGGAGGCGGGGTAGGAAAGACATGGAGGCGTTGAACAAGCCGCACACTTGCGTGCCTTTGCACGCGAGATCATTGGATGACTGTTTTCCCCGGACAGTTCGGGGAGAGTTGCCGCCATCACAAGCCAAGATTCAAGGTGAAATGCGGTTTCAGGTGCACAGAAAGGCCTCAATCCACTCCCAAGGTCTTGCAGAGCACTTTCATGCGCGTTTTGGGTGAATAGCGCGTGTTGACGTTGAGGAAGGAGAAGAGTCTACATTTGATCGACGGCACTTTGGCTTGACATCGTGAGAGTCTCACGATGAACCAAAGTTCCAAACTCGAGGACTTGGTCCTGGAAGGTCCTGAACATGTTTAACCGTAACGGTCGGGAGGCGACAGAGGAGCGATGGTGGTGGTCCGAAGGAGAGAGTAGAGCATGTCGGAGCTTTAAAATCCTGTATGTGGCCGACATGCCGCTCACGTTTGTCTGCCGAAGTGACGGCATTCATTTGGCTTTGACCTCGTGGGAAAACGAACTTTCGGAAATCGACGTCATGTCTTCGAGGACCCAATTCCATAGTCTCCTGTTGTCGACCCTCGACCACCAACTGGCAGCATGCCAGTCAGCACTCTCTCCGCCGCCGTCCATATCACACCTGTCGTTTTCCGTACATTCAAACGTCATTTTCTCGAGAGACGCCTCGCCGCAAAACGCGATGGCGACGAGCGCGAAGAGGAGGCCCAGGATGATATATTTTTCGACGAGCGAGTGCACTCGTACCTGAATAATCTCACCTAAAGCTAATCTGTACAAGAGCCTTCCATATCGTTAGAGCGTTCATCGAGTTGGGAACAAAAAACAAGGTCGAGTCGCTACAGGCCTTGTAAGCGAACTCTCGCCAGTACTGGTCCATTATTTAACAGAGTCAAGCACCAACACGCACGTTCCAGCCCCATATTGGGCCGCAGTTGCCCCGGTAGGCAGGAGGGGTGGAGGTCATATTAGTTAACTAACAATCTGCCCTTGCCTCGCGGCTGCAGGTCTGCATTCCATTCCAATCGTGCAACGCCAGTGCCGATATTCTCATCGACTGGTTTGGCCCCGAGGAGCTCAAGGCTGTCGTTGGCGGCGAACGCTGGTGGCAGGTCCGCGGTCTGGACGGCGTCGACGGAGAATGGATAACACAGAAAGACTATCTATCAGCCGCCAAAGAGGTAAATGCCCCGCGCAAGTTATCCGACGACGAACACACCATTCTGCGAATGGAAAAGTTGGAAAGAGTCATGGTTGGTTCCTTCGCTCTACTTCGATTCCTGACTTGACCGCGTTGTTTTAGCTTTATGTTCATGGAGGTACGACCCGCCTTCCTCTGTTAGTTGAGATTAATTCATGGCTTGTAGGAGGGTATTTCTGGGGATCCATCAGTGCGTAGAACGTTTTACTATCTGCAACTTACCGACAAGCCGCGCTAGATACACACAGATACCAACTCATACGTTATGGTACCCTTTCAAGTTATCTCTCGAGTTGCAATTGTGCTGATTGGGGTAAAATTTAGCTCGCAAAATCAAAGGGAGAGTCTTTGCGGTCAATTATCGGTGAAGCGGTTTTCTCTCAAGCTGCAGGCACGCAACTCATCCTGTCCAGGAAGGCCCCTCAATACCCTTGGCCTTCTCCTTTACAGGATGTCCTCGCGGCGTGTATGGTGTCCCTTCCTCCAGTTTATAAAGCCTCATTCCTCCAATGCAGATTTATATCTCATTAGACCCCCGCCCGGTTCGCTCACATCAAGCCATCCCACCATCTAAAATCGTGCTCGCTGGCGACTCGGCAGGTGGCGGTTTATGTCTCTCGACTCTCGCCATTCTCCGCGACATGGGAATTCCGCTGCCCTCTGGCGCAGTTTTAATCTCGCCATGGGTCGACCTCACGCACTCGTTCCCCAGCGTCATGCAGAACACGGAAACGGATATCATCCCGCAGCATGGGTTCCTCGCCAAACCCAGCACCTTGTGGCCGGTCGATCCCCTGCCGACGAAGGACGGGCGTGCCGGGCCTGCGAAAGACAGCCCGCCGCCCGAGCCTGGGCATGCGGATCAGCTGCGGCCGACGAAGGAGCGCGTTAGGGCGGAGGCGGACGACGATGGCGCTGTTGAAGGGCGCACTGAGACCTCCTCGTTGAAATCCAACTCGCGGTCAAACGGGGCTGAACTCGCCGATGTGGACTCGGAATATGACATTGACTACTGGGAGCCGAGGGCACCGAGGGTCCAAATGGACGATCCTCAGTCTGTTCCGCTGGAACTACACGCGCAGATACAACTCTACGCTACTACTGAGTACGTTGTGTACCCCCTCCCTCTCACTCTTACTTACACACGGACGCGCAGGCAGTTGACGCACCCTCTGGTCTCCCCGATCTTGCAAGGCTCCCTCGGGAACCTCCCACCGCTGTATATATTGGCTGGCAACGACGAGGTGCTCCGGGACGAAATTGTATATATTGCGCATCGGGCGGCGTACCCCGACAGATATCCTACCCGCAAGGGGGCGCTGCGGGACGCACGGAGGCAGCAAGAAAACGTGGAGCGCTACACGCAGCCGACGAAGGTGTTTAGGACTTGCTCCTCTCGCTCGTGCGTTCTTACTCAAGGATCTTTAGGTTCATCTGCAAGTTTTCGATGGTGTGTCTCTTGATATCCAGGTAGCAGGCAAATTGAAAATTCTATTGTAGACATGTGTCATGTCTTAACTGTGTTCACGTTCACGGAAAGCGTCAGTGCATCCCGTGCTGCGAGCGAAGTTTCTCTGAAACACTTTTCCTAGGCCAAACACGCGTATAGATCCATAGCGGCGTTCGTGAAGCACGTTACGGATAACAATGCGAATGAACTCGCACAACATCCGTTTCCGGAGTTGAAACGAACGCGTAGCGACGAGACTTTCGCTTCTTCTCGAGCGGCGAAGGTGAAGGCGAAATCGAAACCAACACCGCCGCATGCAGGTTCTTCCGGTTTGGATGCGGCGGAGAGTTCAAGACCCAACGGGGATGCAGAGTCCAAGCCCGTCCCGCATGACTCTTCTGGCTCGGACGATGCGAAAGTCAAGGTTGCGACCGGGGAGGCTGTCGAGAAGGTTACGGAAACGACGGCGATCTCCGATACACCTGAGGTTAGCGCTGCGACGTTGCGCTGTAATATATTTTGATTTCATTTCACCAGGATATTCGGATGATTCGCGAGCGCGTCGATATCGAGGGTGCGCCGCGCCCGATGGAGCCTCAAGAGGAGATGTCGGTGCTCCAGTTGAAGTCGTCTCAGATCGGGATCATCAAGGAGGCGCCGACTATCAAGTGGCTGAAGGGGCAGGAAGAGTGGGATAAGAAGTATAAAACAAGCGCAGAAAAGGCCGTTCGGCAGAGATTGAAGCTTACAGAGAGGGCGAAGAAGATCATCGCGAATGCGAGAGAGCCAGGGGCTGCTGCTGGTTTCGGATGCTGGGCCGGAGCTTACGCCGGTGTTGTCTTCTTCTGCGCATACGACTGATGGGACTATTCAAGAGCATCGACGTTGGGGGCCGCTGGATCTGGAGGACGAGCGACCCCCGGCCACGGCTATCGCGAAGCGTCTCGACACGGCACGTTCCCCACTCTATCTCGTCCTCGCGAGTGCCTAATATAAAGTTCGTACCCCGCAGCCCGACGCTCTCGCGCTTTTGAAAAAGCACTATCTACCACACGGCGCCCTCGACGCACCGTACGATACCCAAGCTCAAGTTCATCGACGCCGTCCGGGCTGCGTTCGACCCGAACGACGATCCCAACAAGGCGCCGAAGCAGTCGGTTTCCGAGGCGCAGGTGCCGCAACAGCTTCGTGCCCGATTCGCTGCATGGCCTGCGGATATGGGATGTCTTGGTTGGGTGAGCGATTCTTTCAACAATTGTTAGTAAGTACGCGGCGTGCTGAAGGTAGCGGCAGGTATTTTATGCGCAAGAGCCAAGAGAAGGCTACCAATGGAAAAAATGCGATTATAGAAGTGGTGAAATCGTAACTGGACGCGCATGGACTCTCGCATCTACATACACACTCTCCGCATAATCGTAATCGTAGTTGAAGCATGGACGGACTATCCTAAATAGACATTCACCACATAATTATTCAGTAAATTACATTAATCTTTAGGCACCTGCTGGAGCGCATTGCTTCAGCATCTCCCGAGGAGGATATATTATAGTAGACCGTACCGATTACACACATATCCCGTATGCTATACAGTGTACACCGCCATAGTGCGGTTCAGTTCTACAGTGTTTTCATGATAACAGAAAGACTACAAACGGGACCGAAAACACTTTTTTGCGAGTCAACCAGGTCCAACCCGGGAGTCGACGTGACCGCGTCCATCAATCGCCAAATCCGACTCTGAGACCAGAGAAGGAATGCAAGATTCCCCCTGGCACCATCGTCAAGCAGATGAAGTTCCTAGGCGTCGGCGTGGAGAGCGCTGCGGCGAGCCATTGTAATGAATAAACCTTTCTACCATGCCACTGTAATCTTATCTTCTGTTAACCGAATCGCATCCATTGGCAGACTTTTGCTTGACGTTGGGTAAGAGTATCTGCGGAAACTATCCCAAAGTCCTCATTGTAATATTCGACAAGCACAAGGATTTGCGCGTGCGACAAGGCATTGATAGTGGCGGGGGTTGCACGAACGAGAAGCGGACACACAGTGTTCTGATTCACTGCGCTGTTGGTGGTCAGGGACCTGAACTCCTCCCGACTGCACAAGCGGTGGCAAGGGCGAGGCCGGATCCAGTCACCTGCAAAGGTGTCAGTAGCAATTCCATTATGCATGAGGCAGTATTAGCTTACAGTCTTGGGAAGTCCCCGGAAGCCATGCCCATAAAATTCGGCTGTTAGATTGAAGTGAGTTGCCTGTTATGCATGAGGCAGTATTAGCTTACAGTCTTGGGAAGTCCCCGGAAGCCATGCCCATAAAATTCGGCTGTTAGATTGAAGTGAGTTGCCTGTCCGCGGGCGATGATAGCACAGAGTGAGTCTTTGTACGCGTTCATGTACGGGGTGAGGGCGATGCTGAGTGCGTTGGCGAAGTCAAGATGGGCGTCGGCGCCGTCTGGATCCATGGGGGAAGGAGACACGATGGTGATGGCCGAGCGGAGTTCAAGGTCTTTGATAACGTAACTCGTGGGACCCGAATAAATATTCGCAAAGGCCCTTGTCGCGCCATCCTGCTGCCACAACCACCTTTCACCTCCGTTTCTTGTAAGAGAAAGGCCACCGATTCACTGGATCCTTGCTGACCACCTTATCCCCCAGCCATATCCTTTCAACATGCGTGAGGTCATCTCGATACACGTCGGTCAGGCTGGTGTTCAGATCGGCAATGCTTGCTGTGAGTGTTCTGCGACGTGTTCAATCGCGCATGGTCGAGCTACTGTGCTGGCTTGCGTCGGAAAAACGCGCTTTTTTCACCCCGATAATGAGTTGTCTACTGACTGACCTAAGGGGAGCTCTACACCCTCGAGCACGGGCTGAGTGTGCGTCGTTACTTCCTTATCTTGCTTTGTTTGCTCGTTAACTAGTAACGTCCTTGCAGCCCGACGGGCGTATCATCAAAGACTCGCCGTCCTCCTCCGACAGCGGGTTTTCGACCTTCTTCTCAGAGACGGGCTCGGGCAAGCACGTCCCCCGCTCCCTCTACATCGATCTCGAGCCTGGGGTCATTGACGACGTCAAGACCGGTCCTTATCGATCGCTGTTCCACCCAGAGACCATGATCACCGGCAAGGAGGACGCTGCCAACAACTGTGAGTCAATTGTTTTTTGTTTGTCGGTTTGTGTCCGCTTAGCTTGGCCCACAGATGCGCGCGGCCACTACACCGTGGGGAAAGAACTCATTGACCCTGTCATGGACAAGATTAGACGTCTGTCCGATAACTGCTCTGGGCTCCAGGGCTTCTTCGTCTTCCACTCGTTTGGTGGTGGAACTGGCTCCGGCTTCGGCGCGCTTCTCCTCGAGCGCCTGTCGACTGACTATGGGAAGAAGTCCAAGCTCGAGTTCTGTGTCTACCCGGCTCCCCAGTTGTCCAGCTCCGTCGTGGAGCCGTACAACTCGGTTCTCACGACCCACACCACCCTCGAACATTCCGACTGCTCCTTCATGGTTCGTAACGCATTTTAATACTCTCTCTTTCGGTGCTCAGTAGTACCTCTAGGTCGACAACGAGGCGATTTACGATATCTGCAAAAAGAACCTGGGCGTCTCATCCCCAAGTTTCTCCAACCTGAACCGATTGATCGCGCAAGTTGTTTCCTCGATTACGGCTTCTTTACGTTTCGATGGCTCGCTCAATGTTGATTTGAACGAATTCCAAACCAACTTGGTCCCGTATGCGACCCTTCTATCCACCTCCTTGCTTTTATTTACACCTCTGCAGATTCCCCCGCATTCACTTCCCTCTTGCTACTCTTGCTCCCATTATCTCTGCAGAAAAGGCGCACCATGAGCAGAACTCTGTTTCCGAGATGACCTTCTCGTGCTTTGAACCGGGCAACCAGATGGTCAAATGTGACCCTCGCGAAGGGAAATACAGTAAGTGGGTTTGATCTCATCTGCTTTCTATCGACCTCATTCCGTCACAGTGGCATGCGCGTTGCTTTTCCGCGGGGATGTGGTCCCGAAGGATGTCAGTGCCGCCGTCGCGGTCATCAAGACCAAACGCACCATCCAGTTCGTCGATTGGTGTCCCACCGGCTTCAAGCTCGGCATCTGCAACGAGCCCCCCTCAAACGTTCCCGGCGGAGATCTGGCCAAGGTGACCCGCAGCGTCTGCATGCTGTCGAACACGACCGCCATCTCCACTGCATGGAGCCGCCTTGACCACAAATTCGATCTCTTGTACTCGAAGCGTGCGTTCGTTCATTGGTACGTTGGTGAGGGTATGGAGGAGGTACGATTCATGCTGCCATCTGTCCTGCACATTGTATACTCACTTCGTTATGCTAGGGCGAGTTCTCGGAGGCGCGTGAGGATCTCGCCGCCCTGGAGAAGGACTACGAGGAGGTCGGGATCGACACTGCTGACATCGAGGAGTCCGCCGAGTATTAAGCTTTCTTTTTCTTATATCCACTTCATCATACGATACCTGCACCTGGAACCCATCAATCTCTTCAATGAAATCGCACTGAACCCTGTTTAACCGTCCCCGTCATGATATATTCGTGTAGTGGATTAATAGGTACAGTGGTAAAAGTATTGAGCGACCCGAATGTGAAAGACATGCACGAAATGTGAAAGCTATCGCAAAACACGAAATGCAGTACAGCAGAGAAATCCACGTATAAACAAATAGAAAATAAAGTTACAATAGATAACTTAGACTCAGGCTCAGAATCTCTCACCAATCCGAGGGCTGAAGGTAACGACAGACTCGTCCTCACGGACTGTGCGCTCGGGGGCTTCGTGGAAGTAGGAGCTCAACAACGACATGTGGGCGGGGGTCATGTGCTGTGGGGGAGGGGCGGGGAAGTCGGAGAGGCCCGACATGCGGGAGACAGAGGACTCTGTCATGTAGCTGCTGCGTGTTGGGTCCGCCGAGTGCGGTTGGAGGTTGGAGACGGCGCGAGGTATGGGTATGCCCGCCTTAGGAACAGGAGGCTCGGGCTCGTCGTGGAACGCCATTTGGCCCGTATACGAGGTGCGATGGTCGGCGAAGTCGGCCGCAGGCGTCACCACTGACCCTACGCTTCCCAGACGGAATGGCTCTGGAGGGGTGATCAGAAGAATGGTCAAAGAATAAATTAGGGGACTCACCATCCTCTTCATCCTCGTTACCCACCGCTCCGTCAATCCCGGGGGAGGATGCTCGAGATGATTCAACGTCTTCCGGAAGGTGGTTGGAAGGATGGAACGCATGCAGCGCTTCTTCAGGGGATTCTGCCCGAACAGGCTCCTCCTCCAATACGCCACGCGACATGTCCGAATCGGTGAATATGAACTGGATGTCGTTTTCCGTCGGGAAGCGCGAGAAAGCGACTGATGCTCGACTCCGAGTCCACACTTCCTGACCGCCGCATCGCGCGCAACTCCTCGAACTCCTGGCTGAGCTGCCGAGCAAGACTCGTCAGCCCGCTTCCTGTTCGCGTGCGCTGTGTCCGGGTGGTGGAACCAAGGTCCCATGTTACCCCGGACTGGCGAGTAGAGGGAGGCCGGCTGAGGTTATTCAAAAACTCGTCCGTGAGATTCGGCTTGTAGAAGAGGTCGCGGAACTCGTCGAGGTCATCGACGCTGCCTATTGCAGGTGGAGATCGCGGAGGGGAAGAAGCAGCAGAATTTAGGATGGGAGAGGAGCTCGAGGGCTGGGGTAGCAAAGGCGGGGTGGGCCGGTGCTCTTTCACCTCGTAGCTGGGATTGACAGTCGACGACGCAACGGTATGGTTGGAGATGCCCGACTTCGTGTTGCTCGACACGCCGGATTTCTTCGGCGTGTAGGGCGGCCGCGAGATGTCGTACTGCACTGGCTTGCGGTGAATGCGGTATGGGTGGTGTCCAGCAACAGCATCGGCCTCAGCTTGCCCATCGTCCACCCACTCCGGCGCAGTGTTCGTCGGCTGTTCCTCACTCGTCCCATGGCCGCTATCCCTATTGTTCTCCACCTCCACTGCATACGCCAGCGTCTCGCCGAGGCCGACAGTGTCGAGGATTGTCACCGTGGACTTGCGGTTCCGCATCAAATGTGCGTAGAGATCCGAGTCGCGTTCTTCCTCCGGCGTCGGACTACGCTCCGGCAAGAAGGTACGCTCCGACATGAAGGGCGAGTAAACCAACTCGCCGGGCAGGATCTCGCGCACGACACCAGGCGAGAGCTGCGCCCACATCTTGGACTGCGGCGGGACGTCGCTGTTGGCGTGGGGCACGACCTGGTACGAGTCGCGGCGCGAGGTTGTCGCGTACGGGTGGTAGGTAAGAGATGCTTGCGGCGGAAGACGATGCCGCGCAGAAAAGTCGGTAGGGTCGGGGTTCGCGATGGCCGCAGTTGGGTGCGGACCCGCATAGTCGGCGCCTTTTGCGGCAGAGTTCGTCGTCGCCGCCGGCACCGCATTGTGATACGACAACAGACCGCCCTGCGCGTAAGGGTGACTCTGCAAATGGATGGAATCGCGGTCGCTGGAGGCGTTGTCGTTTTGCGGCGGTGTCGAAATCGCGATGCCCACGAGAGCGTCGCTGCCAGCAGAGGGGGCCGGTGAAACACCGGTCCGAGGCGACAATGCACCAAGGGGACCACTCATGTCGACTGGGATGAGCGCCGGATCGGCCAGGCGGATGACCTTTGTCCCTCCGTTACGCAGCGCATTCTCGAGTCCGCCCGGGTGCTCGTCCGCTGGCGAAAGCGCGCCGTCGACATAGCATATCGCCGCGGCCTTTTTAAACGCCGTCCGACTCCAGCTGTCGTGACGCGAATGCGAATGGCCCTGCGAGAGCGACGACCTGCTCGCCGTCTTGACCAGCGAATTCGAATGCGAATGCGACGTCCGCGTGTTGAAGGTGCTCGTGGCGTTGGTGTTGCCGCCTTGGCTGTTAGTCCGCTTGTGCAGCCGCGCAGGCAGGACGGGCACCGCATTCTGGTTGCCGAGCAGCGAGCGCGCAGCTAGGTAGTCCATGCTGCTCTGGCCCGCCGGCGCCTTGGCACCCTTCTGCGTCAACGACTTTGCGCGTGATCGCGAAAGGCTTCGCGCGCGCGTGTTCTGGAACGAGCCAGTGGCCTGCATCTGCCATTTCTTCCGCTGATGTTCCAGGATCTGTCCTTCCTCTAATACGCTGTGGAAACGCGTCAGATGATCACAATAACAAGCAGACGGATAGACGTACCGAGCCAACGAAGGCACTGGACTAGGTAGAGCAAGATCATCCCATGCAAAACTCTTTGGTCGCGGAGGTCGTTCTATAGGGCGGAGCCACGATAATGGGCGGCGGAGGCATAACAGGCGACGCGTCCCGCGGAATCGCGCCGAACGATGCCTTGTGCTTCAGCTTGCTCGGGCCCTGACTCCGCGTTCTTGAGGCTGACCATACTCCGCGAGTGCGCAAGGACACGCGACACCACCCCCTCGGGGCGGTCAGGGGTTCTGCGGGGCGTTGAAGCCCCCAACGACCGGCGAGCTGGGCGGACTGACGATCCGGCCAGCTCGCGCCGCGCAGCACGAGCTGGGCGTCCTCGGCCTTGAGCCGGGGGCGAGGGAACATGACCGCGTCGCACCACGTCTCGGCGCTCAACCAGCGGTCCTTGCCCTTGGGCAGGCCGGGGGACAGCGGCTTGCGGAGCCGGTTGGGGGACTGCGACGCGTCGCGGAGGTTGGGCGTCGACGCGGAGTTTTTGAGCGAGCGGACGCGGGGGGCGATGGCGGAGGCGGGCTCCTGCTGTTGCTGGGGTAGTGCAAATCGGGGTGTGAATTTGAGCTTTGGGGAGGTAAGGAGGGGCGCAGTTGGAGGTGGGTCGGGAAAGTCGCGTTGGGGGAGGTTGTAGGCGTACGGGTGTGGCGGGGGTGTCGCGGTGTGTGGGCTGGACAAGTGGCCAAATTGGTCGGCGGCGGGGGTGTAGTTGTAGTACGAATGGTAAGCATCGCCTTCCTGCGACGAGGAATAAAGACTGGACTTGCGACGGTCGGAGGAAACGCTGTAGATGGAAGGAGGGCCAGAGGCGGGCTGCTCGGGCTGCTGCGTATACGCGCGCACATACTTTGCGTTGGACACTGGCCGCTGCGGGGGAGGACTGGTGGGTAACGCAATTTTGGCAGGAGAGAGCGGAAGCCTTTTGGAGGATTGGCCAAACGTAAAGATGCTGGCCAGACTGCTGCGCTTCGGAGGGGCAACTTCCCGGGAGAACCTCGCATGAGGGCGCGGGTGATTCTCCTACGCCGCCTGCCGCATCAAGGTTAATGTATGACGGGACTGGTGGACGCGGGACGTTTGCGTGATGGGAGCCTTTGCGCAAGACGCTGACATTGGCATGGTGGGGATCAACCGTGCCGGAGGAAACAGTGCGCCCCGAGACGGCGGAATGGGTCCTCGCGCGCGGCCGGCCTTTGCGCTCCTGGTCCTCATCGCGCCAGGGGTACTCGGGTTCAATTGGGGGCACATAGCGCTGATGAACCTCCTGGATCATGGTATTGCCGTCCTCGTCGTACAGCGGGTCGCCCCAGCTATCGCGGCTGCGTTGCCGTCTCCGGGGAGGCGCCTCGTACGGACCATTGTACGGAATGTAGTCATCGTCTGCCGTAGTCCGTGCGGCCTGCTCACGCGCGCGTGGGGCCTGGGACTGGCCGCCCTTTGCGTAGAGAGAGAGACGGGAGAATGGGCTGGACGAGGTCTGGGTCCTGGTGGTCATGGCGGAGGACAGCGACGGGCAGCCTGGGCCCCGGAGTACTCAGGAGACTGGCGACAGTGTGGCCTGAATGACGGGCTGCAGAGCGCAATACCGGCGAGTTTTTTGCGAGGAAAAAGCGGGCCTGGCCGATACGAGGCCTCCGAACGAGATAGAGGACGAGATGGACGGAATGGGCGGGAAATTAGCTGAAATGATAGGGTATTTTAGTGGGAAACGGGGATGAAATATGGGAATGAGGCTGACGATGAGGGGAGGAAGAGAGGGACGGGGAGGGTAGCGGTGTATGTTGGGGGGCCGTTGGCCGTGGAAGAGACGAAGGAGAGTCTCTCGGAAGTTTGATGCGATTCTCATGATATCCATTCAAAAATCCATATCCACGTGCGTCTAGACGGCCGCTGTCGCCCTTCTGTTCTCCTCCTGCCTCTGCTCGTATACACTCTACGCACTGCACACAGAGGCCCTGGTAGCCCTCTTTTCTCTCTTCATTTTGATACTAGTTTTGTATTTTTGTATATTTTCACCAATAATCGGTTTCCAATGTGGTTTGTCCCATTCCACGCTGCTCCAAAGCGTTCAGAGGTATAACTAGCGTGAAGGAGAGCTGTAGAATATAGGGCGAATATTCGAGGACATCAGTTGTCGCACGGGACCGAGTTCGGCATTGTCAAGAAATTTGTTGATTCGACTTGTCGTCTTCTTTCACCATCTCCTCCCCCCGTCCACCACTCATTCAATGCGTGAAGTCATCTCCGTTCACGTTGGCCAGGCTGGTGTCCAGATCGGTAACGCCTGCTGTGAGTCCACCGATCGCGTGCAAAATCACCACGCTCACATTCCAAAGGGGAGCTCTACACCCTCGAGCACGGGCTGAGCGTGCGTCCTTTTCGTTCCCTCGTCCTTGTCTACTCTCTCACCCTCTTTTACCCCCAGCCTGATGGCCGTATCATGGAGGGATCGCCTTCGTCGTCCGACAGCGGGTTTTCGACCTTCTTCTCAGAGACGGGCTCGGGCAAGCACGTCCCCCGTTCTCTCTACGTCGATCTCGAGCCTGGTGTCATCGACGATGTCAAGACTGGTCCCTATCGGTCGCTGTTCCACCCAGAGACCATGATCACTGGCAAGGAGGACGCCGCCAACAACTGTAAGTCCGCTGTCCTTTTTCCTCGCGTCATCCTGCTCAACTGGCGATTCAGATGCTCGTGGTCACTATACTGTCGGAAAGGAGCTCATTGACCCCGTCATGGACAAGATTCGTCGTCTCGCCGACAACTGTTCTGGTCTCCAGGGCTTCTTTGTCTTCCACTCCTTCGGTGGTGGAACCGGCTCCGGCTTCGGTGCTCTCCTCCTTGAGCGCCTCTCCACTGACTATGGCAAGAAGTCAAAGCTCGAGTTCTGTGTCTACCCCGCCCCCCAGCTGTCCAGCTCCGTCGTCGAGCCCTACAACTCGGTCCTCACGACCCACACCACCCTCGAGCACTCTGACTGCTCCTTCATGGTTTGTTCCAAACACCTTGTTTCCTCCGTACCGTCCATGTTTACCACTCGGCACAGGTTGACAACGAGGCGATTTATGACATCTGCAAAAAGAACCTCGGCGTCGTGTCGCCCAGTTTCTCCAACCTGAACAGACTCATTGCCCAAGTCGTCTCCTCGATCACCGCGTCCCTGCGTTTCGACGGTTCCCTCAACGTCGATCTGAACGAGTTCCAGACCAACTTGGTGCCGTGCGTACTTTTTTGCCTGATCCACGACATGATGACAAAGCCTAATTATTGCAACAAAAAGTTTCCCCCGTATTCACTTCCCTCTCGCTACCTATGCGCCGCTCCTGTCCGCCGAGAAGGCCAACCACGAGCAAAACTCCGTGGCTGAGATGACCTTTGCCTGCTTCGAGCATGGCAACCAGATGGTATTTCCTTCCCAATTACTTATCGAACAATTGACTCAATGTCTGTCAGGTGAAATGCGACCCCAAGGAGGGGAAATACAGTACGTTCATCCTCTCTCCGTTCCAACACATTCCTTACCTGAGCTCTTAGTGGCCTGCTGCCTGCTTTACCGCGGTGATGTCGTCCCCAAGGACACCCAGGCCGCCGTCGCCAGCATCAAGACCAAGCGCACGATTCAGTTCGTCGACTGGTGCCCGACCGGTTTCAAGGTTTGCTTTGTCCTAGATATGTGGATGAATCAGTACTGAGATAAGCGCGTAGATGGGTGTCTGCAACGAGCCCGCTGCCTGTGTGCCCGGAGGTGACCTTGCAAAGACCACTCGCAGTCTGTGCATGCTTGCCAAGTTAGTTTCGCGCCGCTACTGCTATCTACGCATACTGACATCTACTCGACAGCACCACGGCTATCTCCGCTGCTTGGGGCCGTCTTGGTAGTGTTGCAATGTTCGTCCGTAAAATGGTCCCTCTGACGCGTCTCGCAGACTACAAGTTCGATCTCATGTACTCGAAGCGTGCCTTCGTCCACTGGTACGTCGGTGAGGGTATGGAGGAGGTTAGTCGCATTCATGCATCATCTTCCCGAGTATTCGCTGACTGACCATTGCAACAGGGTGAGTTCTCGGAGGCTCGCGAGGATCTCGCGGCGCTCGAGAAGGACTACGAAGAGGTCGGCACCGACAGCGCCGACGCCGAGGAGGAGGGCGAATACTAGATGCGACCTACATCATGGATGGATGATACTCACTTCCGTCTCGGATTTTTTGCCAACATCAAAATACCCCCGGTCTACTCTTGCTCTACCGTACCCTCCTTTGTCCTTCTCTTTGTCTTGTCATACTCATGCCCCGTTACGCCCGCCTGTCTCTTTCTTACTTGCCTACACGGTTCTCTTCTAATAAAATATCTTTACCCCGGTGACGATGGCGGATTCAATTCTATTTTCTATGGACGCTCGAAGTCTAGATTTAATTCCAAGCTCAGTCAGTCTTCGATGTGCACAGGTCACAGTCCACGCCATGCTCTGTGCGTTTGTAGGTTACGCTGTACATGCCTAGATCAGAGTTGACCGCAACCCCACTGAAAACAAGGACTTGCCTCGACATGTCCTTGACGAGGAAAATCAGGCTTGCTGGCCTCCATCTGCGCCCGACTGTGGCTCGTCAGCAGGCCAATGGTCTTGCACCCCGCAGCAGCTCCGCTGCGGACCCCGGCGGGAGCGTCTTCCGAGGACAACGCCTACACCAGAATTCATCGTAGGCAATTGCAATTAAAGTGCAGAACGCAGGAGCACGACGCTACAGTTCTTCGGGTCGACTCCGCAGAGCTTGGCACCGAGGAGGTAGGGGTCCGGTCTGGTGTAAAGCAGTTAGGAAAGGCATAACCGACGGAGTAGGGAACGGACGATGGTTTCCCGTTCTCAACGTCCTCTGCTACGACGAACACGTCGGGGACGGGGACCTTGGCGACTGAGAGCGCGATGGTGGCGTAGTAGCGCGTCGCGGAGGTGCATATGGCCCAGGACGGGTTGGGGAGCGTGCGCGAGGGGGCGAGCTGCGTGGACGTATAAGTGAATAATGAGGTTCGGAGAACTTGCCTCGTCCAGAGCAGCTTTGACGCCGGGAAGGAGGACGATTCCTTGTCGGCCGTTCTCGGTGGAGGTGGTGACGATGGCTTTCTCGAAGCGCTCGGCCTCACGCTACAGACGCCAAGAAACAAAATCTCGATTTCGGCCGATGGCGACGGGTCTCCGGACTGCTGCGCACCTCGAGTTCATCTGGGTCAGTAATTCCGCAGTGGATACGCTAAGTTGTCGATGGTGCGGACGCCATGGGATGCTGGGGACGCGTCGATGCGGATTTCACTGGTATATAATATCCAATGGTGTGGACCTACAGCTCAAGATCTGCGTGACATCGATGCCAGGGTAAGCCTCCCTGAAGACCTCCCACGCGCCAACGACGCCGGCCGCAGAGTCGACCAGAGTTCCATCCATGTCGAATAGCTTTTTTGTGTTATCGACTTGAATCCGGGGATGGAGACTTGAGGGAGACTTACAACCGCGTCAACGTGAAAGGTGGTCGAGGGCATCGTCAGATCCTATGTCCTAGGACAGCAGTGGAGGAGGAGAAGGAGGACAGAGGAGCGTTTCGCACTTCGGATGAAGCCATCCGACGCGCCTATTCAAGCTGAGATCAAACAAGTCCCGATCTGGCAACGCGACCTTGACCACAGCTATTCGAGCGGCCAAGTGTACCGTGACGGTGCCCACAACTGAGTGGGCCGAAATACACCCAAGCTCCGCACACTCGACCCAATGCCTCCCCGCCGGCGCCCCCAGTTTACGCAGGAGAACATCGACCAGCAGCTACAGCAAATTCACCTTCTCGACCCCTCCTCGTCCTCTGAGAATCTTGAGCAGCTCGGCCCCATTATTAAACAGATCCACACCAACCGGCAGCAGGAAGCCTTTCTGCGCACCGTCCAAGGACTAATAGAATCCAAGGATGCCGACATCGAGAAGATATGCGGCGACAACTACCAGGACTTTATCTCGTCCGTCTCTACCCTCTTCACCGTCAAGTCCTACACGGACAAGATGAAAGAGAACATCTCGTCGCTCGACGCTAGTGTCGCGCAGCTGGGCCGTGGTTTAGTCGAGAAGAAGCGGGGGCTGCTGCAGTCCAAGAAGACCGCCGCCAATCTAGACGAGGCGATCGACACTCTGCAGGCATGTCTCCGTGTCCTCGATGTCGTCAACCGTGTCGGGGAGATGGTCCGCGAAGGGAAATACTGGAGCGCGCTGAGGGTCTGTCTTCTTCTGGCGTATGTGAACCACTGAATAAACTATCCTTCTGTGCAGTCACTCGAGGACATCCAGAGCATGCCCCCCTCATCGCTGTCACAAACACCCTTCTTTCAATATCTGCTGTCCTCGCTGCCCTCCTTACGTGGGCAAATCAAGGACGCAGTAACGGCCTCTATGAAACAGTGGCTCCTCGAAATACGAAACATCTCCGCCGACGTGGGAGGCCTCGCTCTGGAAGCGATGGAGACACGGACACGGCGGTGGAGAGCGCGACGGGAAAAAGACCCGTTATTACGGGCTAGTCGCGTTGGAAGTGCTGTAGAGATGGTCACATACGAAAAGACTGAATGTGAGCGAGCTGCCGCCCAGATATTGGCATTGTTTAACCCTTCCTCAGTCGACGTTCTGGATAATGACCGAATACATGTCGACTTCAAGCCGTTATTCGAATGCATCCACATCTACACCACTCTAGACTCCCTCGATGAACTGCAAAAGTCTTACCAGGCTGATCGAAAAGTATGGTAGCTCTCCGCCTCACAGCTGCCTATTCATAACCTCCTCTAGGCTCAATCCGACCTCATTCCTCCCGTACCCGCTGCCCTCTCTCCGCCCTCTCCACACTAACTCAAGAAATATCCGGATTTTTCATCGTGGAAACCCACGTCCTCGAGACTACCGGGAACTTCCGGTCAGAGCGAGACGTGGAGGAACTCTGGGATGCTCTCGTTGTCCGGCTGACGACCGCCATCGATGGGGCACTCCGACTCGAGACGGATCCTGATTCCTTCTTGTCCGCAAAGGAGTGCTTGATTGGATTCATCATGACTTTGGAGGTATGTATGCCCAACTTTCCCGACATGCCTCCCAATTTCTGACCGAGTTTAGTCCCAATCTTCGAGTCACTCGACTCTACCTCTGCATTCATTCATCATCGTACTATTCGAGAAGTACGCCCGGCTGCTGGAGACACAGTTCAATAAGCGTTTTGATGACGTTAGTCCTGCTCAATTGCGGGTACTATCCAATTAACATATACGTTCCAGATCGTCCAACAAGATGATCATCTGCCCATGCAGATTGAGACTGACAACCAGGCTAGCATGGTGCTCGACGTCGTTTGGATAAGCGAAGACGAGAAACGAAGTATCCAGGAGTACGCACTGTTTCCAGTTCTGCCTACTTTCTTCTCATACTTTACAGGAGCCCCTTGCCGTACAACCTTCCGTGGTCACAAACTTTTTATCTTTGCTGCCAAGACGTGCGCGTGGTTCTCACTCCACTTTCGAGTCTGTTAACACCGCGGACAGATTCGCGCATTTATTCAGAAATTCTATGCGTTTGTGGAGGGTGTATCTCAGCACCATCGGAATATCGACGAGCTATTGAGCAAGGCCAGTAATTTCCTTCTCGTCTCTCCGGCTGGATCTCATACTTATTCTAGTCTTTGGATGGCCTCCTCATCAACCATATCAGTCAGACCATCGGCAAGCGGCTGGCTGGCACATCGACGCTATCGCAAATCGCGCAGATTGTGACCAACCTTGAGCATTTCCAGGTCGCGTGCGCCGAGCTGCAGCGCTCCTTGACCAATCTCCGGTACGCTCTCCTGTCTCGTTTACGGGCAAGTCCTTATCGTCCCCGCGCAGTTCGTCGCAAAGAGGGGGCTCCGTTACCCTCACGGCGTCCGTATCGTTCGAGAATACCCTTTCGCGCGCGCTGGCGCGGATCACGGGCCTCATCACCTCCAAGCTCGACGATTTCTTCGGTCTTTCAGAGTACGACTGGACGCCGCAGGGTCGGGAGGATGCACCGAGCATGTACTTGTACGAGCTGGTCAACTGGCTGACGACGGTGGTCGATTCGCTGGTGATCAAGGAATCGTACAAGGATGAGGCGTACAAGGGCGCGGTTGCTTATATTGCGGAGTGTCTAATGGTATGGCGTGTGCCAAATTACTGGTGAGGTCAGATACTGATAGCCACGCAGGATTTCTTGACCGGCCGAAACATTCCTATGATGAACGAAAACGCCATCTCGAATATCCTGATCGACGTCGACTTTTTGGAGGAAGAACTCCGCCGGATCGGAAGAGGACATCTGTCCACCGTATTCGTCGAATTGCGAACGGTGAAGCTTTATTATTCCAAATAACACGAACGCTTGACTAACTTATTAACTCGATAGACCACGTCGATTCCTCTGACCAACACCGTGCAGGAGTATCTCGTCCCCGCTATGCGGCAGACATCTTACGCCGCTGTCAAGCACAAGAGACTGCAATCGCTCCTGGACAAGCTCGCCAAGTTTGGTGCTATGCAGCGAGACTCTGCTTCGCGGGAACTTGGAGACAAGCGGCGAAAAGAGGCGGACGCTGTTGGCAGACTTTTCCCTGGCGAAGGACGTTAAGAATTGTATTTGACCGTAATTGTATGCATGCAAAAATCGCCTTGAACTGAGTGAAAGAAGAGGATGGGCGCTGAGCCCCAGGTCCCGGATAGGGGTCGGCGATCTCGGCTTTGGGAAACATATAAAAGGCGGCGACCCCTCCACCGACAGCACAAACTATGCCAACGATCCCTGCAAGGCTCGACGCCGTCCTCTCCGCGTACCCTCACCCCCTCCCCGACGCCACGCGTCTCCTCCTGCTCAACGCGCTCGGCTCGTCAAATGTGGTCGAGCTCGTGGCCATTCTGCACGGCGCAGGACTTCCCTCAGCTGTTATGTTCGCTGTAATCGGCCTGGCAGGGCAACTGTACGAGGAGCAGACCGGCGGGGATGTTGTTGCGGGCCTCGCCGACGACTTGCAGTCCCTTGTATTGTCAGCTTAGACCGTTCCCCTCTCGAGTCGATTGACTTGTCCACAGCTAATGGCTTTCGAACCGCCCGCTGCCGAACCCCCGCCCATTCTGCCCGCACGCCCGCCCCTTCGTCGTTCTGCCACTGTTTCATGCGCCTTTGGAGATCGAATGATTCGGATAGGAGGAAGATGAGAATGAGGCCGACGACGACCCAGTAGATCGCGTTGCTTTCAGATCATGGGGCCGACTTTTCGCTGGCGAGGGACGCTGATGAGAATTGTTGTATCTAAACCGTAATCGTATGCATAGACCGAGGAACTCATTGAGAGCAGCACGAACGCGCCGTTGTGACAGTCTCGTCACACATCGCGTTGATCTCAACTCCAACCGCGTTTCGACGCGTCGGCGCGCGTTATGTCGTTGTTAAACCATTCTGGAGGCAGCAGACGCTGGAACTACTTCCATTCCGCACTCGAACTCGCGATACAGCGTTCTGCCCACAAGTGGAAGTGTGTGGGTCGCCTCGCGAGTTGGTCGCAGGTCTAACCAATCTGCCCGCTAGATTCGAAGATTTCGCAGAATGCTTTCCCCAATACGTCAAGGAGGACAAAGGACGGTGCTATGCAGACGTTCAATCAGGTCGCGGACTATATCGAGAGCGCCAACCAGGTTTGTTCTTGCGGTAACTCCTTTTGCCACTCATTCATCCGCTGCCTGTTAGAGAGACCTGGAAAGCCTGTTCCAGGAGTATGACCTTCAGAACAACGTCGATATCCTAGATAAGATGGTCAGCGAAGCCAAGGCTCGCAAGGCGTCGGGAAAGATCGGCCCCAATGTGTGGACAGAGAATCTACACCCCCGCGCGGCGGTCGCCGGAAGAACAATCCCAGTCTTGGAGGCTCAGGCGAAGCGACTCCGCGAATCATTGGCCGAGGTATTGCCTTGAGCGTATCTTCATTCTTGGCGCTAACCCAGACCCACCCTCAGCTGGAGGCGGAGAACCTCGCCCTTGTGTCCGAGCTGGAAGGCAAGGTCAAAAAATCGAGGATCTGGATGGCCGTACCATCCGTATGCTGGACAACATCGACGAGGTTCGCAGTATACTCTCTTTGTTGAAGCCGCATCTTACGCCCGTTCCGCAGACGCACGACGCCTGGGCGAACGTTCCGATGGAGGAAATCCAAGCATGGACTGCACATATCGCTGAATCTACGACGCCAACCTTACGCTCCTAATCGAACTCGTCCCGGCCCTGTATCTTCATCCAATGTATGTATACTATCTGAACGTGGTGAAACCAGGCTGGCTCAAACCAGCAGTCGAAAAAAAATAGCTTCTGAAATGACCGAAGTGGCTCGTTTGGACGAGGCTCTTGCCTCTCAGCTCTCGGTGCTCCCAGCCTCCCATGTGGCCACACCATTTGAGTTTCCCTATTCACTTCCGGGTCGTGTGCGCCGAAGTACTTCTTACGCAGTGTTCCGCTCAACTTGCATGACGCGTTCCAGAGTATACTGGCGCGCTGGTATGTCTGAACAAGTCTGTTCGAGCCAAAGGACGTTGACACAGCATATTATTTAATCCCATAATTGCTTCGGTTGTCTAGGTCAACGAGCATTTTATATGACCGTGAAGTCAGTTTTATACATAGAAAAGAGAGAGAGAGACCATGATAAGAGCAAAGGGCTCGGAAAAAGTATAGAAAAAAGGATTAACAGGGAACAAGGCGAGCTAGCGAGAGGGATGTGTGGAGGATGGATGCGTTTATCGTGGAGGATCGTGACACGTGTAACAAACCGCCATAAAGTACTGAAAGGCCATTATACCCGACGCTTGATGTTGGCGCTCAACCACTCTAGCCCCTCGTAAAGACCGTCACCGGAAGTCGCGCAGGCCGCCTATGAAGAGAACATTGTTAGATTGACGCGGGCGCTTGAGTAATGGTGGGCGGGGACGCCTGCTTACCTGAATGTACCAGGTTCGCTGTCTGAGGCCGTGGAGACCAAGTTTGTCGGTAATCTCGGCAGCGTTCATCGCATTCGGCAAGTCCTGCTTGTTCGCGAAAACGAGAAGGAGGGCATCACGGAGCTCGTCCTCGTTGAGCATCCGCTGCAGCTCCTCGCGAGCCTCCGACACACGTTCCCGATCATTAGAGTCGACGACGAAGATGATACCCTGGGTGTTCTGGAAGTCTGCGGACGGCGGGTCAGGCGCCGTGGAGAGGGGTGAAAAAAAATTAGGACACACAATGCCTCCAGAGCGGACGAATCTTGTCCTGGCCACCGACGTCCCACACGGTGAAGGAAATGTTCTTGTACTCGACAGTCTCAACATTGAAGCCTATATTGATGGCTGTTGGAGCGGCGGGCGAGGCAGGCGACGTGGACACGTACCGATCGTTGGAATGGTGGTGACGATCTCTCCGAGCTTCAGCTTGTACAGGATGGTGGTCTTACCCGCGGCGTCGAGACCGACCTAGAGAGCGACGAGGGTCGAATCGGGTGCTGGACAAAATGGGCGGAAATCATACCATAAGAATTCCTGTAAAGCAGGCGTCGTCAGACAGCTTGCGGGGATCCAGGGAGACTACGCACGCATTTCCTTTTTGCCGAAGAGGCCCGAGAGCAGACGAGACACGGAGAGACCCATGATGGAAGAGCGAGCGAGTTGGAGGAGAGATGTGGAAGGGACGGCAGAGGGCTGTGAGATGTTTGGCTGGTGATGCTTATATAACCGAATTCTCCGTCTTCTCCTGCGCACCTCCTCCTGCACCTTATATACCGTTCCTGGGACAGGACACGTAGTCTCACGTCGTCGACGTGGTATATGCTGCGCTTTTTTTCAACTCAAAGGCGGACATTTTAGTGCAACATGACTCTGACGGCTCCGTTGATGACTCTCGTGCATAATATTCTATCGACGTGGCGTGCAATAACAGTCGTGTAAGGTACATACAATAGCAAGAAAAGGAAGAACATTTTTTTTCGTTGGGTGCCTTTCATTCTCTATCGCAAACCCGCAGCTCGAAGCTGGCCGTCCAGTTTGTACCTCCAGCTCCGGTAGATACCGTTGGTCGGAGACGGCGCATACTGGCACAGCTCAAACAAAACAAGCTGCTCCTGGAACCCGGCGTTAGGCCATATTTGATCGCGGGCTATGGGTGACGATGTTAGTTAGATACGGAAGCCGTAGGCGTCGAGTCCCCTACCCTTTCGTACGGTCTCCAGGGCCTTTGTAGCGGAGATGCGGTGAGACCACATGACTATGGCAAGGGTCAGGCTTTCGCATTTCGACGAGAAAGAAATCGACGGACGATAGGCGGCGACTACGGCAGCACTCCGTGATAGACCCTGATGGTAATTTTTATGAGGCACGCGGGATATCGGCGACGACGAAGCTTACCTGCACGTCATGGACCAGGATAGCGCCGCCAGACCGGATTGCGTGGTCAATGAATTGGCATGCAGACGGGAGGTGTATCAGAAGATCAGCATAGTCCACATCTTCGATTGCAATTCGCATATGTTGTATTCCAGATTGAGGAAGCTCGGCCGGAATCGAGTCTGCACACACAGACAAGACATGGGTTATGCGGCGCTCTAGGGAAGCAGACGAGAGTTAATATAGAAAGTCAAGCCCGGATGGACAGATACTTGCCAGTGAGTGATCGGGTTGAGCGGGCGGCGATGAGACTATACATCAACATAAGTATATAGGAAGCATCATGACCATAAGAGGTTACTTACTTGCCCAAGTAGAGCTTGTTCGGGATGATGGCGTCGACGTTTTTCCAGACCATTTCAGCTTCGGAGGGTTATCGGAATTCTGAGTTGAAGCTCGAACAGGCCGTCCTCTTGTACCGTTTCATTTTTGGGGCGGTCGTACAGTATCCCGTCTCCTGCGTCGGTATAGTGCGCCTCCCGAATGTAGCCATTCAACGAGAGAGAACGAAACGAGGAGCTATGGCGGTGCCAGGTCCAAGGTGAACTTCATGACCGCGTATGCTATGCACACACGCATGGAGTGAAGAACAAGGGCAGATACTGTCGTCCCTTCCAAGATGCCGCCGGCTACGAGGAGTTCAGAGCCGGAAACTGGACTTTTTCTATGGCAGTGTCGATGGCCATCGCTCGGTAAGGAAAAAAAGTGTGGTTGACCGTTCTTGACGTCTCTGTTCCTGCTTGAATTACGGAGAGTATAGTTGGAAAGTCCGATGGCACTGTAGGCAATGATCTGCACGCCGATCGTGTAGGAGGCGCTAACGAAAAAAGTGAGTATTCTTGCTGTCGAGCCGGTTATGCGAGTTGCCGAGGACCGGTGGCAGTGGCGAAACCAAAAATATCGCTATGGACAACAAATGAAGGTTGAGCTTGACTCTTCAGCAGTGCGTCATAAGTCCCCAGCTACATGTTGTCCTGGAGGCAAATTCGAAGTCAAGGAGGTAGTCGATGCCGGTGCTGCTTTTTTTTCAGGACCGTGCGTTGCAAGCATGAGGCATGACTGGGAGGCACGCAATAGGCAGTGTCCGAGGCGGTAGAGGGTTTTGGTTTGCGGTGGCTGGAGGATTACATCGTGGGCGGTATTCCTTTGAGAACAAGGACAGAAAATTGCGAGCGCCTGCAGCAGAACGGAGGATACAAAGGGCCGCGAGCGTTTAGACGTTGTGGCAGCGGGGTGACTGAAAGCAAACACAGCCAAGCATCAAGGCTCTCGCTTCGCTTTCTCCTTCACGTTTCCTCGAGGCACATCTTGTTCGATCCTCTGCGGTCAGCAATCTGCCCTTTCACTTTCATTCTTTATCGGCCAGTCTCTATTCTATTATGAAGATAGAGTGGGCCTCTCATGTGCGCATTTACTTCCACACCCATCTACGGTTTCCCTGAACCAGGTCCATTTTCCAGTTTCGCGCCGATGGCTCGAGACGCACACCTCCCCCATCTACTATGCACGGTTGGTTGGCCAAGATGAGGGGGACTCTGCTTGGGAATGAGGCGCTACGGACGAAGGTACGCCACAACTGCTGAACAGTCTCTTTCCGGCCCAATAACCTTATTTTAATCGTCTAGGGCATGCAGGAAATGCGCGCCGCTCGACACTACAAGAAAGTCAAGCGGTCTCAGCCTAAACGCAAGACCATTGACCGTCGAGACACCGGTTCCTCTGCTCTGTTTGGCACCCTCAATCCCAAGCCCCGCCCTGTCGCACGACCCACCCAGTACCGACAGAGCAGCTCTCATCGCCTCGTGGGCCCGCCACCTCGTCGATCCTCGCACCACTCGAGCCGGCGACCGTCTGCATCCCGACAATCCTCTCTTCCCACACCGAAGCGACGGCATAGCGGTCGATGAGCGCAGGTACACACACGCTGCCTGCTCAACTCTACTGTATATCACTCGACCGGTGCATTATTTAGATGGCGTTGGACTGTATTTCGTAGACATTTTATCTGTATTGTTTTGTATGAGCTTGTGGGTCCCTTACCAAATTGGGCGTTACCTCCTGGAAAGCACGATGCTTTAATCTAAAGCAGCGCGGATTCAACGTTTTAACAGGTGGAGTTGGGGAACATATCTCTCTGACATGTTCCCAGCCAAAGCATTAACCCAAATTTACTGTTTATTCTTGAATGTTTCCGCAGTCCGTCTCTCTCAGATTTCGTTCAGGGCCGGTCTCGTCGGAAGGCGAGGTTCTAAACTTGCTCATAGCAACGACAGCAGAGGAACGATCTGGTTTGAAGCCACGCGAGGATCTCGATTTAACGTTGGCTCCAACGGGATCCTCGCCACCCGTACCGGTCGTATTATTATCCAGCGGCGGGTACCGGAAAAATGCGGCATGTTCCTCCTTCATTGCGTCCGTCCGACGCGGGAGGGAGCTGGAGCATTGCAATAATATGACCCACCGATCTCCGCGCGCGTCTACCTGTAATTGTGGGATTGCGAATCGACAGCGTACATTCAACCTATTGTCAGGACGCGGTGAAACTCCACTTTGTAAGACAGAGGCAAACTCCACTTTGTAAGACGGAGAGAACTTTCAACTCCACTTTATATTCGTCAATCGCAGCCAAGTTCTTCCTCTCTGGACAGAATTGGTGAATTTCGGATGTTGGCGATTTGACGAGCTGTGCGAGCCTCGTGGAGCTTTCCGGCCTGACCCGCAGGTGGCTTGAAGTCAACAAGATGCATCGAGCTGTCGGATACAGCGTGCTGAGAGAAGAACGGAGTTCCAGCTAGTTTTGAAAAGATGTGTAAACGCGAATCTCCGTCAAAGATTATGCTGAGCCCCAAGTAGACTCTTCTTCTTCTTTCGTTTCCGCCGTTTCCGCTTTGGACTCGCCGACGGCGTGCCCGGCGCTCCCTCCTCCTCCCCGCCTGACTCATCTGAGGGCGGTGGTCCGTCAAGGTTGAGAATGGGGCCTTTGAGGAGGAGAGGGGCTGTTTAATAACCGACGCGTAGGCGATACCGGAGATGCGGGTGCCGTGCTGATGAGGGAGATGTCGATAACTCCCGGTGCCGGTGAAGCTGCGTCGAATGAATATTTTGAATCCACTTGAGCATCCAACATACCTTCGCGACTCTCGGGTAATAGGCGCACCGTTGGCCTTGATGCTCGCGTGTTCAGGAAGAGGCGTGTACTGGGCCCCGGTACGGATTCAGAATCTACAGGGGGTTGGGCTTTGTTCTTGTGCTTCTTCTTCTTCTTCGACGGGGAGAGGGGCGGAGAGGACGGTTCGGGTGGCTGCAGCACATTCTTCCTGACTCGGTCTGTTGTATGGGTGGTTTCTCTTTCACGCCAAGTTTTCCTTCTGGCGGAGGAGGGGTTGACGAGGCGGAGGAGCTTTAGCTTCCTTCTTTTTCTTTTTGTTGGAACCCTCGAACGGATCTATTCGCGTTTTTCTTCTTCACAGAGGCTCCCCGGGAATCTCCTCGTTATCCGAAACCTGCTTCGCGCCAGCCTCGTCGTCCTCCCCTCTCGCGCGTTTCTTGCCGGAGAGGTGGGACTTGAGCCGTTCGGTCTCCCGAGAAGAGATAGCTACTTCTGGAATAGGGCGCGCCGACTCCAAGTCTGTATAGGTTAGCACGAGAAGACGCAGAATTCGGCGCAGTACCTCGGCGGTCGACGCATAATTTCTTTGAGTTCAGCCTCTAAAGCACGACTGGAATTCTTGCTCGGGGTTTTAGCAGGTTTCACCCAGGAGGAGACCAGATTTTGCGCAAACGACAAGGAAAGGTCGATCTGCGCCTGCAGCGTCTCATTGTCGATTTCCTCTTCCATGGTCGCTCAACTGCCGCAAGGCAAGGTGAGGGCTTGGGATGACAACAAGCCACAACATCACGTCTCCTCACATTCAAGTTTGCACTTACTCCTCACAAGATGGCGCCTGAGAACGAGGAGAACACGGATCTCAACGAGGACTCAGGGGATGAAATGGCTTCTGAGGACGGGGGCGACGAGGATACTTCTTTTGGTCGGCAGATTCTTCCCGTCGCCCACCTCCCCGCAGATTACGAAGGGACTCCTGCGAATGGAATGCAATATCTCTTTACCGTTCGGTCAGCTTTCGCTCTCTTCCCGTTCTCTGCAAACCAACAGACGTTGTAGCCGCGATGCCCGGCAACTTCCCCATATAACACGCGTCCCAAATCCGTACGAGATCCCAGAGCGGCTACCCCATCCCCCGAGTGATATTTTGCCTGCAGTTCACCCGGAGCTCCCAAGCCCGGAGTGGCGCGCTTTATTTGAAACACGCTATAGGAATTTTCGAAAAGTGGTTCACTCGCTGCTCCTGTTTCTCGTTTGTTGAACTATATGCACAGAATCTCGCTCAACCGACGATACACGTCCACCGGAGAGACAACCGCAGACTTTTACCGGACTATAAAGAACGCGATCTGTGGTGGGCGTTTTTGGCCGGGAAACCCTCAGAGGAATGGGATGTGCCGAAGAAACCCAAAGGGCAAACTGCGCGCAAATTCCAGCAGAGGGGCATGCGGGCGTTTGCGGACGAAGACTCCATGGAAGGTCCTTCCACCGACATATCCTACGAATCTCCGGAAAAGCGACCTATGAACGAGGACACCGAAGAGCGTTCTCAACTGCCAACGCCGTCTGGTACGCCTGTGCCCACGGAAATTCCTACGGATCTCGGGGCACCGCCGTTCTACAAACCCCGCGAGCCGACGCCGTCGCTGCTAAGACTCATAGATCAGGTAGGCTTTACGTTCACCGCGCTTCCCCTGTGCGATACTAATTTTTCTCGGGTAAAGCGGATGGCCTTGCACCTTCTGATGTATTTCACGCATTGGACCAACCTCCACCTGCAGCCAGAGAAGCTCCACCGTGTAACTCGAACCCACACGCGATGGATATTCTCTCTTCTCTCGCGCGTTGATGATTATGTCTCGGCAGACGAGATGCACCTTTTACGCAACCTGGCGCGCGCGTATCTCGCGTTTTTGAAGGAATTAATGCATTCTAAGGCGGAAGGCGCCTCGGCGGAGGACGTGAATCCCGCGTCTTGCTGGCTAATTATTTCGACGGTCGTTGGTATCTGGGGACAGCGGGATCTCTGGGCGGACGCTGAGGCGATGGTTCGAACATAAATATAGAGATTCACCGCTCCCACAATTGTATGAAACTTGCATTTGACCTATCATTTCGCTGTTCGTGTCTAGGCCAGTGTGAGCCAGTGCTCGGAAAACGGCGTTACAGGCCGTCTGACCAAATTCGCCTCTTCTTAAGCTTTTCCTCAGTCCACTCGCTGCCCCCACGTTCTTTCCATCTCCTCCCCAATAATGCTCTCCTCCTCCATCGCCGCTGCCTTCGCCTTCGTGGCCTCCGTCTCTGCCATCACCATTACCTCGCCTACCACGACAAAGGGCTGGTCGAATGTTGGGTCCAATACGTGCACTTGGTACCCCGGTCTCCAGCGATCCCTTGAACTTCACAATGATCCTTGACGGCAAGTCCTTTACATATACTACCGACTGGGCTGGTTTCTCACTCTTCTCTTCAGAAAATGTCCGACAGTACCTATAACCAGGTCCTTGCGGCTCTGGTCACCACGTCAGATAAAACGGTAAGACTACTACCACAATATTCAGGCGTGCGACACTGACAATATCCAGGCCACCGTCAATGCCCCGTCCTCGAATGGTGGCTGGCCGGCTCCCGGCAACGATTATAGAATCAATTTCGTGCAAGACCAAGACCATACCTCCACCATTTACGCGCAATCCTCCCAGTTCAACATCACGGCCCCTGCTACCCCGTCTGGCTCCTCTACCTCGCAGTCAACGTATGTCTTTCTATTCTTTTCAGTTCCAGTCTGAACCTGTCATTTAGTGCATCTACCCCCGTGACGCCGCCTTCAACCCCGTCTGGGGCTGCCGCAGGAAGCAGCGACACCGGTGGTTCCAATGCCTCCGGGAACCGACAGTGGTGCGGCTCCTGGTGCCTCTGGTCCCAGTGGGGCTCTTGCCATGGGAGTGCAGACCGGTTTCGTTGCTGGTGCCGTGCTCTTGACCGCCGTGTTTGCACTTTGAGAACATCCTCCTTCTCCCGAACGATTTCCCTGGACACTAGTACGGTACACTGCCTTTCTCGCATAGATACTTCCGGACTGCATGTGCGATAAAATAGCTTTATATTTTTTTGGGAACGAAACTTTCTTAGCGGCGTCCAAGTAGGTTGCCGTGAATCGCCTTGATTTGATCCGAACGGTCATGTCCTACGCGCATCTGCTACCTCCCAGCTGGAAACCCCAGGTCACCGCCTGGCTCGCTGAAGATACTCCCTCGTTCGACTATGGCGGATTTGTAGTTGGCGAAGCCGTCCGTGAAGCCTATCTCTTCGGCAAAGGAAACACTCCCGCCGTTCTCGCTGGATCCCCGTTTTTCACCGAGGTCTTTGCGCAACTGGGTTGCGAGTACGCGCGAAATGAACCCTTCGTGGCACTCTAGCTGATATCGTTCTCCCGCGCAGAGTCGTGTGGCATGTCGAAGAGGGAGAGTCCTTTGAACCAGTGAAACATGTCGCGACTGTAACTGGCAAGGCCCGGCACCTTCTCCTCGGGGAGCGCGTCGCCTTGAACTATGCTGGCGCGGTGTAGCGGAATCGCTACTAAGTTAGTCTAGCTCAGCGTTGCCCCCGCGCCTCTGAACTTGGTTTAGATCCAAGAGGATCAAGGATCTTGCTCGAGGATACGGCTTCAATGGCGTCGTGGCCGGCACAAGAAAGACGACCCCGGGTATACCGACTTCAATGTTCCGATCGAAGGGAAACTGAGAGATCTACTCAGGGTTCAGACTGGTCGAGAAATACGGAATGCTGGTGGGAGGTATCGATCCTCATCGCCATGATCTCTCGAGCATGATCATGCTCAAGGACAACCACATTTGGTCCTCGGGTATGATATCTCGTTACTTTATGGATTTCCCAGACGTTGATTAAATGCTAGGCTCGATTACGGCTGCTATTCAGCAAGCACGCCAAGTAGGCGGCTTTAGTCTTCTCCTCGACGTCGAAGTTGGGTCCGAGGCCGAGGCGGACGAAGCAATCGACGCTGGGGCTGATGTTATCATGCTCGATAATCTCGAAGGCGCCGAGCTTGTGAGCGTAGCGCAGAACTTGCGCAACAAGTGGCAGGGAAAGCGAAAGTTTTTGCTCGAGACGAGTGGGAATATCACCGAGGCAAACCTTCGTGAACGAGCGATAAACGGTAAGACCTTCAAGATAGAGGTTATGCTATTTCTGACCACCCCTGTTCCAGATGTCGATATCTTGAGCACCAGTACAGTGCACCAGTCCGTTCAGCATATCGATTTCAGTCTCAAGATCCAGATGCCCAAAGCTGCGTAGGGTTCGAAGGGTGGAATAGATGGTGTACATATGTACCAGTAGCAAGGCTAGGCCAAATTAAATAGAGATAACGCATTACCACCGCGCACTCCGTCCTTTTCTGCCTGGCCCCACCCAGCCACTGCATCAATCGCTTGGAGATTTTCGACAACACTTTTCCACTTTTCAGTTGACTGCAACGGCGGGAAGAAGGGGTGGTCAGTCCCAAACAACATCCTGCGGCTCCCCAGCGCCCTGTCGACTGGTGTGCTGGTGGACACTGAAGCGCCGGTTTCGAAGCGGTCTGCACGCGCAATAACGTCGCTCACGAAGCCCAGTTCTTCGGGCCCGTATGCAACAGCAGTCGAAGTACAATTTCCCTAGGTACCATCGGGCATCATGCTTGAGTCGAGAGGCCACCACTGGATCATGGTCGATACATGACGCCTAATCTGGACGAAAGTTGCGGAAGTGCGCCGCCAGAAGTGCGCAAGTAGAAGGCGGAGCGAGGGGAACCGGTCGAAGACGCCGGCAAGAATTAGACGCGTCGTTGCCTGAGCCAGTCGTTAGCTCTGCACAACAGAGCCAAGGATCGCTTACGATGGTGGTTTCGAATGGGAAACCCAGGGCAAGCGGCAGAACGTGCCCATTAGTTTTTATCGCCCCAGGCCTTCTCATCCACACCGTAATGTGGATGCAGAAATACGACGAGGCCGGCCTTTTCCAGTGCGGCCCACACTGGATCCGAGAGCTTCGTCGTCGAGCCCTTTGCCGACACCGCGAGTTCCCATAATGATTCCCTTCAGATGTGAGAGTTTGGATATTTGCTCTATTGTTTCCACAAGAGCAGCAGTTGATATCTCGGGCACCAGAGGCAGCAGCCCAAAGCCATAAAGACGCTTCAAAGACTGAGGAGAGGGCGGGCGAGTCGGAACAATATTGCTCCAAATCCTCATTGAGTTGCAAAGCCAGAGTTTTCGCCTCGGACGCGCGCAGAAAGTCGAGCCACGGGTTAGCTGAGCTTCAGACAGTTCAATCTACGATCAGAAACGCGTGCAAAACACGAGTATTGGGATACTGACCTCACAATCGACAAGTCGATCCCGTGTAGATTCATGAATTTGATCTTCTCCTCGCGGTCCCAGTATTGAGGTCCCTACGGGACGGCCTCCACTCGGCTCATGGTCCAGAATAAGGAGGCGATCGTCAGGTTTACCGTCGCGGGTAGAGGCGAGAATGCGGGGGACCGAGGTTCGGGACCTCAGGAGAGAACCTGGAGGCGACGTCAACTGAGCAGTTTGGAGGCGGGCAGCACCGTACAATATCGGGGCAAGTAAACATGGGTGTGCACGTCGACCAGCATTGCTAGAGCCATGGCAAGGCGCGTCGAGGTTTCTGATAAGGACTTGATCGAACCGAAACAGGGACAAAGAACACGACGCCAATCGTTGAAAAAGGCAATAATCGCTGGTCTTGAGACCTTGACTCCAATTCACCCACCAGCGGGCGAACTAGATATGTAAAGCCAGCGCATATCGAAATTCATGAAATTCGTGAAAACAATACATGGTTTGAAGATGGTCAAAAAAGTACATTATGATGTTCAGTCTCGCAAGAAGCTCAACCAATGATTGAGCGCGTTGTATTCCGCAGTGTTCCCATTCCCGTTCCCGCTTCCGCCGCCACCTCCTGAAGGACCAGGACCGTCAGGCCCATCGCCATCTCGCCGACGACTGCCCTCTGGGCCAGAATGATGGTGATGATGACGTCTCGCCTTCCCCTTCACATCCTTTCGACAAACAGGACAGGTGCTTGCACCCTTGAGCCACTGTTCCAAACACTCCTTGTGCAGCCAGTGACGGCAGTCGCCGAGTTTCATCACCGGATCCGAGGGTTGGTACTGGCGGCCGATTAAATCAACAACGCTTCAGAGAACGCATGGCAAAAACTCACATCGTCCAAGCAGATGGGACATCTCGGGTCGCTCTCTGCGGTAGCCCAATCCTTGTACGACGCCGATTCAAGGCCCGCGAGGACATGTTCTGGCGTCGCCTTTGGTTTGGCATCTCCGATCATTCCACCAAGCGTGAGGAGGTTTTCATACGATCCATCGAAATCCTCATCGCGCTGCAAGGAAAATATCAGAGTCAGGTCGCATTTACCCCAAGAAAAGCACCAACCACATAATCGCCGAGCGCTCTGCGTCGGAATCGCGCCGTGGCTCCGAGGCCAAACATCGCATGGAAAGTTGGGTCGCGGTAAGCGCGGTGTCGGAATTGCGTCGGCGGCTCGTTATCATTGCGAGCTCCCGTAGCCAAACGCCGCCTGCGTGCTTCGAGTGGCTCGACCGCGGATCTGTCTACTCTATGACTCGACAGGGTGGCCCAAGGAGCGGAAGCAAAGGAGGAGGATTCACGAGCATCCGCCTCAGCTCGCTGCTGGTGATACCGAGAAATCAACCGATCCGCACGGATGCGGAAGATGAAGGGTCATGACTGATATCAGTACTAGCACCGGCTGTATTGCCTCGAGGTAAGCGCCAAGTGGAAGGTAGATCGGGATCGAGGCGGGAAGGTAGGTCGGGAGCGAGGCGGGAGCCCTCGAGCCGCGCCTGGCGGGCCAGCACATTGTGCATGTCGGTGGCACTGTAGCGACGTGGCTGTGGCGGCTCCTCTGCCTGCGAAGTAGAGGATGTCGCCGTAGGTCTCGAGGGGAAGAATCGACGAGGGTCTCCATCTTGGGCCCGTGAAGTACTGGGGCCACGATAATTGAACAGACGTCGCTCCGCCTCTTCAAATCGCGCGCTCGGAGATAGCTCGCTGCGATGAGCATCAAGTCGAGCCGCCAACTGCTGAATAAGTCGTCAATATAATTATCACTTCGAACCCCAACAAAACTTACTCGAAGATGTGACTGCTCTTGAGACGGCGGAGCGGTAGGGTGATCAAAATCCCGACCAAAAGATAGCGGGGGGATGGAAGGCGGGTCAGGAACACGTCGAGCGGCCCTGCGTGCCTGCTCTTCGCGTCTCTGCATGGTCAGACGGAACGGCCCAGTGTAAGGATTGTGAGGCGGAGGTGTCGGTGGTGTGATGGATCTTGCCGAAGGGAACATGGTCACATTGGCACCCGCTCCGTTCGAGATCGTCGACCGCAGCATATCTCCGCTCCTCTCAAAGTCGCCCCCAAGATCAGGTGGAGGTAAGGACGGGACCCTTGACTCTGCTGCGTTGCTGGAAAAGTCCCGATTCGTCTCCGGGTCTCTCGAGCTCGAACTCGCACCCGGGGTAGGTCGGGTCAAAGACGCCGGCGTAGGACGAGTTGACGACGGACCAGCACCGGAGCGCGCGAAAAGAGTAGAGAACGGCGACTCATTCTCAGGCCATATGGGCGACGGCGGTGTCCGCAGCGGCTCGTCGTTCGAGGGGCTCGTGATTGTCTGAGCCAGGTCCGAAATCGCAGATAAATACTGATACGTGTTGGAGACACCCGCGTCGCGGGAAGGAGCCTCCCAAGAAGCATGTCGGCGATCGACAGAGGCAGTGGCGGACGGAGGAGGGCTAATTTCTGAATGGATGTTATGTTGCCGGAAGCGAGCGACGGGTCGTCTGGGCCGCCAGGTATTGGCCCCGGCCACAGGGTTGACAGAAGACGACGACGCAGTCGGCGGCTCCTCCGGTTCCTGGTCGAGATCGAGCGAAGAACGTGGCCTGACGGCGTCGCCGGTGGGTATTCTCGAATCATCTGGACTCGCGTCGCGCAGCCTTTGAAGTCTCAACGGGCGGCGCGGGGGGGTCCGGGCCCCGCTAAAATCGGGGACCTCCGGACTCGCGTTACGTGGTCGAGGAAGTCTCAACGGACGGCGTGGCGGTGTCCGCGGCCTTCCCGACGCAAAGTCAGGCCCATCCAAGTCCATATCCTCATCCTCGTCCCCGAACGGCCGATGAGCTCGCCCTCGCTGTGTCCGGGGCGGGTCGTAGTCCGACGCGAAATCGTAGAGCGCATCGATGTCCATGGACACGGTGCGATTCAAGCGCTCCATCAGCTCGGTCCTGGCTTCCCTTCTCCGTATCGCAGCAGCATTCTCGGCAACGAGGGAATTTGCAGAACCTATGCCAGCGGATCTGGGCGCACCATGCATCCGCGAGCGAAGACGATGGAGCGAGGGCTGCGGTGCTATCGAGGTCAGCGACGACAAGGACGAGCTCGGAATTGACTGGGCGCGAGCATGAGTTGGAGTACGAGTGGGTTGAGCCGTAGACTGGGGCGACAGGGCTAGCCGAGGCTCCCACCCTGCACCTCCCCGCCAAAGGTTATTCACAGTGGAACTTTCCCCTATGGCGTTGATTCAGACATTGAATATCGAGATGAGCCAAATAAAGACACGAACCAGGAGCGCGCCGCAAAAAGTCCAGCCCATCACGGTCATCGTATAAAGTACTGCCGCTGGCCGCACCAGGTCCTCTCGGATTGACATTGCGGCCGTGAAAAGCCAAGACCCTCGCGCTCTTCACGTGGAGCACTACTGCTAGAAGCGCCAAATCCAGGGGTTATACTGCGAGGTGTCGGATGTTCTGCGAATAATTACTTGGTGCAAATCGAGTCGATTGAGAAAAGGACCAACCAGAGTTGGACCATTCATCAAACAAATCGAGGTGGGTACGACTCTCGTCATGATCCCGCTCCTCCATCTGACCGAGCCAATCGATGGTACTGACACCTTCTCTGGTTTGGCTGCTACTGCGAGATCGATGAAGCCGAGGAGGACGAGAGGGCTCGTCGCTTATCGGTCGCGTCGACCTCCTGGAAGACCAAGATACGGTGAACGGATTGGACGTGTCCGAAGGGGGGCCGCAGCCGGCGCTCCCGAGGTGGCACTGAGCCGTAGTCAGTAAAGGCAAGAGAGGAAAGGCGAGGATAGAACAAACCCGTCGAGGAACTGGCAGGCGTCTCCCGGGGATCGACTAATCCAGACTCTAGATACCGTGCAGCGCGAGAGATAGAGGATGACTGCCCGCGCTCGTGCTGCTCATCGCGCTGTCTATCCCGCTCCCGATCCAAGGTCTGGTGCATCTGCCGTTGCAGCGCTCTCCTCCGCGCCAACTCCAGCGCCACCTCGCTCTCATCCTCCATCTCCCGTCTCGTCCGCAACGTCAGCGACTCCCATGGCCGCGGCCGGGCGCTGGAGAGCGCCTCCGCACCACCACTCGTCTCCCAGATGCTGTCAAGACTCCAGGGATGCTCGCGTTCCCTCTCAGCCTCATCTCTCGTTCCCTTTCTCTGGCACGCTCCCTCTCGCGCAACCGTTCCATTGTCTGCTCCCTCTCACGCGCTCGCTTCCTCCTCCCTCTCACGCTCCCGCTGTCCGGCGCGATGCCCGCGCCCTATCAACGGCGCTCTCCCACGCTCGCGTATTAGTATTCGAGTTGGCCCGTACAGAATCCAGGTACGCATCCACCAGATCCACATCGAGTCCGTCGAGGCTGGACGTCGTGGCCGGTACACTCAGTGGTGCCGCGAGGGACGCGGGACGGGGATACATGCGCGGAGGTTGGTACGGAGGAGAGCCTGGCGTCGTATCGCTCGCCATTGCAGCGCTCGGGATTTCGAAAATGCGCGCGCCATGGGGAAAGCGACGGTGCCTCGGCCGAGCTGCCCGAGGCTCGGGACGGATTTAGGGTTATGTTCCAGTCCAGTGTCGTTGGCGCCCATTCGAAGAGCGGGTTCTCGACTGAGGGCCGTGCACGGGAAGCGGATCCAGACGCGGTGGAGCTACCGCTTGCATTCGAAGCCGTTGATGAGGTCGCGAGCGACTGGCGAACGCGTTGGAAATGGCGGTCCAGATCATCGTCCGGGCGCTGGGCAGTGGGTAGTGAGATTGGCGCCTCGAAATAAAGATCGCCTCCGCCAAGGCCGTCAATTGCCGAATCGAGGCGCTCGCGGAATTGTGTCGCTGTTTGGTCGGTGGCAAGGCGCGGGGAGCTTGGGCCAGGCGAGAGGGAAGTGGTGGGGGGAAGGTTTAGGTCAAGGCGAGGTGGTGTGCTCGCGGTATTAGTCGTTGCGGTAGAAGGAATGTGTTCTGAGTTAAAGTAAGATAATGCGCAGAATTGGTAATGTAATTACACATGCCTTGTTCGTCCTCGTCCTCTCCGTCGAGGCCCAGTTCAACCAGGGGCAGCGGGGGTAACGTAGGAGGTGAGAGGGATACCTGATGTGAAGTGAGGGAGGGAGGGAGCGGGATAACAGGGGGAGAAGATGAGCGTAAAACGCTGATGTGCCTCTCGAAAGTATTAAAACGATCGACAGAGCGCCGTACGTGCTCCGCAGGAGACGACGGTTCTTCCTCGTGTTCCTCAGGCCGTGAGAAATCAAGGTCAATGTCCGGCATGTCGACGTCCTCTGCGTCAAGAAGCTCTGGGGTCGGAATTCGTGGTGGTGGCTCAGAGATACCGAGCTGCAGCTCTGCGGCGGCCATGCCCAGGCCCAGTGCCACGCTGCTTCCGAGGCCTCTCCCGAGTCCAAGATCTAAAAGAAGGTGGCGGCGAGCGGCGTTCTGGGAGGAAGCCGAGTGTGAAAGCGAGTCTGTTGAGGTGGATGCAGAGTCGAAAGAGCTTAATGTTGAGGATGACGCCTCGCTGGACTCGGGGTCGCTGAGACTGCCTGCACTGCGGGCCCTTTTTCGTCTGTTCTCGTCGCTATCTTGACTCCTTGTAGTGCCTGAACTCGACGAGGCTGTACTTGAGCGATCGATAGGACTGGGAGGCGGTTGAGGCGGGGCTGTCGAGGTCGAAGCATACTGTTCGAAGCTGCGCTTTGAATGAGGTCGGGGCGGGAATGGAGAGCTGGAGTTGGGGAGGAATATTTGGAGGCGGCGACGACATGGTCGCTTGAGGCAGGCAAAGGTGGGAAAGTCACGGTCACGGCCACATTGAGCAACCTTGGTCCTTAACCCGCCTCTTATCCTTCCACAGGCTGCTCGCAAAAATCACGGCTCTTCCGAAGGGACTTGTAGAATATACTCCTTCACCACACGCTCCTCTTTTTTTAGCGGCACAACTGCCTTACAGTTCCTTCCTTCCTTCCAACAAAAGTCAGCGATCGTTGCAGCAAATGTCTAGCAACATCAGACTCATAGCCGCTCTCCAGACTCCATCTCGACTTCAGTTGACATGATTCCGAGTAGGAGCTTGACAGGATCCCGGGTCCTCAGAGCCTGGCTACCTGTAACAAAACCATCATTTCACCTGCAATTCACTCTGTATTCACTCGACTTTTTTTGGAGCTACAGAACTCGGTACTTGCAGGAAACCTCACAGCCGCGACTAGAATGATTTCATCCTCGTCGTCGTAACAGATTTATTTCGAGCATAATGCGATTCCCATAATGGGACGTCAATCTCAGCTCGGCAATCCCATCAGTTCCACAGTTCCTTTCTCTTCTCAACTCTCACCGAGGGCCAGCTGCAATGCGCGGTTCGACGTCCGCCGTCCTCTTCGCCCTCCTTTCCTCCCTCCTCCTTCCCCTCGTCGCCGCATACGACGACGGATACCCTTTGGGCCGACGCACGGGCCTCCATCTCCGTCGCGACACCAATTCCTCCGCCTCCGCGACCGGTCCATCGGCCTCCCCCAGCTCTGCCAGCTCACCCCAGAGCTCCAGCGCATCCAAATCGAGCTCCTCCAGCAGTCGAAGCTCCACCACTACCTCGTCCTCGACGAGTTCCTCCTCGTCTACCACACGATCATCAACAACCACATCCTCTTCGTCCACGTCGGTAATCACCACCGAATCCCGCCCCTCCTCCGTCTCATCCTCCCCTTCATCGTGAGTTTTCGCGTATAGGCTCCCGCCCCTCGTCCTTATATTTTGCCAGTTCCATTTCTCCTTCCTCCGCCTCTGTGTCATTGACGAGTGCAGCCCTCGCCGTGAGCCCGCCCCCCACCGCGGCTTTCAATCCCACTTCCACATTCAACGTTGACCCTAACCTGGCTACGACTGACTCGGGTGAACAACCCTCGGACTCTGCTGTTGCAAAGAACAATGTCAATGCTGCCTCCACTGGGTTCGTCTCTTCTCCCTTCGAACAATTCCGGCCTAACACCGTCCGTAAACTAGGTTCTGGGGGAACAAAGGCGCAGGCAAGCTAGCCCGTTTTGACTTTCTCCTTGTACTTACGCCTCCTTACGTCTCTAGTCGGTGGCACGTTCACGGTGGTCGCACTTTTAGTGGTCGGCGTCTTTGCCGGCCTTATTGTTGTTCTCCGACGACGCGCCGCAAGCCGCAACAGCGCCCGGGATACCTTTTACGATACAAAAGGCCCCATCGATCGAACCGATCCTCAGCACTCTCCCGGACCGAGCATGGTGTCCCTCGGAAACGAGCCCATGGACGCCCACGCCGCGCCTATACCGAACTACGGCTCTGCCGACCAGTACCTGGTCGACACAGGCGATTACAACTACCCCCCTGGAACGGCCTACGCCAACACCAACGTTGCACCAGAACAATATTACTCCACCGCCGACCCGGAACAGCAGCAGCACTACCAGAACACCGTTGACCAACAGCAGCAGCAGCAGTACTATCAGAACACCGCTGACCAGCAGCAGCAGCAGTACTACGCGGGAGCCGACAACACTGCCCCGTATGCCGAGGCAAATGCGTACGAGAGCTACAACCAGTATTACTCGAGTGCTGGCGCGACGGCGGAGGAAGCCACCGGAAACAATAACGGATATAGCGTGACCCCCGCGAACCACCGCCCCTCGCTGTCCCCACATCCGTATTCCCACCCCGCGCATCTTAACGCACCGCCGAGCGCGATGCGCGATTTCGCGGGGCGCGACTCTTACCAGCCGTCCATCGACTCGTTCTATGGTGCCGCAGGCACGGCAGTATGAACGTACTAGAGGACTCTGGACCAATATCGCTTCATTTATTCGATTATCATCTTCGTTCTGCAGAATCTTCTTTTCTCTGACTCTCCACACCGGGCTCGCGCGAAGCACGGCGGCCACGGCCACTCCACTCCGGTTCTCCGCATATCTATCCTCGCTTGATCCTCGCGGGAGGAAATCACCGGTTGACATGTGGATGTATTGTCGTCAATGGCGACAACCACCTTATTGGGAACCCTATCTGTGAACGGATCGGGATTCACTACTTATTGTACTCAACGTCCCAGGAGCTGACTGAGTTGGACAATCGCATTATTTTATTTATCCATATGTATAGGAGTACAACATTGCACCATGACCCATGGCCCTTCATTAATCCGCGGTAGAGGAAAGCCTCAGGAACGCAGCTCAAACTCCGATGTATGGCGGAATTTCTGGCGCTACAGCTCCCATAACGCGTCAGTAAAAAGGTACGCCACAGGAGTAAAAATCACCGCGCACTCACGTTTCGGTTTCGGTATATTTCGAGCATCGAACAGCTTACCATTCAGCTCGAGCGACACCACATTCGCATTCTGCTCGAAAATCGCGCGCGCGTCGTCGAGCGTCGCCTCCGCCGCGCTCCGCACGCGCAGCGACACGTGCACCAAGTTCGGAAAGCGCGCAATCCAGCGCGCGAGCGTCCCCAATTCGGGTGTTGTCATCTCGAAATTGCTGCCCACGATCAGGCGCGTAATGGCCCTCAGCGCGTGCAGGGCGTCCTCCTCGGGCGCGAGCCCCGCTAAATCCGCCGCCATCTCAGCGTCCGACTCGCGCCCGCACTGGAGCTCGAGCGAGACCTCTGGAGCGAGGTCGTGCTTTTCGAGCCGGCGGAGGATCTCGGAGACGGGGCCGACGATGTGGCGCAGGCGCAAGCCGCTTGCGATGATGGGTCGTCGGGGGGAGATGCAGAGTGCCGTGAGGCGTGGCATGTATTTTTTGCGGAGAAAGTGGCGGATGAAGGGCGAGGGAGCGTGCAGGTGCGTTAATTCGGGCAGCTTGGGGATGGGCCCAGAGTCTGGGCAGGCGGATTGGATGAGACGGCTGTATTCTGTATAGCCGATAGTAAGGATTTGGAGGCGGGGCAACTTGGCTACGAATAGTAAGATGTCGATTCCCGAGATTCCGGAGAGGATGGAGAGATTGAGTTCGGTCAGGTTGGGGACGAGATTGGGTATGAATGGCAGCACGGCCGACCACACTTTGGTCGGGAGAGTGAGGCCCACGAGTTCGAGGGTGGTAATGGGCGAGTACTGGAGAGCTGCGAGCGTCCATCCGAGGCATGGCGGAAGGAGCAGCATCGAAGATTCAATTTTCAGGTGAGCAAGGGCGGACGTGGAATGTCCTTGGAGGTCCAAATCCATGGACAGCTCTGCGGTTGAGCCCGCCACCGACAAATCCCATGCGTTCGGTCCAGCACCTTGTGCATCGGGCAATATGTGCCGCACAACACTCCGCAACGCATGGGCAGGTCTTGCGACCAGTCGGCTCGCAGTGGGCCGCATCTCGACCAGGTCACAATAGAACTTCCCATATCGTAGGGTTAATGAAGTGCATCGTTTTTGGAGGATCGTGTTGAGCAGCTGCCCAAATTCAATGGACCATACATCGACGCCCTCCTCGGCCGCACTAAAGCGAGAGCTGTTTGGTTTATCTAACACCAAAGTCACCTTGTGAACAAAGGCCAATCTCCCAATGCAAGCCCGCAAACGACGGATGTGCGGAAACAGGGGCCAAATTGATGTTTGGAAGTGGGGCAATGAGCAGGAAAGCTCGACCACAGCCGGGACGAAGAGGGCCATCTGAAGCGCGGCGAGAGGATCTCGGCGACTGTCGACCATGGTAATGTCGACGCTCTGTGTTGGGTCCCTCAATCCATGGATGTCGAAATAAATGGACAACGAGAGGTGGTGCAGCCTCCGACAAAGCATAGACAGACATAAGAGGGACTCTGAGGGCAGGTCTGGGTGGCCAAGTATGAGGAGAACCACCTCGTTGGGTAGGTCGAGGAACTGTGCTGGCAAGGACTCCGCCGTCGCCATTGGTGGGAACAAGTACGTTCGGCATCTCCCGAGTCGCACCCAAACCAGAACCATGTTCAGTGCCAGAATTCGAGTGCAGACTCTACGGGTTGTGAAGCAAGCAAGGGCCTACTCTGCACAGGCTTTCCTCGAACCGCTTTCCACTCACCCAGGCATCACTTGTCTCTCCCTCAACCGACCAGAAGCAAAGAACGCCATATCGACCACTCTCCTCAAGGTATTCGGCCTGCGACGCGTCCTCGAATGAATTCAAACCGAATCTACGCGTAGGAACTCCGAGAAAGCTTGGAAACAGTCCACACAGACCACAGGCAGAACTTCCCCCTTGACTTTGTCCTGCTCCCCGGATCTTACAGTAACACAGCGTTCGCGCCCTCATTCTGCGTTCAACAACCTCGGGGTCCTTCTGCGCTGGAGCAGACCTCGTTGAGCGTCGAACCATGTCCGACGCGCAAGTCGCCGACTTTCTCACAAATCTGCGCGGTGTGCTCGGTCTCCTCGAGTCTCTGCCCATGCCCACCATCGCCGCCATTGACGGCCCCGCACTCGGCGGCGGTCTGGAAATGGGGCTTGCTTGTGACTTGAGGGTTGCAGGTACATCTGCCCGAACTCTACTTCCGACGTTTAACTCGCGCACTCAGCTTTCGGGGTCGAGAAGATTGGCTTGCCGGAGACCGGCCTTGGAATCATCCCTGGCGCAGGTGGTACTCAGCGCGCGACTCGCTTATTAGGTCAAAGTAAGGCCAAGGACCTCATATTCACGGGCCGCTTGTTGTCTGCGAAAGAAGCCTACGAGTGGGGTAGAAAGTCTCCGCGGCGCCTGAAACAGCAAGCTGACGGCGACCTTAGGCTTGGTTGACTATGTTTCAGAACCAGGCACCAGTGCATTCGACAAGGCACTGGTGTTAGCAGAGATGATAGCACGCAACGGTATTAACCCGTTTAACCTCGACTCCATATGAACTTAATTTCGTAGCCCCTCTCGCCGTTCGCGCCGCGAAGCACGTTATTTCGCGGTCTGACGACTTGCCGCTGGAAACTGGTGCGTTCAGGTCCCCGTCTTCTGAGCTTATTCGTCAACTCCTGTCCTATAGGCCTCGACTTCGAGCGAGCAGCGTACAACCTTCTGATTCCATCACACGACCGAGTGGAAGCACTGGAGGCATTTAGGCAGAAGAGACGTCCGGTCTTCAAGGGCGAATAATTATTGTACAACATGGTTCCGTGAGCAAATAAAAATACAACATTCTTCTAGATTAGCCGAACCGGGAAGTAATGGAAAAGCCTCCAGCAGAAAAGCCTGCCCCAAAACCGCTGGGCATGCTAGGCATGACGAGACCCTCGCTGAGCTTGAGCCCCTCCAACTTCAAGCCCTCCACGTTTTGGATCATCACGCTCAGCCTCCCGAATCTATCCCGAAGCCCTCGCCCAGTAACAGCGTCCGCGCTTCCATCGGCATCGTTGAACCCCTTCTCGAACTGACCGAAATCACTGCGGAGTGCGACATACGGCTTCAAGAGATTGGCGTCGACGCGGCCGAGGTAACTGTCGGTGATGTACGACTTGAGGATTTCAGGCCGCACGAGGAAGATATTTCCGAGTTGGCGAATGAATTCGAATCGCTCGTGTAATGCCGGGATACCAAAGGTGGCGATAGTATCCTGATAGGACTTGATATCCCTGTAGAAGAAGGATGAGAACAAGTTTTGTCAAGGGTCAAGAAGAAACATACTTTGCCAGCATCAGTCCTCCGGTATCATTCACAGGGAACTTGCGCAGGTGCTCAAGCAGCAGACTGTGTGTATTTGTTAGTTTGGGCTGAATGAGAACGATTCTTCAGCGAACTAACCTGTGGAAGGAGACGCCGACCTCGGTCAGGAACACCTCCAAGTTCTTGCCATTCATACTGAGCTTGGCTGCGTCGCGCACTTTGGCCAATGTATCGCAGCACGCCACGCAAGGCTCAGTATTGACGCGTGCAAACGAAAGGTCATCATTCTTCGGCTTGAAGTCATTCTTCTTTTGCTTTGCAAGATGCGAAGAAAGCCAAGCGACGATAGCTATAACGATTTAAATAACCAAATTGCACTCGCGGATAAAACTCACAATCAGTGATACGCTGCGTGAGCATATTGGCGCCGCCCTCCAGTCGGCTGACCGCTTGGTTGTTGAAGACGGCCATCTCACGACGGATCGTGACGGACGAGCTTGCGAGTGGGAGCAAAGCAGTCTTCACATACTGCTGCCATAAGTGGCAGATGAGAGCAACCATTCGCAAAGTCATTAATGGCTGCAAGTTGGGTTCCGACTTAGTATCGCCGGCTTCGACCCGCGCTTGCGCCCTACGAACAACGGTTAGCGCGCGTGCACAAGCTAACATCGATGGCGCTCACGTCTCAAGGGCCGCCTCCACATATGCCGTTCCGATGGCCTCTGTTAACACCCGAAGCAGAGCGAACGTATGCTTAGCCCTGGCGACAGATCAGGTAATTTTCGAAACGAGGAGGTCGGACTCACACGTCAGTAGAAGGACTCAATTCAACACAACGCCCGATCGCTTCAGCATGCCATTTAAGCATGGTTTCGGCGGTTTCGACGTTCAATACACCGTCCTCTTCTCGCACGGGTTCTTCATCTTGTTTCTGAGTGGTATTTATTCCACCGAAACGCATCAAAGCGGCAGCAGCTTGAGCGGAGGTTGTCGAGCCACCTCCGGTCGAGGTCGTCGCAGCCGCAGCGCTGAGTTGATTAACCATCATACCGAACATGGAGGACTTTTCGGTCTTCTGCGTTCTGGCCTATCGACGTCTTGAGTAACAAGGCAGGGGTAAAAAGGGGATCGCGTACATGATAGCGCGTGAAATCAGCCAGGAGGGCAGAGTAGAGTGCTCCAAGACTTCGACTTTCGCGCTCCAAATATCTTTGACCCTCGGTATACGGTACGAAAAGCTCCTCCATGGCAGATTCCAGCATACTGCTGACAGTTGCGGATGTAGCCCCGCCTCCAGCAGATCCAGTCAGCGACCGCCGGAATTCCGTCGCTTCGAACGACGTTCGCGGCGCTACGGCAGGCAGCTCGTAGCTCTTGAGGTCATCTACCAGCGCGGTGGCTTGAATATGCACGAGTTGCAGGACTCGCAGGTAAGCCAAATCTGATATAGAGCTCGCTCGATGCAGCAGCTGCTCCATATGCTGCTGAATCTACGGAACCACTCAATAACGAGGATGCCACAAAATGAAGAGGGACTTACAGACTGCGCAAAAACTCGCTGCAGGAATACTTGCATGACGACTGGAGGGTTTGGAAATACGGCCTTTACGATTTGGGCCTCCGTATCCACAGTCGCTCGTATTTCCACAAAGAGCTCTGCCAGTCCTGTCTCACTTCTGGGACAGGTAGCATTTGGGTTTGGAAGGGCCTTCCATCTGCGCACGGTTCCAGCTAGGGCGTGTGATTGATATGATATAGCTCACAATAGAGTATCCTCGACCGGTTTGTTGTCCCGGACGTGGTTGATGAAAAAGTCGTGTTGATTGACGTAGACTTGGACGCAGGATGAACCGCCGTTGAATTCAAGGAGGGTTTGAGCGCAGTGCTTAATAGAGCCGGCTCAACAGTGACACATGAGCAGATTGCTTGCTTGCGGCTTACATGCATCATCTTCGGGTCTCCCCGTCGGTAGCATCTGTCGAACAAATTCAACATTTCCTTCTCAAACTTCTCGCAATACTTTTCGATGTTCTCTCGAGTCTGAGAGATGTCAATATCGGAATAACGGTGTAAACTGGAAACAAACCGCGTCAGCGGTTGGAAGGTCGACCTCCTTCGCAACTGTGTTCAGTCGTCGCAACAATACAGCGACCTGGCGTCGACCTGCTCTGCCGTCTTTCCGTAGCGTATCCAAACGAGCTGTATCGCCGCGCGAGAATTGGTTGTAGAAATCTATCAGGTCATACGCGGCCTGGGCTCGTTGACGCTCGATAGCAACAGTTTCCAGCTGTTCACCTGAGTGTATAATTGATATCCCGAGGAGAGTTTATGAACATTGAGACCTACCAATTCTCACAGCGGTACTGCTGACTTCGTTCATTCGACTCTCCATTCCGGAGAATGAGTTACCGACAGTCTAGAAATATTAACATGACATAGATTCACCACCCGTTGCAATACGCACCTCGAAACCGCGGTTCAGCTCTGCCATCTTCTTTGAGTATTCCCGCTCAGCTATCCTCACACTCTTCTCCATCTGCTCGGTCTTGGACTGCACATCCTTCCGCACGGCAATGAGTTTGTCGACCGCAGCTTCAAAGGTGTCGATGAAGGGCTTAGGGTCAAATGCTAACGATATACTATCAGAATCTCGTTCCACAGAAGAACACGAAACCTACGGCCAGCGGCTCCCTTGGACTGAGCAATCAACTTCTCGGAAACATTGCCCACAAATTCAGTAACATCGAATTTCGCCTATTGTTCCGTTACACACGAGCTCCGGGCGGTAAATTGCGAGGACATCCAACCTTGAACGCGGATAGTTGAAGATGCTCTTCTACGCTTGGGTCCAGGGTAGGAACCGTCGGCCGCCTCGACATTCGATTCCAAAGGTGTTGCTGTCTAAATCGGGATGGTGTTGTGTCTTGTGGTCCGACGGCGTTTAAATTCTTTTCGCGAACCTCGATGGACGGACATCCCCTGAACGCCCTCTTACAGCTGCAGTTGGGCTCGGATTCATATGCTGTCCTACACTTGCCATATATTCTGGCGTCTCTAACTGCTGAATCACTTTCACCCTCTACACACTCCTCGAAATGGGCCACCCGAATCAATTCTCTGCTTCATTCCAAGGCTCCCGATGCCCGATGGGCTGGCCTGTGTTTAGCCCACAAGACCTCTGTACTGTCGAAATCTACAATGATAGAATGTGCCCAGAGCTGGATAGGAATCGCTTTACCTGTTCTTGCAGTCCGTGAATTTATTGCTATGTTCGCCCTTGCCTCATCTTGTTGCCCGTTAAGAAAAAGGAATCTCCGCCCATCCTGAGTGCATCTGTGCGCCTCCTCCGACTGATATTTAGTGCCGCTACGGACGTGCCAGAGTTTCAACGACAAGTCGCAACACCAAATGTCTCAAAATTTACGGCTGCGTTGATCCCGCTGGCCGAAAAGCATACTGACAAGGAATTAAAAGTGCGTGAATGGATAAATGTGTCGCAGTTGTTGTTACTGAGGTTCACTAGATCTTAATCTTATCGACACTCGCTTTAATAATCCCCTTGTATCCTACTCTCCACCGAACATCGCACTCCGCGTTGTCTACCCTCAGCCTCAGTTTCCTGAATGGCAACCCATTCAAGCCACCCAACGCGCAACTGAGTAGCACGGCGTCTCGGCTGTACGCTGTTCTTCATTACACTGGTGGTAAAGTTGGCGCAGCCAACCTGTGGAGAAAATCAGTCGACGATACACTGGCATTTGGCTGGACCTCATTTTCCGCTTTGCGGTCCACTTTCTTCGTAGAAGGTAATACCACAACCCGATGAGCTCGTCGGTTCGCTGATCAATTGGACAGGACGAACACCTCAGCTACCACCGGGTGAAGAACCTCTCATAGCAATCCCTCTCAACGTCGACAGACTGAGGTGTTGCGTGATTGTTCTTTGCGACCTGTTGAAGTAGACACCCTTTCCCTTCTTGAATTTGCGTCTTATCATGCTTCCAGGACAACAACTCATCGCCCTGTCCAATTACCATTAGGGCCCCTAGTAAAATTTGCACTGGCGCTTCTCAGTGCTACCACCGAGGAGAGGGTATGTGCAAGTAGCTATTTTTCCGCGGCGAAATTGAAATCATTGTAGGTGGACCGACACATCGATGCGGGAGTACGCGCTATGGAAGCTGCGGTCACTCCGCAAATCTGGAAGTTTGCTTGCGATCTTATCATCTGCCTCGCGAACTGGTAATGTCTTCCATGACCACGCTGTCGATTTCATTAATTTATTCCAGTGCCGGTCATCATCTGAGCTCGAGCCTCTCGCGGATAGTGTCATGTATCGCGTTCCATTTAGAACAGCGTCTAACATCGTAGGTTTTATACTTCAACGTCCAGCCGTGATCTTCTGACTTTTGTTTCAGTTCGGAACGACTTCCTTTCCTGCATGCACTGCAGGACGTCCTGACCAGATGCCACCCACTTCACTCGACCTTGGTTGTCAATCGACTATCCCGAGCCGTCTTGCCTTTGATTTCTGTAGTGCTTGCCAAGGAGGGAGACGCTCGGGAAACCGATAATGTGGGGCGCAGTAAAAAAAGTAAAAAGCGCGCGCGCGAATTTGAAGGCGATGAAGTCTTCAAGGTATCCCGTGAAGTTATATGCTCCACCGTAAATGAAGGCGATGTCTTGCTCGCAGCGTTTGCCGGTAAGCGGAACCGGCAGGTGCCCTCACAAGTGGAACTGACCTCTGGCTAGTGCTGCGACTTGCCCTGCGGAATCCGCATCTCGCACCTGCGATGCACTCCGTTTCGTGCCGGGTCATCTTATCGGTGCTCCTCGCGTTACCGCAATTATCGCCTTCATCGTTGTCATGCGACCCAAAGCTTCACCCGGTACTTCTCGAGCGTGTTCAACAGCTGAGTATTGAGCTCGGTGCGGGTTCGACGGGCGGGATGAGCAAGAGTCTCGGTCTGGTCGTAGGAGCAAGTCTGCAAGACTCTTACGTCAGTTTTCACTTCTTTTTGACCTTCTGGTATTCACTCATGTGCCGTAGGTTCACCGCGATCTTGAGATGTTGTTGCATCCGCGACTTCCGCCGCTGGTACGGTCGATGCCTCCCCTCGAATCGTTCTCCCTGTTCCGCGCCGAGGAAAGTCAGGAAGAGATAGACGCACGCCAAACTCTCGGCTTGGTTCCCTCGGAGGCAGAGCTCGACGTCCCAGTAACTGGCGGCACGGATGTGGTCATGGCTGACCCTCCGACGCTTCCTACTCCGCCGCCAACAACTAACAAAAGCCTCGCTATACCCGCGTCTACTGAGCCGCCAGCAGCTACCCCCGAAAGCGCTCGCCCACCCCCACCGCCATTCAAGAAAGCGGAACCGCTCAACGAACAAAAAATCGAGTCGAGGCCGGCGCCTCATTCAGCAAAACCGGTTCATGATGCACCACCTGCGGTCGAAATGCCCAGCTTCGTTGAAGAGGAGGAAACGAACGAGGAGATGCCGGTCATTGATTTGCGGTCCGACTCGGACGAGGATTAATGTCGTGCTTAATACTTGCAATATTCACTCTCCTAGCGGAACCATTCAATTTCTTAAAAATCCGAAACCCATGTCTCAGTCGCCGCTGAAGTTCAACCTGCGCGGAGTGCCTAGTGCGGGACGTGTGAGCAACACGCATGTGATGTGACCGATCGTGTTCAGAAATCGTGCTGCAGACTTCGACATGGTACTCAACATCTTTGGCGTGCAACCCAGGGTGTAAGCACCAGCGCCCGACGTCAGTTTCAAACTCCTCACTGTGCTGTAGCATACCAGCAGACGCTGAAAATCTCCTGCCTCCCCCTACGCTCCCAAAGCCCCTACGCAATGCTTTACGGATGGATCCTAGATTCGCACCTATTTGGACCAAAAGGAATCGTTCAGGTGTACTCCGACGGTAGTCGCATGGATCTGCCACCTCCGAGGGACCTCGGCGAGGCCATGGCCTCCTTTAGGGACGTTGCATTCGAACTCCGATTTGCCGGCGGGCTGGTCATGACTTTGCAAGCTTTGGACGGACCCTGCATCGCGCACTTTGCCACCGCTAGCGTAAGAACGGATGGTGGTGCGGTACGCTCGTATCTCGGCGGCGACAAAATCCCTTCGAAGGCGAACATCCGCAGAATGATGGAAGTCATGGATTTGCAAAAGGAGCCCGAGTGGATCGATACGTCCCGCTGGCCGTTTGTACGTTCCTCTTCGTGCCACTTCCCCACTTTAATTCGGTATTCGACAGGACCCTCAGGCAATCGAGGCTGCCGAGCAGGCTCGCTGTCCACCCCTGTTTCGGTACGCTGAAGCGTGCACTCTTAATCATTCTCACAACTTTGTGTCAGGTCATCGGCTCCTGCTTCCCCTCCGGCTGCGCTGGCGAGTTTCGGCGTGGCGCCCGGCGCTCTCTAGTCAGGAAGTAAAGACAATACATAGAAATACCTCTCTGTATGATTTCGTTATATACGTGAACGAGCTTGAACTCCACTGACTTACCTGCCCACGCGCGTCACTAGTCTCACTTTTGCAAGCCACTTGTTGAGGCTCGGTGAACCCTTGTTCCCCCTTTCTAATGTCTCATTCGGCCTGCACTCCGGGGTCGACAATATCTTGTTGAGACGGGCTTAATGGGCTACCAAAGGGCCAACCGTCACTGTGCGCCTGGTAATTGCAACATATCAATTCCTTCCAGTTCGTACACGTTTTGTTTTCGGTGCGTCGTCAACTTGAGCTTCAAGGCCATCGTCGTCCGACTCTTCTTCCTCCGAACGCGCGCTGGAACCGTTCCAAATCTTAATCTGAGAGCAGGCATCAGTCACCTCTGAGGGCGCGGAAAAGAATTTGCCTGCCCGCTGAAGGAACGCTTGAGCCATCGGATTCACTGGGTCTAAGGTTTTTGCGCGTTCAAAATATGCCTGAGCATTGCGCAGGAGAGATGGATTGAACTGGCCCGCTGAGTTGTCGGACGCTGGCTGGGCGAGGTATACAGAGAGTAAACCGGCATAGACGTGCAGGAGCGGATTGTCCTGGTATGGAGCAGACGGAAGATACCTGGAAAGTGTCAACTGACGGCTTCCAACTACACGAAGGGCCGTACAGTTCCAGGTCATCCAAAGCTTCCGCATACTGTTCAGTAAGAATCAAGCGTAGTACCACCTCCTTCAGGATGGTCTCGGGCTGGGAAACACGCGTGGTTATTTGCGAGTTGGTCGGCAAAGTGTTTTCCTCTTACTTCTGTAGACCGGTGCATCATTAGTCGTAGAAATTCAATCCTTTGCGGCGTTCTCTCAGATTCATCCAGATTCTCAGCGAGGATTTGCACACTCGTCCTCCACATTGACTCCCACTTTACTTCTTTACAGTGAGCGAGAATAGTCCAGGCCCGAATTGCCCTTTTCAGATCGTTTCGCTGGATACAGACGTGTAGAATATCGTACACGCGTCGAATGTGGATGTTGCGGGGCGTGTCACGGCGTCTTGTGAGCGAAGTGGGTGCAAAGATGAAGGACATGGTGGTTGAAGCAGGAAGAGCAGAGGCCGATGGCAAACAAGACAGCATTCCTTCGTCTGCCACCACGCCTACCAATGGACGAGGACGACTTGAACTTCGGCTCGGTTTGGGGATCCCCAGAACCCGTATTACTTCCTCCCAGTCATTCAAATTTTATCTCCCCACCAACACCAAGATTGGATGACTTCGATGATGACTTTGGTTCACCGACTGAAACCACGAACCCAGTTACCCAGGATGACGACGACTTTGGGGACTTTGGAGATTTTGGCGAGGCGGATGAGAACCCTCCGGGACCAGAGTTTACTGAATCGGAGGGTTTTGGCGAGATTCCTGTGGCTGGCCCATCGTCATTTCACACCGCCTGGGAGGCATTGAATCTAGAGCCGATGCCCAGTAGGGAGGAACTCCGTGACCAAGTGGACGAAATCCTTGCTCCGATCTGGGGACACATTGATATCTCCCAAGTGACGACGAAAGAGAGCATTCGGGAGGTTGAAGGTATCAGCCAAATCCTGATAAACGCTGAGAGGTACGCGACTTCCCCACTGCTTTGAGAGCGTGTTATCCAACCCACTTTACCAGTCGAGAACTCTACACCATGCTTTTCCAATCCCCACCACCCACAAAACCACCAAATTGGACGCGTTCCCGCATACGACGACAGCACCTCATCGCGCTAGGAATTCCCGTGAACCTCGATGAAGTACTACCACCTCAGGCCAACGGAAAGTCTATGCCTGCTATCCAGGTAACAACGCGGCCGATGTCCGCCCCACCTGGGCCGCACAACCATCCTGTAGCGGGAAGCCCAACACCACGCGCCGGAACCCCTCAACCTGGTGGTCGAGCCGAGCAGTTTGGGCCGAAGCCAGAGATCGATAACGCGAAGATCAACCAGCTTCTCGCACTGGATACAGGTACACCATCGGCGCAGCTTCGGGTGGACGAAACTGACGCCTCAATAGAAACGCTAACCATACAACCTTTATCTACGCTGGAGGGGTACCTCGCCGCGCTGCGTTCGCAGACTGCCAGCACCTCTACGCTATTGTCGCATCTTCTGCAGACTCGAGACTCTTTACAACAAGATTCGGAGACGTATAACGGCCTCATTGCCGAGCTGGTGGGTGAGGCACAGAAGATAAAAACGGTCAAGGGACGGACGCCGAACAGACGGGGTAGCGGGATGACTTGAAGTTTGTAATTTTAATGGAGCAACCGCTTGGATCTAATGTAGTTCTCGTCCTACGCCTTTCCGACGATATGATCAACGCGAACGAGTGCCTCTCGAGAACAGTTTCGTGACCGCGAAACATACAGAACGATAGAGGATCTACTACTACCTTCGTGGTAAGAATAAAATCATGTATATATATATTTGGGAGCGCGCCTGAATTTGGGCGAGGCGTACACTTAAGACATATAAGTTCATATCCGAATCGTGCGTACCATGACAAGGCCTGGAGCAAGTAGCCGTCAGGAGAAATGGAGTGCCCTAGGAATCCATCCACCGTGAATAGCGCTTTGATAAGGTGTTGAAGGGGCTGCTCTGTTTTTGCGACTCGGGCTCGCATTACGGACACCGAGGTCGAGTAGGAGCGCGTAGCCGATGAGAACACTGTACGCCACACGCACACGACCTAAAGGCTCGTTCAAGAATGGGGGGGCAACCTCGGCACAATATGCAGACCGCCAAGTTACGGTCGAGACCGCAGCGCACCGCACCCGTACACTGCAGTCGTGGTGATGTTACGGTTAATCCGAACTAGAGACGTCGGGCTAGATATGCAGCTGTTGAGCAGGCAGATGTAAGCCAATATGGACAGGGAGATTGTACAAGTCTCGCGAGAAAAGGATCCCATACACACCCCCAGGTGAGAAAACTGCCAGCATGTGCCAAGGTCCGCGTGGAGAACCCCAAATGCCGAGCGAAAGCTACGCGGTCGGGCTCCCTGTTCGGCGAGACGATGGCATTGGAGGACGATGAAAGTTAATATCACTCCGATGTCGGTGACGAGTAGCAGCTAGGAGTGAAAGGGGTCGAAGTTCTTCGCCAGAAAATAAATGCGTTCTCAGGTGGGATTACGACCACAACGAAAGCACTGGCATGTAGTCTGCCTGCCAGACGTCCTTTCCAATTACGCGCGGTCGAGCTTGGATAATAAACAGACATTTAAGACGCCGTGGATCAATCTCAATCCTATCGCGTCAAAAGGTTGCAATGTGTCATGCGTCAGCCGAACCTACGCCGTCAAGGCTATAAGGACCAGTTAACGAAACATGTTTCCCGCTGTCGACCACCCTTGAGGAATGTGCTATTGGCGCCAGTAAGCAACAACCACGTCTCTTCAATATTCCCACTAACCTGCTATACCAGAGTGCGCAACTATTATACTCAGTGAGAGCGCTGTCTGCCCGTTCTTGTCTTTCGTTTCTTAAGTGCGCCGCCTGATAGATGTGGTCATGCCGTGAATCTCGTGAGTGGCCGCGTCGTGTGCGTTGAAGAAATTGCCCAGACGCTATTAGGTCGACGAGGAGGTGACTGCCATTCGGCGTGGTGGTACCTTGACCTACCTTCCTTCAGATAAAATGTGACTTGGTGCGGTGCAAGTTTAGTCCCGCCCACCCGAAAAATTGCTACGGGCAATCGTGCATCCGGACATGCTGGCAGTAGTATGTGCGAGTTCCACTCAGCGACCAAGTCATCTCACAAGCATTCAGTCGGCAGTCCCCGCAGCAGTACAGTGCGTATGAAGAACGTCGTCGAAATGTCGAGCTGATTGAAAGCCAGCGCCGCACCTGAACAAGAGATGCGAGGCATGCAGGAAGAAGGATTGAAGGCGGTCGAGGCAGGGTCGCAATGCTTCCCTACGATAGAGATAGAAGGGAATCAATATTATTGATACAGACCGAGGGGCATATACAAGGATGGGACAGCGCATGTGTCTTCTCAGTTGTCTCCGATATTATGCTTTGTCTTCAACTTGTTCAGCTCTTCTTCTCTGCGCGCGAGGTCAGCCTTGGCGGCCGCTGCGTCCTGTTTGGCTGGCATGTGGTAGAGCACTACGATATAGCGCTCCTGCAAATGGAAACCATTCAGGTGGTCGAGGGCGTTTTTGGCCTGGTTTTGGCTCAGCGAACAGAGTAAAGTGGGGGGAAAGAGACACGCACATCCATAACATCATCAAAGACGACGAATGCAGTTCCCTTTGTCTTTTGCTCATTTCCAATACGAATCTGGCGTATGGTGCCGTACCTGCCGAACAGGTCGTACAAGTCTTCGCCATTAATCTGGTAGTTCAAGTTTTTAACGAAGAGGATACGATTGGCGCCAGGCGGGAGCTGTAAATGACGCCTTTAGGAACGGTGAAATGGCCAGAGAAAAGTCACACACCGCAGGTCTGGCAAGCGCCATGGGATTCACGAAGAAGGTGAACTGGGGGCTGTGTCGACTTCCGATCGAAACACGCTCAAACTACCGCCACACGCCCAAGATGGTAATTTTCCAGAAAATTGCCTCGAATAAATTAAGAGAAGCAGCCGTTTTATTCGCGGAGTCATATAAGATACGGGTGTAGGTGCGGTCTAGTTTTGATACATCCACCGACTAAAAAGCGCTAACGAGGGAGACAACGGCAGATAGAGCAGCCAAAAACATCGGAATATGCACGGGAATGGCACCCGAGGGAGACGAAGCTCCCGTGCTCGACCCTGGAGGACTGGAACCGGACGCAGTCGGGGCATCGGGGCCAACGAAGAAAAAGGTCCCAGCAAAAGGAGCACCAAGGCCCAGTGCATCACTGAAGGCGGTGACATTGAAGTTCGTCCGGGGAGTAGACGAGTTGACAATTGACAATGCCGCGGTATCAAAGCCTTTCGGCTGAACGAAGGCCAAAACCAAGTATCTAGGGATGGAATGTCAGCGAAGAGGTTCGACTGCGAGGATAGACCATACCTGTGAGGGTCTGAACCAGCCGGCGGGCCAGGGCCGAAATAATCCGTGAGGGGTGCGGTGGTGTTCGTCAGGACGCCCGTGTTCGAGCCATTGCTGACGTTCCAAGTATAACCTCCTCCCAAGAAATGACGGAATTGCGCAAGCGAGGTGTTTTGCGGAGTCGGGGCGTCAGGGTCGAAGAGCGCGACGAGATACTCGTCGTTGACTGCAGTCGAGTTGTCGGACGTCAATATGAATTTCGGTTCGTCGGCGGTTTCTGAGCGCAAGGATCAGCACACACTCATTTCAACGGTAAAAACTTTTGGGAACTCACGTTGAATGGTAAGGTTCGATGCCAGAGTCACATTGACGGTGGCGAACACCACGTCGAGGATGGCTGAGGGCTGGAACACAGGGATGACCCCAGGGACAATGCCCGCCTTGGAGAAGGCGGTAGAAATATTTGTGAGCGAGGTGCTTGAAACTGCCGAGGCTAGTGTCGACCCAGCGAGGAATGGAAGGGCGTAAACGACTGAGGAAAACATGGTGTCTGTTGCGGTTGAATGTGGAACATTGGGGCGACGCCTTTGAATTTATAGTGGGGGATTCCGCGAAGCTCCCGAGCTGTGTAAGTAAGCACTAACAGATGCTGATGAAGGAGATCGTCGTTGCAACGATCACGGCATGGGATCCTACCTGGATTCACATCCAACATCAAATGATACACATTCAATTCGAAGCCAGGCATCATCGAAAAAGTGCGGGAGGATATCTTACCGCGTTGAAAACTGTGCTGTAGTCACAAAATAATCAATTCCAAGACTTCCCTTGCTGTGTGTTGCTCGCAAATTCTGATCATCCTATTCTTCTGTCGCCATGGACCATATTGCGACAAATTGGAGCACTCACGAATCCACACGATCGCGTTTGAAATTTCAGTCGCGTCGCGTCCCAAACGCGTGTCCTCGCCATTGGCGCGCGATTCCTAGTCTCCCTAGTCAGACCAAATGAGCAGTAAGGTTTTCTGGGGGAAAAAAACGACGACGGGGGAGGTGGGATCGCGGACGAGGGCGCGCCTTTCTCAAGGAGGATGCGCAAGTCGGAGCGGTAAGACAACATACATGCAGCGCGGCGCTGGGCTCAATGGTTACTCACTGAGACCACGTCGCTTCGCCCATTTTGGTGCCCAGCGAGATTAGACTCTCCGCGTCGTCTCTTCGGGGCAGTACTTACCGTCTGCATGCGTAGCCGGCCGCATCTGGTGGGGAAAGGATATTATCGACATGGGGCTGTGGCAAAGCCGTGACCAAACAACTCATGCATGCCGTGATTGCCGTAGCTGATTGCCGGTCAATACTTGACCGAAATTCAACCTTCGTTCAACCGGAAATTCTCTCGAAACCGTACAAACCTTCACGGAACGAACTCGAATAGACCGCGTCTGATACCCGTTCTCCGCCTTTGACGACGATGACCCCGTATTTGAATTGCCATGCGAACGACGGCGAATAAGACGGGTATAAGTACAGTCTAAATGGTCTCTCGCCAGGTATCAATTAGTGCTGGCCACTCTTATCGATACTCAACTCCAGGATGGCCAAATCTGTCTCCAACATCCTCTCGATTTCATGTCCGAGGCCCCTCCTCATCTTAACGTGCTCCTCCATTGTGACCGCCTCAACCCTCCTCGTCATCTCCATGCTCGACCTCGGCCTGCTCTCTTTCTTCATCAATCCCTGCGCCTCCATATTCACCATCTCATATAATGTCGCAATGCTCGTCCTGGCCGGACGCAAAAGAAAAACGAACCGCCCTTCGTATTTTTCAACGTGTATCATGGGCGCGTACATCCTCGCTGTGGTGTGGCTCGCCGCCTGGGCGATGACAGTGATGGTCCTCGTATCCTGGGTTGGGAACTATCGGCCGGAGGATCTTCACCAACAGGACGGTCTTCCGGTAACTGTCCAAACACAACGCCTCCAGTGCTTCTTGGCCGGCCTGGAGTTCTTTATCGTTGGAGGAATTGCAGTGAAGGGGGATTTCATTGCGAAGGCGGAAGGTCCGGACCCAGACGGTTGGAGGCCAATGCAAGAAGAGGAAGAAGAAGAAAAATGACCTACACTACTCACATGTATTAATATTCACCCAACCAGCGATACAAGATTATTCAGTTTGACCTCTCGGGCCATGAATTATCGGGACACGACATCTATAAACGTACTTGTAGCTGTATAATTCGGGTCTCTCCACGAATAAGTCTGATACAACTCATGAGTGCGTGTTTTTGAATTCATGGGCTCTAATACGACACCTCTATTTCCTGCCGCGCGCCAGACGCTCGACTTGTCGACACTCTTCTTCGCCACGCACACACACAACCGTGGCGCCCCCTCTTTCGTCTGAATCTGGGATTGTACACTTGATGTCCTCTGCGTCTTTACAAGGACAGGCTACGGGGCCTGACACACAGTCCAGGGTGCCCGGGCAGAGGTATTGTGAGCATGAAACTGGGGATTACCTTGAACATCGAGTAGGAGAGCACGCAGTGGATAATAACACGAACCGCTTTCGAGATGCGCGGCCCATGACGCGCCAGAGGGCTGCTGCTGCTGTTGCTGCTGGAACATCCCATCGAAGAATTGGAACTGGGCAGACACGAGCTGGAGGAAGAATGCAAGCAACAGAACGCAAAGCGCGCGAGCCATGGTGAAAGCAGAGAGCAAAACCTTTTGTGACCTAATCGCAACGTGTCACTCCTCCTCAACCTCTCACAGTCGTCTCGCCTGGTCGAACTGGAACATTTGCTCGCGACGAACATCTGGAATCTGCACAATCTGCACAAGCATCATCTTAAATCCCCGTTTCTCGTTGGCCAGCAACATGTCCGTCTTGGAAAGGCTTTCGGATAATAAAGCACAATCGAGGTCTAAGGCAACGCACCCCTGCAGGCTGTTCACCCCTATTCAAACCGATGCATTCAATTAAAGTCAATCGGGGTCATTTGAGACAGGTCCACCGTATAAATTGGCGACTCACTTGCAGCAAGATCTTACAGTCTGCCCAACGTGAGTCGCACTCATTCAACCCGATTTCCTGCCAGCCAAACGACTATAGATGCCTCTCCCCGGATTCAAAGTTCACAATCGCTCGAACGAGATCATCCTATGCACCCTAACCAACAAAACTGGAGGAAACGCACTCCCAATCGAGATCAAACCGTTCGAGGACCACACGTTCAACCGCAGGGGCTGGGAGGACGTTACCGTCACCGATAAACACAAGACCCGCCAGCTTGCCCTCTGGATGAACCGCGGTGGACCTGCCTTGGTTCATTTTGACGGCTTCGACAAACCCTTCACGATCTACAACGACTACAGCCCCGACCCTGGGTTCATTATCAACAACCTCTCGCCGCGAAACATCATGTGCTTCATCTCTGCCAACTCTGGCGGGAGCCCCATGTGGTTTAAGATTCCGGCAGGCGGGAGCGAGAAATGGACGAGAAAAGGGTGGGAGGGTATCGCCATCAAAAGCGAGGATGGGAAGCAGAGGAAGGGCGAGTTTGTGGACAACAAGGAGCTCAGGGTCACCCTCGACTTCCTTGGCTTTGACCAAGACTTGGTTTGGCACGAGCCGCCGGAAAACTTTATCGCGGACGAGCATTATTCTGAAGCTGTCCGTATCTGTGACCGCTCGTATGCTGCTGGGGACTCAAGGGCCTCTGCGCCCGGAGGACTCACCGCCTCCATCTACAAAGCGGACAAGCTCGAGTTCATGACCACCGGTGCGTCGCTCTGCCTTGGCATCTGCTGTCCTCTAACTCTCCAGGCAGGCGTCAAGTCCCCGAGTCTCGGAGACCACATCCAGATCTATACGCTTGCCCTCCTCATCAATCACTTGAAGTACGGCCTCGCAGAACCGGGCGTCGTTGTTTCGATAACTCCCGACTGGGTCAAGGTCGCCGCATATTCGTGCGAATTCGACACTATCGTCGTGCTTGGGTTTCCCACAAAGGCCATCGATCTCGTCGCGCCGCACAAGACCCGACCTACGGTCGGCACCCGCCTCCTCGTCGTATCCCAGTTCACCCGCCGCGACGGTCCTGCGACGCAGGGCGTACAGGCCGACATCACGCCGGGGCCTAGAAGTTTGGGTGAGCGCTTCCAGTCATCGACGTCGAAAAACGCTCATCGTTTCACCAGACAAGTGGTACAACTTCCACCCGCTTGTTGCTCAATTCGTCTCATCTGACGAGCATGAACCGCTCTGGAAAGAGCGAATGGACGAAGTAGACGAGGACTTGTGGCAGGATACGTGGGAGGGCTGGCTTGCTTGGAAGGTGAGCGCTTGAGCACTTTAACCATGCCGCAAACCTAAATCATCATTCAGGCCAGGCACGGCGAGACCTATTTCCGTTTGGGCTGCCCGACGAAAATCAAGGATATGGCTGCAATCCACACCGATAGCTCGCTTCCTGCCTATGCTCCGTGAAAGTGTGAGCGGATAACAATAGGATTTACAGTCGAGGTAATCCTACAACAGAGGGACAAATCAAGAAGGGCATGTCGAGGTCGTTACGGGGATTATGAATATGTACTGGTTATATCCGGAATATAAACGAAATAGAAGGATAGTAATGTGGTGATGAAGCATTTGGAGCAAGACGAATTCGAAGAACGCTCGACTCAGAGGTCTTCATCGTCAATGGCATCCACCTCTTCAGCCAGGCGCCTCCTCAACTCCCGTCGCTCAGAGTCCTGCAGCTTGGGTGTGAGGCGGGTGTCCCGCGTCAAAACAACGTCTGGTCGACGAGGTGTTGGGGTGACACTGCCCGGCCGCTCAGCAGTAGCAAGCGATCGCGGGGGTGTGCAAGGGACCGAGTTGGCCAGTCTCGCGTCTGGGGTGACAAGACGCGATTTCAAGTCAGAAGACGCAGGCGCGGTCATGGACTTGCGCGGCTTCCTCCGCGGCGGCGCAACGTTCTCCTTGTGGGCGTCCTTCTGCGGCGACAACAGGACATCTGGGTCCAGGTCGGTAGGGGAGCCGGTGATGACGAACGCGTCCTGGAAGACATGGAACCCCGGATAGTGGATCGACTGGGGATCGGTCGGCGGGGGGATGTCGCGTGGAGTTTGAACGACGCCGGCGGACGCGTTCGGTGGCAACGAAAAGTAGTCGGCCATTTCCTGAGCGTCGTCGGTGGATAGTGATGCGGATGTGGGGAACGCGCTCAGGGTCGGGTGGGGACGCGTCAAACGCGTGTCATGGGGCTCTGTAGCACTGTGAGGGACAGGCGCGCTCTTTGGGGAGTTTTTAGGAAGGCCAAAATCGAGTTTCCTGACAGGGCTGTCACCGCCAAAAACTGGGACGGCTCTGACGCGAATTGGGCTCTTCAAAGACGCGCCGGTACTGATGCCCTCCTCTGCGAGTATCCTGCACTTGGTGGGGCTGAAAAGGCTGGGTCCAGCTGGGGAGTGGACGCGTTTGTTGGGTCTTTGGTGGAGATTGGGGTCAGGGAGAAAGAGTTCGAGTGGCAAGTCCTTGAGAGGACCGGCGCGTCGCTCTCCTCGGGCTGCTCGTGGTGCGGAGGACGAGGCTTTGGGCATCGCGTGGGTGGTGGCGGGAAGGAAAAGACAATGGCCTTTCCAACTTGCTTGTCCTTGTTTGTAATGTTCCACCCGAAACTCCCAGTATTATATTTTACCGCTAGATTACAGCTACTACATGTACAGTACTTTTTTACAAGCAAACGACCCCTCGTTCAAATTACGATGGCGGCGGGACGACGGGCATTACGATGTCGAACACGCCCGTCCCGGACAGACTCGGCCGACCCAACACAATGTTTCCTGAAGGAGTCGAGAGATCATCGTAATCCCCATAGAGAGTCGCGTCCGACAAGAACGCCGCCGTCATCTCGTACGATGCCTTGAGGAGTGGCGAAGGGTTGGACGAGATACCCTGTCGGTTGAAGGGCTTGTAACCGCCGTCAAACGTCTGAGGCACGTATTAAAATGAGAAATGGAAAATAACGATGCGGTCGTTCGCGTACCATGTAGTCGGCGATGAGCTCCAGATGGCGGTGGTCGACTTGGATTTTGTATGCACTGAAGACGGATCCCATCTCCCGCAATATGGCAGCACGGGCCATCTCGACACCATAGGTCTTCAGGATGGCGTAAATGTCATTCGAGTATATGTCGTCCTCCTCGAGAATACTTTCCTCTGAGCTCGAGCTGAACTGCCAGAGCCCCTGGAAGTTTGACCCATTGGTCGTGAGCTATTGAGAGTTAGTTGCACTCGCTCGTCAAAATCAAGGAAACCCTAACCTTGACTTTCGTTTCACCCTTGCTGTTCTCTTTGACCTGGAAACATTCCGTGATTCCGGGAATCTCGCGAATAATCGTCGCGCGACACGTTCGCTCGAGAATACCAACTAGCAAAAGCTTGGGCATGTCTGGACGGAACTTAGAGAACAAAATCAGCGCATTGCCCGAAAAGCAGCAGGAAAAGGCTTACTTGAAGCTGGAAGGTACATTTGGAATCTTTGAATGCAAAATTTATCGCGTGGAGCATGTTCTTCATGAACGCGTCGCCGACAGCTGCGACTCGTTTGGCCACGTTCAAGCTCTTCAGCTTCTTCTTTGACACCTCTGGCGCGGCTTCGTCGTAGGCAGCCTCGATCTCTTCGTCCCTGAGAGCTTCTTCCTCGTCATCGCCGTTGTCATCATCGTCTTCGTATGTCGCCTGCTGCTTCTTCTGCCTGGCACGCTTCTCGTCGTCCGCATCGCCATCCCCTCCTTCGCTCTCGTCATCCTCGTCTCTTCGCTTCGTTTTCGATTTGGGTTCGTCGTCCTCCTCCTCGTCACCACCCTCTGTCTCCTGCCCCCCCTTCGTTTTCTTCCCCTGCCCAAGTTCCTTGATCTGGCTTTTCAGGTCAGCGTCCAGCTTCTTCATCTCCGACTGCATCTCCTTCTTCAACGTGAGGGGGAACTTGGTCGTGAAACAAGCCAATATTTCGAGTGGATCAATGTCATACTCAGCGAGGTACTCTTTCTTCGGGAAGAATGCGAGGTCGATGGTGAACTGCGTACGCCTCGCCTCGCCATCGACAGTCAGTCGCTCGCGCACTGTGATGCTCTCCACCACCTGGGCGAGCGTGACTCGGCTGGCGCGTTTGCAGAAGACGTCGATATCTTCGGTGGATATGCCAGGACGAACTGCCATCGTCATGGAGGGTGTTTTCGGTTTTTGTGAAGCTGTCATGACGATTTCACGGAGACGAGGGATACCCAATGTGACATTGGCGGCACCGTGTCCTTGAAAACAATCAGACACACGACACTGGCAAGAACAAGTCTGAACGTACCGGCAAAGTGAAAAGTATTCAGAGTCATCTGGGTCGAAGGTTCTCCGACACTAAGAAGCTTTTGAGTAAAGGACTTGGCCAGACGGAGGAAATTTACCCTTGGGATGCCAAGAGACCGACAGCCTCGCCAGGCTCCACCAAACTGCGCATGTATTTGACGTTCATCAACAGCTTGAAGTTCGTAGGATGAACGAGTTTGCGGCTGCTCTTATATAATTCCTCCTGCTTGCCCTTCTTGTCCTCCAATAGGTGATGCGGATTTGTCTTGATGTACTTGTTAACGGCGGTGGCGAAACCCTCGGACGTGCTACCCAAGAAACGACTAGGGCTGTATTTAATCAGCACTGGATCAAGCTCTTCACGATCAGCGGGCGTGTTCTTGTCAGGGCGAACGTCGGATTGCTTGAGGACCTTTTTCATGTACTTTGTCGCTGTCTTATCATCCACATTCCCCGTCTGGAGATCGCGTGGCTTCAAAACGTTCACGAAAGAGAGTTCGTTTTGCGCGATGAACTGGAACTCCCGCAGATGCTTCTGCTTGGTTACATCCAGTGCGTCTCCTCCATACTGGAATTGGTATATGGACGAGTCGCTGCCACGGACGGTGTGATCGTAGTGGACGCGAATGCCTTCCAGATGCTTGATCAGGCAACGTTGTAGATAACCGGACCGCGACGTCTTCACGGCAGTATCGATCAGCCCCTCGCGTCCCGCCATGCAATGGAAATAAAACTCCTGAGGCTTGATACCCGTGAGGAAACGACTGGCCACATACCCGCCCGCGATCGCCTTGGTTTCGAACGGCCGGAAGCACGGAAGGGTCTTGCCGCTGACCATAACGGGAACACGACGACCTTCGAGCTCCTGCTGCCCTAAAGCACAAGATATCTGCCGCGCGTTCACCGCACTACCCTTGGCACCAGAAAGCGTCATGGTCTGCATGTGGTTATGCGGGAACTTGCGGAGGAGACCCTTGGGCATGCAAGCGTCGCTGATGTCCGACGTGAGCTTGGAGAGCTTCGTCTTGACGGTCATGTCGAGTCCAGCCATCTTATTATCGTCTCGGAGAACCTCGCGGAGTAGCGAGCCCAACTCCCCAGGGATATCCTCCTTTGCCGTGGTGGTGAGGGACGGGAAATTCTCAATTGCACCCTCTGTACCCCAGTTCTTCCCTTTGCTGAGTATATCGTTCCGCCACCCATTTCCTTCGGGCGTCAAGGCCAAATCATCCATCCGACACGTAAAGGCCCGGTGCTGGAGGAATTTTGTAAACAACCGACTCAGGATTCCGAGAAGTTTGCCCGCCGTATCCGCTCCGTAAAGTTCGTATACGGAGTGGACAAGACCGTAGTCGGAGGCTCCGAATGCCGCTTTGTCGAGTACACCACAAAGGAGTTCACCGTCCATGAAGATGACCTTGTCCTCCTTTGAGTCTCCGCCCCACAGGTGACCCGGAACTTTGGTCTCGGCGTTGAGATTGAGTCCCTCAAAATTGTCGGGGGTGATATTTTTGAGGACTGTCGAGATCTGGACAAAAATGCTTGGTCAGCAGTGATAAAATTGAAAACAAGAGAAAGACTCGCAATCTGTTTGCCTGTCCACAACGGAACAGGCTTCCAAATGGTCGGCGGCAGTGTGACCAGCCGCGTGTGTTCCGCCTCATCTTCAGGTCGGAGGGCGCCGTACAGTAACTGGAAATAATCTTCGCGCGTAAAAAACGCGTCCTGGCTCGTCATCCAGACACCGGCAACGACGTGATCCTGGATCAAACCACGGAGAGGGTTCCCGGACGTTGGTACTAGGTACTGGTTGTCGGTATTGGCGATCATCATTGCTTCAGCCCGAGACACTTGGTTTTCTGCAACGAATTGAGAACAGAAATGCGATATGCGGGAGATGCGTACGAGGAAAATGAATGTTCATCTCATCACCATCGAAATCAGCTAAAATCTTGGTTAACTCTCGTGATTACAGAAACGCCACGTTTGCTTTACCATTGTATGAGTTACTGCAAGGCACGATAAGTTTACGGACGAGCGAGGGACATGTGAAACCAACCAGTTAGCGTAGTGCATCCGAATCGTTTTCTCTCCCTTCAAGACCCTCGCTTTATGCGCCATCATACTTGGCTTGTGCAGCGTCGGCTGCCGATTCAGAATCAGGATGTCCCCGTCCCGCAAATGCCTATACACTTTCTTGTTGATGGCGGCGGTGCGCGTGAACAATCCCTTCCGACCAAAGGCGCCGGTTTCGTCTCCCTGCGGCGTCAACAGCTGGTTCGCGATGGCGGTGCGGAGCTCCACGCTTAATTTGTCCTGTAAACACAACGAATTGTCTTGAACGATTCAATGGATAAAAGGGGGTTCGAGGCATACGAGAAGCACTTGATGTCCGTCTTCGTATTCCACCAATGTTGCTCCAGGATAGCCCTTGGGTCCAGTAATCACCCGCTGTCGCATTTCGTGGAAGTTGGCGGGCGTCACGGGCTCGGGGAACGTCAGCTTCTGCGCAAATACGGGCGGAACGCCAATCTCGTTTGGCTCGATATTGACGTCGGGGGAAATCACGGAACGCGCTGCATAGTTCACACGTTTACCCTGAATTGGGAATCATAAAAAACACATAACATAGAGGAGAGGGAGTGTTCTACCATCATGTGTTTGCGGAACAGTCCCTCCTTCTTCTCGAGGCCCTGCTTGACACCAGCTGGCGGGAGCTTCCCTAGCCGAGTCGGCGCCGGGTTCTTGCTGCTATCCATAAAGCTATTCACGTCGATCTGGAGCTGGACCAGCGACTCCAAGAGCGCCGACATGGCCTTCCTCCGCAGCACATCGTCAAACTCGGGCGTCTTCTGTGATGCAGCGCGGAGAGTAATGTTCTGGTCACGCATACGGTACGACGTCTTGAGGATTTTCTCCAGGAGCTCGTTCTGCGGGTGCTCGAACAGCTTGTCGGCCATCTTAGCCGCGGGGCGGAAGCGCGTGGGCGCGACGGGGACGGCGTCGAGGAAGAACATGTCGGCGGAGGCGAAGGAAAGGCCGTCGCGGGAGAGGGGAGCGAAGGGACCGTGCCGGCCGTAGAGCAGCGAGCACATAACAGCCTCGTTGCGGAAGAGGCGGCGGAGATGCGCACGGCATTCTTCAGGTGTAACAACACGCTCGTTGCGCCCCCGTTTGGTTTTAACTTTGCCATTGGCGGCTCTAGGAAGGTTGGAGTCCTTTGACGCGGTCTCCTTGGTTATCTCGTCCTCCTCTTCCTCTTCCTCCTCCACCTCTTCTTCCTCCTCGCTTGGCTCCGAGTCAGCGTCTGTCATGTCAACGTCGGAGTCTTGGGTCGCCTGCTGCTGTTTGTTGGCCTGTATTTTCGCGAGTTTTCCGGATTGCTCGAGCAGCAGAACATCTGGTCGTTTCCGTCGCAACCCAGCCTTCTGCTTTTTCGAGAGATCGTATTCAACCACCTTGGTGTGGCCTTCTTTCCGGAAGGTGTACCCATGACTGCGGGAAACATAAACGCGATGCACAAGTTGAATAGACTTTGACCACGAACCTTCCACAGTTGTCGTTCTGGCATTTGGTGGTGGACGAGGCCTTGAGAAATTCGGCAATGAGCTCCTTCCGAGCCTTGAAGACTAGCCCGTCTTTGTAATGGTCGCGGGTGCTCTCCGGCGAACGTTTCATCTGCACAGAGACGTACAGGTTGACGCGCATAGTAAACTGCGCAAGCGTCTCATCCAAGACCGCATCCTTCTTTGGACCCTCCTCGTGTTCGTCTTCAGACGTCTCGTCGGTGTCCGTTTCCGGTTTCTTGGTTTTTGCTGTCTTCTTGGCCTCCTTCCTGTTTTTAATCTTCACCCTGATTAGAAGTTCATCAACCCCTTGCGCCGCGTCCAACAGACCGTGCTCAAGTAATCGGAATTTCGCGATATATTTCACCAGCTAATGGAGAGTTCAGTAAACACGCCGTGGATTTACGCGCCATGTACGCACCACAGGCCGGCTGATTTTGAATTTATGGCAAAATAAGCATGTATCGCGCAGGAGATTGTACATGTTCCCCATAAACAGCGGATGAAACACTGGCGCCGGAAGCTCGATGTGACCAAAGTGCCCGGGGCACGTATAGAATGTGAGGCGACATGTCGCGCAACTACCAAAGGCATGAACTCCCGACCGAATGCTACAACCGGGAGGTACATACATATCGTGACGTTCAGTCGGGCCCAGCGCAGGGTCGTACAAGCCACCAACATTGGGGCGGTTGAGATCGTCGAGGAGGTTGACGCTGACAATTTGCTTGACGGAAATGCGGCGGACGTCTTCGCCGGTGAGGAACGAGAAGGAGAGGCTCGAGACGGTAGACGGGAGACTGTGTGCAATATTCATCCCGGACGCGGCGCCGACGCGCTAGGCGGCACAAACGGAAGTGTCCTCAAAGACGGCGGTGGACGTCCCGCTTCAGTGAATTCGCGTTTACCGCGACGAAGTTGAATTGCCAGAAACTTTTTCCGTTCCGATCAAAAGCGTCGGCCTTGACGGCAGACACGGACAAATATCTCGCATGGGCGAAAATAAATGGTGCTCTATGGCGTAGAAGATGGCTATGCCGGCGGGCCGTGGTTCGGTAGTTTACAAAAAGATACACAGAAAGATACGATTAAACGCGAAGCAGCAACCCAGCAATTCCCTTCGTGCTCAGATAAGCTCTGCTGCATTTACCGGCATTTCATCCTGTGTACATGCGTCAGTTGATGTTCAGTCAATGGGGAAGAAACGGCCTACGATCTGAGTACTGTAGAATTGTTCTGAAAGAGATGAGTGTCCGTTTCCTGTGAGAGCAGGTACAGAAGGCTTACCGATGTCGCGCAGGATGCGGACGTCGTCAACCGTGACAAACTACAAGTAATTGAGTCGAAGTCCATGTTAGATTGCTTCGAAAACATACGTTAATCGCAACACCCTTGCGTCCAAACCGACCCGACCGACCAATACGGTGGATGTAATTTTCACGATTTCTGGAAGATTGTGTGAGCAAATGCCAAGGTCCCAGGTGAGTGAAAGAACGTACGCAGGCAGGTCGTAGTTGATGACCAGCGAAACCTGCTGCACATCGATACCCCGCGCCCACACGTCGGTGGTGATCAGAACTCGGCTAAGAAAGCGTCAGTCGAGCACGAAGAAGGGCAACTAGAATGCCTACGAGGTTCCACCACGGAACTCGGCCATGATGGCGTCGCGCTCCTTCTGCGCCATCTCACCGTGCATGGATGACACGGTAAAGTTGGATGCGCGCATTTTTTCCGTCAACCAGTCGACCTGTGCGTGTCTTCGTGAGCAGCCTGCTAAAAAGAAGGGGATTCACGCACCTTGCGCCGAGTGTTGCAGAAAATGACCGCTTGCGTGATCGTGAGGGTGTCGTAGAGATCGCAAAGTGTGTCAAACTTCCAGTCCTCCTTCTCGACGGCCACGAAGAACTGCTTGATACCCTCCAACGTCAGCTCGTCACGCTTGACGAGAATGCGGATGGGGTCGGTCATGAATTTCGTGGTCATCTCCAGCACGTCGTACGGCAGGGTCGCACTGAGAAGTACGACCTGCGTTGCGGGCGGCAGATAGCGGTAGACGTCGTATATCTGGTCCTTGAACCCCTTGTTGAGGAGCTCATCCGCCTCGTCGAGCACAAGCATCTTGATGTTGCGTGTGCGCAGACTCCGCCGCCGAATCATGTCGAAGACACGGCCGGGGGTGCCCGAGACGACGTGCTGGCCGTACTCGAGCTTGCGGATGTCTTCGCCAATGGAGGTGCCGCCGATGCACGCGTGACATTGGACGTTCATATAGTCGCCGAGAGCGAGGACGACGGACTGGATCTGGGTCGCAAGCTCACGAGTGGGGGAGAGAACGAGGGCCTGGGTTTCGCGGACGGTGACATCGATGGACTGGAGTATGGAAATGGAGAAGGTGGCTGTTTTTCCGGTACCGGACTGGGCCTGCGCGATGACATCCCTGCCCTGTGTTATGGGCAGAATAGCACGCTGCTGGATGGCGGAGGGCTTTTCAAAGTCTAAGGGACGGTCAAATTGTGTTTTAATGCGACAAGGCCGTAAAAAGAGACGGACTGTACGCGTAAATCCCGCGAACGAGATCCTCCTTCAGGCCCAGGTCGTCGAACGTGGAGACAACGGACACGGCCTCGGACGACTCGAAGACCAGTTTCTAAAGCACACGGTGAGCATATCGTCGCCACAAGAGCAAGGCACCGTACATCGTCGCCAGTGTTTATGCCAGCCATTTTGGTTGAGTGGAGCGGAGTCTGAAGTTTGATCAAAAGAGTTCGACTCGGAGACCTCTGACTTGGCGTTGCCGCAAAGGCTACCACCACCGGCCACATCGTTCTCAAAATGGTATCTGGATACTCTGTCTTCTCAGTCCCAGATTTGCTCCCGCTGTTATCTTGCTTTTTGTCGCCACTGACTCAAGTCACCTCGACTCTCTTCTGCTCCCACTTTCGCCTAGAGCCCCCACTCTGCTGGAGGCTTGTCTCGTATTTCATGCATCGATCTCTGCCTCACAAATCTACCGCCGACGCACTCCGTCCCTTGCCAAGTCTTGTCTTCATCCAGATCTCATTATTAAATATTTCCAGCACAATTCAGCGCTCCATCTTTATTTTGCGCCAGAATCTCTGGTCGCCTACCCTTCACTCATTCCTTGCCTCTCCCTCTTTCTCGCCCTCAACGGTGACGCCTCGCTACTCTGTCGCCGCCTACCTTTCTCTCATTCCTTGCCTCTCCCTCTTTCTCGCACTCATCGTTGACGCCTCGCTACTCTGTCTGCTCGGTGATGCCAGCTTGATGCACAACTGCCGCCATTCCGATCGCGAAACTGTCCAATTTATACGACAGTCAAAATTTTTAAAAGTTGGACCATGTACACCGCTCATGTCTGAATCATATCCCCTTGACCGGTGGCTTATGGGCCGTAGCACTATTATTCCGGAGTAACTCTCCCCAAAACCAAAGGATGGTCACCCTTCGGGCAAGTTAGCCACTATCATCTCTCAACCTCGGAGGAGAACGTACATCGATAGACCGAGAACAATAGCGCAAGCAGCTAGAATCGTGTTGCCTACACCGTATCCGAGGTTTCGATACCTGCAAAAAATCTCCAGCGGTTGAAAAATCGACGTTGACCACTCTTACATTGCGGGCGAGGCCAGTGGAAGAGCAAAACCAACGAGTGATCGGAGCAAAGAAAGACCACCCAACGCTACGAACATGTTGGATTTCGCGATGACCGCAGTGTAGTATGAGTCGTACCTGGGGCGGCACGGACAGTATACGTATCGATTATATAGGTTTGAATAGACTGATAATTGATGGCAATGCCAATGCTGAAGACGAATGAAAAACTTGGTCCGTAAGATTGGATTGACCAACCCAGTGAGAACCAGACCCTACGAGTCGTGTCAGAATTCGCGAACAATCTTGATAGGAAGAACCCACAATATCCGGAGCGATCCAGTGCACATTAGACCTTGCAGTCCAACCTGTGGTTGAAAACGTCAAGAATGGAGTAGCGCCCAGCGGCAGCATTCATACCTGTTATGAGAAGTCCAATCGGTACCAGAATCGTTGCAGGAAGCATGATTGCTGAGTACAGAGCGCAATTAGAAAGGAAAGCGATAGAGTAATTGGAAACATACGCAGACGGTACTCGGGTCGTCCTGCATCTTTGTACCTTTCAGCGAGAGCTGCATGGATTTTGTCCAGGAGGGCGTTGCAAATTTGTGCGCCACCGTATAAACCCAGGCCGAAGGCAAGGTAGTGAAGCCCGGCTATGCCGATGCCCTCGTGGTAGACGGAGACATAGATGCCGGGTATGGAAGTTAATATCACTACAGAACAGGTCAAAAGCGGGTTAAAAAATCCAAAAGAGGGACGCACAGTAAACCAGTCCTATTACGGCCGAGTATCAAGTGTGAATGAATACTCATAGGTGGGTGCATACCGTATCTGCGAATTCTTCAGCCTCTTATTTGGGATTGTAGGAGGAACACTACATGTAAGCAAGATAAACCCCGAGAACTTGGGCGGTAGGTTCCGTGAAGATCAGTTTGATCGGGTATAGTAGTTGTTTGAGGCGCGAGGGTTTGCTGGAGTAGTGGTAAGCAAAAATGCGAACAGCTTTCGATCCGCCGACGAACGGTTTGGGATCAGCTTCAAAGCTCGTGAGGTATTTGGAATCGGGGTGGTTTTTGGCCAGTTTTCGAGCTTTTCGCTTGAGAATAATGGGTGCAAACGCTGGTCCGATATGTTCGAAGAAATATTCCAATGGTTGACGGAAGCAACTGCTTACTTTCTTTCAGCCATATGAAAGCAATGGCCTGGACGAGGACTGCTGCAATTGTCGTGGACCAGAACTTGAATTTGTTTTAGGATATTTGTGGGAGATGATACTACATAAGCGTACTCACAACCCATTGCCATTTGGTTCGAGTCGCAATCCAAGCTCCGGCCACTGGGCCGATAATTGGACCCAGGAGCGGAGCAAGCGCTGAAGATCTATGTGTTATCGCTAGTCGAGGCACCAACGGTTTGTTGACGACCTACCATACAAAGTTACCGCGCGGCCACGTTGCTTTACACTCCAGCAATCGTTGATTACACCGCCTCCAATCTGTAACAAGCGGATGTTGTAAGTGAAGACATCATCGAAGGTTAAATAACAGGACATACAACCAAGGGTGCACTTCCGCCAATTCCGGCCAGGAAGCGCCAAGCGAGGATTTGTGAAGGCCTTTTCGCAAATCCACAGGCAATATTGAAGGCTGATATGGAATTACTAACAGCAGCATGGGTATCTCGAAGGCGATGGCCAACCAATATAAAAGATGTTGCCGAGTTGAACAACCCTGGAGCGTCCGAATATTTGGGAAGCTGGGCCGAAAAAAAGCGGTCCAAAAGCTGCGAAACGTTAGCTTGACACCGTCGAGGCGGAACTTGAACACGGCACCATAGGCTAAGATGAAGATGGATGTTAAGAGTGGCTGGAAAACTGAACCGTGCGCATCGAGATCGTGCGCCACTCGAGGTGCAGCTGGGGCAATGATTGACGAGGTGATGGGAGACAGCATCGTGTATGTGGATATGATTCCAGTGGCCACCCATTTTTGAGCATATGTCCAGCTGTAAACTGAGCCACCCATTTTCCCATGCGCCATAGATTGAACTGAACCTACTTTTGAGGATTTTCAGGATCATTGGGTCCATTCCAGTCGACGACTTGAATCTCTCCCGCCTCGGAAACCCCATCTTCTGTGTCGCGGTTGCCTGACTGCAAGACCATACCAATGAAAGGGAGGAGAGAAGGCACAGTGACGGAATCTAACAACTGTGGGCCCGGGTTCGAGTTATGTCAGGCAGCAAGACGCCGAGATGAACCACCACGAGCCAGTTCAATGTGGTAACCGCTGCATGGTCAACTTGTTGCCCTCATGCGAATGTTCGAAAGCCTTTCTAGACGTCGAGCAGGTCCGGTGAAATATGGTGCTGAGACGAAGTGAAACAGAATGGCAGCTCGAGGCCTCTATCTCAATATGGCAAAGCCGCTCTTGATAGTCCCAGGGGCAGCTCAAGACGCAGGAAGAACACAGGAACAGGTACCTACATACCGCTTCTGGTCCTCCGCTTCTGGTCCTAGAGGCTGTAATGGACTCGGACCGTAGAGGGCTGCGCTCCGAATTTGTAGATGGTAGAATCTTGTGTTCGGAGTACAGACATGTGGATTCAGCCTAGGATGGCACGGTGGCAGCACATTTTACACGTAAGAAAGCGTTAGAGCAGATCAGTGATTGCTGTCGGAGTTTGAACCGCCGAGTTTGACCGACTGGCTCTCATACCACCATGGACTCGGTCATCGAGGTGCAACGACAGACGCACGAGGAGGTGGAACGGTTTGAGCGGGCGCTATACACACTTCTGTCCCGCAACGCGCCCACTCACGACCTGCGCGTCCAGACAGAGCACAGGGCCGCACAGATACTCGACCGCATTTCGTCTCGTGTAACCACTCTCGACGCAATATACGAGGACGAGGACCGCCGACGCGCAGAAATCGACGTTCTATCCGCACCCACCCAGCAGAACGACCTCTCCGAGTTCTACGCGCGGTTGGTTAAAATCCAAGAGCACCACGCCAAGTACCCTGATTCTGTCCCAGGAGGGTTTGATCTCGAGTTGGCCGTCCTCCTCGAGGAGCACAACCAAGATGGGGCAGACGAAGACTTTGCTGAGGAAGACCGTACGTCGATCCGTTGCGTTGCTGTGCGTCTGCTTCATGTCCTTGTTAAACAGCCATTTCCCTTCTTTTCTCTGGCGAAGAGGCATACGGGAAATATGTCGACCTCTATGCCAACCACACCGCATACAACAATCTAAAAAACATTGGCAAACGGCCAGGCTACCTACAGTACCTAGACCTGCTACTGCTTTCCCAGACTGGTCAGGTTCACCGTGACTTGTGCAAAGACACGCGCTTTTCAAAGGACTTTGAAGTGTAAGTCAAAATCCCTGACCCATGTCCGTGGCTGCAACTTCTTCCAGATACATCAAAAACCTTCATGCTTACCTGCTGTCGTTCGCGAAGCGCACAATGCCCTTGGTCGACATCGAGTCACAACAGCGGGAGGCGGCCGACGACTTTGAAAAGAAATGGGAGGAGGGCGAGATCAAAGGGTGGGAGGAGAATGCGCCCAAAGCGCCTGCGAACGGGAAAGAGAGTACCGGCATCTGGTGTTCTGCATGTAAGTACATCCATCTTTATCTCCAGTCCTTCTCAACAACATGTTTCTGTGAAGGCCAAAAGAACTACTCGAAGCAGACCGTCTACGACGCCCATTTGACCTCCAAAAAGCATCTGAAGGCGGAGGCCAAGCAGGCCGCAGGCGGGGAGTCCGCCTCTGCCAACCCCAACGGCGCACAAACAGCCCCTGCTGCGACCACCAGCACCCAACAATCCTCCGCAAAACTCCGCCTTCGCACCACCGCACACCTCACACATCTCACGACGGCCCTCCTCGCCTCCCTCGCCCCCACGCTCAATGAAACGAAATCCAACGTCGAGCGGCGCTTCTCCTTGACCGCACGCGAGCGCGAGCAGGAACTGATCGATCAGGCGAAGCCGCCACCACCGCCGCCTGCGTCGAACCCCGCTGGCGACGGCCCTGCGGAAGAAGAGGAGGAGGAGGAGCGCATTTACAACCCGCTCAAGTTACCGCTTGGATGGGATGGGAAGCCGATCCCATATTGGTTGTATAAGCTACATGGCCTCGGTGTCGAGTATCGCTGCGAGATTTGCTCCGACCATGTGTATATGGGACGGAAGAACTTTGATCGGCATTTCCAGGTGCGTTGGTTGGTAGTTTTTCGGTTATCAGTCCGTTTATTCAACCACAGGAATCCCGACATGCATTCGGTATGCGCGCCCTCGGGCTGCCCAACACCAAACACTTCCACGAGATTACCCGGATTGAAGATGCCCTTTCTTGTGCGTCCATTCCTCCAATATGTGCCATCGTATTCATGTCTCCACAGTGGCCGAGAAACTCAAGCTCGAGGGTAGGCACGAGATCTTCGAACAGGAGACGATGGAGGAGCTCGAGGATGATGAGGGTAATGTGTACAACCGCAAGACCTATGAGGACCTCAAGAAGCAGGGTATCATTTAGGAATCACTCCTCCTTCAGCCCCCTCTTGTTCGTGTTGTATGTATCGTATATATCTTCCACCCGCGCTCCAAAATCGAAACGAATTACTGCATACTATGTATACGGGGCTCCTAAGGTAAGATTATGTCTACAAATGTTCGCTTCTTTTCAATTGCTCGGTTTTCGCCTGGGTGGAGGCGGTGGTGGTGGGGGTTTGCGTGCCGCCGCCGCCTTGACGGGCGACATGGGCGTCTGCAGGGTCAGTGCATCAGTGTAGAGCTCCTCATCGGACGACGAGGAGGAGGAGAGGGGAGATTCTGCGGGTGAATCGAAAGGATTTGTTGCGCCGGGCTTCAAATTCCGCAACTCCGCCATGGAGATGGCGCCATTGGGGTATCCTGCAGAGGGCTTAGCCGTTGTGAAGATGCGTGCGAATTCGCTTACCTGGTCCCTCCCACCATGCCTCCTCATCTGAACTCGGAGGTGGTACTAAATTTGCTGACGTCAGCAAGGTAGAAAAGAAAGGTCAAAAGTGATGCATACAGTCGCCGAGGGTGCTCGGGAGCACCATTGCCGCGAGCTTATCATCGAGCTTCTCCCCAGGCGCCGTCGATACTACACTCCGGAGGAGGAGCTGCGATAATGCCGCACGTTTCACACCATCAATTATTCGCACTGCTGCCCGGAAGATGCCGAAGACGGGTTTGTGGTCGGAGCCTTTAAGCTCGGCCCGTGAGTACACTGCGAGATCGAGCGAGCTCCCGCGGAATAATATCCGGTCTGGAGAACATGGAGTGAGCTCAGTATGTGAATGAGAAGGCAGCGTACCGGTCCAAGCGGGTATCCGCGCTTTCTCGCTGGTGTCGTAGTTGTCTGTGCCAAGGTCGTACTTGTAAGTTGGTCGGAACAATAGCGGGCCCTCTTCGTATCCAGCGAACGCAGCCCCGCTGTCGATTGCCTGCCGCAGCTGAACACCGCGAGAATCAAAGAATGGACCAAGGTGAATAAGTTCAAAGGAACGAACCTGATCGCCCGCAAGTAGTGCGTCGAGATCATCTGCCAAAGCAGACGCCCGGACCATCTCGTTGTCAAAGTCGATCCGGTAGTTTGTGTCCGCGAGCCAAATGACGTTGCTGTTATATCCACGGTCAACCTGCCCAAAGCGTATTCATCAAACAAAAAACGTACTCGTGGCTGGTAATGGTCTTGCCTTTCTGGAAGTGCAGCCCGTTGACGATGGTGCGGTAGTCCATGTTACGCTCCTCCACGTTGGAGTGCCCCGCTGCAAGATGGGCAGTGAGGAAACAAAAACTGGTGTCGTGGTAGTCTAGTCGGACAGAGACTGCGCCCTTGTTGCCCGACATTCCACGGAGCCCAGTCTGTTGAGGTCGTCGGTGTCAGATAGAATACGGGTATGAGCGCTCGAACCTTCCGAGACGTCCCCTCGACGTTCCGTATGACCGGGGTGAGGTCTGACTTGACCAATACCAACAAGGCGGTTCCGACCAACTGAGATTACTTGAAACCCTGAACCGAGATGTGCAGTGAATTACGAACCTGTTCGCTCCGAAGAAGAACATAGGTCGCTTTCTTATTGGGCCGGCGATCAAGCGTATCCAATATCCGTGCTTCCCAAACCCGTCTAAGCGTCGCTTCAGTGGCCGGGGGGAAATGGTTTGCAAATCTACAAACCTTTTTTCGGGATCAGTCTGAACGATTTGTTGGGCCGTTAGAGGAACAATCTCTTGAAATCCAAGAATAAACATGTCGGGCTCGTTAACACCTTTGGACCCATCATGAGCACGAATCACACTATGAGTGCCGCTACGCACCCTCTCTAGGAAATAGCCAAGGTAACAAAGATTCCGATGGAGGCTGAGTGCTGCTGTAAGCGTCTGGGTCCAAACGCGAGTGGAAAGCCACGGACTCGACCGTTTAAGTTCCAAGTGCCCACAAAAAGGGTGCATTGTTTGGCCGACGAATACTCGGGCAGTCTGTGGAAAGAGGATGGGTTCCGACTAGAAAAGTGTAAATTTATCACTGACCTATTTTCTAACGCGACTCGCACTGAGTCGTGAATGGGGTCAAATATCGTTACCGATCGTTGATTGCTCATGTTGCCCTTCAAGAGATTTCGAAAAGGATTCTTCACGGAATAAGCGCGGCACACTCACCAGGAACATGTCAATCGCAGTTTGTTTACCCTTGTCCTGGAAATTGTTGATGTACGCTCTGGACACGCTCTTCGTAGCATCGGACAAAACACCTGAGCACAGACGTTATTTAAAAAATAGGCAAAAGAACGATGATCTCGCCTACCAGCCAACGTGCGCTTCCCGCTCCTTGTGAAGCTGGTGTTCAAAGCACCCGTCCCGGCGTATATACGAGACAGCGCGTCCCCGTTCTCCGCCCATAACTCGCGGTGATGGGTCCACAGCGAGTTGGAGTGGATCCACTCCCGACGCACGAGTAGAAGGTATTGCTCCAAAGTCGTACGCGACACAATATCCTGCACGAAGTTTGTGCGGTCCAAGCTAGGTTGAATTGATGAACATCATCACCAGTCGAGGAAAAAAGAGCGACCAACCAATCCAAGCAATTCGTGCGGAAGATGCCCTTCTGTTCTGTCACTAGATCGTCGGTTTTCGCGTCGCACATCGTGAAGCCGTAACTGTCAACATGATTTGTGACGCTATCGAGACGTCTGAACGCTTCAAGTCAGCGGAGAACAAGCGAAGAGTTTGGGAGTCGGAACCTTAGATCCCTGATGACGCTATCGTGGCCGCCAACCCGAACAGCGTTGTGGAAATCGAAATGCGTGATGTAGAGGTCTTCGCCGAGAGCGGCGCGCGCGATTTGGAGATGCCGGCCATATGCGTTGGTCAAGGACGCCTCATTTTCTTTCGTGCCGAGCAGGTTAATCGCATGTACTGAACCGTACTCTTCCGCTAATTGGGCAAAATGGCGGTCAAAAGCAGGCTGGGATGTCGTCGGTCGTGTGATCTGAATTCGGTGGCCAAAGGTTTGTAGACCTGGTTGCTCCCAGAATACTGCGGCTTGTGTAAGCGAGAACTTTTGGAAAGAGAGCCCTGCAACGTACATGGAACACTTCCACGGACTTGTACATAACTCACACAGTGTTGATCGGTGGTGAATATTGCTTCAGTCTGTATTACTCAATAAACGGAAAGATCCAGGGCACAAAGCGACAGACCTCAACGAAGTTGGCGGTGTTGCCGTCGTCGTCGACGCCTCGCGCATTGAAGCGCGTGCCTGCTCGTTGCCGACTGAGACGAGAGATGAGGGAGAGTGTAACAATTGTGGGTGATCCATCTGTAGGCGGGGCTGGGAGCGCCATAGTGAACGCCCCAACATACCCTTGAATGGCCAAAACCTGCAAGCCATGAGCAAGCAACGCGGCGGAGGAACACTGGTTTGCATACTATAAACTGACAGGTATCAAACTCGCTCCTTTCCAGAGCGTCTAGTCTCTCTCTAAACTCAAGTAGACTACGTATTAAGAACGCATTCCAGATGAATCGCTCGTCGAACGTCCCAAGGTCCCAGGTTGTGTGTTTGTCTCTAGCAAGACGCACTGTGAGTCTGGACGAGATATCCCACGTGGAGTCCAAGGCGTAATAAAAGGAGCCAGAAGACAGAATTTTCGTCAAGGGCATACATGGATGCTCGAAGACTGGCGGAGTGGAGGGATGGCCGTAGTTCTCGCGCATCATCATGGAGTCGATGGCCTCGGGATTGGTCAAGTTCTCTGCCGGGACGTCGTCCCAAGTCGCCGAAGTTAAACTGTAGAAACAAACTTCATGGATTCTTGCGGCTGATTCCGACTTTGCGGCAGAGTTGGGGCGCGTATTTCCGACCTCTGTTGCGCTCGTCACGACAGCGAGAAACAAATCTGGCAGATTGTGAGTTGCTTGCACTGTGAAACAAAATACGGGGGGAACGCACCTCGTTCAATAGATATCAGACCCAGACAGCCTTTCACGACGCGAGAAGTGAGTCTGATGACATTGGTGAGGTTGACTTCATTCTGGGGTAGGAATTCGACGACGGCCTGGGACGGATTCGATTCGCTCTGTCGAAAGGCAAGGACTCTTCGCTGGTCTGGTGCAGCCAGATAAAGGACACGGGACGGCTGGCTTCCAAGGTACAAGAACATAGTCCGACCCGTCGAGCAAGTTGAAGGGGTCCAGTTCGAAGACGCCGTCAAAGGTGCGCGGGAATGTATCACGTAACCAGCTTAATTTAGCCCTCCACTCCACCACCGCCCTCGACGGCCAGCTGCAGCGCTGAGCCTGCCGCCGTCATCATAGCGGGCGACAGGCGGAGTCGCGAAACTCGAGATTAATGCATATTGTGCCTTGCAACGTCTCCACCGCCCGGCGCATGGGACAGCCTTACATGGCATCAAATCCATATGAATATCGTCGCGTATCATCACACTTTTTGGCGCCGCCCTCTTTCTCCTTCGTGCCATGTCGTCCGAGTTGAACATTACTATCCTCGACCAGTCCCCCACCTTCATTTATTCTCCCGACCGCGAAGGCTCCTCTTCCTCTGAATGGGTCTCTGCGTGGACAGGTTCCGCGGATTCGACTTATGATGCAACTCACACACAACCTAATATTGCGCAAGGTAAAGCGCTCGATTCGATGGTTCGTTTGCATGATACCTAATGTTTTCACCAGGCACTTCGTCCCATTTCACCACTTTGGCCGGCGCGACGGTGGAGATCGACTTCTTTGGCGTTGCGGTACGTCACACATTTTTTCGCGACGACGGTGTTTTGACCGAAAAAAACTTGAAGGTGACCATTTACGGGCAAGGTACTGCGGGGGCATATACCACGACATTAGATGGTGCAAGCCCCGTCAGCGGTAAAGGTGGTTCCATGCTGGCCACCTATGGCGGCCTGACCGACGCCAAACACACGATAACGCTCAAGGCTACCCAGTCGCAAACGTTAAGTCTGACCCATGCGGACATTACAATCCGCTCCGACGTCGCACCCAGGTAAGGCTTGATTCAATTTGAACAGCCATTCGATTCTTATCCTCCTCAGTTCGGTCTCCAACACCACCCAGACCGCCGTTACCGCCGTTGGAACAACATCCACCACCAACTCTTTCTTTTCTACCACAGGCGCTGGATTCAGTAATCAGCATGCCGACCAGGGCTACACCAGACTGGACTCAAACAGTCCTGGCGCCGCCATTTCATTTACCTGTTCGAACACGTCCGTGGTACTGCCCATTTTTGACCGGAACAGTTGTACTGAAATTAAACCAAACAGTTCCGCCCTTTACATGTATGGCACTACCAACTGGAACCACCAAACCTTCAGCCTTGAGCTTGACCCCCCAGCAGGGGCGTCCCAAGGGGCCCGTATATTCAACGGCACCTCTAAATGGTTTGTTCTGGACAACTTGATTTTTTGGGAGGCTGGGTTGGACCCTACACAAACTTATCAAGTCAAATTAACGAATCTTATCGACGGGAGTTACTCGGACTTACACAGCGTAAGCTACTTTCAACAGACCTCGCCCTCTTTCTAAATTTCCGCAAAAGGTCGTGATGATGCATCTGCCGCCGAATACCGAGTATGTTGCTCGTTACTCTCCCTGTTCTGCGACTCATCGTTTACTTCAGAGCTTCTGCTTCTGGAACTACCCCCAAATCCACTTCCACTTCCAGCTCCTCGGCGCCCGTTGATACTCCTGCCCCCAAAAGCAGTATCGGCAAGACAGTTGGCATTGCTGTAAGCTTTCGTTTTCCTTCTGGAATTTACTTGTCGCCAACTCCTGTTAAGGTCGGTGTCGTCGCGATACTGGGGCTGGTCGTACTCTGTGCCTTCCTAGCGTGGTCCAGAAGGTATACCGTCCTCGTCTCTCCGCTGTCCGACCACTAATCCAAACCATTCAGACGCAAAAGGAGACGCAATAACGCGAGGCTGCCCATCGATGGCGCGGTTACACCATTCGCCGACGCGTCTCGTGCGTTCGTTTCAGCTCGCCTGTTTCTTACACTGATCTTCTTTCCAGACCACAAACACCCGTCGATGTCCGGCAGTGGAACCGAGACTCCGATGAGCCTCAGCCAACTCCAACCTCCCATCGGCTTCCGTGATTATCCTCCCAGCACCTATGCGACTAATAGCGATTATGCAAACAGCGCTTATGGCGCTCCAAATAATCACAGCATTTACGGCGGAACCATGGATGCTTACGGCGGGATGCAAACCGCGCCCAACTCGGTTCATGAGCTGGGGAATGCCCGGGGGACCCACTACTCGGAACTGGGTTCTGAGGACTATAATCCGTACGCTATGGGTCAGCCGTTCGCCGCAGGGGCCGCGACATCTGTCGTGGGGGGGTCCAGCTCGCGACCACAGTCTGCTGCCGGAGCTGGGCCGGCAAGGAGGCCCGAGAAGGGGCCCATCCCGAGCGATACTGCATCGACGCGGGCTATTCGACAAGAGGTCGATGCTGGACGAGTTCCTGATGCGCATGAGGAGGAGGAAACGCTACCTCCAAATTACGACCCGACATGGGCAAGCTAGCGACTGGGACGCTCTATTTAATCTTAATTTCGCCTGGCCGTTTAATCATCGTGTACTTGCATTTGTACATTTGCCCTGGGCCAGCATTTATTTTCGGGATGAACCCCTCAATGGATGAAATATATGACATTCTCGGCCGTGCTTTTCGGTTTGGAGGCATAAGGAGGGCCGACGCAATGCGGTTGCGCAACCTCGTCGCTGAACAAACGTATTGGCGGCGTGGCGCGCTGTGCAGCCTGCTCCCCATTTGCAAGTTTCTGGAGGTTGGTTTAAGTTAGCGCTCCAAGATTAAATACTGCGCACTGAAGGCGTTGTTGCGAACACGGTGGACCCAAACAACCGAAACGAATCATCGCGGTAGCGATACCTTGAGCTCATCGCGAAGAGGTATAAACAAGGTAGATGTCCGTGGTATATATGCGCAGTGTAGGTGCCAGTGATAAATGTCCAAGAAAGAAAATGCTACATAAGTTACCGTCCTCCGCGTCGGTAAACACCCGATGATCCAAGGGTAAATCGATGGAAGATGGCACTGTCGCCAACGCTGCAGCCCGAGCCGCCGCCGCCCGGTGCTCATCACAGGCAGGTATGGCTGGCGGCGATCCAGGCAACCGCACCACAGCGTCTACGGGGATTGATACATGTCCGTGTACGCACAGAACCCAATGTTAGCCCGGAGGAAGAGGTAGTCGCCGCACAGAGCGGGCGCGATCAGCGCCTAATACGACTACTGGTGGGGATTGGGACGGTATCGCAGGACTATGCGAATTGTCGAGCGAGGGCCGTCGCACGTAGGGCGGGGCGGAGTTCGGGGGAGTGTTACCCGATGGCGTTTCCGCGAGGACTTGGATTGGTGCGGGAGCCCCAGTGCGATCGTAGGGCGGCGTCGGGGTGAAGGGTAACGAGCGCACGGAGCTGCCGCCATCGCTGTCGGGTCTGCGCCGCAGGGGAGGGGGTGCGACATTGGGCGGGGGAGAGACAAGTTGTCCGCCGAAGAAGCCTGGCGAAGGAAGCGGTGGGGACGGGAGGGGCGGCGTGGAGAACTGAGCGGGCAGTGGAGGGCGAAGAGTGCGGGGCGATCGCCTGGCGACTATGGGCGGAGATGGTGGAGGGGCCGTCGGTGCAGGAGGGAAGTTTCGCTAGAGGGCCGCGGGGCCGCGTTAATTGGATACTATTCGATGATCAAGTTCGCTACCCACCTGGGTCCTAACCACCGAAGGGGCCGAGGCCGATGGGGCAGGGGGAGGCGTAGGCCGAGAGTCCTAACAGATGGAACGTCAACATGAAGCTTAGCGCGGAACATTTTTAACGCACTCGTTGAACCGACTGCGAGGATGCTGCAGCCGCAGGTTGAGATTGCTGCTCAAGAGATCAGCTGCGGTACGGCATGAGAACTGGATTTCTATTCACTGGTGATTTTGGCGGAGGTGGGGGGCCTGGTAAGGGGATACCTGGCGGAGCGCAGGAGGGGGGGATTTGCCGGGCAGCTCGTTGGGAATTACTCGAACCCTCCGTTGCTGCGGAAGCGCCGACGTTTGCGGGAGGCTCTGCGTCATGATTCGAACGCGAATGGTCCTGAGAAATAAGAGGCAATGCTTCCGTATCACTATCACTATCTTCCTCGTTCTCCCCTTCAAATATAGTCTCGTGGTGGAGGTTCGTCCGACTGCGTCCAGTTCCGCCCAAGAGGTTCTCTCCCCGGGGTCGCTGGGAGAGTGGTGAGTCCGAGTCAGACGCATCTACCCTGAATTTGTTATAGCCAGGGATGTTCTTGACAACGACACGTTTTGTACTCCTCCAAGGCCGAGGCATGGATTCGCTCAACCGCATTGCACTTTGAAGAGGACCCTTCCACAGTGTCTTTCCCGGCCAAACCCACGCAGACGTTTTCTGCCCGGCTGGAATTGTGAGCGGGGGCGGGCCGGGCAGATGCGCAGAGGATGAAGACGAAAGACGGACGTGCCCGCTGGCACGTGAACCTTGCAGCGAGGCAGGATACGAGACGAACTGGTATTCGTTCAAGTCCTCCTGCTGCTCGTCGATACTCCAAGAGGTGCTTCGATCCAGTTCGCGGACCTTGGTGGCACCGGACAATGAAGGAAATTGGAAACGCGGTCGATTTCCGACAGTTTTCATCCAGGGTCGGTGCTGCTGATTTGGTCGCCTCCGCCGACAAAGGAAGAAGGAGACGAGGAGCACAGTCGCGACAGCAACGCCCACCAAAATGGGCACGACTATTTGAACAGCATTCCATTTAGTTGCCCGCGATTGAAGTTTCGCCGCTGTGTTGCTAGGTCAGCTATCGACTCAAGAGTCGAGACAAAAGCGTACTTTCAACGGCTGCCAGTGGATCAAAAGTGCCGTTGGAGGAGGACGGTAACTCCATGAATGCCCATCCAGGGTAAATGGTGTCGTCTTGAGTTTTGTTCGTGATAATATTAATGGACGCTTGGTTGCACTTTTGCGTCAAGGATTCGCACAAAGGTAATGTGGAATTTCTTGAGAAGATGCATGCGCTCCAGAGATTAAAGTAAACGTTAGTACAGGTACAGACACTTGCTGTCGTATCGTTCGTGTTATCGTTCGTGTCGTTGTCATTATCTGCCCGAAAGGTCAGATAATCCCAAGAGTGTCGGGAATGCGCCCACCGCGCCGTTCCGCCGCTTGCGAGGTCTGGCAGGATTGCTGGAACGTTTGTTGCATTTCACAGGGCGACGATCCATACTTGTTGTTGAGCTAAGGGTGTTGTGCTGGTCAGAATTCGGTAGAGAGAGACTTTGAGCTCGCAACGGACCACATCGACCGAGGACTAGCAAAGCCGCAGTAAATCAGCGGGAAGCACACTGGAACAAAGTGTAGGGGGACGAGCCTGGGCAATAGCTTTGTCTTGAAGAGCTACTACGAGTCGAATAGCTGAAATGGCAAGCAGCTGGCGGAATAGCATATCATAAAGAGCAAGGCTAAGCGAGGCCGACGGTCGAAAGCGGTGGGAGAAGAGGAAGCCGGCCGTCACTGCCACGGCCCGTCCAATTGGAGCAGTGTCCCTGATCAGTACTCAGTCCCGTACCGTACCTGGGACCACTTTCGCCCCCATTCCAAGTCCTGGCCAGATGCAAAAAAAACGGGAAACCACTGAGATCGCCATGTCGAGACAATTTCCCGATCGTGTCACCGATCGCACATAGTATACTCAAGTATGTAAGCCTAAGTTCCATTTTCTGCACCCGAATTTATTATGTGTTTTCAGGGCAAGAAGAAAACAGCAGAGAGGGAGGTTTATGAGCACACAACAGCGCAGCAAAGCAGTTGTTGTTACTGCTCTGCATCAATACGTTCGGTGTACATACCGCGTATACACAGCCGAGTGCACACACCGTGCACACAAGCTGTCGTTGAAGAGTGGCGGTGTGAACAGCGGCAAGCGGGTTGCATTCAGGACACCAAGGTGTTGTTTTGCAACAAGCACATGGGAAGAAATCGGCGTGATTCGAGTCGAGGCCGGAATGCCAGATGGACAGCTCGAATATTTTGGAATGTTCAGAGGCAGATGGGATGCAGACGCGGGGCAAAGCTGAAGGACAGATCCGAAAGCCACTGAGGCACAAGTACGAGCTTAGTGACAAGTTTGCGGCCTCTTGGAGGTAAACCACGGATAACACCTATACAAGTTAATTCTTCCCATATGTAAAACAAACATAAAATACATTGTCGCAATTATTCGAAATCCTATGTTGCAGGGCGAAGGGCTCGGAGTCGATCCGCGAGCTTTGCATCCTCCTCACCGATCTTATCTGGTGGTGCTTCCGTCACCACAGGATTGGCCGAGAGTTCGTGTTGCAGCTCAATGTCCGCCTCCTCCGCCGTCTGTCGCATGAGCTGATCGATTTGGTCCTGCGGCGTCGAGACTGCAGTCGTTGATCCCATGGCGTCTTCCATGTACGAAGTTTGCACATCGAGATCAGCAAACTGCGTTTCAAACTTGTCCATGACCATGGAGATCTGTCGAGCTCAAACATAAGAAATCGAAGGACAGCTTGGGGAACGTCGGGACACACCCGCTCCAGGTTCATGCCTTCCATGGCCTTGTCCATCCCGCGCACCACTGAAGTCATGTTCCCCGTCACTTGCCGCATTGTAACCGCAGTTTCGACCCGGCTCGCAACAGCATCTATCCGACTGGATAGCCGCAGCAGATTCAAGGCCTCACTCTTCTTCCGGATGGCATTAGAGGCGTATATCCGTGCTCCATCGTTGTTGCCCTGCTGCAACGCCTGGAGGTGGTCAGTGGCGCCACCAGGGTGGGATAACTAGATAGCCAACCTTCTTCAGCCGAGACTTCTCAGAGTTTTCATCTTTCTGCGCTTTCTTGGCCTGACGGTTCAGAGTCTTCGCCGTAAACTGGAAGGGTCTGAGGATGTCGATATTTTCGTGAGAGCAGAAGAGACCTTGAGTTGGAAAAGAGTTTCTAGACGATCAACGCAGTTAGCTTGTATCGACTGGCATGGAATCGAGGGCTCACTTTCGAGGTTGCTCATGGTGGTGGGAGGAGAACTGTGCTGAACTGCGTCAGTGTCCGGATTAGGAAGTACCATCACTGCGTGCCTTTCACCTTTTCCGTCGTTCACCGCCAATGGGCCTGCTATTCTACCTGAGGTCAGCACAATCCCTCACCCATTCTGTAAGCTCAATGCCTCCCCAGCTACGGCGCGGTCGCAGTAGCTTTCGCTTTTGTCACACTTTCCCTTGGTTCGTCAACGTCGGAAATACTTGGTTTCCAGCGCTTTTGCTCATATGGACCGCAGCGAGCGGGCTTCTATATGTATCCGAGCTGATTGAAGAACACGCGCGCATTGCCAAAACTATCGGGCAAAGAGGAATATATGTACGAGAAATTACCTCGTCGGCCGCATACGAGACTCATGCTTATCAGGCCATTATTGTCCTGCACGGAATACTATATCTATCCGAAGGTGAGTCCACACGAACCATTGTACGCGTACAGAAGCTAAATCCCATTTAGCGCTACCCCCTGCCCATGTAGCATTCTCGGTCTTCTGCCACATCGTCTACCTTGGAAACTTCGCCAGCACCTGGCCCATCATCTCTCTTACCTCCCCCTCATTCATCGCCTCCTGCGTCCTGGTTATAGCCGACCACTTCCTCTGGTTCTTCCACTTCTCGCGAGTTTCCCAGGACGCGCGGCACACCCGTTCCTTCCGCGGTGCACCCCCACCAAAAGGCGTGCCAGGCTTCACCGAAATCGCCACCTTCTTTGGAATCTGTGTCTGGGCGGCCCCTTTGTTTCTGTTCCTCAGCCTGAGCGCCAACGACAACGCACTGCCCGTGACTGGTGCTGGTAAGTTTGCCCGTCATATTCCGCACGCTCCCCTGACCCGTGGACTCAGCTGTTGGCACGGAAGGCCCTCCCGCAACCACAGCCAGCTACCCCCAACCTCAAACTCGCGTCTCCCTCTTCCGTTCCCTCCTCCCGATGCGCCGCTCGCGCAACGAAGGCATTCTTACGCCACACTCCCCGTCTCCAGTACCGCCGAGATCCCCCCTCCTTCAACCCCTGCAATCTCCTTCATACAGCAGCCTCACTCCTCCGCGCTCTCCCCGTTTCAAACCAGAGCTGGACGGACAGTCGGCCGATTTCAAGCTGAACACACCCCCGAGACGATCTACGCGAGGAGAGTCTGGTTTAGGGCAGAGACGAAGCGTCTTGCCGCAGGAAAATGTATTTGGGGAATGAGTATACACACTATAAGGATTGCACTGTCGGTATTTATTAAAATTACATAGCAGGTTCGGATTTTCTCCGCGCAACGCATCCTGGGCGGCGCATCTCACGCATCCCCAATGCACTCGCAAATCTCCTCCCACAAATCGACCCTCGCATCTCGAACATTATCCCTCGTCTTGAGCCAACAACTTTTACATATGCCGCGCGCAGGCCGTGCTTCGCGGAAGCTCTTCATGAGAGACAGTGGGTCAGCCTCATGCGCCCAGCGAAGACAATGCTCGCCCCAAACATCGACGCATCTCTCTAGGGCCAGACATGATTTTCCGGCCGAGACGTACAGCCCTTTAAACTGAAAGTCCTTGATCGTTTCGCGCAATTTGAGCACCAACTTCAGGTCGGCGGCTTCGAGAAGATCCCACCGAGCTGTGCGGTTACAGTCGTAATTGGCATCGGAGGTTTCTTTGTGGGATTCCAACCAGTCCTGGTCAGTTTCGAGCCGAGAGAGGTGATACACTGCAGCGGGCATGATTTTCGGGATGTTGCAGTCAGCCGCGAGACGGATGGCCGCAGCTGGTTCGGGGAGTCTGTCGTCGAGGGAGAGGGAAGCAATCTTGAAATCGGTGGCAGCCGCGCTCGCGTGTTCGATCCAGAGGGCATGGGCCTCTGTCTCGAGACGATCCCATTCCGCCAGCGAGTTCGGCCAGTCGGCCTGCAACTGAGCGATGATGCGGTCTCTGAGGGGTTCCATCTCGTATTTGATAGCCATTGTGAGTGGTCGACGAACAGTGATCGGTGTGAGTGGGTCTAGTCGTTTGTAGGGAAGTTCGCTGTGGGGATGCGCTCAGCCGGGAGGCAGCAGAAGGGAAAGACGTGCATACGAGGGGTCATATAAGACTTTGAGTAAACTTTCAATATCCTTCGCATCGTCGGGCATCCGCACGAAAGGCGCGCCATCGTAGATGTCGGGGTTCATCTCGGGATGAGGCAAAGTGAACATGGACGCGAAGACGGGGGATTGGAGGGAAAGCATGGATTTGTGGACGCGAAACAGCATCGTTCCGCCGCCTGCCTCCGAGATCGGGGCAGCCATCACTAAATTGCCGTCCGCCAGGTACAGCGAGCTGTGTCGGATTCCTTCGAGGACGGACGTGTTGGGGGGTGGGAGAATGGGGTTCGGTATGGGTGCAGTATCGACTGCAATGCGCGAGGATTGTACGAGTCTAGATTCCAGGTCGGTGAGCTGCCCGGATATCCTGTCGGACATGTCTGAAATTTGGCTAGACAGTGCGCCTGTCTCGTCCCGGAAGCGACCCGACGCAGAGGACGCCGAGGTAAGAAGGGCGACCTGCTGCGCTCTCGAGAGGATATTCTCAAACTCTACGAGCGGAATGGCCACGCTTGTCTTGTTCTTGGACGACTTGAGAGCCTTGAGCGACTCGTATAGCTTTTGGGTTAGAGAGGCGATTTTCTCGGGATCGGGGTCGAGATTACGAGCGAGAGTGGTGGAGGAACGCGTCGCAGGAGAATTAGGTTGGCTGGAAGAAGGATTCGAGCTGCTATCCACATCCATGGTGGTAAGGTGCAGGGACGCGTTGTTTGGCACTGACGTGAATTTGAAACACAAACAACTTGAAGGGACCCTTTCTCTTCCCATCTCAGCCAGTCTGCCCAACTTCCGCCCAAGGCTCAGTAATCCCCGACGTCATTTTAGATTCCTCTCTTGCTTGAAACACCACGATTTTTTTGTCAAGTCAACGTTGAGGTCCGAATCGTCCGATTTGACTCAGACAAGCTTGTGGACAAGTTTCAAGAGGAGTTGCGCGCCGATCTTGAGTCCTCCCTCTGCTCGCAACCCACGCTCCCTTATAAGCTGTCTAACACTTCCTCATCCATTTACCTCCTTCGTATGTTTGTTCCTGTGAAGCCGATTCTCTGTTCCACGCTGCCACCGAGTGCATGGAGGGTCCCTAGGGCCTAACGTCGCCTTGGACGTAGTCTCCACTCCGGCTGAAACGACTCTCTCAACACTTTCCTTGTCAAGCACGGAAATCCAGGAAGGACGGGAGAAGTTTTCTCATGTGACATTTTCTGGCTCTTAAATAGCCCGATGATGTATTGAGCAGGCTCGTTCTTGCTGACTTGCCTCAGTGATAATGACTACCCCTACCAACCCCTTGCCCACGCTCGACTGCCTCGGTGCCACAATCCCTGAAAACTTGGACGTCAAAAAGACTGCGACAGAGTGGTTCAAGTCCTTCTCCACGGCCGCTGAAGCTGCGAATGTTGAAGGCGTCGCCGCTCTTTTCGTAGAAGACGCTTTATGGCGGGATATCCTGGCTCTCACCTGGGACTTTCGTACCTTTCAAGGGCCCACTCTGCACCAGTTCCTCGTCGATCGTCTTGCACCGGCGCAGATGTCGTCCTTTAAGCTTAAAGACGCACACTTGGAATTGAAACGACCTTACCCCGATATTGCCTGGATCCAGGCCATGTTCGCCTTCGAGACATCCGTCGGACTGTGTTCTGGGGTATTTCGACTCGTCCCGCAAAAGGACGGGGAATGGAAAGCGCACTGCGTGTTTACTAATCTCGAAGATCTCAAGGGTTTCCCGGAGAAGGTAAGTTCATTGCTGCGAATCCGTGCTTATGTATCAACAACTTCTGTAGATTGGCTCATTACGCGACTCTGCGCCCAACCATGGCAAATGGGAGGAAGCGCGGCGCCGTTCTTCCGCCTTCGAGGACGGCGATCCCAGTGTCCTTATCGTCGGGGGAGGCCAGAGTGGTCTGGAACTCGCCGCACGACTGAAATGCTTGGATATATCTGCTCTCGTCGTCGAAAAGAATGCCCGGGTCGGCGATAATTGGAGGAACAGGTATGACGCTTTGTGCCTGCACGACCCAGTCTGTGAGTGATGAACAATGTGCTTTGCCCCACATCTAACCTGTTCAAGGGTACGACCACATGCCGTATCTTCCCTTTCCACCGATGTGGCCAATCTACACACCCGCGCTCAAGGTACGACGTTTTCTCCTGAACTCGGGCAGCAGAGTCGCTGATACGCGTAAGCTTGCCAATTGGCTAGAATATTACGCGGAAGCGATCGAAGTTCCCATCTGGACGTCCTCTGAAGTAACAACGGCCTCTCGCGACCCGTCTGGAATGTGGCAGGTGAATGTGAGCAACGCGAACGGAGGGAATCGAGTGTTCACGGTGAAACACTTGGTTTTCGCAACTGGGTTCGGAAGCTATCGCGGAAGGTTGCCAACGTATCCTGGAATGGTACCGGCTTCTTATATGTAGATTTCTCCGAAACTGATGTACCGCGGTGCGATAGGACGATTTCAAGGGACAAATTATCCACAGCTCGCAACACAAGAAAGCCACAGATCACGCTGGGAAGAAGGTCGTGGTGATTGGGGCGTGTACCTCAGGTACTTGTATCATTCCTCTGGTCTTCCAAATAACTCAGTCGCTGCGAACCAGCCCACGATATTTGTGCAGATTATTACGAGCACGGAGTTGGTCTGTATCCACACCACTCGATTGACTGGACGGTGACTCATCTATGCAGACGTTACTATGTTCCAACGCAGCTCAACCTATATAATGAGCACCAAGAACGGGTGGCGAATGCTGATGGATGGTGTCTATTCGGAAAACGCACCGCCGACAGATGTGGCGGATAGATTAAATGCATCGTACCCCAATCGCCTGGTTGAATTCATGGCTCCGCGCAAGACTCTAGAGATCGCGGAGGCGGATAAGTCTGTAAAACGGCTTGACCTCGCGCAGCGCCTGCTAACGCTTCTGTGTGTATAGAGAACTGCTGGACGGCCTTCGGAAGCGCGGATTCAGGCTCAACCGCGGATACAAGGACGCAGGTTTCGCGCTGGCGGTTTGGGAGCACGCTGGCGGCTATTACCTTGGTTGAGTGCTTTCCCAACGGCATAGGGCAGAGAAGCGCTAATCCACCATTTAGATGTCGGTACAAGCCAGATGATCATCGACGGGAAAATCAAGCTCAAGAACGACAGTCTCATCGAGCGGTTCACTCCCACTGGACTTCGGTTCGAAAATGGGAGCGAGCTTCCTGCGGATGTTGTGGTGTTTGCGACCGGGTGATTCACGACGTCGTTTGCCCGGGAATCGTTGTTGATGCTAGGATCTTCCCTAGCCTTGGCGATGTACGCGAAAATATTTGGAAAGTATGCGACGACGAGGTCAAAGAGAAGTGTAAACCTATTTGGGGTTTGGATGCGGAGGGAGAGATTCAAGGTTGCTGGCGAGATCTAGGTATGGTTTGGTTATGCTTCTGTCTGCGCTCGAATCGACGATTCGCATAGGAATCCCTGGTTTGTGGTACATGATGGGTAAGATTCCGAACACAGTCGTTCTACTCGAAATGAACGCCAGGCAGGGAATTTGGCCTACTGTCGATTCCATTCCAAGCATGTTGCCCTCCGTTCGTATTTTCCACCCAATCAGATCCTGATCTAATCGCGGGTACTTACCAGAAATCAAAGCTATGGAAGAAGGAATCTTTGGAAATCGCTACAGTCTCGAGTAACCGCATTTGTTTTGTACAATAGTCGTAAAGAAACAGCCAAACTATCTAGCGCTACCATACTGGCTTATCGCAAACGTTGCTCTTGAATTAGGAGTCAGCGGGGTCTCCTCCCCATCGGAGAAACCATCTATCTCGTACTCTTCAACGCTTTCCTCTCTCGCCCACTGGACTAAACTCGACGGTGACGGTCTGAAGCCCTTGCCCATCGAGCCGAATGAGCCAATTCTCGTCTTAGGAAAACGCCAGGGAAGCCGCCGACTCCAGCGTGATATCAGTGGGTAGGAGAACCGGAGCCCGAAAATAATCCTGCGAGCTGAAATTTAGTTCGCCAAGTGGGGAAATAGATATGCGACGAACAGAACAGCCGAAACTAATTTGATAAGGGCGGATAGAGGAGTCCGGTGGGGGTCTTTGTCTCCAACAACATCCGCGTCGGGATCGGATGGGGGTATAGCGGGTGGATCGGTGTCGGGATCCTGGGGGGCCGGGGGAGGCGCACCGGGCGGAAGGGCCCGCGGACAAGCGTGCTTCGTCCTCCAGGAGAAGGCATGTGTCCCGTTGAATTTCCAAGAAAATTCGGGCAACGTCGGCTTCGTGGTGAGAGTAAGAAAGTTTGAAAGTCGTCAGTGTGAGGAGTCGGACGCACCTCATTCACGTCGTGATCGCACTGAAATTGGAACGCGGCCTTCTGAGGTTGGTTGTTGTAAAGACCACCGTGAAGGGTAACCTGTAGAGGTTCTGGGTATATGTTCAACACCATGTAAAATGAATGAAGGGGTCGCGCACCATGCAAATCGTTGGGGTGTATCTTGGGCAACAGTTTGGCCTTGGGGTTCAAACCTACATCGCCCGCGACAGGAACGACCTATAGAGCATTCGTCAACGCCGGTCTTGGTGAAAACATTGCGAAATCAACCTGGAAGATTCGCGCCGGCTCACTGGGATGTTTCGGGCTGACGAGCTCATTAACTGTGTTCAACACCAGTTTAACACATCGCCTACCGAGTATTGACCACCGTGAGGCATATGCGAGTTGCGTCGGGACACTGCTCGTCAACCGGCAGCTGGAAATCGCGCTTCAACGGTGCGTCCAAGCCGAGCACGTAACGATAAGTCGAAAACGTGGGCGGTGTAGCCTCTCCCCAAGACACAGTCTTGTTGGTTTCAGAGAAAAGAGGGCACAGATCGAATTCAAAGTTGCCGAGGGTGAACTTGCACGGGTAATCGGCGGCGGCCACTTTGATCAACGACCACGAAAGACCGAGCAAGCAAGTTCGCAGGCGCATCGCTAGACGGCGCTCGCAGCATCTGGATAGGCTTTACCTTTGCAGACTTGTCTCCCGGACCGCTTTTCTTGTCAGGTGAACAGGGATGCCAACAAAAGCGCGCAGATTCACCGAGCCTTCCTTTTGCAGTCCGTCTCGTCCACCCGCTTGACTGCCAGCCGGTGGTGATTGCAAGGCCCGGCGAGGGCCTCTGGGAACGGCATGGATATGCCTCTGCATCAACGTCTTCTTCCCGCTTCGCCAGCTTCTTCCAACCTCTTTTATTTCGACAAGGACGCGACAAATCACGAAAATCGTCACACGCGCCGCGGTCTTGTGTTCAACCTCTGCCCGCCTGCGAACGCGTCGGCCCGACCTGCCACCCGCTGCACATAAAATGGCCGACCCGTACTTCTACTCTTGGAAGCCGCCATGTCCAAGCCTAGCGCAGCAGATGGAGTGGACCTGGGATGGGTAGACCAAAAAGCTCCAGCAGGGACGCCCACGGGGACCTCCTTTGGAGTTCCATGGGCTCAGGGACAGGTGGATAAAACTACTGCAATCTCAGTGACCGCAGATGGAAAAGGTGTTCCTGTCCAAACATGGCCTCTTGCATAGTCAGTGTTCTCCCTCTATTCATTTGAGTCGGGTCTAACGCCATAACCAGCTGGCCAGACGGCAGTCTCAAGTGGACGGGACACAGTCTTGCAGCGGATAGTGGCCTCAGCACCAAGCTTCATCTAGCCCCTGGAACGCCATCAGAGCCTTCTTCCCCGGTCTCTGTCTCTCAATCGGATTCAAGCATTACGGTTACAACAGGTTCATTCACTGGTTGGTTTGTTTCATTACTGTTGAACCGTCGTCAGCATCTAAACTTTTATGCAGCCAAGTTCAACACATCCGGCACCACTTTGATCGACTCGTTGAGTCTTTCTGGGTCCACCAAGGCTCAGAATGGTGTTCTAGTCCTGCTCCTTCAAGGTGACTCTCGAATCTTTCAACGAGTCCAGTAGAAAGCCTGCTAATCATATTTTCTAACTAAAGGTGCCCCAGACGAACCAGAGCTGGACGGAGCCAAACCCTCCGTCTCGACCATGAACGGCAACATCGAATCCGTGACGGTCGAGCAGAACGGTCCCGTCCGTGCGGTGATCAAGGTAAGACTGGCCAGCCCAGTGCTTGGCTACCACTCGACTGACATCCTTGCAGATGACTGGGAAATATACTGGTTCAGGTCACGCAGATTTCCTCCCGTTCATCATTCGGTTCTATGTCGCGGCGGGGGCCACCACTTTGCGCATGAACCACTTTTTCATCTACGACGGAGATCAGTTCAACGATTTCATCAAGGGTCTCGGTATCACTTTCTCCACACCACTTTCCGACCTGGTGTATGATCGTCACATTCGCTTCGTCACCGACGCCGGAGGGATCTGGGGAGAACCTGTTCGAGTTGTATCTGGACTTCGCCGCGACGCCACCGCTGCCGTTCTCACGCCGCAATTCAACGGTACTCTGACTCCGCCCTTGTCCGCTTGGCCTGCGACAGTTTCCAGTGAGATCGACCAGCTTGCGGTCTGGGCCGATTTCACTCTTGACCAACTCTTGCCGTCCAATTTCACCATTGCCAAGCGGACGACTGGTGGCCGCGCGTCTTCCTATCTAACCAACGCTGGGTTCGGAACGCATGCCTCTGGTCTCGGTTATCTCGGGGGAGCGAGTGGTGGAGGGGTTGTTTTCGCCCTAAGAGGTCAACTTTATTTCCGATTTTGGGAGCCGGATACTAAGGTCGCTTTTCTAGACTTTTGGCAAGGCGCACCCCGTGGGCTTGACATTCGTAATGCTGGAAGCGATACCGGCAACGTGACTCTATGGGCATACAGTCCTCGAGTAATTATGTCTATTCACCCCTGCTCGTTTGAGAACTAATTTCCTCCAGGCAAAAGCGATAGATATGCGCCACTATGATACCGTCGCTCACGGCGCAAGTCCTATTGTTTCTTGCCTTCACTTCGTATGATAAGCTGCATTACAGCTGGATCTTGCGTATGAAGATGTTGGTGATCCGGATCCAAACCCAATTGGTATGCTCATGTACGCGCGTTTGTTTTGCATACTCACTCGGCCCAGGCATCGGAAGATCCTACGAAATAACCCTGCAAGTTGTCGCTGCAACACCTTCTCGCGCCACTCTGGCTGAATTGGCGTCGGTCCATGTAAATCTTTTCTCGCTCCTCTCCTATCTATTGAGCTGAGCCGGTTTCTCTTCAAAGACACTCGTCCCGCAAATCGTCGCCAGCCCGCAGTTTTATGCTTCCCACAAGTTATTCGGTGGTCGATGGGATGTTCCTGATACGTCCACGACCGGCGCCGCTGCCATGGAAAAAAGACACTCTGCTCTGCTGGATTTCTACGTTGCAGAAGTAAACCAACGGCAGTTCTACGGATTTTGGGACTTCGGTATTCAATTTATTCCATGACCTTGACCATGTTAAGCTGACTGCGTGACCAACGGGCGACCTGATGCATACGTATAATCAGACCCAACACACCTGGAGATACGACGTCGGTGGGTTTGCGTGGGATAACGGCGAGATCGGGACCGACCTCTGGCTGTGGATGTCCTTCCTGCGAACGGGCCGCAGCGACCTTTGGCGCATGTCATATGCAATGACTCGTCATTTATCCGAAGTCGACTTCCATCACATAGGCCCCTTCGCGGGCTTGGGTAGTCGGCACAACGTGAATCATTGGGGAGACGGTGCGAAGGAGGCTCGGGTTGCCGGAAGTACCCTCAAGCGCCCCTTTTATTACTTGACCGGTGCGCGCGTTTCTCGTCTATATCACAACGTTTGTTTATCGTCGTACAGCGGACGAGCTGGTTGGCGACATCATGGACTTCTCCCTCCAGGCGGGAGAAACGATCATGACCTGGGATCCTCTGCGAAAGGTTTTCCCGCCACCCGATCCCGCTGGGCCCGGCCGACTTCGAATTGGACCAGACTGGACGACATTGGCCGGCAATTGGTTTACCAAGTGGGAACGCACTGTAATTTCTCATGCTTCCCATACTGTGCTTGAGCTCAATTACTCGCAGAATGATCCGCAGTGGTTGAACATGATCCGAACCGGCATGGTAAGTATTGCCTCTCTACATGTCTCCGAGATTCACATATTTCCCTGCGTAGAGCGATATCGGGAGCTTTCAATACGGATTGTTTACAGGAAATTCCTCTGCCGTCGGGTGGAACGCTGCTACGGCTCATATGGTGGACGAGGGAGGAGAAGGATTGTCGTCGTACGACCTCCACTGCTTTCCTCCGTCCAGTTGTCATTGAACGATACGACAGATATAATTTGATGATGCCTTTCGGGGGAGGGGAATTCCTCATGGAAGCGATGGACCTACTAGCGGACGACGAACCCGAATTTGATGCCGCTTGGATCGACTTTTGTAGGCTTGCCAATGCGCCGGCAGCAGAGTATGCGCGTCTTCTTGAGATCCAAGCCATAGTCTAACCATTACTCCAGTCTGGTTGCCCGCTATGGCAAATCGTGGAGCACTGGTGTGTTCACGCAGGTCAGCCCATGTTTTTATTTTTATTTTGCCAACAATGCTTACATAAGGAACAGTGGTACGCGAAGTTGCAGGCCTACGCTGGTACTTATGCTTGAAGGGAAAGGTGGTGGACAGTGAACTTACATGATTGTAGGAGAACGCCTCAATGACACAACTCTCAAGCAAGCCGCTTGGGACATCATCAATGGTATCGCACATCATTTTTTGGACCGTCGAAGTTATAATTATAACAAAACAGCGAACACGACCGGCGTCTTCCCGCCTCAAGTCAAGGTCTCTGGAACGGACGTGGTCAATCCAATCAACGAGATCCCCAACCTCGCCACTAATGACGCCAGCGGTGCGTACCTCGCATCTCGTCGCTTTTTCGTTCTGACTCGACAAACGTAGGGTTGTCGCTCTCGGAATACGCGGTATTGGGTGAGCCACGTCTGGTCCTTTCATAGCCGGGTTTTTTGAAACATAGCATCAAGCGATTGCGCCTGAACTGGCACCCAACACCCTCCAAGCAGTTTCAGAGAACGAGTGGGACCGATCGACGGTTGCGACCAGCAAGGAACATTCTATTATCGACTTGAAAGCGACACAGGTCTCAAGGAAAGAAAAGAAGAAGAATATGCTCAAGCGCGTTTTGTGTTTGTAGATCTGACAAATGTGAACTGCCTTTTTCGGTTCCTAGGATGAGTGGTCTAGATGGGTCAAGTTGTGATTGTCGTTATGCCGGCCGGCATGCCGAGGAGGAAAAGAAAGTCGGAGCATATTGGCGATGGTGATGAAAACTTCAAGACTGAAAAGACCTCCGCACAACGCTGGAGCGATTCGTGGGCTAGCACCCATCCCAGAATTTGGGAGGTCGGTATACCCCCGGCAAGGCATCGTAAATCGGAGTTTGAGAGTCAAGTCCTGATTGTGCCGTATCGTACTGTTTTTTTCGCTCAGCGCGCCCCGCGTGTGAGGATGTTAGATGTGAGTCTATGCTTCCCAGCGTGCGCACGCCCAAGAAAGGGTAAAAACGGAGGATATTTATTATTGCGTTGATGCAGCGCGACAAGAAAACGAGAGGACTACGGTAGCTAGCTTTTAGAACGGATATCGACTGCAAGACAAGAAATAAGTAGGGGTCTGAGTGCAACTAGTATCCGTCGAGAGGAGGCAGCGTAAAGTTTTTGGCGCCGTAGCTCGTCGCTCTTGGTGGTCCACTGTAGGGTTTAGGGAGCGGGCCTGCTCCTCCATACCTAGTCCTCAGTGTCAGCATTATAATAAGCCGCATTTCAGCTTGCACACCTGTTGAGACCTGGGCTGCTGCCGCCGAAATCGCTTCCGCGTCCTCCACCACGTCCCCCGTGATCGTCACGTCCTCCACGATCATCGCGCCCTCCACGGTATTCACCCCGACGATCTCCATAATCATCGCGCCCTCCACGGTCATCGCCCCGACGGTCTCCATAATCATCCCGTCCTCCACGATCATCGCTACGTCCACCACGGTCATCCCGACGGTCTGCATAATCATCGCCCCGACGTCCTCCATGGTCATCTCGACGGCCCTCATCACGGAAGTCATCACCCCGCCGTCCCTCGTCACGGTAGTCGTCGCCTCGCCGTCCCCCGCCACGATAATCGTCGCCTCGACGTTCGCCATCATCTCGACGCCCTCCGTAGTCGTCGCCCCGGCGTCCGCCATCGTCCCGACGGTTACCGCCACGGGAGTCGTCGTCTCGGCGTTGGCTGCCGTAGCCGGGAGACGCATTGTCCCGCGGACGACCGCGACCACCATCCTGGAAGTCTCGCTCCCGCCCACCATCAGGCGGTCCCCATTGACTCGCGGGGGCGTTGGGCCTGTAGTCTTTGTCCCTATAAGACTCGTATCTGTCCGTCTTCATCGACCCTAGCACAAATGTACTGTCAGACGGTGTGAGCCCGTGGTCAGCTTCGCGAGCATTGTAGCCGCCGCCGCCGCCGCCGTTGGCTGTGTTGTCACGGTCGCGACCGTGGTCGCTGGCGTAGCCGCTCTTGTCACCACTCTCCCGCGCCGGCTGGTTATAGTCAAAGTATTCCGTGGAACGCGGAGCAGGCGCGTTGATGCCGTTCATCTCGCGCGCTGGCGGAGTGGGAACAGGGGCAGGGGCAGGAGTGGCGACATTCTGCGAGGGCGAAAACGAGTTTTGCATGGGTTTGGTGGGGCCCGAGCTCAGCCAGTCGACCGTCTCACTGTGGAGGAAGTAGTTGAATTCAGCAGGAAGCTCTTCTGGACCTTGGGAGCGGTTTGCGGACCCGTCATACATGTCGTGTGCGCGTGATGCAGCGAGGGCGGCAACGGTGGACTGCGCCGGCGGCCGAACATCAAGGACGTGTGCAGAGAAGGGCGCTTCGTTGACGGAACGGTCGGCTTGATGCGGCGTACTGTCATTCATTCTGTCGCGGAAAGGAGAGGCTCCGTCGCGAATGGTAGACGGCGCTGTTTTGTTCTCGGGCTCAAGCTTCTTGCCCTGATTCTCGTCTTGCGGCGGAGTGCACCAGGGATCATTGGTAGCCATCCACTCGTTTCCAGAAGAAACCTCCTCTCTATGCGGTGTAGGTGCTTGGAACGAGGCAGGTGCCTCGCGTTCCGAGATGGCGGGAAGCTGAAACGTCTGCGACGGCGGGGGAGCAGCAGAGTAAGTTGCAGGAGCAGCTGACGGGGGCACCGACCAAGGGTCACGAGTGGGCGTCCATTCGTCGACCGCTTCGACTTGAGCAACCGGCTGCGCCTCGACCTGAGCAACTTGGCGCGTCTCGGCGGGATCGTGCGCTTGAGCGGTCCATTCGGCGGGTCCGTCTGCAGGCGAGGACTCCTCGACGGGCGCGGAAGCGTTGAACGAATCCATGTGCTTGGTGCTGGGGCGAGTCGGGATACGGAGAGAAGATCCGGACTGGTCGTACGAATCGTTTCCGAGAAGGTGCGGAGGCGCATCGTGGCTTCTGTCGTTCGCGCCATAACTCGGGTCTTGGGCCCAGCCGCGGCGAGCAGGCCCGTTGCGCGCGTTGTAGTAGTCTTCCTGGTCATCGCGGCCACTTCTGTCGGCCTGTCCGTAGCTATCGTTTCCGCGAGAGCGGTCGCCACCGCGATCTCCGCCACGGTCCCAACCACGATCGCCACCGCGGTCTCCGCCACGATTTCCGCCGCCGCCGCCGCCCCGCCCGAATTGCCACGCATCGTCAGACGGGTTCTGGTCCTGCTCGTAGCCGTTCTGGCGGCGGCCAGACTCTCTGCGCTCGCCGTAGCCCCCGCGGTCGCGTTCACGGCGGGGTCTATAGTCCCTGTAGTCGGGCTCGGGGTCGTCTGGCGCGAGCGCCCAGTTCGGGCGGTCAGGGCTATGGTCGGGCATGACAGGTGTGGGCTCTACACTCAGCAGCGACGCGTTGCTCTGGTCGGTGCTGACGTCCTGGGGTGCGTAATACTCGTCCTCAGGCTCGGGCTCGAGCATGATGTTGGCTTTGACTGGGGTCGCGAGAGGCTCGTGGAGTACTTTGGCGGCGAGTTCGGGATATTTGGAGGCAATCTGGGCAGTCGCGTTGATCAGCGAACGAAAAGAGGAGGAGGGAATTAGCCTACATTAGTAGCATCAGCATACGTGAATGGGGGGAGCTGAATAGGCTCGTCGACGCCAGCCAAGAAAACGCTAATGGGGCCAGACCCGTTCTGGCGGGAAATAAACTGAGTTGGGCGAGTGAGTGGAGCGCCTGGGACGACAAGGAAGGGTTCTTACATCTGTGGGGTCCAGGCGGACCTTCTTAACTGAGCCATCAAGCGGTCCAAGGTCCAGTCCTGGATGACTGGCGAGCAGCTTGGAAAAAAAATATTATGTCAGTAAATCGACAATAAATAGGTTTTTAAAATTACCTGGGTCAAGGTCTCTTCGCGAACCAACTGCCCGCCGTAGCCAGCCTCTTCGCTGTTGGTCTGGATGCCGAGCCCAGAGGCTTCAGCAGACTGATTTGCAGAGGGGAGGCCTCCGCTAGATTTGTTGTCGAAGGATGTATCGGTAGAGCAGCTAAGGAGACTAGGCATCGTGGGCATTGGCTCGCAAGAGAAATCGATGAGCGGTTCGTCGTTTGTCGAAATGGGAGATACTGGGGCCGAGATGCGAACCGGGACGCTCTTGGAGGGCGCCCACAGCTCGTCAAGAGTCTTTTGGAGACTGTTCTTGGGAGCATTCGAAGAGGACTGCAACAAAAAGAAAAAATGTTGGCCATCGATAAAAGTAAGGAGCAGTAAAGAAGAGACGAACCATCGAGTTTTTGTTCAGCGAAGCACTCGCTACCTGCGATGCGGATGAGAAGAAAAAAAGATCAGAGACGATAAGGATTTACTGACAGAGTTGGAGGCCGCAAAAGAGCCGTGAGCGTCGTTTTGAGTCGGGGGCAAAGGGAAGAAGTGCGAAAGCTGAGCAGGGGTCAAATCACCAGACTTGTCGAAGCTGGGAGGCAAAGCGGATTCTGAAAGAGGGAAAGAGCTGTTGGCGGAGGAGTTGACCGATGTGTCGGGATCTCCCTTCTGCGCAGATGTCGGTCGATTGACGAGGCAGAGGAATAGAAGAAGGCTTACAGTCAACGGCTGTTCGTCCTCGAGGAGGCTCCTCGATGGAGAGCCTGCTTGAGCGACGGTGGTGTCGGAACGGGCAAGCTGGGACGAAAAATGCGTGAAAAAGAGTCCAGAAGGAGAGGAAAAGCGAGATCTTACCTTGGGGTGGAAGGGCGGTGCCTCGACGTGCAGTTTCTGCGCGAGAGAAGGGTCAAAGACGGGAAGAAAAAAGGAAGAAAAGAGGGTTACAGTGCTGCCCTCGGAGGGAAAGAAACGGTTTATGGCCTGGAGGGACGTTTTGGAGTCGCTGGAGGCAAGCGGGCCGGGGTCGTTGGACTCGTTGTTGCCCATAAGGTGGGTAACGCAGAAAGAGGTGGAAAGGGAAGGAAGAAAAGGACCTCCCGCACGATCAATGCCACATTCGGCTTCTTGCCTGACACTTAAACTCGACAATCCGCCACCAAACAGCAGTTCAATCGGGGCGTCGCACATAATTTATACCGTGTCTTTTCGTGTCTTTCCCAGCGAACCTCTGCCTTGGGCCTCTACCTTGCGCCTCCAGGTCCGAGTCCTTTTTTTCTTTCTTTTTCGAGACGCACATTCGTCGGGGCCTGCAGTTGATTGGCCATGGCAGAAGCCGCGAACCTTCTCGACATTTATCACGTCGTGCAGACCATTGGGAAAGGCGATTACTCTCCAGGTCGGAGAAGACCCTTTCCTCGGTTCCAGATCAGAGCGCACGAGGTGCGCCCGTTGTCCGCGGTGTAGTCATAGAAGTTGTGCGCTGAAAAAAAAAACAGGACGAGGGCAAAAGCAGTATATTGCAAACTATCTAGATGGTGGCAAGTCACCGAATTACAATGTAGCAAGGAAAGGACACGTATCGTTACAAGTTTGTGCGCCAAAAAAGTGCGGAGAAGATGAATGTCGCTGAGATTAAGTGTACATCATCGACCGCAAAGGCAACGCCCGACGTGTGGGGGACAGGCCCAAGCAAACCGCACTCAGAACGAGTGCAAGCCGCCAAACCGCACGGGGGCTTGATATTACACGATTTTGACTCACTATCGACAGTGAAACAGCGAAAAGGCTGGTAGAGGCGAGATGCCCCCCCTGTCGAGACAATTTAAGGACCGTGTGGTGGATAGAGAGAGAGCGAGAGAGGTGAAAATCGAACGAACACGCGAAACCAAGGCGAAACCGATAATGTATTGCGGAGGTGGAGGTCGAAAGACAGAAAGAATCTCGGCAAACAGTCGAATTTAAAGGCCCGACGATTGGCCTTGTTTGACCTGAACGTCTATACAGCACCTCCTTCCCACGCAAAGCCCTCCATACCGCCAAAATGGAAAACGACCAAGTACTGGCTCTCCTCAACGCTGCAGGCAGTGCGCTGACCCATTTATCAGGGCGTCCTCGTCGATCTCTACGTCCCCCGCAAATGCGCCGCCACTAGTCCGTGCCTCGTCTGATTCCGAAAGAATGAAAAAAATATTGACCTCGACGTGCTCGCAGACCGTCTCATCACCTCAAAAGATCACGCCTCGGTGCAGATCAACATCGTCGACGTCGATAGCAATGGCCGCGCACTAAACACCTCCACCACCTTTGCTCTGTGCGGTCAGGTCCGGTCCCAGGGCGAGAGCGACGATTCTATCAACAGACTCGCGACCAAGGCTGGATGTGCGTTCTCCGGTCATCTCCCTTGCCGGATACTGACCGAAAGTTCCCCTGCAGTGCTGAGGAATGTGTGGTCGTACCAGAAGTAGAACAGTCGCTCGCAGGATATTCTACTACTTTTACACGCACCCACTACGCCGCATCAATGTCTCGGGTTCATAGTGTGGCGCCTCTCAGCAACGTTGGTTTGAGGGCGTTTCAGTGCGTTTCTACGCTACTCACAGTCTACTGGACGCACGATAATCTCAAATACTCGTCTCGTGGCGACCTGGCGCCAAAACGGACTGGGTCTTGATTACTTGAACACCGTCCTGCGACTGCGTCGTTTCCGGGACCCAAACTTGGGCTTTTGTGGCCTAAACGCTGATCTACTTCCTTTTTTCATTCTGTCTTGACGATTGGTTTACATCCCCTACCACTCTTCCATCGTTGAATGGAGCGGGGACGGCTTGACGCTGGGAAACTCAAAGTGGCGCCAAAATGTCGCATGTCTGGCGGTGTTGAGAATGAGAAGGGCGAGGCGTTGAGTCCGACTGTTTCAAAAGCCTGGAAGGCTGGTCGTTGTGAGCCTCACAACGACGCATTGTGGATGGGCGAGTTCGTGGGCGAGAATGTTGCCAATTTGTAGTATTGCGCATACCACGCGACGCGAGCCAGAACAAAGTGAATCGAGCGAGGAAAGGTTCCGGAATCAAGTACAACGTCGTCGATGGGACTAATAGCAGGCCTGTCCTCCCTCTCACCTGAAGCAGTTGACCACACCCTCGCCGCTCGCGCGAGGTATCGGCGCATCAGAGGATGCTTTCCATGTGCGGGCCACTGCCCGGTCGCAACTATACCAGGTGTTATCGTTGAGATCCAACCAGCGCAGTGGAAATCCAAAAAATAGCTCTGGTACATGCATGTTATTTAACGGCCAGACGCGTTGTTGTGTCGAGCTTGGTGTTCCGGATGAGTGATATTCGTGACCGTTTCCCAACTTGCGTTTGCTTTCTGGCGCGTCCCTACCTGAGGCTCCTCTTTGTTCCCCGCAGCTACCGACCTCCCCAGCCTATCTCGACGACGTTCCTCCCCACCATATCTGCGAGGCCGAATCAAACTTTTTGCCATTCTGGTGTCTCTCCTACTCCCCCGATGCCGATCTACCGTACAGAAAGTGAGAAAACGCCATGGATTTAGCCTAAGCCTAAGGGCATGGGGCCTATCGCGTGGGGTACAAACTGAGCTCCGTCTGGGACGAGGCCTTGGGACCCCGGTAAAGATACGCAACAACCACAAGGTGGCTTTGGACGTCCATCTACGTCGTTCGGTTCCTCAATGACATCTGGAGAAGAGGACGAGGAGATTCTCGGTCCTGTGGCGATCTGGGTCGAGTTCGTCCCGACTCGCTCAAAGCCAAGGACGCGTCCGACGCAAGCGGCCACATTCTTCATATTCTTGGAAGCTTCGATATCGTACAAGCGTTCCGCCGGTCTTTTTCGGTCCGTCTCTGGCGTCAGCGCCGCCGTGGGTGTTTACGGATCCATCGCTGCCGCTCTTGCCCTTCCATCGCCGCTCCTGACAGGCAGAAAGTTCAGCGTACGGTGACCGTCCGCTTCGCCGAGGGTGACAAACCCCTCGGGCTCACCTGTCACCGTGTTCGTTTAAGAGGGACGACGCTCACTTGCCAGGCAGTAGTGCAGCTCGCAACGTTCAACTGCTCGGTACTCGCGCCTTCGGTACTCGCGCCTTCGACAAGCTTCGCGCCTCCGTCAAGCTACGTATCGGACAATGCTGGATATTTCGGAGAGGAGGGTCGCAAACTTGCAAGATAGAGTGAATGGTGACGACGAAAAGGACGCTGAGGAGACGACGAAGGAGCTACAGAAGACTCTGAAGCTGTCGGACGAGGTGAACGAGGCGATGCAAGAACTCGAAAAATTATTCGCGCAGGAGGGATTGGGGCGAGCCAACGCAGCACATCATCGGGCACAGAAGGATTCCCAGAAGACTGGGCGACGTTCAACAAGTTCAAGGACGTCTTCAAAGGCAATGTTGTTGATCTTGGCGCGTTTCTCTCATCCGTCCACGACCACAATACCGACGAGAAATTCAAGGCGTGCCGCGTGGGCGATATTCAACTGCGGCAACAACTCGGGCGCATCTTCAGCTCCCGGTGACTCTGGCATCGTCGTTGTCAATGGGCGTGATATCGGCGGCGCATGATCAACATATGGTGGTACTGGCAAGACCGACGTTACCTACGCCACCCCCATGCTTTGGCGTCAAGGAGCACCACCCAATGCTCACCTCTACCCGGGTGCTGTCGCTTCTTGCCCCTCGCTGCCTGGCTTCAATTCTTGGATTGTGGACTGTTCAATCCGGTTCGTCTTCTTGCGTTTGGCTCCTTTTCACCCAACTGACGTCGTCGTCTGAATATCCAGCTTGCATACCTCTTGACACGATCGTCTGATGCTCGCAAGTGATCTTCGACCTTCAGGCCTTTTGCTTTGGTTCCGATCAGACACTCGCATCCTTTGCTTCTGCTGCGATCTTCCGCACATCCCGATTTACCGGCGAATTAGGTCGAAGTGGCGATCATCCATGCGACTGAAGCGGACGGAAAAAGTTGTGCGCCCGCGCGGCGCGAACGAATAATTCACCCCTAGGATAATCATCTACTCACCCTCATTTGGGACGTTCCTAGACGCTATAAACTCCGCAAACCCTGGTGACTTGATGCCGTTCTTATCACCACAAGAGGATTGAAAACAGCTGAAATTCCACAATGCCCTTTTCGGAAATTTCCGGTGCAAAGTTCATCTTTTATTGCTGATTATCTTTATTCGCTTGACACTTCCTCTCAAACCAGCAAGCAATTTGATTTCGGCTACCTCGACATCTTGAACTTACTGCATTGTCTAGATTGGAAGTTATTATCGACAGAGAAGGACCCGATCTGCCCCTCACTGAGCGGCGTTGTGTGAAATTGATACATCTGGAGGAGGCAGCTGGGGTCAGCCACAGGGTGGTTCTATCGTTGCCATCAGAAGACCCGCAAGGATCGGGTCGATTTCCTTTTCTCTCAATGTTTAAAATGGAACTCAAACCGCGGGTCCCCCAAGCGACTCGTTGGACATAACCCCAATGCTTCCCTCCAGCCCTGTGCCCTACGCCTCTGGACTCGTCCTATTCACACTCCTTGTCGGTATCCTGTCGCTCTTTTCTGACTCTTTTGATATTTTGCAAAACTTGCTCAACGCCTACACCATCCCCAACATCTCCCTCTTCTTGGTCGCACTCATCCTACCCTGCCTATTCCGCAACAATATTTTTGGCGCCAAGGGCAGCCCGCTACCGCCGGGCCCTCTTCTGCGCTACGCATTTCTTCGAAAGTATCCCGAGAGGGTACTCCACAAATGGGCGGAAACATACGGCCCCCTTTTCTCTGTGTGGATGGGGAACCAACTCTTCGTCGTCATCTCCGACCCCAAGATCGCCCGCGACCTCCTCGTTACGCAGGGGGCGATTTTCTCGAGCCGCAAGAACTACTTCATGAAGAATGAAACGATTCTTCAGGGACGAGCGCTCACTGGATCGCCATACGGTGATAAGTGGAGGGTACGCTCCCATTCTCTGTTTCTCGTCAAGAAGTGTTCTGATACAAATGACGAGTAGCAACATCGGCGGCTTGCGATGCAGTTTCTGACACCGAAGGCTGTCGAAAGCTTCGACCACGTTCTGGACTATGAAGCCTCGATTCTAGTTCGATCACTCTACCATGAGTCTAAACAAGGGAGTCTGCCGTTGGATGCAGCAACCCATTGCGGCCGGTATGCTTTGAAGTACGTCGTCGTATTGTTCAAGTTTTCAAGTCGACACTAATGACATCCGCTCTAGCAACATGTTGACAATCTCGTTCGGCACTCGAACTGACTCCTCGAGCTCGCCGTTGGTTGAACGCGCCCTCGAGCATGCGATGGAGTTCATGGAGCTCACCGGTATATTATGTTCCACCTCGACGCCGTATCCGTTTGACCCTTTCATTGACAGGTCCTTGGTCCAACGCTATCGATTTTATCCCACTTCTGCAATGGATCCCAACGCGAATGCGCGCGCGGGGACGCAAGTTGCACAAGGACCACATCCAAGTTTACGGGGACATGTACTTGGCCGTCAAAGCCAGGATGGACAGCGGCGAAATCGTCCCCGAATGTCTCGCGCGGACGTTGATCGAGACGGGGGAGAAGGAGAGACTCGATTGGGAGGATATGTGTATGCTCACTGCCGTGTTTACTCTCGGAGGCGTTCATTCGGTTCGTGAAAATATCATTGAATCAAAGAGCGATGTTCTGACTCCCTTTACCACAGACCTCTGGCCTTCTCCAATGGTTCCTGGCGTTGATACCGTCCTACCCCGATATCCAAGCGAAGGCCCACGAAGAGCTCGACCGCGTTGTCGGCCGGGACCATTGGCCTCACGCTGAGGACGAGGTTCGGCTGCCCTATATTCGTGCCATCATCAAAGAAGTTCGTCGATTCAGTACTCCAATCTCGCAAAAATTCTGATGCGTTTGAAGGTCCAGCGGATTCACTCTCCGTCCTGGATGGGCACGCCGCACTGCTCGACGGAAGACTGCGAATACGAGGGGATGTTTATTCCCAAAGGCACTGTGATGGTTCTCAATTTGTTCACCATGCACCACAACGGAGAACGCTATCCCGACCCGTAAGCAACCTCAATCTTGTTATAAATAAGAACGACGATGACATGAACCCCCAGGTATGCGTTCAACCCCGACCGTTACCTCGGAGACGATCTATCTTGCGCTGAATCGGCAAAACTGGCCGATCCCATGAAGGTTAGTTTAAATACAACTCTCGGGCTTTAATGATGCTCAATGGGTCCTTACCAGAGAGATCACTATGCCTTCGGTGCGGGAAGACGAATTTGCCCTGGATTAATTGTTGCAGAGCGTGAACTTTTCCTCGCGATTTCTCGTATGTTGTGGTCTTTTAACGTGCATCCGCTCGCCTCCGAGCCCATCTCGCTGGAGGAGTACGAGGGCATGTCGGGGCGGACTCCGATGCCCTTCAGAGTGCAGTTTGAGCCACGGCACGAAGGTGTGCATGAAGCGGTGGCGGGGATCGAGGAGCTGTTGTGAACACGGCGACGGGTTTATCCCTTCGGACTGTCTGGCGCTGTTCACTGTATTCTTTATTCTTCTCTGGTGTTGTACTACATCCGCTGGCTGGTATTAGTCCGGGTGTTGCTGGTCTGCTATGCACGAATCTAGCATGCTGTATATATTTTCGTGGCATTCCGAATTGAGGAGAGTGTCCGGAAATCCGTTACTTGCGTCGGCCCCCTGCAAAACGAAACCCTCGAGGGCTCGGGTTCACTGACCATGACTCGGTCTTTGCGCTAGTACCAGCTGGATTCGAGTCTACTATTAATCCTGTACTTACCTTGCTTCCATACTGGGCGTCGAAGCTAATTACGAACGGCGGTTGTCGTACCATTCCGCATGAGGGACCTGGCGGAATGTGCGCTTTGCAGGCAATGGAGATTGCGTCGGGGCCAGGCGCTGTGCTGGTTGAATGTAGTTGTCGAGTTGTTCAGTTTGACAGTTGGCCCAAAAAGGGAAGCCTCCGCGTAAAACAATGGGAGAATGCGGCACGTGAAGCAGAACACCTTGACTTGAACCAGCTCGCACCGCTGCCTTTATAAAGAGGGCTAGTTGTTGCTTGCGCCCGCTCCTTCCCTTTGTCCCCTCCCCGCTGCTTTGTCTTGCATGGATTCCAATTCCCAGCCGGAACCGTCCAGCAATTCCCAGCCAGAGCCATCCTTCAGCAGCTCCTCCACCCGCGCTGTCCTCGACTTTCTCCGCGTCGGTGCCGCCCTCGATGCTGCCCGCGCACCCCGTATGGCCAAGAGAGAGGAGCCGCCCTCCGTAGAAGCACTCGCCGCACGGGGAATCAAAGTGCGCGACTTTGCATACGAGAGCAAACTTCCTCCCATTCGGCCGTATCGCCCTGTCCCCAAACCAGTCGTGAATGCGGTCGCTGGCCCAAGCTCCGCCCCATCCGGCTCGCAGCCCCAGTCCCAGCCGAACAATCGCCGTCTAAAGCGCACACGCCGGGATGGAACGGAGGAAGCGGACCTCGGGTATGGTTTTGTAATGGGCGTGGCGCGTGTGGCGCCAGAGGACGGCGGGGCACCGCCGCGGAAGGTCCAGCGCATGACGACACCTGAGCTGGGTTCGCAGTCTCAGTCGCAAGGCCGCCAACCGCGGAGAGAGAACGCACTGCTGAATATCGAGGAGGAGTACGACGTGTTTGGCTCCCAGTCGCAGTCACAGTCGCAGTCGCAGGGTGAAGCGCCGTCCTCATATTCTCAAGAATATTCGCAAGAGTATTTCGAGGTCAACTCGCAGGGAACCGCCGGCATCGTAACGCCTTCGGTTACACCAAACGGCTCCCTGCAATGGATCGGCGGCGAGGGTCCGGGGCCCCGCAACCCATCCCCGCCTCTTGTGCCCACCGAGCCTGTCTCCCTGCAAGGGTCGACATCTGCTGTGCGACCGCCACCACCTGAATCCCCTACACCCACCACCTCTCGCCGCGCCTCCCCTCTCCCTCCCCCGCCCGCGACCCCGCCGAAGGCTGCTCCCCCGGCAACCGCCCCGCTCGCGCGTGTGCACAACGACCTGCTCACCCGCACCCTATCCTCCATCTCAACCCTCTCATCCCCACCCTCCTCCGCCCCCAGCGCCGGACCGAGCACGAGTTCAACGAGCACGGTCCTGCCCCGCACCCCGACGCCTGCCCCTCCGCCAAGCCCGCCTCCGCGCTACGAGCTGCGAAAGCGCACGGCGGTCGCGTCGCCTGTGCGGACCCCGAAGCGGCGTGGCCGACCGGCGCCGCGGCGGGAGGACAGCCTCGCGGTTGTGATCCAGTCGTGAATCGCGATGGACCCCAACCTCGCGGTCAACCGGTCGATTTTTTTTTCCTTTTGCGTGGATTTTTATTGCTGCTGTCTGTACAAGAACGACAACGACGTCGTCGATAATGACTGTTTTCTCGGAGAGCTTGCATTGCATTGTGTTCTGTTAACGTTGTCTCACTCGCATTTGTATCGGTATCATAATGAATGTATAGATTTGCAGTTTCTACTTATATTACAGTGTGTTTTCAAAGTGACCTGCCTTCCTTGCCAGCTCGACCGGGGATGACATTTCTGCGTCGAAGCCGTTTAGATCATAAGTTTTGCGGCTTCATATCTTGCCCGAAGCTACGAGTTGACCGAGCTGCTCCCCGTGGAATGCCCTCTATCCTGTGTATCTGGTACACCTCCGCAAAGTCAAAAAACTTGTACGCCGCGGCGGAAGGTGAAGGTTGGAACGGTTCGGCATGTCGATTGCCGAGATTCTCTCTCTCCAAACTTCGACGACATATCCTTCGCGCGCGGTTCTCTGAGCTTCACTGCGCCATATCCACCCAACAGTCACTTTTAGATGCCTGCACGCCCCTACAGGTATCCAGTTGCGGCTCTGGGCGCCGGCAGAGATCCTCTCGCAAAGTTTTATTCGCTCAAGTTGACGCTACGGGTGGCGTCGTCGATACACACGCAGCCCCGCTCCTCCTCCTACCGCGTATGTTGGCCTTGCAAGTTTGCCTCTGCGATGGTGCCCGGCGTTCCCAAATCGATCCAGAGTGTGGGTCGGCTCCCGCTCTCTGTCTACTTTCCTTTCCCGCTGTGGCGATTGCGATACCGGTTTTCAAGGATTTTGAAGTCGCTCACTCAGCCCGGGCTTTGTCGTTCCCCTCTTCCTTGCGCTTCCGACTCAAGAGCGGCCCTTTCCCCCGATGCAAGACGCGTTCACGACTGGCCATGGAAGACCAACAAACGTGGTAGATTCAGCGCCCATTTTTACACTACCTCACGGACTACATACGTCTCATGCTTAACTTCGTCGCCAAATGTGCCCTCCCTCGCAATGCTACCAGAAGCCCTCGGCGTGTTCACTCTCTTCACGGCGATCGGTGCCTGACCCGTTCTCTCTCGCACATCACACCCTGCCGCGCCTTCAGAGACTGCTCCAGATTATTCGAGGGCGCCGCCGACTCTATAACGTGCATTCCTTGCCCCGAGCTTTTACCCCTTCGACCGTCGAACTTGCTCTTGCATATGTTCTCGATCTCGAGTTTTGTTGGGACCGGCATTGACCGGGATGAACATCCACCTCGGAATAGAATGGGAATCAGAGGTCCGCTGTTCTGCCCTTGTACCAGTCGTTAACCTTCCAGCAGGGTCTGTCTCAATAAAATATCATTTTCGAGTCCTATCCATGCCTTCAAGCCCAGAACGTCCTTGAGAGCACCCACCCTGGAAATCCGGGCGGAAATGCCGCGCCTCGCGGTTCATACCTGGCCGCCAGAGACCAGGAGCGCGGTGCAACGCGTAGACCACGGTGGTTTTGGGAAGGCTCTTTCCACCGCGCCGTTGCAGCCATCGCCTTACCCGTAACATTATAATTACTTGCTTTCCTTGGCTGGATAGCCGATGCACTTCCATTGTCGGCGGGACATTAGGTTCCTGACAGATGCACCCCTGTGGTTTATTCCTCTGAAAACCTCACGCTGCTGCGCATTGGCCGCTGGTTAAACCACGCGGGCACTGGTGCAGTTTCGAGTTAAATTCGCACTGATGGAATCAGTGTTCTCAGGGGAAAGTGGATGGAATATTTGGGAATATTGGATTGGGGGATTGCAAGAATATGGTGGAGAGATTGTTTAGTCTCGAACACATGAAATGGGCATGGGTGAGGGTGAGGAAGGAGTTTGTGTGATGCCGTGAGCTGTGCCAGCATTCGGGCCGAAAGCCCCTGACTGGCTTTTGCTGACTTCTTCAAGTCTTCTTTCGTTGCTCCTTGGTCCCGACCACCACCATCGCTCGACTGGCCGCCGCCACCGTCCCCGACGACGACCAGGTAGGCTGTCGACGGGCTCCAGCATGCAAGGCATCACCATAACCCGCCTGCCCACTGCCCTCAGCATCGTCTCCATCCCCCGCTCTCGTCTCGATGCTCTCTCCCACCCCGTGCTCCGTGCTCTCCTCCAGCTAGATCCTCCGTTCTTAAGCATCACTTGCAATGCTCTCGAGCTCTCTCTCTTCGCAGAACCAGAGTCTTTGCGCGCATTCGACGCTATTGCTCGGGCAGATCTGGCCTCGAGCAGCAGTGGGGCCCTCGAACCACTCGAGATCTCCCACGACCGCTGGAGCGTGCTCCAAATCGACTCACACAGCGACCAGCTCGGTGCGTCGTGGCTTCATTTAATTTACTCCTGGCCGTCTAACCCCCACCTTCGGAAGACAATGCAGGGGCGCGGGTTCAAGAACTGTCGGCTTCCCTTTCCGCTGCAGGTATCAGTATTCTCTATCAGTCCTCGTACATGAGCGACTTCATCTTCGTGAGTCAAGTGAACGAGAGAGAGAGCATAGGCTCACCGATTATTTCTTCGTCCAGGTAAAAGAGCGCCGCCTCGCGGAGGCAATGTCCCTCTTCGCCGCCGCGGGCTTCGCGCTGTATGCCGCGGACCCGAATCTTCTTACAGCCCTCTCGGAGCCCCCACCGACAGCCTCGTCCACCCGGGAGCGCAGCGGTTCCGCCCCGCTTCCATCCACCTCCGCCGTCCTCTCCCGATCCAGCTCAAAATCCAGCTCCCGTACGGGATCGTCGGGCAAGTCTCGCGAAAAGGCCCAGTCGACGCCGACCCCAAAATCAAAATCTCCCGCAAGCGTGCCGCTGCGCGACGTACGCGTTCTCGCGTCGGACCTCGCGTGTGTGGGCCTTGCGGACGATGAAGCGGACCACTGGGCCCTCAAAATTGTCAAGCTTGTGGCCTTTCCCGACCTTATACCCCTCTCCACGGTCGTGGCTTCGTCCTCCGCCGCTTTCCATCGCCGACATCGCACTTCGCCCGTCGAGGAGGAGGATGAAAATGACGATGGGTACTTTTCACATTCGCCCTCGCCCACCATAGACGAGCCGGATCTGGAATCAGGTCTTCAGGCCTTGAAACTTGAAGGCGAAGGGCCAGCGGAGGAAAATGGCGAAGATTCGCCAGTACCAGCATCTGGCGCACGGCCGGTACCCTCGCGACTTGACGCGCTGCCAGGTCCTTTGGCATGGCTGGCGACAAACGAGTATGGAAGTGCGCCAGAAGTGAGCGACGAGCCGCAAGAGGCTGACAAGACTGCGGATGCCGCTCCTCGTCGCCTAGAGCAAGACCAACAAAGTCGACCTCACGTCGAGCACACTATCCCGTTTTTCAGCTTCACTCGCACACCAGAGGGTTCATCCCTTACCGCAGGTGTACGGGTGCTCGCGGCTCTTTTCCCGCGCGCGGAGCGTCATATGGTCATCTGCGGCGGCGAACTGGACGCGGCGGACCGAGAGGCAGAAGCAGCCTCCGCCGCTTCTCATTCTCCCTCGTCGTCTTCCTGCTTCTCCTCCGTTTCATCTTCACCTATCCGGGAAAATATGGACGACGGCGGCTCTGCTGGGTACGACTCGGGCGACGAGTCTGATGAAGACGACGACGACGACGTAGACCCGGACTCGCACCCGCTCTTGAGTGTGTTGCAGGTCGACCTGCGCGGGGCCGGGCTCGACACGTACGGACTGGTGCATCGGTTTTCGCGTGCGCTTGCACAGGGCGATGTGAACCACATGTACGCGTCCACCCTCCGCAGTGCGAATCTGCTTGTGCCTACCGGACGTCGGGGACGCGGGGCACGCCGCGCGGGTAGCTTACTGCGCGGATGTTGACTCGTCGACCACCGCTGGTGCCCCGGCGGCACCGATTAACCAAAAAAAACAGCTACTCACGATTTACACGAGCTTTATGATCGCACGTCCATTGCATCGCATTGCATACACTACCCACTCATTCGACCTTCCACCAACCTACTAACCCAGAAACCACTCACCACATACGTACATATGCATCCCCACCACGGACCACCCACTGTTGTTGTACTCCTACGTATTCCATGGCAGTAGCCATTTCCCTCCCCTCCCCTTCCCCCATTGGATGTCCCCCCGCAGGATATGACGCTATACACGCGCCCCCTCCTACGTGCTTCTGTATTTCCTACGCTCGTTCCCGGCCTCGTAGGCGCCCGCCCACATCCGCATCCTAGTAGCACCCGTATACCTATCCCACATGTATCCTTTCTTGCGCGCGCGTTATATAACGTGCGTTATGCTACTAAATGTTTGGGAGCCGGAATAGAACGAAACGCGCTGAATAGCGCGCGATACCACCGCGACAATGAAGCAGAATAGGGGCTAACCTATTTTTAGGGTTGGCTACTCGACGCGACCAATTAGGCCCAAACGAAACCGCGACCGACCGACAACGCCCAAACGACGACTGCGCCTCTTCATGACTGCTCTTTAGACGACCCGTACGAGGAGCGAGTGCGAAACGGACGCATGGGTCGGACGACGACGCCGCCGACACCGGTCGTGATCTCGGCGGAGACGGTGGTCGAGCTCTCGAGAAACGCGCTGCTGGTGTCGACGATACGATGCGACGCGCCGATTTCGATCCCGCAAGAGGATGGGACGGAGCGGAGGGGGACGTGTAATCAGGAGATTGGGTCGTGGAAGTTGTTTTTTCGGGTGAGATACTTTTTTTTCTTTCTCTCTCTCTCTCTGTTTTTTTTTCGGCTTTTTTCATCGTTCGAAGACTTGAAGGTTTCGGTTTTGTGCGCTGAGCGGCAAACAGGGATCTCAACTTTCACTTTCATGCTCGCTGCGCACAATGTCCCTATGCTCGTTCATTTCTTTTTCTTGATTTTTTTTCCGGCTTTCTTCTTCACTGGCCAACACTGACCTTTTCCCTTGTCATTCGCCTCTTTAAAGCATCAATTAAAGAAGCATTGTCGTATAACTAAACAAAAGGTTTCGCGGCTCACTGACCCAGCATCAAAGCAATCCTGATTTTCCTTCCTGCAGACGACTCGCAAAAGAGTATATGAATGCAGGCTCAGCAAATGTAGTGCACACATGCATGAAAACTTGGACGTTCTCAGGACGCACATCGAGTCGTCGCACATGAAACAACACTCTTTCCCTTGTCCTTTTGTCAACTGCCGACCTGCCATCCCCGAGTTCGGTCGCGCAGCGCCAGTCAATATGTTTTTCAAAAAACAAGATCTGGTAGCCCACCTCCAACTCAACCATGCTGACCTCATTGGGCACACACTGGATCCGCGCTCCCCGCGCCTGCTAGCGAGCTGGGAACCCCGCCCTCCAATACGTCCCCTCCCCGCCCCGCCAGATCTCCCGAAGGAACCGATTCTATCCATGTCGTTACGGCTCCCGCACCCTCCGCCCACGATACCATCTGGCTGGTTTGCGCGTATTGACGCTAACGGCGCGAGCTCGAGCAGGCTTGCCCCGCCCCCCACACCAACCCCGACACCCTTCCCCGGCACGCCGAAGACACCCACCAACCGCACTGGCGCGGCCCGCGGCCTCCTCCGCGCCTCCTCGACGCTCAACGTCATACGCAGCTCGTCGCCCGAGCACGATGACCCGCAGTACGAGTTCGAGAAGCTCGAGCCAGTGTACTACGACGAAGCGACCAACAGCATGAGCCGGCCAGAGGTCCTGTCCGCGCCGTACTTTTTGGTGCAGCCGCTTGGTGGGACTCCCGCTCCCGCAGCAGGCTCGCCCCCGCTCGACATGGTGCGCGCGCCCCCGTTGTGGCAGGTCCCCGTGCCCGAGGCGCCCCCGCCCCCGACGAGCATCTTTCACGAGGCGTTGCGGATTAAAGTCTTTGGGGAGTATGCGCGCGGACAGGACGACACCGCAGCTGCTCACGTTCAGGTTCAAGTTGATTGAGCGAGCGAGCAGCAGCACCTCATTTGGGTGGGTTTACTCGCCGATTGTATTCACCGACCGACCGACCGACCACATGTATTATTACTTACTCTACACCATACGCACGCATCTTGGCATAGTCTCATATCCTTATTATCGATTTTTTTTGCCTTGGACCCGCCCGTTTCTCGAAGTTAGTTTGTGGCCTGGATTCCCGTTCGAAGTCGAAGAGCGCGGCACCTCTCGCCATTTCGCCTCACTTAAATTTAATATCGGCCTGCGAGCGTTCGCACTACCACTGGAAAGACAAAAGAGGTAAAGCAATTCATCGGACGCGCCGGAGGAGGTCAGAGCTGCCTCAAACTCGCGCACTGGAAAAGAAACTTGAACTATGGGACCGGGGTTTCGAAGCCCGACATGAATGAAAGCCAAGTCCACACACGAAAAGGAATTTCGCAAATCCAAAACCCAAATGCAATTCAACCAATTCAATCCGAGGAAGGGAAGAGAACCGTGACGAGGAGGAGTAAGTAGTAGGCTAAATAGTCCGAGGCCGAGAGAAGCAATTAAGTACTCGGCAAGTAGGAAGTAGTGGTAGGTGGTGGTGACGGTAGACGGTAGTAGTTACAGTACAGTACATTTCATTTCAGTTCGATACAGGGAGGAATAGAGTACAACAAGTAGATTCGGGGTACAGCAGAGGAGATGGGAGGGATGGGATGAATACGATACAGATACAAATGCGATGAGGTGCGGTGAATGGGGTACGGTGCGGAATGGAGCGGAGGACGGGTGATTGAGAGGGTCAGAGGGTGCGGAGAGGGAGGGAAGGAGGTGGTGGTAGCGTGCGCGGGAGCGCGGCGCGCCGTCGATCGATGCTGAGTGCTGAGTGGATGAATGAACGCAACAGCCAGGACGACGATTGGGTGTACAGCGAGGGACAGCCCGCTGCAAGCGATGAGAGCTGCGCGAGCGCGCCCAGAGCCCCAGACGCAGGAGATGACCGTGAAGGACACAATGCAATGCAATGTGTCCCAACCAACCGAATCACGAAGGAAGCCAGCCGGAGGAAAATCCGAAGACGAGAAGCCGCGCCAACGGCAGCAGCAGCAGCGCTACGTGTCCTCGCCCGCCCCCGCACCTGAGTTGCTACACGGCACAGTCGGAGCCCACAGCTCCCCCAAATCGTCCTCGGGGAGCTCAAACCAATCCACCCTGCCCGCCGCTATATTCGCCTTGCCCCTCGGCGCCGGTGCTTTGTACGACACGTCGTCCTCGTCGTCGGAGAAGAGTTCCAATGAGGGGCGCGGGACCGCGCGCGCGCGGTGGGCGTATTCTGACGCCGTGTCGTTGTCGTTGTCCGCGTCAGTGTCCGCGTCCTCATCGCCGCGGGGCTGCTCCTCGAGCGCGTCGGTGTACACCGAGTGCGCGTCGCAGGAGTCGAACTCGGTGCGAGTGGTGCGGATCGTGCGCGCGTCGTCCTCGTCGTCGTCGGCGGCGGCGGCAAGGAAGGCCTGGCTCGACCAGAGCGGGACATAGCTTGGCGAAAGCGGTTGGTAGGTCCCTTCGTACGGGGCTTCGCCGATTTCGGAGAGGGGCGCGTTGAAGCTGAAGCGCGCGGAGTGCGCGGGGGGCGGGCCCAGGGCGCGCGAAGACGAAGACGGGCTCTCTGCCTTGTCGTCGTCATCTTCGAGCCAGGGCTTGCGCACGCGCGTCTCGGTCACCGAGGGCAGCGAACGCGCGCTCTCTTCCTCCTCCTCGAGCCGCGTGGTGCTGCTGGTGGAATATGCGAGCGTAGACCAGGCCGGGGGCGAGGGCGTGCGCGCCTCGTCCGCCTCGTCTTCTTCGGATTCAGACACCGCCGTGGCGTCGCAATACTGCACGCCCTGCTCCTCCTCCTCCTCGGACTCGCGGTACCACGCATCCTCGTCATACTCCTCCTGCGGCTGCATGTACGCCCACATCGGCACACGGAGGCACTCCTCGTCCTGCGGCGGCAGAACCGCCGTGTCCGTGTCCCAGGGCGCGTTGGGGAGCGTGCCGCTGACGACGATATGGGGCACGCGCGCGAACGGGTGCTCGGACTCGTGTATCGTCACCATGATGCAGTTGCGGAACATCTCGAGCTGCGGCGCCGCGGGGTCCGTCCAGGCGTAGGTGTACAGCGCCTCGAGGTTGGCGCAAATAGCGGGGTCGTCGTAGTACGCGCGTACGCTGACGCCCACGAGGGCGGCGACGCATGCCTGCGGAGGGGAGGAAATACATGAGGCGCGATCGTAACACGGACGCGTGCGATAGACTCACCACCGCCCTGTACTCGTGTTTTTGCGCGAACAGCGCCTGGTACGGAGCATGATCCTTGAGTAGGCATACCTAAGACGGGTTGGAGTCGTCTCTGACCGCCAATGGACAAAGCACTAACCGATACGGCAAAGCGCGACGGACTAAAGACTGCGATAGGCTCTTCATCGGCATCGTCGTTGCTCACAGGCTCGGTGGGTCCGAACGGCGAAAATGCGGCGGCCGAGTGGTCGAAAGGTACGTGGAGATAGGGACCTTCAAGCTGTTGACCCGGCTGGTTCGAGCAGCGCCCAGTAAAGTCCTCCCAGGACTCGTCCGCGGGGGTGAGCGCGATGAAGGGGATGCCGGGACAGTCGGGCATCCATACAATGGTACTGGGGTCTTGGAATAAAGCTTCGACGAGCTGGAACTTGCACGGTAAGCCAAATGATACTCGATAAAATAGGGGACCGCGGGCTCACGTCGATGGTGTCCCAAGTCTGCGAGGTTAAGTGGATGAGCAAGGATGTGAAATGGGGTCCAGGGAGTGCACTGACCATTACATTTAATGTGGTGCATGTCGTTGGATTTGTTACAGGTTTTTGAAGGGTTGCGTTTGCGTCGACGACGTCATCTTCCCACGGGCGTGCTTGCGTGCAACCGCCAACGACGCCACCTGCGTCGACGCGTTCAGACGCGTGCGGGGGGCGTGGCACAACGATATTCTGCGCGCTGGCCTGCAAGGACGCGTCAATCAACCAAGTTTATCTCGTTCCAACGACCACTCACTGTTTCTGTTTCTGCAACTTCTGCGGCGACGACATTCTCCTCGATGGTGATCCGGAAGACTGGCTGGAGGAAAGCGGGCGGGTAGGTGGCCGCGGCGAGGACGTCGAGGATGTGCGGCGCGGCGGTGACGGTGACGAGGAGGGGGTGGCCGTGGCAAGTGGCGCTGGCTTTAATGGTGGTGGTGTTCGACGACGCGGACGCGGAGCGCGTCCTCGTTCGACGCGTCGCGGGGTGTGTTTGTGTTGATGCTGAGACCGCGTTTCGGTCGGTGGCGTCGCGTGCCGCAGCGGTGGCACGCACGACCTCCAACACCCTGCGCACGAGGGCCATGGAGAACATTCTGTGTGGCACGGACCACGAATATAGCAGCAGATAAGGGGGGCCTGCTTGGGTGGCAGGCAGGATAGTGGGTGGCAAGTAGTTGAACGAGAGGAAGGTGGCCACCAGTCTTACAGTGCCCACCACCACCTCTCCAACACCTGTTTTTCGACCCAAAGGAAATTTTTGTGGACTTTTTCTGATTTTCTGAGCCACGAAACAGGTCAAAAGAATGCGATTGGCATCGAGATCTCACTTTTTCCCACGGTGTTTCACTTTTTCGGAAATTTTGAAAAATAAAAGTGCCCGTAGGCTGCTTCCCTGACCATGGGTGACCTTCCAAACCTGAAGGGATGTAATAAAACTACTTTCCCTTTATGTCTGCATGCTTTCGACCCCTCCTGAACTGAGTTTATATTTCAACCCAACGTGGATGCGGTCGGCATCGGTGATCGCCGGATTCCCACGGATGATTAGGGTTACCTATAAGGGAATATGATGGCATCATTAGGGTTAGTTTCACTTTTCCTGTGCTCAAAAAGCGAAATCTTACCGGATGATTTAGCAAAGCACATGCTAGCTTCCTTACCCTTCCTCTGTGTGTTTCCCACTGTTTTTGAATCCACATATACTTTGGTCATAATGTAGTAACGGTTTCAAAGTTTGGCCGTGTTTACCACCAAAAGCGGAACCGTGATGTGATGCCGGGCACTGTATATAAGAAACTACTTAAGCGCCTCTTTGTCTCTCCATCACACAATGGTCCACCTTCAAAGCGCCCATCCCGCATTCGGACACTCGGCGTCCAAGCACCTCCTCGGGTTCAATCTTGTTCCCCATGCCGAATGTGAACGTACACACACCCAAAACGTTGCCCGACCCAGCGCACACCCAATTAAAATGAAGGCACGACGCGCTTGGCCGGCTGCGAACGAAACGAACGTAGCTCTCCTCGGTCCGCGAAAGAAAGCCAAATCGCATCGCGCGGCGCTGGAGCGTCCCGAACATCCATGAAAAACAATATTATTCCCACCGTGACCCGTACTTTACTTTAATCCATCAGCCCATTTTGAGGCTGCCGTTGCCGAGTTGCTCCTGCAGCGCAGGCGCAGGGCCCTCCTCCTCCCTTCTCCCAGACATCTTCACAAAGTCCTTCATCGCATAGTCCGCGCCCGTCAGCTATCGTTTCATGTATTCGTCAGCACGCGGATCCCACAAGTAGTTATCTTGCAAGCAAGAGAGATACGCACCCACGACGCGAAATCGGCGCAAAAGTCCGGCAGCAGCCCCAGGAGCGGCATAAAGTGCGCGTAGAACGGCAGGTAGATGGTCTGCGAGTGCGTCTCATCGAGCGCCGTGATCACGCGCTTGACAATGTCGATCGGGTGGATCGTCGGGAAGAAGAACTGCGGCGGGGGGTTCAGCGTGGCGAAGAGCGCTGTGTGGATGTGCCCCGGGGCGACGAGCGTTGTGCGGATCGCGGGGACCTTGTATCTGCGAAAACGAAACGAAAAGGTTGAGTATCGAGTATAGTATAGGATAGGGATGGAAATGCGCTGGCTGGGGCGGCGGCGGCGTTACCGTTTGTCGAGCTCGGATCTGAGTGACCGGTTAAGATTTATGAGTGCTGCTTTGGACGCGCAGTAGTCAGCTATTAGCGGAGAGCATGTCAGCGGCGGCAGGGAGGACATGGATGCGTGCGCATAACATAAACTCACTCATCTGCGCTACGCCGTGGATGCCCATGACGGAAGCCATTGTAACCTATACGAGAGGATGAGGCTCTGCATTGGGAGGAGGGGTGGGAATGAGACGACTCGCAATGTGCCCCTTTTTTCTCTCAATCATGCCGGGGAGGAAGGCCTTCAGCGTCCAGAAGTGCGAGAGCGTGTTTACGCCAAAGGTTCTGAGAAAGCGAACCGGTTACTGGGCTGCTTGTGTCGTGATGGACGAAAAGACTCACTGTTGGATATCCTCGGGAGTCAAGTCGAGGATCAGTTTACCCTGAACAACGCCGGCGTTGTTGACGAGAACAGTAGGTTGTCCAACCTACACAGAATGTTATCAACGTCCTCCGCAGTTCGAGAGTCGCATACCTCCTCGATGATTTTCTTGGCGACAGCCTCGACCTCCTCCCACTTGGAAACATCACACTTGTAATATCTGATGTTGTCTATGAAGAGTTCAGCAGTCGACCACGATATGCACGAAAAGGCGTCCGCACAGTTCTGGGTCTGGATAGGTTTGACATCGAGGACCACCACCGAAACGCTCTTGACAGCCAAAGTGTTCGCCAGGAGCTCACCGACACCGGAAGAGCCTACGAGTCGCGTTAGCATCACGCACCGCACCCAACACAACACACAAGACGTACCGCCGGTGATGACAACGACCTGGTCGCTCCATTCAAACGGCCTGGGCGCATAGAACAGATTCCCCTGGTTGCTGTAGAGGCGCGACAACCATTTTACGGCCCCTGTGCAAAATTCGGGATCGGAACCGCAGGGTAACGCGAACAGGGGGCGAAGCGAAGCTACTTACAGAAGAGGGAGACGAACACGTAGTAGGCGGCGGAGACGAGGACGATGTTGTCGGTGAGCTTCGCGCCTTGGAAGACGTAGAAGGTGGGGATGAGCATGACGAAGAAGGGGCCTGTATGGGTGGGTAGCGTCAATTCGGTGCTGCAAATATTGGTGGGGAGGCGGACGCACTGAATGCGGTGTTGGCAAAGACTTTTACGAAGAGGTCGATGTCGAGGCTGTCGAAGATGGGCGAGCCGTCGACGTGGTCGTCTTCCATGTTTGCAATGAGGGAACTGGGTGTAAGTTGGAAGGAAAGTTGCTGGCGCGGCCAATGTTGTGGAAAGAAAGAGCTGAAACGGACGGCGACAGAACAGTGATGGATCTGATTAGCGCTTAGATATCTGGTTCAACCCAACTTCAACCCAGTCCACACTGTCAGTTTTACTGTAGCGGAAATTACAGCGATATCGATGCTGCTATCCAAAAATTTGCCAGCTTCACCCAAGAGCTTCACCTGCGTTCAAGTACGCTTACTCGCCGCAAAACGTTGGTCGCCGCATCAAATCTACCCGGCGACGCGTGTCGAGGCTCCGAACGGCGGTCGAGGTCGGTCGAGGACGGGCCATCTGCTTGTGGAATAACTTCTTGATATTCAAGAAACGCCCGCAGATATTGGGGGCTTTCTGTACAGTTTGAATCGCAACTCGTTGGTCGTGAGTAAACTCATCCGGTCTACCTGGTACGCCATGTAGAACCAATGAAATCCAGGTGGACACAGTTATAATTAGGCTGATGTAGCTCAACGTACTAACTGCCCTGGATCTACGAGGGGGAACGCCTGACCTGAGTCCGCGCACCCCTATCGGCATGTCGGCATGTAATTTGAACCGTGGGAACTCTGAATTATTGCCTTTCGAAAGCATGAGGCCGGCAGGATTTGGACTCCGTGGCCGTCGTTGGCGAGGAAATCTTCAATGGGACCGCGAACATGGCCCTGTATTTTTTGCGTCCTTTCAATTCGCAGTCTTCATCCCTGAAACTAAATGAATTTTGATCCTGATTCACAGCCACGCCTAGCCACCGTTTGCTTCCGCCTCTTCCATCGAGCTGCTCGTCAAGTCCTCCGAACTCCCCTTCTATCATCCTCACATGCCAGAACTTCAGCGCGTACCCGGGCTTGCTCTGCGATCTTCCCCTGGAGGGACTCGGATACTATTCTTAAATTCGCCAAGACACCCGACAAGCTGTCTCAGTTCAAGGCAGAATGTACCAAGCGGAAGCTCCTGTCTAATAATTTACCTGGTATAAATGTCTTGGGCAACGTCTAGGAGAGCTCAGAGTCCCTCTCATGGCGCTTGAATACACACTCACCCGCCCATTCCCCGGCAAGTGGTTTACTATCGCTGCCTACGTGGGCGCGATAATTCTTATAGGGTTTCTTACCACCGTCAATGGTGAGTCTATTCTAGCACTCTCTCCCTGCTCAGGCCCTTCTCACCGGGTTTTCACAGTTGCCCTGACGGGTTATGACACGGTCACCGTCTTCCAATCTGACTATAATGTCACCCAGAGCCACTGGTATCACCAGTACCTCCCTTCGCTGATGCCCAAGGCCGGAACCCTCTGCGACTCACGCGTCTTCAACCTAGGCGACACATTCACGACAAACTATACATTGTTCCAATACTCCATCGCATCTGTCGTCAAAGCCAATGCCGGCGACTCGGGCATCTCATACAGAGGCAGCACGCTCGAGGACTGCGACGTCTCCTCGTTGTTCGTCCACGGCGACGTTAGCACCTACACTATCGACTACACCGCGCTTGTAACCTGTCGGACGGACACCTTCGAAATCACCGCCCGCAATGATTTCTCGATTAGCTCCCTCGCTGGTAAATTTAGTCCGCTCCTGGGCGTCCAAAGGTCGTCCAAGAACCGCGTGGAAGGCCTATTCAACAAAACCCGGGACGCACGCGGCATCGTTCTCGACGCCGTGACATCGCTGAGCAGCACAGACGTAGCCTCGCGCGTATTCACCCTGTTGCAGGCCACGAACAACACCTCCCCCGTCATCATCTCCCTCCGCGCCGACTTCCCCTTCTGCCCCGCGTCCCTCGGCCGCGTCGCCGCCTGCGCCGTGAACACGCCCCAGTTCAACATCTCCGAGTCCTTCGTCTCGTTCTCCAACCTCACGTTCCAGCAATACTCAGCCGGCGCGGAGCTCTCGGAGTTCAACCAGCCGGTCATAACGAGCGACCTGTACAACGTCCTCGCGAACGTCATCCAGACGATGTACGCCGCCGTCCGCATCGACCTGGGCAACCCCAGCCCGAACAACTTCCTCCTCAACACCTCCGTCGTCCCGCAGACCATATTCTCCACCTTCTCCTCCATCCCAGGCGTCTTTAACGCGTCGGAGGAGTACGCGAACCTCGTCGGGGAGGCTGTGAACCCGGACTTCAACATGACGGGGCTTTTGCCCCTGAGCGTGGTGGGCCCGGCGGTGCTGGATGTGGTGTACTTGTGCCAGTTCCAGCAGAGGAAGGCGCCGGCGCAGGCGTTCATTGCTGTCCTTGTGGCGACGCTCAGCATGTTTGGTTCGGCATGGGCGATCTTCCTGGCGCTGGCGACGAAGGTGGTGAAAAGGCGGGACAGCGGGGGTGAGTGTTATTTTACGGTTTCGGCCCTCCGTGTTGATATTTTTGACAGCGAATGACTGCGCGGAGCATGCAAGGGAGACGTCGCAGGAGAAGGAAACGTTCATTGATCGAGATTAAGATATTGTTTTCCATCTGGTTGTAAAATTTGCGGGAATGCAGTCTCAGTGCACAACAATGGTTTTCTCTTTTTCTACTACAAGCAACATTTACATATTTCGTCGCAAATTAACGCGTCGCGACGCGTTATGGTCACCTATTTGGTCCAGAACCCACCGGCCGCGTGTGCCGAACTTCATCCGAGTCCGCAATTCTTCCATGCCGACGATCTCCCTTGTCTCCCTCCTCCTCCCCACTCTACTAGCAGGGCATGGCCTTTCCAAGAAGAGCCTCAGCCTCAGCGGCGCGCTCACCGCCTTCGTCGTCGGCTTCCTCATGATCTCAGGCAGCACCGCCGGCGGCCCACCCGGAACCCAGGGCCTGAAACTCTGGGGCGTCTCCCTCATCGGCTTTTACCTCCTCGGGAGCCGTGCCACCAAGTGTGAGTTTGTCTCCCTGACGCGTCTTCACTTTCCCGAATGGGAGTTGCATTATTTATCTAAAATGAACGAATGAATCGGTGCTAGACGGCAAGAAGAAAAAGGCGACGCTGGAGGCGGGGTACCACGACTACGGGAATCGCTCGGGCTGGCAGGTCCTCAGCAACTCCTCCAGCGCCGTCCTTGCGTGCTCCGCGTGGAACGTCCTCTTCGTCCCGCACGGCGTCCATCCTTGGGTTTTCGGCGCCTTGCCCTCAGGCTTGTCAATCGAGATTCCCGCTACTCTGCGAGCGAGCACGTACGCCAGCGACGCGTGGTGTCCGTTATCCCGGGACGTCGGCGATGGATGGAGTAGGGCGCTGCTGTTCGCTGCACTGGGGTGAGTCTCGAGCTGATATTGTTGAAATGGACGTCTGTTCACGAATGCTCAAACAAGTCATTTCGCTTGCTGTCTGGGTGCGTACCGTTCGCCGAAGCTGAGCATAGAATTTATCACGAGTCTCATCCTATAGGTGATACCCTTGCCTCCGAACTCGGCATCTTATCTTCCTCGCCACCTCGCCTCATCACTACAGGCAAAACCGTACCGCCTGGCACGAACGGAGGTGTCTCAGTCGGCGGAACGCTCGCCTCGCTCGTTGGCGGGCTCATTATGGGATGCATGATGGCGTGCTGCCTAATTCTCGAGAATTCCGCCTGCAGAGGCTCTTGGTTCACCGTCACCAGAGACCTCGTAATGTGGGGCGGGCTGGGCGGTGTCGGTGGGAGCGGCATCGACTCTCTGCTCGGGGCCACGATTCAGGCTACGCGATATGACGACGAGAGAAAATTGGTGGTCGAGGACGGGGCGAAGGATAAGCTGAAACTGGTCAGTGGCTGGGACGTTCTCACAAATAACCAGGTAAACGTCGTGTCGTCGTTATCGTGCGCCATTGTAATTGGATTGTGGGCATAGTCTGTACTAATACATTTCGTTATACGGTCACCGAGGAAGCAAACAGTGTCATAAACTCCTCCTCTGTCCACTCGCATCTGGAAAGCTCATCGCACGCTAATAGGAACTGTGCCCCGACCTCCCCGACCTCGATCTCGGATTTCTTGGAGACGACGGTCTCGAAGTCGACTGTGTCGCGGCCCAAATTGAGAGTCGAAGTGAGGGGCTTGCGTCGAGGCGACGAGGATGTGCGAGTGACAGACGACGATATGCACGCCGAGTATGCGGCCCCGCGGTATCTGTCGCGTTCGAGGACGACGTCGTATATGCTGACCGGCCACTTCTTGTCGGCGGCTTCGGGAGAGGACGTCAGCGACAGCTCGCTGGATTGACGGAAGCTGCTGTCCTGGGAGACTCTCCGGTCGTACATGCTGAAGTCGAATAGATCGGGATACGGGACGAGGCTATCGCGTGTGACGGTCAAGAAGGTCGTGGTCGTCGATTGAGGGCGATGTTCGCTTGAAGGGGAAGGGGGAGGTGCGACGGCGGGAAGGGGTGTCGAGTGGGAGATGGGAACGGCAGGAGGGTCCCAAAGGAGTCCAGAAACGGCGGACATTGCATTCGACGCGTAGTGGCCCGCAGAGAAGGGAAGGACGGCAGACTCGGGAACTACAATCTCGACCGGGGGATCTTTATCCAGACTAACGCTTGCCTCGGCCTCGTCATTCGGATGTGGAGCCTCTTGAAGCTCAGCGGGGGCAACTGCGAGCACGATTTCGAGATCACTTGATTGAAGCACGGTCGAATCAAGAGTGCGCAAGCTGGTATCCGCAGAATATTCCGATAGCTCCTCCTCCTCCTCTTCTTCCACCGCTGCGAGTTCCGGGCGAGGTGTAGAAAAAGGGTCCGCACCAGAGTCACTGAGCGCGCCGACACCCGACCGAGGCGATGTAGAGGAAGTTGTCTCGAAGAGCTCGGTCATGTTCAACCCCAGGGAGCTCCAATCTTCGACGTAGATCCTGGGAGGTGGTAGAGCCATCGGACTTGGGGACTTTCGTTGCTTCCGCGGCTCGGGCGCGCGCGTCTCCCGAAACGTGTTCGCCCTGATCAGACTCGGGCGGCGGAGAAATTGCTGTTTGTCCTTTTGCCATGATCCTGGC